>OY728123.1:552878714-555378714 GCA_963277665.1 Viscum album
TTTCGTATTTCCTCATTCCTAAACTATATCTCCTCTCAGCGCTGCCTCTCATCCATCTTTCCACAAAACGTGCATAGCAGGTGGTACAAAAGCTCAATTCAACTGAAAACATTGGTTTGGAATTGTCTGGCATATTTTATTCCTCTAGGTATTCCTACACATTTCTAGATCTCGAAACCTCACCGAATTAGGTATATCAGGGGTCATCCAATCCTCTATTCATCACAGATTAGCATTCATTTCTTTAAATCTTCTGAGAAAACATCCTCTCATGCCATCCATATCATCCTATTTGAAACTAAGTGGAAGATTTTGCCCCGCCGATGTCGCTGGACCGGGCCAACACGCTGCGGTCACGCCGCGGTCACGCCGCGGTCACGCCGCGATTTGGCCCTGCTCCAGGACGACACCCTGCGGCGGTTACTCCTCCTTAGAGAAACATTGAATGGTTAGCTCTATAATTTTTCGTATTTCCTCATTCCTAAACTATATCTCCTCTCAGCGCTGCCTCTCATCCATCTTTCCACAAAACGTGCATATCAGGTGGTACAAAAGCTCAATTCAACTGAAAACATTGGTTTGGAATTGTCTGGCATATTTTATTCCTCTAGGTATTCCTACACATTTCTAGATCTCCAAACCTCACCGAATTAGGTATATCAGGGGTCATCCAATCCTCTATTCATCACAGATTAGCATTCATTTCTTTGAATCTTCTGAGAAAACATCCTCTCATGCCATCCATATCATCCTATTTGAAACTAAGTGGAAGATGTTGCCCCGCGGATGTCGCTGGACCGGGCCAACACACTGCGGTCACGCCGCGGTCACGCCGTGGTCACGCCGCGGTCACGCCGCGGTCACGCCGCGGTCACGCCGCGGTCACGCCGCGGTCACGCCGCGGTCACGCCGCGGTCACGCCGTGATTTGGCCCTGCTCCAGGACGACACCCTGCGGCGGTTACTCCTCCTTAGAGAAACATTGAATGCTTAGCTCTATAATTTTTCGTATTTCCTCATTCCTAAACTATACCTCCTCTCAGTGCTGCCTCTCATCCATCTTTCCACAAAACGTGCATAGCAGGTGGTACAAAAGCTCAATTCAACTGAAAACATTGGTTTAGAATTGTCTGGCATATTTTATTCCTCTAGGTATTCCTACACATTTCTAGATCTCCAAACCTCACCGAATTAGGTATATCAGGGGTCATCCAATCCTCTATTCGTCACAGATTAGCATTCATTTCTTTAAATCTTCTAAGAAAACATCCTCTCATGCCATCCATATCATCCTATTTGAAACTAAGTGGAAGATGATGCCCCACCGATGTCGCTGGACCGGGCCAACACGCTGCGGTCACGTTGCGGTCACGCCGCGGTCACACCGCGGTCACGCCGCGGTCACGCCGCGGTCACGCCGCGATTTGGCCCTGCTCCAGGACGACACCCTGCGGCGGATACTCCTCCTTAGAGAAACATTGAATGGTTAGCTCTATAATTTTTCGTATTTCCTCATTCCTAAACTATATCTCCTCTCAGCGCTGCCTCTCATCCATCTTTCCACAAAACGTGCATAGCATGTGGTACAAAAGCTCAATTCAACTGAAAACATTGGTTTGGAATTGTCTGGCATATTTTATTCCTCTAGGTATTCCTACACATTTCTAGATCTCCAAACCTCACCGAATTAGGTATATCAGGGGTCATCCAATCCTCTATTCATCACAGATTAGCATTAATTTCTTTAAATCTTCTGAGAAAACATCCTCTCATGCCATCCATATCATCCTATTTGAAACTAAGTGGAAGATGTTGCCCCGCGGATGTCGCTGGACCAGGCCAACACGCTGCGGTCACGCTGCGGTCACGCTGCGGTCACGCCGCGGTCACGCCGCGGTCACGCCGCGGTCACGCCGCGGTCACGCCGCGGTCACGCCGCGGTCACGCCGCGGTCACGCCGCGATTTGGCCCTGCTCCAGGACGACACCCTGCGGCGGTTACTCCTCCTTAGAGAAACATTGAATGGTTAGCTCTATAATTTTTCGTATTTCCTCATTCTTAAACTATATCTCCTCTCAGCGCTGCCTCTCATCCATCTTTCCACAAAACGTGCATAGCAGGTGGTACAAAAGCTCAATTCAACTGAAAACATTGGTTTGGAATTGTCTGGCATATTTTATTCCTCTAGGTATTCCACATTTCTAGATCTCCAAACCTCACCGAATTAGGTATATCAGGGGTCATCCAATCCTCTATTCATCACAGATTAGCATTCATTTCTTTAAATCTTCTGAGAAAACATCCTTTCATGTTGTCCGAACCAGATCATCCTCATCCTCTGCACATGTCGTCTGAACCGGATCAGCCTGTTGTGATAGAAATTCAATGTCTGCTTTTGACTGAATTTCACACCAAACCAAGAGATAATAAATGCGTCAAACAATCAGACAAATGGTTTAGGTTCTTTTTCCCTTGCTCACTACACCTATGACTCTAAAACTCTGGATGCCACTGGCACTGCTATAAAAACCAGAAAACTCTCCACTAATCTAAACGTCATTCATACCACTAGTTGTCCTATAAAAAATAGGAATCCTCATATTAGTCTAAAGTCTCTTTAGGCTAAGTCACAAACAAAACACACTAACATTGATAAACAAGGTACCTTGACACTGGAACCTATAAAACATACAAAAGGAAGCACAACCTCTGTACAAGACCCCACGCTAATGCAGGCACATTTTGAACCCATCGGGCAGAGGCTCCTTCCATTAGATCTGGACGCTATCAAGATGCAGAATATAGATGACTCAAAGGACCCAGGTACACCTACTCTTCATTCTATTAATTTAACTTTTGTTGGTGCTAAATCTGTAGATAATATGAACTATTATGAACAGCCTGTATCCCTGTTATCTAACCAAAATACCATTTCGTTGATGCTATATAACATGAACATTACAAACTCAATTAAGAATGCTTCAAGAAATGAACCAATAAAGAAGAACTCTGGCAGGGGGACAAGCAGGGGGCAGGGTGGGGGGGGGGGGGGGGCTGGCAGGGGGCAGGGGGGGCTGGCAGGGGGACAAGCAGGGGGCAGGGGGGGCTGGCAGGGGGACAAGCAGGGGGCAGGGGGGGGGGGCTGGCAGAGGGCAGGGGGGGGGGGGGGCTGGGTGGGGGGACAAGCAGGGGGGGGGGGGGGCTGGCAGGGGGACAAGCAGGGGGAGGGGGGGGGGGGGCTGGCAGGGGCAGGGGGGGCTGGTAGGGGGACAAGCAGGGGGAAGGGGGGGCTGGCAGGGGCAGGGGGGGCTGGTAGGGGGACGAGCAGGGGGAAGGGGGGGGGGGGGGGCTGGCAGGGGCAGGGGGGGGGCTGGTAGGGGGACAAGCAGGGGGAAGGGGGGGGGGCTGGCAGGGGCAGGTGGGGGGGGGAGGGGGGGGGCTGGCAGGGGACAAGCAGGTGGCAGAGGGGGGGGGGGGGGCTGGCAGGGGGACAATCAGGGGGACAAGAAGGGGGAAGGGGGGGGGGGGGGCTGGCAGGGGCAGGGGGGCTGGTAGGGGGACAACCAGGGGGAAGGGGGGGGGGGGCTGGCAGGGGGACAAGCAGGGGGGAGGGGGGGGGCTGGCAGGGGGACGGGGGGGGGGGGGGGCTGGCAGGGGGGCAAGCAGGGGGGCAGGGGGGGGGGGGCTGGCAGGGGCAGGGGGACAAGCAGGGGGGCTGGCAGGGGGACAAGCGGGGGGGGGGGGGGGGTGGCAGGGGGACAAGCAAGGGGCAGGGGGGCTGGCAGGGGGACAAGCAGGTGGCAGGGGGGGGACTGGCAGGGGGACAAGCAGGGTGGCAGGGGGGGGGCTGGCAGGGGGACAAGCAGGGGGGCTGGCAGGGGGACAAGCAGTGGGCAGGGGGGGCTGGCACAAATTTTTTGCTAGATGTTTTCATTTCCATGGCTTTTATTGATGTTTTAATGCATTTTAATTTATGTTGTGCAGCTTGCAAGTTTCTTTTATTATGAAATTCCTGTCTCCAAATCACTATTCTTGTTGAACATCTTTAATGCAATATCCATTATTCCCATTGTGCTGGTAGTATCTGTATTGCTTCATTTTTTCCCTGCGGTTTCAAGCTATAGCCATGTAATGTTTTCAATGCCTATAATTAGACTTATTTTTAACTTGCACATTGTTCCATGTAGGATGATCAGAAATTTGTTAAGCGGAAAACAGAACTTGGCGGAACTTTCTCAATTGCAAGCTGCATACTTTTTGTTCTTATATTTTGTCTTCAGGTAGAATTGCAGAGCCTGCTGCCAGGCTTGTGTTGATGCGGGGGACATTGCAAATACCCACGGTTCATGTGAACCGTGGGTATATTCTGGAGCTGGAAATAAGTGTACCCACGGTTATAAAACCGTGGGAATACAAATATACCCACGGTTCAAGTGAACCGTGGGTATATTCTGGAGCTGCAAAAAAGTATACCCACGGTTATAAAACCGTGGGAATACATATATACCCACGGTTCAAGTGAACCGTGGGTATATTCTGGAGCTGCAATAAAGTATACCCACGGTTATAAAACCGTGGGTATACATATATACCTACGGTTCAATGAACCGTGGGTAATATAACAATTTCTGGGTCTATACCCACGGTTTTTTAAAAACCGTGGGTATAGGGCTATTGCGACGGCATTCCAGCCCGCGGTTGGCGAAACCGTGGGTATACCCTATACCCACGGTTTCAAGGGCTATACCCACGGTTTCAAACCGTGGGTATAGGTGCAATTTCCAGTAGTGTCTACCATCCAGCAAGGCTGGGCAGTGGGTCGCCTATCGACTTATTCCAGGTCTACCCTCCAGCGGGCTGGGCAGTGGGTCACCTGATGATGTATTAAGTTCTACCCTCCAGTGGGGCAGGGCAATGGGTAACCTGAGGATGTATTAGGGTTTACCATCCAGCAGGGCTGGGCAGTGGGTCACCCGATATCCTATTATGAATTACCCTCCAGTAGGGCTATGTAGTGGGACACCTGTTTGCATTCCAGACTTAGTCCTTTCTACTAGGTTAGTCTGCGGTTTTCCTCCATGACCACCGGAGCAGGACCCTTGGTTGTATGGGTCGGTGATGGAATGAATTTGACATTGAGAAGACCTCTCAACTGTTGGGCAGTGATGAGGCGTGGTCTGACATTCCCAAGAACTCTCAAGTACGAGGGGCACGTTCCCCACCGAGACGCATTCTTGTGATGCGATCTAAAACCGTGTGGATGAGTCAGTACCGCCCAAAGCGGATAGTGACAAGGTGTGGTGATTGAGACCCTTGGCTTGTGGTTCGGGGTAGACGTGCGGGATGCTGGGCATCAATGGATTTTACTTTTGGGACTGTTGGGGACTCGTTTTCTTGGGCTGAGCTATGGGACGGAGATCCCCTTAAGTGCTTGTTCGGGCTTCTTGTTGAGCATATGTATATGTGTATACCTTGTTCCAGTACCCACTCCTTGGTTTTTGGCTACTCTCCTTCCAGGAGAGGCGAAGACGCGCGGGGTATGCCACGTGCTTTCCGTGTCTAGCTTCTCGTGGTTGGTTGAGTCTACTCTCCTGGTATAGGTAGCGAAGACTCGACAAGAAGTTCATATTGTCACCTTTTCTAGCTCCTTGTGTTTGGATGAGTATACTTCCTTCCTCTTGTTGGGTTAAGCTGGACTCTTTACTGCACTCTCTGTTGTACACCCTTTGCTTTTCCTGTTCGCTCTGCTGCTCACCCTTCGGTACCTCCTTTTGTTGCTCCCTCGAGCCTTAGGGGTATCCTACTGAGTATTTTTATACTCACCCCTCCTTGGGCTTTGCCCGCACTTGGTGTGCCCTTTCAGACGACAGACAGGTGGAGCGTGACTTCAGTGGAGCGTAGGAGATTGGGAGCTTGGACTGCGTGCGGTGGTCATAGCCGGGTTCCAGGTGGGAGACCCTTCAGCTATTTCTTTTGTTTACCTGTTGCCGGGTTGTGGCACTTTTTGGTTGGGCACGTGTTTTTCCCATTTTCATTTCAGTTTGAACTTTGTACTTGTAGAGTTCGATGCACTCTGTGGTTTATACATATACCAGTTGTTCCTTTTTACTCTGCTTGCTCTTTCTTTTACTCTGCACTATTGCATTGAAAGTGATGTGTGTGTGTGTAAAGGTACTTAGGCAAAGGCCTCCCCGAGTTGTTATGCCTTCGGCACTGGTCGCCAGCCCCTGGCCTATGGAGGCGGGCTTGGGGTAGTTGCGGCTCGAGCCCGGGTAGGGTCGGGTCGTGAAAAAGTGGTATCAGAGGTGGTTTGTTCCTTGGGACGTTGTGTGGACGTCCCTAAAAGAGGAATTGGTTGGGATTTAGGGAAGCAATGTTAATGTGTCTCGAGAGCGGCTCTCAGGCCAGAGAGTCCAGTGATGGTGCGACGACCGATGTATCTATTCACTAGGACCTTGATAACCCGCTTAACGACTCGACATGCTGAGACACTTGTTGCAGGGAAATTTTTTTGTGAATCACATAGGATTGAGTCGTTGACTTTACTTCTTGGGTCAGCTCCCCATCGTTGTTGTTATTGGTATATACACATATACTCATCTGACGGTGGTAGTCCTTGATAATATTCAAGATGTCTCCGCGAAGATAGCAAGCCAGGATACTAGCTTTGGTTCGTGACGACGACCCTGTGAGCT
Organism: Viscum album; assembly: GCA_963277665.1. Taxonomy (NCBI): domain Eukaryota; kingdom Viridiplantae; phylum Streptophyta; class Magnoliopsida; order Santalales; family Viscaceae; genus Viscum; species Viscum album. The sequence continues at coordinate 552,885,409 of OY728123.1, forward strand.
ATGAGGCCATAGTCCAGGACCCATCATGCGAGCCCCTTTCTCCGGGTGGGCCGGTAGCAGCACCCCCACCTGTTGAGCAGCAGGCAGTTTTAGCAGATCAGGATGAGCTTGAGTGCAGGTTGAGCGCGCTCCGTGAGTTCCAGCGGCAGGGATCGCTGAGGATCAGTGGCGAGCCAGACCCTCAGGCAGCAGAGGTTCGGCTAGAGACAGTGGTTTGCCTTTTCAGGCATGTACAGACGCCGACAGATCTGAGAGTGGCTTTGGCAGCCATCCTTTTTCGTGGATCAGCTTGGTGTTGGTGGAGTCTGGTGACTCAGTTTCTTGACGAGTCATTGCTTTAGTGGGGCGAATTTCAGTTGTTATTTCATGAGGAGTTTTTCCCCTCTTGCTTGCGCTCCGTTTGGATTCAGGAGCTCCTACAGTTTCAACAGGGAGAGATGACGGTGGCCGAGTACGCGGCTAGTTTTGCGGACCGTGCATGCTTTTATCCAGACTTGGTCCATGACGATAACCTCCGAGCATGGAAGTTTGAGAAGGGTCCTCGTCGAGAGATTCGTGCTGTCATAGTACCCTTGGGAATTTCCACATATACCGAGGTTCTAGAGCAGGCGTTGTTGATAGAGAGCTTCCTGTCACGTTTTGGAGTTGGTAGTGGTAGCAGGCACGTTAGAGCTGAGACGTCTGCCGCGGCTAGTGGGTGGCGGCAAGCAGGATCTCTACGTAGGTGGATTTCTGAAAACTGGACTCAGGGGCGTGGTTGTACACCACAGTGGCGTCGGAGGGCACCAGTGTAGCCCATAGAGAGTCGGTGCTATGCTTGTGACGGGTGAGGTCACTTGGCACGAGACTGCCCGACCCGAGTTGCCGAGAGCTTCAGGCAGGCAGCAGGCGCCCCACCACAGCAGAGGCAGCGCCGTGATCGGATTAGTACCCAGAGAGGTGGTTCTAGAAGAGGAGCGGGAGGAGCTGGTAGTGGGGTACGACATTACAAGATCTCCCCATCACCACTAGGCAGTCCACATCAGGCTCCGGGAGCTGACAGTTGGGACCACGGACAGCCGCGAGCTTTGGATGTCTACGATCCTGCTGTGCATGGGATGGTGAGAGGTACCCCTTTCGAATCTTCTACTTTTTACAGTAGAATTGTTAGGCTCTGCGTGTGAAAGGATTTTCTCACTTCGCCTTGTTTGATGTGTTACCAGGGTGACGTAGGGCGTCAGGTGTAACCCTGTGTTGGTAAGGTAAAAGGTGTAGGACCTTTCCTCTTTAGTCGATGGTGTTGACTCCTTCGATCTCTGAGTGTGTAAGAGAGACTTGGTTGTGAGACATCGACTGTGAAATCTTGTATGACCAGATATCCTTATGTGTTTCACCATATAGATATTTTGAAGGAGGTAATCACCGGGCCTTGTTCCAGGTGCGGGCGGTGATTCCAGTCATGGCATGCAAAGTAGAGGTTTGACCGGGGAGGTGAGCTACCCCTGAGGGCCTTCGGGCCGTTTGAGACCATGCAAAGGGATGGCGAGGTACCCTACCACCTTGCCCTAACCCCAAAGTCTGGAGTGGGTGCACGACATCGGAAAGGGCCGACCTCACGTGAACAGATCAGTCCTTTGGTGTGTGTGCAGAGGCACAAAGCTGTGCGTTGGTTCTTCTGGGTATAGGAATGCCAGGTGTGGGCTTAGTACCCCATGTTGCTCCCTAATTTTTCTTTTCAGGGATGAAAATATTGAAGGATGGAATTATGTAAGAACCCAGTTTTTGCTGTGAAGGACTTTGGAATATTCTTGATTTTATTCCAGAGCAGAGCCTTCAGACGGTGTGCGATTCCAAGCCCCAGAGTGGCCGAAATTAAATTTTCAGTGCGTTCACATTGAGAACGCCAAATAAATGGGATAACTCCTAAACGGTGATCCGGATCAGAGATCCGAGCATACGGATGGGTTCGGAATGAGGTGTTCACCCTAGGAATGACATAAAGTATGTCGGCGCGGGACGTTTGGACCCCTCACTCGCTTTCGGAACATTAAACGGATTAATTAATTAATTAATTTTTTCGTTTAATGGTTAAACTCGAGTATCTCTTAAACGGTAGCTCGTATTGGAAAACCGAGGTCACCGTTGAGTTCGGAGCGTGCCGTTTACCTTATGAGGGGTATATGTTTCGCGGGCGCGGGCCATCTGTGAAAAATGGCCCTAGGGGCATTTTCATAATTTCGCGGCCTCAGGCGCTAAGTTTAATAAGTTTTGAACGGGGTATCGGAATAAAATTCTGAGACTGCCGTTGCGCTCAATGCATGGTTCTTAGCCTACGGGAGGCTAAATCCCGACCCCGTCGGGAGTTCGGGTACGGGGCCGCGGGAGGGTGTTTAATTTAATTAATTTATTTAATTAACCCAAACCCCCCCTCTTCTCCCTAATTTTCCCCCTCCCATGGAAATCCTCTCCCCTCTCATCCTCCATCTCCGGTGAGGCGACTCCGATGAAGTGGTCCGGCGAGGCGCGACCACCTCGGCGGGTTGACGGCGGAACGACGGGCTTAGTCCCAAGAGGTGGGATGTTGCGTTTTGATTTTTTTATTCCTACAATAAACATAAAACGTGAATTTCCATGTTGAATTGCTGCCCGATCTTTGATCCAATCCCATGATCGCGTAGATCTTGTCCTGAGCTTTTCAGAATGCTATCCGGATCAAATTTTAGACCACCGGATCGTTTCCAGTGGTCCTTTGAAGTTTCCGGCCACGAGGCCGGTTTCCGGCAAGGTGGTCCGGCGGACGGCAGCACCTCGGCGTGGCGGTGGCGCGGCAGAGGACCACGGCTCAGGTGGCGGGGGATCTTCAGCTCGGTGGACTGGGATGGCGGCGCGGCAGCAGGCGGCCGGGGATCCGCGCGGCGGCGCCGACGTAGGGCAAGGAGGAGGAGGGGCCACGGGGTGCGCGACCCCGTGCGGCGTGACCGCGACCCGCGTGTCGCAGGTCGCTGTGGAAAAGGGGAGACCGGCCGTCAAGGCCTGTCGGTGGCAGTGAGTCGCGGCGGCTTGAACCGGACCCGCGGCCGGGCCGCGGGCCGGCTGTGGGCGGACCGACCGGTCCAGGCCGGTCCAGCCTAAGGGAGTGCCCCCTTTGAATTTCTGACGCCCGTAGCTTTCGCTACGTGAGTCCGTTTTGCGCGCCGTCAGTGGAAGCGCAGACCTTGCATCGAGGGGAATGTTTTGAGATAGTTTCGAGAATTTTTAATTCCCAAAACGAGGGGCCGTGGAGGCATGATGTGTCTTTAAGTGGAGGAGCATTTTTTCTGAGATACTTGTTTTGGGCGGCGCAGACGCATCCGATGACCGTTTTGAGCGCCGTCAGCGGCGTTGCGACCCTGGCACTGAGGCGGAGGTTTCCAGGGCGGTTTCGGGTGTTGAGACTGGATTTGAGGCATGGCCCCCACGACCTGTCTTTCAAGCTTCGTGCAGCATTTCACGACTTTTTCATCGAACGTCCGTTCGGGGGCGTGCGAGCCGTCGTTTCTGGATGTTTTCCTGAGGGGATTGCAACGGTGCAATCCGCCCGCTCTAATTCGGCACGATGGTGCGGGGCCCACGAGGGCCGTTTGGGCGTCGACAATGATTTTCCATCTTTATCACCAAGCGACTGTTTTGGACAAGTGAATAGTCCATCTTGTGTGCTTTTTTGAGAGGAGCGCAATGGTGCGGTCCGTTCGTTGTGTTTCGGGACCGGGTTGTGGTCCCCACGAAGCACCGCTCGTGTGCGGTGCTCCGGAATTCACCTTTTTCTTCGGATACCCGTTCCACGCATGTAAGTAGTCAATTTGACGTGCTTTTTCGAGAGCATTGCGATGGTGCAGTTCGCCCGACCTTTTTCGGGAACGTGGTGTGGGTCCCACCCGACCCGACTACGTTGAATAGTACCCTATTCACTGGGTGTCCATTTTGGATGATTGAGTACTCAATCCCGTGTTTTTTTCCAAGGGGATCACAGTGGCATGACCCGTTGGTTCAGTTTCGGGATATTGGGGTGGGCCCGACATGGGTTTTGTTACGATGAATAGTACCTTTTTCACCGGTTGACCGTTTCAGGCGAGTAAGTCATCTATCTCGCGTGTTTTTCCGCGAGGATTACAACGGTGTGAACCATTTGGTTGTGAGAAGCCTCTTGCATGATCTTGTTAAATGTGGAAACATGAAAGGTGCTCCAAAGGTGGTTCGTCCTACCATGTCTGTATCGGACCCTTGGCGTTTGATCGTGCACTCTTGGGAGAGTGATGTAAATGATTCACAAGATGTGGTTGGCCGTGCCCAGGGATTTGAGGTGGAGTTGTCACGTCACGTCTTCACGTTGACGTTGGGTGCCGTGTGCACGATAGCCCTTGGGCTGGAGACGTGGTATACTCTGGGAGTATACGAGAGCGCTTGGAGGTACGTGTGGTTTTTACCTGGGGTGTTTGTGCGCTTGGATGGGGTTGACGTGGGGCCACACTTCTTGTGGGACCCATGTGTGTTCCATGTTATTCATTGGGTACATTGACCTCTCGTGACGTAGAGGGTCCTTCTGTGTGTTTGTTTGACCAGCAGGGTGGAGCTTTTCCCCTGGCTTGGTGCTCGTTGGTTTGACCAGCAGGGTTGACTGGTCTCCCCATGGTTTCATTCTCGATGGATCGGCTGGTAGCGGTGCTAGCGACACCCAGTGATGTAGCAGGCGCTGAGCCTCTTTGGGGTGAGTTGTTCTGGAGTTTGGAAGTGGCGCGATACCCACTCCGTTTTCAGTTGGCCAGTGTTGTACCCTCTAGTAGAGATGACCAGAGCAGTTCTGTGTTTTACCCTCCAGCGGGGCTGGGTAGTGGGTTACTCATCGACTTCTTCAGGTTTACCCTCCAGCAGGGCTGGGCAGTGGGTTTCTCATAGACTTCTAGGGTTTACCCTCCAACAGAGACTGGGCAGTGGGTCACCCGACACACTTAGGGTCTACCCTCCAGCAGAGACTGGGCAGTGGGTCGCTCAACGCACTTATGGTCTACCCTCCAGCAGAGACTGGGCGGTGGGTCCCTCGTCGACCTCTTAGGGTCTACCCTCCAGTAGGGATGGGCAGTGGGTCGCCCGTCGTCTAGTCCCAGGTCTACCCTCCAGCAAGGCTGGGTAGTGGGTCGCCTGTCGACTTATTCCAGGTCTACCCTCGAGTGGGGCTGGGCAGTGGGTCGCCTGATGATGTATTAAGGTCTACCCTCCAGCGGGGCTGTGCAGTGGGTCGCCTGAGGATGTATTAGGGTTTACCATCCAGCAGGGTTGGACAGTGGGTCACCCGATATCCTATTATGAATTACCCTCCAGCAGGGCTGGGCAGTGGGACACCTGTTGGCATTCCAGACTCAGTCCTTTCTACTAGGCTAGTCTGTGGCTTTCCTCCGTGACCACTAGAGCGGGACCCTTGGTTGTATGAGTTAGTGATGGAATGACTTCGACATTGATAAGACCTCTCAACTGCATGGCAGTGATAAGGTGTGGTTTGACTTTCCCTAGAACTCTCAAGTACGAGGGGCACTTTCCCCACCGAGACGCGTTCTTGTGACGCGATCTAAAACCGTGTGGGCGAGTCAGTGCTGCCCAAAGCAGATAGTGTCAAGGTGCGGTGATTGAGCCCCTTGGCTTGCGGTTCAGGGAAGACGTGCGGGATGCTGGACATCGATGGAGGTTACTTCTGGGACTGTTGGGGACTCATTTTCTTGGGCTGAGCTATGGGACAAAGATCCCCTTACGAGCTTGTATGGGATTCTTGTTGAGCATATGTATATGTGTATACCTTGTTCCAGTACCCACTCCTTGGGTTTTGGCTACTATCATTCTAGGAGAGGCGAAGATGCATGAGGTATGCCACGTGCTTTCCGTGTCTAGCTTCTCGTGGTTGGATGAGTCTACTCTCCTGCTATAGGTAGCGAAGACTCGACGAGAAGTTCATCTTCTCACTGTTTCTGGCTCCTTGTGCTTGGACGAGTCTACATCCTTCCTCTTGTTGGGTTGAGCTGGAATCTTTACTGCACTCTCTATTGAACTCCCTTTTCTTATCCTGCGCTCACCCTTCGGTACCTCCTTTTGTTGCTCCCTCGAGCCTTCGGGGTATCCTACTATGTATTTTTATACTCACCCATGCTTGGGCTTTGCCCGCACTTGGTGTGCCCTTGCAGACGATGGATAGTTGGAGTGTGACTTCAGTGGAGTGTAGGAGGTTGGGATCTTGGACCGCGTGCAGTGGTCGTAGCCGGGTTCCAGGTGGGAGACCCGTCAGCTGTTTCTTTTGTTTACCTGTTGCCGGGTTGGGGTACTTTTTGGTTGGGCGCGTGTTTTGCCCATTTTCTTTTCAGTTTGTAATTTGTACTTGTAGAGGTCGTTGCACTCTGTGGTTTATACATATAGCAGTTTTTCCTTTTTACTCTGCGTGTTCTTTCTTTTACTCTGCACTGTTTCATTGAGTGTGCTGCGCGTGTGTGTGTAGAGGTACTTAGGCAAAGGCCTCCCCGTGTTGTTGTGCCTTCGGCGCTGGTCGCCTGCCCCTGGCCTATGGAGGCGGGCTTGGGGGTAGTTGTGGCTCGAGCCCAGGTAGGGCCGGGTCGTGAAAATGCTTCATGAAAATGAGGCGTTATGAAACCGTAAAAATCCGTTCACGTCGTATAAGTTAAAAATAACATTCTTCTCGAACTTTTGTCGGAAAAGCCAAAAAGTACCTCGAATGGTAAACAAAAAAAGTTTCCTTACATACCATGTAGTAAAAGTCAAAAATGGGTAAAAAGGACTTTAAACGTACATGAAAACATTTTTATAAAACATGGTATTGGATGATAATGATAACCCTAGTAAATACTTACGAATAAACAATCTCAGATAAAAATGAGATTGATAAATTATCCCTTACCTTATGTCCGATATGCTTCGTATGTATCCGAACATCCTGTATAATGATTTAAATAATGTTATTGACTTATTACAGATTCATATTAATTGTTATTATATCATATATAGTTCACTTAGGTATTTATATTACCCTTTTATTTTTCAATTCCATGTTAAAGTAGCGTTTTGGGTAAAATTGTTTCATTTATCGTACGTGTTTGGACTTGTTGTTCTTGATATTATTATTACTTATATCATGATTTACTTACTTCAAGAATGTAAAACATGATTTATATATCATATATATTCAGTATTTATATATATATATATAGTAGATAGATAAATGAAATGAAACACACTGTTCATGGAGACGGTTGGCCGTGCGTGCACATGAACGCTATTTTCCTTTCTTTATTGACTTGAATGGAAGTAAGTAGATGAAATATATATATATATATACATACATAAATCCAGTAGATTAATTATTCCATATATTTCATTATTATTCATTATATATACTTTATAATCATTCTTGAATGGCTAATCATGGAAAATGAATCTCATCGCATTCGTGGAGACGGTAGTCCGTACGTACGCATGAGCGATGATATCATTCCCACAATCATGGAATTGTATTTATGTGTATGTATAATATTACAGAATCAATATCACTTTAAAATAACCATATATAGTTATTTATTTACACCATTATACCAATTCATGTAAGGTGGTGGTGGAAAAACTTATTACACCACGACGTGGAGACGGTATTCCGTACGTACGCACGCGTGGTGATTTTGTTTTCCATAGGATGGATAGAAGGTGAAATAGGGTTGTTTCGTACTCATAATAACATATCAGTATATTAGTGATACTTATGTTATTACTTTATAATGAAACAACTAAATAAGGAGGAATTTAAGAAGAAAGAAACTTGAGAGAATCGAAAGAAGAGATTACCTCTTCTTCGACGCACCTCCTTTAAGCCTTCTATTAAGGAAGTAGATTTGGTCTTTTGAGAAGACCAGAACCTCCAGAATGTTTCTATAGAATTGGAGAAGAGAAATTGGTAGGGTTTGGCCGAGTTTCACGGCTCAAAAGGGTGTGAAGAGAAGAGGTAAGGGGTTCCCTTTTTATAAGGGAGGAGAGGGGCACCTTTGTAAAAACTCAAAATATTATTTTATTATAAAGTCTTATTCGGTTTTTAGTAGATCCAAATTGATTTATTTCTAAGATAAGGTGTGGATGGGTCGAAATCATCTCATCCAATAGAATTTATAAAAGATTAGGTTTCTATTTTAACACTATCATTTAGATTTAACTTTAAGTTAAATAATTTTACTTTTACCATGTATTCTTGTTTTCTTACTCTATACGGTTAATAAACTTACTATTACAAGAAAAAAGAACCCCAAGTTGTTTATTATTAATATATATAACCTTATCTAAGTCATTTTTCCGAACCATAGATTTTTAGGAATAAAATAACAATTAATAATATAATATGTTTTTTAAAAACTATTTTATGTCAATTTTGACACTATTTGGTAATTTATTTTTCTGAAAATCATAACAGAATTATTAGTTCAAAAAAAGTTAATTAAATCAATACTAACATGTAATATTAACCTAGAAAAGTAGTTTAATTCATAAAAAGTCTCATATTACATTTATTTGGGTATTTATAACATCAATTATGTCAATATTTCATTAATAAGATAATTACTACATCATCATTGTGTCATAAATAAATTAAATTATTTAATGACTACAAATTATAAAGAAAACACCATTATGTAGGAAATAATTTTAGTTTTATAATGAATATTTATAGTCGAATTTATATTATGTATAACCCTATATTAAAATTGATTTTGTTATTAAACGTTGATTTTAACTATTTTAACCCTTCTTTAAATAAATTAATAATAAATGTCCTAATATAATCCAAGTGGGCCTAAATGGCCATATTTTATTCCTAAGCTTGTTTTTGGTCGAATTAAACTTATCCAATAGAATTAGGACATGTTTTAGGGTAATAATAATATCATTTTGACACTTAATTACCCTATTTACTTTTAACCGTGGTAAAAAATGTAAAAAGTTACTATTCACCAAAAATTATTTTCATCTCATTGAACTAAATTTTAGTCCTTGATATTAACCGTGTCTAGGTTTTTCTAAATTCCACTCACAGAAGCGGTAAAATTAAGTTTTATTTGAATTTGCAAATTCTCCAAGGAGGTGGGTAAAAGACGGCGAAAAGTTCAATAAAATTTTTATATATTTAAAATTATTATAAAATGACACAAATGGATTAAATTGAAATTATATATGTATTATTTATCAATTTTGACCTAAAAGAAATTTAAATAAAATAAATATTTATTTAAATAAAAAGTCGGTTTTTGAATAGTAACCCAGTGTTTTCACTATTCATCAAAAATTGAATGTTTTCAGAAAAATACCAAAAATTCACCCTAGGCTAATTTTGATATTCTGAATCCAAAAAATGAAGTCCATTTCAAAAGATAAATTTTATAAAATTTCAAAAAGTGGGAATTACTATTCATAACGGCTCGTTTATATAACATATCATTATTTAGTGAAACTCGGTATTCTGTACAACACACGATATCATGGAAGGTCGCGATTGCGTGTAATGCAAGCCAAGTTAGGGATGCGTGTTGTGAAAGCTTCTTTTGTTGTAGAGTACAAAAAAAAGACATTAATGAAATTAAAAAGAATATTTTTCATAAAATCTCAGGGTGTTACAATAAAATTGAAAATAATGGACATATGAAACTTACTATGAAGGTACTGTGTTATTACATCTAAAAATACCAAAAATTAAATGGGATAAGAGATCTACCTAAATGGGGAATACCTTGACCAAATCCAATGTTGTTTTGTGATGAGACCTATAAATTCATCAAGGGTATATAGTGTTACCCACCCATAACAAACTATGTCAAATTAATTACTCTTATAAAATTGGTTAAACATAATCAATGTAAATATTGATTTTGGAAAACTATCATTAAAAATGTTAATAATTTCCTGAGTCAATAATGATAATCATAAACCTTCAAGAGTAATATAGATAATGGTATCAAAATTTTTACATACAAAGACTAACTGGTTGTAAATAATATAGAGAATTAATAAGGATGGTATCATTACATCATATATATAGAGGGTCCAAAGTAAGATAAGTGTTGTTTTTATTGAGGAATACACAAACCATAAAAATACGATGAAAAACATTACTATTGAAAATATCATTTTCATATTAAAATCACATTAAAAAAATTACCAAATATTTTTAAGAATATTTTCTTTAGAATGTAAAAATAAAATTATAAAGGATTAGGCAAAACAAGAAGTGTTCATGATGGTGATTATTTCCATATATTATGTATAAGATTAAAAACATTATTTTCACAATGATATAAAAAAGAAAAAAGTACATCATCTGGGAAAAGAAAATAAGATTCATTTAAAACCAATTTGAATAAATTAAAACATGGATAATAATTAATTTAATAAATAATTACGATAATTTTAAAAATATTCTTGATGACAATTTTATAAAACATGTATATGGAAGAAAATGTTTTTCGACCAAAGAGATATATAAATTCATTATTTGTTGAAAATATTTTCTCAATAATTTTAAATACCAAATGGGAATAAATGATAATATTAATTTAAATTTTCATGAGTAACTAGAGGAGAAGAAAACATATTAGTATTGGGAAAAAATAAAAATAATTCCTCTAATGAAGACATAAACCTAAAAACTCTCAAATAAACATGGGATTTTAAAATAAACCATTACCAAAGAGCTAACATTTGGATCGTAAGCCCCATAAATGAAAAAACATCATATGAGACATTAAATACCATGAATATAAAGAGATTAATGATGTACCATATCCTAGGTGTGTATATATGAAACATAAAAGAAATGAGTATAAAATATGGAATATGTAACGCACAAGTAAATGTAAAATGTGAAATCATTACATGAGGTCTAATTTCTTTCATAAGTGTCCAAAAATCCTGTATAATAAATATATATTTCATATAAATATTTTCTTGAATAATATTTATATATATATTACAATGTATTTTTTACTTAAATCATTTTATCACATATTAATTTGTTATTATTTATTAAAATAACCATTCTTCGTGATTTGTGCTTTATTTTCAATAAATGATTTGGTTTGTAAGTATAGTTATTTTTAATTTAATATTTTTTATATAATATCTATAATGTTAATAATTTTATAATTATCATTTATATTCACATTATGTGTCATAAAAAAAAGTTATATATAGAAAAAAGAATTACATCATTAATTGTAATGGTTGGCCATATGTGTGTATTAATGCTATATTCCTTTTAAAAAAAGATGTAAATAAAGGCAGGTAAATAATATTTTTAATTTAAAAAATCATTATTTTATCATATAAATAAAATACATTCATCAAATACTTCCTTATTACCATGTATATAAAAAAGAAATGAAACAAACCATACCACTTCATGGAGGTGGTAGTCCACAAATACCCATAAGTGATGTTAATGCATTCTGAAAAATTATAAGTTAAGAAAGTTTATGTGATATTATAATTATAGGAATTTTATAATTTAATTATTAAAATAAATATAAATATATTAATCTCATCATAATAATCATTAATTAAATACATTGGAAAAAATGGATTGTGTCGCTATGTGGCGACTAAGTCGTACATACAAACGAAGAATATATCCACTTCCCATATGATGGGAGAGTGGGCGGATTATGGTGATTTAATAATCACAGTAAAATTTTTGAATATTTTTTATACTGAATTTTTTATTTTATTATAAATATCATACTTTTATATGAATTAAATAATAAGTAAAAATAAACTCACCGTTTAAGTTGATTACCTATTGTTTGAATGAACACAATTAAATCTCTTCTTAAGAATCCTAGGGATGGTATTTTTGGATGAAAATCTCCTCTATAATGAGGATAATGATTTTGAGAAGGAAATTACTAATCCATTGATGAGATAGATAGCTCAATATTGTGTAACTAAATGATGGAGGAGGTGCCCTTTGGTAATTGAGGTAAGGGATATATTTGGAATTTCACAAAATATTATATTATAATAAAGTATTTTTAAATAAAAATGCATATAAATGATAAGGGATTAGAATATAATGACGTATATGGTGAAAATATAATTAAATAATTATTTTTGGATAGTTTACGTGGAATTTTAAACCCTATCATTTGGTTTAACCCCTTAATTAACATATTTCGTCATTAAACACATTAAAATATTTTTCATTCCAAAATGGGTATTGGAAAATAAATAGACATGGATTTAAATTTAAATCACATCTCACCCCATTTTTCCTCATTTAATATTTTAATTATTTTCAATTAATTTAATTAATTACTGTTTTTTATAAAGTATAATTATTGTCAATTTGACACAATTCATTTATTTTGACAATAAATACATGAATTAAAAGGTGGAATTCAAATCAATAATTTTAAGAGACAAAGAATTATATTAATCTACTAGTTTGAAAAACTATAAACCTCTCAAATAAAATAATATTTAATATTTTAAAAATCCATTATTTTTTTTATTAATTGAATAAATAATGTTTCAACATTGTGTAAGAATTAAATGAAATTATTTAATACTTAAAAACAATAATAAATTACAATCATGAAAATATGTTTATTATTATCAAATTATACCTTGATATTTGTTCACCCCTTGTTTTTTTACCCTTTTCAAGTAATAAAAGATATTCGAAACTAAGAGAGTGACATAGTGTATTTTTCTTTGATTTAAATGTTATATTGTTCATTTTAATGGAACAATATCCATTAAAAAAATTGATTCTAAGTGAATAAATGTTTGATTAACTTGATGGAATATAAAATAAGATGAAATTTTATTTCCTTATCACTTATATTTAACATTGATTAACATTATTTACCCTTTACCAAAGAGATAATTTTTTTTATTGTTTTGATTAATATTAAACGAAAATAAAAAGAAATATATTTACTAATTTTGAACCCCCTGATTACAAATATGGAATCCATTTTTTATGATATAATTTCTATAAGGGGAATTTACTAATTTTAAAACATAATTTCAAAACAAAATGAAAAATAGTTTTGAATGAAAAAACCTTTTAATGAAACAATATGCTTTTACACTGAATTCAAATACAATATTCTTTCAAATAAATACTATTGGATTATTAATAATATAACAAAAAATAATTTTTTCTTGATGTTTTTTAAATAAATATTCATCTTTGTCAATTCGTGAAATAAAATTATAGTTAAAAACTGATATTTTTAGCTATTAAATTTAAAATTAATCTTTACAGATTAATAAAAAAAATTTACCCTGTGATTATTTTCAAATGATGATTTAAAAAATTAAATAATATTTACTATATAAAAAATATATATTTTCTATAAATTAATTATAATATTATCTCATAAAAATCAATAAAAACCATTTTCAAGGAAAACATTATCAGAAGCATAAATTATTCTTCATAAAATTGAGTTCTTATTTCCACATAAGTAGTCAATGAATTTTTATTGATTAGGTCCATTAAATATATTTCATAATTTATTTAATACTATTCGTACCTAAAAATTCAATATATATGTTAAAATGGTCATATTTAAATAATAATGTTTCATTTTTAGGCTTGATGTAGCGTGTGTCGTATACACTATCAAACATAGTGTTCTATAAAAATAATTTATTATTATACCTATTGTGCTGGCTACATGGTTATTAAATCCTTACGAACATTCTTATAAGTCTTCTTATGAAGAGACTCCTTTATATAACCCTTTAGACCATAATAATTCCTTATTTCGTTCTTATGTTAATTCACATGCTTCACCTTTCCTTAATGTTTAGTCAAAATAATTTCCTGAGTTTGGACTGTCAAAAAACATTTGTTTTCCCTTCATTCGAGTATTTTTATATTTCTTTTCAAAGATTTTATCAACCAATCCTATATATTTTTTACCATATGGATTAGAAATTTTAATTTTTCTATATTTCCTCTTTCAATTTTTTTCCCAACTGGTTTAAAATGTTATATATTGTAACATTTTTTAATAGTAGAAGAATAATTGTCTATTTTAAAATAATCCAGTTTTTCATGGGTTTTTAGTAGAAAATATCATTATTTATTATTACCCAGTGGCGAATCTCCATCAATTCTCCTCAGAATATAACCTTTCTATCTTATGTTTTCAATAATTTTTGACTAATGTTTTTTTTTCAAGTAATTTTTTTTACCTTCAATGAGGCTAACATGGATTAAAATACCCATGAATCTATCATGACATTAAATTATTTTATTAATAGAAATCATTTTCATTTTGGTTTCACTTTTCATTAGCATAAACTTGATAGTCTTTACTATATTAATTGTGTTTTTTTACACTATGATGAAAATTTAATTTCCATTTATCTTACAAATACTTTTACATGTGTGTTATCATCTTATAGATCCAAGATACACTCAAATTTTAGAGTGAAAACTTCTGTAATTACCTACTTCCCAAAAAACAAGACATTAGTACATATATTCAATTGAATCATTATACTTATACTCATAAAATCATGAATATTATTCATCAAGAGTATCATTAAAAATAAATTTTACATATAAACAAAAATTCTAACTACCATCAATTAGTTGCATACTCCATTTCATCTTTTAACTATTCCTTAACTTCTTTTCTTATACATTCTTCATATTATACAATATTTTGACAAAACTCTTCATGTTAGTATTGATGTGTATTGGACCTTAAGTTTTTATATTATCAAATTAAAAATATTATTCAAATCAAAACCTCATATATATGAAAAAAATAATTCAGTATGAAAGTAGATCCAATTAGAGGAAACATGGATTAGTTACGATACCACTTGTTATACCACAACATGTTAAAAAGTTTACCTAATGTGGTGGGGTAGAGGATAATTAGTGTGAAAATATTTCCATATTTTTAACCCTTTTTAATTATTTATATAAAAATTTTTACCCCTAATATCACTTTTGATATATATAGATCTTCTCATGGGTTCTTTAATTTAACCAAAAGTAAATAAACAAATCAAACATTATTTTTCCATGGATTGAAAACAAAATGGAAATCTAATCTATTCTAGGCCTATGTGGTATGAAATATTTAAATATCTAATCTATTAATAATTTTATTTTTATAGGTATCTCCGAAAAAGTTCTTCTTATCCTTCAATATTTTCATTATATAGGCTCTCAACAGTTCACATTCTATTGAATTATTATTTATATTGGCTGCCCTAAGTGTATAATGGGTTATCCAAGTAAAATACTAAACAATATCCTATAACTATATATGAAATCACCTAATTAAAATTTAATGACATTCATCTAGAATAAGAGTATTTGAAAACCAATTGATATTTTGGTATTAGTACATCCCCAATGATCACTTCATGTCACCATGATCTCTAGTTCTTATTCCGGTTTTGTATCACACGAAATACTGAAATTGAACTATCTGGACTCTTATATTATCATTAATAATGTCAAATCCACAATAACCAAGAGTCTCAATACTAGTAATCATAAATAGTGGTGGTAGTTTTCGGTTTCTATCTCAACGTTTCACTTATTTCATAAAAATACAATACAATAATATGATGATATCAACGAAAATGTATTTGGAACTTTTTATTATTATCATGTTATTTTTCTCCATCGATTTATAGGTTCATCTCTTGAGTGTTTCATTGACATATATCTATACTTATTTCATGGAATGATGTATCAATTTATCAACATTAATATTATTGTGTCATGTGATTTAGATTTATAAACACTTGTAATCTTGTGAATATATTTTAAATATTTTAATATAGAAAGTCTATATGAATGATGGAATCTTTATATACTCAATGACTATATTATTCCAATTATATGTTTTTATTAAAAACATTCCATGGTCTAGATACCCAATTTCATAAAATCATCCAATTATTTTCAAATTTTTTATAACTAACATAACCATCTATTTATTTAATCATCGTCAAATATAATTTAATATTCCAAGTGATTCAATGTTTATATTATTATATATATCCATGAAATCTAAAATTAATTCATTTAAACATATATATTACAACATGCATGAAAAATATCAAAATTTTAAGCTCCTTATTTTTTTTCTCTTAATCACTTATTACAGCACGAACTACCCATCTTGACATGAATACCTCTGAATTCTCAAAAAATGGATTTATATGTTATTTAGTAAATTTATTTATTCATGGAATGATTATTCTATTAAAAATATGAGAACCCCCATAATAGTTTTCCCTTCTTATCTATAAAATGATTTTTTTCCTTTATGTATCAATGATAATATTATCATCACTCCGGTTAACTAAAAATATCATTTGGAATCTATTTGATTTTTTATTCCATGAAAAATTGCATCAACATTGAATGATTTAATCATGTTCAGAATAATTCATTTATAAATTTCTTTTTTTTTATATTTTTTTTGTAACACATACATTTCAATATTTCCCTTTGGATGAAGTTTATAAACAATATTATTTACTATAATGTTTACAAGATACTCTTAGTTTATTTATAAATTTCCTATTTGAGACATTATAACATTCTATGTAGTTTAACATTCTATATTGGGGGATATTTCCATTTTTGAAAAATTATGCTCTTAGTGACCTTTATTTATTATTTAGTTACTTATACATATATCATTATACTTTATGAATTTTCAATTTTTCTTTTATTTTCATGTTTTATATGTCTCTTACATTTTGTTCAAATTTACTATTACATATTTTATGACACTACTAGTTTCCAAAATCTATGTCTATTTGAACTTTTTATAATTCTCTAAATAAAAATTAAAATATTCACAAAGATTATTCATCAACTCAGAAAGGTATCAAATAACCATAAATTAGAATGGAAAATATTATATTGTTCCTGAAGTGCTTAAAATTATTTTAATTTTTTTCTCATATATTTAAATCAACCAAGGGTTATTCAATGGATCTCTATTTATTCAGCATTTTGAGTTTTTAAATAAACCATCAATAATCAATAATCAAAGAGAAATTACTCCTTTAAATAAATATTCTATGTGATAAATAATTTATATATGAATTCTGAATTATCTATTGTGATTTTCCCATTATGTTTATATCTATTTATGCTTCATAATAACAACTTGTTAATAATCCTAAATTTTTTAGTTATAAATAGTTCTTTAAAAAACCATAATACTTGACATTAATTTATAAGAAGTTAGGATCAATATTAATTTGATGTAAATGTTAATTTTCAGACAAAAAAACAACATCAAAATCATCTTTTACAATTAATATATGACTGCTTAATTGCATTCATAGTGATAAACAGAATATTCCATTTGTTGTATAACTCATAATTTTTTTCACTCATTTTAGGATCATCATCATCCCCTAGATTCAATACATTAAAAATATTATCATAATTGAAATAATAAAAACACATATAACCAATTAATTTTATTTATACAATATACTGGTCACTTATTGAACCATTTAAAATGAGTTGAGAAAACTAAATGTGTGTTATATTATAGACAAAATTGTGTAAAATTGATGTGGAACATTGAATTATTTTCATCCTCAAAGAATGAAAACTAATATTTGATATATACTGAGTATATAAACAAATAATGGACACAAATAGTTAATTAGGAAATGGAGAACTTGCGTAGATGCTATTTTGAATATTAGATGATTTAAATGATTGGGTGATGAAATGATGTTTGTGAATTACATTTTATTTATTGAAGAAATACTGGGATATAGAGATATAAAGAGTGGAATTATAAGTATCTTTGAAAATTATTAAAATCTAAAGTATTGGAATTTTTGTAAGACTCTATGATTTATTTATATCATAATGAATGAATTTGATATTGCATGGATTGTTTTGATTATTGCATCATATATGAAAGAGATAAAAATATTTCTACAAAAAGAGACTTGTTCTATCTTACTAATAACATTTCTTAGAGGATCCAAAAAAAGTATTAATTTAATTAATATGATTTAGTTGGTTCTAAAATTAGAAGAATATAATTTTTTCAATGACTATGACTTAATAGGATATAAGCATAAATGTTCAAGGATTTACCCTAACTTGAGCCATGTTATTATAATAAATGGGCTGATATGGGTGCTAGAATATAACAAACATACATAGGGAATGTATTCATCCATTTTGAGGGAATGATGATTTAAAAATTCATTTTTATTCATTTTTAATGTTCTTCTGTTCTTTATTGCATAAATTTTAATAGAGATATGTGAAAATAGTGGGAGATATATTTACAAAATATTTTCATAGTTAAAGAGGGGAAACGTTTTTAATAGGTAAATATTCCCCACACTCTTTCTTTCAAGACAGGACACAATAAGCCCTGAGCCTCAACAACCCAAGCCCGACTAAAATAATCTAGGAGGTGAGGACTAGAACCGAGTAAGATGATCACAATGTGATGCATTTTCCTAAATTAGATATATGTAAGCACAAAAAAACATATATTCATCAGTTTAGTGATATAAAAATATCAAAAACAAATACATGTTGACAACTCTACCAACAAGTGTAAAATAGATGCACCAAAAGAATAAAAGCAAAAAATGAACCCACTAAATGAAAACTATAGAATCTTCTAACATACTCAAATGTAGGGGTTGTTGTCAAATGAAACTTCCAAAAATATCCTAACCCTAGAATCAATAAAATCCTCGGTTGGTCTAACTAACTAAAATTTTCCAACCTTGGTTCATCCAGGTACTCTATCAGATGGCATGTAGTCTACACAAGACACAACAAATGTGAGAATAACCTGTACACATGCGAGTAAAATAATATTTAGTTAGATCCCAATAAAAAGGAGGAACTGAAAGTCAACTATCCACTTTAACCAACTAGAGGGAATACAATCAAGAGAGACAAAAAATCTCAAACCACCCTATTCTATACATGAAAAGTCATCTCAATCCACAAGGGTGTTAACCCCAAAAGGTGAAAACACCATGAGGACTCATAAAATCTCTCAGATATATTGGTCTCATACTCCAAGTATCATAAGGTTTTTCCCTCATGGAAAAATAAAATATTATACTTAGGGAATTAATTGTAACACTAAACTATTAAAATACACTCCATGTGCTCTACCATCCAATTTGATACTCATACGTTAGATACACTACATTGAGAAAAACTAACTAGTTCAAACTCTAGTTCCCAAAAATAAAGGTCCTATCATAGATAACCAAAACCCAATTCAAGATAGGGAAACCCATGTGTAGAGTCCTGCCCCTCAAAAATTCTCATAATTTAGGTAGTACTACTCTAGAATTTTCACTATGGGAAATCTCACTAATTAGATAGAGCATACAGACCTACAACTCTCCACTACATTACAATTTAGAGAATACTATGTCATAACCTATCGATGAAACCAATTCCAATCATGAAATGAGCATACCACACCTCAATCAATAATGGGAGAACTATCTTCTAACCATGTATCGTATATATCTATTAGAGGGGCCCGATCCTCAAAACTACCCCATTATTGAGGACCCACACCCTGTTACAGTAGGGGAGTACCACTCTACTAGCTCGATTATCAGGAGGGACCCACACCCTAAAATGATAGTTGAGTTTTAAAACCCAAATAGCGGAACCACACATGATATTATAGGGGAGTAACAAATATTCTAGAACACTACACTCATGGAGGACCCACACCTTGACATGAGAGGAGAGTGACGACTCCAAGGATAGAGGATTCTCACCATAACAAGATAAGGGAGTAAAAACTATATCTTTGCGTCATGTTTGGAGAAGCTATCCCCTAACAGAAAAGGGGAGTATCAAATCTATCAATAGATTACCCACCTATTAGACCAACAAGGGAGTAACTACTCCATTTATCTAAAAAAATTTGAGGGTGCACACTATGTAATGGAAGGGGAGTCCTAACTCCAATTACACAAACAATATGGGGATCCCATTCTCTAGTCCAACATGGGTGTATTGACCATGATGTAACTAATAAATATGAATATAACCTGAAATCATTATGTGGGGAGTCCCATATCTACCAAATAAGAGAGGTAATGTAAATCTCTGCCCTACCGACACATGAGATTACCAGTCCCAACATCTCTCTCAAAGAACCAACCCGATCTCTAACATCAGTAAAATTCTACTAAATGGACCATTACACTTATCATACAACATATCATAACACAACCACATCTAGGGGACCCACACCCAGGTACACAAGAGGGGAACCTCTATACTAGGTTAATGTTTTCAACGGACCCAGAACCAAAGGAAAAAGGGAAGGGTACTGACCCAGATTTCAACCTAGTGATCCACCTTGATCAATACCCATAGTTATGTATTCCTACTACTGATTCATGTTCGAATCATGTCACACATTATTTCATAGGCCAAAAAATACTACAATAATTTGTCATATGTAGATAATTACTCAGGATAGGCTACTTGAATGCTAGATTCTGATTTATATTGAAATAGGTATATAAGGAGGAATATCCAAAGAGGATCTCTACGAAACTACAAGGAGTGAAATATAGAACACATGGAATGTGGACTTGTTCATGAACCACACTGTGTATCCTGTTCACATGTATTTCATAGTCATGTAGGCATAAATTATGTGTAGATCCCATACATATTTTTTTCTAACTCACCCTACCACTGGCAGTGTTTTTATTCGACATAGCATGGATAGATGTGTCCCTCACATGTCGTTATTCCCATAATAAATGACGTGTTTTGGAAAAAATGGCCACATATTAATGTGGTTTTCCCATTATTGTTCCTGGAACCCCATGTCCAATTTCATTGTCCATGTATATTTACATGACCATGTACATTTATATAGTTTCCATGGCCAGGTCCTCTGGCTACACGACAAGTGATAACTACATGATGTGTTAGTCTGATACATGGAGTGTAGTCCCCAATAGTCATCTTCCCCAAAATGATAGAGGCGCAAAATTTTATTTTAAAAAATAAAAACCATTTAAATGTTATTTCCTATTAGTTATTACCTTCATATTTTCTTGATTCACTGTGGTCTACACCAAAACCAACAGATCGACCATGGAGGGGTCTCTAAAATTCACAATAGGTTTATATAACCTTAGAAATATATAATGAAGGTGATCATGACTAAATATAAAATTTGAATAAATCAAGGGAGGAATGCTGAAGCATTGGTTATAGAATAAATCCCAATTCATGACGCTGATCAATCTGATGATGATTGACATATAGAACAAAGATATGAAACACATTTTTGCTTCAATTTCGTTCTCTTTTCATCCATTGAAAAAGGGTGAGAGATGAGGGATTATCATCTTATTCCATTGACATCAATGTGATAGGGGGAGTGATTTAAGTTATATTTATTAATTAAGTTTTCATTTAATTATCAATCTCACCAATGCCTGGCCAACTCACTCTCACTCGTGCACCGAACACCTACAACATTTTGTCACACCAAGAGTAATAATTACATATTGAACTCAACATCATTATCATAATTTCAATCCGAGATTATTACAGAGGAAATTAGATAATTCAAGAGAAACAACCCATGAGTGAAAAAATATATTTAATATATTTAAAATCTCTATTTTGAGGCTCTCCGAGTCCTTAAATCCCACAAAAACTCAACACTTTGATTCATAAATATTCATAGAATAGTTCTGATGTCTTATAGATCGAAAAGATATTCAATAAATGCTTCCCACCTTAATTATTCTCATCCCCAAAATCAGAAATATGAGGAACAAGGTAGTGAAATTGTGCTTCCCAATAGAACTCCCTTTCCAATAATCTCACCAGAGGACACCATACTGCTAAAAACACACATTTAGGGGAACCCAAAATTTCAAACCACACTGAAATCCAACTCCAACTAGGTCAAAAAATTTCAACAAAAAGGCACATTTTCCTTCAGTTACGATAGGTGTAAATTACTAGTAAGTATATTCTATCAATAATAATAGGTTCTAGAGGTACAAAACCTCGCTATCCTAATGGAGATTTCAATGTAACCTCATAGTTCACATCCATCACTTGATGAATTAATTCACCACCCCCTCATGAAAATTATTTCCACGGATCCATCGAATATGCAGGGGCACCAACAAAAAAAGGGCTACTGAAGTGTAAACAATAGCTAATACTAGCCCCTTTTTATGATAATCCATAGTTTTCACATGAGTCGCCAAAATAAAAAATCCACCGCACCCACTAGTGTAATACCTACTGAGTATGTATGGTAGGAATCCAATCCACAACTTAAAAACATCATAGTGTCTATGTATTACAATATGGAATGGTTTAATAAAGGATCTCCGTCTACCAAGGATGCCTTGAAAATATGGTCAATAAGAAAAACTACATTGGAAAGGAAAGGATGTCCAATGGAACTAAAACACACAACCTACCTTTAAACACAGAATTATATGGAACCTATACCCCACACCTTTAATCTATCCTCTTTTGGAATCACTAACAATCCCACCTATTATTGATGGTGTCTAAAAAAAGTCTCATAGTTGGTAAAACATCCCTATACCCTGTGATTCAAAATCTATATAAAAAAATTACATATCCTCCTCAACCGTGTCACGTAAAAATATCATTCAAAGAACATGATAGTTTGAAAAAACTACATAGGCTACACAAAAACTGAAACTAGGTATTACCAGACCCTCTTTCTTAACCACAAACATGACACCTTGCCCCAAACAAACAGGTTAAAGATATTCTTTCACCAATACTTGATTGTATCTGTTTTGGGTGGCACATGTTGGGACCACCTTGTGTATGAAGATTTTATTTTTTGTTAACAGTTGTCAATACTGGTCAAAATGAAGAATAAGATGAAGAAGGACTAAAAAGTTAGTGGAGATTGGCTGAAGTGAGGTTTTCTAGAGAATTGTTTTGGATTCATAGCATTGGATGCCACACATAGGCAATTCCCTATATTGTTACAATTCAGACGATTGTTGAACTGATTCTAAGTTCAATGAACTTGTGTCAAATGTGACACATTGTTTAAAAAATGATGAATGGTGAAGTATAATCCATATAAGGATGATTGAAGAAGAATGAGTATTTAAATAAGACCATGTTATTCTTCACGATTTCATGAGAACCATGCAAGAGCTTACTTGAAGAAACGAATCATACGATTTGAATGAAGTAGGGAATGATGGTTGAAGAAGAAGAGAGATTGTGGAAGGGATTGGCATTCTAAGAAGGTCATGAATTACACATTGCCTTGAAATCAGATGATGGTTTCACTATTCTTAAAGTTCCCAATACATATATCAAAGGTAATACATTGTCTGCAACATTACAGGTATTTTAAGAAGCATCAAACCTCCACTTTTGGATGAAGAGAGATGATTGTAGTTCTTTGGAATTAACACTGAAAATATAATTGAGGATTTGAAGTGAGGATGAAGAAGTAATTTGAAATTCATATTCCATAAAGAATGGATGAAACTATTACGATGCTTTGCTGATTTTTATTTCACAAATATCGTAAGTTTGGAGAACTCGTGATGCAAGCCTTATGAAGAATAGAGAGAGTAAAAAGGTATTTTTGGCAAAGGAATGAAAGTTCCACGCAAGTCAAAATTGGTGTGCAAGTCAAGAGTGGCGCGCAAGTATTGGTGCGCAAGTAGTGGCATGCAAGTGTAAGTGGCGAGCAAGTCATATTTCAAAAATCATCACATAAAAATATGAAAAAGGAAATAAAGTGGCATGCATGTTGAATATGGGCACGCAAGTCAAAAAGGGACACACAAGTATAAGTGGCGCGCAAGTGTGGAACGCAAGTATAAGGGGCGTGCAAGTGTATGTTGGACGCAAGTCATATTCCATCATCATCATATCAAAATTTGACAAAGGAAGGAAAGTTTTGCGCTAGTGATGGAAGGGCACACAAGTGATGGAGCCGCTCCCAAGTAGGAACAGTGTGAAAGTGTATGTGGCGCACAAGTCACCAAAATGCCTAAAAATGGACGACTAGCCTCCTAATTTTTTAAGGCTCCAAACAAAAGAGAAAATTTGAGCTCTGATCACGCAAGTAGTAGAAGGTGGTACACAAGATGAAGTGGCGTGCAAGCTTATGGTTATTTATAAGCCGCAAAAGTTTTTCTATGTACGTTTTTCCATGTAAGTTTTGCCGTGCAATTTTTTCCCCGCAAGTTTTTTCGTGCATGTTTTTCCATGTAAATTTTTCCGCACAATCTTCCAGAGGCACGCAAGTAGGGAGGTTCTTTCAAGAAGTGGGATGTGTATAAGTGAAAGGTGGTGCGCAAGAAGGTGGTGCGCAAGAAGGTTGGTGCGCAAGTAAGGATTGGCGCGGAAGATGCAAGTTATTCTATAAGTTCTTATCAGCTTCTGATCAAATGAGATTAAAAAGAGCTCGGTGCAGATGGGTTTTCATTGAAAGAAAACGTGTGAAGAAGAGTAGGTTTTAGTGAAGCTGGTCTTGAATTGAAGAAGAAACAGAATACGAAGAGTGTGAAACATACATGTTTACTGCATAGAGAGAAGAGAAGAAGAAGAAGAAGAAGAAGAATAAGAACATAGTATGCCCAATTGATGCCTAAAATCATTAGAGCAGTTTAATTCAGATTATGATTTGTGATCTGATCCTCAGTTTCTTCATAATCACATTGGTATATGTGATTCTTGATAAAAAATAATAAGAAGTGTCAGTGCATTCTGTTATTGCACTAAAGAAACAGAAGAAGTCCTAGTGCAGGTGGTTTTCCACTAGTGAACAAGAAAAGAATAAGACAATAATAATTTTTTGCCTACTACTTTTCATGTAATAAAGTGAAGAGCACTGAAGAAGATCAAGAGTAGAACCTACCTTTTGACGAAGGAAGATGACTTTCTCCATAGGTAGTATAAAGAACCAGCTAGAGGCTGCATGTTGGAATAGGTCATTGCCAGTCCAGGGAAGATGATTGTTTCCCACCCACCTCCAAACTATAGGGACTCACACTGGCTAGAGGATTACTTTCCTGGACACTCCACTGTAATTTCATATCACATCATAGTGGAGAATAAATGCACTGGTCATATCGATGCACAACATGAACCTAACTACTCTTATTGAGTGGTGAACCTTGTCAAAATATCATGTGCATATTTTTACTGCTTTTTATTATTGCTTGCGATAGGGAAAAGAGAATAAGTGAATCAAGATCCTAAAAGGACAAGATGTACATGGATACAAGTTGAAATTGGTTTTAAAAGTCCCCAACACTGATTTACCCCCACTCTTAGGGTTAGGTATATCCCAAACTTGTCCTCTCAATTAGTATCACAGTGACAGGTTCACCTCTATAGGATTCTCTATAGTGAATTTATTCTCTTTTGAATATTTTAGTTCCTTTCCTGATTCAACAATGAAGAGAAGTATTGGTGAAGATTTTGTTACCTTTGATCAAAAGGATATATCTACCAAGACCATGATGAACAGGAAAAAGAAAGAGAAGAAAAGGTGGAAGATAAATTCCCTTTTATATGAAGAAGTGAAGGCATTTGGTTCCCCATATCTAGCTAACATTTATGTCACACCAGACTTGGAATGTAATGAGAAGGTGGATCATGTACCCACCATGAATATGAACAACCTTCCTACCTCAACTAATCAAGATGTATGTGTTATTACATTTGGAAATTATTCTCATGATGAAAATTATAGCACAAGTGGTGATGATCAATCTACAACATCTCATGAAATATCAGTTGATAGATTAAGAATGTTTCTGCATGGTATTCCTAAAGAAAGTACATCCCTGGTTTGTGGAGTATTTCAGTGCATGTAGGAAAATATCACTCAGCTGGAAGAGGAAACTGATGTTTTGGAGAAAGGCTTACATGTAAAAAATTGTTGAATGTTTAATGCTCTCCAGACAGGTTGGAGCATTTGAAGCAACAAATAGGGGATTTTAATAATGTTCTTAAAAGTGTCTCAAAGATGTTGAAGAAAAGGAGGGAGTCAACAAGACTCTGGAAGAGAAGATCCATGCACTTAAAGATGAGATGAAAAGGGGAAATAATTTCAAGAAGTTATATTTGGAAGATAACTCCTTGAAGATCAATGAACATGACTCTTTATTACAAAACAAAGTAAAGATGCATGAAGATGATGTTGAAATATTGAAGAAGGCTTGTGAAGATAAGATGACTATTATTTAATACCAAAAGGACATCCTCAATATGAGATTTCTTGAGTAAGAAGATCAGTTTACCAATCATGAGAAGACACATATTGAGTCTTCAGAAAAGAAGGAAACAATTTCTTCTAGTACCCAATGATCACTGGAGGATTCTAATATCAAAAGACCTCTAAAATGTGATAAGAAGATCATGAAATCACTCATTGATCCATCACAAGCAGCTGATAAACTAAAGGTATCATCCATACCAACATGTATTAATGTTTCTAAAATTGATTCTACAAAATGTACAGGTTGGAAGAAAAATTCTAAATAAGATTAGATGATGAAAAGTGAGATGAAACCTACCACAATAGCTAGAGTGGATAGGGGAAAGAGTGTGGATGATAACTCCCCACAGAAAGAACAATATGCCAAGAAGAAGATTCAGCAACCTTATAAAATAGATAGAAAGAAGTCAAGGTGTGTTGGTCAATGCTGGTGCTGTAATAGACTTGGGCATTGTGCAATGGGTTAGTGGTACAACCCCTTAAATGTAAAATCATAGAGAAAGCCCATCTCAAGGGGGAGAAATCCATAGAAGAAGAAGCAACATCCACAGATCCAAAAGCATCTGTATTCTGCCAACAGATTTGGAATACTAAATAACATCTATGATGTATGAAATAATATTGGTCACATTAATGGTGCATGTTCACCTCAACAAGTACCCAAAGCTAATAATAAAATAATATCACAACAACTGGCTAAGAAAGAAGAGTCAGGCTTGGGAAGAAATTAGAACAATGTTGTAAAAACAAATTCTCCTAAGAAGATCCAAAGAAGAAAAGATGAGAAGCCCTTGGATTCTATGTCTAAGGAGGTGAAGGGTGGTACATCCAAAGGAACTACTAAGAAGGATGATACTCAGAATAATCCATGTAGAAGATACAATCTTGATGCCTTAGTTCCTAGTGAAATATTGGTAGTTTGACCAAAATATTTTCAAAGAATGAGGAAAATGGAATATGCACAGGCTAAAGCTAGTGCTAAAAATAAAAGAAAGATTCTACATGAAGGTAAATAAATTCTGTGTTTGAGGTGAAACAAGGATGGTCACACTGTTAGAATATGATTTTAATTTACTCCATCCCAATAATAATTCTTCAAGAAGATGAATGTTTCACCAGGAGATTCAAGTGCTTTAAAATCCCTTGAATAAATAAGACTCACACACAAAGATATGGAAGAAATAGTTAAGTCCACACAATCACAGTCATTATTTAAGATCAGTTGTGAATGTGTGAATAATGGAGCATATGGGTTGAGAAAATAATCTAAACATTGTTGATCACTTTAATAGAGAAAAGAGGACCCACCTTATTCCATAAAATATTTGTGTATTTTATTTGTTAATATCATACAAGGAATTGAAGGTGAAGTATGATATCAGGGTGAAAACCTAGGATTCATTAAGGATAATTGTTCCCTTGAGGGGGAGACAGATGAAGAAGCTGCCAGAGTCATTATCTCAATCAGTATCATCATCAGTTGGTATAAAATTCAATTACTCTGAAGATTGTCTGAAGATCATGTCATTGGAAAAGGTATTTCATTTTTTAATCTCTCATCCTTGGTTACTCAAAATAAATATATTTATACAAAGGGGGAGTAACTGGTTTAATTAGTGAAATAAGAAGAATGAAATTTCCTCAAGTACACTTATCCTGTTAATTTGACTTGAATGTTTTTAATCATTTTTTTTAAGTGAGTGTAGGAATTTCAGGATTGATTATTTCCTATCACATTCAATATCTTTGTCCTGGAATGAAAGTGGAAAACCCTTGAAGACAAGTGTAGGAGATCTCATCTCATGATGTATCACGATCAGCGGGTAATGGAAAACTTTGTTGTCTAAATAAAATCCTCTTGTTTTCTACACCGATCATTGCTCAAGTAGACATAGAGTGAAATGATTTAGGAAACATTGATTAAGTATGGAATGATACCCTCTCTACCATGAAATTTGTATTTCTTGTCAGTAAGGGGGAGAGAAATGAAATGAATGTATAGGGGAGAGACAGAAGTAAAGGGGTGAGATAAGATTCTAATTCTGGCATTGACCCATTCATTTAAGGAGACATTGTGGTATTGATAAGAAAATACAAAGGGGGAGATTGTTGGGACCACTTTGTGTATGAAGATTGTATTTGTTGTCAAAAGTTGTCAATACTAGTCAAAATGAAGAATAATACGAAGAAGGACTAAAAAGTTAATAGAGATTGGATGATGTGAGGATTTCCGGAGAATTGTTTTGGATTCATATCATTGGATGCCACACTTAGGCAATTACTTATATTGTGACAATTCAGATGATTGTTGAACTGATACTAAGTTCAATGAAATTGTGTTAAAGGTGACACATTGTTTAAATCAATTAATAATGGTAAAGTATCACCCATATAAGGATGATTGAATAAGAATGAGTATTTAAATAAGAACATGTAATGCTCCACGATTGTATGAGAATCATGCAAGAGCTTACTTGAAGAAAAGAATCATATGATTTGAATGAAGTAGAGAATGATGGTTGAAGAAGAAGAGAGAGTGTGGAATGGCTTGGCATTCAAATAAGGTCATGAATTACACATTTCCTTGAAATAAGATGATTGTTTCACTATTATCAAAGTTCCCAATACATGTATCAAAGGTGATACATTGTATGAAACATTAAAGGTATTTGAAGAAGATTCAAGCCTCAACTTTTGGATGAAGAGATATTATTGGTGTTATTTTGAATTAACACTCCAAAAGGAATTGAGGATTTGATGTGATGATGAAGAAGTACTTTGGAATTCATATTCCAAAAAGAATGGATGAAACTATGATGATGCTTTTCAGATTTTTATTTCTCAAATATCATAATTTTGGAGAACTTCTGATGTATGAATTATAAAGAGTAGAGATAGTAAAGAAGTGTTTTTGTCAAAGAAAAGAAAGTGGTGCGAAAGTAAAATGTGGTGCACAAGTCAAGAGTGGCACACCGGTATTGGTGTGAATGTAGTGGCGTGCAAGTGTAAGTGGCGCGCAAGTCAAATTTCATAAATCATAACATCCAAATATGAAAAAGGAAATTAAGTGGAGCACAAATTGAAGATTGGCATGCTAGTCAAAAAGTGGCGCGCAAGTATAAGTGGCATGCAAGTATGGCGCACATGTATAAGGGGTGTGAAAGTTTATGTTGCGCGTAAGTCATATTCCGACATCATCATATCAAAATATGACAAAGTAAATAATGTTTCGCACTAGTGATGGAAGGGCACACATGTGATGGAGCGGCGTGCAAGTAGCAACTATGCGCAAGTGTATGTGGCGCGTAAGTCACCAAAATTCCTATAAATAGATGACTATCCTCCTAATTTTTAAGTCTCAAAACGTAAGAGAAAATTTGAGCTTTGACAGAGCAAGTAGTAGAAGGCAGTGCGCAAGCTGATGTGGTGCGCAAGCTGAGGGTTATTTACAAGCAGCGCAAGTTTTTCCACACAAGTTTTTCCATGAATGTTTTTACCTGTAAGTTTTTCCATGCAAGTTTTTCCGCACAAGTTTTTCCACCCAGTGTTTTCCACGCATGTTTTTTCGTGCATTTTTTTCTGTGAAAGTTTTTCCACCCAAGTTTTTTCACGCATGTTTTTCCGTGGAAGTTTTTTCTTGCAAGTTTTTCCATGCAAGTTTTTCCGTGCAAGCTGATAGAGGCACACAAGTAGGGAGGTGCTTTCATGAAGGGGGCTGTATATAATAAAAAGGTGGTGTGCAAGTAGGTGGAGAACTAGCAGGGTGGAAGACAAGTAAGGATTGGCGCGCAAGCTATGAGTTTTACTAGATGTTCTTACCAGTTTCTTATCAACTGAGATGAAGAAGATCTCTGTGCATATGGGTTTTCAATGAAAGAAAATTTGTGAATAAGATTAGGTTTTAGTGCAGCTGTTGTTGAATTGAAGAAGCAGAAGAAGAAGAAGAGTGTGAAACATAAAGGCTTGCTGCATAGAGAGAAGAGAAGAAGAAGAAGAAGAAGAAGAATAACAAAGTATGCCCAATTTAAGCCTACAAATCTTTAGGGCAGTTCAATTCAGATGATGGTTTGTGAGATGATCCTTAGTTTCTGAATAATCACATTGGTATATGTGATTCTTGCTATAATAGAAGAAGAAGTGTTGGTGAATTCTTTTATTGCACTAAAGAAAAAGAATATGTCCAAGTGCAGTTAGTTTTTCACTAGTGAAGAAGAAAAGAAGAAGACAATAAGAATTGATTGCCTACTGCTTTGTAAGTAATCATGTGAAGACCACTAAAGAAGATCAAGAGCAGAAACTACCTTCTGAAGAAGGAAGATGATTGTCTCCATAGGCATTATAAAGAACCATCTAGAGGCTTCAAGTTGGACTATGTCATCACATGTCTCGGGAACAGGATTGTTTCCCACCCCACCTCTAGAGTGTAGAGACTCACACTGGCTAGAGTATTACTTTCCTAGCCACTCCACTATAATTGCATATCACATCATAGTGGAGAATCCATGAACTGGTCATATCCATTAATGGAAAATATGTAGATACTCTTATTGAGTAGTGAACCTTGTAAAAATATCATGTGCATATTTTTACTGCTTTTTATTATTTCATCCAACAGGGAAAATAGAATAAGAGAATCAAGATCCTAATAGGTCAAGAGGTACAGGGATAAAAGTTAAAATTTGTTTTAAAATTCCCAAAAACTGATTCACCCCCCTCTCAGTGTTAGGTATATCCCAAACTGGTCCTCTCAGCACTGACTCCCCTGCATGGTTTCACTTTCATAAAAAAACAATATTTATTAGGGAAGGCCATATTTTTCATGCATTCGAAGCTAAATCAAACAACACCAACAAAAGGTTCTACTAATTCCCCATGTGACCATGGTTAAACATAGACAGCAATGCTGAAAGAAAAGAGTACCTCACAACAGTGTACAACAATTAGTACTTCAAAAATTAGAAAGGACACCTATCGTACCTCTATTGATCCCTAGAGATTCTGGGTGAAATTCCTCTACAACCTCAAGCTTTCCTCACCCACATCCTCTAGCTCCATGATCCATGCATGGAACACCTATGGGTGGTGGGAGAAACACCTAAAATCCCATTCCACCAACTATTTCTCTTCCATTTATCCCACCAAATACTCCATATTAAAAAATTACTTTCTCCATATGATGCCTCTAATAAGGTGGCTCATCGATAAACTCCCTATCAGTAGCATGACATGTCATAAAATCTCTAGAAAGATTACCTAGCCATTGTAAGAATAAAACTACCTCTCTTGTAATTGACCTGATCCCTTGAACAAATCCAGTGCCACTATCCCACATTTATTAGTCTGAACAAGGGTATGCCTCTCGTGTCATGATTCTGCCATCATCTCTATGCCAACTACTATAGGCTCATATCATTATATCCACTACTATATGCCACATCCACCTTTATCTTCTCTAGGATACTCTCTACTACCATACATCACTCTTTTTCCTCTACATAAGTGGAAATTAACAAGGAAACCAGACAATATTGGACAATTATATGAAGGCCCTTCACGAATTTTTGAGCTTTGATGAATGGTTCTTAAACCCTGTCTAGAGAGTAACATGACAAGACTATAATCCTCACCGATTACTCTTTTTTAGTTATAATACCTAGTATAAGCTAAATATGTTCCCTGATACACATTTAACTCAATGTGAAAAATAATAACTCTTCCTGAACGATTCATTCAAACACTACCCAAGTGTGTGTAGTCACATCATGGGACTGTTTCATTAAACTCCACCTTCTCTTGACCAAACCATATAGATGGCTCAATGAAAATACCACTATCTAATCTGGAGGTGTCCTAAAAAGGAAGAAAATATATGTTACTACCACAATTAAGACATCAGCTAACTAGGAGTCTTGATTACCCTAATACCACAATGTTTTCAACTTTTATAACTTGTGTAGTGATGCCAGCCTGTGTGCTTCCTTGTCCGGAACTGTCAGCACAAACAGCTGCTCAACAGGTGGTGTCTCAACTGGTGGACCAACTGAAGGTACAGAAATAGAACCAGTTCCCTACACCAAAAACTATCTACAGTGCGGCACATCATCACAATCATTCTGTGGAAACCTAGTTTTCTATCATCAAAGAGGAATCCTAAAACATAATCAATAAATTCTATAGTTAAAGAGTATATATTAGGTGCTGACTCAAGATGTACAAGAAAAAACCAAAAACCATTTATATATATTTCATGTACCATTATTTCCATACAACTAATTTCTAAATGTACTAACTTGAAAAACAGGTTATCAATGTCTGGGTTAATTGTTACATCATCTTCAAAACCAACACTGAAATATCAAGCCTAATATTCGAAGTCAAAACTCCCTAACACTATCACTATGAAACCCAAACCAAGTTCAAAACACTGTGGTCCCAATGTGGAAACCACATAGGATACAACTCTAATATTTCAATTATCATAGGGCCCTCACAACCTGACACAATATAGGATTTCCAACCCCAAGCTCGAGGACCTTCACCGTAACATGGATGGGGAGTACGAACTCTTCCTGAACACTACACATATGATGGACCCACACCCTATAATGAAAGGGGAGTATTAAATAAAAGGATAGAGTACATTCACCCTAATATGATATGAGATTACCCACTATATCTATTAGAAACATATAGAAGACATGATCCCTTAACACGGTCGGGGTCTATAATCTCCATGAATAAAGGACCTACACTCTGGTCCAAGAGGATTATAATTAATATATCTAAGAAAAAACGTTTTTAGTACCCTCACCCTTGAAAAATATTAGATCACTTTCTCTCACTGCATGAATGATTCATGGAAGTTGTGTATTTTTCCAATAGGGGAGTAACAATAATGAAAGAACTACTACATAAGCATAGAATTCAAGCCCATGACATGGGGTGTCCTATCTCATCCCAATAGGAGAGGTAAGTGAAACCCATTCCTTGATACCACATGGGATCACCAGTCCTGTTGACTCTCTCTAAGAACCAACCGAATCTCCAACATCGTTCAAGCTTTGCTGAAATAAGAATAATTCTTATCACATCTCATATCCTAACACAACCACAGGCAGGGGAGCTGCACACTAATGCAACAATTTAGAACCTCCATACAATCTTAAAGAGTCTAGGGGACTCAAATCCTATAGATAATGGAAAGGTAACAAACCTTGACACCATTTTGGTGATTAACCCTGATCACTACCCAATTTTATACACTACTACAACAATATCGTTCTCTAAAAACTCCACACCTTATCTTGTTGGAAAAAATGCAGGACACCTCACGTTATATGAGGAAAATTAGTCAGTATAGGATACTCTCACGACTAAATTTGAGTTCCACAAAATGAAATATGTAAGGCGTAATATCCAAAGAAGATCTCCAAGAAAGTACACTACATGCACTGGAGGACACACGAGGTATAAACTCACCTTTTTACCAAGAAATGTCTCATTTTCAAATGTATTTTCTATCAATGTAGATGTACATTTCATGTAAAACCCATACAGGACATGCTCTACCTTTCAGGGTTACTGGATGTGTTCTTATTTCACACATCCCAACCAGTTGTGTCCCTTACACTGTGATTCCTATACAATATGGTGTGTTTAGGCTAAAAAACCACTTGATCGTGTGGTTTTACCATGTATTTTTATGAAACCAATGTCTGTATATGTTTGATATCTAGTTTTACATGACCTTGTATGTATATATGGATACACTAGAAATTTCATATAGCATATGAAATGGGGTCACTGCATGACATGTAACTCTAGTACACAGCCTATAGTCCCAAAAGGTCATCTTTCATGAACTATAAGAGACACATGTTTTTTCTCAATGTACAACAAATGGTGTAAAAATGAATTCCATTTTGGTATTACATTTAGATTCCCCTGATTATCAAATGATTACCCTAAAACCAATAGATCACCCAAGGAGGGATTTGTAGAATTTGTAATAGGGCTACAAGACCATAATAAAATCAAATTGAATGGGATCAAAACCAAAATAGAAATCTGACAACATCAAGGGATAAAACACTATTCATATATTATAGAACAATGTCTAAATCGTTCTATTTCTTAATCTTATGATGATAAGAATCCTGAATGCTGATATGAAGCACTTTGTTTCTATTATTTGGTTTAGTTTTTATCCATAACCATAGGGGGATATGAGAGGGATATTTTTTTTTTCATGCACACCGACATGGAAAATGGGGATTTAGGTTAGATATATTAAAACAAAATCATTTAATTATCATAATCACCACACAAGGCCCCTCCAACTCTCCCTCAATCACCCACCTGTAAAAAATAACATTTTTCCGCTCCTAGGGTAAAAATGACAATTTCAACACAACCTTGGTCTCTAAATTATGATCAGAGAATCCTCTTGAGTGTTATTACACATTTCAATAGAAAATGCACATGTATGTAAAAATATAAAAAATATTTTAAAAATCACCACGTCGAGGCTCTTCGGGCCCCAGAATCCCACATCGACTTAGTGTCCGAAATTTGAAATATTCTTAGAAACATTCCAAAGTATTATAGGTAAAAACCAAAGGCACTACAGATTCACCCCACTAGTGTTGTCATATTACAAATTTTTATGGATGAATAGATAAAACGTTCACAAGTCACCAATATCTATAAGAATGTATCTAATATGTAGATTTAAAAAATTATATATTTTCCTATAACATAAAATCACTAATAAGTAATTATAATAATATTTTTATATGATTTGAAGAAAAAACACCCTAACAAAAACAGATTTTAATGTTCCAAAACCATATGGTAGGCATGCCATAATTCAGGAAGCTCTTACCCGTATTAATTGGAAAGGAGTTACTGTTATAATTTTTCCTCAGTGCTTCTATATTTAGTGGTTTTATAGATAATGAATCTCTTAATTTATTAGTTATTTGAAAAAATTAATATCTATTTTTAGAGATCATAAAAAAATTGCTCATAAATAATTTTTATGCATTTAACTCTTATATGGATATCAAATTAGGGATAAAATTTTATCCACCACATCATCAAAGATATAAACAAGATAAAATGCGATATAGTGTCATTATATTTTTACTGAGAATATGTTTCTAAAAATATATGGATTCCTTGGTGATTCTTCATATATTTGTAGTAATTATTGAAATTATTAGAAATAGAAAAAATCATCTCGATATGTTACCTTAAAAAAAATTCCAAAGGTATAAAATAATATTCCACTGGAAATATTAACATACATATAATA
Source organism: Viscum album (assembly GCA_963277665.1). Lineage (NCBI taxonomy): Eukaryota > Viridiplantae > Streptophyta > Magnoliopsida > Santalales > Viscaceae > Viscum > Viscum album. The sequence goes on from OY728123.1 coordinate 552,921,079, forward strand.
AAATAGTTTAATATTAGTACTCAAATCAATGGTTTGTTCCACTAAAATATATATAGATAGTTTATGAATCGAAAATACTCTCTATATTTATATAAATTCTATTCCCTAGAATGATGATAAACTTATAATATTAGTTAGATATTTTTTCAACAATAAAATACTATTTATTCAAATAATGTTTAAAATATTTAGTTTGAGTTCAATTCAAGAGTAGTTTCAAAGGTGGTAAATAAAATTAATTGATATGAAAAAAATATATGGAACTATACATTTAGTCTTGATATCATCCTCCCCCAAATATAACAATTATATGGAATCTATAACCTATTAAGGATAATGGGATTAAGGTTTATGTAATAATGTTACACAATGGAAAAATATATATGTTAAGATAAAATTTGTGTTTGAAAAAAATAATATTATTTAGTTTTAATATTTTCTAAAATTTGGATGCCGAAGAAAACCTATTCATCATTCAAAGTGTATATAACATTCACCTTATGTGATATACCATATTTTAAACTAAAAAGTGTATTTTTTTAATCTAATCTAACAGGGTCACTTTAGTGAATTTACAAATTAAAAAATATTAAATTAAATGAAATATTTTCATGTAGCATAGAAAACATTCATCATTCATTTACCTCAATATATGAATTTAAATTTGAGTTTGTGCAGATAAATTTAATATAATTGATATTTTTATTAGGTTCTAAACATAAGAAATTATATCCCATAACAAAGATGTTTTATATTACATCCTGCACACCAAAAAAATGTTTTTACTTGAATTATATAAACCATTAAAATGTGACTGATGAATTCATCGATCCTATGTCCCTAAAGGAAGTATCCTCTAAGGAACTCTAATATAAAAAGGATAAAGAGGAGTATACAATTAGTGAATTAGAACTACATGCACAGAGGTAACGAAATTTGATTAATGAAAATACCAAAACCCAAATTAAAATGAATTAATCCACACATTTCAAAAACAACCCCCAAACATTGAAAAACCCTTTACTTTCCTCATCCACATTTCTATATTCGATTGATTGAATAATAGGAAATAAAATCCCAATTATCAATCATCCACTTAACTATTTAGGTTAGTATTATTTGTGGGTGTTATAACTACTCAAAAACATCCATTACAGCTTTGTAATATTTAATATATTACTATGGACGATGTTTTGAGTTCCCAGCTTTTAATAAAGGCTTATGAGTTTACATTAAAATACATTTACTCAAAAGAAAACCTTTCACCAAAAAATATATTTTGAGTCAATATAGATATAAAGGATAATGAAAACTCATTAATTAATATGTTGAAGCATAATCAAATTCATAAAATATCAAGGGAACATATGCCAAGATATAAGACAACTAATATATCATCATCTCATAGAAAATAAGACCAATAAAATAAATTTCATAATATTCAAACAATTGAACAACACTATCATTGTCCATCATTGATGAATCCAACAATCAATTCCTCCCACAACTAAAACAGTACCCAATAGAGTTCTCGGGGAACCTAAGCATCATAAAAGAATAAAACAAGAGCATCATGGATCTCATAATAATGTATTGATCAGAGGAACCTAGTAACTAATAAATAAATTAGTTGTAGGTGGAAATACATATTTATATAAACATAGACTACCACATCATTGATTTCATCACTGTGTATTCAGATCAAGATAATAAATCATTATCATAGGGTCTATAACTCTATCTAATGTAACTAACCATATAACATTCAATTATACCAATTAGCCATCAACCGAATAAAATGAATTATCCAATCACACTGATATTAATTCCTCATTTGGAAATCAAAAACCTCTACAAATAAGAATATCATACCATAACGTATAGAATTTAACCCAGGTTAGAACATATATTTGTATTTACATATATTCATAAGTCACCTAAACAAGGTGATGATAATATCTATTCTCATTCCATTAAAGGATTAAGTACAATACACATATTTGCTTCTCATTTATGGTACGAACACATGATAACAACAATATAAATACCAAATCCACTCTTATATCACAAAAGAATGCATACACTAGAGACATATACTGAACCGAGTTCATTTATACTTGATTAATGGACAAATACCTAGTTTAAAATATTATTTAGCTTATTTGGGGAGACACTGATGATGCTATAGAAAGACTCAAAATCAATCCATTTATAGTAAAAAAAATCCTGAAAATAAATTCCCATTTTCTTATCATATAAAAAAACAAAAAATATAAAATCCTGAATGAAAAGCATCACTATGAATTCCTACATAAATTGACCTATTTCAAAAACATAAAACATATGTACTAATTACTTCACTATAAATAGTTACAAAATCAAAATAACCTTAATAATTACAACCATGGAAATAAATTCTTGAAAACACATCATCAACATTAGATCTCTCAACTGCCACAATCACACCAAAAGGTTTTCAATTTACCATTATCCCAAAATTCAAAATAGTGAAATTTTGAAAAAATATGATTATATATTGTATTTTATGACAAATACTCAATAACATAAAAAGCAAGACTACATTCTAACATTACTCATATCCCTTTAAATTAATTATCTGGAGGTATGAAATAGTTTATAATCTATTATATCTATCTCAAATCCTAATCACCACAACCATTACACAATGGAATATATCCATTTAGGTAATCCCTTCATGCCATCTTTTTAAAGACATCTTAAACTAATATAATAGAAAATCATTTGGATATAAAGAATAGTAGTTTGGATCATAAATACTATATATAGATGAAAAAAATCAAAAAAATCAATCATAAAATTATAACATTGAACTATATTATTAATGATATCCTCCTAAAAACTTAGATCATGAACTACGGTCACAACTATGTGTCATCTATTAGAGAAATTCTCTGAAATATATCGAACAACATGTCCCATAAATTCCATCTGATTCAACTATATGTACTATATCAACTTAGTATTAATCTTACTATACTATTACAAATAATCTACACATTTTATTGAATATATCTTACACCATATCTCTCTGATACAAATATATCATTCCCCATCTTATAGATAAGACAACTCCCATAGAATGCCTCCGTTTCTCTTGGGGCTAGCGAATAGTGATAATCTATCCATCTAATTATAGTACCGTTAAATTTACAAGTACATGTACAATACTATAAAAAACCAACCTCCATCATACATGAATAATGTATAATCGAAAAAGTAATGAAAAACCTATAAATATAAAAAACCTAATGTATTATGTAACTGATAAAATAAAATTCATCAAAGTATAAGGTAAAATCATATAATATATTCTAAAAGTTCCAGACAAAACACTAGGTAAAACTGATATATCGAATAAAGTAACATAATTTGAACTATGGATTGAAGGGTTTTCTCCATAATGACATCCTATTCACTTCCCATAGACATCTATTATCATATCATATCTCTATAGTCATTTAAACTCCTTAAAATTTAAATGTTATAGAAACTAGACAAAAAAAACATGTTCACATGCATAGGTGAGTATAAAAATGATAAATATTGTCTCATCATGTGGTGGCATTGAAAAATTGTAATCAAGTAAGAGAGATTTAATCTACTCAATGCTTCTAAAATTAAAAGTAGATTTAATAATCAACCTTATAATATTCCAAGCCTAAATTCATCAAACCTGAAAACTAACAAACTTTTAATATCATTATCTCCATGCCCATATAATCATCTTAGATGCATAATTTAGGAGATAGTGTAGGAAATGAACAACTAGACTTATCTAGAATTTCATGTTGGGAATACACATATTCATTAATATGAAATGAAATAAGAGAAATGATTATCTTTAATAATAAATGCACATATCAGATGGAGTTAATATATATCATCAAAGAAGGTAGCATATACTTATATGGAAACTAGAAGAAATAAAAATCTTTTGTGATAAATCTATAAACTCATACAATGGTGGAAACAAAATTCTATATGGAAACCTATTAATATTTGGTACTCCCATCCTATTGTAGTATAAATGCAGTAGAAACAATATGGGGGTATATTTATCCATCTTGAAACTTGTACTATTAGATACAAGGGGATTCCTCCATTTAGGTGAATTAATATTACCTATTTCTTTTTTAAAGGACACTAGTGGTATTACAAAAATATACCCATCCCATATGTCATGTTACAGAATCTGGGAAACTGGAGGAATTACTCGTCTCTATCCTTCCTATATCAAAGATGTTGGTGGAAATACGCATGTAGAACTGTTTCATAGAGATATCAATCCAATCATATACATGGGTTGTGGGTGAGTGTTGAATGGTTCACACCCATGTTATAATCAGTCTCCACCTAGATTAGATGGTGGGTTGGGTATAATCACTATCATCTCACTTCTATACTTACCGAATGGTTATCCCCATAAAAGATGTTGGAGGAAATAACGATGTAAAACTATTTATTAGATAGTGGTTGTTTCATCGTCATATTGGATGTTGGGGTAATGATCCACAAAAAAATAGTGATGTTCCACTTGTACTATACCCACACCTTAAAATCCATTTCCTTATTGGATAGGGTGGCTAGGAAAGTTCACCTCATTATAAAACAATTTATTGGTACCATCCATATAATCAAATTATTATATTGTTTGAAGAAAATAAACTACAGATAAAATGGGGTAATTAATTTCCATATACCTAGGTATGAAATGGAATGATTTGGGTCATCTATATGAAGATCTAGGGTATAAGACTCACTACAACACATGAATTACACTAGTCGCTAATGACACTATCTATGATTAATTTCAAAAGAGAGAATCTATAATTTTCCACCAAATTTTTATAACATACACATCTTATCACTTACATAATAATGTTGAATTTTTTATATTTTCAGTCATGGTTTAAGAAATATAATAATTAGAGCCAAGATAACTTTGGATCAAATTTACCTATAAATTTTCTCAAATTACATATATAAAATATAACTTAAAATTATCTAATTATATTATTAGTGTGAAGATCCATCATAGGATTTTTTTTCCTTTGATCTTGTTTATTCGTTTTCATTAAATATTAAATTTGGCCAAAACTATGAAAATTTTATATCAAAATGTTATATCTAAAAATATAAGTCCAAATTTTAAAAAATATTTTCTATTACCAATATATATATATATATTTAAATTTTGCATTGTAATTGAATAATATAGGATTCTAAAATCAGAAGATAATTTTTGAGAACACACTTTTCACTCATGATTTTCTAAACGTCTATTGGTTTGATTTAAAAAAACATCTACATTTAATTGTATTATATTTATAGAATACACGAATAAAATTTCAAACCAATATTCATCAATTTTATTGAGTAATGGAATTGAAATATTTCAGAGGGGAGAAATTAAATATGCTTTGATGAACATTTTCCAATGAACCATATCTCAAGCCCGAATATCTTCAACTCCATGATATCCCACATACAAATTCTTCTTTTTACCTAGGAGAATATGATATATTTTTTCATGGATAAGACATTCTAGACATGGATATATATATTTTAATATATATTGTATAATAGAATTAAAATTTTTAATGAAGAATATTATCCAATTTTAATATTAATATAAATATCCTCAACGCCGATCAAACAATGAAAATTAATTAATTTTAGTTAAAAAAGATATATATAAGATAACCACACCATTCTATAATTATCAACACCATAAATGTTTTTAATCTTATGGCAGATTGAGTGTGAATTTTTATATATTTCATTTTTAGTTTAAAATCATTAATTTCATTAAAAACTACAAATGGAGAATACTCATACAACTCAAAAAAATAATTATATTTCAAATATGAAATGGTATGATTAAAAAAATATTTAATCAGCTTATGATCATAGGGAGTGAAATCTCATAGTGGATACATGTGATATTAAAAAAATATTATAAAATGTTTACAAAGTTAAAATATTATTATGTTAGTCCATTAAAAACAATATATAATTTTTCTATTATATGTATTTTAATGAATATTGAAAAAGTTACTTGTTATATTACCTCATTCAAATATTTTTTTGGGAAATGGTTTTCTCATCCCCTTGGATGTTTTATAATTTTAAATAACATCTAAGCATTAAAATCACTTAGAGGGGTACTTGAAAATCTATTTCATCATCTTATACCACCTGAAGTGTCATGTCATATCATTATACATCCTGGTACATTTCAGATAGATGGAAAATTTTATGCTATATTCTTCATATAAATTCTAATTCATTATCTCTAATGTCGATGGAATGAAGTGTCTAGTTCTAGACTAAATGAATCTATAATTTTTTTTAATTCACAACTCTTCAATTCCATTATTGATCTCACAATTTTTATGTTCTAGTTCATCCCTTTTCACCAATGTGATTATCTCCTTGATAGACGGTTGGGAAAATATAATCCATGAAAAACACCAAACATATTTCTCTTATTCATGATAATGATGTTCTTTTGGAAAATATAATTAAAAAATATTTTGATTAAAATATATGTAAAAGTTAGCACTATAATGTTTTCATCTCAAAACAATTAATAAAATGATCACAACATATAACTCTAGGTCATGGGTTATGTAGTTCTAATTTTGTGTCTTCAATTAATGTGAGGTTTAGGATATCTATATAAAATATCTCTATAGTATGAAAACCAATTATTACTTTGAACCCTTTATATATGTCACAAACCCATCACTACTCGAATGGGTGTGAGTACATGTGTAGTGAAATTTTTTTATGAGATCCGTAAAAAAATAGTTCAAATTATTCCATAATTATATAATTTTTCCTTGAATTTTAACATCATTAGTGGTATAGATAAAAATTAGAAATTATTTTGAAATCATTGATAATACATAAATATTCCATGAAGATTATTGACCTCATTGAATGTTATTATTTTGGAACATTATGTAGTTTCCATTATCAAAAATTTGATAAGAACATTACATAACTTTTGATCGCATCATCTATGATTACAACTTGTTTTATCCAAATTTCATAGTTTGTTGAATTAATATAAATTTTATATTTCCATAATGTCATCCATATAATATTTCATCGTTCTAAATATTATTCCTTTATCTTACATTATATGGGGAAATAACCAATAAATTCTATAAAAATTATTACGTTATTTCTGATTAATTTGTTCCTAAATTTCATGAAAATTTTAGTGTGTTAATATTTCCAAATATTATAATTATTATCACATATTGTCTGTATCTTGCATCGATGGATATATTAAGAATACAATTTTTGTATCTTTAAGTGATGATATCCATAATAATTAATAACTTTTTAGATGTTTTTAGCTCTTAATAGTTTTTAGATAAAGTTATCAATTCATATAAAATGACACTTATTCACAATGATTATCATGTTGTTATCTTGGTTATAAATAAAAATAAACAATTCCCAAAATTTATTCAAAAACAATATCATTGTTTCATGTCAAGGGAACACAGACGGATGTATAACCACTTGCCCAAAATAAAGATTATTTTATTCAATAACTCCATGATATCTATGAGTGTATTTCTATAGGGGATCTTGAATATAAGTGTCACATAATATATAGTTTCTATTAAAAAATCCACCTTATATTCTCAGGAATGAAATCCAATTTTTCTAGAAATACATGATAATATTCCCTTATAATATTCATCATCACAACATAAATTATATATTTTTTCTCATCCATTTGGGAATTATAATCATTATCAAAGAGTATTAAAACCCATAAAAATAGGCATTAAAGAGATAATTAATTAATTCTATAAAACATTTCAGACATTAATAAATACATTGTACCCAAATAATATAATTAATTTTTGATTATTTAGTAAATAAGATATTTAAAATTCACCATATCATTATTTTTTAACCTCAGAGGTGGTGATGGTAAAATCCTTTCCATTAATAGATAGATTATATGGTTTTTAAATTTTATTAAACTGAAATAATAATATTATTTTCTCTATATTTTACAGATCCCTCACTCTTTATATTTTATGTAGTTAAAAATAGGTTGTGCATTGGGATGTTTATTTCACTCCATTATTATATCTTTTGGAATTTTAATATCCCTTTAACACTATAATATTAACAACATTATGTTCCATAATTTAATCATTTCCATATTTCATTAAGGAAGATCCTCATGTAATTACTTTTATATCATTGACATGGGTAATAATTGATTCTTTAAATCTATGTACTTTTTTATTTTATCTACCAATGATAAATTCATACCCTTGTTTTAGCTCTCCATTCCCATGGGACCATTATTCGAACTCTATATTTAGACTTAAAAAATAGTTAACTATTTTTACCTCTAAATGTATCATATCGTTAGTTATTTTGGAATATGATTATTTTAATTGATATAGGATCCATATAATTTTCAATAAATATTAAAAAAACAGACTATAACTTTTATACCTTGTATATTTTTCCTAAAATTATGAAAAAAAATCAATAACTTTTTTCTTATATTTTATTATTTATCGCCCCTACATAGTATAAAGGTTTCAAGGAAAATAATTATTATGATGTACATTATTAACTTCTTCCAACTCACATTGTTCAATAGTATCATATAAATTTTTATTCTAGATTAATATAAACAATTGATCAATTTATACTTTTAAATGGTATAGGACAAGAGTAAAATGTAATTGATCAAAAAATGAAAAAAAAACGAATAAATTATCTGTGCAGTTGACACATTGTTCTAAAATAAATTGATTAGAATATCCAGTAAATATTTTTGGTTATTTCTCCATGAAATATTCCATAGCCAATTTACCCATTAAGGGTGATGGTAGACCTTCCTGATATTAAATGTTATTTTTTATTACCTATGACAAGTGGTTAATATGTGATATAATGTTTTGATGATTGTATTCAATTAAATTGGGAACATTCTTTAGAGAATCATAATATTTTCCATCATATGGGCTTTTGTCTTAGTTTTCCCTTCTTCCCAAAATTTTATACAAAATAAATTATTTAAAAAATAATAAATCAAAAAATCATTGATAAATAATTTATTCTTATATTATTCAATTCTAAGGGCATAGTTTATGAAATCCTATTATTTATAAAAGGTTATCCTTTATTAAAATAATTTTAAAATTAACTAAACCATGATATCATACTACTATATAGTGTTTTGTCTAATATAATTTTTTATTTTATAATTTTAATGAAAAAAGTATACACTAAAACAACACTTTAAATTGATAGGTTTAGTTTTATTGGGATAATTATGTCAATAAAATAGAAATTCAAATGAAAATATATACAGTATTTAACCTCTAAATTATTGTAATTCTGAAGGATTCCCAAAATTATGCATATGATGTAATCACATGAGGGCTTATATGAAATAACTAGTGAGTTAAATTTCCCACAAGGGGATGTAGAATTGGATAAAAGGATAAAAGAGTAAACATGATCACATGGGTTACCCAATCAAAATAATTTACCCTATGGGAATAGAATAATAACAAATATAATATGTATATTATTTTAAAAATATCAGATAAGACATTCATAATATTGAAACCACATTAAATTGTGATACAATTTTACATAATAATTCCTAGTTTTATAATGAGAATAATGAATAAATAGTGTTTTAGAAAAAATATGATTAAAAACAAATAGAATCATTTGAAAACAATCAAGTGTCATATTCATTAATAATAATATAATTAGACATGTTACATTACTCAAAAGAATTGTAGGGATATAAAATCATAGGGTCACCATTCACATCATCGTATGATAATAATAATGAATGAAATACATAAGGGAAGTGTGAATCAATAACATGCATGAAATAAAATAGTAATAAAAAATTATTTTCAAAATAAATTATTAGTGAATATATTAATGAAAAATTTAATGTTCTCAAAAAATAAGGCATTGTATCATTTTTGATATTATAGGGTACCATTAACAAATAATAGATTGATGTTCCCGAAGTAGACATGAAAAAATATTTTAGGTTTCAAGGTGAGGCTTCATGAACAATGTATATATTAATAATAATTAATGTGAATAAAAATTCATCATAATATAGAAAAAATGCTCATCCCTAGAATATGAGAATATGAAAATATTTTTAAATTAAAATGAAATTTATGAATAATAATTGGGATAAAAGAGTGACATAGAGGATAAGCTCTATAAAAATAATTTATTTTGATATTACCGTTTCCTTATGTCCCATTTTTTTCATTGTATATACACATATTATGTTTTAAATGTATCTATATTTAACCTAGAATATATACATTTATGAAATTAATTTTTATCATTTTTGATTAATTATATTCCATAGAATATATTTATTAATTTTTAATGTGTTAATGGATAATATCATGTTTCATGTAATTATTCCATTTTATTTTGATTTTAGTATTATGATTCATTGTATTTTTTTGATTATTAAATTTACCAAATAAATATTAAAATACACGACATTAAATATTTTTATTTTAAAAATAATTAATGTTAAACACTCATATTGGATGTGTTAAGTAAGTAATCAGAAAAAAAACTAATAAAAAGATAAAACCAACCATTAATAGGATGTGCTCATTATTAGGAGAGAGAGAGTAAATTTATATTATGGATAAATTAAAATATTAATATAATATAATAATAAAGTTATTTTTTATATACGTTTTTAATAAATATAATTTGAAGGTATAAAATTGAAAATGGATTAAGAAAGCATAAGAAAATAATGAAAGAAAGTTGATGACGATATTAACTCACCATTGAAGCATATAAATTTTCTAGAGGAATAAGGGAATGAAAGATTAGAATTGAACAACACAAAAAATATATATATTCATACTATGTAGATTAGTGTGATGTAACTGGATAGATCATGATATGTTAGAATTTATTGGGAATTGATTTTACATAGTGGATAGAGGGGGGTATTTATATGTTATATATAGGAGTTATTATAGAATAAAATAATGTAAAAAATATTATTTCATTTACAAGACATATAATAGTATTTTAATTTTAATACTTGAACACATTTTTTAAAAAAACACACGTTTTCTAACTACCATACCATTAAGTCACCAAATTGACTTTTCATTATGAAATAATGGAAAATGAAATGACTTTTTTTATAAAATATATTTTTAGATATGGGTAATTTAATTTTATGATTAATAGGTATTTTTATTATTATAAAATGAATATAATACATTATTAAAAATAATTTTTTGAGAAAAGTAATTTATAATTTGTTAATTAATGGGGAAAATATGATATTCGAGAAATCACCAGTGGATAATTTGATAATTTATTTCCCTTTATATTTTTATTTATAAAAAACAATTGATAAATGTTAATTGATTAATTAGATATCTATCACAAAAAATCACAAACACATTAGTAACAATATATTTTTATGTTCATCACCACTCAAAAGGAGAATCTTCATCCTTTAAATGATATTTTAAAACACGTTAACATATTATCTAGTAGAGTATTCTTGTTGGATACAATGAAAAGGATATTCCCCATGTTCTTGATAGAATTAAAATTCCCAAAATAATATGAGTTTCTAAATTTATAGGGTTGGTCTAGTTTAGAACAATGTTGTAGAATCAAACTCATTGTGTATCAGATTTTAAAATGGGAGTTTTGAGATGGGTAATGAATCTTGGGAGGTGAGATGAGGGCACATGAAATCTCAGAAGAGGCTAGTGTGTTTTCTCTACACTAGATGAATGGAAAAATTAGATATATAGTGGGATTTTGAGGTGGAATAAATACAATTCATATAATTTTATATTTTAGAAGGGGATACCCACTTATTATCTAGTCTTGGATGTATGAACCAGGGGGACCTCCACATTCCCTTCTTTATTCTACATCCTTCTAGGGTGTGTTTATTGGAATTTTATATGGTATACTGTGACTTTTATCTTCTATTGAAATCCTCTCATATTTACATCCCTTAGTCTTAAATCCCCCCCTTGGATAGGGATTTGATTCTAATTATTCTAGGGAATAATGGAATAAGTTATGATTTAGTTGACTTAATATCTTCAAAGAAAGAAGAAATCTTGAGACGCTCTTAATGAAGCATCTTGGTGATTTTATAGAGTTATTTCAACATTTTGAATTTTTATCAGTTTTCAAATTAAATTGATTTAAAATGAAAATTAAGTTATTTCTTCATGTTTCATATTTAACTTCATATAGGATTCAGGGTGTGTAGGTGATTTCCCAAGACACTGTTTCTTAAATAACAATCAATATTTAGATTCTTAGTGTGTTTTTAGTTTTTATTCGATCATTAAATAAATAATATATGTAATTATATTTTCTTATAAATAATTAACTATTGATTCTTGGTTTGAGTTTGGGGAAATATATGGTTGTATGACATTGGAAAGGCATAGATGATTGAAGATGAATATATTGATATTTTATTTAAAAATTGAAAAGAATCATGGATTAGATATGTGGTCCTCATACTATCAGTATATATGTTTTTAATTTTTTGATGCATGAGATAAGCATCCAAACCACTAGGGGTTTTCATTATAAATATTAAATAATTAAATTGAACACCCTAGGTTATAATAAAATCACAAGGTCACTTTGGGTCTTATGAATTAGCCTTGTGCTACAACCATCAATGAATAAGGTCTATAAAGTTAATTTACCAAGAGCGTTGACACCAATGAGAGGGGTGAAAACAAATAAAGATGAATTAGACATTATATAGAGTACATATAAGGCCCCAGACTTAAACCTTACTTAATATTGAATTAAATGAATAATTCACATTGAGGATCTTTTCAGGTTTTGAGTTTTAGAGAATTAGAACATAACTATTACATCTCAAAAGATTACAAAGTAGACACTTCTACTAAGTTTCCATAATAAAAAAAACTCTTAAAAAGAAACATGTCTAGTTCCATGTTTTATATAGCATGACATTCCCTTGATCCCATCCTTGACCTTATTCCACATTAAGTCCTGTGAAATACAGTTCAAAAAAACTTGGGATGAGCATAAAAAGCTCAGTAAGGTATACACAAAGAATGAAAACTGTTAGTTTTTCAAACATCAAGTAAACCATGTATACTTTATCAAAGTAATAACTTCACCTTAATGAAGTAGTAAAAAACTCTTCACTGAATAAAATATCATTACTTACCTTTTTGTAACAAAAGATTACCATAAAACCCATATAAAGAACACATAACATATATAAAGGTAACTTGGGACATAAATATACTTAAGTGGAATAACCATACGGTCGACTCCACACATATCACTTAATGGAATATCCATACGGCCAATTTCCATACATACATAATGGAATAGTCATACAGCCGACTTCCATACCCAATGCGTTGGAGGTTATAACGTAACCACCCGTCCTGGTATTCACGGCACCACCCGTCATATGGTTTATCACGTAACCACCCATCAAATGTCCAAGTACCAATATAAAATCATAAAACATAAAACCAATATAAAGGAATGATAACATTTCCACATTTCAATCACAATATATCATAATATAATCCTTTATCAAAACCATTTTCAATACCAAAATACATAGAAGAGTATATGGTATTTATTTTATTTTAAAAACATTACGGCTTGTTGAGGAAGCCAAAGACCAAATAATACTCGCGTCGACGGAAAAGGTCGTTGTCACCGCATACGTTAAAAAAACATTCCTTTTTGTCGTTTTTTAAAAACGCTTCGTAGAAAAATATTCCTTTTGTATAAAAGTAAATTTCATAGGGGTTTATACACCATATAAAAGAAAGTTGTGTATAAAACGCAATATGCCTCAATGAAAGGAGATTGAGATGAAGTCCCTTACCTCGGGTCCGACTTGACTCGATCGTTCTTTAACATCCTGAATAATAAACTTTAGTTAATTTCTAATTGATTAAGAACCTTTTTAGAGTTCATTATTCGTTTTATATCACTTATTTCCATGTTATAAACATTATGTAACCATTTAAGTTAATAATGTTTGTTTTGTCGATATTTGGTTCTTAAGTCGAAAGTGGACTTCTTACAATTACATATTGTTCATGTGGTCAAAGGTTATTTATATACAGAATGCAATTCCTGATTTGGATGTCATATATATCAAATATATCCAGAATATACATGTATTTATAATATTACATAATCATTTAGAGGTAAGAAATGAAATGCACCGTTCATGGAGACGGTAAGCCGTACATATGCATGAACGCTACTTTCATTTCTTTGTCATATTAATGGAATTAAAAATAAATGAGAGGTATGTATATTTTAATTCCATAGTTATATTCATCATTTAGATATATCATTCATTATATATATCCATTATATACATGTACTTTTAATAGTACATTACATTTGGGGATAAGAAATGAAATGCACCGTTCATGGAGACGGTAAGCCGTACGTACGCATGAATGCTACTTTAATTTATATCTCATACTTTAATGGAAAGAAATAATAATGATATAGAGTTATATTATAATTCCAGTATAACATCATATATAATAACTTTAAATCCATCCTTTACACGTCCCACATATGGCATTAGTGAATCACATCACTTTGAGGGGGCGGTAGTCTCCACTTCCTTAAATGAAGATATCGTGTTTACCCATAATGGAAACCATAAAGGTATGCCCAAAATGAAAAATACAGAAGATTAAGGAAACCATAAACATATTATATATCATATATAAATATAGTGACATCTTAATGGCCACCTTTTAAGGTGTTAAAATAATATTGAACAATCTTCATTTCAGGAGGCATAAATTGACCATCCACGGAAACAGTATGTTCGTTAACAATTAGATGTAGGTGTGTGTAATTGTAGCTCAAATCCTTATTATAACAACATCCTAGTATATTGAGGATACTGGAGTTGTTACAAAAGAAAATAATAAAAATAGATTAGGGGGTTGGAGAAGCAAAAAAAAACTAAAGGACTCAAAATAAGACATTACCTTAAAATCGTGTAACTCCCTTTGGTTTAAGCTCAAAGGCTTCCTTGGGAAGACTTATGACCAAATTGAGGCTTCAAGGAGTAATAGAGGGATGTGGAGAGACAAAATGTGCAGAGGTTGGCCAGACAAAGGCTTTGGGAGTGTGGGTAAGGAGGTAGAGGTGGAGGCCTTTTATAAGAGGAGAGGCGGGGCACTCATGTAAAGTTACAAAGGTTACTTTATTTTCAAATTATTTTCGGATTTTAAAGGTCCCAAATTGATGTATTTCGAGGATAAGGTGATAAGGGTTCGAAATCCACTCATCCAATAGGTTTTGGACATGTGTAGGCCTTAGATATTACATTATCTTTCTATTTTATTTAAATCGTTATATAATGAGGTCATCGCTGCATCATCATGATGTCATAAATAATTTAATTTATTTAATGTCTAAAAATTATAAAAAAACTACTATGATGTTGGAAATCTTTGTATCTTTCTAATGAATATTTATAGTAAAAAATATGACTTGTATAACCCCATGTACAAATTGTTTTAGTAATATAACTCATGTTTGTTTCATTTTTACTTTAACATTAAATAAAAAGTTATTTTGTCATTTCCCAACAAAAGTGGCTCCATGGGGTACCCAAGTTGACGCATGGCTTGTCCTGGTCGTCCATGACACATCCAATGAGGGTAGGACATGTGTCAAGCTCATCTCATATTATTAAAACATTATTTTTACCTTAAACTACACTAATTACCTCTAATCGCGATTAAAAACATAATAAGTTACAATTCACCAAAAAATTATTTTAATCTCATTGAACCACATTTTACTTATTAATGACAACCATGTATGTCAGATTTTTGAAATTCAAAACACAGAAGTGGTAAAATTTCATTTAAATGAAAAATCAGTTTTTATAAGTACCACTTAGTTGTTTCACTATTCATCAAAAAATGAAGTTTTTCATAAAAATACCAATACTTCACCGTAAGCTATATTTGATATTACGAATTCAAAATTGAAGTATATTTTACAAAACTCAAAAACACATAAGTCACATTAATTAATTTAATAATTAATTCCCGCTGTAAGAGCAAATAGCGTGTTTTTATGAAATAATAAGTATCAAAAGATTGACAGTGGTTTATGTCCGATTTCAAAGTGAAATTAATTCCATCGACCACTATTGGATTTAATGGTGAAAATATTTTCTAATTTCACTTTAAAACCAATTTAAATGATAATCTAATCAAATAAATAAATTAGATTAAAAAGAGGATTTTAATTAAAATACAACATTTTACACTATTCATTAAAAAATGAACTTTATCGGAAAGATACCAAAAATGTACACAAAGTAAATTTTGATGTCCCTATTCTAAAGAAGACTTATATTTGGTCCAATAGAATTTATAAGATTGATCAAAACAATATTTAATGATGGTCCATCATCAAAAGGTGATAAGTGGACCTTTCGTGAAAATTAGAGTATATAAGCCTAAAATTGAATTGTTTTCGTATTTTTAGCCTTTATCCTTTATTAGATAAATGTAAAAACATTTAACAAACATATATAATCATATTTTAGTTATTTCTATCCATTCCCTCCTATACAACGGCTATGTGTTAACTAACATTTAAAATAATATTATTTTATTACTAGTGTTCAATGTAAGTTTTCAAAGCAACTCATCGTTGCGTATCAAGTACGCTAACGAACGTAGAAACCCCTTTTAATTAAAAGTAATATTTAATTCATAAATATTAATAAATATGAAAATTTTTTATTCATTATTTACCTAGGATGTTACATCCTTCCCCCTATTGGGAATTGCGTCCTCGCAATTTTATTCACTTATCAAAATAAGCGGGGGTATTTATCCCTCATAGCATTTTCAGATTCCCACGTTGCCTCTTCAATCACTTGGTTTTTCCACAAAACCTTTACCTGATGAATCACCTTATTCCGTAACACCTGCTCCCTGTGGTCAAGAATCTAGATTGGTTGTTCTTCATAAGATAGGTTCTCCTCCAGCTGAACTACCTCTGGACTCAAAACATGAGATGGATCTGGCATATACTTCCTCAACATCGAAACATGAAAAACATTGTGTATCTGAGATAAACTCGGAGGTAAAGCCACTCGGTAAGCAACTGATCCAACTTTCTCCAGAATTTCATATGGTCCAATGAACCTTGGACTCAGCTTTACTTTCTTACCAAATCTCATCACACTTTTCCAAGGAGAAACCTTGAGAAAAACATGATCACCTACCTCAAAAGATAGATCCTTCCTCCAGTTATCTGCATAACTCTTCTGCCTACTCTAAGCTGTTCTCATGTGCTTCTGAATCAACAGAACTTTTTCTGCCATCTCTTCTACCAATTCTGGTCCCATCAACTTCCTTTCAACCACTTCATCCCAAAATAATGGAGTTCGACACTGCTTCCCATATAATGCCTCAAATGGTGCCATCTGTATACTGGAATGAAAACTGTTATTATAAGAAAACTCAACCAAAGAAAGATGTTGGTCCCAACTTCCCTGATAATCCATCGAACAAGATCGTAGCATATCCTCCATGTTCTGAATTGTTCGTTCTGACTTCCCATCTGATTGAGGATGAAAAGATGTACTAAAATTTAATTCAGTACCCAACGACTTCTGAAGGCCTTTCCAAAAGTTAGAAGTAAACCTGGGATCACGGTCAGATACAATGGAGAGAGGAACTCCATGTAACCTGACTATCTCTTTAATATACAAACGGGAAAGTTGATCTAGGGAAAAATTATCTCGTATAGCAAGGAAATTAGAATATTTAGTCAAGTGATCAACAGTAACCTATATTGCATTATTACCTCGACATGTCCTCGGTAATCCCACAACAAAGTCCATGGATATGTTTTCTCATTTCCACTCTTGCACTGGTAAAGGATGAAGCATACCTTTAGGTAACTGCTGCTCTGCTTTAACATACTGACAAGTCAGACACTTCATAGTAAAATCAGCAATATCCCTTTTCATTCCATCCCACCAGTAATACTCCCACAGATCTCTGTACATCATAGTACTGCCAGGATGAACCGAAAACTGAGAACTATGAGCTTCACATAACAACTCTCTCTTCAACTATGAATCACAAGGCACACACAATCTCTTCACAAACCTCAAAACACAATCATTATCAATGTTTAATTCAGGTAACTTACCCTTCTGAACCAGCTCTACCTTTTTCTGCGACTCACTGTCTTACTTCTGTGCTTGCTTGATTCTGTCTGATAGGGAAGATTTCACTGATACCTAAAACAAAACAGAAGGACTTCCTACACCAACAACTTATATGTGAAATTTCATCAAATCAAAAACCAAAGGATCTCGTTCCAAACGTATCATGGTTAATGAAGCATTACTTTTTCGACTCAAAGCATCAGCCACTTTATTTTCTTTTCCCAGATGGTAGTGAATTGTACAATCATAATCCTTGATTAATTCCAGCCATCTCCCCTGTCTCATGTTTAATTCTTTCTGAGGGAATATATACCTTAAAATTTTGTGATCAGTATATATTTCACACTTTACTCCATAAAAATGATGCCTCCAAATTTTTAATGCAAAGACAACAGCTGCTAATTCCAAATCATGTGTAGGGTAAGTTACTTCATGAGTTTTCAACTGACGTGAAGCATAAGCAATTACCTGATCATAATGCATAAGGACACAACCAAGTCCCTTCAACGAAGCATCACTGTATATAACAAACTCACCATTCTTGGAAAGAAGTGCCAAAACTAGAGCATTCACCAATTATCTTTTCAACTCCTGAGTCAACTGAGCCATCACAGCAACAAACTGTTTAGTTTTGATTCTGACCATCTCAGGATACTAATTTGAAAGGTAATTTCCCACTGTATACCTTCCCAGAAAAACCGTTCTATTTCCTCTATGAAAAACCATTCTTAACATAGAAATATCTTAGGTGAAGCAACATGGTAATCTTTAAATGCTATATCATTTCAGTCATACCATAAATTAACTTATAATTTAACAATTTTCTAACTCCTAATGTTGTCTAAACCGACCTCTAATACCAACTATAAGGCCCCAGCCTTAAACCTTACTTAATATTGAATTAAATGAATAATTCACATTGAGGATATTTTCAGGTTTAGAGTTTTAGAGAATTAGAACATAACTATTACATCTCAAAAGATTACAAAGTAGACACTTCTACTAAGTTTCCATAATAAAAAAACTCTTAAAAAGAAACTTGTCTAGTTCCATGTTTTATATAGCATGACATTCTCTTGATCCAATCCTTGAACTTATTCCACATTAAGTCATGTGAAAAACATTTCCAAAAAACTTGGGGTGAGCATAAAAAGCTCAGTAAGGTATAGACAAAGAATGAAAACTGTTAGTTTTTCAAACATCAAGTAAACCATGTATACATTATCAAAGTAATACCTTCACCTTCATGAAGTAGTAAAAAACTCTTCACTGAATAAAATATCATTACTTAAATTTTTGTAACCAAAGGATTACCATAAAACCCATATAAAGAACACATAACATATATAAAGGTAACTTGGGACATAAACATACTTAAGTGGAATAACCATACGGTCAAATCCACACATATCACTTAATAGAATAGCCATACTGCCAATTTCCATACATACTTAATGGAATATCCATATGGCCAACTTCCATACGCAATGCATTGGAGGTTATAACGTAACCACCCGTCCTGGTATTCACGGCACCACCCTTCATATGGTTTATCACGTAACCACCCATCAAATGTCCAAGTATCAATATAAAATCATAAAACATAAAACCAATATAAAGGAATGATAACATTTCCACATTTCAATCACAATATATCATTATATAATCCTTTATCAAAACCATTTTCAATACCAAAATACATAAAAGAGTATATGGTATTTATTTTATTTTAAAAACATTACAGCTTGTTGAGGAAGCCAAAGACCAAATAATACTCGCGGCGGCGGAAAAGGTCGTTGTCACCGCGTACGTTAAAAAAACATTCCTTTTTGTCGTTTAGTAAAATGCTTCATAAAAAAAGATTCCTTTTTTATAAAAGTAAAAGTCAAAGGGGATTCTACACCGTATAAAAGAAAGTTGTGTATAAAACGAAATATGACTCAATGAAAGGAGATTGAGACGAAGTCCCTTACCTCGGGTCCGACTTGACTCGATCGTTCTTTAACGTCCTGAATAATAAACTTGAGTTAATTTCTACTTGATTAAGAACCTTTTTAGAGTTCATTATTCCTTTTATATCACTTATTGCCATGTTATAAACATTATGTAACCATTTAAGTTAATAATGTTTGTTTTGTCGATATTTGGTTCTTAAGTCGAAAGTGGACTTCTTACAATTACATGTTGTTCGTGTGGTCAAAGGTTCTTTATATCCAGAATGAAATTCCTGATTTGGATATCATATATATCATATATATCCAGAATATACATGTATTTATAATATTACATAATCATTTAGATGTAATAAATGAAATGCACCGTTCGTGGAGACGGTAAGCCGTACGTACGCATGAACGCTACTTTCATTTCTTTGTCATATTAATGGAATTAAAACTAAATGAGAGGTATGTATATTTTAATTCCAGAATTATATTCATCATTTATATATATCATTCATTATATATATCCATTATATACATGTACCTTTAATAGTACATTACATTTGGGGATAAGTAATGAAATGCACCGTTCATGGAGACGGTAAGCCGTACGTATGCATGAACGCTACTTTCATTTCTATCTCATACTTTAATGGAAAGAAATAATAATGATATAGAGGTATATTATAATTCCAGTATAACATCATATATAATAACTTTAAATCCATCTTTTACACGTCCCACATATGGAATTAACGAATCACATCACTTTGAGGGGGCGGTAGTCTGCACTTCCTTAAATGAAGATATCTTGTTTACCCATAATGGAAAACATAAAGGTATGCCCAAAATAAAAAATACAGAAGATTAAGGAAAAAAATAAACATATTATATATCATATATAAATATAGTGACATCTTAATGGCCACCTTTGAAGGAGTTAAAAGAATATTGAACAATCATCGTTTCGGGAGGCATAAATTTCCCATCCACAGAAACAGTATGTTCGTTAACCATTAGATGTAGGTTTGTGTAATTGTAGCTCGAATACTTATTATAAAAACATACTAGTATATTTAGGATACTGGAGTTGTTACAAAAGAAAAGAATAAAAAGAGTTTTGGGGGTTGGAGAAGCAAAATAAAACTAAAGGACTCAAAAGAAGACATTACTTTAAAATCGGGTAACTCCCTTTGGTTTGAGCTCAAAGGCTTACTTTGGAAGACTTCTGCCCAAAGTGAGGCTTAAAGGAGTAATAGAGGGAAGTGGAGAGACAAAATGGGCAGAGGTTGGACGAGCCAAAGGCTTTGGGAGTGTGGGTAATGAGGTAGAGGTGGGGGCCTTTTATAAGAGGAGAGGAGGGGCACTCTTGTAAAGTTACAAAATGTTACTTTATTTTCAAAATATTTTCGGATTATAAAGGTCCCAAATTGATGTATTTCTAGGCTAAGGTGATAAGGGTTCGAAATCCACTCATCCCATAGGTTTTTGACATGTGTAGGGCTTAGATATTACATTATCTTTCTATTTTATTTAAATCGTTAAATAATGAGGTCATCGCTGGATCATCATGATGTCATAAATAATTTAATTTATTTAATGTCTAAAAATTATTAAAAAACTACTATGATGTAGGAAATCTTTTTAGATTTCTAATGAATATTTATATTAAAACATATGACTTGTATAACCCCATGTGCAAATTGTTTTAGTAAAATAACTCATGTTTGTGTCATTTTTACTTTAACATTAAATAAAAAGTTATTTATGTCATTTCCCAACCAAAGAGGCTCCATGGGGTCCCCAAGTTGACCCATGGCTTTTATTGGTCGTCCATGACACATCCAATTAGGATAGGACATGTATCAAGCTCATCCCATATTATTAAAACATTATTTTTACCATAAACTACACTAATTACCTCTAATCGCGATTAAAAACATAATAAGTTACTATTCACCAAAAAATTATTTGAATCTCATTGAACCAAATTTTACTTCTTAATGACAACCATGTATGTCGGATTTTTGAAATTCAAAACACAGAAGTGGTAAAATTTCATTTAAACGAAAAATCAGTTTTTATAAGTACCACTTAGTGGTTTCACTATTCATCAAAAATTGAAGTTTTTCAGAAAAATACCAAAACTTCCCCGTAAGATATATTTGATATTCCGAATTCAAAAATGAATTCTATTTTAAAAAATTCAAAACACATAAGTCACATTAATTAATTTAATAATTAATTTCCGCTGTCAGAGCAAATAGCGTGTTTTTATGAAACAATAAGTATCAAAAGATTGACACTAGTTTAAGTTTGATTTCAAAGTGAAATTAATTCCATCGACCACTATTGGATTTAATGGTAAAAATATTTTATAATTTCAATTTAAAACCAAATCAAATGATAATCTAATCATATAAATAAATTAGATTAAAAATAGGTTTTGAATTAAAATACAACATTTTACACTATTCATTAAAAAAATGAACTTTATCGGAAAGATACCAAAAATTTACACAAAGTAAATTTTGATGTCCCGATTCTAAAGAAGAGTTATATTTGGTCCAATAGAATTTATAAGATTTATCAAAACTATATTTAATGACGGTTCGCCGTCAAAAGGTGATAACTGGACCTTTCGTGAAAATTATAGTATATAAGCCTAAAATTGAATTCTTTTCGTATTTTAAGACTTTATCCTTTATTAGATAAATGTAAAAACATTTAACAAACATATATAATCACATTTTAGTTATTTCAATCCATTCCCGCCAGTACAACGACTACATGTTAACTAACATTTAAAATAATATTATTTTATTACTAGCGTGCAACGTAAGTTTTCAAAGAAACTCATCGTTGCGTACCGAGTACGGTATCGAACGTAGAAACCCCTTTTAATTAAAAGTAATATTTAATTCATAAATATTAATAAATATGAAAATTTTTTATTCATTATTTACCTGGGATGTTACAGTACATATTATATGTTACTTATATATTATAGGGAAGAAAGTTGGTGTGTATGATTTTTCAATACCTAATGTGTTATAACTTGACCAAGGGATTGGAGAGTCCCTACCCTTGAGAGATCACAAAGTAAGATATATATTTTACACTCTCTATTTAGCGGGTTGCAAATGTGGTATACCACGATTGTCCATTGAGGTCATACCATGATTATGACTTGGTGAGGATTATTATATACATGGGATTAGGCATTAGATCATGTGATTTAAATTAATAGATAGGACACTGGGTTGGTGCCTTATGTTTTTTGTGATGCAGGGGACCCCTGTGGGTTCCATTGTGATGTATTGACCACATAAGAGGGTTTTAATTATTATGGATTGAGATAATGGGTTTTGTGTAGAATAAACCTATAAAATTATTTAATTTATATTGGGGCTTGGTATATGATCATTAATAGTATTTTGGTATTGAAAACACACATTATTATTGTGTTAAACCACGCCCAATTACCTAGATAAAACAATTACCATAGTGGGGGATGTATAGATTTTTAGGCTATGGAATTGTCTAAGAAAACTCATGATGCGAATAAAAATGGAAATATTTGTGGCAATACCATGGATTTGGATATTAGGTTGAACTGTTATACTGTGTTGGATCTTTCACAGAAAATTCCGTAGGTATATAATACTTATAAGATATTCATGGCCTATTAAAAAATCTCATAAGAGAGGTATTCATTACTTTATTTGTATATCAGTCTCACATTGGTATGTTATATAAAGGAATTATCATCACAACATTCTCATAGACACCATAGAAGAGATAAATTCATGTATGGTTGATCAAGGTCACAAAACTAAGGACAGACTGTGGAATGTTACATGGGAAGGTACAGTCCACGTGACATTATACAAGATATTCTGACATTAAGTTGATGATTGTATTTTTGGTTATTTATTTCATTATTTCTAAACGATTATTCAGTGTTTACATTGGATCATGTAATATAAAAATATCAATGGCTTTATGGTTATATTAGGACAATGTTGGCAGTTTCCTAAAGAATTTTGTACTCACATGTATCTTTGTTGACAAAGAAACATGGTAACCCAGGTATATATACACATTTTTTATGTTTAGGATATCTGAGGACATGATTCTTGATCATGTGTGGGTATCTCAGTTTTAGTGTGGAGATCAAGATTAAGGATCACACTTAGTGGAAATGAATTCTCAATTTATTTTTTAAATTTTAATTTTTCCATATATGTGATCATCCCAATAGGTGATTAGTTGTTCTATATGATTTTATGGTTTCACATCATTTATTTATTAATTATTTTGTTTTATTAACATACTTCATCATACATTGATATATATTTTTTGTTTTTTTGGTTTATATTTATTCATTTATTTATGATATTGAACATTGTTATTGGAGGTATAATATCCACATAATACCTCATTACAAACCAATTTACTATTCTTCAATCTCTAGTGTATGGAGAGCCATTCTTGTGGTAAGTAGTGACCACAGATTAAGGAACAATTATAGTGGTCTAGGGTGTTGAGTTATAACATAGTTGTATCAAAGCATGATTTTTTCACTAAGTATTTTTGGTTTTTGTATATAAGAGACATTTGAATATACTAAGTATTCTGATTAAATTTTTTTTTGTGCATTAAAAACACATTTTTTAGGGATTTCCATGTTACAAAGGATTGAATTTATGTTCTGGGAAAATAAAGCTATCATATTTATGATTTTCACCATATAAATAAGAATTTTGGTTTGAAATTAAAGAATTATGATTTATTAGATTAATGGATCTTTTTTGGTTCTCAAGATTATTTTTGTTGGACTTATCTATCTCTTATACTTTGAGGAATGTGATATATCATGTATCATATGAGTGACATATGACACATATTATATCTATTTTCTATTTATTATTGTTTCTATCTCTGATGAGAGTCTCAATTTTTTAATGTGTCATTAATTTCATATATATATATATATATTTCAATATATGTACTTGCTCTCATTCTAATCAACTAGATTGGAAGAAATATAAGTTTCCTTATAATGCTAGGTGATTTGGATTTATGATGAGATGCCTCTGAGGATGATGACATAGTCCCCCATTGAATGGATATTGAGTGAACCTTAATATGTCAACCATGGTATCTAATACCATTTAACTATACACATTCTAGATGATATTTCTTTTTTATTGAATATATAGAATGTTAGTAGGAACCATTAGTGGTATTTCTTATATATGTTTGAAGGGAATTAAACTTAAATGAACCATATAACTATATATTAATGATAGTATTCACTTAAGGAAATTCTAGAGTGTATACACCTACTGAAAAATGAGATGAGGATTCTATTGGGGTATTCCATTTGGGGATGCACAACAGAATTGGTGAAACTATGGGAGATTTATTGGAATGTGATTCATGGAATTTGTTATTTGTGACCCATGAGCAAGAGTGTTTTAGCATGTGTGATTTCCTGGTTTATTTGAGACAAGTGGATAGATAATTCCATGTGGATTGTTTCCATTTTGAGAGACCATAAATTTTATGAAGGGTGGGAGACATACGGACCTTTGGTTTTGACATGGACCTTTGTGGGTTAGTAGGTAATTATATTTGCGGAAATCCCATGATAGGGGTTGTCCCAAAAATTGTAGTGGTTTAGAGGTAGAAAGAATCAGTACATGATGGATTCCAAAATCGATTAACAATTGGTGGAATATTTTTTATAGAAAAAGGTGTGGTTATGTATTGGTGTTTTGTATGAATTCAACATTTCGTTATAGTGTATATTATGTGAGTCACATAAAGTTCCAGAGATATGGTTTTATTATAGATTTGTTGGGAAATACCATTTGGGTGACTAACACTATTATATGGGATATGTTTTTGTAGCATGGTATGAAATTTGGAAGGATCACATGTTTTGAATGAAGCTAGTTAGAAGAATAAGCTATTTTTTGTAGAATATGTAAAGTTACACAACCTGAAAAGGATTTCCTAGGGTGAAAATGGTTGGTTTAAATTGAGATATCGCTTTAAAATCATCCATATTTATCAGTAGTCATACCTGACAAAAGATAAGTATCCGGAACTTCTTGGGATAAGGGAATCTAAGATAAATTTAGTTGGATAATACCATCATACTCAAGGATCATGGTCAATGTTATGTCACCCGGTCCAAGATATGATGGCATATAACACATGCGATCATAATTTAAGACATTTTATGTGATGGTATAAAAGTGTATTCCCAAAAAAATAAATTGGAAATGAGGTTTTGTGAATTTGAAGATCATAAAGGTGGTTGAAATTTAAAATAGTGAATGCTGAAGGAGATATTAGGATCGATGATAATATATAATGCTTGTTGGTATAGTAGGTTAGGTCATAAGTCAAAATATGTTATTCCCTTCCTTGGGAGAGTTTTATATAATGTGGGATTAAGGTTTAGTGGATAGAAAAATATTGGTTGTCCAGGTCCTATGTTGATTGGATGAAATAACCAGCATAGGAGAAGAATAATAGACACTTGGTGATTTATCATGTTGAAGCGTTTATGCCAGAGTAGAGAATGTGGTGGAATATGTTTGGTCATACAAAAGTGGATTGTGGATGGTGGTTGACCTTTTTAATGGTTATATTTTAGTGGGAGTCAAGGATGAAATTCCCAAGGGACAAGGTTGTGTGATGAGTTATGCTTTAGGTGGGTACTCATGAATATAAAAGTTAGAACAAGAACAATCAATTTTTAGTAATATATTTTTTTGTGGGATTTAGTGATTCAGAATTTGGTTAATGATTTTACAAAAAAGGTACTCAAATGATAGGGAGCTTTATTTCAACAGTGAGTAATGAGTCCCTCGTTTTGGAGGGCCATTGTTGAATGATATTAGTGGTCATATGTTCATTTTCGGTGCTGGGACACATTTGATTAAATAAATATTAATTATTTAAGATTATTTAGATATCTAAATATATTTTTTTTATATGTAATCATTGATGGATTATGAGTATTGTTTTTGGGATTGGGATAGATTTTAGGTGATCTGAATAGGATTGGATTGGCGATGTGTCAATTCCCGTGGTATGAAATATGGAAGAAATGGTTGCATAAGGATTCAATAGTGGAACAACATCAAGAGTAAGGTATGGATTTTAGTGGATATTCAAGGATGATCTCAAGTTTCATTAAGTGTAGAGTAATTTTGATCAGCTATCTTAACAATGAGTTGACGCTGGAAAATGTCTTAATTTGCGATTTGTGGGATAGAGGAGGCAAGACTAGTGTTTTACATATATTTGAATGTAACGATCCTTCAAACACTATATGTCTATTATTTTAGATACAATCATTACATTTTGGTAATTTTATATAGTCTTTGTAAGAAATTATTCAATGCTAAGGTCATTCCTAGAAGGAAAATGTGATTACAATGTTCCTTGAAAAAAATAAGAAAGATTTGGTAGTAGTGTAGGAAAAGAGTTCGCGTCTATTGTTAGATGTCATGTGTCTAGAACTACATCGAGTGGGTCAATGGACCAATATAATTGTTCCTTGATATAAAATCCCAATGATTTATGGCACTATAAATTATACTTATCATCCTTTATCGAGGTAATATATGTGGGGAGAACAACATATCTGAAAAAGTGTTGGATGATGATGTCATATTTTCTCATGTTGGATGGGTTTAGGAAATTGATGTCCTAGTGTTTCAGTAATTGTTATGAGCGTGGCCTATAGTTTGGTGGCTTGAGAACCATAATATTGAGGTTGTGATTTAGAATAAAGATTGGAGGTTTGAGATAAAACATACAAATTTGAAGATGAATTATCAACACACTTATATCCTAGAGTGTATTTGGAATAACAATGATCCTTCTTGGAGACATGATGTGTTTTATAGGGATGTTTTTAATATTGTCTCTCCACACTTATGTGTAAATAATTAATAATATTTGACTTTTTTTAGTTTTTTGGACAATTAAATTTGATAAATAGGATTGAAAATAAAATTTATTATGTATAATAAACTCAAAAGGGTGTTTTGGGATGGGGAATAAATCTATTAAGGAGAACCAGGGGATGATAAGAGATTGTGAGATACTGGGGTAGTTCCTATATGATATAATATTGAAAACTACCTACTATATATTAGTATTTTTAGGTTGAATAGTTATAATTATCCACTCAACGTTTTTACAATGGAGGGCGACCCCATATCCTCTAACCTTGGCCACATGAGCCAGAGGTCCTCCTCCAATTTCCCTACACAACCCCTCCTTTTTAGAGATTTTTTCTATTTATTTATGGGGTATAAGGTTATTATTATCTTTTTTTGGACACATTTTCTATTTTCCAACCATTTAATCATTTTTACCTTCCTCCAACAAGTTATTTTAAATTGATTCCACAAAATAATATATCCTAACTCTCCGTATTTCTATAGCCACTTGAAGATTAAATGATGTTATGTAACATTTTTGAATTTCCATTTCATTTTCATGAAATAGATTTAAATTTACAATTGAGTTGTTGTTGTGTTTTGTGTCATTAGATCGATTTCAGTTTAGGGGTATTGGGGATTGGAAAATGCATCATTTCTTGACAAACAAGTGATAATGGGTTCAATATGTGTTTTCAGAAGTTTTTACATTATCAAAAAGTGGTTAAAATAATTATATTTTGATATAATGAATTGCATATTGATGTTAAGAGACTTTTAGTGGATCAGGATGGTTATATTAGTATATATATGGCATAGATCATTTAACTGAAAATATGACACCAAGGAATTAATTTTTTTTATAGTTTCTTAGATGAGGTAATATGTCAATGTTCTAGCCCTATGAAATTTACAAATTTTTTGAATGTTTTATGGGATGTGAGGCTTCGCCACTAATGGAAGTTTCCCATTTAATTTAATCTATTTATTGTTTAATTATATTTTTTATTTAAATTTATCTAGCCGAGAGATTATAATGTTCCAAGACCAAATTGGTTATTATCCATTCCTCATGTTCCTTAGATGTTAATAGCATAGTCATCGACTATTGACTTCCATGGAGAAAGGACACCCATAAATGGGGGGAAAACAAATAATGTTGAATTGTTTTTATAAAATAGTACCATATATAATGAATCACCCTGATATTTTATTGAAATATATTTTTATATAATTTTGTTAATTTGATAGCTTGGGGTTGAGAAGTACCGTGAAGTAATATTAAATTTTTATATGTCATTTAATACGTAGTCATTAAATTATTTTTAATAAATAGGAATAAATATTATGAAATAACTATAATATTTATAATAAATATTAACTTATTTTTATGTCTTGTGAAAATAATCACACAATTTATTGTAATGTCATTTGATTTTAAAAAATAGGTTTTCTTCATAAATGATTTTTTAATATTTTTATGAGTGAATATTTATTTCTAGAAATTATATAAAACATATATAAAAATTTAATTTCATTCCTGAATTCATAATTTCAAAATTATATTAAAATTATTTTGTGAAAATTTTCTTACAACAATTTGTTTTCAATGAATATTTAAAAATACATAATTTTAGAGAAAACTCTATTTTAATTTAATGATTTTAAATGAAAAACTAGGTTTTTTCATTTTTATTAAGTTATCATTTTCTAAATTTGATTAAAGATAATGTAATTATTATATTTAAATTTATTTTAGATAGTAATTTTATATAAAAATGTTTTCATTTAAAATTAAATTTTTACGAAAAATTTATTTGATGAATTTTATAATTTTTATTTTAAATTAAATATAGAAATTATTGTTTTTTGAATTTTTAAAAATTTATATAATATTTGGAATAATTAGGATAATTTGTTTTAAATATTTCACATTTATTTTTGGTGAATATGAATAGTAACCTTAGTAAATTTTGTTACCATTGTAAATGGTAAATATCGTAATTAAGGGTGAAAAAATATGTTAAGAACAATAAAATTAAACTAAAAACTTATTCAATTTTATTTTATGAATATGTTTCAACAATAATCATCCATGATTAAAATTTATGACCTTTTGGGGTCACTTGAATAAAAATACTACCTTTACAATATCATATTTTAAGAAAAGTCAAACACGCCACATTCATGTTTTTAATAGCTATAACATTTTTAATATTGGGTAATCTAAAGGATATGTACAAATATAAATATTATTCTAAATATAAAATGTTTATATTTGTTAGGATAATTTATTTATAATTTTTAGGAATGAAATAATTATTCTAAATACGTACACAACACATATTCAATAATTATTAAATTAATATAAAAATAAAAAAATGATATAAGAAATAATAAAAGTAATATAACTTGTGATATTTAATGTGATATAAGAGATATATTGATTTTCATGACATATTATGTATTTTGGGAAAATAATTTTTCTAATTTTTTATGTTGTCTTCATATTATTAAAGGTTAAATAATTTAATATTATCAAAATTGAAAATTATGTTATTTTGTGGGATTAATATATTAATAAATCATTAAAAATAATTAATTTTTTTAAAAAATACTGAATAATTATTATTTGTTCCAAAATTTCATCAATTGTGCATTTAGTTTCCAATTATCACCATATATTTTAAAATTACGACATTTTATTATTGAAAAGCTTGTTATCCTAATTAAAATTAAAATTAGTTAACTATGGGTTAAAAACAATAACAAGTCTTACAATAACAAAAATTTATTGAAAAAATATTGGTTGATAATATTAAAATATTATATTATATAATCATAGAATACATGTCCATTTAGTGGTATTGGGATTAAAATGAATTTTTTATATTTTAATCTTTTTGAGAGTTTCCAAAAGTGCCCCTCACCTCAATTATAAAAGGGAACCTCTTCCCTTACATATTTACACCATGTTTATCCTTATATATTGACCATATCCAAATAATTTTTCTTTTAAATATATATATAAACATCATAGATGTGATGGTAAAATCAAAAGTGCTACCCTGTTGCCCTTGAGAAGAGATCTAAAGGAGATGTTTCAAAGAGACAATCGCTCTAACCGATCGCTTTATTTTTATACTCTTCCTTAACTCATTCAAATATATTACATTTTTAATAAAATGATAATTTCATTATCCTCAATGTTATGAATCATTATTACGATTTGGTAAAATCTATTATACACCACCTTTACATGAAAAAGTATGTGATAGTATCAGTTATGTGTATGTACCGCTTACCATCTTTACGTAGCGATACAATACATTTTTTCATCACGATCATTTATGGGTGGTTATTATTATGTGTTTAATATATATATATGATATATATTATTTAATAATTATTCATTAAATATGAATTATAATTTATCTTAATTCCATCAATAAAAAATGAAAACAACATTTATGCGGACATTAGACCAACCATATCCATGTATTGTTTAATTCATTTTTATATCTCTACAATATATGAAAGATTATATATATATATTTATTATATTTTTTTAATAACATGATTAAAATTCAGGAAATAATGAGATAATGAAAAATGTATAAACGCTAGGTCTTCCGAACTAAAACAAGATTGGTAAATGGAGTTGTTACCCCTAGAACAATGATTTTAATAACAATCTATTACTTAATTGGTGATAAAATGTTATAAATAAATAATAAATTATATTATATAATTAATATTATGGATTAAAAATATAATAAATTCATATTTTTTATATAGGGGTTATGAACATGAATAATAAATGGCATGACTTGAGGTAAGGGTTTATTTCACAATCAGAATATTATCCGAGATTATATCTGATCAGGAATGTCTCCCTTCTAGTAAAATATTTAATAAAAATTGTTTTAAAAAGTTTTTTAGTATTACCTAATTAATTTTTAATTGTTTTTATAGTGGTTTTTAATTTTATAAAAATGGTTTGAAAAAAATATTTTCATCATTTTCTAAATAAGCTACTTTGCGTCGTTTTCAATAAAAATTGAGAAGAAATGTTTTTTAACATATAAGGAATGAGGGGAATTTCCATGTTTCATGATTCCTAAATTATAAGATGCTTCCTATATAATATTTAAACATTATTTTATAATAATTTACATTCCTTTTAAATTTTGTGTCTTTGCATACAAATGTTTTTAAAATTGAAATGTGATTCTCATAAATAATTATTTCAAGTGATATTTGAAAATCATTTTTTTCTATGATTTTTTTACCATTGTTTATTTTAAGTTATAATCCATATATTGCAATATAATTGTTTTTTTGTGGGGATTATATCTATGATGACTTTTGTTTATGATTCAAACTTATTTTCTAAGGGTTATTCATTGATGAAATGCTTTTAAAACCAATTTATATATATCAATGGTATTGATATGATAAATGATTTAGGATCCAAAGGAACCCATAAGATATTTTTTGTTATGAGATTTGTGAGACTAATTTATACCTTCGATTCATTTGAAAATCTTAATATCTTATGAGATAACAATGGAAAATAAGTTGATGGGCTCTGTCCATCATGGGAAACATGTGAGTCCTGATCTACTATAGGAAACAGGTGTTTAATAATCCAATATACTGATGGTATTGGTACCTAAACATTAAATATGAGCAATTTTACTGTACTTTTGTTGGTTCCACACTTTTATGACAAGAGATAATAGTTCTTGGTTCATTTATAATGATTTTTTCCCATTATGGTCTATGTTTTCTAAAATGAATCATGATTAAGATATATATCAGGTTCGGTGTTATGTTCCTAAGTTATGTTCATTAAAAAATAAACTATTTATAATCTTATTTTTTCATATAAAATAGTATTGATGTCTTCTATGTTTACCCTTATTGAAAATATGAACTCACCAATTTTTTTGTTTCCATTCCCAGGTGATGAAGAAATGTTTTGGTATGGTATTCCTAAGGGGAGTACTATGTGAGAAATTATTTATGGGAGTTGTTGAAAATCATTCAAAAAATTGGAATAATGTATATCAAATATCCAAATACAGTAAAACATTTTTTTCATGGACATTTTATGTTATGTAATGATTATTCAGATAAAAATATGCAATATTTGTGTATAAAAATATTAGCACAATATAATTGGTATCACAATAGTGTTCAAAAAATACTTTTGAGATTAGGGTTAAAAAACATTTACGAATACCAAGACGATTTGATTATGTATTGGATTAAAGCCTAATGTTTTGATAAGGATCATGAATGACCAAGGTTATAACTAATGTTTCATAACTTTAGTTGTCATGATTTCATAATTTAGTAAAAGAAATGTCATAATTAAAATGTTCTTCATTATTATGCTTGTTTTTCATGTTATGATTTTAGGTTTTAGTCTATGTATGGAAGATGAAAGTTCATTTTTAACTATGAGAGCAATGGAAAATGATATAATTTCCCACCTGATAAACCATATGTTGTGGGATATGGAATATATAATCTTACAGATAGGATCACACACCTTTATTAAGATATGAATCATGATGAGTTTACAAAAAATCATAGGAGGGAACAACGTATTGTTTAATCTTTTGAAATGAAACATACATATTATTTTAGTGGGTATTGGGATCAACTACTATTTGAGAAATGGATCAAAAAAATTGAGAAAAATTTATATGTTCTTCAATTATTAGGAAATGAAAATGATTCTATTATTTTTTTACCATATAGAATGAAAAAGACAAATAATGGAATATTAACAATAATATTAGTGTTATTGAAAAGATTTATTCAATGGAATATAGTGAGTTTAATGAGATATTATCTAGTTATTCATTAGTCATATTATACATTCAATTATGGAGATGGAATTTAATGAACCGAAGAAAAAGGACGATGAATCCATTGACACCTATGATAAAAATATTAAAAGTATTGAAAGGTATGAATCTAGATTAATAATCATCCAGGAATGTAAAATTGATCAATTATTTGGTGGCCTAAAATAATATATCTAATAGTAATCATATATAAGATACTATAATAGATATGAAGAAATCATTCGATGTGAACTCAAATTAGAAATTGAATTTGGATATTGTCACCATTCCCATGGGTTTGACAAGAAAATAGTTATTGAGACTCAGGAAAACTCAAATAAATCATATGGTGAAATGAAATTACAATCATCTACATGTCAAAAATTTTAGAGGAAGATAATATTTTAAATGAAACATGGAGGTTCAATAAATGTGGAATATTGGGCCATATATCACACAAATTTAGAAATGTGATTAATGGGATTGTTATTTCAATAAAGGATAAGTGGATGAAAACTAACATAACACCCACATAGTGGTGTTTCATGTGAATTTATTTTGTGAATTATGATAATAAATTTTACAACTCAGTGGATAATGTGGATGAAAAGTTACAACTACCTCTAAAGAAGAAGGAAAAATTAGAAAGCATATGTAGTAACAATGGATGAAGTGAATCATAATAATTTTTTAACCCTTATTCCTCAGATACTAGTTAAGAGTTTCATGTTTATTTTTTTTATGAATAATACTTATAAAAATTTTATTCTTCCTACTGTATAAAAATATCATATTATTTTCATATTATTCATGGATTCTCGTATAATGAAATCCCAATTAAATGTTTTACTGTTAAAAGGATGAAACTAATCATCTAATGAAACTATTTTCGAGTAATATAAGATATTTTATAAGAAATAATTGGTGAATTTAGTTTTCAAATATTATATGTATCCCTCTAGGATTAACATAAGAGTTATAGACACCATCGTGGGTTAATGTTTTAAAACCCCTTATAATGATTTTACGTGATATGAGTTTATCAATATTAAGAATATTTTAAGAGACATATATGGATATAAAACCATTTAGTTCTGAATTTTCTACACATATATTCAATGTAGAATTCCATTACACTTTTTGTAAACATTATAAAATGTATTGGTATCCTTTTGGGTATATCTAAATTTTTATAATGAGGTAGTTATGGGTTGTAGTTAATAAAAATAAAAAGTCTTCACACTTTATTCAGATATGATTTATCTCTAGACATAATTTATAGAATATACATTATTGAAGTTGAAAAGTTTCATGGATTTAAATGTTAAATTGTATTTGATAGGGATATGATGAATAAATCGTTGTTTTGGTTAATTCCTCATCCTGATCTTAATACAGAGTTGAGCTTCAACACTATATATCATCCTCTTGAAGATGGGGAGTCTATGATAATAGTTCATACTCTAGAGGATATACTATGATATTGGCCTGTTCATTTCAATGATGATTCAGATAAAAACAACAATAACTAGTTTAGTTTTATTACCACATTAGATTTCACTCATGAATTCAGATTTCTCCTTATGAAAC
This sequence comes from Viscum album, assembly GCA_963277665.1. NCBI lineage: Eukaryota > Viridiplantae > Streptophyta > Magnoliopsida > Santalales > Viscaceae > Viscum > Viscum album. The sequence continues at coordinate 552,956,792 of OY728123.1, forward strand.
CACTTATTGAAAGATTTGTATAACATCCCCATTATTGAATAAGTTTGAAAAGTAAAGATATTTTATCCTTTTCACGATGATCAAATGGTAGAGAAGGTAAGATTTATTAAATAATATGTATGGATGCAAAACATCCAGTGAATTCTGATGCTGGAAATCATCGACGTGATCTATAATTTTATGTTTGTGAAAAGTTATTTATATGATGTTATTTTTGGAAGAAATAATGGAAAACTAAACACTATCTATATTGTTCCATATTAAATACATTATAATATCAAGATAGTTATTTATCATTTGATTCTTCCACAGAATCCATATCATGTTCATAATGTGGTCCATATACCACTTCTAAGAATTTACATACATTATCCTTCAAATGTACTAAAGTAGATGTTCATACAATTGGAGAAGGATCTTTCTTATGATGAATGACAGATATAGAATCTAGATGAAATAGAGAATGTTCTATAAAATAAAACAATTTCTTTGGTTAACGTTTTGTGGTGAAACAACCAATTTGTGGAAGAAACATGGAAACTATAATTTTTGATGAGGTAGAGGTATCCTATTTTACTTTTATAACAGTGAATAATTTCTAGGGTTAAATTCATTTATATGGGGGTAGAGTGTAACACTGTGCGATTTTTATGAAATATATTTTTATATAATTTTTTTCCTTGATATATTTGGGTTTAGATAACCAAAAAATTTAATTAAAATTTTATTTTCCAATTCTTACCAAGAAATTAAATCCAAGGAAATAAATAATAACAACAAATTTATAATGTAAATATAAAGTATCAATAAAATTTGAATTTATTATGAAGTTATTAAAAAATAATGACAAAATATTTATTTAATATCATTTTATTATTCAAGAAATATGATTTCTTCAAAGACAAGTTTTCATATTTTTATAAATGAATATTAAATTATATAAATTCTAGAAAATTTATTTTAAAATTCTATTTCAATTATCAATTCATAATTTAAAAATTATGTCTAATTTTTTTTGTTAATTTTTTGAAAACATTTATTTTTTAAGGAAGAGTGGTAAAAATTAATTTTTATTGACAAATGTATTTTCATTTAATGTTTTTAGAAGGATTTTATTTTGATTTTTTTAAATTTTTATTATTAAAGTTTTATTTAAAATATTAAAATTACGTGTTTTATACGGATTTTATATTAGAATTTAGTATTAAAAAGTATAAATAAAAAGTGAATTTTTTCGAAGAAACTAATTTATGCTGTGTTTTTCTAGATTTACATTAAATTAAAATCTCAAAAATAATAATTTCGAATTTTGGAATTTTATACCATATTTTCAATCTATGTGTCTAAATTTAGTATCTTGTAAACTTTTATTTTCATTTAATATTAATACTCGCCTAATAATTTTATTTACTACTGGAAAGGTTATATAGAGAAATTATAGGTAAAAATAATATGACAATAACTATAAAATTACCCTAATACTTGTATACATTTTATTGGATGAATCAGTTCAGATAATCATCCAATAGAAAACTTTAATACCATTTGGGGCCACTTTAATGAGATTATGGCCTTTATTTAATGTTATTTAATGAAAAATCAAAGATGTCGCATTCATGTATTTAAAACAATATAATTTATAATATGGGGCTATCCATATGATATGTGCTAATATAAATATTCTTTTCAAAATAAAGTAATTATATTAATGATGGTAAATTTTTTAGTGTATTTAATATTTAAAAAACTACATTAAATTCATACCCAATGCAGATGCTGTAATTATTCAATTGGCATAAAAATAGAATGAATGTTATTAATGAATGAAATAACCATAATTTGAGATATTAATGTTGATATAGGGATATAATTAAATAATTACTTCTAATTTTAATTATTTTGATGATATTTATAAAATTCAATGTATTTGATATTATCAGAATTGACAATAATGATATTTCATGGAATTAATATTATATTAAATAATATATAAATAATAAAAATATTTTAAAAACAATAAAATATTATTATATTATCTAATTCTTTATTAAGTGGTCTTTTATTATCAAATTAACAAAATAAAAAATAAAAATTACCACATGATAATATTTAATACATTGTAAATGTAGTTAAAATTAAAATAGGTTATCTAAGGTTTGATTTTAATGACATTATTTAAAATAAAACAGAAACTGGTAAAAATATATTTTTTGATGAGATTGAAATTTTATCTTATATTACCTTTTAATCAATGTTCATTTTGTGGTATTTTGATAAAAAAATTAATTTATAATAATTTAATCTTTCATGAAATTCCAAAATTTCATGATGCTCCATCGAGGCTGGATGGTGGAAGGTGTGTGGATTTGGGATCCCAGTGGCGATCGGCGATGGGTTTTCCATAGCCTGGCGGGGGATCTTCTTCCCAACAATGCGATCACCAGTGAGGGTGATGGTTCCACATCCAGGCAGATGATACTGGCGACGAGTAGGTTGCGTGGGTCTGTGACGTTCACTTGGATGGCATCAAGACACAACTGGGGTTTTTTGAAGCATGATCGGAGGTTGCTGGGAGCTGGGCAGTTGGTCTAGATCTGGGCATAGGTGATGAAGACCATGGGGGAGGTGTCCTCGAGAACCACGTAGGGAGGAGGAGTTGGCCTCGAGTTGTAGGTTTTGAGCATGTGGGATGACCGCACGAGATGGGACCTCGAACAGGTGGGAGCAGTAGAGGATTGGTGGACGAAAAAACAGGGCATTCAATATCACGGACGACATTTATTGTCAGATGGATAACTTGGGATTTTTTGGGTCTTTGCTGGTATTTTTAGATGTTCTTGTTAAGAACAGCTTTTCTTTGTGAATTTTTAGACCATTTTACTTTGCAGCTGTTGAGCTTTTTCTCTAGTTTTCTTGCGGGAAAAATTTGTATGTAGCCTTTTTTTATGGTGTTTGTGCCAAATTTGTGTTTCATTGTCACTAATTTACTTTTATTAATAAATTTTTGGGACTGGGTACTCTCGGATCCCGAATCTTCCTGGTAATTTATAAAAGAGAACCTCTTACCTCAATTTTTTTACACAACATCAAGCCTTATTTATGAAAAATAATATACTAATTTCTGTTCTTTATTTCAATAGAAACATTTTATTTTCCCCAGAATTCCCTAAACACTAACCATTGATCTCTTTATAAGATATCCAAAGGAGACATTATGAAGAACTAATACTCCCTCTAACTAGCCACTTTCTTTTTCTGCTCTTCCGTAAATTATTTATATATATAATATTTTCATAAAATAATAACTTATGTAACCACATTATTCATAAATGTTACTTTTCTTATTAATACAACATCATACACCCCTTTCCATCAAATTGGAAGTAAATGTATCTCTTCTGTGTTTATACGGTTTACCATCTCCACATATTGATACAATTCATTTTTTTCTTCACTATATTTTATACATGGGTAATATGATGAGTATAATGAATATATATGATATCTATAAAATATAAATTATTCTATAAATATAAATTAATATTTAACTTTCTTTCATTTCATCAATCGAATAATGAAAACTCTGTTCATGCCTATGCACGACCTACCGTCTCCATCGATGGTACAATTTATTTTTCTATATCTATTGTCAATGGATGATTATAAATTTGTATATAATTATTATATATGAGTTTTTATACCATGTTTAAAACTCTATAATTTATGATACCATGATTAAATTATAAACACCATGAATGAAAAACAGAAAAAATATTGAAAAATGATGAATTTATCACCTAGTACAATGATTTTAATAACAAAATATTAATAAACGGGTTATAAAATGTTATAAATAAATAATAAATGGAATGATAGGAGAATGGTAATGTATTAAATTTATAATAAATTAAAATTAGTTATACAATATATTTTAATTTGAATTATGAAAGGAAAGATATTTTGTAAGGTTTTATTTCAAAATCAGAATATTTGTCAATATTGCATCTCTTGCAGAATATTTATCTCACATAAAATTTTTTTATAAAATGGTTTTAAAATAGGCTTTTACTATACTCATATTAATTTTTATAAATTCATTTTTATCCAAATTTTACTTTTTAAGAAATTTTTTGGAATGAATATTTTTATAATTCTTGAAAAGAAGGTACATTGTGACTTTTCTGACAAAAACATGGAAGAATTTTTTTAAAATAACAAGGAATGAGAGGATATTCCAACCATTATGAATTCAAAATTATTTTATGATTCCTATAAAATAATAAAAACTTATTTATAATGAAAAGGTTTTCTTTGTAATTTTTAGGATTAAAAAAATATTTTTAAAATAGAAAGAGTATATTTCTCATGAATTATTTCAGGTGATTTTGAAAAAAATATTTAATAAAAGATTGTTTTGTTACTTATGATTATATTTAGATATTAACCATGTATACCATCCATAATTTTTCTCTATATGTTTTAGGATTATGATGTCCTGATGTTTATGATTCCAATTTCTTTTCCATGGGTTATACAATGATTAAGTGTTTACAAATTCCATGTCTTATCATGGGTTTCGATATGATGATTGATTTATGATTCCATGGATCACATAAGTATGCATTTCAATATATTAATGGTGGGACCTATAAATTCATAAAATGTATCAGGTTAATCATAATATGTTGTGAGAAAAAAATTGGAAATTAGTGTGTGAGCTTGATCCTTAATGGAAAATATGTGCATCCTTATATATTATTGAAAATAGGTGTGTCTTGATCCACTTTATTAAAGTTATTGGTATTTAACATTGAACTATAAATATTTATTCTATATTAATTAATGATTTACACTTTTATGTCATGATCTTATGGTTAATGATTCGTTTATTATGATTTCTCACTTGTGTGGTCCATTTTATATGAACATATAATTATTATGCCACAAATCATGATAAATATCATGAATGGTATAGTATGAACATCATAAGATATGTTCATGATCATATAAGATTATTCTTATCTTATAACCTTATATGATAATGAATTTATAACTCTTATTTTTACCCTTATTGATCATCAGAGCTCTCCCTTTCTTAAGTTTCCTTCCATAAGTTTCGAGGAAAGGTTCTTATGGGAAGTTCTGATGATGTGGAGGATATATGATGTTATATGTGAGGTATATTTAATATAATTCATAAAATAATAATATTTTATATCTAATATCCAAATAATCTAAAATTTTATAGTCAATGTGTTTATTTTTTATTTTATGTATTGAATATTAATCCCATATAATTTATTATTTGTTTATTAAAAGCACAATCCACTATATGTATAATCCATAAGACATTATTAGGAGATTAAGTGTTGAGATTCAACTTATTCTCATGTCAATAAAACTCATTTTTTTTAAAAATTTCTATCCCTGACTTATTACCCTATTTTACATATTGAGTCTTATGTATCATGGGGAAAATATGGGTATCCTTTATGATACACAGGAAAAACATATAAATATTTCAATAGACTCATATTTATTATTCTCATCCCACTTTTTATTTTAATTATCTCAAATAATCCATAATGTGTTTGATGATTTATTTTTATTAATTGTAATACTGTATTTATGAAATCAAGTTAGAAACTAGAATAGAACATTAATGATCCAATTTGAGATTATAATTTAAATTTTAAATTCATAAGGTAATGTTCTAAGAACCTTTTAAGGAAATTAAAGAAGCTCAGGGGTGATGAAGGATATTGGACACCAGAAGGAAGCACTGAAAATATTGTGGCATTCCCAGTGGATTCTTCGAGAAGGATATCCCACTATCTTGGTATTAGAGGAGAAGTACCCAGCTACTGTAGTTGGGTAGTAGTAATGTATGAAATTTTTCCTTATCGACCATCCATTGGGAATTAAACAACAATTTAGTGGATTCAAAAGGGACCTATATTGTAGCTATAATAGCATCAAATACACGGTGGTGGATACTAGGTAACTGGTTCCATTAAGATATATTGTTCGAAGCTTCATTGAAATTTTTTTAGAAGTCTATAAAATAAAAATTAAACAAAATAATTAGACCTAATGAATTATTGAATAATAATGTAATATTTATAGGATATAAAGGGATCCATTGTTGGCCTTAGAAATATATATTCTCATCCATTTTCAATGTAAATTTTCTAAAATTTATAATTAATTCTTAATGTGATATCATTTCCAAATCATCTTTTATCCTATATAAAGTTTCTAAAAATTATAATATCTTATCACTATCATAATAATCTCTTTCTCTCTAGGTTTTTCATTATATTTTATTTTGAGAGAATAAAAACTAATATAAAACATGTCTTCTTCCTATAGTTTATACAACTCTTTATATTTTAAATATTATTCTTGATCACTCCCTATAGGGTGAGGGATTCAGTTTTCCATACCATAACCATTAAAAAGAAATAGTTTGTTCTCCATGATGTTTACTGTTATACCCATTCAAAAGCCAATGACATTTTTAGTTAATGATTCCTTTTATAACCCAAAAACCAATGGAATTTTGGTATCTTACATACTATTAAATCCTATTTTATAGTAGATTAAATCTTGAAATGATTGAGGTGGTGGAAAAGGGGGATATTCTTTTGTTATTTTCAAGATTCATTAAAAAATATCATTCCATATTTACATTCCACCTTTTTATTTATCTATTTATTTAATTCATTTAATTATTCATTCATTTAATCGATAAAATCATGTAATCATTTTACTTATTTATTAAAATTTATTTTATTCATCCTATGTTATTTAAAATTATTTTTATAAAATTACACCTTAAAATTTTATTATTTTTTCATTGAATTTTTTTAAATATCTTTAATCATTTAAATATAAGTTTTGAGTTTTTTTGGGTTTTTAATTTTCTAAAGGGGAACACCCCCACACCAACCATTTTTACCTAAAGTAACCTAAATATTATATTAATAGAATATTTAATTTATTTATTTCATTTTTTTAATTTATTTCACATATTATAATTTTCCAAATAATTGACCGATTTTTAAAGAAATGTTTTTAAAGGTATTTTCAAACAGACATGTCACTCCCAAAGGACACTTTATGGGGTTTACTATCTTTTTATAATAATTATGTTTATTATAGAAATATAATGTCTAAAACTCTTTTATGTATTGGTCATCCTATATATAAAATTTTTATTCATGATTATATTTCAACTACTAAAAATGACATTAAATGGTAAACTGATGTTTTTTATTTTTTTGAATTAGATGGAAAATGATTCAATTATATTCAATATTTTTTACATAAATATAAATTGAATTGAATTTATTTTTGAAAAATTACTGGCAAAATTTTGAAACTCTTAGAATTAAATGAAAAAAAACTAAAAAAGATAAAATATAATATTAGATATGATCATACAATACTCAAAATGTTTCTCTATGCATCATAGCGAACCAATCACCAAAGTTTTTACTCGATTAATTTGAGTTGAAATGGGGGATATAATATTTGTAATTATTATTTTATAGAAACTATATTTATGAAAATTCAATAGATTTTAGTATGAAATTAGGCACCTAAATTCAACATGATCCAAGAATACAAGAACATAATGAACATAAAAGTTAATGAAATAATTAGTTCAATCATTCTAAATGTTATTATATTGAAATATCTATTTAAAAAGGACTATAAGGTGGTTATGGAAACAAAATAAGAAATATTATTAATGGAATTTATCAATGAATAATCTGAAATAGTAATCAATACTACTAAAATTTCCAAATAGTGAAGCAAGAACATAGATAAAAAAAGATCAACTCAGTTATTCAGAAAACAAAATAATGAAATGGAAATGACTTGATTCAGTTTAAAAAATAGGGGCCTCATAAAGAAATATTTCAATTGAAAAGAATAATATTCAATGTAATACATATCTAAAAGAGTAAACTATGAGTTAATGAAAAGGTTATGTTTCAATAGTAAAATTATGTGAAAAAATTCAAAAGTGCCGCATGGTCTATGTTGAGTTATGAAATGATATAAATTATGAAATTTTTTGTTTTCAATCATATACCTTTTAAAGAACTACTTTACGTAACACCAATATAATTTAATCTATATAACAAATTGAATATGGTTTTTTTAAAATCAATAAAAATTCAAAGGTATCAAAAAAAATTATAGTAAATTTGTTTTTGAAAAAGATAAACTCTGAAATGATAGAGATGATTTGTTTTCAAAATAAATATAATGACCTAATAAAGAAATATTTTAATTTAAATTTAAATACATGAAAAATACCCTTTCTTGTTTTAATCAAGGTGATAAAACTCTTAATAAAATTTTACAATCCCAATGAGTTGCTAAAATTAATTATAGATTAATTTTTAAGGGGAATCTAGTTTACACCTAAATTATATAAAGTATATCATTATGAAAGAAAATTCTCAAAAAATATCTAATTATTGAAAGTAAATATTTCACTAGATTTAAAGATTATATTTTTAAAATTATTGATATTTTACACCAAATTGAATTCATGTTTCATGTCAAATTTTATTTCAAAAAATTATTTTCAACATGTTTGTATTCAATGTACATTATTGTATAACTAAATGGGAACAAAAATTAGATGTCTCTTGATATTTTATAGATAATGTATCTCCTTAGAAAAACATGAGAAGATATGTAGTATATGGATAATTAGTTCTAAATAAAAATATGGGGTGACTATTAAAAAATCAATCATATTAAAAACACTGATTGATGACATATCACATTTAGATATGACTCAAAATGTAAAATTATCAATATAAGAACAATTTGTCTCTCCAACTCTACTATTATTAATTTCTTTCATTTATAAATTGATTGAATCATAATGTTATAATTATTAGTGATCTATGTTATAAAATTAACAAATTAATTTTAGAAATGATTTATTTATCTTTTTAATTTTAATGGAAAATGATAAATTAAAACACATCATTTTCCAAATGTTTATTTTGAGGATTTAAAATATATTTCAACTAAAAAATTAATGTGTTTAAGGGAACCCTTTATTAAATATTGGGTTATTATTAATACCTATGTCATTTTCATATTCTATCACTTTTCAATATTAACCATAACCAACTATTATGATATTTATTTAAATTGATATTCATAGATAACATAGTTTTGGAACCTTTCCATATTGAACGAATATAAAAAAATTATATCAAATATAAAAATATTTTCCAAACAATAAAAATTATAAAACTACTCTACCATGACATTTTCAACCGTCTCTTATTTCTAGTATTAGAGGTAATTATTATATATGGTTTATTTTAAATGACTATACTATAACTAAATGGGTTTTCATCATAGATCATAAGAATGGATGTGTAATGTCTTTTTTAAAATTTCATTGAATGAAAAAATTAAAATTTCTACAAAAATCATTTCATTTCTAAGTGCCATGTTGTTTAATTTGATAAAAAAATTCATTTATGAGTTTTTTTCTTCATAGTGATATCATCACTTTTTCTACACAAATACACCACCTCAACACAATGGCAGTCTCTAATAAAAAACCCTTTTGAAATGTATATGACTATCTTGAATGTGTTTGACCTTCCAAAAATTTTTTATCATGATTTTCTCAATAATAATTTATTATTACTTAACAACGGTCCATAATACATATCTTTTGAATAAAACCTTATAAAATTTGGAATGAAAATTTCTATAATGAAGGATTATTTATAGTATTAGGATGTAAAAGATTTGTAAATAATACCACTAGTAATATAAGAATATTTGAAGATAAATATGAAGAATTTATATTACATGGGTACTCAATCTCATGTAAATCCTATCAATTATTAAATAAGAGGACAATAAAAATGAAAAATTCTATTCTCATTTAATTTGTTGAGAATATTTCAAAATCACATCCTCAAATTGATTATGATGTTTTACAACCTATTTTTAACTTTCCTATACATAAATCTAATAAGTTAATTTAGATTGTTTTTGAACCATCATCTACATAATCACCAAAGGAACTGGTTATGTAAAAAGAAACTCACCTTTTGAATATTATCTACATGTTACAATCTTGATATTATACAAGATGTTTATTCATAAATGATGATAAACGTTTAGATTTGTCATCTGACATTGAATTTCATTCCATATAAGATTCTATTAATAATTTGAATTGGATATTACACATGTAATAAGAGTTAAACAATTTCAAAGGAAAAAATATGGACTCTCATGTAATTTCGTAAAAATAATCCTTTTATGGATACTATATATGTCGTTAAAAACAATCAAAATGGACAAGGAATTACTATTCATTATGAGTCTCGATTTTTTCTATCGGGGAGAACCATGAAGAAGGTATTGATCATAGAAAATCCTTAGGATCAGTTTCTTAACATAAATATATGCAAATATTTTTATATTTTCCACTAATTAAAAATTTTAATATTTTCAAATTGATTCCAGAAGTTATTTTCAAAATTGGTTTACTTATAAATATGATTTTTTGATCAGCCACCATGTTTTATAAATCATAAATTTTACAAATAACTTTTAATTATAACAAATGATCTGTTTGATTTAAAAAAATACCTTTAGGTTTTATATAAGGGGTCAAATATATTCAATTTATTAAATAATATTAAAATGTTAAAATTTGATTCCATGTTTTTTTCAGAAGTTATTGAAATTATTTATTAATATTTAATATTTAAGTTGATGATGTGATTTTTTGATCACCTAATAAAACAATGTAATTATTATTTTTTTATTTAATGAATAAAGGGATTAGATTGTTTTATGGGAGAAACCAAATACCACATTGGGATTAAAATTTACAAAATCTATTTGAAAAATTTAAAAAATAACTTAAATAAAACAATGAAATTATAAATAATTTTATTATGGATCGGTCTATGGAAATATAATCACCCATGAGTACACCTTGTAAGATTTTTTCATATAAATCTTATTAATTAGTCCAAAAAAATATTATCGATGTCTGACTAGAAGCTTACCTTAAATTGTTACAACCCTTCTATACATCATGTTTAGTGAGTCTCATTCTAATCATTGTAAATCCAATAAAAATGAATATGACTTTAATGTACTGAAATAAATTTTTAATTATTTGAAGGTATTTGGAAATAGAGGATTATTTTATCTAGAGGAAGATTATTATGAAATTTCATTTTTTTCCAATGATTCTTTTGGTGGATGAAAAACTGATTGGATATGTACTAGTGACATTTTTCACCTCCTAAGAAAATACAGGATATGATAGAGTAGTAAAAATGAAATTCTTTACCTATTTATATATCTTAAGAAGAATACATAGCTGTTGGGATTTGTTTCTCCCAATTAATATGGATGAAAAATACTATTTTAGACTTTATGATAATATATTCTCTTTCCCATATCTTGTTTTACACCAATAGTCTGATTTTATCCATAAAAATACTATCCAACACAATCAAAATTTGAATATATTTTTGAGAAAAAAATTCTTAAGAGATCACATTCAAAAGGGGGATATCGTTATAGTTTTTTTCTACTAACCACTAAACTATAGATTTCTACACTAAACCCCTTCTTCCTAACCACTTTTATATTGTTAAATATATGTTCGGTAATATTAGCTTGTGATAATTAAATATAATTATTTTTATGGTTGTGAAACTTCAATTTTAATTTAATTTATTATTAGTATACATTTATAAAAATTCTATTTCTTTTTTAAAATTGGTTTTAAACATGTATTAATTTTTGTAAAAATAAAGTGACTGATATGAATTTTTTTTCTGGATATAAAATAATTATTAGATTTTTCTTTAGATTCAGCCTGGAATTTTAACATGAAATGAGTTTATTCTCATTTTTACCCTAGATATATCATGTGATTAGTGAGTGATACATTATATCACACCTATTTTTACAAACCTTGGGAATTCATTATGGTTCATTAAAAAAATATTTTTTAACCATAATAAAATAAAGAAATTTAAAAACTGTTTTTGATTTTTTCTATTATATTTAAATTATATTAACTTTTTATATCACCTTTGTAATTATTTGAGAGGAACTAATCTTTCAAATATTGAAATGATCATAAAGGAGATATTCTATTTCCAATTACAATTTTCAAAAACATTTATTTAACAATTGTTAATTTTTGAATATTAAATTTTCAATGTTTTTTTCTCATGAGATATAATTTAAATTTATTTATCTTCTTCTTTTAAATTTAGATTAATAGGAGACATATTTTTATATATTTAGGAAAATATCATGTTAATATTTTAAAATGTTTAAATATATTTTCTTCTCTCTCGAAACATCTATAATGATGTTCATAATAGGTTTTAATATTATTTACCTTTATTTTATAGAATTATAGTTGTCTTCTTTTTGATAATCTCAATGGGGAATGATTTTTATGTTCTTATGTAAATGGCGAGATGTTTTATTTAAGTGTGGAAAACTATGATTTTTGTAAATGCATATAATTTTATGCCAGGTGAATGTTTTTTAGTTCATAACTAAGGGATAATTCTTACTATATTGGTAAAATATTACTAATCTTACCATAATTATATAATTAATTATTGTTTTAATTTTATTATTATTAATGTTTTTGAGATCCTAAAAATGGTTTTTTATTTTTACTATATTTTGATTTTAATAATCAATAAACTACTTAAATTGAATAATTATTTCTTTTAAATGATTATTATAGAGTTTTGATGAAATAATAAATGAATATAGAATAAACTAATAAAAACACACATTGAAATTACAATGGTCCTTTTATATTCCTTGAGTGACGTCCCAGAACATTCAATATCAATGAAGTATGCGAAGAGGCTATAGAAAATCACTTAAAATAGAAGGTATCATTGGCCTGTTAGTGGAATATCTTTTGCGGCCCTCGAGTAGAAGAACCCATAAGATAGATAGTGTAGTAGAACTAGTTAAAAGGTGAAGTAGTGCAATAAGAGTGTATGGTGGTTTTTTCTAACTAGACATACCATGGGAACACACTATTCATCTGGTGGGTTCAGCAGGGACATGGATAGAGGCTGTAACCCCACAAAATACTTGGTGATGCTACTCATAATTGGTGGTGTTAGGATATAGACTCAGAGGAAACACTCAATATTGGCCAAAATAAAATGAAAAGGTATTTGATGTATTAATTACCCCAAGTGAATTCCTGATTATTATGTAATATTTTAGAGGTTATAAATATTATGTTGGTTTACATGGAAGAATAATTACACATCTATTCTCCAATTCCAACATGCATCAATATCTAATTCTCTCCAAAATTTCTCAATTTTTTAAATCCTCTTTTCTCCTACCTATACTATGAAAAAATTATAATATAATATAACTCCCATCATTTTATCATTATGTTATAATTTATCTTCATTTTATTTTGAGACAATCTAGACCAACCTGAAATATTTCTGCCTCCTAAAATCAAATATATATTTTTTTATTATTAGATTCCACTTCCATTAAAGTGAGGTATATAAGTTTGAATGTCATAACCGTTAAAAAAACGGGATTGTTCTCATGGAGGATTATACTTATAACCATTAAAAATATCATCTCTATTTTAATTATGGTTTCATTCTATAATCAAAAACACAACAGTGTTTTTGAACCTAGATACAATTAAATCAAATTGGATAATACATTACATACTCAAGTGATTGAAGTGGTTATTTAGGGAATAATATTGATTTATTACTAAAATTAAATACCAAATATTATTCCTTATTTAAATTCCACATTTTATTATTTTCACTTTTATTTATTTAATTTATATTACCATTAATCCATAATAATTATTAATAACTTTATTCATGACAAAATTTTAAATTTATTCTCTATCTTCAATAATATTTTTTATCATTTCTCCTTAAAATTTGATTCTTTTTTTCATTGATATGATATAATTATCTATAATCATTCAAAAATATGTTTTTATTATTTATGACATTTTTATTTCCTTTTTAATTATTATTTTCTATTCCCACACTCTTAACATTTTACTATACCCCAGCCTATAATGTGATGGTCTAAGAATTATATTGATCACACTTTAGATATTTTTTTAGTCCAGATCAAGAATCACATATTAAAAGATCTTCCATTACATATGTCCTATAACACTATTATAAATGTATATATATATTTAGATGAACGGTTATTTGTTACCTTTGATTCATGTCCACCCATACATATCAACAAATAAATCATTATCTATTTCATTTTCCTAAGATAAATACTTATGTACCATAAAATATAATCTTACTTATTAGAAACTTTTCCAATTTATAGATTCTATTTCCTCAGCACTAAAATGACCCTTAGATATGAGAAGATTCACCCTTAAGTATAACGTATTTTTCTATTTTTTTATACACAGTCTACTCAAAATGAACAATTTTCCAACATTATAAAAAAACCTCCATCCGTCATTCAATAATCATAATATTTCGAAACATCCTTTATATTACATATTTTTTTTGAATTTTAACTTTGTTTATGCATTTAAAAAAATACAATAGTAAAAATATCCTCACAATTATGTTTACATATATTCATACCTTTTATATACAACCCGGAAAGGTATTTTTATTTGACATATAACTCAATAAACATACCAAGTGGAATAAAAATCTCCCAATGGGAACACCAAAATCATATTTTAACATCTATAGAAATAGATCTTTTACTAAAAAACATATCCATTATCATTTGTCCCAACCATTGAACATATATTACTCTTTGAATTAATTATACATTCATTTGGAAAAATATTCAACAATTCTATGAATACTTGTGTAAAATCAATTTAGGGAATATAAATATTTAATAATAATGTCTCATTTTATATTATAGCGACAGACATGTGTTTATTCATATAAACTGAAAGAAACTTATATTATTTCTCTTTAACATCATAAAGACTATTCACTAAACCTATGAATAATATGTTATTGAATAAATTCTCACAAAATATGTTTTTAGAGTTCACAACTCACAAAATTAAATGATAAAATCATAGATTATCCCATCAAAAAACTCTATAAAAATGTATGATCCCCCTAAATAATATCTATGTACTATATTATAATAAACAGAAATTATATTTATTATCACCATATATTGTTTTCCTTCGGATAAATTTGATAGATGGAATATAATGTAACATCACACACTATACCTAATTTTGAATCTATCAAATAAATTAATTCTAATTTATTTTTTTTAATTATACTAAATCAACATCATTTAATTTTTTATCCATAAAAATATGGATTCAAACTAAAATTGGGGTTGAAAAAAAAATCACATTCTAAATTTTAATCTTCTTCGTAAGTTATCACAAATAGTTATGTTGAGAATTAATGATATGATATTACCCACAAAAAATTTATAAGTCAAAAAATCTACCCATTTCACCATGAATAAAAATATAAAATATCATTATCGTAATAAATAAAAACGTTTTCCACACATATTATTCATTTCCTATAAATATAGAAACATCAACATATATGATAATAATAAGGGACACCTATTTTACATCCTTAATTTAGAGGTTGTTATTCAATATTCCCTTATTAAAATCCAATAACATCAAGAAGTTCTCAAAAATTGAATACCATGAACCCGGGGAATGTTTTATCCCATATAATACCCTCTTTAATGATAAAACGTATAATTCCTCTTACTCATGTTGGAATCCATTTGGTTTCCCAATGAACACTTTCTATCCTAACCATCGATTGAGAAATATTGATTTTACATCCATTTAGAAGATAATTTATTACATATTCTTCATAATATAATAAAGTATCTTAATGGTATCACACATCTAATCTAGAGAGAAGGTCATATTAGAAATCAAGTCCTTTATCATTGGAGTACCATATTCCCCAATTTATTTTCATATCTCATAAAAATTCCATACTTTTAATCTATTTATTACAAACCATCTAATTCATCATGATATTATTATTATTTACTAGATTGTGTACCAAGGTCCAAGTTTAGTTATTCTTAATATAATATTACTCTAAATCTATCACATCTTCCATTTGTTTATTCTCCACAGACACTATTACAGTTCTTGTTTCATCCTTGGTAATCAATGTGGCGTTTGTGGATTTCCTCAATGTACTCTAAATATGATCTCCATGTGCTTTTCTTTAATGATATTTATTCAACCACCAATATTATCAACCATGGATGAATTAAAAAATAACCTTGTTCATCATTGTAATTGATGAAATAAATATCTTTACTTTTTTCACTTCATTGGAGTTCTATTTATTTCCAGAAAATTTACTGTAATTATAAAAAAGTACATCATTATTTTCACTACTGAACATTATTCATAATGTGTAATTTCATTAATTGAGTGTTACAAAACTTATATATAAATAATATCTAAAATATATAGTATCTCTTTATTGCAATAGATATATTAAATTCTATCTAGAGGATGACCAAAGAATATACCATTAACTAATATTTTTATAAACATCCCATGGTTTCCAGATTTCACATTGAAAAATACATGGGATATAAAAAATCATTTATGTATTTCAGGAAAGAATATTTCATATAATATATTAACTATATTTAAGAATCATATATTTTTTCTTCAAATATCGGTTTTAAATATGAATAGTTGTTGTCATTACATCATTCCAAGTATGATGTGAAGAATCATGCGCATTCAACAAAGTACAAGACATCCCCAGTAGAATATTCTTCATCCACTCATTATACATTTTTTTGGTTTATAGGGATTGGAATTGATGATGAATACTATTAATGGAAAGATAATCATAAACGTTTCCACTCTTATATTCAACACTATTGTTTTTCAAAAGATTTTCATTGAGAAACCATAATCCTTTTTTATATTATTTTAAAATTATTAAATAACATCAA
Organism: Viscum album; assembly: GCA_963277665.1. NCBI lineage: Eukaryota > Viridiplantae > Streptophyta > Magnoliopsida > Santalales > Viscaceae > Viscum > Viscum album. The sequence goes on from OY728123.1 coordinate 552,973,832, forward strand.
ATCCTAATAATTATACTACATAAAGGTATCTCATGTGATTTGAGTGATGTAACCTACAAATTTAATGAATTGATTAAAATTTATTATTGATTTATTCATAATAGGCCTATAATTATTGAATGGATTCGCTTCAGTTAGTGAGATGCTTGAATCTCTATTTTCTTTTGTAATGTGTTAGCAAAAGCCTTCTTTTAAAAGTAGAGAACAAATTATTTCACTCCAAATTTATCATGAGAACATCATGAATATCTTATCCATAAGTATCCTTCATTATAGTAATTTAACAATGTTAACCAATCCATCAATTCCTAAATTTATTTAACTTTTTGGAGTTTAGGTAGATTTCTTTTATAACATCAGTAACCCAAAACAAGATTCATATTTTTTTCCTCTCATAGACAGATATCTAAAATTCAAACAAATCGCTAATAACCTGATCTTCGAAAACACCACTTAATTTCCTATAATATAGATCTAGATATAATTAATAAATTATTTTCAACCCATCATCATATAACATATTATTAGTATTTTACACTTTGTTGTAAAATATTTTTCACTAGTGATTTTTATGAAATGGTGTATTTATAATAGACTAGATGATAGTTGAAAATAATATCAATTATATACTTAATTGAAACTAATAAGGAATTAAGTAATGAATAAATATTTAAATTGATTTATTTTCCATGAAATTGTTTTTCCACTTCAAACACTCATAATAGGAACATGAACTATTTATAGTGTTATAAATATTTTCAATTGATCACCTCATTCCTTTGAAAATAGTCTAATTCTATAAATAATTATTAAGATTGATATACACTCCCCCAAAATAAAGTCATTTGTGATTGAAAGTGTTTTTAAATGAAAATAATTCTATAATATATTGAAACAAAATTAAATACTATGGGTGACATTTGTATTTCATATCTGGATCTAATAAAAATAAATTTTCACCTTTCACCATTAAATTTTATGGTGAAATGTATTTGGAACATATTACATCAAAGATAATATTATTGTAAAAAATTATTAATAAATAGTAATAATTAAAAATAATTAGGAGTAACAAAAATTAATTATAAATAATTACTAGTAATTGTTAACAATTACCATTAGTTAGAAATAATTATGAGTAATTATAAATACTTACCAAATTTTAAATAATTACCAATAAATACAAATAATTTATAGTAATTAGAAATAAATACAACTAATTAGAAATAATTACAATCCAAATGAAAAAATACTAGTATTCAGAAATAATCACTCTTAATTAGAAATTGTAGATGCCTAAAAGTGCTTATGTGCCGGAGGAAGTTCTGAAACGAAAAAAGTGAAGTCATATTCGGACCCGGAGACACAGTCTGGTGGCCCCGTAGGTGTTGCGTCGAAAAAAGGATGAGGTGCACGAAAAAGGTTGTCCCGCACGGAATGTCCCCGGATTCGAGAAGGGTCCCCGACGGAGGTGCATATTAATTTCACACAATCCTATATTCCGCGCCGTCGGCTGCATATAAATAGAAGGTGAACCCCATCCTTTTCGAGGCTGATGAATTCGAACCACCACTCATGCGTATTATCGGCATTCCACACATGCACAATATGGATTTTAGGTAAGGTTATTTTTCTCCCAATGTCTCCTCGAGATCCAACATTGCGTGAGATCCCCATGGCTTATACTAAATTCCAGCCCCTTCAGGGTCCCCCCCTTTTGCGCGAAATCCTCCGTCTTTGCGTGCAATCCTTGCGCACAATCTCTTTGAGTCGCCCGCAATACCTCTCCCCCTATTCCGCACAAGCAACACTGAGTTCACGCTGACCCAGAGATTTTCATGCCATTCCCTGTATTTCGCGCCAACCCCATTGGTTTCCCACAATCACCTGGGGCCCTTCACCTGGGTGCTCCCGAGGCGCCCTCTTGCATGAATGACTGATGCCCTCCTTCTCGGTGCCATTCGCAGGTGTCTTGTGCACCCTGGGCATCTACTTCATACATGGTTTTCCCGTACGACCTTCTAGGATTGTATGAAGTAACTTCAAAGTCCCTTGGACAATCCTTCCCGTTGCATTACTCAACCTCATGCTTCTTTGCATAGGCACGCTAATGAATATTTCTTTTTCGCATATCCCTGGTAACGTGGACCCCTCAATGGTTCACCCCACATCACACCCTCACCACGGCCTTGCGTATGCCTTCCCGTCCACAAGGGGAAGAGGGTACCCATTATGTAAGTCCTAGGGGTGAGGAGAAAACCCACCTCTTTCGAGATATAGGACGTTAGACTTCCAAGCACCTCATCCTCAACACCTAACATTAAACTGTGACCTGGCCCTGTACCTCGCACGTAGGGTCCCCCCCACCTCGGAAATTCTCCACGCCCGCTCGTCTACATGAGGATGGGATCACCCTTCACCAGGGATAATATCAACCTTGTTGGTGCGGCGTATGTCCACAGGGAAGGGTATCCACCTTGGTGTAAGCCCCCTAGCTTTCCCGGCAGGAGGTAGCACCCCTGCTCCTCCTCACTTCATCGGTGCCAAGGCCAGCAGAAGGCGTGATAGGGAATGGGGACCCTCCTTTCTTCATTGGTTACAAATCCATCTATCGCAGAACTTTGTCACACTCGGGCCTCCATCCTATATAAATTCTTGGCACCATGGGCCGCTCAACGCATAACCCCTCTTCATTTCCCATAGACGCACCCTTCGTGACTTGATTATTAGGTCTATGCTACCTCTTTTTTCTCACACTGAGCATGACTCCCATGAGCATAGAGTATGCACAGACCATGACACACCTTGGGCCGCCACAGAACGTAAGCCCCAAACCTCCTCGTCCGAGATACAGGACATTAAACTGCCAAGCACCCTCGTCCCACGTGATGTTAAACTATCTAACCCAAACTACGAGGGCTTTGATACGTGATATGGAATGGTACGTAGGAATCCTACATGAGGTTCAAGACCCACCAACATGGGCCGTCTTAGAGTTTAAGCCCCAATCCACCCAAACTATGGGGACATTTATCTGCGCTAAGGCCTGGTACATAGGAAGCCTTCACAAGGTTCAGGCCCCACCATTTTGGGCCGGCACAGAGCGTTAGCCCCAATCTATGTGAAATTCGGGGAATTTTATATGTGCTAAGGCATGGAATGTAGGAAGACTCCACGAGGTTCATGCCTCACTATATTAGGCCATATCAGAGCGTAATCCCCAATCCACCAGAACTATGGGGACTTTGATCTATGCTAAGGCATTGTGCGTTGGATGCCTCCACGAGGTTCAAGCCCCACTATATTGGGTCGTCACAGAGCATAAGCCTCAATCAACCTAGACCCCAAGTCCCCATAAATGTTGGTTATCAAACACCACGGGACGCCTCAGAGTGTAAGCCCCCCATACCCATCCTGCATGACATTAAACTGTGTCCTCCACCTGAACTACGGAGACTTTGATTCCATGCCATGGGGATACATAGGATGTCTCTTTGAGACCCATTCTCAAAGCCACTATTCATCCTGATTTTTACCCGGGACGCCACATCCCAGTGAGATCATGCCACCTCACTCCCCTCCACATCATTCGGGAAGCCACTCACGTGCTGGTCCCAACATCGGTGTTACCTCCAGGGGGTTCTTCAATCCGATCCACTCTAGCTAGTGTTCAGATCAGTTCGATCCAACTCCACTGAACATTAAACTTGTGGCATAACTTATGTTAAACATGGGAAGCTAATTAAAACATCAAATACATGCCTATGACATACAATTCCCCATGTTCGATGTGGGATGCTTGTTCTTCCGCGCCCTCAAGAACCCCTATGACAAGGGACAGAAGACAAACATGCCAATCCCCAGCGTCAAGACAAGCCTGTGATGCCCCAACGTGACTACTCTACTAACCTAAGTTTTCTGCACTGACCAGAACCCTTGGAAGGTCCTGACAGAAGAGGCGTAATTAACTAGTTTCCATGAAGATATGGCACCACGAAGAGCTTCATAAATTACATTTCTGAGGGAGACCAAGACTAGGTGACAAGCTCTAAAGAGGAATCAAAGGAAGGAAGAAATGACATCCCATAATCCCATTTCGATCAAGGATAAGCCATCCGTGAATAAGTAGTGGATGACGCCCGGCTTTGGAAACCGTGAATGTGGGGTAACAGTAGCGCATCCTCTACAGGATGGATGCGCGCGCCCCGGAGAATGTGTTGGAAATAGAAATTGGTGAACCTGACATTAATCTCCTCTCCTCATCTTGGAGGCTATTAGTGTTCGGGACGGACATCAGTGGATAAGTAGGTCGTCTGACCTCATCATCCGGTACTAGGTCCCATCAAATAGGCTTGACGTGAATCATTCCAGGAGTTGGGACAGTCATAATGGTAAGCATTCTGTTCTGCGACATTGTCAGTGTGAATCCCTCTTGACTGCCATGGGAGGCAGAATGGTACTGGGGAACTAGTTGTTGATTCCTTTTTGTAGCAGTGTTAATGATTTCACCTCCCTCCTTGCAAGAATCAAGTCGTCGCATCCGAAGCTTTATCACCTACCCACCGACGTAGGGGTAGGGGAAATATCAACGCGGCTTCCCCAAACAATTTTTCTTCTTCCACAATGGCCGTGACCGCCACGATTGTCGGGCGCCCACGCCCCCTCTCCCCATAAGAGATCATCCAACGATGGGTAATCATTGACCTTGTATGCAGGTACGAGGAGGAGAGGGTCATCCCCACCATGGATATGGCCCACCTAGATCTTGAGGTAGCTGCACCTCACCATCCACGCTGCCCCCGAGGGCCACGCAGGGAGCCGCTTCTCCCCACCCCGACACTCAATCGCTTCAAGAGTTATTCCTCGAAGCTCCTTGACAGCTCCCTCCCCTATGCCGATGAAACATGGGATATCTGGGTTGGCCTAACTAGAGTTCTGCTTCATGGAATCCTAGCGAGGCCACCACCAGGCCGTGTCAGTGCCGCCAACCGGTTCCCCGAGCCAAGGAGCATGTGGTCCACGCACATGAACCACTAGCTCTATCCCACATGACCCAGCATTAGAATCAGGCATGATAAGAAGAAGACGCTCACTATGGGGCGTCAATGTCAGCGACTAATGTGGCCTAAGCCACCGTCGGTTCATATCCCCAAATCCATACATATGTTGTGCAAGGGCCGCTATACTCCCGACCCAGATTGAGTCCCTAACCACCTCACGAGAAGGTTTGGTCATCTCTCCTAGTTTTCGGCACAGGTGACGACCACTGCAGACCAATCCGTAGCAGTGTCGCCCAGCACAGAGGCTCACTCTTACCCACCACTACGGAATATGCGATGCCTCTCTGCTTCCAACTTCAGCTTGGAGGTCTTCCCCATTCCGCCTTCAACCCGGGCGAGGGACATCCCCATGATAGAAACATGTTGTATGGGGGTCTCTCCTAGGCTCATTACACTAGATAAAGGGCCACTCCCCCTTCTACAGATCGCGAGCATGGAGACACTCCATTCACTCACCAACATGGAGGTCCTCCCTATGTCCCGGCGCCGATCGGCGAAGGTCCTACTCGTCCCAACAATCATAGGGGTGTAAGCCAACCCAACTTCACCAATTCCCAACATGGAGGTCCTCCCCGTGTCCCTTTCAACATTTGTCCTGGTGCTCCCCACACCCTGGCTCCCTCGGGTGGAAACCCTCTCCACCCCATCACTGGTATAGCCCGAGGATCCCATGTCGGAAACAACCCCACCCTAAAGAACCATCCAGAGGTGGAGTGTAGGTCGCCTCCACTGCAAGAGGGATCCTGGGGAAGGCCGGGCAGAAATCAGACCAGTCCTCTTCTCAGACTCCGAGGCGGAGTACGATTCAACGAAGGAGCCCTCCATTTAGCCCTCCAAGTCACAGGATGGGGAGGAACGAGGTGTATCATCCTCGTGCTCCCGAAATGAGAGATATAAAAGATACCTACTTCCCTCTGAAGGTATATCCAGGAGGACGTGACCCTGGAAGACTTCTAGGATCCAACCACGCAGTCGCCTCTGCCATCTTCGGAAGCACCCTCACCCTCAGAGATATTTCGGGGGTCAATGATGGAAGAGCCCGTGCATAACCCACCCCCGGAAGACACAATTTTTTGTGTCAGGTACTATGGTCGCCGGACCATCCTATCATGACATGGAGGCCTGGTTGCTGCAATCCTCAGGGGACATCCCAAGATTCAGTTTCCAATCAGCCCGCTTGCCGTATTCTCCGTCGGCCAGCCTACCATCCCAGCGGCCCACATTAGTGCCGCTGCCAGTTCCTCAGCCACCCTTAGATTACTAGTGGGGAAATCAAAGGCCAGACCCTGGATCTATACTGGTGAAAATCTGGACGATCCTCACAGTGGTCCAGTTCCCCAATAGGTTTTGGCCGATGGAAGGTTCGAATTTTGGTACGACAGAATTGCTCACCCTAGAGGAGATTGAATGGTTCCGCCAGACCCTATTTGTGACTCACCTCCATCTTTTCCACCAGCGGGTGACTTTTCCTGGGAGCCAAGAACAATTCAAAGACCTCGGAAAACAATGCCACTTGGTTGACCTAGCCACACTCCCTTCTGTCCGACACCCTAAGTCCCCTGGCCACCACAGGGCCCTCCAACAACAGTGCGTTCAGTGTTTTGAAGTACTCCATATAGTTTTCGAGGAGGCTACAACCAACATGAAAGTCCATGGATAGGGGAAGTATGCTTCTATCCTCTTCGGTTCAATTCAATGGCAGCATGACTCACTTGGCGGTAGTGTAGACATGCTCCCAATAAGAGTGGTGGTCAACATGACCGATCTGACTGGAGAGTCGAATGAACTAGGACATCTCGATGGGGGAATCCCCCTTGAGATCGTGCTGCCACTGGACCCATCAAGAAGGATTACTCACCAACAGATGAACATCCTAATTCTCCCTCCACCCACCGAAGCATTGGTAATAAGCTGGAATGTCGGTAAAGGCAAAGAGCATGTTGGAGCAGTCGAGCACTCTGACCCATCAACCTTAGTGTCGGAGATGGAAAAGGACCCCAAGAATGCCACACTATGCCAGAAGATTGCTAAGAAGAAGAAGTTGGTTGATGAACTTCTGTAAGACAACATTGCAGAGAGACGACCTGACTATGGTGATCCTTGGACGGGGCTACAAGGGTAGGAACAACTACCCCTCAGTGAGATTTTCCTAGGCAACCCTGATCATGCTGCATTCGCTGATAGGGAAGAAGCTGGATCTCACCGCAAGAGGGAACAAAATGTCTCGCCAAATCCTCCCGAACGAAGCGACCACCCAGGGAACCCAGCTCGGGCTCCTCCAGCCACACCAAGGGTCACTCCACCAGCCGCTCCACGAGCCACTGAGTTTTTTTACCACATTGAAGAGCCCGAATATGCACTAATGGTTAGGGATCCTCGTTATGACTGGGTCCCTGGTATGGATGATCCGATGGGGGTACTCATTGCCCACCTGTATTCCTTGGAAACGCGACATGTGGCTATCTCGCCTAATAGAACGCCATGCCCGACATGGGTGGATGACATGCCGATAACCCCGGGATTCTGAAATCCTAATATCTCCCACTTTAATGAGACAGGGGACCCACCGCATCACCTGGACCACTTTAACTAGAGGTGTGGGCATGTATTAGGGACCCCAGCACAGTTGGAGGCCTCCAAGCTCTGTTGCTTTGTTCGGATGCTGGAGGGGCCGACATTCGTTTGTTACAACAAGCTCCCCGTTGGATCTGTGACAAGCTGGGAGGACCTTCGCAGGCAGTTACTTTACTAGTTAATCTCTACCTCCCAAAAGACGAACATCGCAGACCTCTTCAGATGCAAACAAATGCTCCATGAGTGAGTCGCGGACTTAATCGCTCGGTGGAAGTGGCTTACATACTCCCTTGACATGCCGCTGACTTAGGAGAAATTACTGACGATGTGCGTGGGGAATCTTAAGACTGAACTAGTTCCCTCCCTAATCACTCAAAATTGTCCTGGAGGGTTCCAGGACTTCTTGGATAAGGCCCAGTGCCTCGGGGAAGCACTGCAACGGGCTATCCAGGAAAACCTGCCACCTCCTATAATCCCTGTAGGTGGAGCTACTAGAGCCAAGCCCACCGCCGTGGCCCAGATAGAGGCCCCCCAGTAAACTGGAATTGCTAAAAGGGGAACAATCCCCACATGCTCGCAGAGGCCCTTCACCACAGGCACAGTTTCCATCCCATCCGCGCCCGCCCCAGAATTGGCAGGCACCCCCACGCAAAGCGCTGCCACCGCTTACGTGAGATAATCAAATTTTGACTCCTCAATAAGCTCCTACGGCCCCCGTCAGGGTCATGATCCTAGAGCCCCATTTTTGGATAGAAGGAATAAGACATACTCGTTCGATGAGTATCAGGTCTCCGGCTACTTCGGTAGTTCCTTAGTGAAAAGAATCATACGACTGCCTAAGTGCCAGATACCAGAAGAGGTGCATATCACTAATCACCCCAAATACTTCCCATATCACCAGATCCTGAGGCACACCATCAAGCAGTGCTATTTGTTCAAGGACTGGCTCCAAGACAAGATTAGTAACAGCATAGTCAGGTTGGGCCCATCCATGACACAAGTGGAGGGCGTCTTTGTGGGATCAGATAGCAATAACGACGATGAAGGTGAGTGGCAGCAGGTTTCTGACCATGGGTCTGAGATGTATGGTGAATGTATAGCCATCAAGTTGGTTTCCCATTCCCATGGAATCATTTGTGCACGACTGAATCAGAAAGATCCTTCAGAAGCTATGGCCACCACTTCTACATCATCATCCCATCCGTCCTATTCCCAGAATAGAAAGCATCGTCGGTACAAGAGGAAGAAACGCGCTCCGCCAATGCTGTCGTCGTCTCACTCCCTTGGTGACTTCATGCCCCCGAAGATGGGCATCCCTTCCAGAATCTGCCCAGTAGTGGATGATCCGTCAAGTGACAATCAAGGGTATGCTTCTGTTAACAACATCGAGTTGGTAAATCCCTATATGACTCCCGAAGAGGGGGAGCTCTAGGAGAACCTTCCAAATGTCCCCAGCCGATGCCAACATCAGTAGAACCGCAGCCATATAGGTCACCAGGGAACTTCAGTTGGCACCTCCAGCCAGGCCATGCACGCCACTGAGACCAGACAGCTAGTCCAGCGCATAACTTAGCACGCACAGCCTCTTCATTCGGTGTCGATAGGCCCGACTCTGCCACCATTTGTGATACTGGATCAGGAAGATCCACATCGTCCATATCGAGACTAGCTTCGCCCCACCATAGGTTGACCTAAGTCTTCTTGACCCCATCCAGAAGCTACTCTTCAGGCCTCAACCAGGGAGTAGCGGGATCTTCCCAGCACTAGCCAGTCATTGGTCCAACCAACAGGTCCCCCCATGCCTCCAATTGTAGAGCAGACTCCTGAAAGTAGAATTTCCCGCCTGGTGCGGAAATATGATGTCCTGAAGCACCTCGCCAGCATCCCAGTGAGGTTCTCCATCCTTTAATCCCTTCTCATGTCACCACATATATGCAAAGGACTTACCGAGGCGTTAAGGATCCCCCTCCAGTTTGAGATAGAGGTGGTAGCTGCAGAATCCTTCCATGATGATGCAATTGAGGATGCCAAATTCCAGGCTGTCATACCATTTTCGGGAGAGGACTAAGGCTCTCCCATATAGGGGCACATCCACCCACTGTATATCACCGGCCAATTAAATGTATTGGAGATTCACCGTTGTCTCATTGAAGCTGGTTCTGGGATCAACCTTATCCCAACATGGACATTGTAGAAGCTAGGGATATTTATTGATTACTTGACGCCCTCCGATTTGAGGATCCATGGATATGATAGAATAGAGAAGACCCCAGTCAGCAAGATCCATCTGAAGACCAGTTCAGTGGATTAATTTCTAACACCGAGTAGATGGTTGTCTCCCAAGACACAACGTACAATGCATTGATGGGTAGGCCATAGCTCCATCTGTATTCGGCGGTCCCCTCATCGTATCACTAATGCCTCAAGTACCCCATTAACGGTCGAGGAGGTGTACTCTAAGGTGACACATCTCATTTTTCCTCTTGCGAAGCCCGCTATTTGGATGGTGGTAATTATAAGAGAAAGGAAAAGCAAGTGCAGAAAAGTGATGTTGAGCTCTTTGCCGCTACGACCAACCCTTGGACAGGCCTAAATGATGCATAAGTCTTCCCAATCCATCGATTGGAGGCCACGACCCCCAATATGGGGTAGTTTTTTTTCATATCCGATATGAGAGGTAACCATGCTCCAAATTACAGGCTGTGTCAGATGATGACTTCATATACTTATACGAACCATGCTCCAGTGATCCCGGAGCCTCCCACTCCCGTTAGGTTTCGGGAAATCCGACTCATGGCGACGAAAGTATGTCATACATGTCTGTTTCACCAGGCTGGAATAAGTCATCTTCAGCCGACGCGCCACTAATGCTTCGATATTATCAAGCGTGGCCCCTTTTTTGGAGACAAGATGGGATTGGGTCAATGACCTTCATAGCCATGGTCTCAGCAGCGCTGGAGTGCCCTGATGAAATGACCACGACTGTGCAAGTTGGTAGCAGCCTCCCATCAAGGTTCGATAGCTTAGAAGCAGCTTCCCCCCAAGGAAGATACCTTGGTAAGGAGAGAAGAAGATATAGAGGATGCTCCCCCTAGATTTGAGGAAGGTATCTAATCCACGGTTGATGAACTGCTATAGGTGAACCTCGGAAGCGAGGCCGATTCGAGACCCACATTAGTCAGCGCCACTAAGTATGTCGAGGAGCAGCAGCGGTACATAGGCTTTCTCAAACAGCACTGTGACGTGTTCTCCTGGAGCTATGACAAAATGATAGGACTAGATCTCTAGGTACCCATCCACGCTCTCGGTCTCCTGGAAATCCATCGCGGGTTCAATCAGCCTCCCAGAAAGATGCACCCTTCTAATGATGCCATGGTCATGGCCGAAGTTGACATGCTCATCAGGGCCAACTTCGTCAGGGAGGTCCAGTACCCCATGTGGCCTGCCAACATAGTGCCAGTCAGAATGAATAATGGATAGATCAGAGTCTGTATCGACTTCTGAGACCTCAACCATCACTGTCCGAAGGATGATTTTCCCCTTCCAGTGATAGATTTGTTAATCAACTCTATGGACAGGTTCCAGGCCCTCTCATTCATGGATGGATACTCTGTATAAAATCATATCCAGATGGACCCCAAGGATGAGGAGTATACCGATTTCAGAGCACCTCAAGGTACTTTCTTTTACTGGGTTATGCACTTTGTCCTGAAGAATATAGGTGGCACCTATCAATGGGCCATGCATTGCATATTCATGACGATCCTGGGAACATTAGTGGAATTCTATATGGATGAACTGGTAGTCAAATCTAGCAAGCTCGAGGACCATCTCAGGGATCTTGAGATAGTGTTCATATTCCTCCATTCCCACCACATGAGGATGAAACTGTTGAAGTGTGATTTCGGGGTCACCTCCGGGAAGTTTCATGGCTTTGTTTTCCGATACCGAGGCATTGATATTGATCAGAATAAGATCAAGGAAATCATCCAGATGCATCCCCCAAGTAATGTTCGGGAGCTCCGAGGTCTCCAAGGCCACTTACCCTATATGCGCCAGTTCATTGTGAATCTGTATGGCCAGTGTAAGCCATTTTCTCGCCTCTTGATGAAGGGCATTGATTATGAGTGGGATGATGATTTTAAGACTGCCTTTGTGGAAATCAACCAATATTTGCTCCAGCCTCCGGTCCTGATGCCACCTGTTTTTAAGAAGCCACTAATTATCTATGTCACCGCCCTAGAATGGTCCCTCAGCGCCCTTATCGCCCAAAAGTACAATGAGGGGACAGAGAAAAGACTCTACTACCTCATTAGCACACTCCTCGATACAGAAATAAGATTTTATGTCATCGAGAAAAGTTGCCTTGCCCTTGTATTTTCTATACAGAAACTGTGACAATACATGAAGCACCATGAGGTATAGTTGGTCTCCTGAGTAGACCTGCTAAAGTACAATCTGAATCGCCCAATGTTCTAGCACGGTGGGAGGTGATCCTCCAACAGTTCGACATCAGGTTGGTTCCCCAGAAGGCTATCATGGGGAAGGCATTGACAGACTTCCTAGCATCCCATCCAACCTCTGTGAACCAGTCCTTGGATCTGGATTTTCTAGATGAGGTAATCCTCTCAGTAGACTATGTTGTCCCATGATGCAAAATGAACTTTGACTATGCCTCCCAGAGCCCCAACGTTAGGAGACTAAATGATCCTATGCTCAAAAGAGTGGGCCTGAGTGTCGTTTTCATCACCCTGACACAAGAAGTACTGCCATATTCATTCTTGTTGTCAGAAGGCTGAACCAACAACGAGGAAGAGTACCAAGCCCTCATTACTGGTCTCAAGAAGGCCCTTGAGATTGATGTGGCCCATTTGCAGGTGAAAGGGGATTCTGAGCTATTCATAAAGCAGGTCAATGGAGAACATGTTTTCAGGAAGCCATAGCTCGTACTGCTTTTAGAATGCACTCTCTGGCTAATTGCCCAGTTCCAATCTCAGCTAGAGGATATCCATGTCCCTCGGTCACAGAACATTCGAATAGATTCTTTGGCCAGCCTGGTTGTGCCCCTTGCAAAGCCCGAGCAGGATGATCTAATTATCCACGTGGTACACTGAGAGTCATTGATCCCATCACCCTAGAGGATGATGACAACCCACAGGTAAACCATCTTACCGCCAGTGCGTCTATTTCTGGAACCCCAGGTTCTTCAGATGCACTGATTGAATTAATTTCCAATTGGAGGACACCCTTGGTTTAATACCTCCACCACAGTAATCTCCTATCAGACTGGGCCGAGTGTGAGTGAATCCGACACTGCGGGCTATATTTTTCCCTTCAGAGAATTCCCACACTTGACCACATCCTCTATAAACATGGATTAGATGGTGTTCTCCTCCATTGCATCCAAGGGGTTGAGATTCTAGAGGTCATAAAAGAGGTTCACGCCAGTTACTTTGGGGCCCATCAGGCCGGGCCAAATATGTCCCACCATATTCAGAGACTAGGGTATTTTTGGCCCTCCATGATCCACGACTGCATCGAGTTCGCCATGAAGTTCCATGCATTCCACGTTCAAGATAAATTTGTGCATCAACCACCAGATCCTCTCCATACTACCAAGTACTCTTGGACCTTTGCAGTCTAGGGGTTAGATGTCATGGGACCATACCCACCGGCGATGGCTCGCCAATGCCGGTTCATTATGACCACTATGGATTTATTTTCCAAGTGGGAAGAGGTAATTCCGCTCATGGAATTCATGGCCCGTTCTGTCATCGACTTCATGAGTTCCAATATCATCTGTTGATTTGGAGTACCTCACGCTATCCTCAACCAAAATGGCACCAACTTCCGAGAAGCCAAGATGATGAAATTTTACGACACATACAACAATCTCTCCAACCATACCTCCTGCTATCACGCGCAAGAAAATGGTCAGATTGAGGCATTCAATAAAACCCTCTCTAACATTCTACATAAAATAGTTGGTCAGAACAAGAAGATTTGGCCAGATAATCTCCCCAACTCCCTCTGGGCTTATCGGACGACGAACCGTAATTCCACCCAGGTGACCCCATATTCCATGGTGTACGGAACAGAGGCCGTCCTGCCCATCAAGATTCTATTTACCTCATTGCTCACAACGACCAATGACAAGAGAGCATTGGATAGAGTGTATGAAATCCATCTAGCATAATTGGAAGCACTAGATGATAATAGGCTTCGTGCCCTGCACAACCAAGAAAGGCATCATACCAGGATGGCTCGAGCATTCAACAAGAAGGTTTGCCTCTGATCTTTCCTGCATGGTGACTTGGTATTAGCCCTTAGAGTGCTAATGATCCCCAGCAGGATACCACCCGTGTTGGAGCCCAATTTGGAAGGGCCTTTCGTTGTTCATAAGGATTACCCCAATGACGTATGCACCTTGGTGACCATGGATGGTGAGCGTGTAACTCCCCCCACCAATGACAAGTTCCTTAATCAATACTCTGCCTAAGGTCCAATCAGGTCCGACATAACCTTAAACTGTCGGGTCCTCAATGACCATAAACTGGATTGTGGTCTTGCACGACCTTAAACTGCCTTTGGTCCTATATTTGGGAACTGTTGGTCCCACAAGAACATAAACTGCACGCTCTTCCCACATGACGTTAAACTGCAAGAGAGTCAGGCCTTCCGGAACAAGGCCAAGCCTCAGGCCCCTTGGCCTTCTTGGACTCCAGTCCAAGTCCTTCCTGTAGTATACAGTGTGGTGTGGGATTATGTCCTCATTCACGTCGGGTTGTTCGTCGTGTCGTACATCCCCCTTTGATAGGATATCTTACCCCTGGTCGCCACCCTTCCAGAACTACGTGTGGCTTGATTCCCATTCTTATAGGATATGTAGGACTGCCTGAACATCTAGATTTTAGGTCCATACCGTCTCTTAAAATATCTCCCCGATCTCCCAGTCATCTAGTCCCCTTGGCATGTCCCTCTCCACGAGGGGGATATATAGGTGTGGTATAAGGTTTTTGGAACCATGACCCCTTCTCCTAGGAATCTTCCATCTCTTGGCCGCCCTCGGATTGAGTCCCTCGACCCGTTACAGTGGTCCTCCAAATGTGTTTAGAGTACTCTAGTCTAGCACCAGGAGTGTGAGATTTAGCTTAGGCAGGTTCCTTCCACTTATCATGCTTTATGTTCCCCTTCATTTGGGCCCCCGTTATCTCTCATACCAGATGGGACCCCAAAAACAGCCTGGATACCACGCTTAAGGGCTATCCAACCGTTATCGGCCAACGTGCCCAAGGGTTTCAGACATCAAGTTGATAAAAATCCTGTGTTGCAAACATGGTCAGCGGTCAATGAACATTCGTTTGTCCCAATTTCAGGCTAATGCAACGGGATACAGTGTTGCGAACATGGTCAACAGTAATCCTCCATCATCACGCCAGACCCTTTAGGCCTTGAATGTTGGTTTCATGATTCACATTATGTTCCACCCTATCATGTCCAGGTGGAATCTCAACACTCTTGGAACTATCCCTCAGTGCATATTCGCACGTCAGAGGGACAAAGCTGCAATACAACGTCTCTCGAGGATCCTACGATCTGAGCGCTAAAACTATAGGATAAGATCTTCATTGAGGCCTATTTGAAGCTCGATCCTCATATCCATGGGATACATGGGATCACTCAAACATCATGATTCTGAGTCCAGCTCAGCTGGGAGTGAGTCTCTCCTGCCCCTTATCCTCTAAACAATAATGGCCTCATGGCCCAAGGCTCTTGTTACGGAATCGTGCACAATGATGACATGGACCTCACCCACATTCACATTGGGTAGGTTTTATCGCATCATGCGAATTCCCCCCAGGTCCAAGCCATATGATCTTAATCTTTCATGTTTGGTCCTACAACATGACCATAAACTGTAATGATACCGTCCCGGCTGCTCGAAAAATATGGCACTACATTGTGATGACCTCATCATAGAGGACGTGATGTGGGGTATCAGTACTTTACCATACAATTTTTAAAGTCCCGTATATGTATTTATTGTTGTGGTGATGCCAAGAAATTCTATCCTAGGCCAGTCTCTCCACAAAAGAAAAACCACTGACCATAAAGGACAAACAAGATACATCAAATGCCGCTTATTTTGGTGTGAGGGATAGACCCGCACACCCCTTTCATCCTTTGCACAAGTACGTTACCGTGTCATGCCACCATTCAAGAACTACGTATGGCTTGTTGCTCATCCTCATGAGATACGTAGGAGTTCCTGGGCACTTCCCCATGGGCCCAACATAACTTTCTTGTTCGGTCCCTTGATGAGAACGCTTCCCCGGGGAACTCATGGTAAGTAGGGATTATGTCCTCATTCACGTCGGGTTTCGTAACCACCATAAAATTTGTCTCCTACTCTCCTGACCCATCCTTGGTCCGAGTTCTAATAACATAAACTAACAACATTTCCAGAACAACGTGCATCTTGGTTCCCATCCTTTTGGGATACTTAGGAATGCCCATACATTTTGTCTTAGGTCCAGCCCCAGGAATCACAAGTCTATCCCCCCCTAACGGTCGACCCCTTGGCCTATCATCTCATGGAATTGTGTAACTGCAGAGTTTTCCCCGAATAAGTTCAGGATGCCCCATAATGATATTGGGAGGCGATAGTTCCATCACCAGATAGGTCCTGTCCAAAAGTAGGAATGTCTCGTGACCAGATTAATGCACCCGCTTAATGTTCTTCCACCACAATGGTGTGATATTGGGAGTCTTGGATTCTGTATGAACAAACCACCACTTCACATTCCATGCTTTATGTGCCCCTTTATTAGGATCCTCATCCTCTTTCACATTTGAAGGGACCCCCTAACAGTATAGATGCTCGACCTACGGTCCGCCTGCTATCCGGTGACAATGTTCTGGAAGACTGATCATGTTTGAAGGGACCCCCTAACAGTACAAATGCTTGGCCTATTGTCCTCTTTCTATCATGGGCCAACATTCTGGAAGACTGGTCGATGATATTTGAGTTAGGCCCGATGTTGCATACATGGTCAGCGGTCGGCCCTCATTTGTTGTACCTGTTTCAGGTTAATGAAACAAGGATGATGTGCTTCAAACATGGTCAACAATCATCCTTCATTGCCATTCCCCTCACATAGTGCTCCAAATTTTGGTAATGTGATTCACATTTCTCATTCCCCTATGTTCTAACATATTCCAATTCCCCTGGAATTTCCCCGCTCATGTGCTAGAGCACATTGAAAAGATGATACATCGATTGGTCTGAGTTCCTCTTCCTTTGGATGGGCCTCCCTCTTTTGATCATAAATTCGAGATCTAATTTCGAATGCCTGAAGCATGGTTGACACTCCCACGATCAAGTGAAGTGACAGTATGAGCAACCTTTGCTTCTCACGACCTATGAAAGATTAATGATGGATTTCTATTTATTTCAGGATTACAGTTGAGAATTTTAACCCAAAGGGAAAAGAATGTTAAGAAATGGGGCATGTGAATTTTTCTATACATATAGTTCAATAATGAACAGAAATTAGTAAGGCAGGACAAGTTTTTGGGTTTGGCCAAAATAGGGCCCCTAAGGGTCACCTTCTTGGATAGATCTCTCCAATGCCTCCACCCTTTCGGTGCTAGCCTACAAGAAGTCCTCCCGTCCCCTGAGAGATCTTTCTTCATCAGTGGCTATAGAGCGAATTTCGCTGACCCTGGACCGTGCACACGCCTGTTCAGCTTGGAGCTTAGTTATCTGAAGACTAGCTTCTACAAGTTGATCTTGATAATCCTCCAGTTCGGCCCTCAACTACTCCACGAGCTCAGAGCAGTTTTCAATGAATACCTCATGCTCCTTCTCCTGTTCCTCTAGGTGTTTGACTTCCTGATCCACCCTCAGAAATGACCGGGTACTCCCTGACTCCTCCAGGCACCTGATGATATTGGCATGCCGGCTGCTCTCAAGCATCTTCTCGGCCATATACTCATGGACTGTCAGTTGAAGACATTGAGCAACCGCCCCTCCAGACCATAGGAAGCGCAACCAGGTGTGGAGTGACCCCATCAGCTTCAGCCATTCCCTATGATGCTGATTAAGGAAACGCCAGATGCACTTACATCCCTTGTGTCATGTCATCCATCTCTCCTCGGCTGCTTCGGAAACTGAATCATCAATTTCTTCGGGATCAACGGGCCATTAGATAGGGAAGATAGCCAAATAGGGTAGCAACAGGGTCTTCCTTAGAGATTCCTCCCGGGGGAATAGGCTCCTCAGCATCTTGGTGACCTTCCTCTCTCCTCTCGGTCCTGGGGATTCCCACATTGATTTCTGGCCCTACCCCGATGGCACCACCACTAGTGTCCACTGCTCCCTGCACAGAAATTGTCGGGGCCAACTCATTTTGGGAGGCATGTCCCAGTTGGGCCGACACATTTTTCATTGGTTCAATCATGGATGGTCTGGGCTCAGCATCCCGATGAGCCTCCAACACCGTTATCACTATACAGAAAAGAAGCACCATGATCATTTGATTCCTTCAACAGTGAGTATAGTTATCGAAGTAAAAAACATACAGGAACTGAAGGCATCAACCTCTAGTGCTCTGGCTACTACAGGAGATATCGTGGAGGGGAATCCCTCAGCACTTGTCAGCACGATAACGACCGTGGGTGCCCCACCATTCCCTATTGATGATTCCTCCCCTCCTTCATCCGAAGACACTTGATCAACTTCTATGTGTCCCTGAGTAAGATAAGGAAGGTGCACTAATTATTTCTAAGGAAAGAGAATATAAGATAAGATAGGAGTCTAAGCATACCTCGAGTATCTCAGTAACATCCATATCGGAGCTGATGATCTTGCTGCTTTCCTCGAGACTCCCTTACTCGGATGCCCCCTGAGACCCTTCACCTTCATGCTCCTCCTATCCTTCCCCTCCTTCTACCTCCTCTCTAGTTTCTCTGTCCTTTGAATCATCACTACCGTCATAATCCTCCGACGAAAGCCTTTTCGGATCATGCTCAACCGAACAACGTCTTCACCAAGAGAGGTGGATCCACATGCCGACCCCGCTGGCATGCGTACTTGTCCATGGAAATTATATATGCATGTTGTCGATGGATCTTCAATTTTCTTGCGACCTGGACAAGCCCGACATCTGGCAGCTGGATCCCCTCCCACACTATATTTTTCCAGAGGGCTTCAGTACTCATTGACTACCGCAATGTTATCCAAGATGACCACAACACAGGGAAGAAGACATCCTGGGAAGGTTGAAGCAGGTATCTTATCTGCTTCCCAGGAAGTTCTCTAGTCACTCAGTGGGATCCTCCTCCAGGTTTCGAGGGCGCGGTCATGCCACGTGACGCCCCTGATGCCAAAGTTCGACCTACGTAGGCCCCAATTTCAGAGGCGCTTCTAATCCTCCCCCTCTAGAGGCACCCTGCATGGTCTCTCGCCATTGAGGTTCCGAACTGGAGACCTTGAGCTGCAGAATTCGCTTCGGCAGAAGACCATCAGGATATTCTGTGGTCCAATGTTCAGCATACTCAGTCGGGAGGCCAAAGTTGACTCCGGTAGGTGGAAATGTGATGATGTATTCAGAGCCGTAGGTTGTGAACATCAGCAACAACTGACAAAGAACAGAGGGATGCCTATCCTCTCAGAAATTTGTTTAAACTCACTTCAGCATTCACTATAGGCATCCGAACTGCCTAGTAAACTTGGACGGCATGTAAGGCTCATATAAAATCATCCCATCAATCTAGGCCAATAAACCCCGCCTCTGATGCTCTAGATGTACTCCTTCTTCTCCAGTGATCCTTATCCACCGTCTATTAGATGACCAATTGGAGTGGGGAATGGGATGAAGGAGATGTTGGCATGGTTACCAATCCTGATCTGTACACCCTCCTCATTGAGCATCATCTGCATGACCCCAACAATATTCAGCAGAGAGGGTCGCATGCCATTTACCGAAGTATATATGACATTTGGGAAGGTATAGCTACGGCAGTGATCCGAAACCCAGTCATGGAAGATTTGTAAGGGGCCGCATACTCTCCTAGGTGATCCCCCTCTTGAGATACATCCTAAGATGGCGTAAAACTGTGCCATCACGGGGAACCCAAGGTTGAATATCTTGTTGGAAACCAGGATTCCCACCATCACTAGAGTCATTGGACGAATGCCCATCCTTGCACCCCACACCGTCAAGAGATTTCCACTCCTGAAAGTGGCGAGAAATCCGGCGTACATGACATTTGGATCCATGGACTCATTCATGGTGTACCCCCAGGATTGGTATTTCCCTGCCTTAAGAATCCTCCAGTAGGATACGATCTTGCTCACCTGAACCACGGTTGGACAACGTTTTCCCCACCCTGGAATCTTGACCTCCAGATCCTTCTCTAGGAACAGGCTGAACCATTCCTTGTAGGCTATTTCCTTCAGGAAGTATTCTACCTTTCGCTTCACCTTGTCCAAGTCCAACAGGTGCCACATCAGTATGGGGGTTCGAGACCTGTCACCCCAGATGTTTATCAGCGGGAGGAACTCATCGTATTAATGGCCCTCCAAAGGTATGACTCTGATGCAGTGTTTGTCCTAGAGACTGATTCTGAATTCCCCATAGTGAAGGTGGAATGTGTTGGTATCAGGGGACCATCGGGTGAAAATCTCTGGTCCAATCTCAGGATTCTGGTAAAAGTTGAACTGCGATGTCCACACCGCCTTGAATAGACCAATGTGTCATAGCACGGCCCCAAATTGGTCACATGTGTGGCGAACCCGGTACTCCCAATATCACTCGTTGGGGAAGTTGCCTCCAGACCACAGATCCTAGTACTTCAACCAACCCTTGGTCTCGTTAGTGATGCTTTGACGGGAAGTGCTCACGTAGAGGGACGATGAGCTCTCCGCAATAGGATCACCCCCAGCTATAGTCCTGGTCGTGGGATTCAGGACATAGACATCCATGTTCCTGGTTTCTCTAGAAGGATGGCCATTATTGGTGATGTTGTATCGAGGATGGTCGTCTTCACGGGTCAACCATTATTGTGGAGTATCTACCTCAAAACCTGGCAGAGGGACCTCCTCCCGAATGCCGAAGATCTACAATGGAAGATTGTCAGATATGGCGTACTATTTCTGGGATGGGGTTAGCATGTTAAAGAGTGTGTGGTTCTCAGAGACAACCCTCTTTGCGCTATAAACCTTCACGTTCGCATCCATCTCAGCTCCGTGGGTAGCGGCCTCCCCCTCATCAGCCCGGTTTGTGGCCATCTTTTTCCAATTGTTTCAGGAGTTGGCACGAAAACTGGAAGGTTGGCGCGAAATATGGATGTTGGGCATGTAAAATCAGTGGATGGTGCAATCTTTCAGGCCATTGCATGGAAAATACTAGGTTTGTGCATAAAAGGCCGCTAAATCGCGACAGAATTACACATGGACAAGGCAGTTTTTCGTGCAAGAGAAGAAGTGATTTCGCACACGAGATATCAATTCTTATCACGTGTGAAACACCGTACATAGCATAGGACTTGGGGCCAATTTTATAGGTGAAGCCTGGGTTCCATGCTTGTGCGAAAAACCTATTCCCCTTATAGCTACGTATTGTGTGCTGCTAGGAATATTTGTGTGCACGAGGCCCATGATGCCCTGCATTTCTGCATTTCCCTCAGAATACTATCTTTGTGACCCCTAGCCAATCCCATTCCGATGGGGTGCATTTTTAGATTCCGAAAACTGCTTAAGTGCCGGAGGAAGTTCTGAAACAAAAAAGAGAAGTCATATTCGGACCAGAGACCAGGTCCGAAGGGCCCAGAGGTGTTGCGCAAAAAAGGTTGAGGTGCTATAAAAAGGATGTCCCGCACATAAAGTCCCAGGATTCACGAAGGGTCTCCGGCGGAGGTGCACAATAATTTCATGCCTGTTTCTAGTGTGGTTGATATTTCGCACCTCCGCGTCCATCCCGTAATTATTTCATGTAATCCTATATTCTGCGCCGCCGACTTCATATAAATGGAAGGCGACCCCCTTCCTTTTCGGGGGTGAAGAATTTGAACTGCCTCTCGTGGGTGTAATCGGCATTCCGCATGCACACAATATGGCTTTTAAGTAATGTTCTTTTTCACACCAATTCGCCTCGAGATCTACCTTTGCGTGAGATCCACATGGCCAAGACTAACTTCCAGCCACTTTGGGGTCCCCCCTTTGCGCGCAATCCTCATTCTTTGTGCGCAATCCCTTCCTTTGGGTGAAATCCCTTCGACTCGCGCACAATACCTGGCCCCCCACCATTCCGTGCATGCAACCCTGATTTTGTGCTGACCCAGAGATTTTCGCGCCGTTCCCCTTATTTCGCGCATACCCCAAGGGTTGCGTGCAATCACCCGGGGCCCTTCACGTTGGTGCTCCCTGGGCGCCCTCTTGCACGAATGCCCGATGCCCTCCTTCTGGGTTCCATTCACCTGTGTCTTGTGCACCTCAGGAATCCGCATCAAACATTGTTTTCCCGTACGACCTTCTAGGCTTGTATGAAGTAAAATCAATGTCCCTTGGATAATCCTTCCCATTTCATTGCTCTGCCTAATGATTCTTTGCATATTCATACTAATGGCTATTGCTTTTCGTATAAACATGCTAATGTGGACCCCTCGATGGATCGCCCCGCAACACCCCCTCACCATGGCCTTGCCGATTCCTTCCCTTCCACAAGGGGTATAGGGCACCGATTATGTAAGTCCTAGGGGTGCGGATCAATCACACCTCGTCCGAGCTACATCACATTAATCTTCCAAGCACCTCGTCCTCAACACAAGACCTTAAACTCTGACCTGGCCCCATGCCTCGCACGCATGGTCCCCCCGTCTCAGACATTATCCTTCCCAATCATCTCCATAGGGATGGGATCCCCCCTCACATGGGATGATATCCACATTTTTGGAGCGGCGTTTGCCCGTGGGGAAAGGCAGCCACCTTGGTGTAAGCCCCCTAGATTTCCTCGCAGGAGGCAGCACCCCTGCTCCTCCTCACTTCCTCGGTGCCAAGGCCAGCAGAGGGCGCGATAGGGAATGGGGCCCCTACTCGCTTACTAGGTTCCAAATCTCTCTCCTGCTGTGCTTTGTCGCAATCAGGCCTCCATCCTGGAGTAAATCCCGACCCCATGGGCCGCTCAATGCGTAAGCCACTCTTCATTTCCCACGGACGCACCGTTCGCGATGTGATCGTCAGGTATCTGCTACCTCTTGTTTGTCACACATAGCACGAATCCCGTGAGCTTAGAGTGAGCACTGACCATGACACACCTTGGTCCGCCTAAGAGAGTAAGCCCCAAACCTCCTCGTCCGTGATGCCAGACATTAAACCGCCAAGCACCCTCATCCCGTATGACGTTAAACTGTCCAACCTGAACTATGTGGACTCTGATCCGTGCTAAGTCATGGTCCGTAGGAAGCCTACACGAGGTTCAATCCCCACCATCTTGGGCCGTATCAGAGCATAATCCCCAATCCACCCGAACTACGTGGACTTTGATCCATGCTAGGGCATGGAACGTTGGAATCCTCCACGAGGTACAAGCCCCACCATTTTTGGTCATCTCACAGCGTAACCCCCAATCCACCTGAACTATGGGGACTTTAATCTGTGCTATGGCATGGTACGTAGGAAGCCTATATGAGGTTCAAGCCCCACCATCTTAGGCCATCTCAGAGCATAAGCCCCAATCCACCTGAACTACAAAGACTTTGATCTGTGCTAAGGCATGGTACATAGGACGCCTCCATGAGGATCAAGACCCAAAATCTCGAGCCGTCTCAGAGCATAATCCCCAATCCACCAAGACCCCAGGTCCCCATTCACGTTTGTTCTCCAACACCACGGGCCGCCTCAGAGTGTAAGCCCCCCATAACCGTCCTGCATGATGTTAAAATTTATCCACCACCTAACTACGAATACATTGATTCCCTACCACGGGGATACGTAGGAAGTATCTTCAAGACCAAATACCAAATCCATCATTCATCCTGATTATTACCCCGGCCCCCACATCCTAGTGAGATCATGCCACCTCACTCCCGTCCTCAACATTCGGGATGCCACCCTCATGCTGGCCCCAACATCGGGGTTCCCTCTAGGGGGTTCTTTAATCTGATCCACTCTAGCTAGTGTTCAGATCAGTTCG
Source organism: Viscum album (assembly GCA_963277665.1). Taxonomy (NCBI): domain Eukaryota; kingdom Viridiplantae; phylum Streptophyta; class Magnoliopsida; order Santalales; family Viscaceae; genus Viscum; species Viscum album. The sequence continues at coordinate 552,997,662 of OY728123.1, forward strand.
ATCTGTCTCCTTTGGACATTAAAATTGCGGCATACCCAGTTTAAAACATGGGAAGATGAGGAAATCCTCAGATACATGCCTATGGAATACAATTATCCACATTCTATGTGGGATTCCTCGGGCTTCCGCGCCCTCGAGAAGCCCTATGACAAGGGACAGAAGACAGACATGCCAATCCCCAGCGTCAAGACACACCAGTGATGCCCCAACACGACTACTCTCTTAACTGAAAGTTTCTGCCCTAACCGGACCCCGTGGATGGTCCTGAACGAAGCGACATAATTAACTGGTGTCCGTGAAGATATGGAACCGGGAAGAGCTTCACGAATTACATTTTAAATCTATGAGGGAGACCCGGACTAGGTGACGAGCTCTGAGGAGGAATCCTCGGAAGGATGAATAGACATCCCATCATCCCATTTCGATCAAGGAGCAGAAGTCGCTAAATAAGGAGTGGATGCCGCCCGCCATTGGAAAGCGGGAATGCAGGGTAACAATAGCGCATCCTCTGTATGACGGATGCGTGTGCCCATGAGAAAGCATCAGAAATAGAAATAAAGACTAATAATCATCTAAAATTATAAATAATTTAAACAAATTACTAATATTTAGTAATAATTATAAATATTTTTTAATAATTAGTAATTGAATGAATTAATTACTAGAAATTAGTAATAATTTGAAATAGTCATAAATAATTTCCAGTAAATGGTAATAATTACTATGAATTTATAATATTTTCTTTTAATTGTTAATATTATGATTTCTGGTTTTTTCTCATATCATTTTTTATGAGATTAATCTTAAGAAAAATTCCTAATTTATATAATTTATTAGAGAATTATTGTACAAGAATGTACAAAACTTATTTTATTAAGTGATTATTCTTTCATAAAGCATGATATATGAACAAAAAAAATTTAAAATTAATTTATATGTTGAGGGTGTGGAAAATATTTAGTCATTTACCTCATAAAATACATGTTTTTCAAAGCGGAAAATTACGTTTTAGTGTAATAAATGTGATCAATGGAGATTTAAAAAGATCAACAGTGTTGGGGTTCAACTATTTATTTTTTTTTCAAATGGATTATGGTTTTTGGTATCAATATGATTAAATAAATTTAGTAGAACATTGAAATAATTTGGTTAAAAGTTCATTATATTTTAAAAAAATCAATACACTGGTTTATTGGACCCAATTTCTCAATAAATACAAACATGGAATGATAATTTAAATACTGAATTATATAAATATAAATTATATATAATTTGGAAATATATAAATGAGGCATTATATACTAGTTAAAATATGATAAATTAGAACTTATTAGAAAATTTTTGGTAATTAAATCAGATAATGGAATTTAAAATAACTATTTTGAGATAATATATTAATTTTTTTAAAACATTCTTACATAAAGGAAATTTGATGAATGAAAATTTAATTAGAAGTAATAAGTTGGTTTGTAATATGGTTTTTATTTTTGGTATAATAGGTGACTGTTTTAATGTTTGTATCTTATATTGTGTGGAGTATGAGTTTTTTTGTTTGTTATCCTAGATATAGACTATTGAGGTATGATGATGTGAAATAAAATAAGTCCAAATTTTTTCCTGTTAAATAGTTAAAGAATTTTCTACATAAAACTAGATTATATGATTAATTTATGTTTCCTAAAATATCTTTATTGATTAAAGGTATTAAATAAAATATTTCTATCATTAAAATCATAAATTATCCTTGAGATGGTGATTAATTGACACATTTTGATCAGGTGAATCAATATTTTCCTCCTAAATGTTATAATATGTGATTTGGAATTATTACTGATTTTTATGTCAATTTGGTTTTATGGTAGAAAATAAGATTTTCAACCATACATTATAAAATAATTCCCCACACCTCCTTGGATTTTTATCAAGGATGAATATATATTTTCGATGTAATAATAGAAGGACATGTGAAATATAATAATTATGTTTATTTTACTACACTTATTGATGAGTTAAATTTAATTTTGGTATAATGGTGAAAATATATTTGTTGTATTCGAAAAAATGGGTTTTCATATAATACTATACTTTACTTTGGATAATTAGTGACCTTGAAGAATATTATATGTTACACAAGAGTATATAACGCCAAAAAAAGTTTTAACCTCAAAAATTCTAAACATTTATTTACTATTTAGTAGAAAATATAATCAATATAAAAGAACAACAGGTTTATAAATAGAACACAGTTGATGTTTTTATGAATTTAAAAATCACTTCTAATAATGTTGATATTTTTAAAGGTATTATTGATATATGAATACACTAATTATGTCACTATAATTATTATGGTTATTTTTATCACTATATAATATACAACAGAACTAGGAATTTAATAAAAAGGTATAAGATAGAAAAGTTGAAAATTAATAACAAAATCATGAAAATAAATGAAAAACTAGTGAATAGATTTTATTAATCAATCATATATGAAATTAAAATTATTAATGTGGTTTCATAATATGCTAATTTTTTTTATAAAATAATAATATATGATGTTAAAGTGTGATCAACCAAAATGAAGTGTGAATTAAGGGTTTTCTCACACCTCATTTATTTATGTGAGATATATGCCATATTCACAACTTATTTTTGTGTGTGTTGTATATAATGAAAATGAATGTATTTTATGGATATTATCCTTAAATATAAATGGATTTACCTATCAATTTTTGGATAAATATATAATGTGGTTTACTCTTTTAATGTTTCCAAAGAGGGAATGTCCTAGTGTCTTAATTTTCTTTCATTGAAATGTATTTTATGATATTAACTAATATTATTTCAGGAGCCATATATACTAAAAATTTAACATGTTATATAAAAACAAGACTTAATTTCATGACATTAATATTTTAATTTAATAATATAATTTCATAGGACAATCAAGTTAATGCCAATAAATTGGTAAAAGTATTATGTTAAATCTCGTTATTTATCAGGGATAATTATAATTACACATCCAATGATAATATCTTATGGTCCAATTCTCAAGATACTCATGAATTTTAATATAATATTGTTTTTCATGATATCTAAATTTTATATTGATATTTTTACACAATTATATACATAAATTAATTGAAGAAATTTTTTTAGGAAATTTAAATTTATTTCTCTACTCGGTCGGACATTATTTTCTACTTTCAGAAAAATGTTTTATTATTATCTTATTATTTTATTAAGAATTTTTTTTACCATTTTGGAAATTATACAAAATAAATTAAATGGAATTTTGTTTCATTATTAAAACAATTATCTATTAGATTTTATAGGAAATGTGATAGGAATAATCATATCAATTTTCAATCAATTAAATTTTTTAATATTTTTACAGTGAAATAGAAATATTATTTTGAAATTGTATGAAATGTATAGAATTAGCTTTACATTATGTTTTAATTAAATTAAATGATAAATTTATTTTTTAACTGGATGCTAATAATCATCTATATTTTTGATATAGATGAAATTACATTTAATTCATTAAAGGGAATTAATATTGTTTGAAATATTTATTTTTGAATTATATACAATACATTGATCACTTGGAAATATGAATTGATGTGTTCAAAATTTGATTTATTGTATTATTGAAACATTTTTTAGAACCCAACATTGATAAGTTTAATATAAGGAATAAAATATACATTTCGAACAGTGCGTATAGATTATAAACCCTATAATGTTGAGAATGAATTTTTTATCAACCTTACTCTAGAATGGATCCTATAATTTGAGAAGATATAGAGTATGGTTCATCAACTCTATATTGTGAATAAGACCTATGTTTGAGGAAAAAAATTATGGTATATAAATAATTATTTTTTAATTAACCCTACATTATAAACCCTACGTTTTGTATTTTTTTCTTCATGTGATGATACCCTACATTTGAATATTAATTGAAGGAGTTTTAAATCCATGATATTATCTGATATTTCAACAATGATCTTGATGGAATTAACGATCGATTAAAATGTGTTTTATGACTGATTGAACAACTCAATATGGATGTTTTAAAGGATCAAATTCAACAGAGTTAAATGTTACTATTCTTATAGAAAGTTATGACCCCCTTGAATGAATTTGAATTAAAATATTCAAGACTGTTTTAGAAATATTTATGGAGGGGGTTTGACCTGGACTTGTTTGACCTGCTATAAAAATATTGAGACATTATTCATTGGAAATAAGTGTTTATATTTATATATAAAATAATATTTGTGGTTTTTCCTCAATAGATACACATTGGTGAAATCAATGTATAGATATATCTGATTTACTCACTACTATTTCCATTTATTTTACTGCATTTATTGGTTCTATATTCTTATGAATAAATTATGAAGAATTTGAACAACAAAGAATTCCGTGAAGATACACTTTGGACACATTTTTTATTAAGAATATATCTGGTATTTTTGCTTTTACTGTTTTGAGGAAATCCTGTGAAAACATTGAAGATCTGAATGCTGTTGTTCTATGTTAAAGATCTAATTTCATATTATCATTTTCTACAGCAAGATGCGATATTTAAATAGTACCATAAAATAAATAGAAATATTTTAATTTATTTGAGTTTTGGGAACTTGTACTTAGAAATGGTTATGTTTTATCTTATTGTATTAAGATGTGGATATTTGATTCCTTTAAAGATACCATATGTAATTTTTAGTCTTGTATGGTTTCAGGTGTCTTCGATCAGTTTTTTATTTTAATGGTCTCACCATAAGATGACCCATAGATAATCACATAGCTCATGGTGTTGAATATTGGTGGAGTGTTATAAAGGATCATTATTCCTAAAACCACTCTATATATTTGTTTTCATTTACTTTATTTATTTTCAATTCCTGCTGGAAATTGAGAGAGAAGTAAAGGAACACTTCTTTCCAAGATTTTGGTTCCGGATCACAAAATGTATTCAGAACAATAATTCACCTACTATCGCAAGTCATTATCTTCATTATATCACTCCTCACCTAAAATTTGGTATCAGAGGTAGGGATCTTCTAGTATATTTTTTTACCTTTTTTGTCTCAATAATTATTATCTAAAGGTTCTATATATTGTTTTACTTGCTCTAACAAGACTAAGTTAAGGATTTATTCAATGACGTTGTGAATTGATAGATTCAAGGGAAGGTATGGTGATTATTTTTTATCCTTATTTTAAAGGAAATGATTATGGATGATGTGAAGATAATATGATTAATTATTTAAATAATCTTTGAATAGGGTTTATTTGAAAATTGTTAAGAGTTTTGAATTTCCCGAACAAGATTTTGATGTTTGGAGTACTAATCAAGAAATAGAATATTATATAAACTATTTTTTTAATTATATTATGTGTGGTTTAGGAAAATAATAATTCAATATAGTTTTTAAATGTTCTGATACATACCTGGTGTGGAAGGGAATTATTGTTACCAATGTAAAAACTGACAATGTCTGACTATTATGTTGCACTGCTGAATTGGTAACATTCGATACTTTAAGGATGGATATGAATGAAACCATCAATCATATAGATGAATGGTTTACCGAGATTTTCAATAATGTTGATCCTTTAAGTAATTACATTTTGCAATCAAATCAATCATTAAACTTATTCAGTGTACTACCACTTATATCGAATAGAATATATTAATCTATAATAAATTCTACATTAGTATTGAATTTGAAAATGAGGGGCTTGGAAAAGAATTTGATGATGTGTCTTGTCAATATGTAGGTTGAGGATGAAATTTATATATAAAATGAATATAAACCTCTCATGACTACAAATTATTAATCTTCTAATTCAAATTTTCTATATTGAGAAATATATACAAATATATTAATTATTTATAAAAAAATTTGAAAACTATATAGAATGAAAAAGAATGTAACTGAAAATAATAGATGATGTGAATAAAAGGAACGATTTCAAACAATTGATAATTATTTATTACTCAAATATATATATAAGTACAATTATTAAGGGAAAGGAAATAATGCTGTGAAAGCTATATAGAGTAACACTTATAGTTCATATAGGGAATATTTGGCAAAATTAAAATTTAAACATAATGTTAAACTTCTAATGGTTGATACTACTGCTGTAGAATTCTCTTACTCACAAAACTAGAGTTTTGGAAAAAAGTATTATGATGAGGTCAATAAATTTTGATTTATGTTACAATAAAAATATGAATCAATAGTGTAATCATATAAAAACTTAAGAAATCTTATGATACTGTACTATTAGATAAAATTAAATTTTTAAGGAATATTGCAGATTTTAAAATTAATGAATCTTGAACTTCATTTGATTTAATTAAAATTAAGATTAGAGAATTAATGGATGAAGTTGATTACAGAAAATACGATTCTACTACGTTCATAAAAATAATTTTTTGTAAATGAAATCCTCATAAAAATTAAAATACCCAAAGGAATAGTTGGAATAGGATATAATGGTGAAAGAACAACAATTTTTTTTAAAAAAACTTAGTTCTTGTATTAATTAGTAAAAAAATTAAATTTTTTAATGTTTTATATTATGATACTAATATACATTAGGATAATACTTTTTATTTTAGAAAACATAATTTTGTGTGTGTTAAAAATGGTTATTTGTCAAAAATTTCATTAAATTGTAGAATTCATATTATAAAACAATTTAGTTTACCTAAAAATGTAATTATTAACACTATTAGACACAAAATAATAGGGGTACAAAATATCACTTTATTTTGAGATATTTTAGGATTATACGAATAAGATATATTGTTAAATATCAAAGTGTCCGATTGATGGATATGTGTTAAAGTCTATACCATTGGAGTGAAATCCTCTGAATTAATTCATTATCAAATATCCTTAATTCGAAAGTCACAGATCTTTTAAATATTTTATTTTTTTATTTGTATACATTAGTAAATTAATTGTGTTATTTAGGAAAAAAAATTTATTTCTAAATGTTTAATAAAATATCAATACTTATTATATAAATCATATTTTCTTCCAATTAACTATATAATTTGTTTTAATAATTAGTTTGAAAATATATTGTTCATTATAAAATGATTATATCTTATTTTATGAAAGAATATTTTTATCTTATTCTTAAATATGATTCGATACATAATTAAAAAGAATATTCTTGCATAAAATTTTCTTTTGAAATGATTGTTCTGAATTTTTATCCCATGGAAATTAAATATTGTTTATATTTTATCAAAATAAAACATTTCATCAATTTAATAAAATATTAATAATTTATTATTATTATTTTTCTACTTCTACATCTTTAAAAAATATTATTCAAATGACTGCCAAAAAATAGTCAGGAAAAGATTAAGTGGTCAGGTACTTCTACTTCAGAAGAAACTCTATCGCTAAAAGAATAAAATATAATCTTTCTAACTTCATGAAAAAATAGTTAGTGTTATTTGTTACTAACAAATATGAAATGACTTTAGAAAAGAATATATTAGTTTATAGTTATAAAGAACTTGTTCTTTCTTTGTTTGAAATATCTTATGAATGTATACTATTTAAAGATAACACTCTGAATAAAGAAAACGAGAAGTTAAAGGCTTAATTAGACATGTCTAGAATTTTGTTTGATGATTTACAAAATGAGTCAATATCAGATGTATTTTTATACATTATTATGGAATATCATAATACTTGACATTGTTCGATCTCAAATGATTATTTTGATTCTTTTAATATTGAAATACTATGCCAAATGGATATTCGTAGAAAATAAAATATTTTAAATTTCTATCCTAATAAACTGAAGATGTTTCTAATTAAACACTGTTTAACTATTTTTTTTAAAAACAGATGTTAAAAATAGATTAGAATAATTTTCATGCATTTTTGATAATATATGTGAAATAATTCACTATTTTTAAGGTTCATATGAAATAATTACACTTTCTTATAGTCATATTTTTTATTCTTCTCATAAAAAAATCAATGTTATATACTATTTTTAATTATATATTTACGTAATAGTTCAATTAGTTTCTTTATAATTTTTATACTATTTAATATGAAAGTACTGTTCTAATTTTTTTCTTCATGTATTCAAGAACTTAATTTAAATAATTTTCTATAATTCAGGGGGATTTTCAATTGTTTATTTTTTTAAAGAACCTATTTTAAATTTAATTTTATCTTCATTAAATAAAATATAAATTATTTTCAGTTAATTAATGATCTTATCTTTTCTCTGTCACAAAAAAAGTGGAGAAGTTTTATACTTTAAATTTTGAAAGTAATATAAATTTATTCATTATTATATTACTAGGGATAATAAAATGGGACATGTGTATATTTCTGTAATGTTTATACACTAAGGTGGAAGAATATAAAGGTGTATAAGTTTATAAGTTTGTAAATATTTTTTATTTATCCTCATTTGTAAAAAATGTTTTTATTAAATTTAATATATGATATAATTTAATCCTTATATTGGTGGAGAATATTTATTTGTTAAAAAAAAATTCTACCATGAAAATAGTGGAAAATATATTTTAGAAATGTCTAAAAATAAATTTAAAATTCTATTTTATTTTTGATATGCATATTAGGGGTTTTAGATCATAGAAAGGGGAGATGGATATGAATTTTTTGATTCATCAATTTTTTTAATTTCTTTATGATTTGGTTACTCAACAAAACCCAAATATTTATAACTAATAAAATTAATTTATGTGAATTTTATGAAATTAATATTAATTTAAATATTTATTCTATAATTATATTCTAGACTTTGATCAGTGTGGTATATTTGTTTATGTGTTCAAAAATGTGTTTTAATGTATTTTGGAAACATTTTTCGCAATCTATTATTGAGAAGAATAATGTCTGGAATAAAGACTACATTTTGAATAGCGTGTATGAATCATGAATGTTATGTTAGGAATTTATGGTTTATCAACCCTACATTTATATGAAACCTGATGTCTGAGAAAGCATAAAGTATGGTTCATAAATTATATGTTTGGAAGCATCCCTACATTTAGGGAAACAAGTATATGGTACATAAACCAAACTTTGTTAACCAACCCTATATTGTTTACCCTAAGTTTTGTGTTTTGAAGTCATGTGAAGAAACCATGATTTTGATAATTGAACAATAGAGTTTTAAATCCATTATATTATCAATTATTTCTATAGTGGTCTTTATGGAAATACGGATCAATTTAAAGGTGTTTTACACCTGATTTAATGGGATGTTAGGTTCGTTTTAAAGAATCGATTTCAATGGAGTAAAATTTTGATATTATTCTGTGATGTTTTGAATCTATTAACTATTTTAAAATTCCAATAATCATTATTAATTATGAAATATTTTTAAATCTGGGTTGACCTAGAGATGGTTGAACTACTGTATAAATATGGTGGCATTCATCATACAAAATATATGTGTATAATTACTTATTCAAGAAGATGTGTGATGTTTCCTCCAGTGCTACACTTTGGAGACATACAATTTTTTATATCTCTAATTTACTCATGTATATTGTCTTCGATACTATAAAATTTATTGTCTATATATTCTTAAGCATGAATAATTAATAATTTGAATAATGAGGAATTTTCTAAAGATACACATCAGAGAAATTATTTTTTAAATTTATATCTACTATTTTATTTGTTATTTTTTTTGAATCAATCATTTAAAAAAATTAACGATATGTATTATATTATTCTACATTGATAATATTCTCTCATATGATATGTAATGCTATAGGATACAAATTTTAACCCAAATAATTAATCAAATCAAACACTTCAGATTTATTTGAGTTTCGGCTACTCATACTCAACCTTGGTTAATTTATATATACTTGTACTAATCTATATATTTTTGGTTCCTTGTAAAAGAATAATAAGGATGGGTTAATTATTTTAATGTTTTTTCTACCTATAATCATTTTTTGGATTGTAAAGGTATTGCCATTAGAGGACCCTGTAAAAATCACTAATATTTTGTATTTGAGCATTGGTGTAGTGGACAAAGGGATTTGTGTTCTATAAACGACTATACATCACTATCTTCATTTCTATTATTTTTTTCTACACTTCCTTATCATTGAAAGAAATTAAAATTAATTCATGTTTACAAGAGAAGTTTTTTAAATCAATCAATGTTTCAAAAACCCTAATTCACCCCTCTTGTTTCTTTTTCCATTATATCTATCCGAACATTACATTATACTCCATTAATGACATCATTTATTTGATGACTATTTTCAATGTCGACAAGAATATTTATAAATAATTTTTTTCCGAAATATTCCGAAACATCATAGTGTATAAAAGTGATTTTTAAATGAGGGGATTTTCAAAAGGATTTCTATTTTTAAAAAATTTAGAAATTAATATGTATTTGTCCTAAAAAAATTCATTAATGAAAATTTAAAGGTATTTCAACTCATCAACATAAACTACACCTATTGTGAATTATGCTTCAATAGTGATATTTTTTCAAGATACGATCCTCGATAATTATCTAGATGAATTAAGATTATTGTAAATAAATTTATATATAACTCATTTCCTTTGTAAAATTTAATTATGTTTTAATGATATTTTTATGGAACCCATTTTTCCCTTAGTCACCTTTCAAAGTATTTTTCACGAAGCACATTTCATTTGTATTTGTTAGTAATTTTATGAATGGAACAAAGATTTATTATATGATATTTATGATGAAATTAAATCTGTATGATCATTATTTATGCTTCTTGGAAATTATATTTGATTGGTGAATCCAGATAGGGGTGGGTGGTCCCATTATAGTGTATTCAATGGTTGAACATTGATAGCACTCCAATTAACTAGGTAATGATGCTGTTCTCATGATAATTGTAATGGATTTAGGATGTTGGGTTACTCATATTGAAAGAGTTTTGTTTAGGTTTCAAGAGAGTTATATGATATTGATTTTACAAGATACCGATATATTTTATCTATTAATTTTGTAGGTTTATAATGTTTCCTTTGATTATGATTGATATCATATTGGTCATGAGTCAATATTATAAGGAATCTGTCCTTTGATAAATCCTTATGACTTGTTTTGTGATTCACGATTTAGTTAGTGAGAATGAGTTCTTTTATGATTCATTCATTCACTATGATTATGTAATCACACCCTGATACACTCTTTATGCCCAATGATGATATTCAATTGTTAATGATTTTTTACCCATAATGGGATTTTGTGCTCAACCATATTACATTTCATATTTTAGAGTTTATAAAGAATGATATTGAAAGAGTTATCCCTATAAAGGATTTCATATGGACGATTATTACGACATAATGAAAAATAAGAAAAGCTTTGTTAAGTGGGATAAAAGTTCATTTATTGACAATGGTATTATTTTTGAATAATTTTTTCCTAATTCTCTAAAACTATAAACCTAAAATGTCCTTGAGAATTTATGTGATCTAGAATTTTATTTTTCATGTTATAATGTCTGAATGGAAAAAATTGGGTCATAGTTATCATTATAATATCCAAAAATGTTAGGTTTTTTATTTCATCACCATATCAGGGAGTCTGGTTCGAAGGTAGTTATAGTTGGTAACAGATATTCATTCAGATAAATTGGGATATTAGGGTTTTTTGACATGACTTTATCTTAATAGTTATGTATACCATCACATGAATACAAGATTACGATTGATCATAAGATCAAAATATTAGCCACCCCATTTAAGTGTTTGAAGTAATAACCATTTTGAGGTTATTATTGACATTTTTGTGAGATGTTTACTTAGGTTCGTGTATTTTTAACCCAAATATTAACATGAAGGATAATTTTGGTTGTAGGTTTTTCATGTTTGGAAAAATGGTAACACTATTTCCTTGTGAGATCCAATTGAATTCAAAACGCCGTGGGGGCTTGCACACACAACCAAATGGAAACAAGTGTATAACACTAACCAATGGCATACAAATTATCCTAGTTATTATGAATAATTTATAGGTAAATATTAATTTTCTCTGAATCATATTGGATTTTATTTTAGGAATAATGATTCAATTATTTTTTAAAATATATAATCAAATACTTACGATCTTTGGTTATTGATCACAGTCAAGAAATGTTTGAAGAATTTTAATGATAATTGTTATGGAATAATTTGGTTTGATCTTTTTTTATTACAATTGAATTTGAAGATTAATGTATCAAATAAATGTTTAAACGTTTTTGAATTCATCGCCAAATGTTATAATTTTTTTATATTACTTAATGTATAAATATATGTTTAATATCTTGTAATGATTTAATTTATTATGTGTACCATTAAAAGATTATATTAGTAATACATGAGAAACAAATCATCTGAAATACAAATATATTTTTTTTGAAAAAAATCATATTGTAGAATAATTTAAAAAATGTATGAAATTACACTAATTATGTAACTAGATTTCCATATTCTCTAAGTCAATATGTTATGAGAATTCCTCAACTCTAGGAAAATTATGTAGAACCAAACATATAGTCTGAGTACCTTAAATTTTTATGAACTAATGATGTTTTTGATAACCACAGTTTTATGGTTTTAAGACCCTTAAATTTCCATGGATCATTCACTTTATTGGGATCAATTACCTATATAAATCGATATAATTATTTTTACTTTTCCTCCATGTACATATCAACCCATGACATAAATGTTCTCCAATATTGGTGCATAATTATGTATTATTCCATAAGACCTATTTATATACGATTTTATCTTATTCAGAGGATGATTTTTATAAAATTTTATGATTATAGTTCGTTAAAAAATAAATTTGAATTTATCATACAATGATTGTATAGATAATGTTCAAATTGAAGGGATGAAATTTATTAAATGTGTGGGAGTAAGATGTAACACTATGAGATTTTAAAAGCAGAAAATCATATTAAATAGCATTTATGGAACATAAAAAGTTATTATAAGAGAATATAACACCCCAAAAATTTAAAATATATATTTTTTATTATATTAAATTTCTTCGATATCTTATGATATATACAACCACGAGTTTCTTAAATAACACGTGTTATACACAAGTCTGAGTATTATCGAAAAATAATATACTATAAATATTATTATTTAATTTTAATATTATCCCCTAGACATTGGAATGGAGGGATTTAATAGGATTATCTAACCTATAAAATTATATATTTTAGACAAATTTAATAGTTATATATTGATTAAAAATACAATAATAATAATTTAACGTAAGAAATATATGTTTTCTGGAAAACTCTTCTATTTTCAAATACAATTTTGTGGTTCCCTAGAGAAATAATTTAAAATTAAATATTATCAATTTTAAAAAAGTTACATTAAAAATGATAATTCATTTTTAAATTTGTAATACCAAAAATTTAATTGTGGCATTTTTCTATAATTTTCTAGAATGATTTATTTTTTGACGAAGAGTGAAAAATATATATATTTAATTGAAAAATGAATTTCATTTAAATTATTAATAAAATTAAAATATATTTCAAAATTTTCTTTATGACACAATAGTTTATATATATATATTCTCATTTATTGTAATTTTATTAATTATCATATTGAATTTGGATATCAATTTTTTTTTATACTTTTGAACGTTTTCTCTTTATGTACCCACTTTCTCTCCATGCCTATGGGGATAATTTTTAAACTAAAAATTTTCAATTTTGAATTTAATTTTGAAAAAAGAATTAATTTTTTAAAATCATAATCATTTATAATTTCTAATAAGGTTAAATTAATTTTTGACCAACTGAATTTTGAAAATAGTTAAAATTTTAATTAACTCGGTTAGGGAAGAAATTGTTTTTACAGAGGGTAAAACTAAGAAGATAAGGTTTAAGTTGTTCTATCAATTTTTCCAAAACATATTTAATGGGAATATTTAGGTCCTTATGAATACATGTTATATAATTTTTTTATTTTGGGGAAAAATTTTAGTGGACGTTACCTAAATAATAAGATAAGTATTAGAAAAGACCAAAAAAGAATTTTTTTGGTTTTAATATCTATAAAGCATTAGGATAGAGAAAAAAGACACATTTTTGGATATAAAAATTTACTTGAAAGGTAAATTATTTTTATACAATATACTAATTTATCTTTAAATTTTTAATGGGAAATAATTAAATAAACTTATTAATAAATGTATACATAGTAATTATATAGTTAATTATAAAATAAAATAAATTACACTAAAAACACTTAAATTAAAGTAAATGGAATGATTTATTTTATTCAATTAATATTTAAAATGAATCTATAACTTTACATATGTGTGAACATAATATATTGTAATTACATGATTGTATTTTTATTTAAAAATTCAATTAAAATAAATAGTTTCCAAATTGACAATAATATTATTTTATAAAAAATGATATTTTATTAAATGATTTATAATTCATTAAAATATCATATTATTCCATGTAATTTCTAAATGATTTGAAACATAAAATATTTTACATTAATAGAATGATTATTCTTTTTTAGTGATTATATTGATCCCTAAAGAGTAAAAACACATAATTTTTTTGTGGTTAAAATGTTTTTTGTGAGTTACATTGGACTGTGTCAAAAATAATTTTCAAAATACAAGGGATATTTTAAAAAAAATATAATTAATATTTTGAAATATTGGGTTCACATACTATAATATTGATAATTTTATTTTTTTATTAAATAATAAATTAAATTAGATAGAAAAATAGTTACTATGGGAAAAAATAAAATGGAATATGTTGGGAAACAATGATGTTATAGAACAAAATATTTAAAACTTGTGTTTCATTAAGGGATGGTTGTGTGTCTCAACCAGATCATCTATAAAATCCTTCAATTATCAATTTGGATCCACATGGGTTAAGGGACACCTCAAAATAATGACTACTTTAGGTTATTTTTAAAAATAAACTACTCCTCAATAATAAAAGGATACTCACTCCCCTCACTTTTCCCTCCTCTCAAGCCATTTGTGTAATAACCAGATGCTTTTGATAAAAAAATTATAAATACTTTTTAAACACTAGTGGCTTGAGTTTCAAAAAATCATGAATATAAATAAAAAAATATGCCCTTAGTATAAAATTACCATTATAGAATAGCCATTTGGTTGGATGAAATAATTATAACTAACTTTTTAAAATGTATTATGAATTATTTTTCTGTCAATTACTTATGAAAAATAAAAATTAGATATTTGTATTTTTCGGAGAATTACTATTGGGAATGAAATTAATGAGATATATATGTTATATAATTAATAAAATATTTTTTATTCCTGTAATGGATATTTAAATTATATGGTTTTAATAGAACCTATTTGTTTCATAAAACATAATTGTTTTTTTAAAAAATGTAATCATATGACTTTGAATGTCGAGACACTTTTAAATTAATATTTTTACACATTAATAATTTTTATATGAAAATATATTCTTTTTATTTTAATGATGTCTATAAAAATTTACTTTGATTGAATTTATAATATTTTATAATAACATTCATGTTATGATAAATAGTAAAAACACAATAAATTTTAAGTGAATTTGTTTCATCAAGATAATTTATATGGTTATATTATAATATTGTACAATTTAAAAGTATAAATAGAATATATTTTCATCATTAAATATAATATATGTAATTATCATTAATTTTACATGGAATTCATATTTAAAAACAGTCCATTATTTTGCAATGTTTAACGTATAAAAAAATATGTCCTCTTTTTCTAACAATGGGGTTTATTTTTAATTTATTACTGAATCTTTGGTATTAGGAATCTAAAAAAATGGACTCCATATTTGTAATCAGTAGTTGTAAATTATTTTAATATCCTACTTTTATCTTTTGTCATTATGAATAGAATATTTGGTAATTATTTTTATTACCATGGTTATAGGTAAATCATGTAATTAAAGGTAAAATTAATATTATAAAATTTTCTAAACACCTATAAAAATACTATTGGATAACTAAATTAGACCCTTGTCATATATGTTTCCAAATTTAATCACTTTATTCCATCTTACCTATGAACATGACATGAATTTAATAAAAACAAATGAATGTGAAAAAATGCTACAATATCATTTTATATAAGTATATAAATTATAATATTTGGATAAAAAGGAAATAATATCTAGTATAAACAATATTTAAAAATATAATATAATTAAATTCATCATATAAATTTATTTATAATTTTTAGAGATAAAATAATTACCTTTAATGATGACACAATAGTGATCTAAAAATTATTTTATTAATTGAAATATCAAATAAATGGTTTTAAAAATAAATAATGAAATAACATATAAAATAATTAATTTTGTACACAAATTTTCTAGGGGAATATGACACGTCATGATTTTATGGAATATTTTGGTACGAATTTATATTATGTGTGTATATTTCTAAGTTAAATAAATGAATAATGTCAAAATTGACAGTATTGATATTTTATAAAGATAATATTTTATTAAATTATTTAAATAAACTAAAAATAATTTAAAAATTCCTAAGTTAAAATTAAAATATATATAATGTAATAAAATAACCATTTTGGGTCAATTAACACTATATAAGCAAGTATTTATAACCATTAAATATTTAGAATATTATTAACACAATTAAAATTAATTATAATCAGTAACTGTTAATTAAACATATATGGTCTAAATTGGAATATTAACTAGTCAAAAATGTATTGTTTGATTATATCACAAACCAATGTAATCTTATATTCGATATTGGTGCCTTATGGTGGGATTTTTGGGAAGGGTTTAATTTTATTATAAATTATTATTTACGATGGTTCAAAAAGTGCCCCTCACCTCAATTATAAATGGGCCCATACTCCCACACAACTTCAAATAATTTTGAGCCTTCAAGATTGGCCATATTATACCCTTTTTCCTTATAAACATCCATATTTTCATTCTATAGGTTCAGGTCATCTTCAATGACCTACTCTAGTGCACTAAGAAGAGATTTAGAGGAATCCCATCAAGGAAGAGGTAATCTATTCTACCTATTAATTCTATATTCTTTCATCATCTAATTCCACTTCAGTGGTTGATTCATTAAAAAGTAATAAAATCATAATTAATAATATACTAATATATTATTATAAATATGAAACAACCATATTCCACCTTATAGCCATCCTATGAAAAATGAAATCACCACGTGTGCATACGTACAACTTACTGTCTCTACGACATGGTGCACTCTGTTTTTCCCTAACACATTTATAAATGAGTATAATGATGGAATTAATTAATTAATTAATATATATATTTGATTAATATATAATGATTTTGATTATTATATACCATACACCATCCAATTCAATACCATTCAAAAATTATGGGAATGATA
Source organism: Viscum album (assembly GCA_963277665.1). Classification (NCBI taxonomy): domain Eukaryota; kingdom Viridiplantae; phylum Streptophyta; class Magnoliopsida; order Santalales; family Viscaceae; genus Viscum; species Viscum album. The sequence goes on from OY728123.1 coordinate 553,015,151, forward strand.
TTGTCGCTCGTGCGTGCGTACGAAATTCAATCTCCAAAGTGTGACGTGATTCGTTATACACAACCATCGTCAAACAATGATTATATAAATGAATTGAATGAATAAATATGATATATATTATAATAATACCATTGCATAAATGATATAACCATAACATAAAAAGAGGAATAATACCTGATCTGACAAAACATGCATAAGAACAAAAACCAATTAATACATGAGTAACGAGTAACAATGAAATGTTATTAACAAAAAGATGAAAATATGAAAATAAATGTTACCAAAAAAATTATTACAATTTCTGAATAAATCAATAACATTAATCAAATAATTATACATTAGTTTCAGATACATATGTAGAAAATTAGACATAAAGTAAGGGATAACTTTTCAAATCCTGTTTTTATCTGATATTTATTATTCGTAATTATTTACTGGGGGTATATTTATCATAAACATCATTATTTCACAAATATTTATTTCAATGTATTATTTATATACCTCTATAAATTTACTTATTTGTGAATTTTTACAAAACCATATGAATGGAAACTTTTTTCATTTTCAATACGAGGTACTTTTGACTTTTTCAGAAAATGTACGAGAATAATGTTTTTTAACTTGTACTGTAAGAAAAGATATTAACACTTTTGTAATTACTTAATTCAAAAAAATTTACACAATATAATACAAATTTATTTTCACATAAAATTATATCTTCTAAAATTGTGTGGAATTTTAAGGAAGGAAAATATTTTTGAAGAAAAAAAGATATTTTCCTCCGAAATTATTTTCAAGTGTTTTCTAAAAAATTATTTTCCATCTATAATGAAACTTTTTAAATATGGTTATATTTATAACAATTATATTAATTTTATTTTATTGTAATTTATTTATGAAATCCATTTGATTTAAATAAATTATGATGGAACGTTGTAAAATAAACCCATTTTATTTCATGGGTTATGTTATAGTGAATATTTTTATGTTTTTATTGAAAAATAGAAATTATTTCATTATGATATGGGTGGGACCTATATCTCTCTCCAATTAATTGGGTAAATTTTAATATCTCAATATATAGATATGAATGGAATGGAATGAAAATTCAGTTAAGTAATACATGGATAGAATGGGGAGTAAACTCGGTTCAGTAAAAGACTGTGTCCTCTATGATGGTCTCGAAAATGGGCCTTGAAAAATATGAAATGATTTTCTATGATTATGTGTGAATGACAAAAAATTTCATGTCTTTTGTTATGATTATTTATATTACATTTTAGTTTTATGACTTATCCAATGACATGATCTTATGATCATTTATATGCAGGATTATATTTTAAAATGTTATGTTCTTGTGATTATTATTCATTGATATTTCCCATTTTTTATCCTTAGTGAGAATATGAGATCACCCATTCATATTTTTCTTTACCCAGGTCATAAAGAAGTGTTTTAAGTAATATATGTCAAAAAGGATACAAGTTATGAAGAAATAAGGAGGAGACAATGTGGATTTTTTATGAAGCAGTTGTCCGTGTTTCCCTATTTCTGGAGACCCTAAACCTATACTGTCATGAAATGATTTTTGTTATGTTATGAAATAAATATTATTAAATTTTTATGTAATATCTATATGTATTGTATGGACCATAATGTTTTCTACCAGAGAAAATATATTTTCAACATTTTGAAATTAGGATGAGAGAAGCATAGATAGAACTCTAAGGACATGTCTACATATTGTTTATAATCCTATCTGAGTGTTTTGGAGATGTTCATGAATACACATGGATAAACCCATAAGTGTCCCAAATTGAAAATTTATTCATGAATTATTTGGTATTCCTATTATTATTTGTGTTTCTCACACTATGATTCTTGTTTACAGTCAATCTCTAGAACCAGAAGGAATGACAGTAGTGCTAAATGCGGTGGGTAACATAATGATTTCCCCCCCTAAGAAACCAAATGTTATGTGATATTGAATAAAAAATCTTGTAACCATGATCACTCAAATTTTAGAAGCTATGAATCATGATTTAAATCTAGATGAGAAATGGAAAAAAGGATATTCTATTGAATCCTTCATGAGGCAATGCCCAACTTCATTTAGAAGGTCTTCTAATACATTAGTTTTTGGACAGTGAATCAATACCACTAAAAAGATATTTTTAGTTCTATAATGATATAAACATGATAATGCAATCCTATCATCATATTTTTTGAATGATTTAGTAGATCAATGGTGTAATATTATCAAGAATACACAGAAAATAGATAAACTTGAGTCCATATAATGGGATTCATTAAAGAAATTAATTTTCAATAAGTAAATTTCTCGTATTATTCAAACAAATATTGAGATTGAGTTCATTGAACATACAAAAAAGGATGATGAATCAATTTGTACCTACGAAGAAAATTTTATAGTAATTTAAAGGTACACTTGAGGAATTATTATCCCACAATATAATAAAATTGATTTATTATTTAGATGCTTAAAATATAGCCTCTCAAAGGATATTATCCATAAGGGGATTCCAAAGCTACAGGGAAATTGTTTGATGTGCTCTCATGGTTGAGATGGAGATTAGAGTAACCCATCCGTCATATGAGGTTGATAAGAAGAGAACATTGTATTAAAAGGAATATCTAAAGGCCACACTAAAAAAAGATGAGTTTCTCTTATACTCAAAGTGTAGAAATAAACGTGGAGGTAATTGAATTAAATATACTATTAAATGTTTTATGTGTGGAAATAATGGTCATCCAGTAGTTTAATTCCAATGTTTTGGGAAAAATATGTCTAATAATGAAAAAAATAAAAGGCTACATAAAGTGAACATCCTACACATAAATGTACACATGAAAGGAAAAGAGGAATTATGGCAATAAATTCCCTAATACAAGGGTTGTTAGTGAAGATTGACATAGACAAACTATTGAGTCCAAAGAAAAATAATGTCACATGAAATCCCTATCGGTGATGTTTGGTATGACAATTAGGTAGTGAAAGATAGAAATACCATCAAATCTAATGTATATAATGTTTTATTTGATTCTGGATCCACCCACACTTTAATTTCAGATGAATTTCCTATGGGTATCATCTTATTACCTCAACAATTAGATGTTGAGTGATCTATGACAACACCTAATGGAACAACTGTCTCGTTAAAAGTTTATAATTTATATCTTGATAATGTTTTTGGGAAAGTGGTTCCTACAAACCTTGTGATCCCTCCTATAGTGTAATTTTATGTTATTTGTGGAATGGATTGGATTTCTCTATATAGATATCTTGTCAATTTCCAAGGAATAGAAGTCACATTTCATATTCCAGATCAATCTATGATCATCAATTTCTGAAATGATAAATATAACCATCTATTAGGAATTTATTTCATATTATAGGTCTTGATTCCTATAAATGGTGGTTATTTATCTGAAATGGTTAGGGTGAAACTCAAAATTAGTAATACACCCATTTTATGGGAGTTTGATGATGTATTTCTAAAAAAATTTCCAGGTCTTCCACCAAATCTTGGAGATGAGTTTTCAATAGAACTCATACCTAGTTCTATGCCTATTTCAAAGACAGAATATAGAATGACCCCAATTGAGTTATAGGAATTTAAGAATAAAATCTAATAAAATCTTGATAAGTGATTCATACGACCTTGTGTTTCACCTTGGGAGCACATGTTCAGTTTTTTAAGAAGAAATATGGATCAATGAGACTCTACATTGATTATCAAGAAGATAAAAATATTACTATCAAGAAACAATATCCTCTTAACTGCATTGATAAATTATTTGATAAACTATGTGGATCTAAATACTTTTCCAACAAATATCTTTATTCAATATATCATCAATAAAGCGTCAAAAAGAGGATATAACAATGACAAATTTTCATACAAGGTACATACACTATGAATTTATAGTGATTATTTTTTGTCTTAATAATTCCCCTACTATCTTCATGGATCTAATGAATAAAATCTTCATAGACTTTCTTGAATAGTTTTTGGTATTCATTTTAGACGATATTCATGTCTATTACATGATAAAATAAGAAAAAGAAGACCACTTGAGAATTTTACTAAAGGCCCTAATAAAAAAGAATCATTATTTCAATTTTAAAAAGTGTGAATTTTGTCATTATAAGGTTTCATTTTAGGGCCACATAATCTCAAGATAGGGGATATCTGTGGATCTAGATAAAAATAGAACTTATTAAAAGGTATTCGATAACAACAACGGTAACTGAGATATGATGTTTTCTTGGTTTAGAGGAATATTATCGATGTTTTGTGAATGATTTTTCATGATTATCTAATCCACTCCAAATGTGGACTCGAAAAGGTGTTTAGTTCATTTGAATAGAGAAATTTGAAGATAATTTCAAAAATCTAAAAGAAGGTCAGCCAATGAACCTATTCTCATTATGCCTTATAGTGGAGAATAGTTTGTGATCTATAGTGATGCATCCAAGAAGGAGTTGGGATATGTTCTCATGAAAAATGATATGGTGATAAATTATGCCTCATGACAGTTAAGAATCCAGGAGAAAAATTACCCAACACATGATTTGAAGTAAACATCAAAAATATTTTTACTAAAGATATAGAGGAATTATCTTTAAGTTGAATGGAGTGATATTTATACTGATCATAAAAGTTTAAATAATATTTTCACACAAAAGGAGATGAATATGTTCCAAAGAAGATGGTGGGTGTTGATTAAATATTATTACTGCTCGATATAATACCACCCTGGGAAATAGAATAAAGGGGAAGGTGATTTGAGTCTAGAAGACCATGCAATCTTATCAATGATGATGATCATGAAATATACAATATTTATGGATTTACAAAGTATGGATATAAAAATTATAATAGAAGGGGAGAAATTTTATCTTTCTCAAACGAATGTTCAACCATCAATATAGAAGAAGATTTTGGAGGCATATTAGGAAGAAGTAGAGTTTCAAAATAATGTGAGAAATGTTATTAAATTAAACCTCGATTATGATGGAATAATAAGGTTCATGAACATGGGTTGTATTCCCCCCATTCCAAGATTAAAGGCCGAGCTATTGGATGAGTCTCAAAGTTCTTCATTCTCTATTATCCTTGGATGTAAAAATATGTACATGGACCTGAAAGAGAACTTATGGTAGGATGGCATGAAAATATATGTCTCAGATTATGTGTCTCGATGCTTGGTTTGTCAAAAAGTTAAGGTTTAGTTACTAAAGTCTAATGGGATGTTACAACCATTACCCATACCAGAATGGAAATTGGAAACCATTATTATGGACTTTTCAATTGGAAATCTAAAAGCATACAAAGGCAATAATGTTATCTGGGTTATAGTTGATCGCCATGTGAAATGAGAACACTTCATTTTTATTATAGCAGATTTCTATCTTGATCACCTTTCCAGAATATATGTAATGAAATTGGTAATATTGTATGGAGTACTACTTAAAATTATAATCGATCTGGACTTTAGTTTTACCTCTACGTTCTGGTGAATAATTTAGCATGATCGGGATACATAGATATGTGCCAGTATTTCATATCATCCTTAGACAGATGGTCAGTCTAATAGGACAATTCAAACTATGAAAGATGTGTCAAGAGCTTACTCTATAGATTTCAAAGGTTGTTGGGAATAAAACCTACCATTGGTGGAATTTTATTAAAATAATATCTTTCACTGAATTATTTATATTGATACTTATGAAGCCCTATATAAAAAAATGTGATGAAATCACTATGAGGAATTTGGGGAATGAAAGCTACTTGGACCAGATCTTTTGATGAAATGTTAGAAAAGTCCAGATCTATTACAAAACATATTAGAGAAGATCAAATTCAAAAAAAATTATGTTTTCAATGGAATAAAATATATAGATTTTGATGCGGGTGATTAGGGTTTTCTATGATTATCTCCCAGGAATAGAGTAATGAGATTTAAAAAGAAGAGAAAGCCAATCCCTAGGTATATTAGTCCTTTTGAAATTATGGACCATGTTGGGAATGTAGATTAATGATTAGAGATTCCATTAATTCTCTCTTCTGTTCATGATCTGTTCCATGTATCTCCCTTGAGAAATTACATAATTGATCCTTTCATGTACTAAGCTTAGGATTCATACCACTAGAGAAAGATATTTCTTATGAAGAACAACTGATAGAGATTATGGATCGTATAGAAAAAGTTCTACAAAAAAATACCACTCACTCGGGTAATGTTTAATATAGGAAACACCAATTTTAATAACCTACATTGGAATTTTAGGATATTATGAAAAAGTGGTATCTACATCTCTTTTTTTCCACCTAACGAATTTCGAGGGTTAAATTCCGTTCAAGGTGGTTGAATGTAACAGCCATATGTTTTTTATGAATTTTATTATTAAATAATAATTATTCATTAGTAGCTTGTGTGGCACACAATCGTGAGTTTAAATGAATCATGAGATGAACTTAGTATAAAATTACAATTATATCCTTGTCGTTAGGTTAGTAGGAATAATTTTTACTAGCATATGAATATGTATTGTGAATTAATTGGCTATCACTTATTTATGAAGAATATAAATGGGATATTTTAATTTTTGAGTGAATTACTGATGGTAATGAAATCAATGAGATATATATGTTATATACTTAATATAATATTTTTTTATTCATCCAACAGTCATTTTAATCATATGTTGTGAGTAAACCCTATTTGTTCCAAAAATACATGTTTTTTTAAAACAATTGTAATGTTACGCAATTCAATGAAGTACCCCTTTTATATTATGATTTTAAAACATTAATTATTTTTATATAAAATCATGATTTTTTTTAAGTGGGACATAAAAGTTTTATATGGTTGAATTTATGGTATTTTCTTATAACATTCACATTTTGATGAGTAGTAAAAACACAATAAATTTTAATCAAAATTAACATTTATCATCTAGATAATTTATATGGTTAAATTATAATATTGAATAGTTTTAATGTATCAATAGAATATATTTTTATCATTCAATATAATATATGTAATTAGAATTAATTTCACATTGATTTCATATATAAAAACATTTAATTCTTTTACAATGTTTTAACTTTTGTTTAAAAAAACTCATTCCCTTTTTCCAAAAAATCCGATTTATTTTTAATTAATTACATCAACTTATATTTTTTGAATGTAAAACACTTTACACCATATTTTGAATTAGTAGGTCCAAATTATGTTAATAGGCTATTTTTTTTGGACATTTTGAATAGTAACTTTGGAAATTATTTTTAATAAAATGTTTAAAGGTATATCAGGTAGTTAAAGTTAAAAAATTATAAAACTTCCATAACACCTGTAAAACTCATATTGGATGAAAAAATTTGGTCACTATCGTCTATTATTAAAAATGGAATCTCTTTATGTCCCTATACCTATGAATATGACATGAATGTTATAAAAACTAATGAATGTGAAAAAATGTCATAATATCATTTTATATAAGTATATTAATTTTAATATATGGATAGATATGACATAATATTTTAAATCTATATTCTATGGAGATGTAGAAGAATTTCCAAAATTATAGAAATTCGTTTATAATTATTAGAGTTTAAATAATTACCATTACTGATAACAAAATAGTGATGTAAAAATTATTTTATCCATTGAAATATCAAATAAATGGTTTCAAAAATATTTAATGAAATATCATATGAACTAATTGATGTTCTATTAAAAAAATTATAGTGTATGACATTTTATTAATGTATTTAATATTTTGGTTCTAATTTATCTTCTGAGAGAGGTTTTTTTTAAAGTCAACTAAATGAATAATGTCAGAATTGATAATATTGATATTTTATAAAATTATCTTTTTATAAAATTATTTAAAAATCATAAAAAAATTAAAATTAAAAAGTGATAATTATAAGATATATAATTTCATAAAATATCCATTTATGGTCAATTAAAAAAATATAATTAAATATATATAATGTTATTACCATAATAAAAATTAAATAGAATAACTAAGATTGAATTAAATATATATGGATTAAATTGAAAAAATAACATATCCAAAATTTTATGTTTTATTACATTGCAACCTTACCTCACTACATCATTGGAATTGGGATATTTTTGAGTTTTTATCAGAAGGGTTTGATTTTATTAAAATTTATTTTTTAATGTGTTTCCAAAAGTGCCTCTCAGAACAATTATAAAAGGTCACATCCTCCCTCACCAATTAACTTTAATTTGAGATTTCAAGCTCATCCATCACATGGAATTTTTCATTCTTAACTTTGTTATTTTCATTCTATCAGTTCTTTTCATCTTCAATGTCTAACTATAGTTCTCTAAAATAAATTTAGAGGAATCACGTCAAGGAAGAGGTAATCTCTTCTACTGATTCTTTCAAACTTCTTTCTTCATCTACTTTCACATCATTAGTTGTTTAATTATAAATTAATAACATGAGTATCAATAATATACTGATATATGTTATAAATATTGAACAACTATATTCCACCTTTCTACCCATCATATGAAAAATGAAATCATCAAGCGTACGTATGTATAGTTTACTATCTCCATGTCATGCTGCAATCTATTTTTCACAACCTGCATACATTTATTTAAATAATTTAATAATTAATATATATACGATTAATATATAATTTTTTTATATGATAAAATATACACCATCAACTTCAATACCATTCAATAATTATTGGAATGTATCGTCGCTTGTGCGTACGTATTTCTTAACGTCTCCACGGTGTGATCTGATTCATTCCACATAATCATCACAAAAGCATGTTTATATAAATGAAATTGATGAATAATTATGACATACATTATAATATTATTATTATTTAAAATATATAACTATAATTTAAAAAAATGAATAAGAACGTATCTGAAAACACATGCATAATAACAAAAAATAGTTAATACCTGAATAATGAGTAACAAAGAAATGTTACTAACAAATGGATACAAATATAATCATAAATGTCATCATAAAAATGATTATGATACTAAAATAAATTAGAATCATTATTTAAAGAATTATACAAGAGGTCCAGATTCATATAAATCATATCAAACCCATGTTAAGGGATAACTTTTCAAATATTCATTTTATTTGAGATTGTTTATTCGTGAGTATTTACTAGGAGTATATTTAGCATGCATGTAAATGTTTCTTAATTTTTTATTTAAAAATATTATTCATTTGCGTATATAATTATAAAAATTTGTGAACTTTTACTAAAAGTTATTAATGGAATATTTTTTCATTTTTGGTACGAGGTGGATTTAACTTTTCTAGCAAAATTACTAGAAAAATGCTTTTTTTATGTTTTACGACATGAGAAGATTTTTACAATTTCATAATACCTTATTTACCTAAATATTCTTGTAGAATATTAAAACGTTGTTTTCACATAAAATGTATTAATATAAAATTTTATTTCATTTTTAGGGAAGAAAAAGTATTTGAAGAAGAAAGGATATTTTCCCCAGGAATCAATTTGGAGTGTTTTCAAAAAAATAACTTCCATCTTAGATGACCCTTTTTAAATAGGGTTATATTTACGACCTTGTTATTACTACGATTTTATTGTGTGTTATTTGTGAAATAAGTTTGTTTTATATTGATAATGATGTAATGATATTTAAGAAAAACATTTTATTTCATGGGTTTGGCTATGGTGAATGCTTTTGTTTTTTGTTTTTATTGAACGTGTAAGAATTGATTTATTATGATATTGGTGAGACCTATATATCCCTCCAATGCATTGGGTAATGATTCATATCTCATGATACAGTTGTGATATTAATGAGAAGTAAATACAGTTCAGTTATACATGACCTGAACAAAGTGTGAACTCCGTTTGGTAATGGACTTTGTCTGCTATGATGGTCTCGCCCAGGAGCCTTGACATTTATGAAATGATTTCTATGCATATATTTTTATGAAACAATATTTAATGTCTTATGTTATTATTATTGGGATTACATTACATTTTTATTATTTATCCCATGAAATGATATTATTATATTTTATATGTAAGATAATATTTTCAAATGATATGTTCATATGATTATGATATGATTGATATCTCCCTTGTTTACCCTTACTGAGCATTTTTCCTCACCCTTTCCAATGTTTCTTTTCCCCAGGTCATGAATAAGGGTATTAATTATGATATATCAAAAAGGAGTCTAGTTATGAAGAAATAAGTGAGAGACAATTTGTGTGTTTTATAAATTAGATATTTATGTTTCATAGTATCTAGAGATAGTAAACCTATATAGTCCTGGCATGGTTTTTGGTATGTTATATTAACAATAATTTTCAATGATGAAGTAATATCTATATGTGAAGAATGTATTGTAATAATTTGATATAGCCATTCCCCAAAAAAATAATATTCCAATATCACTCCAATAATCAAAGAATCCTTATTTTATTATAAATACATCTTAGGAAGGACTTTGGTGGAAACCTAAGGAGGACACCTGAAAAAAGGTAACATTGTTCAATGAGTGTTTTTATTTTATCTATTCCTCATCCTTCTTCAATTATTCTTAAACCATATATGGATATATTATTATAAAAACATAATGAATTGAAACCACCCCCCACTCCATGGAATGGGTAATTAATTCATCATTCACGTGTACTACCAGAACTAGAAATGTTGGCTAAAACCATAGTAAAACACCATGTATGTAGATGTCCAAATTATGTATATTATCTATAGTCATATATCAACCAAAAATAAAAAATTTTGTAAAGTATTTAGTGTTTAACCTATATCCATGATTTAAAATCATTGACATAAGTCTATAACCTCGATTTAATACTGTGGAATTAGGGATATTTTTATTGTTTGCAACATTGGAAACTAACTTACATCCACAGATTGAATCCAAAACCTCAATATGGGCTCTATATAAAATGTGAGTATCTATATTCTATCCCCTATCCTCCACTTTTGGAACTATGAACATAACCAGTAAGCTACATTGATTTTTATGTATTAATGTTTAGATTTTTAATATATATATACTATCCCTAGAAATATGTAGAAAGCCATGGCTATAAGTCTTTCTATGAATTTTCATTTCAAAATAATATATGTTGCTTCAATATTTGAAACATTTTTTCATGGTTTTCATGAACTGTGGAGATATCTACTAGCCTATATCCATTGAATTCCAAAATAATGGCTATATCCTGGATGAGAAAACATATTGCCACACTTTAAGAAAACCATGGCTATAAACAATATCAATTGTCTTGGTTTTATCCAAACCATGGATATAAACAGGAATAAAACAACTATATCCAACTTTTTTGAAATCTCAAAAAATACGTCTATAGCTATAGCCCTTTTTCTAGTAGTGGGTGGACTACGTCCTCATGTACGAATGTCTTTCATTTTCCATTACCACGTCTCACAGTTTGGTATGACAATGGATCAAAGTTATATATATAATATTTATAACATATATTTATAACTCCTGAGTCATTGTATAATATATAAATTTCAATAATCCATTCTATAGGGGATATAATAACAACACTCATTGGTATGAAAGAATATACCTTTACAAAGTGACGTGATTCTGTTTTCACTATCGCCATACATAGATGTTAGAAAATTTTTAAAGATAATGAACATTTGTGATATAAATGACATAATTATGATATATATGAAATATATATTATTCTATAAATATAATATATCATTTTATTTCTTACCTATTCATTCGCCAAAAAAAGTGATGTTATCATTCGTGTATGCGTGGACTACCAAATTCACAAAGTGATGTTCCTATGTTTTCTTCTCCACCAAACATGAATGATATATATAATATTACATATTTAAACTATTTGGTTTATATGATATATTGAAATTTATTGAAGTAAAAAATACTAGTTATCATTTTTCTATAATGATCATTGAAATATAGAAATGTCACTCATCTGTATGTATGACCTACCGTCTCTATGATCAAAAAATTAGTTAAATTTCCATAGAATTATTTAAATATTGGTATCAATTTGATAATTTATACATTGAAAATTCCTGAAACTATTTTCAAGTATTCATGGATCCATGTTTTTAATTATTATTTTGTTGGGTTTTTATTGACTGTTCGGGTTTAATTTTGAATTTTTTGGATGTTTCTGGGCTAATACATGATTGATGTATGGTTTCCCAAAGGGTGTGCCCACTCAAGGAAAATATTGAAATCCTAGATTGTGGTATTTTCATGGTTTCCACATAATTAATCACAAAATTCACCCTCATAAGGGAAACCATATGGACTATTGAAATGAGAACATGGTTAGTCTGTAAAGTTTGTCAAACCTTGTGGCTCTACCCTTGAAACCATGCGTACATGTTATTATTGTAATATGAATACTGATTAAAAATTCTTGACAACCCCCACCATTGTCCCGCAATGAACATGAACTACCCATAATCATTATATTCAATTATTGGATCTCCCATGAATGGTTTTCCCCCTCAGATCCCTCCAAGAAGCGATTCGATGATTTATTATTTCCCTTTGATCGTTTTCATGATTGTTTCCCCACACTGATCTCTATCCCTAGGATCTCACTTCTCCTCCCTAATATTCCTTGAATCCATGGGTTGATTTTTGGATCTAATAACGATTTTTTCGTTCTAAAAATAGGATTGATTAATAGAAACTTTTTTATGTTATTCTCTGTTGGAGTATTCTGTGATTGACATTATGATTCGATATCTCCTGATATCAATGTATGTGGTTCAGTCATGATGCCCAATTTTTTATCCCTAAATCTCTTTATTTACTTTAATTTTTTTTAATTAAATGAAATATCTGGATTTAAATTATATATATATTATAATTGGGATTTAATAAAAAACCATTCCATAGAATTTGAGTAATAGAAAATTGGGGTTTTGGCATAAAATTGGAAATCCCCGAATTCCATTAAATTTGGGTGTGTTTATAGAAATTTGTTATATTTGAAATATTTAAATTTAAATTGTGGATTTAAAAGATTTTTTTTCAATTAATTTTTTTTATTTAAATGTGGAAATGGGTTTGATGGAAAATTTCTATTGGTTTTCAAATATATATTTCTGAAAATTTCATAAAAATGGTTTTTATAGAAAACATAGTGTTTTATCATAATAAAATGATTTTTTTATTAAAACCCAATTATGGGTTTTAAATGGGAAATTTGAATATTTGAAATGTATAATGGGATGAATTTTATTTTATTTGTTTGTTGAAATAAATTTTAAATCATTTTTTATACTAGATCAAATGAACGAATTAGGTATTTAGTGAGTTATTTAGAGGGATCCAAATGCATTAAGAAATTCCAAAACAAAAATGCATCATCTCAAAACCATTATGTGATTTTGATGAGTCCTATTAATCATGTGTTCAGTGAGGAATATGTACATATTTCTATGTCACCTTGAGTGTGGTTTGACTATAGCATGGAATGATCATACCATCCTAGGCATTTGACCATGTTACTCGCTTGTTTGTATTTAAAATGAATATATTACATTGTTGTGAACTATTTTACATGACATCAAATTTATAATAATTTTTTTACAATTTTTTATTTAAATAATTTATTTAATGTTCCATTATTATATTATTATTCATTAAATTGAAAAGCAATGCCTTTTCTTAATGTATATCTATATTTTCAAAATGTATACGTGAATTGATTTAATTAATCTTATGAAATTCCAAACCTATTTTTTTTAAACTGAATTCTATTATTGGTTAATTTAATATTTGAAACTGATATTGAATCTGTGGTGGGAACCTTATGATATTTTTAGCTAACACCCTACTTATGCCTTAGTGTGTTTATATATTATATTGTTCTAGTTTCTATAAAAGGTAAAAAAACAAATTGAGGTTGTTCTAGCTGTTGATCCATGGAATTGGTTTTTCCATCCATTGGGACATGGGTAGTTTTTCTTGTTTTATAGTACTTTTGGTTGTAGTACTTTGGGTGACTATACCTGATTCACTTTTAGTTCAATACTCCAAGTGGATTTTTTTAATGAATACTATATTATTTCATTTAATTCGACAATATTTATTGAAGAATAATTACCACACTATTTTATTGTTATGAAAGTTTCTAGTCTCCAACCCTTTGTGATTGGGAATTTGGCTGTGTCACTGTCACGATAGACTTAGTTATTAAGTTACCAAGGTACCCTAGATTATTTCTTAAAAAACTGGTATCAAAGGCCATTTTGATCTTTTTTCTTGAAGTGAGTATGCATTGTGAAATATTTTTAGGATGTAAGAGGTAGTTGTGATCGTGTTCCTGACCCACTATCACTAAAAGAAACATTAATTCAATAGGTTTGGTTTGGGGAAGACATTTTGAGTACTAATTCAAGTATTTTAACTATAATTTATCTGGGTATATTGAAATAATCATCATATTTGTCTATTTTTAGGATTTATTTCCTTTTGTCTCTCTCTTTGAGTGTTAATATGATATCCTCCTTCATTTCTAGTAATATCATGTAGCCTAATTTCTCACTAAAGACATCAGAATTGGATCAACGATTAATCATCCTCTGAACCACAAAATGCAAATCCTAGAATGAGATTAGGTCTGGTTGAAGTGATTTTGCACACTGTCCATGCTCTGGGAAATGAACTACCTCCAGTCCCCATTTAGGCTACAGATGTGGAACCATAAAGGGATGGTCTCATGATTTGTTCTCAAGAGTTCCTTCACTAGGACAATTTTTGATACCCAAGCTTGAAATACAGTGACATTACATTAATTTTTTAGAACACATAATATATGACACAAACAGATACCCAAAGACTAAATTAGTTTATTGTAGTGGGAAACCTGGAACATAATATTCTAACTTTATAAAAGATATTCACCATATCCCATAAAGATATTACCCTTTAGTTTTCCTACCTAAAACTATTCTTTATATCCTAGGTAAAATAAAACATAAAAAGGGTGAGCTCAAATGGTGAGTAAGGGTAAACATGAAAAACATCAAACAAAACATAGACATAAGAATTTTAAAACAAGAACATAAATTTTAAATATCAAAATCCTAAGTCATGAAATAAATATTGGTAGTATGTAAGGAATAGATCATAAAAGGAACAATAACCTTGATAAAATATCATTGTAATAAAACATGGAATTGTTGAAAAAAAGAACATAATATGATTTCAATAGTAGTAAAGGAAATACTGAAAAGACCATAATAGTGGAAAAATTCCATTACTGAACTAGGTTTACTTTCTATAACGTCCATAAATTATTGAACCAGATTTACATGTCATCCCAGCCCTGTGTTACTAAACTGGATTTACTTTCCATTCGAGCCATGTGTTGCTATACCAGATTTACTTGTCGTTCTTTCCCTGTGTTACTGAACCATATTTACATGTTGTTCTATTCATGTATATCTCATGAAATATAAATATTTACCCAATGCATTGAGGAGATATATAGGTCCCACACATCTCAAAATGAAATCCCTCTTATATGTGCCACAAAATCATAAAACATTCATCATAGGATAACCCATGATGTAAAATGGGGTTCTTAACCATCATTTCATCATAATATAATCCATATAAAATAAATTTACTTCATTAAAACAATTTTATCATTAACACAATCAAAAAAATAAAATAATTAGGATAGAAACAAAAACCTATTTAAAATTGAAATCATAGATGGAAAACATTTTTGATAAAACACAAGTACTTAAATCCTAAGGAAAATATATTTTCTTTTAAAAAATCATTTTATTTTCTCAAAATACCACGCAATTTTAAAAACAAAATTACATGAAAATAATTGTAAATAATTTAGAAGAAGCATCATGGAGAATAGATTTCATAAAATTGTTAAAATCCATTCACGACATATATGTTAAAAAAATTCTCCTCATACTTTTATAAAAAAGACAAAAAGTTACACATATGGTAAAAAAATAAAGAATCCTTTCATAAAATGTATTAGATGTAAAAATTGGGTAAAATGAATTTAATCTTACTTTTAAAAATAGTAAAAATTTTATCAAAACATTTTTATAAAATATTGAAATGGATTATAAATACATGCCCAGTAAATAATTATATATAAACAATCTCATATGAAAATGAGTTGGAAATAATATCCCTTACGATAGGTCGGGTATGATTCCTATGTGTCTGAATATCCTATATAATGATTTATATAATGTTATTAACTTATTCTAGAATCATGGTCCCTACATATGGTCACACTCACCATATCTTGTCTGTAATAATTTATAGTATCCCATTATTATGGGTTTTAACAACTTTATGATAGTATTCATCTTTTAATTAACAATTTCTGGTTCTTCTTCTTAGATCATATTTATATCATTAAATAATTTTAATATCATAATTAATACCATATTTTTTCATACTTTTTATTTATATAATCATGCCTTAGTGTTTATAATGATGAACGAATCAATCACATCGTGGAGAAGAAAGGTCGTACATACACATGAGCAAAGATATCATTCAAATAATTGATGAATGGTATTGAATTGAATGGTGTAATATATTTATGAAAAAATATCATTTTATAGTAATAATATATAGTTATTATAACCATTTTCATAGCCATCAATTGTGGTGAGGTGCACTTTTGGAATCCTCACACATATTAATTTATAAAAAATTGAAATTAAATCCACATACATAAAAAATGAAATATATTCAAAGGTAATTTATTTTAATATTTATATATCATCAACCATTACTTTTCAGACATGTTTTTATATCATTTTAAACATTATCAATTTAATTGACAATTAGTTATTCTGTTTAATTTTAATTAAGATAACAAATGTTTCAATATTAAAAGGGTTCAATATTTACTTATTTGATTTAAATAAAACCTAAATTAATAATTTAGAACATTTTTGAACAAATCATACTTATTTTATATTTTTAAAATGGTTTTATTAGTTTTAAAAAAATTTAAAAAAAATTATTTTAAAAAATATCAATTGAGTCCATTTTTGAGCAATTTAGTTCATTGTTTTTTCGAAATGTCAAGATAAGGTGTTATCCTAAGACCCAATATTTTATTATATATTTAATTGGTCAATTACATCATTAATATTCATTCAAAAAATAAATTATCCCAAATTATATTTATTTTAATATTTTTCATCACATTTATATTATATCTCCATTATTAAAATAGGCACTACAAGGATTTTTTGTAATTATTTAACATACTTATTTTTTTGTGTAAAAAAATGAAATTCTATAATGAATATAAATTTATTATCCATTTTAGAATATAAGTAGTCGAATATATCTATTATAAAATAAAACATTAAAAATATTATTCTTGTTAAAGTATGAATGTGAAAACATTAACATTACATTATGTAAAATAATATAAAGGTCATAATATTTTCAATAAGGCAAATAATTATCACTAAAATTTCCATTGGATGATTATAATCGATATATACTCTACCAATAATATTTTTTCATGTTTTGGGATCTTTTTATGGTTAATAAAAATTTAATAAAAGTTGTATCATTGATTTCTCATTAATTAATTAATTTTTACATCATCGATGAATAATCCTTTAAGGTTATTATTTAATTGATAAAATCAAAAAATAAATTACCATGATGTGGGTAATTTTATTATATTTCCTTGGACCATTTACTTTCGAATATATCTCTTAGTTATCCCTATATTAAAATTATTATACTTATAAAAAATTTGATATTGACCTTTTTTCACATTCATTTGTATTATTAAAATTAATGTATTTTTTTTTCATGTGGACATTAAATGAATATGTTTTAAACCTAGGATATTAAGCTTATAAACCAATTAATGATAGAGGATTTTGGAAGGTTTTTGTATAATTTTATCATCATTATAATATTATTTGTTACACAAATATTTTGGATTATCCTTTAAGTAAGTTAAATAAAAATTACCACAGTTACTATTCATAATATAAAAAAATTAAAAGTAATCTATTATCTTAATTTAGACCCACTGAATCCAAATACAGAATCCATTTTTTATAATTCAAAACAAATATTTTTTATGAAATTTAAAATTAAATCTCATGGTCAAAAACCAAAAGGGGGTTTTTAAGAAGAAAAAAACTTATCAAGGGATTGACATGTGTTCATTTCCAATTTAAAAGTGAAATGACATCAAAGGAACAAAGTAGGAATAGATGATAAAAATATATTCTATTTATAAATTAAAACTGTTAAATAATATGACTCAACCATATAAAATATTTTTATGGAAAAATTTGTTTTCAAATAAAATTTTGCGTATTTTTAATATTCATAAAAGTATGATAATTATCATAAAAATATAAAAATTTCATTGAATGTAAATTATGTTTTACCACATCTAAAAAATGTTTAATTTTTCAAATAGAATAATTAAAGGTGTCCAAAATTAATTTTAAATGGGTGCCCCTCAAAATGTGGGAAAACTACATTTTTTTAAATAAAAATATTATCTGAAAAATTGAATTTCTTCTTATGTCATTTCTCGAAAATATATAAGTTGAATTTTATTATTATATAAAATTTAAAATGTGGTTAGTACTATTTATTAAAGCTAGTTTATATCACATTAAATAAAATTATTTTAAGATTATATAATTTTTAGTGAAACTGAGTATTTCTTGC
Source organism: Viscum album (assembly GCA_963277665.1). Taxonomy (NCBI): domain Eukaryota; kingdom Viridiplantae; phylum Streptophyta; class Magnoliopsida; order Santalales; family Viscaceae; genus Viscum; species Viscum album. Next base: position 553,033,949 of record OY728123.1, read on the forward strand.
AATGCAAGCTATCGAGGAAGGTTGCTCTTGCATGTATTTCAAGCTAAGTCGATGTTGTGTTTTGTGAAATATTCTTTTCGTAATGCATATAATAGAATCAGGACATAGTTATTTTGATGTTGAACAATATCTATACATAGTGAAATTAATTCAATAAAAATAAAATGAATGTTTTTGTATCACAAGCCAAGTATAGTGTTGCATATAGCACAAGCTTATCATGGTGTGGTATAAAATATTAGAAATAAAATAAATTAAAAATAATCTATCTCGTTAAATCCCAGGGTGTCATATTCTACCCCCCATAAAATGAATTTCTCCACCTAAATTCGTAGGTTTTATAAAAGGTTGACTACCTGAAATCTTCATTCATAGAAACCCAAATAGTGACCGAATCCATTTTTTCCATTTTCTCAATAAACCACTTTAAGGATAGTGGGAACTTCATAATACTTGATATCAAATTTAAAACACCCCAAACATTAACCCATTCATGCTTCAAATTCTGCCCCAAAATATCAGAATTCAACTTCAAATTTCAAATTCAAAAAACAGGACACCTCATTAAAGAAACACAAGTCACCATGGGTCCACATTGAGCCATGCTCCTTGAATTGCAACCCTGATTCGCAATCAACCCATCATCACATCAACATATCAAGGAACAATTTCCACTTCATCTCCTATTCACACAAATGATATTGATTTTTTCATTCCTAATGTGTTATAATATCATGAAATTTATAAATTGAATGATATGTCATTTCATCTGTCTTTATCAATATAAAGTTTTCAGAAGTTATCAAACAATTATAAGTCCATATATAGTGAGATTATACTTTATTATAACAAAATTAATTTGATGTTTAACTTAATCATTGCAAAAAAATTTATAACCATACAATCCCTCGGAATGATGAAAATCCAGAACAATAGAAAAATGTTGAAAAACAATGCATAACATTTATCCCGATATATCATAAGATATATCTGGTGGGTCAAATTCAATAAATGTGAACATCATTATCATGTATTCTCTTCGGTCACATTAACAACCTAAATTATAAGATATCCTTATTGAAAACATGCATGTTTCCTTATTCCAAAACTTATTGGATATGTTCCTCAAGTCCAATATTTTTTTATACTTCATCTAGGATTGAATAAAACTCTTTTCAACGACTCCATAATTAGTTCCCAAAAAACTATCCTCGTCAAATTTACATATTAAAATCCCACATATCAGTATCTTAATATAAGGTACATATTTTTTATTGTTATTCCATTAATCATGTGTAATGCATGAATATCACTTTTTTAGATCCTTAACACTATTCAACATATCATTTCCAATCTTATATATATAATAAGTTATGTATTTCGTCATTCATATGACATAATCTTTGTATTTTTTAACATATACTCCTCAATGATCCAACATAATTATTATCACATTACTCATGATCTATCATCTTTGTATTTCTTAAAATATTAATCATGTCTTAAGGTCTCTGAAACTCAATCTTCATAGGTTTAATGTAAAAAATAATTAAAGAACATCACATACCTTACAAATGTTGTTTACAATCTTTGTATCTTCAAAAATATGACTAATACTTGAACCATATTCATGATTCTATTCATTATATTTCCTCATAGAAAATTGATCTTCATTATTCCTATAATTTCCACATCCGAATCAATGTTCTATGAAATTACGATTATTGACTAAAAGGAAGAAAAAATGTTTGAAATAAATATCAAAAATTAAAAACACATAAGTAAGGTAAAATAGTTATAATATTTCAATTTATGATATCTTCTGTTTAATCCTAGGTTATTCATGATTATCAAAAATACTCTATGATTGTAACCTAAACTTTACTTATGATTATGAAATCCCAAGAAATATACTTCTAAATATCTGTAGGGATCTCACTGAATTTTTCGCATTATAGTTTCAAACGATTGACTAGTCCTTTTCTTTGATACCAAATATAGCGACCCAACCTTGATGTACAAGGAAATTATATTAATTTTTCAGAATACATAATACATGACACAAACTGATGCCAAATAAAAGTATTAGTTTAGGGTATTTGGAACCATGGAACGTTATAATCTATCTTGGTTAAAGATATTCAACATCTCAAATAAAGATTCCCCATTTAGTTTTCCTACCTAGAACCTTTCTTTTTATCCCTGAAAAATGAAAACATAAAAATGGTGAACTCAAACTCTTATTAAGGGTAAACATGAATAACATCAAACAAAACATAAAAATAAAAATTTTAAAACATGAACCTAAATTTTGAATATGAAAATCGTGAGTCATGAAATAAATCTTGGTAGTACGTAAGGCATAGAAAATAAAAGGATCATTTACCATGATAAATATAATTGGCATAATAATGGACTTGAGGGAAACAAATAATCATATAATATTATTTTCATTATAGTCATGGAATTTATATAAAGATCATCATAGTGAAAAAAATTCCATCAATGAACTAGATTTACTTGTCATTCCAGCCATATATTACTGAATTATATTTACTTGTTGTTGGAGCCCTGTGTTACTGAACTATATTTACTTGTAATTCTAGTCATATCTATAACCTGAGATATAAATACTTACCCAAATCATTGGATGGAGATATTGGTCCCACCCATCATAGAAGTAAAACATTCAAACATGTTCTACCAAAACATAAATAATTCATCACTACATAACCATTGAAATAAAATGGGTTTTTCAAACATCATTCCATCGTAACAAAATTCATATAAAATTAATGGATTTAAAAAAATTAATTTTATAATTGACACAATATAATAATTTTAATATTTTGGATAAAAACATAAGCATTTTAAAGAGATTCATCTTAAATTTAAACCAAATTTGATAAAGTACTTGAAATTAATTCCTATAAAAATATCCATTCTTTTTGAAAAAAAATTCTTTTCTTAAAATGCCACCCAATTTTAATATAAAAGAAATTATTTGAAAGTAATCTTTAAATTGTGTACAAGATTCTTCATGGAAATAATATTTCATTAAACGGTAAAAATCCATTCATGTCGTGTATGTTAAAAATTATTCTCCTCATACTTATACTGGATATGTCAAAATGAACCACGTATTGGAAAATAAATATTCCTTCGATACGACATAGTAAAAATCAAAAAATGGGAAAAATGACTATAAACATTCTTAGAATAAAATTAATCATTTTATAATTACATTTTTTGAAAACATGGACATGATTGGTAATTATATTCTTAGTAAATACTTACGTATAAACAATATCAGATAAGAATGTGATTGAAAAATTATCCCTTGCCTTAGGTAAGATATGATTCCTATGAATCTGAACCTCCTAAATGATGATTTAGATAATTTTATTAACTTCTTCGTGAATCATGGTCACTATATATTGTCACATTAACCTTCATTTTTTGTAATAATTCAATGTTACCCTTACTCATGTGTTAACTGCTCTATAATCATAAGTATGTTTTGTCTAATAAGATCCAGTTATCATTATTTGATCAAATTCAAATCATTATAAAAAGATATTAACATAATTAATACCATATTTATTCACTCTTTTCATTTATATATTCATTTCTTAGTGGTTATCTTGTCGAACGAATCACATCGCATCATGGAGATGGTAGGCTGTACATACAAACGAGCGATGATATCATTCCCGTAATTGTTGAACAATATTTAATTAAATAGTGTAAAGTATTTAATAATAAATATCATTTTATATTAATAATATATTGTTATTGCAACTATTTTTATACCCATCCATGTAAGGTGTTGGTGGAAAACATATTACACCATGATGTAGTGACGGTAAGCCATACATACGCATGGGTGGAAATTTTGTGTTTTTTTAATGGATAGAAAGGTGAATATGGTTGTTTCATAATATTAGTAAAATATCAATATAAAAGTTAAACTAGAATTGTTATTCTGTATTGAAAGAACTCATGTTGTATAAGTATGATTAGAAAGAAATATGAATGAATCGGTAGAGGAGATTATCGCTTCTTCAACATGCTCTTTTTAAATCTCCCCTTAATGGAACTAGAGTTTGTTTTATGAGAAGACCAGAAGCTCTAGAATGTTACTAGGGATGTTTAGAAGAGAAATAGGTTAGGTATGGGCCATCTTTAGGGATTAATGAATTGTGTATAAATTAGGGAGGATGTTCTATTTTATAATTGTGGTGTGGGGCTCTTTTGAAATACTTAAAAATTTTAATTTATAATAATTTAAAAAAACTAAAAAAAACCTCCAAAATAAAATATATTCGAAGATAATATATGATAAGATTTAAATTGCATCAACCAATAAAATTTAGATAAATATTTATGTCAATTTACACATTATCATTTTAATTGACAATCAGTTATTTTATTTAATTGTAATTAAGAAAAAAAATATTTCAATATTAAAAGGGTAAAATATTTAGTTATTTAATGTAAATTATACCATTAATGAATAATTTAGATCATTTTAGACCATATAATAATTATTAAATATTTTTAACATAGTTTTATAATTTTTAAATAATTTTAGAAATCATTATTTTTAAAAAATATCTATTATTTCAATTTATACAATATTCATATCAGGGTTTTTATAAATATAATGATAAGGTGTTATCCTTGAAACAAATATTTTATTATACATTTAATGGGTCAAAGTCATCTATTAAATTAATTTTACAAATTAATTAGCCTAAATTATATTTATTGTAATATTTATTTTATCATTTATTTCATACCTCTATTATTAAAATAATTGCAACAATGATTTTGTGTAATAAGTTAATATACTCTTTATTTAGTAAAAATAGAAAATAAAATACAATAATGAATATAAATTTAATATATTTAATGATAATAAATGTAGTAAAATTTATCTTCTATAAATTAAACCATTAAAAATGGTATTTTGATTAAAGTATGAATGTGAAAATTTTAACATTACATTAAATAAAATAATATAATGATCATAATATGTTCTATAAGGCTCAAAATGGTCAATAAAATTTCCATTAGATGATTATGGTCATCCTATACATGACCAATAATATTTGGTGATATTTTTGGACAGTTTTATGGTTATTATTATTTTAATAAAAAATTTATTGATTTCTCATGAATTTATTAATTTTTACATCATCAAAGAACAAGTCTTCAAGGTAATTATCTATTTAAAAAAATTATCAATAAATTACCATGACTTAGGTAGTTATTGTATATTTACATAGAAAATTTATTTTCAAATATGTCACCAGGTTATCTTTATATTAAAATTATAATACTTATAAGAAATATGACATTGACATTTTGACACTTTTATTGGTTTTGTTAATATCTATGTGATTTTCAATGTCATGTTGACAATAAATGACTATGTTTCGAAACTAAGATGTTACGTGTAGAATTATATTCATTTTATAGAATTTTTGTTGCTTTTGGATAATTATATTGTCCTTATAATATTATTGGGTACACTAATTTACCATATTTACCTATGACCCACATTAAATAAAAATTACTGTAGACACTATTCATAATATAAAAAAATTAAAAATAACATATTAAAATGATTTTATCCCACTGATTCCAAATATAAAATCCATTTTTCCTAATTCAAAACCCAATAGTTGTTGTAATTATTTTAAAATTAATTCATGTTGTCAAAATCCAATAGTGGGTTTTTAAGAGGAGAAAATATATCAAAAGGCTGACATGTGTTTATGTCCGATTAAAAAGTGATATTAGATCATAAGAAAACATTGGATTAATGGATACAAATATATTCAATTTATAATTTATCACCATAAAATAATATTATTTAACTATATAAATTATTTTCATGGTAATAGTTTTATTAAATTAACAGTTATCGTATTTTTATTATTCATCAAAAAATGATAATTATCAAAAAAAATATCAATAATTCATCCACTGTAAATTTTAAAGTCTCAATCAAAAAAAAATAAGTTTATTTTTTCAAATTAATCATATAAAGGTGTAAAAAACTAAATTTTAAATGGGTGCGCCATCAAAAGGTGGAAAAATAACATTTTTTTAAAAAAATACTTCTTTTATCAGAAAAATAAATTTGTTCTTATATCATACCATGAAAATACATAGATGAATTTTAATTTTATTTAAAAATAAAAATGATGTTAATAATATTCATAATGGATAGTTTATATCCCATCAAATAATAATATTTTAATTTTATATCATTGTTCAGTGAAACTATATATTGCATACAATGCAAGCTATCAAGGAAGGTCAGTATTACATGTAATGATAGACAATTCAATGGTCTATTTTGTGCAAGATTCCATTGGTGTGCATATAAAATAACCCAAAAATAGTTCTTTTATAAGGATAATAAAATATATACTCAATAAAATAAATTATATCAAAAGAAAGTGAAATTTTGTGTAACCCAAGCAAAGTATAGTGTTGCATTGACAACAAGAAAATACAATGTTGCATATAACACAAGATGATGTTGGTGTAGTATAAAATACAAGACATTAATGAAATTAAAAGGAATATATCTCATAAAATATAGCGGTGTTACATTATACCCTCTTTAAAAAGAATTTCTCCATCGAAATTAGTCGAGGTTATAATAGTTTTACTACTTCAAAGTTTCTTTCCTAGAAATCCACATCTTATACAGGAATAATAAAACAAAATTTAAAAAAGTAAAGAATGAAACATAACAGTTATCCATAGTAACTCATCACCAGGTTTATACAGGATATCATAGGTCTTAAGTGAAAACATTAATATGGATAAAAAATTTATTTGTCAAGTTATAATATAGAGTGATAGAGAATAATGTTTGGAGAAAGTTAAAAACTAGAAATCCTAAAATATGTGATCATTTAAGGAACCATATGATTCATTAGATAAGAAGGTACTAGGATACCATTTTTGATTTTCAAGATCCTCTTCCAAAATTTGATGAACATGAGAAGAAATAGTAACATGATTTCAGTAAAATATAATCATTTCTCATACCTTGAACAATATCCTTTCATTCTCTTATTCAATGAAATAAATTTGAGTTTCTAATTCATAAAGTGTTATTAGATCATGAGATCCATAAATTGAATGAAAGGTCATTCCAACAATCTTTATTGTTGAATTTTTATCACTTATTATCAAACATGAATAATTTAATATATGGTGGGATAATACATTATTCTAAAAAAAATCATCTGATGTTTAAATTAATCATTCCAAAAAATTGATAACCTTACAATCCTTATGAAAGATTAAAATCATACAATATAGAAAAAATATGAAAATCACGGCTTAAAATTAATCCCCTATATATCATATGATATATTGTCTCGAGTTGCAGTAACATACTTAATTATCAGATATCATTATTGAAAACCTGAATATTTCCCTATTCCAAAACATATTTGATATATTTCAAAATCCCCAAAAATTTATGTACATCATTCATGAAAGCATACATGTCTTTTCAACAACTCCATAATTTTTCCCTGGAAACTATCACCATCCTATTTACTTATTCAAATCCAACATATCGGTTTCTTAATATGAGGGAAATATTTAGGGGTATCATTCCCTTAATCATGTTTTCTCCAATCATATCACTTTTTTTGATACTTAAAATATTAAAATTATCAATTATAATCCTTATATTGAAAATAATTATATATTTGAGGATTCAAATAACATATTATTGGAATTTCATTACATATAAAAAACAATAATCTAACTTTATTCTTAAACCATTACTTAGGATCCATTATCTTTTTCTATCCTAAAATTTGAATAAGGTCTTAAGGTATCTCAAACTAATTATTTATAGGATTAATGTAAAACATACTTGCAGAACATCACATTCCTTTAACATATTGTTTAAAATCTCTTTATCTTCAATAGTATGACCAATTCTCAGGATTTTATGAGGATTATCTTCATTATATTTCCACATAGGAAGTCTTTCACCAATATTCCCATAAATTCCACATAAAAAATAGTATTCTATGTAATTGTGGTTATTGACTAAGACCAAAATTAAAAGTGTTCAAAATACATATCAGAGATTAAAAATACACATGTATATGTAAATTAATTATTATATATTAATTTATGATATCATGGGTTTAATTTTAAGTTATTCATGATTGTTACAAAAATACTAGGATTGTAACCTATAATTGACTTATCCTTAATAAATCCCTAGTAATATCCTTGGAAATATCTCTACAGTTCTCTTTAAAGTTTTCACATCCCAGTTTTGAAAGGTTGACAAAACCATCACTAGGATATAAGCTATAGCAACCTAAACATTATGTACATTGAAATCACCTTAGTTTTGTGTTATACTTAATACATGACAAAAACTGATTCCCAAACACTATATAAGTTTAATGTTTTTGGAATCATGGAACATAATCTTATGAATTGGTGAAATATCATCAATGTCTCTGATTAGTGTATTTCTCTTTAGTTTTCCTACCTAAAACCTTTCATTTTTTCCAAGGGAAAAGAAAAAAAAAAGGGTGAGATCAAATACTCTGAAAGGGTTAACATGAAAAACATCAAAAAAACACAAACACAATACTGTTAAAACCTGAAGATAAATTTTGATTATCAAAATCATGTGTCATGAAATAAAACATGGTAGTATGTGAGGAATAGGTTATAAATGGAACAGTAAGCATGATAAAATAACATTGGCATAAAACATGGAATTATGGATAACAAATAAGCACACAACATTATTTTTATAGTAATAATGGAATTTCTTCATAGACAATCATATTGGAAAAATTCCAAAACTGAAAAAAACATTTACTTTATATTTCATCCATGTATCATTGAACCTGATTCACAAACCATTCTTACACTATGTTACTGAACTGGATTTTCATGACATTCTATCCATATATTAGTGAACCATAATTACGTGTCGTTCCAGCCCTGTGTCACCAAACCATAATTACTTTTCATTCTATTAATGTATATTTCATGAGATATAAATAATTACCGAATTCATTGGAGGGAGATATAGGTCCCACCCATCTAATAATGAAATAATTATTACATGTTCCCCAAAAACACAAATCATTTATCATAGCGTAATCCATGAAATAAAATAGGTTTCTAAAAAATCATTCCATCATATCATAATCCATATAAAATAAATGAAAATCATAAAACAATTATCTTTAACACAATGAAATCATTTTAATAATAGGGATAGAAAATAAACTTATTTAAAGTGTGTCATCTAATATGGAAAATAATTTTGATTAAACAGTTAGACTTAATTCATAAGGAAAATATCCTTTCTTTAAAATATCATATTACATGCTCAAAATTCCATGAAATTTATAGAGAAAAAAATTTATTTAACAATAATATTTCTATAATGTAGAGTAATCTTCATGGAAATATGATGTCATGAAATTATAAAAATCCAATCATTCCGTATAAGTTAAAAACATTCCCCTCATACTTTTACCAAAAAGGTCAAAAAGTACCTCCCATGGTAAACAAAATATTGATTCCTTACACAACATTTAATAAAAGTCCAAAATGTATAAAAATTAAATTAAAAATACATAACATAATATTAAACATTTTATGAAATTATTTTTTAGAAAACATGGTCATGGATGATAACTATATCACCTGTAAATACTTAGGTATAAACAATCTCAGATAAACATGAGATTGCAAAATTATACCTTACCTTAAGTCTGATATGATTTCTATGTATCTAAACCTAATGTATATTTATTTCTATAATGTTATTTACATATTTTAGGATCATGGTAATTATATATGGTTATATTCTTTTTTTTGTTGGTAATAACTCATTGTTACCCATTATTCAAGTTTTAACTGCTTTATGATCATATGCATTCTTTTCGAATAATTTCTGGTTCCCCTTATTAGATCATATATATATCATTATAAAAAAATAATTACATAAAAATACCATATTTATTCATTATTTTCATTTGTATTATAATTCTATAGTGGTTATCATGTATAATAAATCACATCACATAGTGGAGATGGTAGGTCATATGTATGCACGAGCGATGTTAACATTACCATAATTTTTTATTGGTATTGAATTTCATGGCGTAATATATTAATGAATCTATATAATTTTATTAAAACAATATATAGTTATTACAACCATTTTTATACCAATCCATGAATAGTGGTGGTGAAAAACATATTACACCATGACCTGGAGATGGTAAACTGTACGTACACACGCGTGATGATTTGATCATTCTTTGGATGGATATAAATTTGAATATGGATGTTTCATAATTTTAATAGAATTTAATTATATAATTTCTATTAGATTTATTATTCTAAAATTTTACAACTCATGTAGTATAAGTTTATGTAGAATTAAATATGGATGAATCGGTAGAGAAGATTGCCTCTTCTATGAAGTTATCTCTTTAGATATCATCTAAATGAAACATTAGATGGTATTTTCAGAATAAAATAACCACTATAATTTATCTTGGAGTGTTTATAAGAGAAATATTAGGGTTATGGGAGAAAATGAATACTTAATTAGTTGTGGAGAAATGAGGGAGGATGATTCCTTTTATAATTGACGTGAGGTGCACTTTTGGAAACCTCACAAATATTAGTTTATAATAATTTTAAAATAAATCAACATACCTCAAATAATGGGAAATATTTGAAAATAATATATGATAATATTTAAATCCCATAAACCAATAAAATATAGACATGTTTTGATATCAATATAATCATTATCCATTCAATTGACAATTAATTTTTCTATTTAATTTTAATTAAGATAACAAATGTTTCAATATTACAAATGTGAAATATTAACTTATTTGAGATCAATAATAACATAAATGAATAATTTAGAGAATTATAGATAAAATCATAATTATTCTACATTTATTAAACTATTGTACTATTTTTATATAATTTTTAATTCATTATTTTAACAAAATAGAAATTATGCCCATTTTGGCACTATTCATTTCATGTTTTTTTTGAAATACCAAGATAAGGTGTTATACTAAAAAAAAGATTTTATTATATATCTTATGGGTCAAGGTATTCTATAAAATATATTGGACAATTTAATTATCCCAAAATTTATTTATTTTAATATTTTCAATAACATTTATTTCTTATCTCCATTATTAAAATAATTACTTTAATGATTTTGTAAAATTATATAATATACTTATTTTTTGAGTAAAAAAAAAGTATAAAATACTATAATGGAGTTAAATATAATAAAAATATTGGAAATATATTTAGTATAATTTATCTACTATAAAATCCAACATTGAAAATGTAATACTTCTAAAATTATGTATGTGAAAAATGTAACATTACTTTAAATAAAATAACATAACGGTCATAATATATTTTATAAGGATTAAATGGTCACTATAATGTCCTTTTGAATATTATGGTCTAGATATAATTTTCCAATAAGATTCGGTTATGTGTTTTGACCTCTTTATTGTTATTTTTGGTTTTATAAAAAAAATTCATTGATTTCTCATCAACTCATTAATTTTTACCCAATTAATGAAAAAAACATTAAGGTAATTATTTATTTCGAAACAATTAAAAATAAATTAACATGATTTATTTAATTATTTTATATTTACATGGAAAAAATAATCTATAATATATCACCTTGTTGTCCTTATATTAAAATTTTTATACTAATAAGAAATGTGATATTGACATTTTGTCACTTTCATTGGTTTTAGTAATAACTATTTCATTTTAATTGTCAGGTGAACATTAAATGACTATTTTTAAAATGAAATAATTTAAGGGAAAAATTATATTCATATTCGAGTATTTTATAATGTTTTCATATAATTTTATTATCCTTATAATATTATTTGTTACATCAATTTACTTGATTTACCTTTAACTATGTTAAATAAAAATTACCGTAGTTACAATTAATAATATATAAAAAATAAAATAAAAAACATTATTATAATTTAGACCCATTGATTCCAAATATGGAATCCATTTTTCAAAATTAAAAATATAGAATATGTAGTAATTAATTTAACATTAATTCTCACTGTCAAAAACCAAAAGTGGGTTTTTAAGAAGAAAAAGCATATAAAAATATTGACAGGTTTTTATCTATAATTTAGAAGTGAAATTACTTAAAATGATAAAAATTATATTAAATGATAAAAATTTATTTCATTCATAATTTAAAACAATTATATAATATGACTTATCCAAAAAATTATTTCATTGTAAAAAGTTGTTTTCAATAAAAATTTTGCATTTTTTTACTATTTATAAAAACTTGATAATTTTTAGGAAAATATCAAAAACTCAACCAATGTAAATTTCAGGGTCACGATTCCAAAAAAGAAGTTTATTTTTTGAAATAGAACATATAAAGGTGTCAAAAAATATTAAATGTGTTCTCCATCAAAAGGCGACAAAAATGCATTTCTTTACAAAATAGTTCTTTTATCCCAAAAATTGAATGTCTTCTTATATCATGTCTAGAAAATACATAAGATGATTTTTAATGTTATAAAAAATTCAAAAAGTGGTTAATATGATTCATAATGGAATTTTTAAATCACATTAAATAATAATATTTTAATATTATATCATTGTTCAGTGATACTTGGTATAACGCATAATGCAAGATATCGAGGATATCGTTGTTGCATGTATTGCAAGCCAAGTCAGTGTTGCATTTTGTGAGAAATTCTGTTGGTTTTTCATATAGAAAAATACAAATATATTTCATTTATAATTTGAACAAAATATATAATCTTTGAATATAATTATATCTAAGGAACTTAAAATTTTGTTTAACACAATCCATGTATAGTGTTGCATATACTGCAAGATAATACGGTATTGCATACAGCTCAAGATGATCTCAGTGTAGAATAATACACACAACATCAATAAATTTAAAAGGAATCAATCTTATAAAATTTTGGGGTGTTACATTCTACCACCCTTAAAATGAATTTATCCCTCAAAATTAGAAAGGTTTATTAAATGATTAGTACTTTAAAGTTTCTTTCATGAAAACCCACTTAATAAAAAGGAATACTAAAACATCATTTTACAAATGAATGTTAGAACCATAAAGGTTACCAAAATTCACTCATCATTCGATTTCCACATAGTATATGGTAGGTGTGATGTGAAAAAATGAATATGGAATAAAAATCTATCCATCATGTTCTAATGGGGAGTAATAAAGAACAAGGATTTGATAATGTTAACAACCAGAAAGCCATAAATCTGTGATGATTTAAGGGACCATTTGATTCATCAGATAAGAAGGTACTGGGATAAAATTATCGGTTTTCATGATCGTTTTCCCAATTTTTAAGAACATGAGAAGAAATACTTACTTGATTTTATTACAATCTCATCATTGGTCGGGCTTTGAACAATTTACGCATCATATCTTTTTGAATGGAATGATATTGAATTTTTCATTCTTAATGTTTTAGTAGATCATGCATTCTAAAAATTTAATGATAGTTAATTCCATGTATCATTATCCAAAATGGTTATAACAAATTATTAAACATGAAAAAGTCCATATATGGTTAGATAATACTTTATTTTAATAGAAATCATCTTATGTTTAGCATAAACCATCCAATAATTTGATAACCTTACAATCATTCTAAAAGAGGAAAAATCCAAAACTATAGAATATGGTTAAAAACACATAGTTTAACATTAATCCCTCAAATATCACAAGATATCTTTGGTTGTTCTAATTCAAAAAATATGAAGACCTTCATTATTTATTTTTTAGTTATATTAACAACCTTAATTATCAGATATCCTTATTGAAAACATGCATGTTTTCTTATTCAATAACTTATTGGATATATTCCTTAAGTACCAAACTTTTTTATACTTCATCGATTATAGCATAAAACTCTTGTCAAAAAACGCCATAATTAGTTCACATGATACTATAATAATCCAATTTACCTATTCAAATCCAAAATATCTTTAGCTTGACATAACAGGCATATTAAGGGTTATCTTTAAATTAATAACTTTTTCTCAAAGAATATCAATTTTTTGGCTCATTAAAACTATTCAACATATCATTTACAATCCTTATACTAAATTCACTTATATATTTCATTATTCATATAACATAATATTTGATGTTGGTGACATGTATACCTCAATAATCCAACATTATTCTTAAACCATTAATTATTATTTTTCATCTTCATCTTTTCTAATATATGAATCAGGTCTTGAGGTTTCTCAAACTCATGTTTCTTAGGGTTAATGAAAAAATAATTAAATAACATTTCAAACCATTAAAATTTCGTATACAATCTCTTTATCTTCAATTGTATGACCAATACTCATACCATATTTGTGATTCTCTTCATTATATTTCCACATAATAAATCGAACATCATTATTCACATAATTTCCACAGTTGAAACTATTTTATATGTAGTTATGGTAATTGAATAAGACCAGAAATCAATGTGTTATAAATATATATCAAAGATTAAAATGAATAATTAAGTAAAATTACATATAATATTTAAGTCTATGATATCTTTGGTTTAATCTTACGTTATTCATGACTATCACAAAACTCTAGGATTGTAAACTATACTTGACTTATCCTTTGGAAATCCCTAAAAATATCCTTATAAATATCTCTAGTTATCTCATTAAGTTTTTCACATACTAGTTTCTAAAGGTTTACAAATCCATCAATTTGATATTAACTATAATGACCCAAGCTTGACGTACAAGGACATTACATTACATTTGCAGAACACTTACTACATTACACAAGAAAACACCCAAATACCATATTTATTTTGTTCCTTTGTAAACAAGGAAAATAATATTCTTACTTGGTGAAATATATTATATGTCTCCTAAAAATATGTTTTCCTTTAGTTTTCCTACATAAAAAAAGTATTTATATCATGGGGAAAAGAAAACAGAAAAGGGTGACCTAAAATGCTTAGTAAGGGTCAAAATGATGAACATAAAAAAACATAAAAATAAGAATGTTAAAACATGAAAATAAATTTTGAATAACAAAATTGTGATTCACGAAAAAAAATTGTGATAGTACGTAAGGCATATTTCATAAAAACACAATTAAACAAGGTTAAATAACATTGGCATAAAACATGGAATTGTTGAAAACAAATAAGCATCTAATATGATTTCCTTAGTAGTCAAGGAATTTTGGAAAATACCATAATAGTGGGAAAATTCTATTACTGAATCGGGATTTATTTCCATATCATCCATGTATTATTGAACCATATTTACATGCTGTTGCAGCACTGTGTTACTAAACTAGATTTACATGCCTTTCCAGCCATGTATTACTGAACCCGATTTACTTTCTATTCCATCCATGTGTTAATAAACCGGATTTACGTGACGTTATAGTTATGTGAATATCATTATATATAAATATTTACTAAATTCATTGGATGAAGATATAGGTCCCACCCATATCAAAATGAAATCAATCTTACATTTTCCACAAAAACATAAATCATTCATAATAGAATAACCCATGAAATAAACTGTGTTTTTTAAACATCATTCAAACATATCATATTCCATATATAAGAAATAGATTTCATAAAAATAATTTTGTCATTAACACAATAATATAATTGTAATAATAGGAATATAAACATAACACTATTAAAATAGAGTCACATTATATTGGAAATAATTTTGATAAAAAAACATGATCATAATTATTGAGGAAAATGTCATTTCTTTTTAAAAAGCATTTTCCGTTCTCAAGAAGCCATGATATTTATAAAGAAAAAAAATTAGATTAAAATTAGATTAAAATATTTTAGAGGAATCTTCCTGGCAATAATATGTCATGAAATTTTAAAATTCCATTCATGCCGTATAAGTTTTAAAAAAATTCTCCTTATAATTTTACCAGAAATGTCAAAATATACCTCATATGGGAAAAAGGAAAATTCCTTCCATACAATGTAGTTATAGTAAAACAATTATTAAAAATGAATTTTAATATACATAGATGAATAATAAACTTTTTATTAATTTTTTTTAAAACATGGGCATGGATGATAAATATATCCCCAGTAAATACATACCTATAAACTATGTCAGATAAAATTTAGATTGCAAAATTGTCCATTTCCATAGGTTAGATATATTTCATATTTAAGTGAAACTCCAATATATTGGTTTATATAGTGTTATTAACTTATTTCAGAATCAGGATCAACATATATGGTCATATTCACCATTGTTTATTTCTAACAATTCATTGTTACTCATTATTCAAGATTTCACTTCATTATGATCATATGCATGTTTTGTTTTATATGTTCTGATTAACCTTATCAGATCAAATTTATATCATTTTAAAATGATATTAACAAATTAAATACCATATTTAATCCTTCTTTTCATTTATATATTCATTTTTAGATGTTATCATGTATAATGAATCACATCGCATCGTAGAGACGTTAGGATGTACGTACACATGAGAAATGATATAATTCCCATAATTGTTAAGTTGTATAAAATTGCATGGTGTACTCTATATTAGAATCAGTATCATTTTATAATAATAAAAAATATTTATTACAACCATTTTTATACCCATCCTAGTAAGGTGGTGGTGAAAAACAGATTACCCATAGGGCATAGAGACGGTAAGTCATACGTATGTAAGAGTAGTGATTTCATGTTTCCAAGGATGAATAGAAAGTTTTATATGATTTTTTCATTATTATAATAAAATAAAATTATATATGTTCTACTATATTTATTATTATATAATGAAAAAACTCATGTAGTTGATGCAGATGTGGAATGAAATATAAACGAAATAGTAGAAGAGATTACCTCTTCTTTGACGTGTTCTCATTAGATATCATGTTAATGGAACAAGAGTTGGTCATTTGAGAAGAACATAAACTCTATAATATAACTAGGGATATTTAGAAGAGAAATGTGAAGGTTATGGATGATATTAATGGTTTAATTAGTTGTGGATAAATGAGGGAGGATGTGAGCTTTTATAATTGAGGTGCGGGGCACTTTGGGAAACATCGAAAATATTAATTTATAATTAATTGAAAATAAATTCTAATACCCCTAAAATGAGATATATTCTAATATTAGATATAATAATATTTAAAAATCCACAAAAAATAAAATTTAAGAATGTTTCTATGTCAATTTAATCATTGTCATTTTAATTGAAAATAAGTTGTTCAATTTAATTTTAATTAAGATAACAAATGTTTCAATATCAAAACGATGAAATATTTACTTATTTTATTTCAATTATAATATAAATAAATATTTTAGATTATTTTAGATCATATCATAATTATTATACACTTTTTAAATTGTTTTATGATTTCTATATAATTTTATAAAATATTATTTTAATAAAATAACAATTCTGTCAATTTTGACAATATTAATGTCATGGTTTTTTAGAAATATAATGACAAGGTTTTATACTAGAAAAAAAATTTATACACCTAATAGGTCATGTCCATATATAAAATTATTTGTAAAAATTATTTAGCCTAAATTATTTTTATTGTAATGCTGTTTATTATTTTTATTTGATATCTCCAATATTAAAATAACTACAACAATGATTTTGTGTAATTATATAATATAATTAATTTTTGAGTAAAAAATAAAAATAATATATTATTTTTAAAATAAATTTAATATCTCTCCTGATAATATATTTATTATAATTTATATTCTATAAATGAAAAAATTAAAAATGTTATAATTATTCAAGTATGAATGTGAAAACTTTAACATTATTTTAAATAAAAAAATATAAATTTAAAAATATATATTATAAGACTCTAAATGGTTAATATTATAAAATTTGGATGATTATGGTTGAGATATACTCTTCCAATAATAATTTATCATGTATTTCGACCATTTAATGGTTATTATGATTTTAATAAAAATTGATTCATTGACTTCTCATCAATTAATTAATATTTACTCATCAATGAAATATAATTTAAGGTAATTATTTATTTCATCAAATTTAAAAATAAATTAACAATATGTAGGTAATTATTTTATCTTTCCATGGAATATTTACTATCTAAGATATAACCTAGTTATCCCTATATTAAAATTATTATACATATAAGGAATTTGAGATTGACATTTTGTAACATTCATTGGTTTTTAATATCTATGTCAATTTTCATTATAAAGTGGACATTAAATGAATATGTTTCAAACTTAAGATGTTATGGTTATAATTATATTAAAAAAATATGATTTTTCCAGGTTTATAGATAAGTTTATGGTTCTTATATTATTATTTTCGAAACCAATTTACCTGATTTACCTTTAACCACCTTAATTAAAAATTACTATAGTTACTATACATAATTTCAAAAAAGTAACATTTTAACATAATTTTGAACCACTCATTCCAAATATATAATCCATTTTTCAAAAATTAAAACAAATATGTTTTAGTAATTAATTTAAAATTAGTACTCGTTGTTAAAAACAAATAGTGGGGTTTTAAGAAGAAATAACATATCAAAAAGATTGACATGTGCCTTTGTCAAATATGAATGTGAAATTTTATCCAATGACCAAAATAGGATTAAAAGATAAAAATATATTACATTTATATTTTAAAACCATTATATTATATAATAAAACCACCTAAATTATTTCAATGGAAAAAGTTTTTACCAATTAAAATTTAGCGTATTTTTACTATTCATAAAAATGATATAAATAACTGAAAAATATCAAAAATTCATCAAAAACTAAATTTTGATGTCCTACTTCTTAAAAAAATTATTTTGTAAAATAAAACATATAATGGTTTCAAAAAATAAATTTTAAATAGGTGCACCATAAAAAGGTTGAAAAACTACATTTTTTTAAAAATACTTATTTTATCCAAAAATTGAAGTTATTCATATATCCTATCTAGAAAAAACATAAGATGATTTTTAATTTTATATAAAATTAAAAATTTGGTTAATACTATTCATAAAGGATAGTTTTTATCCCATTAAATAATAATATTTTAATATTATATCACAGTTCAATTAAACATAGTATTGCATACAATGCAAGATATCGAGGATGATCGATCTTTAGTGTAACACATGCTATTTTAGTGTTGTGTTTTGAAAATGATTCATATGGTGTTTTTTATAACATAATCTGAACATTGTTGTGAAATTAATTATATCAAAAGAACCTGAAAATTTGTGTAAAACATGCCAAGTATAGTATTGTGTGTACTGCAAACTAATACCACATTGCGTATATCAAAAGGTATTTGTGGTGAAATGTATAACACAAGACATAAAATAGATTAATAAATATATATCTCATAAATTCTCATTGTGTTACGCCAGTTCCATTCAAAGGATCAAATTATACTCAAGAGGCAGAGGGTTGGTTGACCAGAATGGAGCATTTATTTAGTTTTTCAGACACAGTCATTGAAATAAAGGTGAAATATGCCACCATATTGCTGGATGGACCGAGAAGGATAAGGTGGTATGTGATGGAGTGATAATTAAACATGAGGGATTGAGTGTATATTATTCATGTCTGTTTTCATTATCCAACAATATTGAGAGTCGATGATGTTGGATAAAGCCATTGAATTTTTCAAAAATGAGAAGGTTGATAGTACCATGAAATAGTATATAAACTTTTATTCTGATCCTGTTCTTTTCATACATGAGTTAGTATCAAATGATAAGATGAAGGCTCCAAAGATTATGTTGGTACTTTATTAGAATATTCATTCTCCATTTTTCTTATAGAAGCGTCATTATTTTGATGATGTACTAGATAAAGAAACGATGGTCGAGATGGACCTAAGTAGTATGTTATGGTTATCAAGAGTTTCTTAAAATCCAATTAGTAGTTTGCATTCGTCTATGAGAAAGAGGAAGCATGATTTTTTACATGTTGGTTCTCAACAGAATGATCATTCTAGAGCTCCTATGGTTCCTGGAAGAGTTCCTTTTGTTTTTTACCATTATGGAAAGTTGAGACATTTAATGAGGGTTTTCATGGAGGCACCTATGAATAAATAATCCAACTGGCTCTTTGGTCACTAGAAAAGAGTCTTAGTTGTTTACCCTACTATGAATAGTAGAAAGAGATAACCATAACCATCTAAAAATGTGGTGGAATCATATGCTTCTATTGAAAAAGGGTTCAATCCACATGACTATAGAGTAATTATTATTCACATAGTGGAAGAGTCTTCATAGGAAGAAGATACAGGTTCGGTGACCATGGGAGGTACCATTATTATAACTTTGTTGTTAGTGAATATACTTTTTTATAATGGTGAATCAAATTCATTTATTATAACTTATCTTTTTAGTCTTCTAAATCATCAAATATAGATTTTGTCTTGTTCAGTGTATATAACAGAAGCCCTTGGTATAAATAGATAACATGGTATCCATAGTCACTCTTCTATTTTCCCTCTAATATATTTTGATATTTCATTGAGTTATCTAATTCGTAACATGAAACATCGTACATCATTTTAGAGATGGATAGGCTCATTTCTAAGAAATCCTGGATTCATTATCATCTTCAACTAGAAATTGTTACTACACCCGATGTTGTGTTTAATATAATTCAAGGATAATGGGACCTAACATCATGTAGAGGAATAACATCTTATACAGAGATAGGGAATTAATATATGTGATTTATTTGGACCCTGTGTAGGAACATTTGATTATTTATCTCCCTTGAGTTATCGTCGAGTATGCAGACTCTGTTTCTTTATAATTCTATTGATTTTCTACAATATGGGAGGTTGAGTTTTCTATTGACTTAATTCTTGGTGCTCAACTAGTATATATTCTTTGTTACAACATTTCACTTGATGGGTTGAAAGAGTTTAAGGCCCTATTGGATGATATTATAGAGAAATTATTTATACACATAAGTGTGTCACTTTGGGCAGCACCAGGTCTCTTCTCTAAGAATGTTTATGGTTCAATTCTCCAATGTGTTGATTAATAGAAGTTTAATCGAGTTATAGTAAAATAAAAATATCTATTACCATGATTAAATGACCTGTTTTATCTTTTTAAAGGGGTAACGTGGATCTCGAAGATTTATCTCCTTCCATGTTACAATTATTTGTGGATAAATGATGTTGAAATTATGAAAACAACCCTTTATATTAGTTATAATCACTATGTGAACATATCAAACCCTTTGGTTAACTAATTCATCTTTACTCTTCATTTATTTAAGGAACTTGATTTTTTATTATTATTTTCATACCTCTGTGGTAGTCTATGTGGATTAAATCATCATTTACTCTATTTCTGAGGATGATCATACACTTTATATGAGAATATTCATGAGTTTTCTGATAAATCACAGAATCTATGCCATGCTTTTGAACTGTGATTTATGGATTTGAGAAGTAAAATAATTGCTACACATGGTGTTTTATCATGGTATCTATGTTGAACCTGAAAATGTGAAGTTTATTATGACATTGGAACCACCAAAAAATGTATTCGATATTAGGAGCATCTTGGGATTGGCTTGTAATTTTTACCAGTTTTTTATAGACTTCTCAATGTTGGGTTCTTTGATGAATACTCTAACTGGAAAGGGATTAAAGTTTTCTACGGATGAAAACTATCAAAAATAATTTGTTGATAAAAAATATATTTTTATTTTTGTGCCATTGTTGTTTCTTCCAAAGGATGAAGAATTCTATGCTGTCTTTTGGGATGCATTATGTCCAGGCATAGGCTACATCCATATACTGGGTAATCATGTCATTGATTGGGTCTCTAATTGTCTCAATCCATTCAAGAATAATTATATTACCCCTGACAATGAACATGAAACTATGATATATGCACTTAAAATTTGGCTACATTACCTTTAATGATAAAGAATAAATCTGTTTTCAGACTTCAAGAGATTGAGTTTTATACTCTATAAAAAGGATTGAAATATCCATTATAGCCATTGGGTTAAATACCTTAAAATTTTGGATTTTGAAAGTTCCAACACCCCAGGGAAACATAAATTATTTTCTAGATTCCTTGAGTAGGAATCTTCCGACCCAAGTAGTGAAATAATAATAAGAAGAGTGGAACTTGAGGGATCTGTTTGAACAGTTTCAAGTTAGAGTTTTGAAAGATGGGGCTAAGGATTACATGGAAAGTGTTTAGTTTATATCCACTATTATCAAATTGATTCATCAGGATAAATATCTTGATGAATATTATGATATAATTAGAGAATATTTTTTTTTGGTGTGGAGACCATGTTTGATTGGTCATTATCAAAATCAAGCATTCAATGCTTTTAGAAATAGTTGTGTACCATCTGTGGTAAGGAAATATGTGATGGGGGGTTGAAATAATTCTTGTACATTGTGAAACAAGGAACCATGAAGATATTATATTACATGATGTGACCATTCTGCTGGCCAGGTATGATATGGGACATTACCAATATGATTATCATTGTTATCTATTTCAACAGGTTATGAATGAGCACCCAATACCTCTAGGGTTAATTCATAAAATTCCAATCCCTAAATGGAAGTGGGATATGATCACTATAGACAATTGTGTTTGGTATCCCCATACCCTAAAAAATATGAATGTGATATGGGCTGTGACCGAATGGCAATCTAAATCAGCAGACATTATACCCAATCATGATACATCCAATATATAGAATTTTGGAAATATCAATGTTTAACGAAGTTTTATTTTTCATATATTTCCATTGGATATTTTTTATAATAGCGATCCATTGTTCAATTATCATTTTTCTAGATGAGTTCAGGAGGAATTGGTAGATTATGTTAGTTTATGTAGGAAATACTTTCCATAGCCAGTTGGAGAGGGAGGAAGAGAAATATAGATTATTGAGGATATGCTTCATGATTGTGTTCTCAATATTGGTGGAGCTAGGGATGATCACTTTGCACTTGTTGATTATTCTTATAAAAATAGTTACCAGACTGTGATCATAATTTCTCTTTTTGATTCCATGTATGGATGACCAGGTAAATATTAATTGGGTTGGTTGGAGATTGGTGAGAAATAATTGTTTTAACAGACCATGGTCCAAGAGATAATGAAAATTTTTCTGCTAATTAATAAGTGAATGGTTATTACATAGAGCCGATATAAGTGTTAGGATGATCGTTATCATAGACCATTTTAATTTTCATTTGGTAACCAGGTGTTCCTGAAATATTCAACCTATTTGGGACATTTATGGCTTGGGGGGGGGGGAAGGGAAACTCTATTCTCAATTTTTTTTACATGTTGAGGTTTTTAAGATGTTGGGAAAAAATTCTTATCATTTATCAATTACACTGATATTAATGTTGATACATTATGTATCCAATGTATCTAGACAATGAATTTATCTATCTGATCCATCACTTGTTATGAGATGAAGTGATCTGGAGGTTGAACCTGATTTATCTGTGAATTAATGGAAAATATGGATTTATGACTCTAAAACTTTGGTACCTAATAAAAGGAAGATACCTTTTATGGTAGCATGGTTCTAATTAAAATTATATATTGTAGAGGTAAGAACTAATGAGATTTCATTGGACTTATCATTTTGGCATTGAAGCTACTTCATAGGAATTCTGGAGACAGAATGATCCTATGGTGGGGATGTTTTGATATCAGGTTACCAGTTTAATTTATTCTTAAAACCCTATCTTTAATCATTATTTGGAATTGTTTTGGAGTGTTATGGTTTAGTTGTGAAAATTTTGGATCTTTCTGGGCAAGTAAACATATGGCATATAATTTTCCAAAATCATTCACCCAATCAAACCAATCTTTCGAAAATCAGACAAAATATTTTCAGTGGTTGGAACATGGTTAGTTAGTACAGGTTCCCTCATATGTGAAACAATGAGGCCCATTTAAATGGGAACACGGTTAGTGAATATTTTATTCAAACAATGAAACCCTTCCTAAGAAACAATGCATACAAGTTTTTATTAATCTGAATTAAGATTAATATTTTTCGAACCCCCTTTCCTACCCTCAAAACCCGATATGACCCATAATAATTTCCTACTATACTAAGTTCACCCAATATGTTTTTTGGCCCCATAATTCACTCTCATATGTGACTCAAGGCATGATGGATGTTGTTCGATCATCTCCAAGTTATTTTATTCTCCTCGATCTCTATCTCTTATGATATATCATATCCTCCCATGGGTTTTGTTAATACCATTTATAATTTATGGATATAATACACACTATTTTTGATATAATACAATTTTTGATTCATAAATAATTTTTTTCACCATAATCTATCGGATTTTCCATCGATGAAATCTTGATTCTAGATCCCATGATCCCGAGGTAAGTGGTTCCATTATGATGCCAATTTTATGTTAACCTTAAACTATTGTACAATATTATAGTAGTTCTATTTAAATAAAATTACAATATTTTTTTAAAATTTTATTCAATTGGTATTTTGGAAAACCCTAATCCAATTGACTTCGAGCATAAAAAAATTGTTTTCGACATGAAATTGCAAAAAACCCAATTCTATTGACTTTGGGTGTGTTTATGGAAATTTTTGAGAGTTTAATTATTTAATTTAAATATTGTATTGGATGGATGTAAAGACCCTAATTTTCCAGGGAATATTTTTAATTAAATATATGGAATTATTACAAGTCTATGAACATTTACGACGTGTGATTCCGAGGCCCGGTGTGCCCGAAACGAATTTCCGAACTTTTTTTAGGTACGTTCAGTAAACCCGCGAGCAGCATTTTCCAACATTTAAACCGGTGACCAAATTAAAAATGCAAGGACACCATTGAATCCACAACACTATGATTCTATTAAGGGAGGCTTCTATTTGACCTCATTAGGTCTTGAGAAAAAGTTCAAGTTTGGGAATTTTAAAAGAATAATAAAAATAAAAAAGATAATTTTTATTATCTCATTTATCTTTTCCTCCAATAGACAAGTGGAGTGTGGGATCAGTGATGTGTCAAGATAATAAATTACATGACTGTTCGTTTCTAAGTAACTGTACCATTAGGGAACTAGGATGGTTTCTAATTAATGGGCCTCCATTAATTCCACGAAGGATTCATTCCTTCCCCCTCTCCTATTTATATGGATCTTGGGTAGAGGTGTCGGCACAGCTTTACCAAGAAATGATGTGATGAAAAAGTGATTAGATGCCTTATCCTTGGAGGATGAATCTAGTTACAGTGGGAGGTGATGGCCTACATAGAAAACCCAAACTAGAGATCTATGATTGATCGACATCATTGGAGGCTAATTATGAGGACACTGAATGCCAAACCACTTCCACAAATGCACGCGCTCCATTGTTCTTGAGGTCGGGGTTTGATTCTTGTTTCATTCAAGTAAATTTCCTAAATCCCATTATCATCCATATTTCTTACAAGCTAACTCAGAGGGTGTGGGCCTAACGAACCCAGCCCGGACCCTCTGTGGAAGACCGCCAGCACGGAGACACCGATAGGCTACGAAGGAGGCAGCACACTGACTCACACTGCAAAAGGAGTCTGCAACACTAAGCCATGGTGGTCATCAGAGCAGACATTACAAGCCTCTCATGGAGGAGGTGCAATGTGCCTTTGCGTGCCGCTAATGAGGAAAAGGATACGTCTCTTCAGCCGCGGTGGTCGGAGAAAGAGGTCAGCACATAGTTCGGCTACAGAAGGGGAGGCAACCTGACTAGTGCGCCACTGGTGAGAGGGTGGGCGGCGCGACCAGTGCACCACCATCAAGTAGAGGGTCGCGATCGAAGCTATGGAAGAGGTAGACCAAACACCTACCTGGCGGGTTCCGTAGTGACCGGGTGATGCCTACATGGTATTTTCATTTCACAACAACCGAAAGGCCTTTGGTATATTTCGGAAATCATGGGGGAAACATCCCCCTTTCCAGTTGAGGAGGACTGTGGTCATGCTACCTGCCCAACGGGCCCCCAACCTGGTGGGTCGTGCCCTCTTGCCAGCCTAGACACCCTTTGCAGGTAGCCCCCTTGCGGGTCAGGCCACCCCACTTGCGGGACGGTCCGGACCGCGGCCCAATGGGCTGAGCCCGCCCACAGCCCTGCCCGGCAGGGTTTCACCTGGACCAGGTGAGGTCGAGCCAGACCGGGATGCTCCAGGTCGGACAGGACCTCGGCCCAACTAGATCTAGGAAATGCTTAAATGGTCATATCTTGAGAACCAGACATCCGATTAAAAAATGTATGTGGGGTTTGGATCCTTGGATCGATAAGGTCCTTTTGGTATACACCACTTGAATTTTGGTGAAAGTTGAAGTATGACCAGGATGGAAGGAACTCAAATCCAACTGGGCCCTCAGATCTAAAACATTTATAACTCAGTGACTGGGCATCCAGTTGAAGAACTGTCTATCGTGTTGGAACCACTACGACATTGATGTATTTGGGTCACCTTTTTGTGGATCTAAGTGGCAGTTGAGGTACAACCGATATCTTGGGAGGCATATTCTATGGAACTCGAGTGCACTGGGTGCGAGGAATACTGTGGAAGGGTGTTACATGAAGAAAGAATATCGATCTTAAGTGGGTATAAATCTATTGATACTATGTGGGTTAGATTCTATCAAATACTATGTCGGTCATTCCTCATCGATCTTGTGTGGGTTAGCACATACTGATCCTATATGGGTAATATCCTGTGTGGGTCAGTGGGGGTTAGTACCTGTCAATCCTGTGTCGGTCAGTAGCATTTCCATCTAACAAAATAAGATGATCTAGTTATGACTAATCATTTTTATTTCTATACATAAGATAAACCAATTTGGGAGTTAAGTTTTTTTATATTCGTGGTGATGTCTTCATCGTGTTACATGTGTGGTACATCTATCTTTATGGTGTTACCTGTGTGGTACTTCTACCTTCATGGTGTTACATATTTCTTATGATTCCCTCATGTCTGAGGTGAGTATGCCATGATAACATTGGTATATGTATGGGAATATACATAAGTATTGTTGATGTCTGTTGCTTCATTCTTTGAGATTCAGGTATTGCTTTGTGGTATTTCCTTTTTGGAATTCTGGGTGGCCAATGGGGGTATCAGAGTCCCTAATGAGTATCATTATAAACATCCTTTCATTTTATACACATTAACCTTGTTGTGTCTTGTGAATGTGATGATAATCATGGATCAAGACTGAGGGCGTCAGGATTGGACGGTACTCAGAGGTGGAGCATCTGGCATGACGTGACACATGGACTACTGTTCATGATTTGTAACAAACCATCATGTAGGATCCTTGGTGGATGATCAATGAGTTGTTTTTTTACTTTAATAGTGGTACTTAAACATTTTTCATTCATGCTTGTATTCTATCCCCTTTTACATTCATCACTATTTATTTTCAGTGCACATTTTCTAAGGTAGATTACAATGTGATTGCTTGTTGTTGTGTTCTAGGAATGTTTGTCAAAATATGTTAAAATGAAATGTGTTTCCATTTTAGGGATATTCCTTTCTGGTGCTAATCGCCAGACCCTGGACTCAAGAAGGTGGCCTTGGGGTAGTCACGACACGGGACCCGGTGGACGGGTCGTGAAAAAGTGGTATCAGATGAGTCGGTTCTACATAATAACTAGGAATATGATCTTTTCAATGTAGGAATAAATTTATGTTTTATGAGTGTGTTTTTCATTTTTGGGAATTCAGTATTAGCGTTGTGGCTGACGTATCCATACACCAGGACCCTAAAATATGATTTTTTAATAATCACACGAAAACATTAATTGCGTGTGTTTTGAAAAGTTTTCATTGATCTATTGAGTCAGCTCAACAGATATAATATAACGACTACAACACATGTGTTTTATTTTATGATTCCACCACATAGACAACCAGCCAAGATTCCCGAGAGAGAACATGACAACGGCCCACTGAGCGATGAGGCCTCAGTGCAGGGCCCTCTTATGGCATTAGCACAATCGGGTGGTCTACCAGCAATACCACTACAACATGGGAATTCGTTCTCACCATACCCACCGGTAGTGGGTGCACACCGACAGAGCGCATTGAATGAGTTCCAGATGTAGAGGTCTCTAAGGTTTTGAGGTGATATGGACCTGTAGGTGGATAACCATTGGTTTGAGGCTATAGTTAATGTTTTTCACTTAGTGGGGACACCAGCTGATCTGATGGTGATCCTACCAACAATTCTTTTTCAGGCAGCAACTTAGAGATGGTGGAGCTGGATACTCTAGATACAAGACGAGGCGACCATCATCTTGGAAGACTTCGAGAGGCTTTTCAGTGTAGATTTCATCTCAGTGACCTTACGCTCAGCGCATATACAGAAGCTGTTTCACTTACAGTAGGGCAGCATGACTGTGGCCTAGTACATGGCGAGGTCAACCGGTCTCTCTCACTACTCCACTAACATAGTACAAGACCCATTATTCAGGGAACATGCCTTTTTACAGGGTCTCTAATAAAAGATTAGAGCATTGATGATATCACTCCGCATTCTGACACAGGCTATTGTGCTAGAGAAGGTGCTTTCGATGGATTGCTTCCTAGTTGAGAAGACACTGACAACGAGAGACACCACAGAACATCAGGTTGTAGATTCATCTACAGTAGGTAGTAGGTAGATTACGTAGGGCCCCAAGCAGGCCTGGGATTCTTTTGGATGAACTCAGGAAATAGGGTTAGTGGCATGGGGCTCACGGACATAGGAGGACAGCTGAGGAGTATGTAGTTATTATCATGTGGTGGGCAGGGTCCCATGGCTCGTGATTTCATAACCCGCCATAAGGATGACCAGAATAAGGTCAAGGGACTGCCATGTCAGAGTCATAGAATTAATCCGGGAGGACCGTAGTCAATAGGAAGGCATGGAAGAGGAGCTGGCCATGCAGTAGACAATGGGAGGCGATTCGAGGTTCTACAGTCACAACCTCTAAGTGGTCCACCCTGACCACATGGAGCAGGTTGACAAGAATGAGTTTTGATCTAGGAAGATGAGGCATATGACCACTGTGGTTAGGAGATTATTAGAGGTAAGATCTATTTCTACTCCACCTTAGATTCATTACTTATAGACATAGGTTCCAGTCACTCATTTACTGCCACAACCATTGTTCAGAGCTCGAAGATTCTGGTAGAGCCGTTGGAATGATCCTTATGGATAGAGACTCTTACAAAAGTGGATTAGATGATTACACACTGGTGCTGGAAGTGTGAGGTTACTCTAGGAGGAAATATCTATAGTTGGGATCTTTTAGTAGTGGTGCAGAGGCCTTACGACATCATATTGGGTATGGGATGGTTATCAAGAGTCTTTGATCATAATGACTATATTAGGACCAAATTTCAGTGTACCAGCAAGGATGGGACTAGGTTTTCATTCATAGGTGAGAAGGGAACCTTTGCAACAAAATATGGACTTACCTTGATGATGGTGCAACCTATCACAAATATGTTGGGTAGACTAACCCCCAGAGTTGAATATGTTTAGAGTCCCAGCTGTCCTGTAGTGGTGGACTAGTTTGTTGATGCCTTTCCTAATGATTTTTCAGGACTACCTCCATGTAGAGTGGTAGAGTTTTACATCGACTTGTACCTTGGGATGACACCGATATCTACACCAGCATATCGGATGGCTCCCGTGGAGTGTCGTGAGTTACAGGTACAGTTGGAGGAATTATAAGGAAAGGGGTTCATAAGGCATAGTGTATCTCTATGGGCAGCCCCAATTTTGTTCGCCAAGAAGGCAGATGGGAGTTTGAGACTCTATGTGGACTACAGGAACCTAAACCAGGTGACCGCGAAGAACATGTATCCATGTCCATGGATTGATGATCTTTTTGATCATCTGAAGGGAGTTCGTTGGTTTTTGAAGGTAGTTCTCAGATCAGGATATCATCAACTCATATTATGATATGAGGATGTGGATAAGACGACCTTTAGATGTCAGTATGTCCACAATGAGTTTTTCTATATGCCATTCAGAGTGACCAATTCCCTAGAAGTGTTCACGGGACTCATGAATAGGACCTTTTAGCCTTACCTTGATTGTTTTATGGTGGTCGTCATCAATGACATCTGGATATACTCCGCGGTGGAGGAGGAGCCTGCTTATCATCTGCAGATAGTTATGGATACACTCCAAGTGAACCAGCTTCATGGGAAGCTCTTAAAGTTCTAGTTCTAGATCCGAGAGGTCCACTTTCTAGGAAACGTTATCTCAGAGGCTAGAGTTGGAGTGGATCCACTGACGATAGAGGATGTACTTGCTTGGGAGCCACCCAAGAGTGTGACTGAGGTGCATAGTTTCCTACGGTTGGCCATATACGACCAATCAATCAATCATAACTTTTCCAGAGGTACGCAACCCAGGTCAGAATTGACAAAAAAAGGACATTCATTCATATGGACATGGAGATTCTAGTAGAGTTTTCATGAGATGATGTAGTGAATGACAACTTCCTCCATCTTGAGTCTACCAGAATAGGGTATTGGGTATGTAGTATACTATAAACTACCATGGAATAGATTTGGAAGTGTCCTAATGTAGGAGAATGTTGTAATTTCTAATGGTTCGTGACAATTGAGACAACATGAGGAGAACTACGATACACTTGACTGGGAGTTAGCTGTAGTGGACCTGTCCATAAATATGTGGAAACATTACATGATGGGTGAAACTTTTATAGTATAATATGATCAAAAGTGTCTCAGGTATATTTTCTCATAGAGGGACCTGAACATGAGACAAAGACGATGGCAGGAGTTCCACCAGTACTATGAATTAGAGATATTCTAAACTCATGGGATGGGGAACATAGTAGTAGATGCACTCAGCAAGAGGTCTGGTCTACATTTTCTGAGTGAGGTGACAGAGAAGTTAGCCATTATGTAGATATTTTTCATGGATAGAGATGGATCCACATACCTACAGTATATGTTAGTCACTCCCCCAGTCCTTCAGTGAGTTAGGGAGGCGCATCATGGAGACATTGACTTTGATGATCGACGTGCTATGAAATACTCATGAAGGGAACCTAATAGATTTTATAAAGGTGGGAAGTGAAACATTATCTACATAGGACGTACCATGGTACCATTGGTGTGACGGGAGTAGGTGTTGAGGGAGTTCCATATGTCTCCTCTAGTATACATCATGGTTTGGTGATGATTTACCATGACCTCTGACCATAGCACTGGTGGCAAGGGATGATGAAAGCACTGGCAGAGTATGTTTTCCAATGCCTCACTTTTAAGAAAGTTAGGGTCAAGCATTGGGTACCAATAGGCTTTGCACAGTTACTAGAGGGGACGGAGTGGATGTGGGATAGAATCTCCATGGACCTTTTGAAAAGGCGTCAACATATGTCTAGGGGACATGATTCCATCTGGGTGATCGTTGAACGGATCACCAAGTTGGCTCAATTCCTCCCAATCCGAGAGAGTGGATTGGAAGAGGTCTTGGTAAACCTCTATGTATAAAAGATTTTTTGGCCTCATGGGGTGCTATCAATGATTGTCTTTGATCATGACACGCGATTTACTTCCCCCTTGTGGAAGGGATTACAAGAGGCGTTCACGAGTCAACTACATTTGAGCACTTCCTTTCATCCTCAGACGGATGGTCAGACACAATAGACCATACAAGCACTGGAGGAAGTGCATTGTGCTTGCATCCTAGATTTTGGCTATAGTTGGGAGGATCACTCTCCCCTGGTGGAGTTCCCATACAACAATAGATTTCAATCCACCATCAGTATGGCACCATTAGAAGCTCCATATGGTCGACCTTTCCGATCACCTCTATGATGGACAGACTTAGGGGGGTCCCCACATATGGGTCCAAAGTTGGTACGTTCTACCATTGAAAAGGTGCATATCTTCCAGGAGCAGATACAGATGGAACAGAGAAGACATAAGTCTTATGCTGACAGTAGGTGGAGACCTTTGATGGTCTAGGAGGGGGAACATGTATTCTTGCATGTCTCTCATCAAAGGGGACTACATAGATCTGGTCGAGGTGGAATGTCATCACTGAGGATTTTCGCCCCATTTTAGCTACTTCAGAGGATTGGAGAGGTGGAATATTTCTTGGCGCTTCCACCAAAGTTTGAGAGGGTGCAAGATATATTCCACGTATCCCAGCTGAGCAAATACGTGCATTACCCTTCTCACATCACCGACCATGGAGAGATATACTTTGATGATGGGGAGATGTTTATAGAGGTTTCAGATGAGATTGAGGATTGAAAGGTGAGGATCATTAATGGTTGATAGATACCTCTAGTGCATTTCTGCTGGCAGCATGAGAACCTCTAGGAGATCACTTTGGAGCGGGAGGCCCATATTCGTGCTTAGAACCCCCATTTGTTTTCTAAGTCTATGTTGTGGGTTTTGGGGATGAAAATCCCTATGGCGGGGAGAATATAAAAATCCAAATTTCCTATGTAATTTTTTAATTAATTATATGCAATTATTACTAGTCTTTGTAAATTTACGGTGCATGATTCTGGGGCACGATGTGCCTGTAACTAATTTTTTATCTTTGTTTAGGTACGTTCAATAAACGCACAAGTGGCTTTTCAAAATTATGAACTGGTGTTCGGATTAAAAATACAAGCACACCATTGAATCCACAACACCAGGATTCACTTAAGGGAGGATTCACTTTGACCATAGTAGGTCTAGAGAGAATGTTTATTTTTGACACTTTTAAAAGAATAATAAAAATAAATTAGTTAATTTTTATTTTCTCATTTATCATTTCCTCCAACGGACAAGCGGTGTGTGGGACCAATGACGTGTCAAGCCATTGAATGTCTTCACCATTCATTTTGACGTAAATACACCATTATGGAATTCGGAAGGTTACTAATTAATGGGACTCCATCAATTCCATGAATGTTGCACACCCTATCCATCTCCTATTTATATGGAGCTTTGGGAGAGGTGTCAGCACTACTTCGCTAAGAAACTATGTGCTGAAAAAGAGCTGAGATGCTAAACCCTTAGAAGATGGAGCCGGTTCCAGTGGTAGGTGATGAGCAACACCGAAACCCCAAACTGGAGATCGACGACCGAGCGACGTCGTTGGAGGCTAGTTGCGAGGGATCCAAATTCCAACCCACATCCACAAACGCATTCCCACCATTACTCTTGAGGTAGGAGTTTGATTCTTGTTTAATTAAAATGAATTTCATGAAAACCATTATCCCCCATCATGATTATGAGCTAACATCACTACGGGAAAAATCACTATTTGCGACGGGTTATTTGTGACGGGAAAAATTCCCGTCTTAAATAACCAGTCCAAGAAGCTATTTGCGATGGGGAAAGTAGCCTGTCGCAAATAACCAATTATTTGCGACGATATTTCGTCTCCCGTTGCAAATAGTTTGGCATGACTTGCGCGCCAAACCATGTGGCTTGTGCGCCAAACAGCGCAGGGGTATTTGCGATGGGTGTCGTCGCAAACACCCAGCGGAGGTCAATAACTTTTTGCGACGGGATGCCATCCCATCTCAAAAAGATTGTCGGCAGGTACTTTTTGGGACAGGTCTCGTCGCAAATAACCTTTTAACCGTCGACTGTAGTTAATGCGGGCGAGGTTAATTGCGACGAGCCCCGTTGCAAATACCACAATTTACAATGGGAAGCCCGTCGCTAAAACTCTCATCACAACTAATCTAACCTATATATACCCCCATCTGTTTTTTCCCGAATCATTTAGATCTTGATTTCTCTCTCTCTTCAATCTTCAGTTTCAAAGAGCAATTTTCTTTTCGTTGATGTTTTTATACGAGGGCAATCGAAGGGCGTCAATATCTTCAGAATATCAAAGTTAAAGGTATTAATATTTTTTTTTATTTTTTTTATGTTAATTTTAATTGTTGTTTATTAGTTCTAATTTAATTATATTTTAATTGATTTTTATTTATATTTAGTTTCATTAAGAAATTGATATTGTTTGTTATAATTATAAATAATTAGTTATAATTAATTTTAAATAGTTATAATTAGGAATAATTAGATATAATTAGGAATAAATAGATATAATTATGAATAAATAGATATAATTAGGAATAAATAGATACAATTAGGAATAAATAGATATAATTTGGAATAAATAGATATAATTAGGAATAAATAGATATAATTAAGAATAAATAGATATAATTAAGAATAATTAGTAATAACTAGGACTAATTAGTAATAATTAGTAATAATTAGGACTAATTAGTAATAATTTGGAATAATTAGTAATAATTAGGAATAATTAGTAATAATTAGGAATAATAAGCAATAATTAGGAATAATTAGTAATAATTAGGTATAATTAGTAATAATTACGTATAATTAGTAATAATTACGTATAATTAGTAATATTTACGTATAATTAGTAATAATTATGTATAATCAGTAATAATTATGCATAATTAGTAATAATTATGTATAATTAGTAATAATTATGTATAATTTGTAATAATTGTATATAATTAGTAATAATTAGCTAGAGTTAGTAATAATTAGTTATAGTTAGTAATAATTAGGAATACTTAGAAATAATTAAGAATAACTAGGAATAATTAGGAATAATTAGTAATAATTAGTAATAATTAAGAATAATTAGGAATAATTAGGAATATTTATGAATAATTAGGAATAATGAGGAATAATTAGGAATAATTAAGAATAATTAGGAACATTTAGTAATAATTAGTAATAATAAGCAGTAATTAGTAATAATCAGTAATAATTAGGAATAATCAATAATAATTAGTAATAATTAGTAATAATTAGTAATAATTAGTAATAATTAGTAATAATTAGGAATAATAAGGAATAATTAGTAATAATTAGGAATAATTAAAAATAATTATGAATAATTATGAATAATTATGAATAATTTGGAATAATTAGTAATAATTAATAATAATTAGTAATAATTAGTAATAATTAGTAATAATTAGTATTAATTAGTAAAAATTAGGAATAATTAGGAATAATTAGGAATAAATAAGAATAATTAGTAATAATTAGGAATATTTAGTAATAATTAGTAATAATTAACAATAATTAGAAATAATTAGTAATAATTAGTCATAATTAGTAACAATTAGTAATAATTAGTAATAATTAGTAATAATTATCTATAAATAGCTATAATTATCTATAAATAGGTATAATTAGCTATAAATAGCAATAATTAGATATAAATAGCTATAAATAGCTATAAATAACTATAATTAGCTATAAATAGCTATAATTAACTATAATTAGCTATAATTAGCTACAATTAGCTATAATTAGCTATAATTAGCTATAATTAGGTATAATTAGGTATAATTAGCTATAATTAAGAATAATTAGCTATAATTAGCTATAATGATGAATAATTATCTATAATTAGCTATAATTAAGAATAATTAGCTATAATTAGGAATAATTAGCCTATAATTAGCTGTACTTTTATATAATTAGCTATATTTAGCTATATTTAGCTATATTTAGTTATATTTAGGAATAATTACCTATATGTAAGAATAATTAGGTATAATTAGGAATAATTAAGAATAATTAGGAATAATTATGAATAATTAGGAATAATTAGGAATAATTAGGAATAATTAGGAATAATTAGGAATAATTAGGAATAATTAGGAAATAAATAGCTAAAATTATCTATAAATAGATACAATTAGCTATAAATAGCTACAATTATCTATAATTAGCTACAATTAGGAATAATTTGCTACCATTAGGAATAATTAGCTACAATTTGGAATAATTAGCTACAATTAGGAATAATTATCTATAATTAGATATAATTAGGAAAAATTAGATATAATTAGGAACAATTAGATATAATTAGGAACAATTAGATATAATTAGGATCAATTAGATAAAATTAGGGAGACTTAGTAATAATTAGTAAGACATAGTAATAATTAGTAATACTTCGTAATAATTAGATATAATTAGTAATAATTAGATATAATTAGTAAAAAAAATTATATTATCAATATTAATGAAATAACATTATTAATATTATTAAAATAATAAAAAATTTATAAAATATTAAAATTATCAATATTCTGAACATGATTTTCTCTATTCTTAATATGTTCAAATCTCAAAGGGTCGCCAATTGTCAGGTCTTGCGCAATAAAAATTTTGTGTCAGCTGAGGCCAATGTAAACTCTATAATTGTCCTTTCATGGTTGATCACCTCCCAAGTAGTGTTGCAATCAGACAAACCAATTCATGCCCTTCTTATCTATAAGAATTCTCTCACATGAACCTTTACAAGGACCATTATTCCTTTAAATTTAGGGGAAAAATAATGATATCCCCTCAAATTTTTAAGGAAGAATGATCTATGTAAAGTGTCATGTGAGATTATTCTTATAGATGAGAACGTCATTACTTTGGTCATCCTATTGCAACACTACTTGTGAGGTGATCAACCATGCAAGTACAATTATAGAGTTTACATTGGACATGACTGACACAAACTTTTTATTGCGCATGACTTGACAATTGACGACCCTTTGAGATTTGAAAATGTTAAGAATAGAACAAAGTCTATTTTGAATATTGATAATTTTAATATTTTATATTTTATTATTATTTTAATAATATTAATATTGTTTTTTCGTAAATATTGATAATATAAATTTTTTTATTACTAATAATTAGTAAATGAAATCTACTTGGAAAATGAAGGGAAAATTTGTAATCATCTCCACAATGATGATTATCAAAATTCCTTCCATTATTCAAGCAGTTTTCCTTTTGCTAAGTATTGCTATGTATTACTAAATTAGTAATAAATAGTAATAAATAGTAATAATTAGTAATTAATCAGAATAATTAGTAATAAATTGTAATAATTAGTAATAAATTTTAATAATTAGTAACAATTAGTAATAATTTGTAATAATTTGTAATAATTATCAATAATTAGTTATAATTAAAAATAATTAGCAATAATAACTGTGAGAAAGATGCAATTAAATGAGCTGTTGGAAAAAAGGGTAGCCGTCAATCCACTAGAAATTGTGTCGCCCTTAATTAATGATAATTATTAAGTAGCTGTAATTATTTATCTTCTTTTTCAGAAAGTGTTTTTATAATTTCAAACTATTCAAAAATAGTGATGATTTAATATTTTATGTAGAAAAATATGGAACACAGAAGTCGACATCGGACATTATTAGATGACCGAGCTTGGATAAATCAGCACAAAAATCCAAAATGTTCTGGTTTGAATCATGTATATATTGAGGGTGTTGAAGCTTTCGTAGAATTTGCATCATCAAAACAAGAATATGTTTTATAAGGCACAATTAAGTGTCCTTGTAAAAAATGTGCTCTGAGAACGTTTGAAACATTTGACAATGTTGGGAGACATCTCTTGCGGTTTGGTTTTCAACCAGATTTTCTTTTTTGGTATTAACATGGTGAACGTAGTTCCATAGAATATCTCAATAACTTGATTCCTGATCCATCAAAATTTCAAAATTTAGTACATAATGTGGCAGTTCTATCTGTGCAACAAACTGAAACTCATGATGATATTGATTTAACTCCTGAGTTGTAACCATCAGAATTTTATGAGTTGTTGTGGTCTACTGAGGATGCATTATATCCTGGTTTCAAGATAAGAAAATTTGAAGTGGTTGCAAAATTTATGGCTATTAAATCAGATAATGAAATGTCAAACTACTGTTTTAATCAGATATTTTCTTTGGTTAAAAAACTGTTACCTGAAGGAACTATGTTGCCTGAAAATTACTATGAGAGCAAGAGGCTTATTCGTAATTTGGGCCTTAGTTATTGGAAGATTCATGCATATCCAAATGATTGCATCTTATATTCTGGAATAAATGAGTCATTGGATATTTTCCAACATGTGGACAATCGAGTTATAATGAAGCACAACTAGGGAAGTATAGATCGATTCCAGTAAAACAGTTGAGATATTTCCCCCTCACACCCAGGTTGCAGCATTTATTTATGTCTCAGAACACAGCGTCAATGATGTCGTAGCACAAAACTAGTATTTCAACTGATAAAAGTTTGAATCATCCATCTGATGGTGATTCATGGTAACATTTTGACCGTCTGCTTCTGTCTTTTGCTATAGAAGCCCGAAAAGTGCGATTGGGTATTTCTACTGACGGTTTTTGTCCATTTGGTTCTTATGTTAGTTAGTATTCATGTTGGCCTGTCTTTATAACTCTGTACAATTTACCTCCATGGATGTTGAAGAAGGAGACTTATATCTTTTTGACTCTCTTAATCCCAGGACATATGAAAAATAATATTGATGTTTATTTTTAACCAATGATTGATGAGTTAAATGTATTGTGGAGTGATGGTGTTAATATATATGATGTTGCTCTGAAACAAAATTTCATATAAAAAGTTGAATTGATGTGGACAATTAGTGAATTTCTGGAATATGGCATGTTTTCTGGTTGGAGTACACATGGTCCGAAATCATGTCCTTTTTATATGAAAGAAAACAAACCCTTTATGCTGGTCAATGTAAAAAAAACCATGATATTTTGATTGTCACCATAGATTTCTTCCAACCTATCATCCTTTTCGTAGGAAACAATCCCATTTCAGAAATGAAACAATTGAAAGGGATGAACCTCCAATGATGATCTCAGGTACATAGTTAAAATTAGTTGTTTTTTTATTACCCCCATCACATTTGGACCAACATTAAACCAACAAAAAATTCATGGCTTTGGGAAAGAACATAATTGGATAAAACGGAGAATTTTTTGGGATCCTCTATATTTGTCTGATTTGTTGGTCCGCCACATGTTGGGTGTTATGCATATTGAGAAGAAATGTTTTGATAATTTATTTCATACAGTTTTGGATACACCAGGTAAGACCAAAGGTACTGTAAAGGAAAGATTAGATCTTGCCCATATTTGCAGGTGACCAGAACTTGAATTATTTGAAAATGTCAGATCATAGAGTTTAATGAAGCAAAAAGTATCTTATACACTTTCCAAAGTGATTTTCTTATTATTTTATTGGTGGATTGCAGATTTGAGACTCCCATATGGCTATGCTTCCAATTTGGGAAGATTTGTTAAAAATGGTTATATTAATGTATTAAAAAGTCATGATTGTCATGTTACAATGGGAAGACTTATGCCGATTGGATTCATAAGTTAGTTAAATTCAATGATTTTGGATTCGATAACAGACATATCATATTTTTTTGAGACATTTGTGCAGTGACTACAGACTACGATGCACTAAGAAAACTCATAGATGATGTTGCTGTAATTATATGTAAACTGGAAAAAATATTTCTATTGGCTTTGTTTGACTCAATGGAACATCTGATATTACATTTTCCACATGCAGATAAATGTGGAGGTCTAGTATAGTTTCGATGGAAGTACCCATTCAAGAGATGCATGCAGAAATTGGAGAAAAAAATACGTAATAAAGCATTAGTTGAAGGCTCAATTGCTGAAGCTTATTTGCAAGAGGAAATTTCTTTTTTTTCTGCTCTCATTATTTTGAATCTCAATATCCCTAAAAACAGAAATGCATGGGACGAAATGATATGAATGTTAATGAGTAAATGGAAACTCAATTAATAGTTTTTAATCAGAAAAATCTTGGTTTTAGTGGAGTTCATGAACGATGGATTTCGGATGATGAACATCACAGAGCACATACATACGTTCTCCTCAACTGTGATGAAATGACATCATTTGTCCTGTGAGTGCTTCTATCACTTATTGTATAATTTATGTTACAATATTTAAACTTATTTTATTTGTAGGTTATATGATAATCATATCCAGAAATAACTTCAAGAAATTATAGTAGCTGCTCTTGAAGAACAGAGACAAAAATATTTTTCTCATGGGTTTCAAAAACTTGTAACATAAATTATTGATGGTTTAATATGAATTCTGTTTATTATTTATTATATTGATAATTGTTTTACAAATTTTTAGGTGTCTCAATATTCTGATAAAATTGATAAGTGACTGTGTATATTGAGTAATCCACTATCCAAAATGGTTAAATATTATAATGCATATATGGTGAATGGTTTTCGATTTCATACACATGCATACATGGAATCATAAAAAACAATGAAAAATAGAGTATTCTTGAGAGGATCACATCATAGAGAAACTGATGTTTACTTTTATGGCATTTTGGATGAAATAATTGAATTTTGTTATCTAGGAAAAAATTACATAACAATGTTTAAATGTCAGTGGTTAGATACTGAGAGAGGTTTGCAAGTTCATCTGACTCATGGAATCGTCGATATTAAATAAAAAAGTCTTCTTGTAGTAAATGACCCATTTTTACTGGCACAATAGGCACATTAAATTTATTTTGCAAAGTACTGTGTTACTTCAATAGACTTGAGTGATTGGTGGAGCATAATAAAAATGAAATCATGGGAAAATCAGTTTACTCAAACTGAATGTGGTTCCGCTGAAGTGGAAGGAATTGAAATTTTTCAAGAGACGACTCAAAATCGATCTGATTTACAAAGAGACGTGAATATTGATGATGACACCCCATAATTAAGGATCGATGGTGATAAAGATGTTAATGATGTTAAAAATGAATTTGAAATGACAAGAGATGCTGAAACTGAAACTCATATGGAGATTGATGATGCTGAGGAGGAAGATGAAGACATTGACATTGACAGCTATATAGAAGAGGATCAAGATGGACATTGACTCAGTTAAATGATGGTTATAATTATAACTAATATATATCTACATATTATAGTTGTTTTCAACTATCTGCTAAAAAATATCATTTAGTGTTTCAGATGGACATTGATCTATTACGTGAGTTAGAGGAGGCTAAGCTACCTTTGGATGATGAGGATATGGGATCAGCTGACCCTTAGCCTACTGGTGGTTCAGGAGGTACGTGGAGGGGGCGCGGTCTAGCACGACTGATTATTTTTGATCCTATCCCCGAGCGAAATCCACATCTTGGTTTCGATCCACGCACACAGAGTTATTTTAACTTGTATATTTTAGTTATATTTCATTAATTTATTTATATATATAATAATTATTTTATTATTTATTCCTTATTCAAAGTTTTCAGCATGTACCTATTGGACTAGGGAGCACTATACTGCATAGTTATTTTTCTCAGCCATGGATCACATGGGAACAAATTTCCATTGATGTGCAACACGACATATTCCAGCTTTGGCGGGTAGGTAAATAAATAATATTTATTTTGAAATATTTTTTTAATAACTTGATATTATAAATTATTTTTAGGGTTTATGGTACCTTATCAATAATCGCATGTGAGACACTCTCCACGCACATGACAGGTTTCTATGTGTGATTGTTTCCACCAGTTTTTGCACAATTTCTGAAGGACATCAATTAAGAAATCAGGAGTGACATAATTTGATGAGTCGTGTAGAGCCCGCCGACCAAAAAAACATTTTATATCATGTTTGGAATGGATTATGTTTACACTGATTGGGTGGTGGATTTCAAAGGATATATTCAGTGGGACGACAGAACTGGGGGAGACAGGAGGTGACACATCAAGATGGTAGCTATACACTCAGTTCTCATAGAGAGCATCTGGTAAGTATATTTTTTAAATATTTTATATAACCTTAATTATAAATAGTTTATTTTATATTTCTGTATGCAGTCGAGAATCCAGATATTACAGAGTTCGACGTTTATCAGAGGATGTAATGTGATCCAGCTAATGGAGAGATTAGAGGTGATCACCAGCATCGGATTGTGGTTAGTATTAATTTTTCAGTTTAACAATTAAATAAATATAATATTTTGACATTTTTAATTTAAAATTGGAATTGAAGGAGTCATATGAGTTTGCGAACTCTCAGACCCAGGTTGAGGGTCAGGACGAGACGGCTGAGTAGACCAGTGCTCACCATTTCGATGGGGCTGCGTGGATGTAGGCGAATCAGTGTGGACATGAGAAGGGA
The DNA here is from genome assembly GCA_963277665.1 of Viscum album. Classification (NCBI taxonomy): domain Eukaryota; kingdom Viridiplantae; phylum Streptophyta; class Magnoliopsida; order Santalales; family Viscaceae; genus Viscum; species Viscum album. The sequence goes on from OY728123.1 coordinate 553,076,173, forward strand.
AGAGTAGTTGGAATCATCTCTCATTTGACTTATGTTACTTATTATGGTATTACTGCAATGTCATCGTCTAGCTCGAGGGGAGATCGTGGAGTGGCATCATCTTCTAGCTCACAGTATCAGGAGTAGTTACGAGCTCAGGCTGAGCATATAGAGACTTTGCAGAAGCAGCAAGAAGAGATGTGTTGGCGGCATCAGCAGCAGGAGAAGCATTACGAGGAGCAGATGAATCGATGGCAGAAGCAGCATCATGATCAGATGTAGTACATGCACGATATGTCTCGTAGTTTAGGGATGGAGTTTCCTCCACCAGCTCCTTCAGCTCCTCCACCTCCTCAAGAAGACGACCCCCCAATTATTTTTTTATGTTACAAAAATTTTAATTTAACATTGTAATATGGATTATTTACATTTTCTATCTTTAATATGGGTACAAATATTACCTAATTTAATTTTTTATATTTTTATATTTTTTTATATTTTTTTGTGAATATTGTGAATTTAATATTTTTTATTCTTTTTATTGTTTTAAAAATAGTAATATTATTTTATCATTAATCGTAATTTTATAAAATTTAATTTTTTTAAAAACTAATTTATTATTTGCGACGGGACTGTTTGCGACGAGGTCCCATCCAATAGTCTAACTAAATATTTTTAAAAACATATTTGCGATGGTACTACATGACCATCAGAAATAATTTGTTGCGATGGGCCCGTCGTAGAAAGTGTTATATATATATATATATATATTGCGACGGGATGAGAGCCCATCGCCAAAACATTTATGTATATATAATACATATAATCCAAAGATTATTTGCAACGACAATGTTTCCCATCGCAAATAACATTTTTTGCGACGGGCCGTCTCAAATACATGTATGTGCGACTTCGTTTTTTGAAATGGGCCATTTGCGGTGGGGCCCTGTCACTAAATCCTATTTGCGATGGTATCCTATCACAAATAGGCCATCACAATTATTAATAATTACATAAGTTCATGGTGGGTGTGGTCCTAAAAACCCGACCAAGACCATCCTCCACTTTTCTACCCTTACATCCTCCATGATAGACTACCAGTGCGGTGACACCAACCGACTTCGAAGGAGGCAGTGAGCTAACACACACTGGATGATGGGGCTGCGAGACTATGCTGCAACAGTTTTCAAAGCGGCCGACACCAGATGGTTACGGAGGAGGTGCAGCGTGCTATTGCACGCCGCTGATTAGTAAGGGGTTGCGGCTCATCAGCTGTGGTGTTCGTAAAAGGCGGCCGACACACCGGCCATCCATAGAATGGGGGGCGGTGCGACTAGAATGCCGCCTGTGACTAGAGGGTCACGACCTGAGCCATGGTGGAGGTATAACCCATTCCTACTCAGCGGGTTCCATGGAGACTGGTTAATGCCTACCCGGCGCCACCATTTCACAAAAACCACATGACCTCCAGGTCATTCGGGATACTAGGTGGGCGGGGACATCCCTCCTTGTAGCTCGGGCAAACCGTGGCCCAGCGGGCGGGGCCTCCAAATCCCCGCTTAGCTGGGTCAGACCCAAACCGGGTCTAGATTACCTGAACATGCTGGGGTTGGCCTTTACAGGGTATGTCGAGTCGGTCCTACCTGGTTGGACCGAACACAGGCCCAACCAGACCCAGAAACCCATAACGTTCTATATCTTGAGAGGAATACTTCCGTTTGATGAACCATATGTGGTGTTGGGTTCCTATGATTGAGATGATTCTTTTGGTATACTCCATATGAGTTTTGTTGTAAGATAGAGTACAGTTGGGTTGGATCTAACCCGAATACAACTGGGATCTCGAAATTAAAATGCTTCTAACTCATAGATCATGCATCAAATTGATGCACCATCTATCACATTAGAACAGTTAAAACATGAAAGTCCTTTGGGTTTCTAATTTGTAGAGCTATGTGTTGGTCGAGGTACGACCGATATATCAAGAAGCATATTCAACAGAACTCCAGGGCACAGGGTGTGAGAAATCATATGGAAGGATGCAACATGATGAATGAATATTTATCCTCTGTGGGTCAACATCTATTGATCCATTGTGGGTCAGATTTTATTAGATTTTTTTTGGGTTACTGCTCAACAATCTTGTGTGGGTCAGCGCATACAGATCCTATGTGGGCTAGATCCGATGTTGGTCAGTTGAGGTTAGTACCTATCGATCCTATGAGGGTTAAAATTATTTCCATATAACAGAATAAGATGATCTAGCTTATGAATAATCAATTGTATTTATGTACAAATGTTATACTTAGTCGTGAGCTTAGTCTTTTTATCCTCATGGGGATGTCATCGTGGTGTTACCTGTGTGGTACTTCTAATTTCATGGTGTTACCTTTGTGGTACTTCTACCTTCGTGATGATGTCTTCATGGTGTTACCTATGTTGTACTTGTTTCTTTGTGCTTTTACCTATGGGGTACTTCTATCTTCGTGGTGTTACATGTCTTGTACTTCTACATTCGCAGTGTTACCTGTGTGGTACTTCTATCTTCGTGGTGTTACCTATGTGGTACTTGTCCCTTAGTGATGTTACTATTGTGGTATTCTTTCCTCATGTATGAGATGTGTCTTTTATGATAACATAGTTATATGTATGGGTTTATACATAAGTAGAATAGATGTCTATTACATCGTGCATTGAGATTTAGGTATTTCTCTATGGTATTTCCTTTGTGGAACTCTAGGAGACCTATGAGGGTCTCAGGATCCCTACTGAGTATCGTTATACTCACCCCTGCACGGGCTATGACTGCACCTTGTGTTGTTTTTTGCAGATGATAGACAACATTGACCGAGGATGAGGGATCTAGGACTAGATTTTACTACGAGGTGGACCATCTAGTGTGATGTGACGTAGGGACTACTATTCGTGATATGTACCTACCCTTCAGGTAGGATCCTTGATGGACAATCCAGGGGTTGTTTTGTACTTTTTAAGTTATAATTATACCTTTTTCAGTAGGGATTGTATTCCAGGACATTTTACTTTCAGAACTATTTATTTTTAGCACACTTTTACTACAACATATTACATTTTGGTGGCTTCTTTGTTGTGTTCTTGGAATGTGTGTCTAAAAAGGTTAAAAGGAAATTCCTTCCCATTTTCGGGATTAACCATTCTGATGCTAGTCACCAAAACCAATCCTATATAAGGTGGGCATGGGGTAGTGACAACATGAGCCCTAAGGGATGGGTCATGACAAAAGAAATTGAATCGATAATTTTTTTGAATTTAATTGTGGAAATCAATTTGATGGGAAATTTTGATTTGGTTTGAAATCTCTATTTGTGAAAATGTAGTAAATTGGTTTTTGAAGATACCATAGTGTTTTATCACTGTAAAGACGTGTTGTTTCGTAAAAAACAATTATTTATTGAAATGTAAAATTGGTATATTTGAAGTAGATAATGGGATGAATTTTATTTTAAGGAATTTTGAAATACATTTTCCATCATTTTTTTGTAATAGAGAACATGAATCCATAGGTATTTATTGAGTTATTTAGATGAAATGTTACTTTTCACAATGTTCCAAAATGGAAATTCAGAGTTTCACATCCCTTAGGTGATGATGATGAGTCCTATTTAAACTGAGTTCAAATGGACGTATGTAAATATTGTTGTGTCGCCATCAGTGTGGTGTCCCAATATCATTGAATTATTATACCATCATAATCAGAAGAACATGTTTATAACTTTTTTTCATTTCAAATAAATATATGCCATTGTTGTAAACTATTTTACATGCCTTATGATTTATATAAACTATTTTATATAAATGTGTTTATTTATGCCATTTATGAATTGTTGAATTGTTTTGGAAATATTCAATCAATTGAAACATAAATACATTTCCTAAGGTATGTATATCTAATCAAATATGATGCATTAATTTTTTTATTATTCTAATGAAATCAAAAATTAATTTGTTTGAAATAGAATACCTTCTTTGGTTAATTTAATAATTTAATATATTGTCAAATATATGGTGAGACCCTAATAGAATTTTTATCTCATAGATTAAATATGGATTTAGGTGTTTGTAGATTATCTCCTACTAGGTTTTAGTAGAGGTGATGTAAAACATGGAAGAGTTTGTAGTTTTTGATACGTGGAATTTTTTAGCTGTGTTCGATGGGACTTAGGATGTTATTCATATTTTATAGAATATTTTGTGGTAGTATTGTGCTTGGTTATACCTATTTAACTTATGGTACACTACACCCTATAGAGTTTATTTTGTATGCACACTGTTTTTTTTCTTTGACTTCTCTATTGTTAATGGAAATATTATTCCCACTCTTCTTTTTTATGATGTCAGATGCTACTCACCAACCCATGGGGATTGGTACCAACTTTTTGGATTTCTCAAGACCATCTCGGTTATCAAGATACCTAGGTAGCCAAGCTTGTTCATGAAATATGTTACCAAAATGTCTCTACAATGGATTCAAGTATATATAACCAAAATTTATTTAAAAAAACTAAAGGTACATAAGGACAAGGAGGAAATGAAAAAAAATGGCAACATCACAAGAAAAAAAGGATAGAAAGTAATGGATAAATAGTTGATATCACATATTCCTGGGCCATCCCTGACCTTGAGCTCCCCCCCTGAGGCACTGGATGAAACACTCTTCTCCATTGCATTGGCTACAAATCTTGTGCCTTGTCTGTCATTTCTACGGCTTCCTCCACTTGAGCATTAGAAGTCAAAACATTTGTTTCATACTAATGATCATCCTGACCAGCCTGTTTATCCTATACCACCACCTCCTCCTATGAAACCTAGACTTTCCCCTTATCACTACCTTGCAGCTATACATTATGGACATCCTCCATCTGTTTTGAAGGTGCAATTGCCTTCAACTCCTCATACTTTTCAACCTGAACATATAACCACCATTCTTTTTATTACATACTTAAACATGATTTATTACATAAAACCTCAGTTGATACTACATAGAAGTTAGAGAGGTCTTGGGTCTTTGGGGCATAGAAACATTACCCAAAAACTGAAAACAAAAAACACAACATCTTATTGAAAACTTCCTTTACATTACCACTACATTCTCTCACACTTATCATTGCATAGGATAACCTAAGGACATGCATAAGAAAAGGATGAGATATAAATCCTATTAAGGGAAAAAATAGAATAAAATGAGAAATACAATACATGTTTGAAAATATGTATATCAATGGAGCAGAAGAGAAACATGAAAATAAATGCACGATAAAGAATGATAATCATAACATGGAGATGTGGCGAAAAAATTACATGATATTAGCATGAGTTAAGGTTCATTTCACATGGAGCACGAGTAAACCCTAATTGAACATGAATCATGAGTTAAACCTCATTTCAATTTAATTAAAATGAGTCAACACTCATTTCACATGACGTATCATGATACTATACTTTACCTAATGCATTGGAGCGCTATTAGGGTGCACCTTTCTTAATCATTTCATTTCATGCATAAGTGTGCCACATGGATTATAAAACATGGATTCATTAAACATTATCATTTACTACATGATAAAGTAGTGAGGCATTAATAAATGAAACTCTTTAAACAATTTTTAAATGTGAATAAAGGTGAATACCCTTGATAGAGAAATGGGAATTGTATTCACTACATAATGACTTTGGCTTGGAAAATCGCGGTGCAATTTCGGCAGCATAACGGCGCAAAATAAGAATTCATAATAATGGTAGATGATTGATAAAGGGGTGTCTCCTAATATGTACATGAAATGTACTATAAGGTGGTCAAATATATAAATTTCCCAAAAATTGAAATGGAATTTAGATTCGTGATACAAAATAATTACTTGAATGTAAATCAGGAGAGATAAATTTCCTACAGAATTTCAGCACGGTAACAGGTATATATAAAAGATATTAATGAGAGAGAATGGGGATATCTCATTATTCAAACATGAATTTGGTGGTATGGGGGGGGGGGGGGGTAAAAACTCATACCATAACCCTTATAATTGAAATATAAAAGGGCACAACAATATAAGGAATGTTGGACATAAATAAGGAAAGTGAGAATTCCTTACATGGAAGTGCGATCCCAAAGGATTGGGTGGGGATTGAGAAAGAAATATTGGGAGCTTGGGGTACCTTGGAAGGATTCTAGAGAGAGGAGAGAAGAGTTTGGATTAACTCCAAAGGATTTAAGTGAAGATAAAGTAGGTGCTTGGGTTAGTTTATATAGGAAATGAGAGGAAATTCTTTATTATTTATGTTTGGGACACCACATATTAAGCAAATAAAAAACACAGAACATTCCATGGTCTCTGCCCATGGATTTTTCTAAAGTTTAGTGGAAAACAATATTTTATAACTCAAATGGACGTACTTCTTAAAATAACAGGGTTGCTTTTGGGGAGGAGTGTCACCCTTTCAAGGAAGACAATTTAAAAAGAAAAAATGGTTTATATGTCTTGAAGGATCCACTAATGCTTTTTAAAATAAATAAAACAAACAAAAAATCACATTATCTTAAAGGAAAAAAAATATCAGCTGAACATAATGTTTTTAGTATTTTATAACATCAATACTGGGTCATTATGATGTTATAAAATACAATATATATTTAAACGGTATTTAATTTTTTAATGAAAAATTCAACTATCTCTAGAAATTAAGAAAAATTCACCATTAGATAATTTCAACATACTAATTCCAAAAATATTATTCATTTTATGTAAATAATTTTCTAAATATGTGAATTTTTACTTTTAAAATAAAAACAAGCATTTATCAATAAATCATGGGTTTTGAAAAAAACATCTTTCAAACCATAATTAAAATACCAATCGTATTATTAAAAATTATATGACCATTTATGTTAAATAAAAATTAATTTTTAATAATAATATTTTATTAAAATATATTTTAATTCCAAAATCAATTAATTCAGCAAAATACATTACATAGTTGAATATAACTAAAAATACAATTTTCCTTTAAAAACTATTTAGAAAGTAACAATAATTAAAAGAATGTATAATATTTATACAAAAATAATGTAAATAATAGTAGTGCTAGGGTATTGTTATATAACCCATTAAAACACTTGCATAAGTCCTTAGGGTATGGTGTGCAATGGTGACAGACTCGTTGGGTGGATCCGATAACATTGCTCGAGTGGTAATCACTATAAACTTACAATTCTGTCATAGGAGGTTCCGATCAAGCGTAATGTATTCAAGCATAACTCGGGATTGGTAATGAGTTAATCCCAATGACACCAACACCTTTTCGAGCTTCAACAAATGGGTTTCGTATGGGTCAAATCTATTAGATGAGGCTATCACATCCTTTTTCTGGGTAAATTGGATTTTTTAAAGCCCTATATGTATATTAATCATGTGATCAGTATTCAATGACTATATTAGCAACAGTAAAAATCCAAAAAATATTTTAAAATCCAAATCATTGAACCAAATAATTTCATACGTTTTACATAACCATAAGAAGAAATTTAAATAGACCAAGATAAATTTTACTTAATTAATTTTTGGGTCGATACAATATTCCCCCATAAGAAATTTCACCCTTTAAAATTCATTTTCCCACACAAAAATAGATGTGGTAAACTATGCATTATCACTTCTTTTGATTACCACATCACTTCTTCAAACTGGTGGTTCTTCCACAACACCTTGGCGAGGGGAATTGTCTAATTTCATAGAACTTTTTCTCTACGATCTAAGATCTTTATTGGTTGATTATCATAAGAAAGATCATCCTCCAGCTATACTACCTCTGAAGAGATCACCTGTAAAGGGTCTGGAATGTACTTACTTAAGACGAATACATAAAAGTCATCATGTTCTTTTTCCATGGTAGGTGGAAGTGCTAGTCGATAGGCCACAACCCCGACATGATCAAAATTTTCGATGGGGCTGATCTAACAAGGACTTAACATCCCATTCCTTCCAAACATCCTGACCTTCTTAAATAGTGATATGTGTAGAAGTATGATGTCTTCAACTTTAATATCAATTTATCATCAAAATTTATCTACATAACTCTTTCACTGAATCTGGGCTGCATTGATATCCTACGGAAATGTTTTCAACTTCTCCACAATTTCTTCATCCATTTCTAGTCCTAGCAGCTTACACTCATCAAATTCATCCCAAAATGTCGGTGTTTTGTACCTCTTCCCATATAGAGCATTATAATGTGTCATTTTGATTCATTAGTGGAAACTATTATTAAATGAGAATTCAACTAGTGGAAGATGTTGATCACATCTTCCTTTAAAGTCCATTAAACACGATCTTACCATATCTTCCAGTGTATGAGTAGTTCACTCATATTGGCCATCAGTTTGATGATTATAGTCCGTATTTGTGGTCAATTCAGTATCGAGAGTATGGTTAAGACTCTTCCAAAAAATAATGGTGAATCTTGGATCTCAATCGGATACAAAAGATAGTAGTAATCCATGAAGCATTACCACTTCTATGATATATATTCATGCCAGTTTATCCAATGAGAAATCCTCCAAAATTTCAATAAATAATGTATAATTTGTAATAAGATCATCAACAAACCAGATTTCATTGTTCCCTTTGGATGTATTTGAAAGTCTAGTGACAAATTACATGGTGAAATTATCTAATTTCCATGATGGTATGGGAAATGGTTGCATCATACGCTTAAAATTCTGCCTCTCTTTTTTCACTTGATAACACAACATGAACATTGTTTTATAATCAGTGATATCTTTCATCATATTATCCCACCAATATTTCTCTTGGATATCTAGATACATCTTTGTGTTTCCTAGGTGAATAGAGAAATTTGAACTATGTGCATCATCCAAAAGTTCCTCATTCATCTCCATGATGGAACACATAGACTTTTCCCACATCTCACAATTCCTTCTTCATTTACATTGAAATCCGAGGATTTCCCTTTTCTGGTAGCTTCCAGTTTCTTCTGAATTCCCACATCATCATTTTAAGCATCCATTAAACATTCCAAAAGAGATGGTTGAACAATATATTTTGAAAGTATTGATTATGTTCCCTTATTTATTATTACCATGTCCATATTCATCAAATATAAGAAGATTTGATCATTCTAAATTCTATTCAATTATATAATCCATCGGTCTTTTCTACTTAGAGAATCTGCCAACTTGTTCTCTTTCCCAGGGTGGTAATGGATTGAGAAGTCAAAGTCTTTGATCAACTCTAACCATCTACATTGGCGCATGTTCACCTTTTTCTATGTGAATATATACTTGAGGATTTTTTGGTCTGTATATATTTCAAACTTATTCTCAAAGTGAAAATACAACCAAATTTATATAGATATGATCACTACCACCATATATAGATCATGTGTTGGATAATTCTACTCATGAACTTTCAATTGCCTTGAAGCGCATGAAATTACTTTTTAATATTGCATCAACACACAACCCATAACCCTATTCGAAGCATCACTGAATACCACAAAAAGTTATCCACCTATGGGTAACGTGACCACCAACATAGTGATAAGCCTCTTTTTCTACTCCTTGAAGCTTTCATCACATTCATCAATCCAAGAAAAAATTACTCCCTTCTAAGTTAGCTTTGTAAGAGGGTTGGATAATCGTGATAAATTTCCCACAAATCGTCGATCATAGCAAGAAAACCCCAAATAGATACGAATATCCATTACTGATATTGGCCTCAACCATCCCTCTATTGCAGATATCATAGAGGAATCTATATATATCCCATTGCTTATGATGATATGACCCAATAATGAGACCTCCTTCCACTAGAACTCACACTTTCTGTACTTTTTATAGAGCTTCTCCTTTCTCAAGGTCTCTAGTATTGTTCTTAGATGCTTCTCATGATCCTCCTTTTGTATGGATTATATTAGAATATCATCTATAAAGACTACAATTTTTTTTGAGGTATTCTCTGAAGAATCTATTCATCATGTCCATGAAGTTTGTTTGAGCATTAGTGGGTCCGAAAGACATTACTATGAATTCATAGCGACTGTATCTTGTACGAAAAGCTGTATTGGGGATATCTTCCTTATTCACCTTTATATGATGATATCCTGGCCGAAATTCTACCATAGAGATGTATTTTTCTCCACAAACCTGATCGAATAAGAAATCAATTCGTGGGATTGGATAATTTCTCTTTATTGTGATTTTGTTGAGCTCACGATAATCGATGCAAAGGCTCATTGACCCATCCTTTTTTTGATGATGAAGACTGGTGCACACCATGGTGAAGCACATGGGTGTATAAACCATTTATCCTGATTCTCCTATAGTTGTTTCTTCATCTCCTCAAGATCCACAATATCCATTATATACAGAGTCTTGGATATTGGCAAAACCCCATGTATAAGGTCGATTAAGAATTCAACATCTCTTCTAGGAGGGAGACATGAAAATTTCCTGAGAAAAACATCAGTGAATTCCCTCACAATAGGCATGTCTTTAAAGATGGTTTCCTCCATATACTCAATCATCTAATCCAGATACGTGTGCTAATAGGGAAGTAATATCAATTCTTGAGATGATGGAGCTAGAAAAGATACATATTCCTCCTTGAACATGTACCGAATCAGGGGTAAATTATCCACATGGAGTGTGATTTACCTCTCATAGTAATTTATGTTGTCTTTATAAAGGGAAAGCCAATCCATTCTACAAATTGTAACAAGCTCCACTAGAGGGAGTATGATGATGTTTTCTTGGAAGTTCTATCCACTGATTATGACAGGGTAGAAGTTATATTCCTAGGATGCAATGATTTCCCCATTTTCCATACTCACTAACATCATTACATACATGATTTTTGGTGGTTTTGGGATTGTTCTTCTATACATTTAGGATATAAAATAATGCATACAAACTGAATCAAAAAGTACATTCTCTATTCATGAATGAATAACTAGCGTACTTGTCACCACTTCATTGGCAGGGTTCACTTCGATGGCAGTGATGGAAAAATCCTCCCTTGATGCCTTAGGGGTTGTTGGTTTCCTCTGAAAACCCTTGAAATAGGGAAATGAATTGCAAGATTCCCTAGTTATTTGTAGTTGAAGAAATGAAAAATGTGTTGAGGGTCGAATAGAGAATTCCTCTCCTCTGTTGTAGCCATGGGTTTTTCTCGTCGATAGTTAACAACCAGGTGTCCTTCTCTTCCATATCTAAAGTATTTCTTCATCCCATTCATGTAATTTATACAGTGATTCTTTCTACAACTATGCAAATTGGGGTGATGGATCATCATAACACTGTTGGATTTCTTAATCAGATAGCCAGAATTGAAATCCACCAAACGCTTCTTATCCCTGTGATACCCCGGAGATTCGCTAATCACTATTTCAACCTTGATGGCACATATAACAACTTTTGCAAGATGTCAATTTCATGAATCACTAGGAATTTGTGTAGGCTGGGTTTCAGACCAACCGAGAAGCAGTCTACCTTGAATTCGGGGTTAGCAATAAATCTGGAGGTGTATCTTGAAATCCATGTGAAATTTTCCTCATAGAGTCCGACAGATTCGTCGTCTTTTTTGCTTTAGGGAATGGAAGTCCATTTCCATCTTTGTCGGAGGGTGCACAGAATGTATTTATCAAAAAACATCTTCTAGTAATCCTTCCATTCCAATATATCGATATCTTCCTCATGATTTATATTTTCTATCAATGTACACCATTGATCTGCTTCACCCTCCATACGATTAGATGCCAGGAGAACATTCTCTTGTTAGAACATTGAAGGATGTAGAAGATGTTTTCAATGGAGTTGATCCATTCTTTAGAGTTTGAGGGATAAAATGATTCATTAAAATTTGGATGACATTATATCATGAATCTCTCGATATCGACTTATTCTTTATTAGGGGGTTGAACGTTCTTCCTGACCCATGTTTCTATTTAATTCATGAGTTAACTGAGAGAGTATCATGACAATGTCTGTGATTCTGGCACCCATCAGATAGTGCATCTCATTAGAAAAATCATCACATTAGTCTTCACATTAGTTGTTCTCTCGAGTCCTCCTATTACTGTCCATCAGCTGGAATAAACGGATAGTTAGTGGTAACACATAAAGTGTAATCCACGGTAAGAACAGATGATATATAAATAGATTTTATTTCCATAAAATTTGAATCTATGGGATTCAATCTATATTATCCATGATCTACTTTCTAACGTATATTCTAAGGGTATTTTTTTAAATTCGCATTATAACAGTTCATACTATGCTTGTGAATCTACCAATGCGTATCTCAAGGGAGTTTCATCACCTAGAGTGCATCATGGCCCGTTGTCATGTACCATGATACCCTATGTCAACCCTGAAACTCCTTGTCAGGGTTTTCACCCCTGGGTACATCTGTTCTAGAGCTGCCTCTACCTACTCATATCCAGATATGGATTTATTTTCTTGATAAACTACATAAAAAATACCCACAAAAACAAAGGGTTGTTTTTATTATATTTAGTCTTGAATCTAAGGATTCACATGGTTTTTCTAATCCTAATACCAAAAATAACTAATCATATCCTATAATACCAACTATTAGAACCTTGATTTTTATTACATACTTAAATATGATTTATTACATAAAATTTCCACATGATACATCATAGAAGACTAAGAGGTCAAGTGTTTGTGTGGATTATAATAATTACATAAAAACATAAAACATAAAACAAAACAACTTATTAAAAAATTCCTTTACATGACCACTATATTCCCTCGTACTTAGAATTGCATAGGATAACCTGAGGACATGCATAAGAAAAGGGTTAGCTATAAAGACTAGTAAAGGAATAAACATGGAATTACAAGAGGAATAAAATACATGCTATAAAATAGGCATATAAGTGGAGCACAAGAGAAACATGAACAAAAATTCATGATAAAGCATGATAATAATAACATGGATATGTGACAACAACATTTAACATGATATTAGCATGAGACAATGCTCATTGCACATGGAGCATGAGTAAACCATCACTGTACATGAACTGTGAGTAATCAATAATTTCACTTGAATTAGAATGATTCATCCCTCAATGAACATGACATATCATGATACAATACTTTACGAAATGCATTGGAGCGCTATTAGGGTGCATCCTTCTTAATCATTTCATTTCATGCATAAGTGTGCCACAAAAAACATAAATCATAGATTCATTAAACATCATAATTTATTACACAATAAACGAGTGTGTTATTCATAAATTAAACTATTTAAACAATAATTAAATGTGCATAATGGTTAATACCATTGATAGAGAAATGGGCATGGTATTCACTACACATTGACTTTGGCTTGGAGAATCGCGGTGCAATTTCAGAAGCATAACAATGTGACATAAGAACTCATAAAAATGGCTAATGAGAGATAAAGGCATGTCTCATAATATGTACTTGAAATGGACACTAAAGGGGTTATATAGATACACATCCAATTTTTCTAATGGAATTTAGGTTCATGATACAAACGAATTACTTGAATGTAAATGAGGAGATATAAATTTCTTATGGGATTTTGGTATTGTAACGGGTGTACATGGAAGGAATTAATGAGAGAGAAAGGGGATCTCTTATTTTCCAAAAATTAAGATGGAAGTATGGGGGAGGTTTCAAATCAAACCCAAACATTTATAATTGAAAAGTAAAAGGGCATAATAATATAAGGATACAAGGACATAAATAAGGAATGTGAGAATCCCTTACATGGAAGTTTGATCCCCAATGCTGGGGAGGGGCTTGAGAGAAAATTCTTGGGAGCATGGGGAACCTTGGGAGGATTCTAGAGAGTGAAGGGAATAGTTTATACTAACTCCAAAGGCTTTGAGTGAAGAGGAAGTGGGATCTTTGGTGGGTTTATAGAGGAAATGAGATAGAATTATTTATTATTTAGGATTGGGACACCACACATTAAACTAATCGAAAACTAAAAATGTACCTAGTTTTTGTCAATGGTTTTTGCCAAAGGGTAGTTGAAAAAAATATTTTATAAGGCCAATGGACGAACTTCTTAAAATAATAGGGTTTGTTATGTGGAGGTGAGTTACATTCTCAAAGAATACTAATTAACAAGACAAAATGTTTTATAAGTCTTGAAGGGTCCACTAAAGCATTGTAGAATAAATCAAACAAACCCAAAATCACATTATTTTAATGGTAAAGAATATATTGGAAAAACATAATGTTTATAATATTTTAATACATCATGATTGGATCATTATTATGTCATAGACCACATTATATATTTAAACACTATTTAATTTTTTACCCAAAAATTCGGTTGTCTCAAGAAATTCTGAAATATTCACAATTGGATAATATCGACGTCCAAATTCCAAAAATAATATTCATTTTATATGAATAATTATATAAATATTTGAATTTTTATACATTAATATAAAAAACAACATTTATTAGAAATTCATGGGTTTTAAAAAATAAAACATTGACACCTTAATAAAATCTACAATTGTATTCCTAAAAATTATACGATCATTTATATTTAAAAAAAGTAATTTATTAAAAATAATTTTTTATTAAAAGATTATTTAATTCAAATATATTTTAATTCATCCAAACAGATAAATTAGTTGATTATTAACTAAAAAATACTATTTTTGCTTTAAAAACTCTTTACAAAGTAACAATATTAAAATGAATGTATAATATTTATTATAAAATACTGTAATTAACCATACTACTAGGGTATTGTCACAAAACCCCTTAAAACACCCACATAAGACCATATGGTAAGGTGCATGATGGTGAAAGACTCTTGGGGTGGCTCAGATAACATTGCTAGAGTGGTAATCTTTATCAACTTTGACTTCTCTCATAGGTTTTTCCGCTCGAGCTTAACGCATTCAAGTTTAGCTTGGGCTTGGTCAAGAGTGAATCCCAATGATGCCACCTCCTTTTTAAGCTCTGAAAAATGGGCTTCATATGGGGAATGTATACTAAATGATGCCATCGCTTCCATTTTTTGAGTAAATTGGATTTTTTAAAGCCATATATTTATACAAATCACGTGATCACTATTCAATGACAATATTAGAAATAGTCACAATTCCTAACGTTATATTAAAATCCAAAAGAAGGAACCAAATAACATCATGATTTTTACATAACCATAAGAAGAAATTTAAATAGTCAAAAAGGGATTTTTATTCATGAATTTTTTGGTTGTTAGAGAACATATTACTTTCGCACAGTCTCTTTTAGTGAATATACACCCTCATTGAAGGCATTATCATCAACTTTATTAGGGTTCAATCCATTTAAATACACCAATCAAATTGTAGAATGCAATATGCTACCATATTTATGGTTTCTAAAAACTGCAATTTCAAGAGCCTCATCATTTAGAAAGTAAAATTCATGTGTTTTAATAGAGGCTAATGTCGCAAAAAAACTAGCTTTATTCGGCCCCTGTGACTCTTTGGTGGAGGATTGAAGTGTGATATCTTTGGATTCACCATCCAATTTGTGAAACTGGGATGCAACATCCTCTCGTACATCAGCTTGTAAAATAGTCGGTGCATTACTCTGGACATCATGTTTCCCATCAACATGGAGAGGAGATGCACCAGGCTGGACAACAGGGTCTGAGGGCCCAATATGGGCAACCATTTTTGAATATGTATGGATATCAGGATAATTAATTCCATAATGAGCCCAATACACTCTAGTTTTAACCCAAAAACACAATCCTTGGACATTGATAACCCTACAGTCCATTCAATAGAGGGATATCTCAGTTTACTAGACATCACCAGCTCAAAGCCACCTGCGTCAAGCTATTTCAGCTTTCCATTACTCAGGGAAGAAGCCAACGCTACCAGACCTATCTCAATAATAACTTCTTCTTGAAAGAATGAATCTTATTTAGAATAGATATCAGAAAATTCATCACAAGATTTCTTTGAATAAGTTCATACCCTTACACAACCAACAACATCATTAAGGGGAGGCACCAAACCATCAAAACTTCTGACCACAACATCAATGAGTTACGGTGGTCGCAAAATATCCCCACCAATATGTGCCTCTGTCAAGTATTATTTGAGTACCACAACAAAGGAATAAGTACCCTTCTTCCTAAAAACTATATTATTACCCTTTCCATTAACATGTTGTACCCTTTTACACTAATCAACAGAGTACCCATGGGATTTAAAAATAACACAATTTATGTTCTTCTACATTGGTCACGTGATTTACCAATGAAAATTCAATATTCCCAAAAATCATGTATCCATTAGTATTATATAGATAGTTGATGCTTAAAATCACCTGCCACCAAAAACACAATATTAATGAACATATGGGCTAGATCATCCTCAACTAGCACGAATCAAAAGTGACAAAACATAGAGTGTTTAGTTTACTTATCTACTATAATATGAGACCCTATAGAAGAAGAAACTTACAATAGGATTTCCAATTTCCATAATAACCAACTAAGGCCCCTAATTCTAATCCATGTTTGTGTGGAAGATCTCTTAATTACAAGGGGTTCTGATAAATGTTTACCATTTCTGAAGAACAATGCTCTTGGGATTCAAAGGAATTGGAAGGAATCCACAAGAAAAAAATTGATGTTATATTATAGGAAAAATAATATGATACATAGCTTTACAATGTGAAATAAATCACCAGTCACTAATACCCCAGATCTAAAGAAACTGAACCTTGAAATCATTAAGAATTAAAGGAGAGTCCCTTTGTGTTCCCAAAATATGATATAGATGAGAAAAACGACACACCTCGAGAAAGTTTTAAATAATTTTCTGATTCACTTCCAAAAAATCTGTAGACCAATTCATGGTGATTCACTATTGTAGGGACTCAAAGTTCTGATGAATATTTGATAAAAATATAGTGAGAGACTGAAAAGATTTAACTTGATTATTCTTCACCTTAGGGTTCCATTCATCCCCCTTTTCCACCTCAATAGGAATAGATACAATCCCATCACTTTTGGAAGCCTTCTCTATAGGTATTAAGGCATCCCTATGAATAATGAAACAATAGAGGGGATCTTCCATGAACAAAGTCAACAACAATTTAAATATCCTGAAAATCACCACAGAGAGAGAGACCTCATTTCTTTGTTATTTATCTTCTTGAAATATATATATTTGATAAATATTTCATTATTATTATTATTTTGTAGATGAGGGAACTATATAATATTCACATGAAGAGATAATTTCATAAAAAACCATGCGAGAGGAAACGAGGCTATCTATAGCTGAAATAGTGAAAATAATTAATAAAAGTGTGAAAAAAGTTATAAAAGGATCATATTTGATGATAGAAATATTTATATTGTTATTTAAAAATTTAATAACATGTTTTAAACAACTATTATAGTGGTTAAATAATTACAATCCAAGAGGAATAATGAGGTAAGGGTTTTCTTATCTAACTTTTATTTCTGTGGGATGTATTCCATATTCCCCAATTATTTTGTTTTTTGGTGTAAATAGTAACCATGAATATATTTTATGATTATTATCCTTATTTTTATGGGGTTATCATATCTATTTTAGGATATCTATTTAAAGGGGTATATGGTTTTAATTTAAATAAATATCTATGATATTTCTTACTGAATTTTATTTCTCTGAGACGTATGTTATTTTATACCACTATATGTTTTATTAGGTGTATATAAAATCCTTTTTAATGTCATATCATTAATATAATTAATTTTATTATATTATATGTATCATTTAATTATATTATTTCATTGGAATTATGATACAATGTAATCTAAATGTTTAGATTTTTATGATACAAGCATATTATTTATCGATGTTATTTATAATTATACATACAATGATGATATATTATTATACAAATCTCAATAAAATTATTAACTTTTTCATCCTCTAGTTATTCCTAATATTTAATATTAATAATTCAATTTTCCACTCCTTTTTGCCTAAAAAATGGGTATCCGTTTTAAAAAAAATGATATTATTTCTCTCTTTGGTCCGAAAACTATTTTTTAAAAGGAAATTGATGAGTAAAATTTTTTCCAAAAATGTTTTTTACACCCTATGATTTTTAAGAATACCATTTCAACCATGTTTTTAGATTTTCGAAAATTTTCTAAAAATTAATATTCTTTTCTTTTTCCAAAAATATTATGTTTCACATTTACCGGAAATGTGAATGAAATCATGTTGTCATTTTTCTACAAGGGACATTTCTAGAATTGTTAATATGAAAAGGAATTTTATATTAAACATGTATTTAGTTTTAGAAATTACCCTCTATAAGGACAAAAATTTCTTTTATGATTCCCTTCAATTTCGTAGTTATCTTTATAAATATTTTTTGTCAATATTTTTAAAATTCATTGTTTTTAAAATTTATTTTAAAAGAAATGTATTTTCAAAAAGTATTATGTTTTTAAAATTTATTTTAAATATAAATACATTAATTTCAATTAAATTTATTCATTAAAATTTCCATATAATTTGTAATTTTTAACTTCAACAACCCTTATTATTACTTATTCTTAAATGATGATTTTTTTATTGTTACAATCCTCATTACATCTATAGAGGGATTAATATTTTTTTTCAAAATCAATTATTAAGGAACCCATTTACTTTATATGCGTTAATAATGTTTCAAAGATATTGTTATGGATCCCATTTATTTATCATGGGACAATCGTTTTTTAAATACATTATTATGAATGTTATTTCGTTATTATGGGATAATCATGTTATTGAATGATTAATTATTGTTCTTATAATTTATTTTGATGGAATTAATACCTTATATAGTATATTTATGGGTCTTTGAAATTATAAATTATGGGTACATCAAGATAGCATGTGGTGATCCAGTTATAACATATATTATGGGTTCTCCTAGATATAACACCAATGTATCATGTAAGGATTATGTTCTGTACAGAATTAATTGGAATTCAGTCATATGATTTTTCCAATTATAGTGGTTCTAAAAGGGTTTTGTTAGGGATATAAGATGATTATGTTCCATGATACTAACATGTTTTATCTATACTTGTTACCAGGTTATAATGTTTCCATTGAACAAAATTGATATCACAAAACTATTGAGTATTGATGCCTTTGACTCCTTCTGTTGTAAATTCCTCATGAAATGTTTCATTATTAATGATTCAGTTGACGGGTATGAGTTATTTTATGATTAAATCATGAACTGTGATTATTGTTTCACACCCTTATGAACTCGTTATGATCATTCATGTCATTATATTAATAATGAATATTTTAACTCTTATTAATCATTTGAGTTCATGATTATTTGGTTTCCTCTTCTAATGAATATAAATAATGAGGTTGAATGAATTAGGTCTAGATGGGATTTTATATGGATGATGAAGATGATGTAATGTGACATAATAAAAGCAATATTAAGTGAGAGAAATTATCATTTAACTATATGACTATTATTTATGTATTAATTTCTCTTAATTCTATAAAAATTATGATCCTAAAAGAAAATTGATAATTTAATTAATCTATTTTTTTATTTTTATGATTTACTTTTGGGTAGAAATTTTTTTAAAAGAAATGTCAGTATCAAATATGAAAATTTAATGTTTATAATTTCATCACTGAATCTTGGAGTGCTGGTTTGGGGATGTTATAATTACTATCTGAGTTTGGTTTTGATTAAATTTAATATTAGAATGTTTTCATTTGAGTAAATATTAATAGTTATTAATCCCATCTTAGGTCTATAATATAATGGTTAATTATAATTTCAATGTATTAAGAACCCATTTGTGCATTTTAATTTGTAATTTTTTTGAAGAAAATGTTGGTATTATGCAAGATGATTTATTTTGGTATAGTATATAAAAACTATAGGATCAACATGAACTATTATTTGGGGAGGAATTTTTTTCATATTTAATAAGATGTGAATACCAAAGTCTACATGAAAAATCCTCACATATAGAAATTCCATAGGGAATGAACCCACAACTGAAGCGAAAAAAGGGTATAATCCATACCCATGAACCAAAAATATATCCGTGTTAGTATGAAACTTTTACAAAAAAATATGTTTATTTTGGATTAATATGTAATTTTATTTTAGGAATAATGGATGTTTTATATTTTAATAATTTTGGATTAAATTCGTATATGATTTAGGTTTGAAATATATGTAAGATTTTATTTGAAATTTTGGAATAATTTTTTATGAAATGTTTTAGTTTAATATATATTTAATCATGATGATTAATAGATTAAATGAAGTTTTTCATATTTTTAACTCATCATTATATCACTAACTATTTTAGTTTTTGATAACGTCAAAAGAGAGAATTGATATAATATTATTATTTTTGGGATTATCTGGTCCTTTAAATTTTTTTAGTGCTTAAAGCCTTAAATTTTTTCTGGAATACTATTTTTTTGAGAAAAAAATAAGATTGTTATGGAATATTGTTAAAGTATGAAAATTATACTAATCAGTCAAGCATATTTCTATATTACGTTAGTATATATGGTAGGATAATTACTTAAATCTAGGAAAAGGATCTTGAAATAAAAATGTATTTTAAGAAAGATGAATATTAATATACCGATGGACAATCATATCATCAAAGATCATTTGTTATGAGACACTTAGCATTCCATTTATCATTGATATTTTTGTGATCAATTAACTTTATTAATATACATAATAGTTAATAGTTTTTTTCAACATACATTTATTAAATTCTCAATAATTTACTCCTACATAGAAACTGAGGTATTTTTTATTTGAGATATCTTTTGTAGTTTTGTTTCATTCTTATTAAGAGGATGTTTTATGAACTAATTTTACAAAGTGGGTTCACAATAAATAAATTTTTTAATTTCCATTATTTCATAATATAGTTAATGTTTGTAACTCCCTGACCCCAGTTACCCAGAGTCGGTTTATTATTTCAACAGATTGGACTGATTATGAGGAATCATGTCCCAAAGGACCGATATTTATAGTAGTCTTGGAAAATATATTACATACATGAATGTTACATTACTTTATAAAATCAAAAACAAAAAAAAACTTCTCCATTGACTAAATTTAAATCCCTTCGACTATCCCTACAGGTCAGTCATAATATACTTTTTCGCATCCTGTGGAAAATAAAACATAGAAACGGGTGATCTCAGATGCTCAATAAGGATAATAATATAGCAGAAACATTCATAAATAAGAATAAAAATTTATGGAAAAGTATAAGACTAAAAAACAAGACTTTTAAACGAAAAATTCAGGATAATATGGAAAATTTAAATTTAATAATTCCATTTACTTATTCACATGGATATTCTACTAGTCGAATAATCACATGTAATATCAACAACTAATTTCATAATGTTGGAATGCATAATGCAAGACTTTATAACCACATATTCAAGGCCTTATACCAAGACTACAAATATGATTTTTTCAACTTCTTGTGACAAGAAACTAGATTTTCTCATTAGACCTACCGATGCATCGATGAGGTATAGTGGGCTCCACCCATTACTTACTATGTCCAATGCATTCCTTATATGAAAATGTTTAAACATAACATAAACATTCGTATTAAAACTATTATACAAAATGTCAAAACATTATCCATAAACCATGAATGGTATAAAAATAAAACATCCACGATCAAACATCTCACAGAACCTTCAATACAATATGGAATATTTGTATCATAATTAATCAACCTTGATAATGAATAATATCCCATAAAGGATGTTGACATAGTTGAAAATGATCCATAAAAATCATTTAGATATATAACCCATTTTCAATAAATCATTTAAAAGTCATATAAAGGAAATTATTTAAATGATTATTTTGAATAAAATTGTCCCATACCACTTTTAAGCTTTTGAATGGAATTAAAATTTCAAAACATTCATTTCAATATAAATAAATCCTTAAAACAATTTTGAAAACATTGACATTAATTAGAATGGTTTAGATGAATAAATCATTAAAGCATTTAAAATAATGTTTTAGTAAAATTTACCTTAAAAATAATCCCTCTGAACACACATTTATGAAACATGGTCATAGATAATAAATATTTCCCAGTAGAAAATTACGTAAGAACAACATAGGATAATAATGAAATTGTGAAATTAACCCTTACCTTGCACTTTTCATTGGTCGAGGGTACGTTTATCATCCTTTATAATTACCATAGTATGTTATTAAATTATAAAAGAACCATATTCATATTTATTATATCATACATGAATATTTTATAACTTTATATAACCCTTTTAATAATTATTTCCATGTTAAATTAACATTTTTTTCTAAAAATCAATTTCTTTATCTTACATGTTTTAACTTGATATTCTTGATCATATCATTTTGATCAGGATTTAAATAATTCCTTTATATGAAGCTTGATTTATATATCATATATATTTAGAATATATATATTTATAAAAGATATATATTAGAAATGGAAGTCACCATTTATGGAGATGGTAGGTCGTATGTATACATAAACGATGGTTACGTTTTCTTATAGTATTGAACGAAAGTAAGTGAATAAGATATATGTAAGTACATACATACATACATAAATCAAAACACAGAAACACACACACACAAACAAAAAAACACATATCTCTAGTAGCTTTATTATGTCATATATTACATACTTATTAATAATATATATTTTTATAATCATTATTGAATGGTGACTGTGGGGATGAATCTCATCACGTCGTGGAGACGGCAAACTGTATGTACGCTCAAGAAATAATATCATTATATTGATGGTGAAATTGTATGTAATTGGATGGTATATCATATAAAAAGAATCATTAACATGTTATATTTATTATTTACATTAGTTATACTCATTATTATACATATCCAAATAATGAAGTGTTTGAATAACAAACTACACCACGACATGGAGACGGTAAGTCGCACTTAAACATGTATGATGACATTGTAATTTATAGGATGGATAAAATAAAGAAAATGGTTGTAAAATGTTTATAATAAAATCACAGTATGTAGGAGGAATTGGAGTTATGATTTTGGTATGGAAAAAATAAAGAAATAGGAAGTGTAAGAAGAAAAGAAATTGAAAGAGTGTTTTGAAATTATTACCTCTTCTTTGGGCATTTCAATTTGATTTGATGAAAAGGGATCTTTAGGTTGGCTTTATGATCAATGTACGGAATCTCGGTTGATATGAGGGTAGTTGAGAGGATATTTGGGTAGGTTATGGTCGTTCCAAATGGCTTTGGGATGTGATTTTGAGAAAGCAGAATAGCCCTTTTATAAGAGGGGTGGGGGTCACATTAGGAATAGATTAAAATATTAATTTATTATACAATCATATTCAGTTTATAATGGCTCCAAATAAATTTATTTCAAGACTTATGTGGTTATGGGTTGAAATACACTCAACGAATAGGTTTTAGATAACATTAGGTTAAAATTTTAACCTTATCTTTTAGATTTATCTCCTAGTTAAATAATTTATCTTTTACTGTGTCTTCTTGAATTCTAACACTATATGGGTAATAAAATTATTCTAAAATTCCAAGACAAACTAAATTGTTCATTAATGAAATATATAATATTATTTATTCACTTTGACCAAACCATATATTTTTGGTATTATTATATCAACCAATAATATATAGTATTTGTTTTAAAAATTAATTGTGGTCATTTTTGACACTAGTTGGTAATTAGTTTTTTTAAAAGTCATAAAACCGTATCACGTCGAACAAAATTTATCAAATCAACCATTACATGAAATATTAATCTATAAAAATTGTGGATGGCATTAAAATTTTTAAATTATATTTATTTTTATATTTATAATATAAACTATTTTAATATTTCATTAAGAAAGTAATTACTACATCAACATTGTGTCATAAATAAATTTAATTATATAATCTCTAAAAATTATAAATAAAATACAATTATGTATGAAATATTTTTATCCTTCTAATAAAAATTTAATGTAGAATTTATCTTATGTATCACCCTATATTAAAAATGGTTTTGATAATAAACTTTGAATTTAACACTTTTAATTGTTCTTTAAATAAAATAATAACAAATGTCAAAATCTAATACATGTGGACCTAAAGGATAAAATTTAATTCCTATTTTTATTTTTGGTCGAATTAAACTTAAAAAATATAATTAGGAAATGTGTTAGGGTAATTATAAAATTAGTTTTACCTTTAATTATCCTATTTACATTTAACCATGGTAAATAGAAGTCAATAGTTATTATTCAACAAATATTATTTTCACCTTATTTAATAAAATTTTACATACTAATAACAATCATGTATTTTTTATTTTTTTAATTCAACTAATAGAAGCTTTAAAATTATGTTTTTGGCAAATTTGCTAACGTGCCTAGAAGGTGGGTAAAAAAGGTTAAAATGTTCAATAAAATATTATACATAAAATTTCTTTCTAAAATGACTCCAATGAATTAAATTGAACTTATATATCTATTTTATATACTTATTTTGAAATAAAATAAATTTAAATAAAATAAATAATTATTTAAATAAAAGTCAGTTTTAAATAATAACGGAATGTTTTTCATTATACGTCAAAAATTGAATGTTTTCAGAAAAATCCCAAAAATTCACCCTAAGATTATTTTTATATTATGAATAAAGAAATGATATATATTTTATCAAATTAAAAACAGAGAATTTTCATTTATTAATTTAAATTTAATTCCCATTGACAAATCCAAAAAGCATGTTTTTAAAATGTGAAAACTATCCAAAGATTGACATGTGTTTAGGTCAATTTTAAATTTGAAATTATTTATAATGACCTAAATTGTACTAAATGATAAAAATATAATCTTATTATACTTGAAAACATTAAAATTAATAATTTAATACTATTAATTATTTCAATTAAAAAAGTTGTTTTCAATTAAAATATAGTATTTTTCACTATTCGTCAAAATAAGAAATTTATCAGAAAAGTAACAAAAATTTATCAAAAATAATTTTTTATGTCCCAATTATAAACAAGGATTTAATTTCATTAAATTGAATATATAAAAGTTTCAAATAATTATTGTAAAAATGGTTCTCTATTAAAAGGCCTTAAAATGCATTTTTTAAAAAATAATTCTTTTTTCTGAATATATTAATTTGATCTTATATTATGTCTCAGTAATAAATAATATAGATGTTAAAATTATATAGAGTATCTATGATTCAAAATGAAGTTAATACTAATCATAACTACTTTTTGAACGACTTGTATGCTAAGTTGTGGTGTGCCCGAACTCGGTGTTGTGTGTAGTGAAAGAAATTGAATTACTTTAATGAGACAACATACTATGAAATCTTGGGGTGTTACATTATATCCTCCTTCAATAAATTTTTTCCTCATTATTTAAAAATTTTCACTAAAAAATGTTTGAAAATATAAAAATACCTTGGTCGAAAAACCACATCGGAAAATGGGTTAATAAAATTTAGTCTTACTAAGATGGAAAGGGGAAGAAAAAGTCACCACTAAATTATGATCTCTATTAAGAGAACATTGGTGGCAATTAGAGACACATAATTAGAGGAAAAACATAAATATTTATGGATATTTATTGAGGTCATCAATCAAAAACATGTGTAAAATTGAGTGCCTCAAATACACTAATATATGATGATTTAAAATATCATTAGTTCAACAAAACAGAAGGTATTAGGATAACACATTTTTGGTTTTATGATCCCTTTGCTAAAATTTATGAATTAATTTATTCATATAACAAGAGGGAAAAACTATACTAGGCTAATATATTTTCATCCTTAAACATATTCCTACCACAAAATCATCTTTCACTCAAAAAGATAATATAAATAAAAAATATTCTATTTATCCTAATCTTATAGGGTTCCAAAAATAATGAATTTATTATTCATTTGTCAGACTATTTAAAAATACTTATTTATGCAAACCAGGACATCACATATTCTAGTGGTAGGTGATCCACCCTTGTAACTCTTCGGTTGCGGGTTCAAGTTAAGCGGCCTTGCTGGACAAGACATGTTGTCACCCCACCTCTGGGTTGTCCTTTTTATGACAATCCAAAAATAATATCAAGAAGTTATTTAACCATAACAATAGTATCCAATTTAAATCTTAATAGATTCCATCCTTTAGAATTATCCAAAATACTTCTATCCAAACTCATAGTCCAAAATTTATAAGGAAGGTAATCACAATGAATATCCTTTTTACATGTAATAACATGTGAACACTTTCATCATGTATTATTTTAAAACACTGTAACATCCTGAATTACCATTAAAACACTGTAATTCCAAAAATGATGGAATATTCAAATCTTTAATCAGTTTCAAGGTAGTCAATAATATCTAATATAATTTATCCAAATCAATTATATATTATTCCAAAATTACTACCTCAGTATCAAGACTGTATTATGGTTTATATTTCTCTCAACCATATATTTTACAAAAAGTATAACCTCTTGTTGAGTCACTTTTCATGGTTCGAGACAATATCTTGTCCATAATGAAATAATAATACAATACAATCATTTTATACTCTATAATTCTTATAAAATGTACATCATTAATACAATACTCAAATGACACAATACATAAATAACAATATAACAAATCTAATCATTCTTCTTCATCTACAGTAGTATCATAACTTGATTATTATCAAATAGTATCATTTGGGGTATACTCTGATTATTTGGAAATTGCTTCGCATAGTGTCCCATTTCCTTGTAGAGGAAGCATTGTACATTGGAAACCTTTTTCTTACCCTTGCAATCATCTACTTGGTGTCCATTTTCTCCATGCATATAAAAAACTATCATTCCCTTAAAGTATTTACCAAGGTGATTCTTTCCACATTTATCACATATATGAAAATCCTTCATTCCCCTCTCCCCCTTTTCAATCATTCTATCTTCCATCCTTTTCTTCTCTTGCTTCCCTTCAAGTCCATATGAATCAAATAATTCTCTACTAATTTTATTAACACATGATTCTATTTCTTTATATGATGAGAATATGTGGAGGAATATTTCCTTTTTAAATTTTTTCTTAATATCATGAAATAAATGATCCTTATTAATATTTCAATCATGCGAATTGCTGGAATTATCATTCCTTCTACTTGGCGCCATTTCTAAATAGTGACATACACTAGGTTACATTGTGAATCACAATGCATAATTACAAACATGGAAAATACCTAACTTATGTTTAAAAGATAATGCATATAATATATAATCATAAAATGTTCTCTTTGAGAAATTATTTAATCCTAATTCCTTTATAATGGCTTGTAATGGAAATGTGAATTATCCTATGCATATCCCCCCGAGAGTTTCGTAAGCAAGAGTGAAGAAATTCCTATTATTATGTACCAAGATACCTTGGGTCATGCCCGAAACTCCTTATTGGTGAATTCACTCCTAGGTACATTTGTGCCAGAGCCACCTCTACCTGCTCGTATCCATAGAGGGATGTATTTCTGGGAAAATACGTTAAATCTCTACATTACAAAAAATCAAGGAATTTATTCTATATTAATCCCCAAAGACTGTCTTAGGTTTATATTATCTAATTAGAGTTTATCTAAATCTTTTTCCAAGGTTGTTTCTAAACTTTATATGATACCAACAGTAACACCCCGACCTGAGTTAACCATAATAGGTCATTATTTTAATAAATTGTCATGATTAAAATGAATAAAGTCCTTAAGGACCCATATGGTTAGCAGTCATGGAAAATAGATTACATACATGAAAGTTAAATTACATTATAAAATGAAAAACAACAAAAAAATTGCCTCCATTGACTACATTCATATCATTTAGTCTATCCCTACATATCTTTCATAATATACTGCCTCACATATTGGAAAAAATAAAACATAGGAAGGGGAGTGCTCATATTCTAATTAAGGATAACAATATAGAGGAAACATTCATAAATAAGAATAAACATTTAAGGAAATGTATAAAACTAAAAAAATCCTTTTAATCTTAAAGATCAGTATAATATGGAAAATATAAATCACATAATTTCATTTAAATCATCACATGGAAATTCTACTAGTCGAATAATCACATGTAATATCAATAGTTAATTTAATAAAGATGGAATGGTTAATGCGAGACTTCATAACCATATAGTCAAGGACTAGTGTCAAGACTAAAAATATTATTTTTTTCAAGGCCTTGATCAAGGACACTTGCTTGTCTCAAGATACCTACGAATGCATCGAGGAGCTATACCAGGCTCCACCTGTCACATACTATGTCCAATGCTTTTCTCATATGAATATGTTAAAAGATAACATAAACATTCGTATTAAAACTAGCATTCGAAATGTCACTACTTTATCCATAAACCATAAATGGTATAAAAACAACACACCCACAATCAAACATATCACAAAACCATAAATACAATATGGTATATTTTTATCATAATAAATCTACCTCGATTAAGAATAATATCTCATAGAGGATGTTGACGTAGTTGAAAATGATCAGTAAAAATCCTTGAGAGAAATATCCCTTTTTAAAGAAATAATTTAAAATTAATATAATTGAAGTCATTTAAAATATAGTTTTCAATCAAAGTGTACCATAACACTTTCAATCTTTTGAAATTAATTATCATTTTAAAACATTCATTTCCATATAAATAAATTCTTAAAATGTTTTAAAAACGTGGACATTAATGAAAAAGGTTTAGAAGAATAAATCATTAAAACATTTAAAATGATGTTTTAGTAAAATGTACCTTCAAAATAATCACTTTGAAAACACTTTTATAAACATTGACATGGATAATAAAATTTCCCATTAGATACTTACTTAAAAACCTCGGATAATAAAGATATTTTGAAATTAACCCTTACCTTACACTTTCCTTTGGTCGAGGGTTCCTTTAAAATACATTATAATGAACCTAGATTGTTATTAGATTACACCAGAACTATATTCATATTTATTATATCATAAATGATTCATTTATTACTTTATTCTACCCAATTGTTAATTATTTCCATGTAAAATTAACATTTTGGGTAATAATAGCTTTTTTATCGTACATGTTTTAACTTGTTATTCTTGATCATATCATTTAGATAATATTTTAAATAAATCAAAAATATAAATTTTGATTTTTATATCATATACATTTAAAATATAATTATTTATAATAGATAGATATATGAAATGGAGGGAACCGTTTATGGAGACGGTAGGTCGTACGTACGCATAAATGCGGGTTCCGTTTGCGTATCATATTGAACAGAAATAAGTTAATAATATATATCTAATTACATATATATATATATATATATATATTTCCCATAGAATTATTATTTCATATATTACATACTTATTAATAATATTAATTTTTATAATCATCCTTTAATGGTGAACGTGGGAATGAATCTCATCGTGTCGTGGAGACGGTAATTCAAACGTATGCTGAAGCGACAATATCATTATATTGATGGTGAAATTGTATATAATTGGATGGTATATCATAAATAAATAATAATAAATTGTTTTTATTAATTATTTATATAATTTATACTCATTATTATACCCATCCAAATAATGAAGTGTTTGAATAACAAACTACACCGCGACGTGGAGACGAGAAGCCGTATGTATGCACGAATGGTGACTTTGTCATTTATAGGATCGATAGAATAATGAATATGGTAGTAAAATATTTATAATAACATCACATTATGTTGGAGTTACTGGAGTTATTATTTTTTTATGGAAAAAAAAGAAAGAAAAATGGGAAGAAGAAATGAACATGAAAGATGGTGGTGAAATTATTAGCTCTTCTTCATGTGTTTCCTTTTGAGTTGATCAAAAGGGATCCTTAGGTTTGATTTATGATCAATGTAAGGACTCTAGGTTGATTTTAGGGATTTTGAGAGGATATTTGGGTAGGGGTTTCTGATCCAAATGTCTTTTGAGGTGTGATTTTGAGAAAATGTGAAGTTCCCTTTATAATATTGGTGAGGATCACTCAAGGAAAATATTAAAATATTAATTTATTATAAAATCATATTCAGTTTATACTGGCTCCAAATGAATTTATTTTGAGCCATCTATGGTTCAAGGTCTAACTAATCTCAACCAATATTTTTTGGAGATGTTTAGGTTAACATTTTAACCTTATCTTTTATATTTGACTCTTAGTTAAAGAGTTTATCTTTTATCGTGTCTTCTTGAATTCATAAAATATTTGGTTAATAAACATACTCTAAACATCCAAGAGAACCTAAAGAGGTTCATTAATGACATATATAATATTATTAAAGCACTATGGACAATCCATATATTTTTGAGGATATTATTCCAACCAATAATAAATTATTTGTTTTAAAAAATAATTTATGTCAATTTTGGCACTATTTTGTTTTTTTTGTGAAAGTCATAAAAACCTTATAAATTAGAAAACAATTCATGTAATCAAAACTAACATGCAATTTTATCCTATAAAATTCATGTATGGAATCAAAACGTTTAAATTCTATTCATTTTAATATTTATAATATAAACTATTTGAATATTTAATTGAGAAGGTAATTACTCCATCATCATTGTGTCATATATAAATTTAATTATTTAATCTCTAATAATAATAATAATAAATTATATAGGAAATATTTTTATCTTTATAATAATTATTTATAATTGAATTTATCTTATGTATAACCCAATATTAAAAATGGTTTTGTTAATAAACATTGAATTTAACACCTTTAACTTTTCTTTAAATAAAATAAAAAAAAATGTCCAAATATAATCCAAGTGGATCTAAAGGATCATTTATTAATCCTAAGGTTGTTTTTTGTCGAATTAAACATATCTCATAAAATTTGGACTCGTTTTATTGTAATTATAATATCATTTTTACCTTTAATTACCCTATATACTTTTAACCGTGGCAAATAAAAGTCAAAAGATACTATTCAGAAAAAAATTATTTTCATCTTATTGAATAAAATTTTACATACTGATATAATCCACATCTCTTTGATTTTTGGAATTCAACTCACTGAAGCTGTAATATTGTGTTTTTTTTTTCAAATTTTCTAGTGTGCCTAGAAGGTGGGTAAAAGAGGTTAAAAAGTTCAATAAAATTTTATACATCTGATTTTATTATAAAATGACACCAATGAATCACACTGAACTAAAATAGATATTATATATCTTTTTTGACAAAAAATAAATTTAAATAAAATAAAAAAATTTATTTAAATTAAAAATTAGTTTTAAATAATAACGTAGTGTTTTTCACTATTCATCAAAAATTGAATGTTGTTAGAAAAATACAAAAAAAAATTACCCTAAGATAATTTTGATATTACAAATTAAAATATGAAGTCCTTTTTACCAAATTCCAAACATATAATCTGAATTTATTAATTTAAAATTAATCCTCATTGTTAAAACCAAAAAGGGGGTTTTAAAAAATTAAAAACTATCAAAAGATTGACAAGTGTTCATGTCAAATTTAAATGGTAAATTACATATAATGACCAAAATTGTATTAAATTATAAAAATTTAATCTAATTAAAATTCAAAAACAATCAAATCCATAATTTAACACTATGAATTATTTTTATTAAAAAAAATTTCAATTAAATCATAATATTTTTCGCTTTTCTTCAAAATATAAAACTTCTTAGAGAAGTACCAAAATATTTTAGAAACAAAATTTTTATTTTTATCTTATAAATTAGAATTTATTTTCATTAAATAAAATATATAAAAGTGTAAAATATCGGTTTTATAAAGGGTTCTCTATTAAAAGGTAATAAAATTTCTTTTTTGAAAAATACTTCTTTTATCTGAAAAAATGAATTTGTTGTTGTATAATATCTAATAAACACATAATATGAATGTTAAATTTATATAGAATATATTTGATTCAAAATGCAGTTAATACTATTCATAACTGCTTTTTGAATAGCTAGTTTGGTATTTTTTTGTGCACTCGAAGTCAGTGTTGCATTTAACGAAATCTATTGAATTTCTATAATGAGATAACGTACTATGAAATATTGGTGTATTAAAATGTTTATATTCTAAGGACGTAATTTATTTTTGGGATGATTTAATTCTCTGAGACATTAAAAAAATAATATTATGTTAAATAGTTTATTTGAAATGAAACCCCAACCATAACATAGAATAGAAAAACACAAGAAATTGAAACATACTACTTATAGAATAAATTTATTTTCTTTTATATCCTATGATTCACACAAAAATGAGTCTAATTATTAAATTTTATTACACATAAGACTGAGCTTTACAGAAAAAATATATTTTTCATGTCATAATTAAATATGATATTTATCACTTAGCCATTGGAATGTTGGGTGTGAATTGGATTAACAAAATTCTAAAAATATTTATTTTATAAATATTTATTAGTGACCTATTGATTGATAATAATATAATAATATTTTAAAAGATAAATAAATATTTTCCCAATAACTATATCTTTCTCAAAGATGGGGTTTTTTCATCTTGAGCGCATAATTTATAAATATTTTTTTCATCAATTATAAATATTTTTTGAAAAATATTTATTTTTTAAATGAGCATACTAATAATATTTTAGGGTGATATTTTGGGAATTTTATAGAAGGATTCATTTATTAGGAATAATGAACAATACTAAATTTATATTAAAATCATCCTTTCTGTTTAAATAATTTATAACGATAAAAAATATTTTAAATTAGTTTTAAATAAAATATTTTTATTTATATATATATTTAACCTATTTAGGTATTTGGATTAATTTTCATATTGATTTCGGAAATAAAAATTCTTGTAATCATTTGATATTTTTCTCTTAAAAATCCCACTTTCTTATTACGTCTTCTTGATTAATTTTAAAATTTAAATTTTCCACATATGTGAATTGAATTTGAAAACATGGATTTAATGATTCTAATAAAAATAATTTATAATTTTTAGAAAATTTAATTTCATTTTGAACACATGAATATTAAAAATAATAAAAAACAAAATATTATCATTACAGCAAAAACTATTTTATGGGGATTTATACAAAAAATTCATGGGTTGTAATGAGGTAAAAAGTTTTTTTAAACCCATTTTCCTACCATATTGATACCCTTATGACCATATGATCAACTTTAATGAGATTTTTGGATATATTATCCAGACTCTGACCAACATAATAAACAATGTAATGAAAAATGACCAAAAACCAATGCTTCCATTCATCAAATATATATAATGCACTAGGATAGAGAAAAACAGCATATGTTTGACATAAATATAACTTCTACATTTAAATGAGTTTCTTATGATAGAAATTTTTCTTTATTTTTTGGAGTGTAAATAATTACTTAAAATTATTAAAATATGACAACATAGTAACTATATATTTAATAATTAATTAATATATGTGACACTAACAAAATTAAAGTTATAGTAAATTGAATGAATTATTGGGGAACATAGATATTTATATGAATATATCTTGTTACATAGTTTTTAAAATAATAGAATCTAATTCCACCATTTTTTGGATATTTCTAAATTCAAATTACATGAAGAATGTCAAAATTGTCAGTAATGTAATTATATAATAAAAGATATTTTATTAAATGAATAAAAATTAAATTAATTACCATACTTTGAGAAGTGATTTTTGATGTTTTAAAAATATATTATATTGTCCATTCATAGACCATTTTTTATTTTTATTGATTATATTGACCCATAAATATTAAAAACTATATAAATGTTTTTGAGGTTAAAATGATGTTTTTGTTGTGTTAGATGCGCTAGTGGAAAATTAAATTTTCAATATAAAAGGTATGTTTTAAGAATTTTTATTTAATATTTATGTTGTTTGGGTCCAAATTATATTATAATGATCATTTAAATTTATTCATAAATGATAGACTACCTATGTTAGAAAACAAGTTACCATTTTGAAAAACCAAATTTATAAATGTAGGGAAACTTATAAGTTAGGAAACGTGATGATTAAAACATTAAAATCATTGTGTTTCTTAGGTGTTTATAGAGTATATCATACCTAAAAACCATTAAATATAAAATTTTCCCCATTGGTGTAAGATATACCGCCTAATATTGAATATTTTTTTTGTATTTGAAAGAAACCCCTCCTCCCCTAACTATAAAATGACCCTAACTTCCATCACTTATTTACACCTCTAGAAAAATTTGTCCTATACTAAAAATATCCGAATAACATCATCACATACCGTCCATCATCCCTGAAGACTTAATATTAGAATAAATCCAATGTAGGAATTCCATCAATGAACACCTGAAAGGGATACCCAATGAAGAGGTAACATTCATCAATGAGTGTTTTTATTTTATTTCATTCTCCACCAATTTGAATTATTTTTAAAGCAAGATCAGATAATATCATTAGTATCCTATATAAAAAACTATTTTTTTATAATGGGGTAGTTTCTCACTACCATCTTTAATAAAATCAAATGTGTTATGGAGCTATCATTCTAGTGTATCATGGACTACCACCTCGGGAACTAATATTATACATTGCTTCCAGTACCAGCTCTCATAGTTGGATATTATAATGGATATAATGTATATATATTTTATTTAAAATATAATTATACATTTTAATAGTTAAATAATATATAATATTTTAAATTTCAATTATATAAGGGATATTATAATGTTGCTCATGTGTATAGAGGACCTCCTTATAATAATGTGATATGATTTTCTTCCACTAATATTTTACATGGAAAATATAAATTTTATTTATATATATTTTAATATATGTGATATAAATTGAAAAAATTTATATTAATCATATATTTTTAATTTGTTGAATATAATTTATCATTTAATTTCTATCTATTTTACTAAATGAAAAAGTGACGATGTCATTCATGTATGTGTGGACTACCACTATAAAGAAGTGATGTGACTCTTTTTTTCACCAAACCACAATAATGATATAAATTTATAAATAAAATTAAATAATATATTATTAATAATATTATGAAAATTATTTTGGTATGAAATATTACATACCTTCCTTCAAATAATGATCTCAAAAAATGGAATCGTTAAAAATGCATATGGACGACCTATAGTCACCATGATTGTAACATTAGTTCATTTTTCATAACCATATATCAAGTTTTTTCATAGAGTTATAATTGATGTAAAAATATGATAATTATTTCATTAGTATTATTCAGTATATGATAGAACTATATAATATGCACAACAACTAGAATATTTACAACAAACCATAAGAGAAATAACAAGTACATTAGCACCTAAGACAATTAAAATAAGTGATGAAAATATTATAATATATCAATAAAGGATCATTTATGAAATTATAAATATTTTTATGGTTCTTTAATAAGTTAATAACATGTATTAAACCACTATATGGGATGTTAATTTATGCTTAACCAAAAGGAATAATGTGTTAAGGGGTTTCTATTCTCAATTTTATTTCTATGAGATGAATGCCATATTACCCAGTTATTTTCTTATGAGGTGTATTTAATTCATAGGAATGAATTTTATTATTTTTATTATATTTTTTTAGTATTTACATATCCATTGGAGTATTTATCTTTCATGGGGTTTATTCTTTCAAAGATATAATCTTTCTAAGGGATTTTTATTCATATTTACCATATTTTAGATGTATGTATTCTATACACCTATAATTGTTTAAAAGGTGTACATACTACCATATTGAAAAGTCATATCATGAATCTATTTTTATTAATCATATTATAGGTTTCATTTAATGAAATTATCTAATATGAAGTATAATTCAATATTAATAAAGTTGTAAGAGTATTGTGTTACAATCTCACCGTTTTTAGGATTATTTACGATTTTACTTCCAATGTAGAGATATTATAATATATCTCTCATGAAAATAATCAATTTTTTTCTCATCTATTTATTCATGATATTTAAAATAAATAGTCTAATTTTTTCACTCTTGGGTACTTTACATAATATGGAAAATGTGTTATTCTAAATATTCATTAAAGAATATGTTATTAATCTATTTTTTTGGAAATAAATTTTTAACCATGGTTGAAAATTTAAAAAAAACAATTAATGGAATATTTTTTTTTCCAAACAACTCGTATATGGATATTATTAAAAATGTGGAAGGAATATTCTTGTTTTTTCTCGATCAAAGAATATTTAAAAACATTTTAACATGTGAAATGTATTTTATTTTATACATTTATTGAATTTACTTAATAAACCTATATCATGATTTTAATTTCTCTCTAAATAAACTTTACTTTTTACCACAATTATAATAAAATAATTTTTTTATAATATTCTAAAAAATCATATTTTCTAAATTTTATTTTCAATAAAACATATTTTCAATATTTTTTGTGTTTTAAAATTTTATTTTCAAAATGAAAAGGGAATTTTCCTCAAAATGAAATTAAATCAATATTATTGCTATTTACATTCGTTAATGTTAGCAACCCATGTTTCTACTTATTCTCAAATGGGGATATTTTCTAATGATACAATCATTATTCTTTAATTGGATTGATTATTATTATTTCTAAATAATAGTTATAGAAACCATTTATTTTATTTGGATTAACCATGTTTCAAATATACTACTATGAAACATGAATATTTTCCACAATGTGATCAGGTTTCAATGATATTATTATGGAATCTATTTTTTCTATGTGTTAATCATCTTACAAAATGAATAATAGTTTTTACTATGATTTTTACACCGAGATAAAAGCTCGGTATAAAATATTTATGATTATTGAAAGGTGTGGATAGATAGCTTTGGGTGATCCCACAATTGCTTCTAATATGAGGGTACCCAGATAACACTCAAATTATTTAGTTAAGGATTATTTTAACTAGATAATTATATTGGATGTTAGGTGTATAATTATAATTTTTTTAAAGATTCTATAAGTTTTTAATGATGATGATTATGCAAGATACCAATAATTTTTATCTATGATTATTTTGGGGTTCTAATGTTTACATTGATCAAGATTATTATTACACAAATCCTATGTATTGATTCCTATGAATCATTCCATTTTCTAAATATATATTAAATTTATCACAAATGATGATTCCGAAATTAATGGGTATGAGTCTTTCTTTGATTCTATCATGCACTCTAATTATGTCATCACATCCTTTTGAAATCATTATTCTCTTATAAGAAATTGAATTGTTAATTCTTATGTTTACCCTTACTGAGAAGTTTATATTACCATTCAATTTTTCTTCTTCCACAAATTATTAATAATGATATAGAATGTATTATCTATTAATGGTATTTCAAAGGGATTTTGATGAATTATTAATGTGAAAAATATAAGGATGTGTTAATAGGGATAAATTACTATTTAAAAACATTTCTATTATTTTTGTATTAGTATTTTCCAATTCACTAAAATTATACACCTTTATGGTCATTAAGAATATAAATTATCTAGTTTTTTAATTTAATGTTCTAAGGTTCATAATGAAAAAATTGTTTCAAAGTTATCAATATCAAATCCAAAAATGTAATGTTAATTATTTCAAAACTATATTCAGGAGTGTGCATTCATGACTGTTATTGTAGGTATCCGATATTTATTCAGATAAATTTGGAGATTAATATGTTATCATATCATGTTATCATAAGATATATGGGCACTATCATATGTGTATAATTTAAAGGTTGATCATAAGATTAAATTCATAGAAACCCTAAGTAAGGGTTTTCAGTTATAAATATTTTGAGTATTATTGTTAAATTTTTGGCACATTTTATTTTGTTAGGGTATTTGTATCCCCAGGGATAAATATAATGTTTTATATAGTTATGTAATATTTTTTCATTTTAAAAAAGGACAACCTGAATGTAGTGTGACAACCCATAAAACCTAGTATGTAGAAGGGTCTTTAATACAAAACTGAAGGGAAATAAGTATATAGTGGCTACCATTAGGATAAAAGTTTCCATGGTTTGTCAGATATTTATTTGTTAAAAATTATTTTAGTTTAGAAAACATATGGGATTTTATTTTTTAAAAAATAGTCAATTTATCTTGGAATAAAATATAGGACAACTTATTCTAATATATGGTTTTCAAATATAGTCATGAAATATATGATTGATTTTTATAATAATTATTTTTTGAATTTTTTAGTTTGAAATTTGTCCATTACTATTTTATTTTATAGATTAATATATCATATGACAGTTTAGTCATCTTTTGGATTATCTTATTATGTGATTAACATTTTTATTTTGGAAAAGTATTAAATATATGAGTGAAATATTTTTATTCCTCTTAGGGTTTTGTGTCCCTTTAAATTTTTTTAGAGCATCAGTAATTAAAAAAATATAATGATTACACATAATGTTGAGAACAAGATGAGATTGAAATTTAATTTTCCTAAATAATGAAATTATACAATCATATTTTTATATTTGAAATGTAGTGACCTGGGTTTTGACCTGTGAGAATTTTGAATATTTAATTGGATATTTTAGAATCTAGGAATTTAGTTTTCATGATAATTTTGTGCTCGGAGAGAGTTGGTGTAGTGATGTTAAAAATATATAATATATAATACAACCTACATGTAATATATTTAAAAACATGTAATAATTAATTTTTATAGTCTGAGATAGGGTAATAGAGGACATGATGGTTCTCATAACATGTTCTTTACCATTGGCATGTCAAAAAATTTGTCACCGATAGGTGTTAGATACTTAGTGAACATTGGAAGGTAGTAATAGGGAAGTTTATTGATTTAATAAAATTAAATCAATATCTCTCCCCTATTTGTGTTCATGGATGAAAACATGGGAACCCATACCCCCCATTTAAGGGATATAAAAAATGAGGAACAACCAAGGAGAAGAACCTCCAACAATCATTAATCATGATGACGATCACTCTAGGTATGTGGTGTAGCACCTTTAAAGCATGGATCATTCAATGAAGATTAATCATATTTCTACAAGGTAGGAGTATTCTATTTTTTATTCCAATACCCTTTCTATTTTTATGGTCTTAAAGCTATATTACCAATTATTGAGAATCCCTTGGGGTCGATATGTACATTTTAGGGGAAACCATGGTCAATCAGGTGGTCATAATGAAATCCCAATCAAAATTCCGGACCACATAGAATGTATTTAAGGATCAGATATCATGTGTTCTTATAATTTGGGGAATATGGGATTTTGGGGTCTATATGACTTTTATAAGAGTTACACCCCATGTAGTTTGCCTATCCCATGTGTCCAAGGTACTTAGCCAAGGTCGACATGTTAAAGGGAATGCCCGTGTAAAAGTATATTTCTAGAGATATAATCATGTGGTGTGAGACAAGGGCAGAAGAAAAAGGAATTGCCTTTTTTGAGTTGTCTAGTCGTACTGTGTAGCAGGGGCACACACCATGTGTGGAGACATGACAAGAAAAGACATGTGTATAATGACACAGATATAGGCCTGGGTGTAACATACCAAGTAAATAAAGAATATGATATTTTCATATTTATTAATATTTTTGAATTAAATATTATTTTTACATTAAATGGTATTCTATTTTTGATGGCGTACCTGACACGAAACTTTGGGTTGCTCTGAATTATCTTCTTGCACACAAGGCTGAGTCAGATTGAAAAATAATAATATAATATTATTTTAAATGGTAGTTGACTTCAAGTCGTTTTCTTAGCAGGAATGAACAAAACTAACAAAAATATGATTATACATGTTTTTTAAATGTTTTTAAATTTATGAAAAAAATGATAAAGGCTCAAAATCGGAATGAGTCCAATTTTAAACACAAATACTGTAATATTCTTTAAAAGGCTGATTTACCACCTTTTGATGTCAAACTATTTTTGAATCTATTTTTTTCACTTTTATATGTTCTATTTGAGAAAATAATTTTTTTATTTATAACTGGTTAATAAAATTTTAATTTAGATGAAATTTTGTTATTTTTCTGCTAATGTTCATTTTTTAATGAATAGTGAAAAATACTGCATTTTAATTCAAAACTAACTTTTAATATAACTTATTTATATTTTTATATTACCCTTTTAATTAGTTTTAATGTTTAATTAGATTATATGTTTACCATTTAATCTAATTATTGTCATTTTAAGTAATTTTAATATGAAATTTATCATAAACAAGTGTCTATTTTTGGATAGTTATTATTAAAAAAAACACTTTTTTGTTTTTACAACAGGAATTAATTTTAAACTAATTTAGGAAACTCCTATGTTTTGAATTCGGAAAAATGGATTCCATATATGGAATCAAGTGGTCCAAAATTTTTAAATAGGTATTTTTTTAGACATTATGAATATTTACTGCTATAAATATTTTATTTACCATGGTTAAAGGGTAAATCTGGTAAATAAGGGTGAAAAATAATATTATAATAATTTTAAATTAACCTTACACTTGTCCTAACCCTATTTTAATATAAATTTTCTATCATGGGATTCTTTTAGACAATTTTGGGAACCCGTGGAGTCACTTTCATGTTAAAATGACACTTAATAAAAATTAATTTAAATTTAAGGAAAATGTAACATAAGCATGTATCTCTTAGTAAAAATTTTTTTATAATTGGTTTTATATGTTATATATTAAACTATAAATAGTAATTATAATTAAAAAAATATTATTTATATCATGGTGTTTTATTAATAATTTTTATACATTAAATAAATAAATTAATTTATGACACAATGGTGATGCAGTAGTTGCTTCATTAATAAAGAATTCAAATAAGTGATATAATTAATGTTAAAATAAGTTTATTATGAATCTTTTTATGCCATACAATAATTTTAAGGATTATTATTACTCGTTATCACTGATATAATGAATGTTTTTTGAAAAAATAAAGTGGTTTTTCATTTTTTGAATAGGCATGGTATGAATATTATTAAAATTGACATGAAAGAGTTTTTAAATCAATAAATATTTTATTAAATGATAAAATATTACTAAAAACTTTGATTTAGATAAATGAAATATATGATGTTAATAACGTCATTACTGATTCATTTTTGGTCTCTTGTCATTTTATTGAAAATATATTAACCATATAGTCTGAATATATAAGAGGACATAGTATAAGTTAAATAAGTTAACAAATGGTTAAAAAAAATAAAGATAAAAAAATCCAAAATTTATCCTATTTGTATTTTATTATTTTATTTCAACTTATATACACCTTATCATTGAATTAAATTGTTTTCTGACCTTTGTAAAACGAACAAATTATATAATAAAATAATATTTTCAAACATTCTTAAAGAGCCCCTCCCCACCCTTATAAAATTCCATCACCTCTAACACTTACTCACACATATCAAGCCCCCTTGGTTCATACAAACTAAACCCAAATAATCTCTCAAGATCCTTATTTTCCTCCTAAAACCCTTATCTTAGGCAGAAATCACTTATAGAAAGCCTTTGGGTTCAAACCAAATGGAGTTACCCGATTTAAAGGTAACATCTTTCTTCAAGTTCGCTACTTTTTTTACTTCATAGCTTTATATGCTCTTATAATTCATTTTTTACATAAAAAACCAGTATCTTAAATATACTAGGTTATTTATATTATAATTATTCAATCTATATATACACAGAAATCCATCTAATGGATTCAAATATATTGTTTCAGTGTATGGTGAAATGCTACCTCACAAAACGATGATAGTTCGATTATCTGATACTGCCTATCACAGTGGCCATTATGATGAAAATGTATTTATATGATATATATATTATATTTATATTGTCTTTATTTTTCAATATTTTTCATTTATATCAAACTTTTATGGTTTCCATAATGGGTAAATATGATAATTTCATTTTAGGAAGTGCAGACAAACGCCCTCTCAATGTGATATCACTCATTCATGCCATACAAGGAGTGAATAAAGGATGGAATTGATGATATTTTATATGATATTATACTGGAATTGTAATATAAATATGTATCATTATGTTTTCATTTCATTAAATACTAAATAGAAATGAATGTATTGTTCAAGTGCACGTATGACTTACCATCTACATGAACAGTGAATTTCATTTCTTATATCCAAATTTTATGTTCAATTATAAATAAATATATATAATGGATATATATGATATATATGATATCGAAATATTTAATATCATTCTGGTGATAATATAATTTTTACCACATGGTCTACTTTTAATTATTGGATGTTTATTTTTGACTCAAGTTCCAAATATCGATAAAAGAA
The DNA here is from genome assembly GCA_963277665.1 of Viscum album. Classification (NCBI taxonomy): domain Eukaryota; kingdom Viridiplantae; phylum Streptophyta; class Magnoliopsida; order Santalales; family Viscaceae; genus Viscum; species Viscum album. Next base: position 553,118,687 of record OY728123.1, read on the forward strand.
TATTTTTAACATAAATGATTATGTAATTTTAATAACATGGTAATAAGTAATATAAAATGAATAATATAATTGAAAGGGTTCCTAAGAAATTATGAATTAACTTTATTTTATTATTCAGTATATTAAAGAAAAAATGAGTCAAGTCAGACATGATATAAGGGACATCGTCTATATCATCTTTTATGGAGGCATATTTAGTTTTATAACCGACATTATTTTATATGGTGTATAAAACCCTTTGAAATTTCATTTCATTAAAAGGGATTGTTTTTACTATGTAGAGTTTTAGTAAACATCAAATGGAATGTTTCTTTTTTTTATAATACGCGGTGATAACGACCTTTTCTCCACCGCGAGCGTTATTTGATATTTAGCTTCCTTAACAAGACGTAATGTTTTTTAATGGAAAATAAATTCCACATAATATTTATTGTATTTTGGTATGGAAAATGGTTTTTATTATGGATTGGTTCTTTCAATATATTTAAATGATATTTTGTGATTTAAATGTTGTAATGTTATTTTTTTCTATTTTTTATGGGTTGTGAATATTTCATTGTTCTTGGGCATTATTTAAGTATACGGGGGGCTCTGTGATAATCCTAGTGTTGGTGAGCCCGATATATGTGTTCAATTTTTTGGGTAATGTGACGGACGTAAAAATAAATGTTTCTCCTAATATATTTAAGTAATATACTTTGATAGGTATTCAAAACGCAACTTCCTACGTAGCTGGAAAAGCTACAATGAAAGTATGTTATTGATGCCACAAGTTACCATAATGATTTATGATTTCAATTTTTTATTCATAACTCTTTTTTTCTAGTGTGGTATGTTAAATGTTGAAAAGTATGATTTCATTGACTTGTATGTATTGATGGACTGATTTTTTCTTTCTTTATTTTTGAATACTAACTGATCTTTTTATTCACTTCCCATGTTTTTTGGAAGTTTTTTTTCATAGGACATAAATATGAAAAGGGTCGAGGATGGGATCATTGAAATGTCATGTTTTTAAAATATGAAACTGGACATGACTTTTTTTCAAGAGTTATAATTTTATAAAAAATGCATACTAAGTAGAAGTGTTTACTTTGTAATATTTGAGATGAAATGTATTATTAATGCCATAAATCATCAAAACTATAAACCAAAAAAGATCCTCAATGTGAATTATTTAATTAATTCAAGAGTATACAATGTTTTCTGGGCGAGTCCTTATAGTTGGTATCCGAGGACGGTTTAGAAAACATTTGGAGTTAGGATATTGTTAAATTAATATCCATAAATTTATTTATGAAGAAAATGAAATGATATAGCATTTATACATTACTATATTGCGTCTCCTATGATATTCATGTGTTGATAATGGTTTTCCCTAGAGAAAATAGGGAATTTGTGTGGGGATGACATACAGAGGGAAATGACTTTCAAAATCAACAACATGAGATGGTCTGAATTAGAATTGAACAGTTTGCCGTAGTGATAGCTTAGTTGACTCAGATGATAAATGGTGGTTGTGTTTATAGATGATATTTTGGTTTATTAAAAATTAAATATGAACATTAAAGTCATTTAAGGGTTTTATTTCAATCCTTATAAGAAAATAAATTGTATTGGAAATTCAGAAAGTGTGTCATTCGGTTACACAGAATGTTCATTCCTTGGACACATTGTTTACAAATATGGCATAACTGTTGATCATTCTAAAACAAATGTTTCTAAAGAACGTCCAAGACCTACCAATATAACATATATTTTTAGATTTCATGGTTTATTAGGTTAATAACGGAGGTTTGATGAAAAAGTTTCATGGTTATCCAGCCCAATGACTAAGTTAACACGAAGATGTTTTAATAACATTTGGAAAAATGAATTAATTATTGTTTTTTTGGAATTGAATAGATGGTTGGTGAATGCTCCCGTTTTGACACTTCCATCTAGAAATGGGGAGTTCATTTTCTAGAATGATGTTTCATTGAAAGGACTTGGTTGTGTCCAAATGCAGAATGATTATGTAATTTCTTATGCTTAATGTTAGTTGAAACCACTTGCCTTAAATTATAATACAGATGATTTAGAAGTAGATTCTATTGTTTTGGTATTAAAAATTTGGAGGCATCATCTGTATGGAGTAAAATGTGAAATACATACTGACTACATAAGTTTGAGGTATATATTTACTCAAAAGGAATTAAACATGAGATAGAGGAGATGGTTATAATTAATGAAGGATTATGATTTCATGATACATTACCACCCAGAAAATGAAAATAAAGTGGCTGACATTTTTAGTCGAAATGTTAATGCTACCTTAACCATGATTCATTTGGAAAGAGATCCTTTGGTTTTTGATTTGATGAATTTTGGATTGGATGTTGTTGGTGCTGGAAATCCCTCCGTTTTGTTTCTGGTTTCAATGAAATCATCTCTATCAGAAAGAATTATGAAAGCGCAGAAGGAAGACAATGAGTTGAATAAAATTTAGAATTGGTTCAATAGGGTATGTTACATGATTTTAACATTGATGGAGACTATGTTTTGAGGTTTGGAAAGAGATTATGTGTGCCTTTTGATTTATTGTTGAAGAAATAGTAGTTATTTGAAGCTTATATTTCTCCATTTTTTGTTCATCATGGAAGTACTAAAATGTACAAAGATCATCAGGAGTATTACCATTGGGAGGGATTGAAAAGGGATATAGAAGACTTTACTATGAATTGTTTGACTTGCCAATAGGTTAAAGTAGAGCAGCAGTTATCAAAAGGGATGCTTCAGTATTTACTGTTTCCAATGTGGAAATGGGAAAATATGTCCACAGAATTCTTTGTGGGATTACCAAATAAATCATGAGGTAATAATGAAATCTTGGTAATTGTTGATTGATTTATTAAATCTGATCATTTTCTTCATATTTGAGAAACTTTTCCTTGAGATCAACTATCTCGATTGTATATTAATGAGACATCAAGGTTTCTTGGAGTTCCCCTCTCCATCGCATGTGATTGTGATCCTAGGATCACATATGACTTTTGGAACAACCATCAAGAGTCGTTGGGCACTGAATTAAATCTTAGTACAACATTTTATCGTCATTCAAATGGGTAGTCAGAATGAGAAATTCAGACTGTGGATGATATTTTATGTGCTTCTTTAATGGATTTCCAGGAACATTCGGACCAAAATCAATTTTTTTGAATCTTCATATAATAACATTTTTCATTATATTATACATATGGATCCATTAGAGGAATTATATAGAAATCGGTGTCGAACGCCAGATTTTTGGGATGAAGAAGGTCAAATGTAACTAATTGGACATGAATTGGTAGAAGATATGGCCGAAAAAGTTCAATTGATTCAGAAGCACAAGATCACTGCTCAGAGCAGGGAGAAAAGTTATTCTGTTAACAGAGGGAAGATCATTGTTTTGGGGTAGGTGATAATTTCATTCTAAATATTTCTCCATAGAAAAGTGTGATGCATTTTAGAAATAAGGGAAAGATGAGTCCGATGTTTATTCCTTCAAAATAAATTTTTAATTTTCAAATAAAATCACTTTCAGAAAAAGTGATAACCTTACAGGAATAATAAGAAAAAACTACGGGCCCAAGGCGATCAACCATTGGAGGAACCATTGAACCAAAGCATGAAGGCACCTAGGAGATCAACCATTACAAGGACCAAACCTAGGAAAGGAACCCAACGCCCCCACCGTCACCTGAAAATCTTATTGTCGTCCATAGGACGTAGCACTGCCACCGCACCTCGGGACTGCACATCCACACACTAGGGTATGCCGGTGCCCCACCATGGACGCACCCCAGCAAACCAGCCACACCACGGGGTCCCTGCCCACACCACGGACTATAGGTAACCACCCAGCCATAGAAAAACAAACCCAAAACCCAATCGAAGGGGAGATCTGGCGAGGAGAACAGGTTGTGCCACCACCATGGTAGATCTACAACACCAAAACCTCCAGCACAATCCAAAAATGCAAAGGGTCTAAGAACGAAACTCGATACCTATATAAAACCATCAGTAGAGAATGAACAACGTCAAAGGCTTTGTTGACAGAGCTCCAGAATGTGGAACCACAGGGCTGAGATCGAGAGAGAACCCGCACAGAATAATCACCAGAACCGAGGAAGGCACTATCGGAGACGAAAAAAAGCACCTGTCATGGGAGCGAAGACCAACCAAGTGATTTCGTCGGGGGAGGTTGAACTATAGAGGTTCATCGACATAGCTCCGTAGGCCGTGCCAGACCGCGACATAATTGGCTGATTGATACCACACTGTTCCATCACCGCAAAACTATACCTACGATCATGACATGCCGAAGAAGAAGGAAGAGAAGGCGAGGGAGGATAGAATGAAAAGGCGGCCCAAGGAAACCCTAGGACCGAGGGAAGATCTCGCAGAGACGCCCCTTATGGGATCATTTCATCTAGAAAACCATTATGATGTTTATTGGACCCTATGAAATCTTGGAGAATGTTAGATCAGTTGCGTATAAAGATTATTTACCTCCATGTTTCTCCCAGGCACACAATGTTTTTCGTGTTTCAATTTCAAAAAATTATATGCCAGATCTGACTTATGTTTTGAGTCCAAAGGTAGTTTAGTTGGGAAAAAAATTATTACAAGGAATAACCATCCCAAAACTCCTGATCAAAAAGAGAAATTGTTTCAAAATAACGTAATTCACCACATAAAAGTTTTGGTAATAACTATATGGTTTAAGAGACAATGTGGGAATCTGAAAAATCTGCGGGGGATAAATATCCCCCCTTATTTGAGAAGTGAATAGAATTTTGGGGATGCAATTCCCAAAAGGGGGGAGGATGTAACATCATAGCTAAATAAAGAATATGATCTTTTCATATGTATTAATATTTTTGAGTTAAATAATAATTTTAATTTAAAGGGAATACTATTTTCGATGGCAGTCCTACACGAATCAAAGAGTTTCTCAAAGAACACTTGTTGCACACAATGCTTAGTAATACTAAAAAATAATAATATAATATTATTTTAAATGGTATTTAACTCCTAGCCATTTTATTGGATGGATTGAATATAACTAACTAAAATATAATTGAACATTTTTGTTAAATGTTTTTAAATTTATACAATAAAAGTTAGAGTCTTAAAATGTGTATGAGTCCAATTTTAAGCACGAATACTATAATATTCTTTTAAAGGTCCATTTACCACCTTCTGATGGAATACCATTTTTAAATCAAGTTCATGTAACATTTATTTGTTCTATTTTATAAAATAAATGTTTTCTTTAGAATTGGGACATCAAAATTTATTTTTGATGACATTTTGGTATTTTTCTGTTAAATTTCATTTATTTAATGAATAGTGAACAATACTGCATTTAAATTAAAAACTTCCTTTTAATATATATTATTTACCTGGTTAGATTACCTTCTTAATTGGTTTTAAAGTGTAATTTGATTGTATTTTTTCTATTTAATCCCATGTTGGTCAATGGAAGTAATTTTACATTGAAATTGAGCATAAACAAGTGTAAATATTTTGATAGTTATTATTAAAAACATTATTTTGTTCAGACAACAAGAATTAAATTTAAATGAATTAATGAAGATAAAGTGTTTTGAATTCGGAAAAATGGATTACGTAGGTCCACATTGTGTAAATAGGTAACTTTTATTTTTAGTCATTATGAATATTTACTTCATTAAATATTATATTTACCATGGTTAAAAGGTATATCTGGTAAATAAATAAGAAAATAATATTATAATAATAATAAATTACCTTTACACTTGTCTTAATGATATTGGCTGAAACATTCCCAACCATGGGCATCCTTGGGTCGATTTTGGGACCCCATGTAGCAACATTAATGTGAAAATGAAACTTTGTAAAAATTAATTTAATATTAAGGGAAATGTAACATAAACATATATCTATTAGTATTTTTTACAATGGGTTATATAAGATATATTTTCGACTATACATATTAATTATAAATAAAAAATATTTCCAACATCATGGTATTTTATTTATAATTTTTTTTAATTATGTCAATCATTTTATTTATGACATAGTGGTGATGTAGTAATTGCTTCATTAATAAAGGATTCAAATAAATGATATTATAAATATTAAAATAAATTTATATTGAATATTTTTATCCCATCCACTCAATTTTTATAATTGGATTACTTGTTATACTTTAATTAATGATGGTTATTCGAAAGGATCAAGTTGTTTAGGATTTTTTAAAAAGTCATGAGATGAATAGTATTAAAATTCAGTTAAAAGAGTTTTTAAATCGTTCAATATTTTATTAAATGATAAAACAATCCTAAAATTTTGGATTCATCCAAATGACACACATGATGTTAAAATTTTCATTAATGATCCATTTTGGGTTGTTTGAAATTCTATTGTAAATATATTAACCATATAGTATAAATATATAGATAGTACATGGTAAAAGATAAATAAGTTAATAATGGGTTAAATAAAACATAAAAGTATTAAAAAATGTCTAAAACCTATCGAAGTATTATTGGATGAATTTACGTTGACTTATATATTCCTTATAGGTGAATTAAATAAGATTTGGACCTTTAGAAACAGAAAATAATTATATAATAAATTAATATTTTCTATCTTTCCAAAAGAGCCCCTCCTACCCATTGTTAAAAGCCATCACCTATAACCCTTACTCACACCTCTCAAGCCCGATTGTATTGTCCAAAATGTAGCCAAATTATCTCTCAATATTTGTCTCTTCCTTTTATAACCCTTATCACAGGGATAATTCACTTGAAGAATGCCTTTTGGTTCAAACCAAAGGGAGTTACCATATTTAAAGGTAATGTCTTCCATCAAGTTCTCTTATTTTATTTTACATAATCACTTTCTATGCTCTTATTATTATTTTATTACATTAAAACAACAATATACTCATTATAATAGGTTTTTTAGATGTATTAAAACTACACTTAAACACACCTCCATCTAATGGATACGAACATACTCTTTCTCTGTACAATGAACTATAGCCTCACGAAACAATGATTATTCTATTATCCTCTACTTCCACTCAAGGTGTCCATTATGATGAAACTATATTTATATGTGATATATATTATATTATATTGCCGCTATGAAACTGTATTTTTCATTCAGAGATACTTTTATGGTTTCTATAACGGGTAAATATGATAATTTCTTTTGAGGAAGTGCGGAGTACCATCCCCTCAAAGTGATATGACATTTTCATGCCATATGTGGAATTTATAAAGGATGGAGTTACTGAAATTATATATGATATTATACTGGATTTAAAATATACCTATGTATCATTATGTTTTCACTCTAATAAATATGATATAGAAATGAATGTATCTTTAATGCATACGTACGACTTATTGTGTCCATGAACGGTGCATTTTATTCCAAATGTTATGAACTATTATAAATACATATATATACTAGATATATATTATATATATTATATCTAAATCATGAATATCAATATAGAGATAATTTTATTTTTACCACATGGACAACTTTAAATTATAGGAAGTTCATTTTTTACTCAAGTACCAAATATCGACAAAATGACAGTTATTAACATTAATAATTATGTAATGTTTATAAAATGGTTATAAGTAATATAAAAGGAATTATAAAATTAAATAAATTATCTTAATCAATTTACATTAACATTAATATATTATTCTAGAGATTATAGAATGAACAAGTCAAGTTAGACACGAAGTAAGGGACTTTATCTCAATCACCTTTCATTGAGGCATATTTTGATTTATACAAGAAGTTATTTTATATATTTTATACACCCCATTAAATTTTCATGTATTTGTAAGGTAATATTTTTTAAATGTACCGGTTTACAAATCAAAATGGTTAATTTTTCTTTTTTTAATCTACACGGTGACAATGACATTTCCACCGCCGCGAGCTTTATTTGATTTTTGGATTCCTTAATAATCCATTATGTTTTTAAATGGAAAATAAATACCATATAATCTTTTAGATATTTTGGTATTGAAAACGGTTTCATAATGGATTGGTTATGTCAATATATTTAAATAATATTTTTTAATTGAAATGTATAAATCTTATCTTTCTTTTATGTTCATTTTATGTGTTATGAATATGTAATGATTCTTGGGAATTTTGTATGTATACGGGTGGTTCCATGATGAACCTCTGGTGGGAGAGCCTGAGATATATCTTCAATGCATTAGTTAACATGACAGAGGTAAATATAAATGTTTCTCGTAATATATTTATGGAGTATACTTTGATGGATATTGCAAATGTAACTCCCAAAGTATCTGTGAATGCTACAAAGTAAGTATGTTATAGATGACACAAGTTACCTTTATAATTTATGATTTACATTTGTTATTAATAATTATTAAGATCTAGTGTGGTATGTTAATGACTGAGTAGTATGATTTCATTGACTAGTATTTATTTATGGACTAATGTTTTCGTTCATTTTTTTATAATCCTTACTAAACTTTTTATGATCATCCCAAGTTATTTTGAAATGTTTTTCACAAGAATGAAAGATGAATAGGTTCAATGATGGGATCATGGAAAAGTCACGCTATCTAAAATATTGAACTAGGAATTAAATTTTTTCAAGAGATTTTATTTTATGAAAAAATGTAATCTGAGTAGAAGTGACTAATTTGTAATATTTTAGATTTATTGTAATAGTTATGGCCTAAATATGTAAAAATCTAAACCTGAAATTATCCTCAACGTGAATTATTTAATTAATTCATGATTTTGTAATGTATTAAGGCTGGTTCCTTATATTGGGTGAGAAGAGTCACACCATGCACACCATATACATTCCATTTATTCTATCATGGACAGCCAAGCCATGCCTTAGAAGACACAAAAGGGTGTTCATGTGGGGTCACCAACCATGTAGACCCCAGTTCACTCCATTTTCATTTTCATGGATTTTTTTCATAGCGTATATCCTTCTTCAGGTCTCAGATTCATGCTTATGAGTAAATTATCCAAAGTAGTTTTATGTGTAGAATTTGATTTTCGGAAAAAAATTGGCCTTTTATATGTGATGTGAGGTATTGTTGTGGGAATCTTAGGTTAGCGTTGTTTTTCCCAACAATGGTAGTGTGAGTCCCTACATCTATACCTATAGGGGTAATGTATCCCATTACATTATTGACATATGATTGTGTTACCCTTAACATGATGAGCTTGGATAGTGTCGATGGATTCCTCATAGGAGGCCCAGATGGGACCCTCTATCATATCGTTTTACCTCTATTGAGTTCTTAGTTTCATCGTGAACATCACTACCTACGTGGAAATTTTTTACCTAGTAGGATTTCCCATTAGGGTTTGTGGTATTTTTAGTTTTATGGTCCCCTATATAGTGTTCAATTTCAGTGGTGTTTTGAACATAATTTGGTATATTATCCACTACTATGTAGATAGTTTAATTAGTTTTTTTGGTATCATGGGGATTATGATCACCTACTTCACGATTTTTAATAGGTGAGGTATGTAGAATCTTCACAACTAACACTACATGGGGGATGATCCCCTATCTGATAAATACTTTCTCTAAAATGTCATATTCGGTTTTGTGGTGTCACACATTAGTATTGGGGGTCATCCCATTTCTTAATGATTATTGAGATACCTATTTGGGTTCAGGGTTTTCCCTTGTGGTCATTGAAGTAATCCAAAATCCGAGGAGGTGTGGCCTTCTGTATTATATACAATTTTTGCACTGTTCCCAGTGGATTTGGAAGTGATTAACCTTTAAAAAGATCAGTACTCTGGTCTATATAATAGGGTTATTAGTCCCCCCCCCATTCAATAATTATTGAGAGCCTTATCTGATTATGGAGATCCATTGGATTAAAATTTTACTTTCTCAATGGAAGGCCCCAGTGAGTGTGTTATCTTGGAGATTTTCCACATGGTATGGAGGGTATGTTCCGTAGTCTTTTTGATTCATGATGGATTGGTATCTCTCATTTGTTCTATTAGGTATTGTAGTGTTCTCATTGGATTGTACCTATCAGACATGTTCAATATGGGATGAATGATCGCGTGGAGTGATTTATCCTACTTGAGTTTTACCATTGAGCATTGAGTCGAATCCAATATCTAGATATGATGTTGGTACCATATTTGAAAAGGGTTCATAGGCAAGTACATCATCGCTTGATTTTCAGAATCCATATGGTGTTGTCACATGCCTTTGTTTACTCTGCAAGTGGACTGAGATGAAAAGTAATGTAGATCCTAGGATGGGATCATGATGGTGTTTCTATCTCATTTGATTTCCCTCTGGCATGTTCATGTAGACTATTAACATTCAGTTTCAATCTATTATTCGGAGTTTTGGGGAGCCTACATAGTATTATTATACTCACACATTCATGGGATTTTCCCACACATAATGTTTCTAGTGAATACAACATGCCTTTTGATGGAGTCACAGGAGTACCTGTAGTATGAATAGCATAGTCTACTATACAACAAGAAGTGTTTTTCATTGCTTGACTGGGGATCTTTCTGTTAGTTGCATTTATCAATCATTACCTCCATGTTAGTAGGTTGATGATTTTTATTTTTTTCGTGGGGATTTTATTTTTCACGTTTAATCATTCAATAAATCTCCTATACGTTGGTTTTGGGATAGATGTATGCACAAATTTCATTTTCAGTTTATTATATGTTTTCACAATTTCATGGAGTTGTTAGTGGGTGAATTGTTTATGGTACCATAGGAAAATGCCATCTATTTTTGTGATTTCCAACTCAACATGAGATGTCAACCCTAGATTATTAGAGGTGGGCATGGGGTTGTCTTAGATGAAGCCATGTCACGTTGTGTTTTGATAGATTGGTATTAGTGGGGTTCCACTTTTGGACTACAATATTGTAGTTTTCGAGCTATGATCCTGTTTTGGGTCACACAATGAAAATGTTGAGGTGTTTCAAGTAAGACACCTAGGTTAGAGAATCTAGTGTTAGTGTGGTGTCAGATATATCCATTTTCGTGAAATACGATAAAATAATTGTTGACATAGAACATTAGAGAACTTTTTACAAGGAAACATTGGTACATGCATCATATAAGACTGTGTTTTTTTCTATGATTCTTGAGTAATCCTCTCATATATACTATTTGATAATGTTTTGTATTAATTATTTTCAGGAATCCACCATGAAAAATGTCTGACAAGATTCTATGGATGGGTTATGCTGATGATCTGTCCAGAGATGAGGCTTTAGTGTATGGAACTGGTCTTGTGGCGGTACCTATGGGTGGTCTTCCTATTGATCTTCCACCTATTGAATAACAGGTGGTGATAGAAGTTCAGGAAAAGGATTCACATTGGATGAGTGTGCTGTGTGAGTTAAATAGGCAAAAAACACTATGTTGTCAGGGTGATCTGGAGCCTACGATTACTTGTGAATTTATTGAGGCAGTAATATGTCTATTATAACTTGTGAGGAAAAATCACTATCGGATGGTGGTCCTATAGAAGATCCTTCTACATGGTTTGTCATTTTAATAGTGATATCTAGTTACATGGAACCATGATATGGAAAATTCTTATGTGGGAATAAAATGAGTGAATCATTTGGGAAGAGTTTTACTTAGTCAAGTTGAGATCAATTTGTATCGAGGATATTTTGATGTCTTAGAAGGATAACATGAATGTGCCAGAGTTTTTATTTAGTCTTATATACTTATCAAAATATTCCATTGATTTGGAAAGATATCCTTCTTCTAGAGAACTAAACTTATATTAGAGATTAAAATGGGAGATTAGGGATTCAATAGTATCACTGGGAATTATCACATATTAAATGTCCTTGACATGGACATTATGGTGGAAGGCTTCCTAGTGGAGAATAATTTTACTATTAGTGGGGGGAACACAAGATATGAGACCTTGGGTCCCCATATATGACTAAAAGATAATGTTTATGGGCGTGAGATATACATAATGATATTATCATTGGATGGAGAGTCTAAGGATTAGGGCATCTAGGCTAGACCTATTCATCCACAATAGATGTGATATTACACATTCGACAGTCATTGAGATATTTCTCTACATTTTCTGACCTTCCATGCAACTAATATGAAGATGATCGATGGAACTCACTAGTAGATGTAAGTATTGTTTCGGGATGTTACACATTACGTCATATGTGGTAGAGGAGTGTGTATAGTAGCATGACATGGGATACAGTTTGATATGTTACCACCACCACGCCCATGTAGTCTATGTTAGGATTAATGAGCAAGAGGACGGGGTTGAGGATTGTTTCAGTCCATAAAAGAATATAAACCAGAGGCACCATGGATTATTAAAGGTAAGATCGTTTTCCTGTAAACCTTTTTCAGTAGTATTTTAAGACATTATTATGAGGTACTCTATCCTTTCCACTTCATGCTCCCAAATGTTTCTGTGAGATGTGGGGCATTATTCAACCATGTGTTTGGTTTGTTTGACATTAGATGCATGACGAAGAGTACCCCTAATAGTAAATTGTTTTTTAGAGATTATTAAAACCAGGAGGGAATTTCTGTATCACCCAATGATGTTAGTGTGAAGGTGTGGTGGATGATTTACATTGAATTGTTTATTTGGGGTGGGGTTGTGATCTGGAGTTTTAGACAGAGGGCATGGTAATACATAGTGTGTAAAATTTAGAGGACTTGTTTGATTCATTGGTATCCTAATATTCACGAATGTAGTGTCTTATGTGATGTTCATAGGGTTGGTGCAGTGTAGTTCATCCAAAGTGTGGATGTGAACTACTATGTTATATCGGTATCTATGTTAGGTGAGTACGATGATTTACCTCTAGACACTAAGAAATCAATTATATTATAATGCATGGTGTGTTCTTAAAACCACAACTATTGATGAAAGTTCCATATTTTTTGATTATTTATTCATTGTATGAGAATGATGTTGGGTATGGTTTCACTTTTGTGGATCCCTTGAGTTCATGCTTCTAGACAAGATGAGAACCCTTTGTGATCTCACTAGAATGGGAGTCCCATTAATGAGAAATGTATTTTTTTTATCATCATAGGATTTTAATTTTTCGGGATTAAAATATTCATGGTGTGGATGAAATAGTGAATCAGGTTTTTACATATAAAACTTTGGTATATTTATAAAAGTATTTCCAAATATAAGTTCTGATTTGGTTTTGGATTTTAGGGCTCAGTGATCTCTGGTGTGGTGAAATTAAAAATATTAACAATATTATATCATAATAATTAAGTTTCCTTGGAAGAATGTAATAAATATGACATAGAGTCTCAAATTATAAATTTGATGTCACAGTTGAGCTCAGAATGTGTTGTTTACTGTAAACATGGAATAAAATTTTTCAAAATTGAGTATCATGTCAGAGGATAGAATTATAGATGTATTATATAGAGGATTATTCATTTAATAATATTAAATATATTTCCATTCCTACCTTTTTATTCATGTTAGATGAGAGGAAAACCATCCCCCCTGGGTGTAATGGAATAACCAAGATGAAACTAAGGTGGGGAGGCACCACAGACCTTCTATATTGACATAAATCAATCCCAAATCATCATGGTGTAGCTTCAAAGAATGGATATTACCAAGATTATTTGGAGTTTCCACAAGAGTAATGTGGGTTTTATTAAGTCCCAATACGATTTTATGTATTTTTCATGGTTTTAGATCACTAATATGATTTATATAAATCAAAAGGGGGACAATAAATTAGATTCATGAGAAAATAGAGAGATTCATGCATACGATAAGGAGTTCTAAATCAAATGGTGTGTCGTGTCAGGTCACATTCAAAGTATTATTTCATTTAGCGAAGATGAACTTTTTGGGACTACATTTCGGGTATCAAAGCTAAATGTTGTGAATTTTTACAATGTTATGTGGCCATGGGACCTGGCCTGGGTAGATATGATAAAGGATAAGGATGTGTGAAACTATAGATCCAAGGAAAAAACTATGGTTTTCAGACATGGTCCTGGAAAATAGGCACATACATGTGGAAAGGTACTTTAGATATGCTATATACCAAGTGTACACACCATGTGTGGAGACACGACTAACCCAGCTGTGTGAAGAAAGACACAAATTGGGGATCATGTGCGGAACAACACACCATGTACACAATATACACTCCATTTATGATCACATGGAAAACCATGACATGAATCAAATGGAATGATAAGTTTTTTAGGTTGGGTAATATTCCCTATTGAACCAAGTACATGTTGTGCACTTTTTTGTGACTTCAACATAATGTATCTTATTCATTGTGGTTCAGATTTAGGCATATGATTATCCTATCTAAAATAATTTTTCTGGTATAATTAAATGATCATATGATTTTGGTCCTCTGATATAAGACAGACGGGGATGATGTGGATTTCATAGGTTAGTGATATTTGGACCATAAGTGGATGAGTGAGTCCCTTTATCAACCCATATGAGGGTAAAATATGGAATTACATCCTCATCATTGGAGTGTGGTCCAATCGATATGATGTGATTTGATAGTGTTTTAGCATCCCTCCATGGAGGCCTATATGGGACCCTCTATCATATCGTTTTCCATTGATCAGGATCATGATACCTTCATGACCATCACTACTTGGGAGACAATCCCCTATCTAGAAGGATAAAAAATTAGGGATTTTGGTATTGTTGGTAATATGAGACACTAAATAGGATATGTTTTAGTATGGTTTCTGGAATTTTTTGGTATATGATCCCCAACTCTTCAGACATTTTATATAGGATTTTTGGTTTTCTAAAGAGTATGATCCCCTACTTCATTATTTTTACCTGGTGGGGCTTGTGGAGTCTTCATGACCAACAATACATGGGCACTAATACCCTATATAAGAGATGTGATATCTGAGATTTAATATTGGTTTTATTGTGTCCCTCAATTTTTATAGGCATGATCCCATTTTAGCTGATCATTGAGGTCCCAAATAGGGTTTATGGTATACCACAATAGTCATGTGAGTGATCACATTTCTAAGGACGTGTGGTCTTCATTATTTCAAACGGGGGAGTAGGGATTCACAACAGTTTGAGGAGTGATCCCATTTTTTATTTATGAGACCTACTATGGATCTTGTAGGGTTAGTATGGTTCCTCATCTATGTAACACCCAAAGATTTCATAGTACGTTATTTCTTCAAAGTAAATCAATAACTTGCAGTACACGCAACACCAAGTTCTAGCGCACCCAGACTCAACAAACTAGCCGTTCAAAAGCGGTTATGATTAGTATTAACTTAATTTTGAACGATATATAATCCTTATAATTTTAGAATCCATATTATGAGTTTCTAAGTAATTATTTAATAAGAAAATAATTTTTTTTTCAGATAAAAGAAGTATATTTCAAAAAATGAAATTTTATCGCCTTTTAGTGGTGAATCCTTTTTAAATCCAATATTTCAAAATTTAATATTTTCAATTTGACAAAATAAAAATCTTCTATAGAATCAGGACATAAGAATTTAGTTTCAATAATGTTTTGGTGTTTTTCTAATAGCTTTCATATTTGGGTGAATAGTGAAAAATGCTATATTTTAACTAAAAACAACTTTTTTTAGTCAGAATAATTTATGGTGTTCAATTATACATTTTAATATTTTAAAAGAATAAATAGATTATAATTTTACCATTTAATCCAATGATGTTCATTTTAAGTAATTTCACATTGAAATTGGACATAAACAAGTGTCAAACTTTTGATAGTTATAATTTATTAAAAATACGCCTTTTTGTTTTGACAGTAGGAATTAATTTTAAATTAATAAATGAAACTTCTATGTTTTGAATTTGGTGAAATATACTTCCTTATTGAATTCGGAACATCAAAATTAGATTAGGGTGAAATTTTGTTATTTTTCAAAAAACATCAATTTTTGATGAATAATGAAAAACACTAATTTATTCGTTAAAATCGACTTTTTATTTAAATAAATATTTATTATATTTAAATTTATTTTACGTAAAAATAGATACATAATACCTATATATGTTTACTGTAATTCATTATAGTTAGTTTATAATAATTTTAGACATATAAAAATTTTATTGAACTTTTCACCGTCTTTTACGCATCTCCTAGGAGAATTTGCAAATTCAACTAAAAATTAATTTTACCACTTCTGTGAGTAAAATTTTAAAAATACTAGAAAAGCTTAATATCAAATAGTTAAATTTGGTTCAACAAGATAAAAATAATTTTTGGTGAATAGTAACTTTTTACTTTTATTTACCACGGTTAAAAGTAAATAGTGTAATTAAGGGTAAAAATGATATTAATATTACCATAAAACTAGTAATAATTCTACTGGACAAGTATATCTTGACCAGGAACAACCTTAGGAATAAACTATTATCATTTAGGTCCACCTGAATTACATTCAGACAATTATTATTATTTAATTCAAAGAAGAGTTAAAAGAGTTAAAATCAATGTTTAATAACTAAAACATTTTTAATATAGGGATATAAATAAGGTAAATTCGATTATAAAAACTCATTAGAAAGATAAAAATATTTCCTATATAATGGTATTTTATTTATAATTTTTATACATTATATAATTTAATTTATTTATGAAATAATGATGATGCAGTAATTACCATATTAATGAAAGATTAAGATAATTAATATTATAAATACCCGAATTAATGTAATTTGAGAATTTTTAAGAATGAAAATAATTTTCAGGTTAATATGACATATTGTTATTGGTTATATGAATTTTTTCGAATTAATAATTGTGTTATTAATTTATCAAAAAAACCTGATAGTGTCAAAATTGACATAAAAGAGTTTTTAAAACAAATATTATATTATTAATTGATATTCTATTCCTAAAAAAATAAGGTTCGGCCAAAGAACTTATATCATGATAGGTGTATCATTAATGGACAAATAGGGTGTCGATTGGAAGTTTATCATATGGTTGTTAACCGTATAATATAAAAATACAAAGAGACATGGTAAATGTCAAACTAATTAACTAAGAGTCAAAACTAAATGGTAAGGTCAATAATTTGACCCAAAACTGTCTAAAACCTATTGGTTGAATGGATTTAGATCCATCCCCACCTTATCATCTAACTAAATCAATTTTGAGCCATTATATACCAAATATGAATTTATTATAAAATAATATTTTTGGTTTTTCCTAAGGTGCCCCTCACCTATCCTATAAAAGAGCACTCCCACTTCTCTCAAATTCATAACTTCAATGCCTTTTGGCTCGGCCAAACCCTGCCCTAATATCCTCCCAACTTCTCTCACTTCAACCTAATGGCCTTATCTTGATCATAAATACAACCTAAATATCCCTTTTGATCAAATTAAAAGGAAGAACTCGAATAATAGGTAATGTTTTCACCACCCTCTTTCAAGTTTCTTTCTTCTTCCACTTATTATTTATTTGTTATTTCCATTATAAAATAGTAAATCCAGTATCTTCTATATACTATGATGTTATTATAAATATGTTATAATCATATTCAGTATTCTATCCATCCATTGAATGACATGTCACCATACGTGCGTACGTACGGCTTACCATCTCCACGTCGTGGTGTAATTGTTATTCAAAACATTATTATTTGGATGGGTATGATAATGATGTTTAAATGAAGTAAATAATAAATATAACATTATAATGATTCTGTATATATGATATACCATCCATTATATACTATTTTTATCTCTAAAAAATGATATTGTTTCTCATGTGTACGTACGGACTACCGTCTCCCCAAACGCGATGAGATTCATTCCCCATTGTATCCATTCAAGTCTAATTCTCATTTGATGATTACAAATAATGTTTAAGGACTTGATATAATTCTGTATATGAATAATATACAACCATTCCATAACAAAAACGACTTATGTACCAAATCATATAAAAGAAAACGAGTATGTCAACACCCAAAACGACGATAATACTAAAATATTAATAACGAAAAAAATTTAAAAGATCATATCAGATATCATATTTATGTATATGATTCTTGTATAATATAATAACAATTATTTTACTATTATACAAGAGGTTAACCTACCCTCAACCAAGGAAATGTACAAGGTAAGGGTTTATGTCACAATCTCTTCATTATCCGAGATTGTTTATATGTGATTATCTACAATGACTACTTTATCATCCACATCCTTGTTTCTTAAAAATGTATATAATTTTTTTTACTATATACTAGAAAATGGGTAAAAGTCATTCATAAAATTAATTGTTTTGAAAGGAATATTTCTATCGTTTTCCAAACAAGGTCATTTTTATCCTTTTCGACAAAATTATGGTAAAAATGTCTTTTTTAACTTATACAGTGGATGCGGCTATTTTCCGCCGTTATAAAAATCTTCAAAGCTTCCATTACAAGCTTGTAAGAATATTTTCAAAGTAAATCTTTTATTTTATAATTATGTGACTTAATGATTTCAAAATGAATATTTTAAGAATTTGTGAAAGGTACTCTTTATCAAGATCATAATTTTAAATGTTTTAAAATATTTGTCATTCTAAATCCTTTTAATTAATGTCCATGTTTTCAAAATGATTTTAATTATTCATTTATATGGGCATGAATGTTTTGAAATGTTATTTCTTTTCAAATGTTTCAACGTGGTATGGGACACTTTGATTCAAAAATATTATTTAAATTGTTTCCTTTGTTAATGTGTGTCTTTTCAATGATTAAAAAAAAGAGATATTTCTCTAAAATAGTTTTGATTTCATCTATGTCAACATCCTTTGATATATTTTAATATTATTGAAGTTGATTTATTATGATACAAAACTTCCATATTGTATTGAAGGTTATATGATATATTTGACTTTGGATGTGTTATTTTTATACCATTCATGGTTTATGGAGAATGTATTGACATTTCATATGCTAGTTTTAATATGAATGTTTATGTTATGCTTAAACCTATTCATATGAGGAATGTATTGGAATTAATAAGTGACAGGTGGAGCTCGCTATAGATCCTAGATGAATCGTTAGGTCTCATAAGACAAACTAGTGTCTTGGCATGAGGCCCTGACAAAATCTTATTTGTATTCCTAGCACAAAGCCTTGGCAACGTGGTTATGATAGTCTGGAATTATGCATTCAATCACTATGAAAGTGGTTACTAATTTTTCATGTGATTATTCGACTAGTAGAATATCCATGTGAATAAGTAAATGGAATTACATCATTTTATTTTTTCCATATTACGTTGAAGTTCAAGTTTAAAAGTATTTTTTGTTATAAATTTACTTAAATGTTTATACTTATTTATGAATGTTTCCACTATATTATTATCCTTACTGCGCATCTGAGCTCACCCCTTTCTATGTTTAATTTTTCGCAGGATGTGAAGAAATATTTTATGACTGAACTGCAGGGATAGTCTGAAGGGGATATGAGTGTGGACCATGGAGACGATATTATTTTATTTTTTCACTTTATGATGTAATCTAACTTTTATAAATGTACTTAGTGATTACAAGGATACTAAACCAATCGGTCCTTCGGAACTTGATTCCTTGTAATCATGCCAATGTTTAAAAATAATGCACTGACTTCTGGTAACTGTGGTCATGTCGTCACAGATGGTATTAGATGAAGTTTATTACAAACCATGGAAGCTAGATTTAGATGAACTCCGATTAGATCTCATAGACCTAAGATGGACATTGAAGATTAGTATAGAAGAACTTCCTAGAATTTTGGTATTACAGATATTTTGTGATTTTTCCAAGTAATGCATACCTGTCTGGATACGAGCAGGTAGAGGCAGCTCTGGAACAGATGTTCCTAGGGGTAAAACCCGAAAACACCTCTTTGAGCTAGACTCGAATAGGAACTGGTGCACAACAATGTGCTTTTCTGCACTCTTGGTTGCAACACTCCCAGGGGATATGCTTAGGATAATTATCATTTTCTATACAAACAATTACAAAGTGTTTATGAGTATATACTTCCTTAATGAAATCATCTTTATGATTATGGATTATATCCATAAACCGTTCAATTTTGTGTTAGGTATTTTAAAAGTTTGGAATTATTCATTTCAATTCATAAAATAACCTAGTTTATGCTATTGTATAGAGATGGTGCCCAGTAGAAGGAATGTGAACTCCAGCAATACGTATGATCCAAAGAGTAAGAAGGGTCATATCTTTCATGGTATTAAGCCAACATTTAGAAGGGAAATAGTCTCCCATGTATTCTCAACATATGATGAAATAGTTTCATGTGTTAATAAGATATGTAAATAATTATCTATGTCCTATGGATTTGAAGGGAAGAAAGAGAAGAAAATGATGGAAGAGAGAATGATCGATAAAGGGAAGAGGGAAAAGAAGAATTTTCATATATTTGATAATTGTGGGAAGAAACACCCTGGAACTTGCCTGAAGGGAATGGGATTTTGTTATAAGTGTGGAGAAAATGGACACCATTTACGTTATTTCAAGGATAAGAAAAAGGATTCAAATGTACAATGCTTCATCTGCAAGGAGTTGGGAAACTAAACAACCAATGTCAAAATCATCAGAGTATGCCCCAAATGATGCTATTGGATAATAATCAAGTTATGATACAACCATAGATGAGGAGGAATGATTAGAGTTCTTATGTTCTTATTAGAAAATTATGTCATTTGAGTGTTGTATAATCAATGTACTGGTTATAATAATTATGGAGTATATAGGGATTGTACTGCAGTACTATTTCATGAAGGACTTGAGATTGTGGGGAACCAAGAAAAGTGATTCAATAGCTGGTTATTTTTTTGGAAAATATTTGGTTGAGAAAAAGATAATCCATAATATGGTTCTAATACCGAGGTTGTGATTGTGGAATAATAGATGATTGATTTGGAGAAATTATATTGGATATTCTTGACTACCTTGAAACTAATTAATGATTTGTATATTCCATCATTGTTGGAGTTGAAAACATTTTTGGATAGAAGTAGTATATCCAGTATTCTATAAGTAATAACGGATCATGAATGTATTCAATAAGGTTTTATGGTAATTTGGGATATTGCAGTGTTTTAAAAGAATACATGATGTAGGTGTTCACATGTTTTTACATGGAAAAAATGATCTTCATTTAATTTATCTTCCTTATTAATTTTGTACTGTGAGTTTGGATAGAAGTATTTTGGATAATTATATTTTGAGAATATTTTTGGATTGCCATAAAAGGACAACCCGGAGGTCAGGTAGTAGCCCGTCGCATCCGGCATGGAATGAATAATGGAGTCTTTTTAAAAAAAATCTGTTAGATGAATTATAAGTTCATTTTATTTGAACCCTATATGAATAGGATAAATAGAATATTATTTTTAAGTTCTATTATCTTTTAGAGTGAAGATGAGTTTGTGGTAGAAATTAGTTAAAGGATGGGACTCTACATGTCAAGTATATATTTTTCTTCTTCTCTTATTCTATGATGTAATTAATTATTATACATTAGTGAAGGTTTCTTATACCAAAAAATTTGTTATCCTAATACAATATGTTTTTTTGAACCGATGGTATTTTAAATCATCATAAATTGATGAATTTAAGGCCCTCAATTTTACACTTGTTTGTGATTGATGACCTTAATCACTACCTATAAATATTTATGTTTTTCCTCAAATTATATGTCTCTAATTACCATGAATGTTCTCCTAATAGAGATCGTAATTTGGTGGTGACCTTTTAATTTCCATTTTCATCTTATTAAGACTAAATATTATTAACCTAATTTTCGATGTGGGTTTTACCAAATGTATTTTCTATTTTCAAACTTTTATTTTCGAAGAATAATTTCAAATTTTGAGGACACAATTTATTGAAGGAGGAAAAAATGTAACACCCCAAGATTTCTTATTACATTATTTTTTTAATGTAATTCAATAACATGCACTACACACAACACTGAGTTCTAGCGCACCATGACTTATCAAACAAGCCGTTCAAAAGCAGTTATGAATAGTATTTACTGAATTTTGAACTTTATATAATACTTATAATTTTAGAATCCATATTATGAGTTTCTAAGACATAATTCAAGAACAAATTCATTTTTTTCAGATAAAAGAAGTATTTAAAAAAAATGCAATTTTACCTCCTTTTAATGGCGAAGCCTTATTAAATCCAATATTTAAAACTTATATATATTCAATTTGACAAAATAAACTTCTTCTTTAGAACCGGGACATAAGAATTTAGTTTCAATTATGTTTTCGTGTTTTTATGATAACTTTCATATTTGGGTGAATAGTGAAAAATACTATATTTTAACTAAAATCAGCTTTTTTTAATAAAAATGAATTATAGTGTTAAATTATAAATTTTAAGGGTTTGTAAGTATAAATATATTATATTTTTATAATTTAATCCAATGATGTTCATTTTATGTAATTTCACTTTGAAATTGGACATAAACAAGTGTCAAACTTTTGATAGTTATTATTTCATAAAAATACACCTTTTGGTTTTGATAGCGGGAATTAATTTGAAATTAATAAATTCAACTTCTATGTTTTGAATTTGGTAAAATATACTTCATTATTGAATTTGTAATATCAAAATTAGCTTAGGGTGATATTTTGGTATTTTTATGAAAACATCAATTTTTTATGAATAGTGAAAAACACTGAGTTATTTGTAAAAACTGAAATTTTATTTAAATAATTATTTTTTATATTTAAATTTATTATAGGTAAAAATAGATACGTAATACCTATAAAAGTTCAATTTAATTCATTGGAGTCAGTTTATAATAATTTTAGACATATAAAAATTTTATTGAACTTTTCACCGTCTATTACCCATCTCCTAGGAGAATTTGCAAATTCACCTAAAACATAATTTTACCACTTCTGTGAGTGAAATTTCAAAACTCTGAGAGACACGGTTAATATCAAGGATTAAAATTTGGTTCAATAAGATAAAAATAATTTTTGGTGAATAGTAACTTTTTACTTTTATTTACCACTGTTAAAAGTAAATTGGGTAATTAAGGGTAAAAATGATATTAATATAAACAAAACACATTTCCTAATTCTATTGGACAAGTGTATATTGACCATAAACCACCTTAGGAATAAACTATTATCATTTAGGTCCACTTGATTTAGATTAGGACTTTTATTATTATTTAATTCAAAGAAGACTTAAAAAAGTTAAAATCAAAGTTTAATAACTAAATTTTTTTTAATATAGGGTTATAAATAAGATTAATTATATTAAAAATATTCCTTAGAAAGATAAAAATACTTCCTAAAAAATGGTATTTTATTTATATTTTTGAGACATTAAATAATTTAATTTATTTATGACATAATGACGACGTAGTAATTACCGTGTTAATGAAAGATTAAGACAATTGATATTATAAATACCCAAATAAATGTAATTTGAGACTTTTTATGAATTCCAATAATTTTCTAGGTTAATATGACATATTATTATTAGTTATATATATTTTTTCCAATTAATAAATATTTTATGAATTTATCAAAACCAAAATATCCAATAGTGTCAAAAATTGACATAAAAGAGTTTTTTAAAAAAATATTATATTATTAAATGATATTCTATTCTTAAAAATCTAAGGTTCTGCCAAAGGACTTATATCATGACAGGTGTATTATTAGTGGACCCCTTGGGGTTCGATTGGTAGTTTTTAGTATGTTTATTAACAATATAATATAAAAATACAAAGAGACATGGTAAATGTCAAACTAATTAACTAAGAGTTAAAACTAATAGATAAGGTTAATAAAGTGACCCAAACCTGTCTAGAACCTATTTTTTGAATGGATTTAGACCCATACCAACAATATACTAGAAATAAATCAATTTTGAGCCATTATAAACTGAATATGAATTTATTATAAAATAATATTTTTTGTTTTTTCTAAGGTTTCCTCACCCCTCTTATAAAAGGGCACTCCCCCTTCACTCCAATTCATACCTTAAAAGCCTTTTGGCTCAGCCAAACCCTTCCCAAATATCCCCAATACATCCCTCAACTCATCCTAGTGGACTTATCTTGATCATAAATCCAACCTTAGCAGCAATTTTGATCAAATCAAAAGGAAAAAACCGAATAAGAAGTAATGTTTTCACCACCCTTTTTCAAGGTCCTTTCTTCTTCCACTTATTATTTCTTTGTTATTTCCATTCTAAAATAATGACTCCAGTATCTTATATATATTGTGATGTTATTATAAATATGGTACAATCATTTTCAGTATTCTATCCATCCTTTGAATGACATGTCACCATGCGTACGTACGTACGGCTTACCGTCTCCACGTATTGGTGTAATTGTTATTCAAAACATTATTATTTCGATGGGTCTGATAATGATGTGTAATTGAAGTAAATAATAAATATAACAATATTAAGATTCTTTATATATGATATACCATCCATTATATATTATTTTAATATCAAAAGAATGATATTGTTGCTCGTACGTACGTACGGTCTACCGTCTTCACGAACACGATGAGATTAATTACCCATCATTTCCATTCAAGTATAATTCTCATTGGATGAATAAAACTAATTATTAAGGACTCGATATCATTCTGGATATGATTAAGGTACAACATATCCATAACAAACACGACTTATGCAACAAAACATATAAAAGAAAATGAGTAAGGGAACACCCAAAACTACGATAATAGTAAAATATTATTAACAAAACAATATAAAAATATCATATATGATATCATATTTATGTATATTATTACTTTATAATTTAATAAAAATTATTTAACTATTATATAGGAGGTTAACCTACCCTCAAACCCAGAAAAGTACAAGTTTGGGGTTTATGTCACAATCTCTTCATTATCCGAGATTGTTTATAGGTGATTATCTACTGGGACTTCTTTATCATCCACATCTTTGTTTCTTAAAAATGTATTTCAAAACTTTTTTACTATTTACTAGACAATCGGTTAAGGTCATTTATACCCTTAAGAGTTCTGAATGTACTCTTTCCGTTGTTTTCCAAACAAGGTCATTTTAAACCTTTTCGACAAAATTATGGTATGAATGTCTTTTTTTAACTTATACGGAGGGTGTGGCTATTTTCCGACTTTATAAAAATTGTCAAAGCTTCCCTTACAAGCTTGTAAGAATATTTTGAAATTAAATGTTCCAATTTATAATTTTTTGACTTTTAAATGATTTCAAAATGAATATTTTATGAATTTGTGAAAAGTACTCATTATCAAGATCAGGATTTTAAATGTTTTAAAATATTTATCTTTCTAAATATTTTTAATAAATGTACATGTTTTCAAAATGATTTTAAGTATTTATTTATATGGAAATGAATTTTTGGAAATGATATTTCTTTTCAAAAGATTCAATGTGGTATGTGAAACTTTGATTCAAAAATCTCTTTTAAATTGTTTCCTTTATAAATGTGAGATTTTCAATGATTTAAAAAAAGAGATATTTCTCTCAAATTGTTTTGATTTTATCTATGTCAAAATAATTTAATGTATTTTAAGGTTTTTGATGTTGATTTATTATGATACAAAACATCCATATTTCATTAAAGGGTTTGTGATATGTTTGACTGTGGATGTGTTATTTTTATACCATTCTTGGTTTATGGAGAAAGTTTTGACATTTCGTATAGTAGTTTTAATACGAATGTTTATGTTATGTTTAAACCTCTTCATATGAGGAATGCATGGGAAAAAATAAGTGACATGTGGAGCCCGCTATTTCTCCTTGATGAATCGGTAGGTCTCATGAGACAAACTAGTGTCTTAGCATGAGGCCGTGACAAAATCCTATTTGTAGTCCTGGCACGAGGCCATGGATAAGTGGTTTTGATAGTTTGTAATTATTTATTCCATCACTAGGAAAGTGATTATTGATATTGCATGTGATTATTCTACTAGTAGAATATCCATGTGATTAATTAAATGGAATTACATAATTTTAGTTTTTCCATATTATGTTGAAGTTCATGTTTAAAAGGATTTTGTTTTAGTTATACATTGCCTTAAAATTTTATGCTTATTTATGAATGTTTCCGCTAAATTTTTATCCTTACTAAGCATCTAAGCTCACTTATTTTTATGTTTTATTTTTCACAGGACGTGAAGAAATATTTTAGGACGGATCTGTAGGGATAGTATGAAGGGGATATGAGTGTGGACGATGGAGACTATATTATTGTAGTTTTTCACTTTATGATGTAATGTAACATTAATGAATGTATCTATTGATTCCAAGGCTACTAAACCAATCGGCCCATTGGGACTTGATTCATTGTGATCATAAAAATGTATTAAAATAATGAACTGACTTTGGGTAACTAGGGTCGGGGCATTACAGTCTAGGTTGGGTGATTTACCCTGTCGTAGTTAGAAGTTACGTCATTTTTCAAGAATGACAGTAATCATGTAATTATACGAACAATGATTTCTCTTAGATATATTCCACCAAGGATGGTAGGAATGTCCCATTAGAGTTTTTATTCATAATGGAGTCATTTATCCTGGATGAAAAATCAGGGATGTGTGAGTTCCAAATGGATTGAATCTCTCAGATGAGTGCTATCTATGTTGGAAGACCTCATTAAGTATGTTCCCCTAGATGATTTTTACCAGTGAACCTTGTGTAGAATCTTATATATGTCTATGAGGTTAGTAAATTGTGAGACATAGAGCCTAAAAAATATTATATTGTTATATACCTAGGATTTTATGATGTGTCGTCACATACCTTGAATGAAAGTCCACATGGATTGAGGAAACTAGTCATATATAGCCATGGATGGGTCCGAGATGGAGTTTCTCTCTCATTTGGGTTCCCTATAGCTATGTCGAGGGAAAATTAATCTTTATGTTTCTCCATTTTCATTTTGGTTTTAGGGATATTACAGAGTATTTATATAGTCACAACTACATAGCCTTTTTTACACATGTTTTCTCTTAGGTAGAAAATTGGAATTTCAAAAGAGCCCAAGGATGACCCAGAGCAGGTGAAATTTAGTGGGATCGATAGACCAATGTGTTTTCTAGTGCTTGACTATAAATATTTCCAAAAGAATAATTTTATAGTCATGTGCTCCATCTGACTAGGTTGGAAGATTTTTTAGATTATAGTGGTCTTGTATTATTCCCTTTAATACTTTCAGTACGTATACTTTACTAGAGTTTTGGTATATATGTATGCATGAATTTATTCTTTAGGATATTTTATCTCTAATATTATTCTAATATATTTTTTTGGTTTAATATTTATAGGTATCAAAGGCTCAAACCTACCATTTGTGTTATATGATTATACAATTCTAAATGATATCCCCTTGATTATTATATTTGGGTATTTGGGTAAATCTGGATTGAGCTCCATTGGATGGGGTCAAAACCAATATATTCTCTTAGAGTATATTGTATGAGAATTCTGAAACTATAGGAAACTTATAATGAAACAAAAATATTATCATTTAATATTCAATTCTAATGAACAAATGATATTTTCCATCATCACAGATTTATCATTTTGAGGCCCTTATCATTCGAATGTTCATTAAATTTCTTCTGATCAATTACATCTATCACTATTTATAATTATTAATTCTAGTCCTCAATGTCCATATCATCACCTTCCTCCAATATTTTCAAATTTTCAACCATAATTATGTGTTATTCTCTATGAGTTATATAATTCCTTTTTTCATTTCATTATGATGATGTTTTATTACCCCTTTTATGGTTTGGGTTTACAACAAATTAATTTTCAATTGTAAAAAATATGAATAGAGAGATAATGTTTAAAATAAGGGGAATAAATACATTAATAGTCGAATTAACTAACCCCATGAGCTTTTAATAGAAGAAAGTTATGTTGAATAGCGTATGTGACACAAAACACAATTATATTAATAGAATACTAGACAACAACAAATAAAAATATATTTCATTTAGAATAAATTTTATTTATTTAATATCTTATGATACATATAATAATAATATTATTTAATAGTTTATTTTACAATAATGAACGAGTTTTAATGAACAATATTACAATATTGGTATAAATATTTTATACGAAAGTTTTATCCTAGATGTTTGAATAATGTGTATAAATAGGATTATCTACATTATTAAAATATATATCTTAAACATATTTATTGGTGATCTATTTAGTATTAATAAAATAAGAATCATTTAAAAGAAAAATTAGGATTTTCTAAAGGATATTATTTCTCTAAAAGATATATTTTTTAGCCTTGCAGAATCAAATTAAATTGTTTTTTACATTTTCATAAAATTTATTTTGAAAAATATTATAAATTATTGAAATCATAATACCAAAATCATCTAATGATAGTTTTTGTGGATTTTTAAGAATGGAATCATTTTTAATGAATAGTGGCACAAACTAAATTTTAATTAAAGGATTCTATTTCATTAAATTTATATATAAATTAAAAATATCATTCAATTTGTTTGAAATAAAAATTAGAAAAAATATATATCTACTTAATCAATGATGAAAATTTTATTAATTTCCATTTTTAATTTTGATATAAAACACATTGTAATTATTTTAAATTTCTCCCTTTAAATCCTAGATTTGTTATCATGTATACGTGAATAATTTTAAAATGAAAAATTTTCCCTTCATGAATTAAATATGTAAAATTTGGGTATGTATTTTGAATTAGTAAAATTTATATTTTGAAATATGTTTAACATAATGTTTCACCCATATTAATAGTGAAAACATTAAAAACACTTAATAATGGTGGTTATGGTAAAAACTATTTTATTGGGTATTTATACTATGAAAAAAATTATTAAAATTACCTATAAATTTATACAAAACCCATTTTATGGATATATATAGGAAATTATGAAATAAAGTAATATATGTATGATTTTGTAGGACCCTTTCTCTTGTTAGTGACCTGTATAAGTTGTTAAATAAAGAAAAAGAGAGAAACTGAACATTTTGTGCTTCTAATATCTAAAAGAACCTGGATAAAGACAAAAAGAATATATTTTCAGTTTTAAATATTGTATTAAATGATAAATGTGTTTTTATATCATAATAAATTATGTATTATTTTTTATAATGGATTTAATTACTCAAAATTCATATTAAATGACAATAGATTAATTATTTATTGTATAATTATATAAAATATATAAAACTATAAATATTAAAGTTGAGATAAATACAGTGAATTATTTTGTTCTTTGACTTTTTTTGGAAAATATAAATTTTTAAAAAAGGATTTTGTTTTATATATTTGGATTCCATAGTTTTATCTCAATTTTTAAATTAAAATTAAGTGAATATTGTTAAAAATCATAATAATATTATATAATAATAAAATATATTTCATTAAATGATTTAAAACTGTAAAATTTTTATATTATAAAATATGATTTTTAAAATATTTAAAAAAAGCACTTGGTCCATTAAAAACCAATATTTTTTCATCTAGTTATTATATTAACACGTATTTAGTAAAAAACTATGTTTGTAATATTGAGGGTAAAAATTTGTTTTTACAGGGATACAAGTGCTTATGTCAAAATTAAATTTCAAAAAATATGGGATTTTTATTAGAAAAAATGGATTTTATAATTATAAATCATGTTTAAAAAGTATATATTAAGGATAATTTTATTTTACTCTTAAATGAAAAAATACATAGTTTAGAAAATAGTTTCAGTGTTAAAAAGAAATGGCAAAATTAAGGAAACAAAAATGTATAAGGAAAAAATGTTTGAAACATGTGTTTCATTGTGTTTTTGAGTTCTATATAGATGATGTCATCCCTCGAAATTTTAATTCTAATATTTGGTGTATCTTGGAGAAAGATAAATCTCCTAATATTGAATACATTTTTGTATTTATAAAAACACCACTCCTCCTCAACTATAAAAAAACTCACTCCCACAACTTCTTCACACAACTTGAGAAATTTTTAATCTGAAAATACCAACCCAAATAAAATAAAAATATTCTTCAAATCATCATATATTCGTTAGTTTAGGATAAATAAATCACAAGAAGTTATTTGGTGGTAACTTAATGAGGAAACTCGATATAGAGGTAATGTTATTCCATGAGATTTTTTATTTTATTCCTTTCTACATGTACTTAAATTATTCTTAAACCATTATAAAAAAAATTCTATTTTATATACCGGGATGTTTTTTTTATAATTTAACAACCTAAAAACCATCTCTAATTTCATAAAATAGTTTATGAAATAATCTTTCATGTGTACAATAGACTACATCCCCACGAACCGATGCCATTTCCCCCAATACTACGGCTCATGGATCTGTATAGTAATGATTATAAAGACTTATATGATATTTAAATTATATTTATTTTTCAATTTTCATGAGATCATATGTACCTTTTTAATTTCCACTTTATAGGGGATACAATAATGTCTCTTGTGTGTGTAACAGATAACCTCTTTATAAAGCAACGGGATTCATTTTTCACACACAAATTACATGGATGATAAGAAGGGTAATGATAAGGAATATCTATGTTATAAATGAAATATTTATTTTATTCATTTAATATTTATCACTTTATCAATATAATATATCATTTATCTTCTTACCATATAACTCTCTGATAATTTGATAATTTTGATCATGTACATTTAGACTACCACCTACATGATGCGATGTGAATATATTTTCTTCTCCACACCACAAGGATGATATAAAAAGTAAATATAAATAAATAATATTTAATTTATGATATAGTTACTACGATTTAAAATAATGTATTTTTTACCTTTTCCATAACAATCATTGAAAAATAAAAATGATAATCATGTTTATGCATGGTTTACCGTCCCCGTTATTGAAACGTTTGTTAATTTTTTTGTAACCATCATTAATGATAGGTTTTAAGGGAATAATTATGGTAAAAATCAGGTAATATTTGATGAAAATAATTCTTCAAACGATGGAATAATATAATTTATCAATACCATTATATTTCATAACATAACATGAATGAAAATTCAAGGCAATAGACACTAAAAATAATGAATATAATTAAGAAACAAATAATAATATGCTATAAAAGGGCCATATATAATATTATAAATATTTATATTGTTCTTTAATATGTTAATAATATTTTTAAAACTATTATGAATTACATCAATGCAAGATCAACTGAAAGGAATGTTGAGGTAACAATTTCTTATCCCACTTTTGTTTCAATGAGATTCTTGTCATATTCAACATATTTTGTGTGTGTGGTGCATATACTTACCATGCATGTATATTTTTATTATAATCATTATAGATTTTTCGATTTATGCATAATTGTTTTTGGATCTCTCATTCACGAGGTTGATAGTTACAGAGTTACCAAATCAGTAAGGGGTTTGTCTCTATTTTCCTTCATTGATACATATATTTTGTTATACATCTATATTATTTTATAATGTTTGTAAAATTTAACTTTGATGTTTTATTTCATTATTATAATTAATTTAATGATATTTTATGTTTTATATAATGATAATATTTCAGGATAATTCTGATTTTATATTACCAATTTGGTATGTGTCTAATGTTATAATGTCATCATTTATAAGGAATGTTTATAATTATACATCCAATTACGAGATCATATGTTATATAACTTATAAACTGAATTTATTATATTCTATAATGTTTACTAATAATATTTACATGTAATATTACCATTTTTTCCACTATTAGGTCCTTAAAATAACATGGAAAATGATTTTAAATAAATTTTATATCATTTAATTATTTGGTTGGAAATCTATTTTATTTAAAAAATAATGTATTCTAATATTATTCTCAATTTTTTATTAAACTCATATAACATTTCTAAAAGTTAATTTTTATAAATTTTTACCTTTTTAAAAACATTTTTGAATAAAATCCTTAAGATCTTTTCCAAACAATTCCATTTTGGAATTTACCAAAACTGTAAGTGGAATATTCATTTCATTTTCTGATAAAGGCACTTTTATAATAATTTTTAGGTGAAAAGTGAATTTAATTTTTAACTATTACAAAATGTACCAAATTAACCTCCATCATAACTAAAATTTATTTTAATATTTTTGTACATGTTCAAAAAAATATTTATAATTTTTTTTCTTAGTCTTCTAATAATTATTATTTTTTAAAAGTTATTTTAAAAGAAAATTATTTTTAAAATGTTTTATGATGTACAATGTTATTTTTAAATTGAAAATGTTTTATTACTCAAAAAGGAATTTAATTAAATTTTAATGGTATTTGAATTCATCAATGTCGACAACAAATTTTATTATATATGCCTCAATGGGGATATTTTGTAATGATACAATCATTACTATTTATTTGGATGGATTAATATATCATAAATGATATTTTTATTAATCCCATTTCATATAGATGGTTTAATCATGTTGTAATGGTATTATAATAGAAATAATTTCTTTTCTACCAGTTAATAAACTTTCAAATATATTGTAACGGAACTCATTTATTTTATATGGTTTAATCATTATATAAATGGAATAATGATTTTTTTATGAGATTGAAACTAAAAATAATGCTCCAAATAGTTTATTTATGGTTCATGGACATAATAAATGATGTATTATCCCATATAACACTAGGTTATCCTATTATATCTTATACAATGGGTGCAAATAGAAAACACTCCAATTTATTGGGTATTGGTTATATTCTCCAAATAATTATATTATAAGTCAATCATATGGTTATTTCCATTTTATGGGTTCCATATGGTTTTTATATGTGTTTAAGGTGATGATGTTCCAAGATACCAAAAAATTTTATCTAACATTTTATGGGTTTATGATGTTTCATTTGATCAATATTGATAACAAATTAATTAGGAGTATTGATTTATATGACTATTTCATTTATTAAATACTTATTGTATGTTTCATGATCCATTATTCATGAATAAATGGGTATGTGTTTGCACATAAAGACTAATTATGTCCTAAAAACCTTATGAACCACGTTTTCTCATTGATTGTATTCAATTAATATGACTATGTTTTCTCGTACTCAGAGTTGCATCCCACCATTCCTATCTGTCCTTTTCAATACGTTATAATGAATGTAGTTGAATGAATTATGTTTGGAATGGATTTAATATTAATGATGATGATGAATTAATGATAAATATTAGAATATATATTATTTGGGATAAATTATTATTTAATGATGTGGGTATTGTTTATGTGGGAGTTTGTATTAATTATAAAATACTAAAAAACAAAAAATTACCTTCAGAATGAAAGTGATCCAGTTTTTCCTTTTGATGTAGAAAAGTTTAGATGGAAAAAATTGGGTCATAGTTATCAGAATCAAATATGGAAATGTAAGAATCATGACATCAAAAAGCAGAACCAGTTTGTGTAGGTTTAAGATTTTTAATATTACATTTGTATAGAAAATAAAAAGATAAAAATAGATTGATATGAGAAATATTAAAGTAAAAAAGAGATTAGTATTTTTGGGGAATATACATAGAGGTATTATTTTTTGGTTCATATCATGTTATATTTCATGAGTATTGAGAAGAAGATTTAGGTTAATATATTTTCCAAAATTTTTGTCACAACTATTAACACTAAATATATCATAAAGGAAGAATTTGTTCTTTTCCAAATTTAAAGGCATCCAAAACATGTGTTATTTAAAAATGATATATCACGTAGTTTAATGATTTAAAAAGGGTAATACTGACTTTATATAAATTAATTTATAATTATATTAGTGGATTGAATATTTAAGGTTACTAGAAAATTATGTGTCTAATTTGGATCCATATTTCATAAATGGTAATATTAGTAGATAAAAAAATAAAAATTGTAATGTTATTATGGAAATTTTTCTTACTATCGAAATTATATGGATCTTGAATTATTTGGTTTGGGATGTGGTGATATAAATATAATATTTTTTCCCTTTAATTTTTAGGAAAATAATAAATTATGATTCATTTAGTATTCTATAAGATCATATTATTCTAATTTTATATAAATTTGGAAAAATTATTTTTGTTGGTTTTCATTGATTCAATGTCCATTTAATATTATTTTATAAATATGATGTGAAATATTTAGGGCCCATACTATTCCAATTTATGTTCCCATGTGAGATAAATATGTAAAAATAGAAGAAAAAGGTACATAACAAAAAATCAGTTGAAGGGTCCTTTGATGAAGGAATTTTACAAGTGGAAATTTATGTTATATACACTTATTTCTTTCAATATGAATATCCTTCAAAACAAAATGTAATTAGTTTTAATGGGGAAATTTTTTTATTCTATGAACGATTAATTATCAATATTAAATAATTTTAATCTTAGATTTTGTGGAGTTCATGAAGGATGTGTTTCAAATGATTAAAAACAACAATCATATTGAAATGTTCTCAACTATTATGATGAAATGACATTATTTTTATAAACTATGATAAAATCACCTTTCATTTATATATTTTTTAAATTATTAGTTTTAAATTAATTTTATTTTAGATTATATGATGATCATGTCATGAAGTAGTTCACAAAAATTACACAGGCTTCTCTTAAAGAACACCGACAACATAATATTACCTCCTAATTTTGAGAAATGGCAGTGTAAACTATTTATGGTTGAACATAAGATATAAATTTATTATTTTTAATTTTTTTAATTTTTTTTAATTTTATAGCTATTTCAACAGTAATATAAAATTAATAATAGATTATGTGTACAGAGTAAACTACCATCCAAATTAGTAAAATATTATAATGCATATGTGGTTAATGTATATCCATTTCACAAACATGTATATTATTAATAAAAAATAATGATAAATGGTATTTTGTTGAATTGATCTCAGTATATTGAAAATCATGTTTACATATATGCAATTCTAGATAAAATCACTATAATATGATATTTGGAACAAAATTGTATGAAACTGTATAATGGTTATTGGTTTGATTCAGATATCGGGTTTCACATTATTCTAACTCATGAGATCATAGAAATTAAATATTGAATTCATATTATAGTAATCGAAAAATTTATAAATGAACATGAAGGACCTCAAATTTATTATGCAAATACCTATGACACTTCATTTGATTTGATTTACTCATAGAGAGTAATAGAAATGAATTTCCATGAAAATGAATTTTTGTAAAAATAATGTGGTTCTATCGATGTGTATGTAATTAATAATATTGAAAATTAATCACCAAATATATATTTTACTTGAAGATATAAATATATAAATGGTGAAAAATGATAGATAAGAGCTAAATTTGTTGATAATATTTAAGATGTATCAAATTAAAATTAAATTGCAAGGGATTGTGAAATTGTAACACGTATGGAAAATTTGGATTGTGGGAGGGAATTTGATGATACTAACACTAATTAATATGAATATGATGATAAATATGAATAATTATTAAATTTATTATGATATATTGTAATGTAAATATTTATTATCTCTTTAAAATTGTTTTAATGTAACATTATTTTTATATTTTACATTTTTTGAGAAGATATTGTTGATATGTTTCATTCAATAAAAAATGTTGATCTTTATATAGATTAGCTATATGAACTTGCAAAAAATATATAGATTTAATCTACTAAATAATTTAATCATAGGAGTCATGGTCTATCCAATTGGATGATTCTAGACACTATTATTATGAAATTTCCAGCACTTGATTATCATCCCTTCTTATGGAAGTTAGTATATTTTTTCATAGTAAATAGTTTATGTAAATTTTTTTATATGCTCTTTTTATTATTTTAACAAAAATAACTTTCATATTAGGGTTTTATTATAAGAATTTATTTCTGGACTATGTTTGGTGTGTGATCAGATTCCTAGCAATGTATTACATTACATTTTTGATCACTTTATGAAACATAAATATATAATTTTTTCCTAGAAATATATTTAATTATTTATATTCGATCAATAACTCATTATGTGTATTATTCTAACATTCATGATATCTTGATAGTATCTATATGGTATGAATGGGGATATTTATATGTTTGAAGGATGTTATCAATTATTACAGAATCGTAAAAATAGATCCATGATGTGGGATGGTATCACAATTTTTTACCTGTCCTGCTATAATCATCAAATTTTTTACATATAAGTAAATTATTGTAATGGATATTACTCACAATATATAGAAGAGATATTTTGGATGAGTTCATAATCATGTTGATAGAACTGAGGGAGAGAAGAGGTGAATCACAAATATGGGAGCCATATTTTTAGTATTCACCAATGATATATGGTATGTAGTGTTATTTAATTATAATATATATACATATATTAAAATTAAAAAAATTATTTTATATTTACTTTGTAATTTTAGAATCTTTGTTTCATGTAATTTTTTGTTCAAAATATGGTATACACTAATCCTACTTATAGAGAGACTCTTCGTGACCAATTACATCAGATAACGGTTTGTATTCGTTTTGTTTTTCTATCTAAATTTAACTTAAATTTAATTTTATAATAAATTAATTTCTTATTTAATTTGATTTATGAATAAAAGGCTATGACATATCATTAATATGATATTTTGATCCTGTTAGAGGGGAAGAACAGAAGTGATTCAGGCTTTGATGAGGTAAAATGTATTTGAGAGACTTAGTACTATATCCTGAAAGGTCTAGTGATTGATATCAGTTCTCAATTGACAAATTCAATTATATTATGGAAATTAAATGATATATTTATCAATATCATATAGTGATCATTAAAATCCATCATCATTTGCATAGTGTGATGTGAGGATACATGCTCAGTATGAGATTGTAAAAATCTTGTGTATAGGGAAAGAGGATGAATATCCATGACATGTGATCGATAATAATAGGTAGAAAATAAAAATTTGAAAATGATGGAGCACTTGAAAATACTTGAACATGGTTTAGGTATAATTATCCCTTTTATCAAATATTCAACACCTCCTCCTCAAATATTGTTTTCTATAATATTTTATTATAAAGTATTTTATGATATTTTTTCGTTCAATATATTATTTATAAAATGGTAATTAATTTATATGTAAAATATTTTATATATGATATTTTTTAAAATCATTCCAAAAATTAATTAATTATTGATTTTTTTGTAATTTAATATCCATATAAAAAATAATTTTTTTGATGGTTATTATTTTGTAGTGAAATAATTTATTTCTGATGAATATAAAATTCCATCTCAAAAATTAAATATAATGTACTCATTGATATAAATTATTTCTATTTTAAAAAAATATAATTTTCTAAGAAAATAGAATCCATAATTGATAATATTTCATGTAATGAAGCATTAAATAATATAATAGTTGCAATTTTATTTTCCACCATGGGTCAATACTGAAGGATTCCCATTATAATTGACTATTTTTTATGGAAATATTTCCCAATTTTATCTTCTAGAATACTAAAAATATATATAGTGTTCGACCCAAATTCATTTTATTTAAAGTATAAAATTAATTCCAATGGTTACCATTTCTTCCTTGTATTTCTCATAATTTTTAAGAGTTTTACATATTCTATAATTTATTAGAATATCCTCAATCCAAAATCTATGGAAGCTATTTTTTTAGGATTTGAGTGGACCATTAATCAAAAATGACTTATATTTTAATCTATCTATATTCTTCAAAATATGTTTTTCATTAAAATTCATAATCATTTGGGTCATTATAACGAAGATACATTCTTCAATAATGTGACCCGACTGGTCACATATTACATAATAAACATCAAATTGTTGGAACATGTTCTCAAAATACTATTCATAATTTTATGATTACTTTTGAATATTCCTTCCTCACATTTTCTTATTTCCCCTAAAACATTATCTCTTAAAAATTCTAGGCCAATAAATATATTTTAAATTAAATTAAATTCGTCTTTCAATTTTCTGAAACCCTTTATTATTATAGTAGTATCAATAAAATCTATACATTCATCTAAAAATTTTCTTCATGTAATGATGTTATCACTTTATCATTTTCCATATTTTTATGATCTTTTTCAGATCCAATTTTAATAACCAAAATACTAATATAATAAAAATGTAACAAACATCAATATATAATGTTTATTTTATATTTTTTTCATAAATATAGAATATTCTAACATTAAATCACTATTCCTAGAATATCTACATTTCATAGAATCACTTTTCTTAGTGAAAAACATGACATTATTTAATAATTAAATTGAATAATCCTTACCTATATCATTTAGAGGACCTTTATGAACCTTTTAATGTAATCTATTTTTTCCCTCACGAATTTTAACATTCAATGTGGCATTAACTCTATCCAAAATATTTTTTATTTATCATTCTACAATATCCAAATAACGTTTTTTTCAAGAAAAATTCATTAAATTAATTTCTCATGAAATAATTTTTTTTGATAATATCAAGATCATACTCTTTATATTTAACATTAACTATAATTTTATCTTTAAAATATTTCTCTTTAGAATGAAGCTTCTTAATGATAGGAATCACATTCATCGACTTCAACACCTTTTTATTATTAGTAGAATCATATATTCTTGATGATTGATTTTAATTATTTAATTTTATCATATTTCTCAATATATAGATAATTTAAATAAATTGAATTATTTTTTGATTCACTAATAAATCAATATTAAATAAATTTTCACTACCAAAATCTCAGCATTCATCATTAGGGAACTATTCCTCATTAACTTTTCATTTAGGAATTATTCATCAAATCCACATGATGTATAAAATTATACTTCATATTAACTTATATCATCATCATTAATGTTTTATATGAAATTTATATTTTTTAGTTTTGAAACAATAATTCTAATTTACTTAAAAAACATTTACTTTTTTATTTTTTTCCTTAATCATTGAGGATTTCCTTCCCTCTCATCATCATCTCGAAAATATTTTTCTCCTTTCAATATTGGATAATTTTATATAAAATATCCAATAGATCTATAAATGAAATAATATAATTGTTTTATTCCTCAAAACACATCATTGTATGTTCTCACATTCTATTAAATGAAAGAAAATAGTTTTTTAAATCCCACATTGGCAAATTCTTCTATTTAAGAATACACTAATTACAAAACTACTAATTTCTCCACTGTTTTATAATTTAACAACTTTAAAGGATGATTCCTTATTAAATGGTATCATATTCATAATCACATATCAACTATATGTTTCATAAGAATCATAATACTATGTAAATCATGCAATGTATGTGTACCCTATTCACGATATTCAAACATCGATACCATTGTATCAAACCTATTAAGAAATATAAATTGTATATTTTTTATAAATGTAGAGGTCTAAAACTTATTTTAGAAGAAAATATTAATACCAATAATTTCATTAACATTAATGAATAATTAATTTATTATTTCATCCTCACATATCTAGTGGTCTTCAGGATTTAACATCCAATCCTATATCATGGCTTATTTCACCATCCAAATGAATTCCTAAATATTTTTGAAAATATCAAAAGCATATTTTTTCATCTTGAACCCTCTAACCAAGATAAAAATGTTTTCTAAATGTGAAATATGTTTCCATTTTGATAATAAATATTATTTTATGTATTCATTTTATCAATAGCAATGATAGAAAAACCTTGAGAATGTGGAATAAAATAATAAAAAAATCCAAAAAATTCATTTTGAAATATTAATTATAGGTATATCAACACTTATTATTTTAATATAATAATATTTCCAATCAAAATATTTAATCCAATTATAGTTCATTAAATTAATATTGTTTACATTGACAAAAAATATCCAAATATGATCCGTTAATATATTTAGGTTTATTTTTCTATAAAATACAAACATCTGATCTTATTTGATGCAAATTAGAGTAACATGAAGCAATATAAATAAGACCAGTATGAACAATTAAAATTCATTATCGGTGGGGATATATTTGTTAATGATATCATTTCTCTTTTCAATATTCCAAACAAATAACCTTTGAGACCTATAAAATTGAATGAATTGGTCACTTTCACACATAAAAATGAATAAATTGATTTTGAATATCATATCATTAAATGTTTCTCGACATAAATTATGTATCTACATCAATGGAATGATCTAGTAAAACTGATTATCACATGTCACACTACAATAATAATATTGGATAAAATGAGTGTGGTTTATTATTGAACTTTTGATACAAAAAATGCATCTAGTTAAATTTATTTTTCCCCAACATAATAAAATATATGTAATAAATTTATCAATAATACTATATTGTTTAACACAGATGAAAAACATATTGGGTTATTATTGGACATCCCATTATTCTCCTCCCATATACTCATCTTCTTTTTCATCATGCACAATAGAAAGTACACATATATACCTTTCCTTATTATATATATCTTCTTTCATGAAACACTATTTAACAAAAAAATTACATATGAAAAACTAATATATTTTCCAATAAAAATAAATATTTCATGTTAAAATATTAATTTAAAAATTGATATTTAGAAATGTAAAATATTGACCAAGTTATCAATATCATCACATTTAAATATGATTCCTCAGATCATCTCAATATCTTTTTAACATTAATCTATTATAGAAAATATTTTGATTAGTTGAAATTATATATGTTCTATCGTGATCACAACTAGACAGTTTATAGGGATTCAATTATTCAACTACCTCCCAGGTCCATGATACATTATTTTGGGAAATGTTCAATGCCATTATCAATCCCTCTATGTTAATATTCTAACGGGGAAGAGATGACTGCTACGGGATCATGGTTTATCCTGATGGTTGATTGTGGGGGGGGGGGGGGGTCAGGGGTTCATTTCTTGTATAATCATTACTATTCGGTGAACATTTTCTCTCTTAAAAGAAACTAAAAATGGTTCCCCAATCCATAATTGGGTGTGGGCTAACTTTACAAAGGAATGGGGTTAATTGGGGGTTCAATCCTAGTTACCCTTATGGACTCTCATTGGTTGATAGGATGGGAGGTCATGCTCATGACACCATTTTATGGTAAATTTTAACCTAATCTAGGATTCTTATATAGTGTTAAGATATTTACAAAATCTCCTCCACTCGACATGACATATTTTAAATCAAAACATATCAGAGAGTGACTGCATGAAATGTACTAAGACAATTGTATGATCTAGTTGGAATTTCTAAGGGACTTGACGTAATCTATATGGCCTGACCAAAGTTTGTCCCATGATCTTG
Organism: Viscum album; assembly: GCA_963277665.1. NCBI lineage: Eukaryota > Viridiplantae > Streptophyta > Magnoliopsida > Santalales > Viscaceae > Viscum > Viscum album. The sequence goes on from OY728123.1 coordinate 553,160,175, forward strand.
TATGAGTTGTCTATAGGACAATAGAATACCTCACATGACCAGGATAACATTTCCAAAGGGTTTTTAATGATGCAAATGACTTGCCCAAGAGTCATAGTAAGAGCTGGCTAACATATATGAAGGGTGTCAAGAGAGAAAATATGAAATTTATTGAAGGGTTTACCATGTACAAAATGACATTTATAGATGTAATCATGTGAATTTATTAGAATTTCAAAATGGAATCATGATAGTTTGTTTACATGCCCTGCTACTTCCACAAGACTAACTTGAAAATAACTGGTTCTTCCTTGTGGGCCAGGCGACATATATAATGATCATTGAATGCTTTGTATGATTAGGATAAAGGGATTCATTATTCAGGGATTATTTTCTATGGGGAACCATGTGAATTTATTTGACATGTCGAAATAAATTCTCATGATCCAAATATTACACCAAAATAATGCATGAACCAGCCAACATTTCCTTGTTCTTTTGAATCACCTTAATGGTTAATGAGATGAAAATTAGGATATGAAAATGTGTACTATGATTAAGTATCCATTCATTTAGCCTTTGTTATATCCTTTATATTCTGAATTCCTTGGATATAGTCAATGTTAACTTGTATTATGTCTCGCGTGATCCATCATGATTACAAGCTGTTCTACACATGTCCTACTAGATGTTCTTTGTGTGATATATGGGTGATCCCCTGAAGTGCCTTGTCATATTTCTTCATTTATCATGGAATCCACCAATATCATACCTGGTGAGAAATTTTTATAGATACAAGATCATCTATACTGAGAAATTCAATCTAATTTTGGTGTGTCTAGATGCAAGGGGGCTAACTCATCATCTAGAATGTATTATTCCTATTGTCATGGTGTATAACCCTATATTTTTTAGGCTAGGGTAGTGTATTTATTGGCCCCACTACCCTATTTTTTTACATCTTTTCATGGAGTAACTTATGAGAATATAGGATCATGTTGAAGAAAGGATTCAATATATTCATCATTGGGAGCCACTATCATGGATTATTCAGAGGGCATCACATGTTTTTTAGTGACCATGAGTCTCTCCCATAAAAAACCCATTCACATAATTACTTCTAATTAAATGGGAATTGTTTAATTATGTATTTATGATGAAGGACTTACATATTTTAATATTTCCATGTCTAAGAGACTTCAATAATCTTAGATTCCTTCTTATAGGAGTTTAGGTGATGCTCGAAGTGATGTTTGTTTACATTGGTGAAATAATTTTGACTTTTCAAGGGGCATTGTGAGATCATGATATGGAAAACATTAGTTCTCAAAAATATTTTTTTACTGAGAGAGGCTCCCACCTCCTCCCTTTGTATTTACATTGTTTATTTTACATTTTTTGGTAGTCAAATGAGATTTCATGAGTAATGTTGAGGACATAAACTCCACCTCTTGGGGATGCGTTGGGTGAACAATAAAAGACATACATAGATGCATGATAATTTCATGGATAATTGAAATTGATAAACTTATTTAGTAAATGGGAAAGTGGATGGTCATCTAGATATACACAAGGCTCTTCTCCCGGTGATGATTATACGCCAACACAATTTCACCTGATGAACCAGACATATCACAGTCGTCTTGGGGTGTCTTATGGAAATCTATGGCTATGTATCATGATGTTTAGGACCACAAGTAGATCTAGAATCCACACATATTTTTTTACATTGTTCACGTTTAAAATTTTATTGGGGTATCACATGTTTTCTTGAATGTTTTTGAGAACAACCATTTACCATATCGATGATCTGTCAAATGAGTTTTATTACTGCATGAGGTATCCAAATTTATAATTATTTCATACTACTTGATAAGGGTGTGTTTGATGGTGTTTCAGTAATCCATTGGTTGAAAATCTACATGTCCTGGGATAGCATATCCTACAACCACCTCTTGAAAATTGGTTGTCTTAGGTTCCCATTCATGAGAATATGGTATTATCAATAGGGGTTTGGTAGGATCAACTATAGGTTATGTATTTCACATTGTTTCTTCGTGTGTCTTTATGAAGGTCACATGATCACAGAACCCTTGGAGGCTCATGTGATCAATGAGTATTGGACACCTACTTATTCCTTGTATTTTTCAAGAAAAAAAATACATGTATCCTTATTTTTATTCCATTGTAAATTTTCCGACAGTCTATTGGCATGTGTCAAAAATGACCCTCTTAGATGCGACATCTACAGGGAAATGTGATTGATTATGTGGAATATATATTCCCAACTTGTTATTTGGAATTGTTACAATTTGTGTCTTGGTTGGAGTTTGGTTTTCCAGGCAACCATTGATATTCTGCAAAATTTCCATTATATAGGGGATATGAGGGAAGCCTCATTCACAAGATACTCATAAGTCTCTTGATTTGATTCCATTAGGTGTACCTATCCTTAGACCATTATGAAAGCTCTTATCAGGAGTACATATTGTGGGATAGTTCGGTGAGAACAATTCCTCGAGATTTATTTTTCTTAGGCATCCTCCAGAACCATCTACAAACCTTAATATTTTATTATTATTTTACTTTTTCCATGAGTATGTGTGATATTTTTGAGGGTTTCAAAGGATATGTCATCCTGAGGCTGTGACTCATTGACTATCACGTGGTTCGAGTTACCATGTACAAGTCAAAAGATCAGGATTTTTCAAGGTTTCATGCGATTGCATCATTCCATACTCATGTGTGCGACTCGTGAGACCTCTGTGGATCAGATGCATCATGATAATTTTAGGAGATTAATGAATTCCATTCTTGAACAATGCACTACGCCTGATGGTTCATGTTTTTCTATCTTAATTTATAAATGATTTTATTTTATATGTATGACAACTGTAGTTAATATTTTTCAGAGATTCTAGTTTTCTTCAGTCTTTTATAGTGTCCAATTAAAGGGAAACAATAATTTCAAATCATAACAATAACCACCGATATCATGTGGGTTCTGAAATAAATTCCTTGATGAGGTTCTAATTATCTAAACTATAGGATTATTCTTTATCACACGGACTTCCCCTATGCATGTTCATATTAATAGACGATGTTTTCATTTCCCCTCTAGATATCAATTTTACTTCTCCTTGGGCATCAACTTATCTTGACAGTGTTAATATGACCATATCGGAGTATTTTCATATGGTTTAAGCACAATGACCGAGCATGTATTATATGCTAAAAATTACTCCCTTAGCCCTAGCTAGATATTATTAGTCATATTATCCATTTTCCCAGTGATAATCAGGTATATTTTCTTCTTATCTGAACAATCTGAACAGTGTATTAATCATTAAACGATATATCCATCTTGTTGGTAAATATTTATGATTAATGGGAATTCCCCTTCCAGCCCACATATTGTTGATCAGTGTTTTCTTATGATTTATGGAGGTTCTAACTCTATGAGGCAGGATGTATATCCGAATTTATTGTCAATAACAAGCCTGGTCTTCTTCAAGTACCAATCAACTATTGGTTACCATGAACATACATATGATATTTACCCCATGGTTATGTGGGAATCAGACAATGGTATATCTACCAAATGGGTGGGATTCCCCCCCTGAGTAGATGTATTTTGAGTTCTTACGTATTATAGAAATTTGGGATAACCACTTAAATAATCCAGTCTTGGAAATTTATATGATCATAATTTTGAATGAGAAGATAATGAAGGATTTAATGATGCACTCTCTAATATCATAATAATGATCATATCAATTTTTCTATTGTAGTATTGGTGAGAGACCAAGTTATGTATGTCCCCATCGATGCACTTCCTAGAATGTTTGTGGTAGGGTGGACACATTTTGGAAAATTTTAAAAGATGGGGATCATAGCTCATGGGGATATCAAGTGAACATAGAGGATTCTATGTGTCTTATTCTATGGGGAATTTCTTCCATGTTCTTGATAGGTACAATTTTCCCAACAGGGTATGCATGTTTGGGAACATGTGTCATCACATTGGTGATGGAGGGATAACCAATGGAAGGACAACCCCATAACATGGATGTGCTGATTTTTTCACTCCTTTATAAAATAATGAGGCATATAATACAAGTAATCATACCCTTTTTGATTAACAGACCTTTTCTGTTTCCATTTGGATGGACATGGGAGAACATAAATTTTTATTCATATTATAATACCACCAGAATATCTACTTTATTATCTCTTCCTAGGTTTATGAACATATCTAGGATTAGATCCATGTCCATGAGCTATTATGAGGATTCATACACACTAATACAATCTAATTTCTTGTATTTCACATCTCTCCATGCACCATCATGGACAATTATTGATAGTAGTAGTGAATCCATTGATGAAAAAGTGAAATTTGATAACCCTTTGAGATGTGGTTCTTGCGGAAATTATGGATAAATAGATCATTTGTATTCCACATACACCTTATCAGTTCGCCTGTTATTTTTTCTATACCAAAATGGTCTATCATATTCCTTTAGTTATTGTATGTGGAGGGTGATACCCTGGTATCATTATCTAGTTTTATATAATATTGGTATGTAATGATATTAATACTAAGATCCTTGTTTTTTTCCACTTCATCCTCATTTTGTCCTCGTGTTTATGCCTAGGATGGGGAATTAGCTTGTCCAGGTGGTGTGTTAGGCAGACTTGTTATCCATGTAGATAAGTCACCTACTTAATCAACCCCTCTATCTTTTGAAACAAGGGAGTTGATTATTTCCTTGGTGATACATCAAGGAAGCACCCCCATCTAGATGATGATCATCCTGATAGAGGGATTACAATTTTGTGGAAATAATCCCTCCAAAATTGGAATGGATGGTGCCTCTATTGAAGTGGTGATATGGGGAGACTCATCACCTACATCATCACTAATTTATCCATATATCCCACCTTCTAGAATGCCTACCACACTAGACTCAGAATCTTAGAACCAATATAGGCTTATCTATCAAGGGATTCATTCTTTTTTTAATGATGAATAGTTTAGAATCATATCACGACCAATGGGAAAACCTTCACCAGAAATTAAATAAATATCAGTTCAGATGGGTTTGATCGAAAACCGTTATATGAAATCATGAAACAAATCATTTTGACCCAATCATATATTTCCTATAACGAGAAGGACTTTCGAGAGACTGTAGATTGGGCTACCATTGGTGGGAAGATGAAGGTGGATTCGAATGCATTGGAGTAGGGTCACAAACTGATATCTTGACTGTAATCCAAGATATATTCAAAGACCGTAAAAATATATAGATACAAGGAAATCATAGCTAGCCTGATGTATGACCATTCTGAGATATCATCCTCATTGGAAACCACTCGAAATAATTTCGAGGAGATGGCTACAATGGTTGAGAATATCCATTCCGATGAATAAGCAGAAGAGGTGGAGTGAGTGGCTGATGAGAGGTCATTTGTATCTTCTTTCTAGACTCAATCTTACCTAGATCTCATGTAACATAGAATATTATTGTAATTGGATTTTATATTAAAAATTTTATATTTTTATAGAGACTTCAAAATGTGGATAATCTTCCTTATGAATTATTTATTAATAAATAGATTTGTTTAAAATTATGTGTGTTGCATAATTAATCTTTTTTTATTCCTAATGTGCATAAATATTTGTCGATCCGATATTATGTCAATCCCCAAAAATTCCCATCATTTTTATAATTTCATGTTATCCTGAATGCCTAGATCTAAATGTCATAAATTTTTTTATTAGGATGTTCTAATGGATTCCTGCTAACATGATATTGATTATCGATGTATCTATTCAAGTTATCTTGTAGTCATCTGAGTCATTGAAGAATCATAATGGTAGGATATATGTCTTAAATGGAGAGTGATTTTTATTTTCTGAGTTCGATAGGCCTGGTGAGAATGGATTGGTTTTTGGGAGTCCACATGATTGGAATTGTAAGTTTTTTTCATTATTGTATTCTACATTAATGATATGTTCGAGTTTAGAGTCTTTTATCGTGGACCCGATATTACATTGTTTTATTTTCTTTTAGCTTGACCTAATATTTATATTGTTTTGGGTATTTTTTCCCAGACTGTCTATCACTGTTTTTTAGGGGAACTTATGTTGGCCATTCTTTCATTATACATTATATTATTTAATCTCGGACCTTGTTTAGCTGTAGTTTATATCCATTTAGCATAGAACTTATAATTTTATGATTTGGGGTCTTTTAGCACAAACATTATATCCCCTTACATTAGTGGATTGTTTCTGGGACATTATATTTTTTTAGTTCAGGGTCTTTTATCTTAGACATTCTATCACTTTTGTTCATGTTATTTTATCACAAACCATATATTTCTATAGTTTTGGGTATTTTATTTGGGAACCTATATCACTGTATTTAAGGTTCCTTTAACTCAATCATTTTATTCCAGTATTTTAGGGTCTTTTAGATCAAATCTTATATTTCTTTAGTTTAGGTTATTCTTTCTTATACCTTCTATAAATTCACATTAGGGTCTTTTAGAAAGTACTTGATTAGTGATCATGGAATATAGTGTAGACATTATAGGATTGACCCAAAACACTCTGGGGTGTTTGGTTATTCCATAGTGTGGAAGATGCTCATTAGGAATAGAATTCCGTTTTTATGAGTGACACATTCAGCTGACGAGCATATGGGCATATGCATGATCTATATACATACACTCATAGTTTATAAAGGATTACATTGAAGGCAACTATTGTTTCTAGGGGCTATATAGATTTTATAGAGGAAATATAAGTTGTGGATGAAATAATAAGGATGATTGTCCTACCTAGGTATTTGGAATATGGGTTATTTATGTCACAATGAAAAATTTTATGTTCTCAATATGAGGTGAGGAATACATGACATGTGTTTGCCTAAATATTCTAAGATTCTAGGTTCCTTCAAATTAATTTTGGACTCACTAGAAGCAATGATTTTATATGGAAAATATGATATTCATTTAGTTTGAGTTTCAAGACCCTTATGCATTGATTTCAGGGTAAATAAACATTTGATCTACACTCATTTTTAGGGACATGATATATTCTTGATGGACGAAACATCCATATGATGAGTCTGGGTATTTAAGTAAAGTTATCTAGTAATGGTTTCAACCACCTATGGATGTTAAAATCTCAATCATGAAGCTTGATCCATGTACCTTGTGTTTCAAATCATGTGGTTTTGGACATCAAAAGATCAAGAATGGGGTTTCTCATTAAATCTTTGATAAAGGGTAAAAAATAGTTATTTAATGTCCAGGAAGTTGACCCCACTCAGTTGAATTGATGAAAAAACTGTATTTCGTGGTACACATTTCTTAGATTAAGAGGATGATATAAGAGTGTCATCCCATGAGTCATTTAGACACACTGTGGTGTTGAGTTCATCTGCAATGATGTCAGCGATCACAATGATTTGAATGTATTTTTTACATAGTGACACATTTAGTTTAAGACCATTGGTTCATATGGTGGAGATAGAGGCATAAATTCATATTAATACAAAGTGTCCCTTGAAGAGGCATAACTTTTCTAAGATCCATAGAAGTTTTATGGTGATTTGAGGCACCCAAATCCTAATGTGTGATTTTCAGTAAGTGTAATATTCATGAAGTGTTTGAAATCCCTAAAAGTTATTTAACGGCCAGGAGGAAACACTATCATCATGAGGAGGTGTGAAGAGTTAGTAATATTACTTTTTCCATTACCAAGGGATCCATAAAAAATTTCACGTCCTTTACTAGGGATACAGTGTATTCCCAATGATCATTATGAGTAATTTATTCATGCTCTAATTTTTTCTGTAACTCAAGAGGCAAAGAGTATTGTGAAACAAGACATTATATTTCATTGTTATTACCATCATGTGTTTTAATCCTAAAAATTTGGTGTCCCTTCCACCAGTAGTTTACGATCTGTCATAGCGTGGAGTTTATGGTCATAGATATTTGACCAAATTACAAAAATTTTAAGGTCATGAAGAAAAAAGAAAAAATATGGGTTATTTTTTCCAAGAGGTCAATTAGGACACCTAGGGTCAATAGTAACTCATCATTCTCTAGTGTGAGAGATAAAAATAGTTTAAATCATAGATCAAGGGTCCTAGCTCAGGAGTAATGATACATGAAAATCATACCAAGAGAAGTTATGATCACAATTATGTATAGAATGCTTCCAAAGTGATGTCAAGGATCACAATGATATGAATGTCCTTTTTACAAAGTGACATATTTGGTTGATTACTATATGAAAATATGAAGGATCCATAGTCATAGATTCATTTTCATGAAAAGGGTCCCCTAAATCTAGTTGCCATTTCCAAGGGCTATGGACAATTTATTGATACTTGAGGTGATTGAGACATGATGTTTGATTTATGGATAGATGTTCATTAAAAGTGAACAAATAATACCATACTCTAGTTAAATGTGGTAACGATCTCGTGGTATTTTGATAGGGGATGGAAAATTTCTGACGTCATGAACAGTTATTTATCATTTATTGAGGATTTTTTTTGTGAAATTTAACAAAATGTGGTAATGAAATTTACTGTGGAGTTTATCATCGTGTAGTGAGGTTGTTCTAGTCATGCAGTTTTAATGTCATATTTCTAGGATGTTTTCTTTATAGTTTACTGTTATGTGATAAGTTCATATTTCTATGTAGTTTACCTTCATGTGTTAAGGATTCACTTATATGTAGTTTTACATATTTTGGTTTGAACATGGGAACCGAAGTCCAAAAATGACGTGGGGAATATTATATTCATAAAAAGGAAATGTATATAACGTAGTACTATATTGGTAGAGTGATATCGTATGACCCCATCCCATATTCTGAATAGGGTGCCTTGTATTACTAGTTTTTTCAGCTGGGAACTGGATTGAGGATCTTAGTGTTACTACATATTCTTTAATGTCATGAATCACGCCACATGTAGTTCTAGATTGGTAAATTATCAACCCAGGTATACCCCGTATTCATTAGTGGAAATTATTTCTATTTATTGTTATGGGTAGTCCTAGGATTGGATATCTTAGAATAACTAAATATCACGTGATGTCATGAATCAAGAAACACATATTTGTTGAGTGATGAACTTCCAACCGAAGTGAGGATTATATTAATATAGGGGAGGGGTATTTTTGGGTTTTATTGTTATGGATAAACCATGGATTGGAGATCTAGGCATCACTAACTATCCTGTGAGTATAATAATCAAGTCATACATAGTTAATGAGTGAAATTTTTGTGGGAGACCAACTCCAGAAATGATGGTCCTCATAGGAGAGGACCACATGAATGTTTAGTTTTATTTCATGTAAGGGGTCTTAAAAATTAATTGTAACAACATGTGGAAAGGAATCATGGTGTGAATTTATGGGATTTCATTTATGACCATGATGATCCATTCATATTCTTCCATTCCTCTTTTTTGTAGGGAATACCTTAATTAAATTTTTGAGCTCATGTGAGCTATGTTTGGTGTTAGAAACAAGTAATGACAAGGGTTCCACCTATTATGCACACGAAATTAAGGATAATACATGTGGATTTTAAATCTTGTGGTGCATGGACCACGATATAGGATCATGGAATCCCTATGGATCACATTTAAATTAAAAATCAGTTAATAAATAGTTCTATAGAACATAAAAAATTTAATGTCCTGCAAAAAGGACATCTATCATGCAATTTAATGTCAGGCTGCAAGGAAATTGAACACTCCATGTGAATGATGAATGGATCCTTCTTGATCCATATAGTTTTACATCATTTGGTAAGTATACGGGTCTAATTATTTTAAATTAATGGAATTTTAGGGATCTATATTTTTTTTTCACATGATAAGGACGAGGTTACACCATTTAACGTTTTGTGAAGAAGATGACATATTTATAGTTCAAATTTATGTAAAAAAATGAAATTTATACAGTTTAACATCATGTAACCATGAAAAAATTATTAAAAATTAATTTCATATAACATTTTTGAGATTTGTATAGTTTAATGACATGAAACCATGACTTGTGGTAGGACAAACCATCAAGTGGATGCCCATATGATGAATGGTATGAAATGTATTTCATGAGAAACCTAACATTGGTTTGGGTGTAACATGTACCATGTCTATTTAAAAAAATAATTATGCTCTTATGGTTGACCTCAATTATGATGCATGTCACTTACCATTTGGGTTATATATTTTTAGGTTTATTTCTTTGTTTCATTGCGGTCTTGAGAGCCGACAATAGTTCCCCATAGAGTAATGAATGTAGGTGAAAAATTTTATCTATGGCCTATGCAATCAAATTATGGTAGACTTCAAGGCCATGCAATGTGATTATCCTCTTCGAATTAAGTCACTACAACTTATCTTGATACTTATATGATTTCTCTTCATCTGATATTTTTCTAAAAATATCTATTTGGAGTGATGGAAGATTGACCTCTATTGGTAAAACATCCTTGGTCCCATACACCAATTATTGAGGTTATTCACATATATTAGTCCATGTGGTGGTATATTAGGCCCATAAATCACAGAGGATATTGACTATCCAGGGATTATGATCCTAGTTTACCATATTATGTATTATATTTCACTGATTCTTTTTTAAGGCCACAATCTATCTATTTTCATTAGCATAATAGTGGGTTGACTTCTTAGACTAGATATTGTACTCCTGGTACAATTTCATCAACTCTACAGAATAAAATACAATACTATTTTCCATCAATATTATTTGATTAAACATGAATGTGATAGTCATATATGACTTTATAAAGTTGATAATATTCTTCATACAAAATTTTAGGAGGGGGTGTTACCTCAGCTCATTTTTTTATGAAAACGATAGTAGTAATAATGTACATGAGATTATTATATATGGAAGGGGTATAGCCCCATGAAATCAAATCACCAAATGGGAGAAAAAGTATTATATAGTTTTATTCCACAATTCAAATGGTTAATGGATGAATTTTTTATAGATCTATAATATATGAAATTTCATGGTGAAATATATGATATTTCATTATTAATTCCACATTTTCATGTATCGTGGTTTTCTATAAATATCTCATAATCCAAATTCGGAAGGAGATCCTTTTACCATATTGATGGGTGCCACAAGAGGCCACATGAACTTCCTCCACAATGGTGAAAATAACTCATTCTATTACTCATCTGAGAAGGTTTCCAGGAAATCCCCACTAGTAGAGGGATTTTTTTCTTCTTTTGGTCCATCACACATGATGAATTTTGATGTGTGCTACTGAATCATTTCCCTTCAGGCTTCATCTATTTGGAGATTCACATTTTGGTGATAACCAATTATGAGATCCATCTTTATGGGATGGTCATTGGTTCACCATTTTTGTTAGAGGTGTTGACTTGATTGTTCTCTTTCACATAACAAATAACGATCGATGAGAAAATTCCTCCATGTGTGATATGAAATATTTCATCCTCCAGATTGAGTTTGGTGAGTAATGTGGCTACAGTAGACAATACATAAATGTAAGCATTTTTTTATTAGGTAACATGATGTAATATGGGACCAAATCGAAATCTTCATCATTGCCCAAATGTAGCCAGTGAGAGGGTTTCGTTCTTAATTTTTGATAAAATAGATTCTATGTATCTTCTTTATCACTACATCCCAATACCCATTGATATTTAGGAAGGATATGTGCATCTGTCATGCTTTCTCCAAGACAAAAATTAGGGTTAGGTATTTTTAGTCATATTTCATGTAGCATTCAGATAGAGAGAAGAGTGAGGAAAAATATTATTCTATAGAGAAAAATTCAATCCCTAAACCATTCTGATTTAATACCAATTTTTCTAGCCTTATACCTATAGGAATTCAGCAGGAATTATCATAATAAATCTCCCATGTACGAGGAGTGCCATGGGCATAAAAGTCCTCCTCATCAAGAAGTTAGGTTCACACTGGAGCATTTTCTATGGTAGGCTATTCTATAAGGAATTAAACTAGGGAATTCCATTTCATAGACATCTATGTTAGAAACTAAATGTCGTATTGATGAAGGGTGACCACCCACTAGTATATGCTCTTAGTCAACAAGGTTTGGAGAAGAATTTAGTTGAGCAGGTTGATATGAGAGACCAGACAGACTTTATGATGCTAAAGTAATACCATGTCTTTTTCACAACAAAGATTAGTGAATTGAAATTCTTGTTATTATCATATTATATGGTCACAATAACATGCATGGTATATATGAGGTAATAGAGACTGTTCTTGCACCTTACATAATTTTTCAGTGTAAGGAGGGTGACCAAGGAGCATTCAATTGTAGAAACATATAATATGATTAGTCTACCTTCCACTAAAGGAATCAGAATTATTGGGTGGAGGAGATACCACTGGATACATTCAAAGTCCCCTTAGCAGTCATTGTCCAATTTATTGGTTATTCAATTCATCATTAAAATGGTGAAGGGGAGAGCATTCCAGGCCATGATGAAAATGGAACCCTGAATGCATATGATATTTTCTAGGGCACCCTTACTTATTTTAGATTAATTGGGTGGTGAAATTTCTAGAATTGCATTAATATTCCTTGGGTCGACACCGAAGTCACAATGGATTACCAAAAATCTATGTAACATCCCTAATGTTTCCCTGATTGTTCATTTTAATGGATTCATCTTTCGACTGTGCAGTCACTACATGTCGAAGACACATTAGAATTATGTGATGTGATCACTTCGCTGATGGGATTTTACCACCAGGTCTTCAACATCACATTAAGCTATTCTTCCCAATAATGTTTTAAATAAATGATTCTTGGAGCATTGATACATGGAACCTGCATTTATTAAGATAAAGGGAATGACATGATAGAAAAAGATATTGTAAAGCACTCTAAAGGTATTCTCTTCTTCATTTTCCTGGGAAATATATATTTGAATGTACCCGAAATACCTATCAAGGAAGGATAGGGCTTAAAAACTAGAAATTCCATAAATCAAGAGTTATATGATTAGAAATGGGAAATCATGCTTTGGGATATTCCAACAGTAGTCTTTAAAATCAATGCATAACATAATCATACAATTATTTTTATTAACATGGACATTGTTTAAAACCAAAATTGGGTATTTCAATTTTCATAAAATGATCCATTTGATCATTTTTTCAACCTCCACCACTATATTGGTGGAATGAGAGGGGTGTATCCTTCAGGATGCCTTCTTGAATCCTCGATGCTCATCGGGTAAGATGAGATGGTGTGTAATAATGTATAGATTCATTTGGTAATTTATATATTGTTTCAAGAGAATGAATATCAGTGACGATTCATTAATGAAATATAAATCTATTTCTATTAAATGATCATGGGAGAACTAATCACTATATGCAAACAATCTTCTTCGAATCCCATAGTTATTTTCCTGATCTCATTGAATGTGGTGGAGACAACTATGGGGTCCAGTCTAGCACTTCATCTAGATTTCTAGGGAGCACATAGTCGTTATCCAACAAACTCTAGGGATTATCTAGAGCAGTTCCTATATCACCCATGGTTCGATGTATGTAGAATTTTTTATGCCTTTTTATGTATTAAATGAAATGGGGATAAATTGGGAAGTGGTTGTGAGAGTTAGTAAGGGATTTGAATATGATTATAGGCTTTTCAAAAGGTGTAAAGACCCATAAATTTCAAGGAATTTTTTTTCTTAAATTCATTAAGATTTTACGAGTACACAGTTTCTGATGGCACCTTATTTTGAGGCCCGGTGTGCGCGGAATCAATTTATGAAGTTTAGATCGGGTATGTTCAGTGAACGAACGAGCGGGTTTTTCTAACTTTTGAACCGGTACTCAGAATCGAAATTCAAGGTCACCGATGAAACTGCAACGCCGATAATTGCTTAATAAGTTCTTTAATGGAGTTTTGTTTACTCGTGAAGAGTTGTTAAAAAATGTGGATTAAGTATAAAGAGAAATAAAATTGTGCTAAAAATTTTATTTCACTTATAAGAGGTTAAACCTGATGTGTGGGAGTTGGGGTGGCACCCACTAAGATCCTAACTCCTATTGGTAGGATATTAGTGATGATGGGCCCACAAAAGCCCCCACCTTTTCAAATTCCCTAACACCTCAAAACATCCCGTGTATTAAATTTTGTGGATACCCTCTTCCACATTAATGCTAGCCAACTAAACTCACCATTAATTTTTGACAATTCAAGTCTAATTAATTAAGTGAGTTTAGGTTTTTGAATTTTAAAATTGTTGGAAAAAGTAATAAAATAAGGAAAATGCCTTATTTTATTTTGGTTTCTTCATTGTGTTGAGAGAGGTAGAGTTCTACACTTTGAAGAACATCATCTTCCTCCTTTAAGAACGCGAAGAACACCGACACGCCGTTCCATCATCTCTCCGCGTCAAACAAGGGAGATGCCGCTTCCTCCTCGGACATTCTCCGTCAATGTACACAGAGCCTCACCCACAACGTCGTATTCCACGACGTGAACTTCCTTGAACTTCTTTGAGGCAGGGGATTGCTTTACATTCGTGATTAATTTGGCGTTCATCGTTAAATAATTAGCTGCTTGTTATCGAATTAACGGAAGGATGCCGGACTGCACAAACATGGCCGACCCTCCTCTCCATTGTTGTTGTACTTAATTATGGATTAGAATGGAGGTGACGTGGTGTTGTCGCACCATGCGGGAACGAGTGAACCGCGACTGGTGCAGGCCGCGACGAAGGAGCGCGGAACCATCGCGCCATGCCGGTGAAGTCGAAGGAAGCCACGACCAAAGTCAGGCCGTGGCCTAAGGCCGCGACGGTGCAGAGGTGGGCGGCAGAATCCGCCTTCCGCTGGCGCTACGGAAGGCGGGACCTGTAGGGGTCCAGCGGCGGCACACCGGCCGACCATTATGGTAGGCTGAATTTCAGAAGACCTGGGGTCGTAACCCCCGACAGGTAGCAAGGGCGTGCCCCCAAAGTGGGGGCCTCCAATTCCAAACGTGGGGGGAAGTGCCCCCTCCCTTTCACGTCTTCTCAGCACGCAGGCTCTCGCATCGGTCATACGGCCCGCGCTGGTCTGGACCACCCGCGCCAGGCCGGACTGCCCGCGCTAGGCCGGGACGCCCACGCTGGGCCGAACCCCCGCGCCGGGCAGGGCCGCACTAGCAGGGCTGGGCTGTGCCAGTCGGGCCAGGCCATGCCCAACCGGGATGGACCGAGACCCGGGTCGGGTCGATCTGGTGCGGGCCGCCCCAGGGGGTGTCGGACTGGGTCGGACAGGGCCCGAACCCCCAAATATCAGACAGTTCCATTCAAATGCCCATAACATGGCCTACTGACCTCCGATCGATGAACCATCAGTTTCATAGCGATATTTGGATCGAGATGGATTTCTCAGAATATTACACTCCGAGTTTCAGAGAACATTGGGTATGTACGAGTTTGTTCGAACAGAAAACCAATCGGGCCCTCAGAGCAGAAACACATATAACATAAGCTCCGGACGTCCGATTGATGTGTCGTTGACTTTGATGGCTTCCTCTTAGTGAGACGGTTATTTGTGGGTCCTACAGCTTAGATAAATTAGTGGCTACATCTAATCATCTCTATCATCTAATGAAGAGTATACCTGTGTGAGCTGAGTCTTGACTTGCAATCATTATTATCGATAAGATTGTTGTTCTTTCCACTATGGATTGGTATTTGCTTTCCTATGTGGATTGGGTTGTGAATTCCTATGTGGAATGGGTTATGTTGTTCATGTGTGGAATGGGTTGTATCTTGGGCTCGTGTGCTGGACCTGAGCTGGAAGTGGTGACTTAGGTATATGTATGGGCATATACCTAAGTAGGGTTGGTTGTTACTTCGTGATTGCATTTTTCTTTTGTGGTTTATCCTTCGTGGATTCTGGGAGACCTTTAGGGGTCTCGGGGTCCCTACTGAGTAGCGTATACTCACCCATGCATGGGCTATGCCCGCACTACATTGTGTTGGATGCAGATGACAGACAACATTGATCGAGGTGGGAGCTTGTGGAGCTGGACGGTACCTTGAGGCGGATCACTAGACGGGACGTACTCGGAGCGGACGGTTGGAACCGAGGAGCAGAGGAGACTATCTATACGACCCTTCACGTGGGATTTCCAGAGGATGGCTCAGACTCGCTGAATTACTTTTCAGTTGTTGTAATTTCATTTTAGTTGTACTTTACTTACAGTTGGGTTTGTATTCTAGCCCATTTACTTTCCATCACATACTTTTGTAATCAGTTTACTTATTGTTTACTCATCTTGTGTACTCTGTGGTGTTTGATTACTTTATAATGGAAATGCCTTCCCTTTTTATCGGGATTTATGCCGTTGGTGCTAGTCGCCAACCTCTGGCCTAGGGAAGGCGGGCTTGGGGTAGTCATGGCACGGGCCATGAGGACGGTTCGTGACATGTTGGTATCAAAGGAGTTTGGTTCTACCAAAGAACTCAAGACTCTGATCTTTCTTCTATGTGAAGCAATAGTGTTAAGGGTATTGAGTGTGGTTATCAGTCCAAGGAGTCCAGTGTTGGTGTGGCGGCTGACATATCCATACACCCAGACCCTGACTTCGGATTTCCAACTCAATACATGAAAAATTTGATTGCATGTGTGTTTCAAATGTTTTCTTTGTGAATACTTTGTATCAGCTCACCTGGTATACTATATTGACCCTGGCGCACCAGTTTCTTTTCAGGATGGCCCCATGATAGCAGCCAGCTAGGGTTCCGATCTTTGAGCGAGACGACAGCCCACCGAGTGACGAGGCCTCGGTGCAGGGCCTTATTACAGTGGAGGCACCGGTTGTACCTATACCCACAGAGCCACCGATGTTACCAGCCCCAACCGCTGAGAGTGCACGTCGCCTTAGTGCACTGCACGAGTTTCAGCATTAGAGATGCCCAGGTTCTGCGAGGAGATGGACCCTCAGGCAGCCAAGGATTGGCTGGAGGATATTGTTCAAGTTTTCAGGTTAGTGGGTACACCAGATGACCTCATGGTGACCCTTACAGCAAGTCTCATGCACGAAAAAATAGGTAGATGATGAAGACAGATTCTCTAGGTGCATGAAAAGTCATATTTACATTGGACGGACTTCGAGAGCCTCTTCCACTTTGAGTTCATTCCAACCACCATCCATGCAGTGCGCATTCAGGAGCTACTACAGCTGCGGCAGGGCAGCAGGACGGTATCCCTGTACTCGGCGAGATTTACCGACCTCTCGCGCTACTCCACGGACATGGTACAAGACCCAGTCATCCGGGTCCGGACCTTCGAGCAGGGAATGAGGCATGAGATTAGGGCTTCGATGATCTCCCCCAGCATTTCGATATAGGCAGGAGTACTGGAGCCATCCTATCTTGTAGAGAGAATTATTACTGAGCCTCCACTAGCAGCGAGACCTACCGCAGGGCTACACGTAGTAGAGTCTTCTGCAGCTGGCAGTCGACAGATGTCACAGGGGTCCAAGCAGACCAGTCCATCGGGCGGACGACCTCAGGATACTGGCTCAGAGGTGTAGGGCACACGACGTAGATCCAACCTTCTAAGGAGCAGACATTACTTTGCGTGCGGTGGGCAGGGCCACATGGCTCGTGACTACCCGACCCAACATGCATACGAGCAGCAGACCGTGTAGGGACCACCCAGGCAGAGGTAGAGTTTTGACCATGGGGGTCCGCCGGGAGGTGGCAGACAAGGCGGAGGAGCTGGTCGAGCAGCAGGTGGTGGGAGACACCTTGAGGCTCTACCACCACCACCAGTAGGAGGTCTGCCCCAACCACAGGGAGATAGGGGACAGAGACAGGCTCAACATCAAGTAGTAGAGGTCTACGACCACAGCGCACCAGAGATAATTCAAGGTACTATATGTGTCTACTCCACCCTTGCTGCAATTCTTATTGACATAGGAGCGAGTCATTATTTTATTGCCACTGCCCTTGTTGGGAGCTCGAAGATTCCGACGGAGCCGTTGGCTTGATCCTTACGGCTAGAGACTTTTATAGGAGCAGACTCGACGATTACGCACTGGTGCCGGCAGTGTGAGCTTACTCTAGGATTCAAGATCTTCTGCTGGGATCTTCTTGTAGCGGCGTCAAGGCCTTACGACGTCATCTTGGGCATGTATTAGTTATCTATGGTCTATGCTCAAATCGACTGTATTAGGCACAAGGTGTGGTGTTTCCGCACCGATGGGAGAAGGTTCACCTTCACTAGTGAGAATGGATCCTTTTTAGCGCAGGATGGACTCATGCAGAGGAGAGGACAGCCGATCACTCATCATTTGGCTAGCCACATCCTAGGATCAATTGACGTGCGGAGTCTGAGTTTCCCTGTTGTGGTGGATCAGTATGCGGATGTTTTTCCTGATGACGTTCCAGGACTACCTCCTCCGAGAGAGGTAGACTTCTATGTGGAACTGTACCCCGAGACAACCCTGATATCTAATCCAGCATATCGGATGGCTCCCGCTGAGCTTCAAGAGCTACGGGTACAGCTGGATGACTTTCAGGGAAAGGGATTCATCTGACCCAGTGTTTCACCCTGGGCTTCCCCGATTTTGTTCGCCAAGAAGGCAGACAGGAGCTTGCGATTGTGTGTCGATTACCGTCACCTGAACGAGGTGACCGTGAAGAACAGGTATCCACTTCTGAGGAGTCATGACCTCTTTGATCATCTCATGGGAGCACAATGGTTCTTGAAGATAGACATTAGGTCAGACTATCATCAGCTCAGAGTTTGAGACGAGGATGTGTAGAAGACAACCTTCAGGTGTCGGTATGGCCAATATTAGTTCTTGGTTATGACTTTCGATGTAACCAATGCTCCAGTAGTGTTCATGAGTCTCATTAACAGGATCTTCCAGCCTTTCCTCGATCGATTTTTCATGGTCTTCATTGACGACCAATTGATTTACTCGACCATTGAGGAGGAGCAGGCCTACCACTTGTGGGTTGTTCTAGACACACTTCGAGAGCACCAACATTATGGTATGCTCTTGAAGTGTCTTTTCTGGATACGTGATGTCCACTTCTTGGGGCACGTCATCTTTGAGGCGGGAGTTATGGTGGATCCTGTGAAGATCGAGGCAGTGCTAGCTTGGGAGCCACTCAAGAGCATGACAGAGGTGAAAAGTTTTTTAGGACTGTCTGGGTACTATAGGCAATTTTTGCCAGACTTATCCAGAGTTTCAGAACCACTTAAAGCTTTGACAAAGAAGGGGAGACCCTTCGTGTGGTTAGGTAGATGTCAGGAGATCTTCCAAGAGCTGAGACTGAGATTGACTAGTGCACCCATCTTGAGGCTACCAGAGGAGGGATTAGGGTATGTAGTCTACTACGATGCATCAGGGACCAGACTCGGGTGTGTCCTGATGCAGGAGCGGGAAGTGATTGCCTATGGATCACGACAGTTGAGGCAGAATGAGGAGAACTATGCTACCCATGACCTGGAGTTAGCAGCAGTGGTCTCCACTCTGAAGATGTGGCGGCACTATCTGATGGGTGAGTGCTTTACAGTCTATTCTGACCACCAGAGTGTCAGGTACATCTTCTCACAGAAGGACATGAACCGGAGATAGTGGCGATGGCTCGAGATCCTCCAGGACTATGAATTTGAGATAATCTATAATCCTAGAAAGGGGAACATAGTAGCTGATTCTCTCAGCAGGAGGATGGGCATTCAGCTACATGGAGAGGTGACAGAGTAGCTAGCCACGTTGCAGATATCCTTTGTGGTTAGAGATGGAGCAGCCTTTTTATAGTCGCGCACAGTCACACCTCCACTTCTCCAGTGGGTCAGGGAGGCACAACATGGGGACGTTGACTCTGAGACGTGGCATGCACAGATTTCCAATGGATAGGAACCTGATGGATTCTCGGTAGGAGGAGATCACATAGTCCTTTTCAGAGGACGTACCATGGTACCATCTGCTTTACAGGAGGAGGTGCTGAGAGAGTTTCTCACTTCCCCATTAGTGGTAAATTCAGGAGTAGCGAAGATGTACCAGGATCACAGAGGACAGCACTGGTGGCCGGGTATGAAGATGTTTGTGGCAGAGTTTGTTTCTCGATGCCTAACCTACCAGCAGGTGAAGGCGGAGAACCAGGTACCAGCCGTCTTGGTACAGCCCTTGGAGGTCATTGAGTGGAAGTGGGACGGGATATCTATGGATTTTGTGTCTAGACTTCCACGTACTTCTAGAGGACATGACTCCATTTGGTTGATCGTCGACCGACTCACCAAGTCGGCCCACTTCCTTCCCATCAGAGAGCGTGGCTCAATGTAGAGCATGGGACGCCTCTATGTTCATGAGATCGTAAGACTTCATGGGGTTCCATCATCTATCGTCTCCGATCGAGATGCTCTCTTTACTTCCAAGCTTTGGAAGGGCTTCCAGGAGGCATTTGGGATGCATCTACGCCTGAGCACCGCCTTTCACCCACATACGGATGGTCAGACGGAGTGGACCATTCAGACTCTCAGGAACATTCTCCATGCATGTGTCCTTGACTTTGGTCATAACTGGGAGGATCACCTAACTTTGGTGGAGTTTGCATACAACAATAGCTACCACTACACCATCAGGATTGCACCATATGAGGCATTGTACTGCCGACCTTGCAGATCACCTTTGGGCTGGAAAGACCCTGTGGAGTCAGCCCTTGTGGGACCAGAGATGGTCCAGGCCACAATAGAGAAAGTCCAGGTCATCCAGGAGAATATGAGGACAGCTCATAGCCGACATAAGTCTTATGTTGATAAGATGTGGAGAACACTGGAGTTCGAGGATGGAGACCACATTTTCTTGCGGGTCTCACCTCGACGTGGATTACGGAGATTTGTCCGGGGTGGCAAGTTATCTCCGCGCTTCATAGGACCATTCCATGTTCTCAGCAGGATAGGCGAGGTGGCTTATCGCCTGGCTCTAACACCTCAGTTGCACTAGGTGCACAATTGCTTCCACGTATCTCAGTTGAGGAGATACGTGCACGACCCGACGCATATCATCGACATTGGGGAGCTGGACATCAATGATGGGGAGACTATTGCGGAGGTCCCAGTGGAGATCACGGATTGAAAAGAGTGGGTCCTACGTGGGTGGTCGATTCCTCTAGTGCGCATCAGGTGGCAGCACGAAAACCTCCAGGAGAGCACTTGGGGGCGGGAGGCTTAGATGCATGCTCAGTACCCTCATTTGTTCCCCTATTTTGTGATGTATCTTTACGGGGATGTAAAGCACTGAGGTGGGAGTGATATAAAGACACGTAAATTTCAAGGAAATTTTTATCTTAAATTCTTTGAGATTTTACGAGTACGTAGTTTCAGATGGAACCTGATTCCAAGGCCCGGTGTGCTCGGAATCAATTTTAGAATTTTATCTCTGGTACGTTCAGTGAACGAACAACTGTGTTTTTCTAACTTTTGAACTGGTGCTCGGAATTGAAATCTGAGGGTACCGATGATACCACGGCGCCGGTAATTGCTTAAGAAGACCTTAACTGGAGTTGCGTTTACTCATGAAGAGTTGTTTAAAAAATGTGGATTAAGTATAAAGTGAAATAAAATTGTGCTACAAATTTGATTTCACTTATAAGAGGTTAAACCCCATGTGTGTGAGTTGCGATGGGACCCACTAAAATCCTAACTCATCTTGGTAGGATATTACTGAGGTGGGGCCTACACGAGCCCCCACCTTTTCAAATTACCTAACCCCTAAAAACCTCTCATGTATTAAATGTTGTGGCAACCCTCTTCCACATTAATTCTAGCCAACTAATCTCACTGTTAATTTTTGACAATTCAAGTCTAATTAATTAATTGAGTTTAGGTTTTTGAATTATAAAATTGTTGGAAAAAGTAATAAAATAAGGCAAAGGCCTTATTTTATTTCGGTTTCTTCATTGTGTTGATAGAGGGAGAGTTCTACACATTAAAGAACTTTATCTTTCTCCTTGAAGAATGCGAACAATGCCGACACGTCGTTCCATCATCTCTCAGCGTCAAAGATGGCAGATGCCACTTCCTCCATGGACGTTCAATGGCAACGTACACGGAGCCTCACCCGCAACGCCGTATTCCACGATGCAAACTTCCTCGAACTTTATTGAGGTAGGGGACTATTTTACGTTCGTGATTAATTTGGTGTTCATCGTTAATTAATTATCCGCTTGTTATCGAATTAACATGAGGTGGTCAGACCGCAAAAACACGGAAGACCCTCCTCCCCATTGTTGTTGTACTTCTTTATAGATTGGAACGGAGGCGACGCGGTGTCGTTGCACCGTGAGGGAATGATAGAACCAAGGCTAGTGCGGGCTGTGGCGCCGCGCCGGGGAAGCTGAAGGAAGCCGCATCCGGAGTCGGGCCACACCGAAGGGGCGCGCCGCTATCGCGCCGCGCCAGAGCACTGTAGGGGGCCACGGCCGGGGCGGGCTGCGGCGGAGGGGCACTGCGCTATCGTGCCATGCCAGATGGACAAGGGTCACGACTGTGCAGAGGAGTGTATCCGGATTCGCCGGCCGCCGACACTTTGGAAGGCGGGACCTGTGGTGGTCCCATGGCGGCACACAGGCCGGCCATTATGGCCGGCGAGATTTCGGAAGACCGGGGGTCGTAACCCCCGGAAGGTGGCATGGGAGGCCCCCCAAAGTGGGGGCTGCTGTTTCAAAATTCAGGGGGCAGCGCCCCCCCCCCCTTCCACGTCCGCTCAGCGCGCGGACGCTCGCACCGGCCGGACCGCCCGCACCGGGCCAGACCACCTGCGCTGGGCCGGGCCACCCGCGTCGGGCCGGACCCCCACGCCGGGCCAGGCCGCGCTGGCCGGGCTGGGCCACACCCAATCGTGCCAGACACGGACCCAGGTCGGGTCTACCCAGTTCGGGCCGACCCATGGGGTATCGGGCCAGGTCGGACCAGGCCCGAACCCCCTACTTTCAGACAGTTCCGTTCAAATGCACATAACATGGGATACGAACCTCCGATTGACACACCGTCAGATGAGTAGCAATCCTTGGATCGAGATGGAAGTTTCGGAATATTACACTCAGGGTTTCAGAGAACATTGGGTATGGCCGGGTTGGTTCGAACATGAAACCAATCGGGCCCTCGGAGCGGAAACACTTATAACTTATGTTCCGGACGTCCGATTGATGTTCCGTCGACTTTGATGGATTCCTATTAGTGAGAAGGTTCTTTTGGATTACTCCACTCGAGGATTGGATGTATCTGGAGTATGGTTGTGTTGGTTTTGGCTTAAAAACAAACTGGGTCCCTTGGACGAAAAAGCTAATAACTCTCAGACCGGGTATCCAATTGACGCACCGTCTGTCGCGATGAGTTTCTATTGACGAGACGGATCTTTGGGATCCATCAAATCTGGACTTCGTTTTAGTTGATGTATCGAACCCATTATCTTGTGGAGTGGACCCTCCCGAAAATCGAACATGTTGTGTGAGGGAACCCTAGAGCTGGCTGCGACTGCGACAACGATGACGACTGTACTGAAATCCACTGTGGGTTCGACAACGACGACGACCGTACTAGAATTCTCCGTGGGTTTGACGGCGATGACTGCTATTATTGTATCTGATGTGGGTCTAACAGTACTTGACTACTGTTCTTGTATCCCATGTGGGTCTGGCAGTATTGACCTCTCTACTTGTATTCTGTGTGGGTCTGGTAGAGTAGCTGGTCCTGTATCATTTGAGGGTCCGACATCTAAGCGGGTCTTGTATCATTTGTGGGTCTAACAGCTTAGATGAATAACTGGATACATCTGATCATCTCTATCGTCTTACAAAGATTATACCTATGTGAGCTGAGTCTTGACTTGCAATCATTATCATCGATAAGATTTTTGTGCTTTCCTGTGTGGATTGGGATGTGCTTTCCTGTGTGGATTGGGTTGTGAATTCCTATGTGGAATGGGTTATGTTTTTTCTGTGTGGACTGGGTTGTATCTTGGGCTCGTGTGCTGGAGATGAGCTGGAAGTGGTGACTTAGGTATATGTATGGGAATATACCAATGTAGGGTTGGTTGTTATTTCGTGATTGTATCTTTCCTTTGTGGTTTATCCTTCGTGGATTCTGGGAGAACTTTCGGGGGTCTCGGGGTCCCTAATGAGTTGCATATACTCACCCCTGCACGGGCTATGCCCGCACTACATTGTGTGGGATGTAGACGAAAGAGAGTGCTGATCGAGGTGCGAGATTGTGGAGCTGGACGGTACCTGGAGGTGGATCACTGGATGGGTTGTACTCAGAGAGGACGGCTGGAGCCGAGGAGCAGAGGATACTATCTGTACCCACCCTTCAGGTGGGATTTCTAGAGGATGGCTCAGACTCGCTGCATTACTTTTCAGTTGCTGTAATTTCATTTCAATTGTACATTACTTACAATTGGGTTTGTATTCTGTCCCATTTACTTTCCATCACTTACTTTTTTACTCAGTCTACTTAGTGTTTACTCATCTTGCGTACTCTATGGTGTTTGTTTACTTTATAAAGGCAATGCCTTCAATTTTTATCAGGACTGACGCCTTTGATGCTAGTCGCCACCCCCTGCCCTATGGAAGGCTAGCTTTGGGTAGTCACGGCATGGGACCCGAGGACGGGTCGTGACAGTGCACGAATTGAGAACGGTAAGGGGAAACCATGGGAGTTCTCCTTGAAACTGTGCAGGGGGAGATAGTAGGCTTCACACGGCCAGTGCATGGTTTTACAAACCATGTGCGGGAGCCGTGCATACCCCTTATCACGAGTTAGTGTCTAGCATATGGTTACTGCACATTTTTCCAATGAGTGCGGACAAACCATGTAACCATATAAAAAGAGGGTTTTTAAATACTGATTCACTTAGGCTCGACCAATTTCACTCCATAATCTCTCTCAATCTAGACCGAATTAGTATTTTTGGTTCTCGATGGTGGTAAGGGCTCTCCCACTCACATTGGAAGGAAATAGAAGGGGTTTCATGGTGGTTTATCCCAAGTAATTCTCTCCTCTTCGTTTCTCTATGGGTTTCCCTAGGTCTTCCATCCCTCATTCTTAGTTTTATAGATCTACATCTATTGCATGTAGATATACTATAAGGGCTTCCTTGGGTGTTTATTTTATGGATTTTTGGTAATAGGGAAGGATATCTATTGTGGTTTTCATGAAGGGTTTTCCCGAATTGATGTTTGGTTTTTTCTGGGTCGAATTTGTTGGAACCCTAAAGATATGTGGATTCTCTCTTGACAACACATTTCTATAACTTCATACTTGGTTAAAATAAATATGTTTTTAAAAAAAATTAACTGTTTATTTGATGAAAGATATTGGTTGGAAATACATTCTTGAATTTTGGGAATTTTTTCGAAATGGGATGATTTGTGGTGAAATGCTAATGTTGTAGGTTTTAAAATGGATTTTATTAATTGGGTAACTAGGACTGATTTGTGAAAATGGATGATGAAAATAGTTTTAAATAAAGAATTTGTTTTATTGAATTGTATTTAGACATGTGAAATGATTAAATGATGATTTTAATAAATGGATGTTTTCTTGACATGAATTGGCATGTTATGGGAATGATGGTGTGGTTTTGTTAGGCTTTGGTTCTTAGTGCATGATGGTTGATTAAGGATTAGGAATTGTGTGGAATTATGTGAATGTGTGGGGGGGTGGTGTATCCCGATAATAAGGGGAAAACTAGTGGATGGAAGGGCACCATAAAAGGATAAGTGGGCATGAAGAACAATTATTTGGAAGTGTAGCGAACTGGTTAGACGAATGATCCACTATTTTCATTTCCTTATTATGTTTTTCTTTACAAGATGGGATTTGTTGTGATAATGTGAAAAGGTGAAATTTATTGTGTCACAGTTCTTTTTCATTCCTGTGTTTTTTATCATTTTGGTGTAAATGGACTGGTAAAGGAGTGTATGGATTGATGTAAGAGGTTTCATTATTGAATGCATTATATAAACTACTTTCTATAAATGTTCTAACAGTTTCATACTAGTGGCATGTTTAGGGAATTAATTTGGGGAGAATCAAATGGGTATTTTTATTCACCACTACTTTGGAACATTGGTGCCTTTGGATATTTTGTACTCTATGATACATGTATGTGTAAAGTATCTCATTTATCTACCAGTCCAGGATGATGCTTTGATATCTTGAGGTGTTTGATGCATATAGATTGGGTGGAGCTAGGGATGGTGTCTAGTTCCATTGGAGTTTTATTGTAGTCTTCCAATTGGTTCTCTAGTTTTAATTGGTTTTATTTTTCATGTGGGATGATTATATTTTAGTTGGTTGTCTTCTGGTAATTTAAGAGTTTGTTTGTTTTGTTAACATGTATCATGTATTTTGTGAATTATTCGGTTATTGGGTTTTTCAATTAATGGAAAATCATTCCCAATCTTATTCTAGAAGCCCTCTACATTTATTTCCAGTGATTGGTCCCTTGGGAACATCTCTTAAGACCATGTAATATTTATACACCCTCTCAATCCAATGAGATGGGGTGAGATATTACAAGTGGTATCATTTCTTCGGTCCCCGGATTTCAATTGAAAATTGTTATTCGGTCATTTTGCATTGAATGTTTATCTTCTTTATTGACAGTCATTCATGGTCTATTCATTGAGTCAGGATGGTATCAAGGTGTAGGATTTTCAGAAATTGGAATGTAGAGCATAAAAAGACATCGCTTACCCTTTTATGATGAACATAATGTCACCAGGGATTTCGGTACATAAGTGTTTGGAGACACATAAAGGCATTGGTAATCTCACTGTCATGGGTGTATCTAATGAGATGATAATTGAATTCATGGTAGAAATGACATCCAACTAGGATTCATATTTAATTGGGATATAACTATTGATGGTGTAATAAGAATGTTTTGTTATTTAAAATCTATATTGGGATTGATAACAGAAGGATTTAAAACAAGGAAACATATGGTATTTTGAAAATGGGTGGATTTTCAAAACATGGTGTATTTTTCTGAGTAATTCCACATGGGAAACGTGAACTTTTGTTAATCCTAGTTCTGATAGTTGTGCTGTATAAAAATTGAAAATTGAATACACATTCTTGTTAAGGATTGAAACTTATGGTTTTTTTGTATTGATAGAAATGGAACTGGGTAGGAATCATACAGACCAACAAGTGGATGTTTCTTAAATTGTGGTTGAAATTGAGCCCTAGGTGAAAAAGAAGCTACTATAGAGTATAGTTCAAGCTTTCCATGATGTGGAATGGGGGAATAAAGTAGATGAACCATGGCATGTTGTTCATGTTTTTCATTTTCAAAGGCATAAGCCACCAATGTTAAGGGTTGATTTAGAGACAAAAATGTCTGAAGCATGGCTGAAAAGAATGAATAAGATATTTGATATATTGGGAACACTAGAAGAGCTCAAAGTAAAGTTATCCACCTATATAGTGGAATATCATTCCCTCTAGTTGTGATAACTGACATTCAAAGCTGGGACAAACCAATGTGTGGTAGCGGAGGGGTCTGAGGAAATGTTCAATAAAAAATAAACCCTCATTTATTTAGATTTCATTACACAAAGAATTTCATCAGTATGATGCTTGGGAACTTGGATGAGACGAAATATGTGGCTAAGATTATGAACATAGTTTGGTTATCATCCGAGATGGAGGGTATTACATCATTGAAGGCACACATTTTTTTAAGCTAGGATGAACCATGATATTTGTTCCAAGATATCAGTTTTTTGTATATATTATTAAAATGAAATGGATAATAGAGCTATGGTGGCTGAGTAGGATTTTTTTGGGCTATAGGTGAGGATAGTATGTTGGTACCCATGTGATATAGTGGGAACTCGATTTCTGGGTTCAACTAGAAGAGGGACACTTATTTCCAAGGTAGGAGTATAAAACCAAATCTGATGGTTATAACATTGAATATTCCTATGAAGCTGTAGATAAATATTTATGTTTTATGTGTGGTTTTATGATCCACATGAAGTGAGATTGTGTGAAACAACCTCGAGCATGTCACAATTGTAAGAAAATGGGGCATCTATAGTGTGATTGTCAGACAACTGTGAGGTCGGGATTGAACATCTCTCTAGAGGCAAGAAGAAAAAAGGTTGGGTGCACCATATTTGTTGGAACCAGCTGTTTTCACAATCCTATATCTGATAGATTCTTTTTCATTGTCATCGGTGGATGTTTTTTAACATAGATTTTTTTCGGCAGTTGTGGATCAGTTTATAGATGAATTTCCTGAATAATTAGTAGGGTTTCCAGAAGTGATAAATATGGACTTTATGATTTATATCATTTTGGGGACCAGTACTATCTCACTTCCGACTATCCAAATGGAACCAGCAAAATTGTGGTATATAAAGATGCAGTTTGAAGAGTGAGAAAACAAATGTTTCATCCCACCTACCATGTCTTTTTGGGTATCACTGATTTTTTTTCAAAAAGTCATATATAACCTTGTGGCTCTGTGTT
The DNA here is from genome assembly GCA_963277665.1 of Viscum album. Taxonomy (NCBI): domain Eukaryota; kingdom Viridiplantae; phylum Streptophyta; class Magnoliopsida; order Santalales; family Viscaceae; genus Viscum; species Viscum album. Next base: position 553,188,750 of record OY728123.1, read on the forward strand.
TATTATCATAGTTATAATCAGGTTACCATAAAGAATTAATATCCACTTCCACGCATAGATGATTTGGTTGGCTAGTTGAGGGGACCCCAATGGTTCTCCAAGATTGAATTGAGGTCAGCATATCATCAATTGTGGGTGAGGAAGTATGATATTCTGAAATAGCCTTCAGAAGTAGATATGGCCATTACGAGTATGTGGTTATGCCATTTGGTCTTATCAATACACTCTAATTTTTAATGGAATTGATGAATTAGTTAATTTATAGAAATGTGGATTCTTTTGTTGTGATATTTTTAGATGATATACTAGTGTCTTCAAGGAAATGGGTACAACATGAGCAGCACTTGGTGATAGTGTTGGGGATCTTGAGGGATCATAGTTTGTATTCCGAATTGTCAATGAGTGACTTTTTGATATAGGAGAGTCGTTTCCTTGGCCATGTTATTTCTGGGAGGACTTTTTCTATTGATCTTGAAAAGATAGAGTTAGTTACCACAATGAAACCAGAAAGGAACGTTTTTTATATAATGAACATCATTGGTGGGGAGACCGAATTCGGAATGTATGACGATTAGGTCGAATCCCAATGGTGGGGAGACCATTGAGAAATGGTAACTGAATGTGAATTCAGTCATGTGTTTTTAGAATCAGATGGTGGTACGAGTGGCATGTGAAAAGAAACTTTTCAGGGCTTATAATCATTCTGGGTGGGCTGTCCATCATAGAATTCTGAAAATGTATAAGGTGTTGAAAGCGCAGATTTGGTGGGATGTTGTCAAATGTTATGTGACCAAGTTTGTTTCTAGATTCGTGACTTGTAAGCAAGTCAAGGTAGAACATCAGCAGCCAATAGGCATGTTGCAGTCTTTACCTATCCCAATGTGTAAATGGTAGTAGATGTCAATTGATTTTTTAACAGGTCTCCGAAGAATGGTTCGGAAGCACGATGTCGTATGGGTTATTATGGATCGGCTCACAAATTCGGCCTATTTCATCCCGATTTTTTAATATCATATAGGGGCGTATCTATCCATAATCTATATCTGAGAGATGGTAAAGAGGCATGGTGTTCTAGTTTCGATTGAATCTCATAGAGATCTGAGTTTGACATATCACTTTTGGAAATCATTACAGTTGGCCCTTGGAACACAGTCAACTAAGAGAATGACGTATCATCCACTAACGTACAAAAAATACAATATGATGATACATTCCTTGGAAGATATTTTAAGGGATTGTGTGATCAATTTTGGTGGTTCATGGCAAGAGAAGATACCATTGGTGGAGTTATCCTATAATAACAGTTGTCAGGTTTCGATACATATGGCTCTGCTTGAGGATTTGTATCAACGTTCATGTTGTTCTCTATAATGTTAGATGAAAATGGGAGAGACTTTATGATTGGAATGATCCTTTTTCAGGAGAATAATGGCAATATCATGTTTATCATGAAGAGGATGGACAAGTCTCAGAGTTTTTATAAATATTATTTGGACAATCGTCGATGATCATTGTCATTTGAGGTGGGTGATCATGTGTTTTTTAGAATATCTTTTAGGTTTTAACATTTTCATATTGAGATGAAGGGTATGTTTTCCCCGAGGAATATGGGGCTTTTTTAGATTCATGAGAAGATAGGAGAGGTGGCTTATCATTTAGATTTCCCCCATGGTTTAGTGTTTCTCCCAATGTGTTTTATGTGTTATAATTGAAAAAGAATCTATTGGATCATTATAATGTAATTCGTTGGGATCATGTTGAGCTTGAACCATATGCTTCTTTGGTGCACATTCTAGGTAGAATTATTGATTGGAAGGAGAAAGTATTACATTGTAATAGAATTAGTTATGTTCGGGTTTTGTGGTAGAATAGTCAGATTCTGGAGGAGACATTGGAGTGGAAGAATGAGATGGCCGACCAATGGACCAAGCACTTTCAGCAAAGAAATGGTTCACTACATTCTGAGGACAGAATGTCCAATGCTGGGGAGAATATAGCACCCCCAGCTTGATGTATTCTGCCTTTGTTTATAATTTTTATCTATTCAATGTTCTTGGGATGAGTTGGAAATCAGTTGGGAGAGTTTAAAAGGGGTTTGAATAAGTTTGGTGGAAATTATAAGGGTGCACAGTTTGAGCATGGTTTGGGGAATCCATTCATGGAGAGACTATAGGCTTCACATGACCTACAGACAGTTTTCTAAACGGTTCGAGGAAACTATGTTGTCCCCTTCTCTCAAGGCCGTGTCATGCGCATGGTTAACACATGGATTTCTAAACGATCCAGACTAACCATGAAACCATTTAAAAATAGGGTTTTTAAATACAGGTTCACTCTGGCATGACCTATTTCACTCCAAAGTTGCTCCCACTAGAGCCTCACTTAGGATTATTGGTTCTCAAGGGTTTTAGGGGATCTCCCACTCACTTTGGAAGCTATGTTATGGGTTTTCTATGTCATTTGATGTTTTTTTATCCCTAGAAAGTCTCTCCCCTTGATTTTTCTTTGGTTTTCTCAGGTACTTCACATCCATCGTTCGATGTTTTCTATATCTTCCTCTGTTTCATGTAGATCTAGTGTTGGGTTTTCATTGGGTGTCGATTTTAAGGCTTTTGGATGATAGGGAAGGATATCTAGAGTAGTTTCCATGAAGCCTTTTCCCAGATTAGGGTGTGGTTTCCCGTGGGTTGAATTTTCCAAAAACCTAAAGGTAGGTCGATTCTCTCCTGTCTCCAAATTTATAAAACATTAAGCTCTGTTAAAATTAATTTTTTTCTTAAAATTAATAGTTTTTTTGATGTGAAAAATTGGTTGAAAATAACTAGTTGATGTTTTGGGGATTTTTAGGAAAATGGGACCTATGTTGAAATGCTATATTTGTGGGTTTTCAATTCGAGGTTTTAAAATGTGTTTCTGGGATTGATTTGTGAAAATGGTTGATGAAAATGGGTTTCAATAACGATATAGTTTTATTGAATTTTTTTTGGAATGGAAAACGATTGAACATAGATTTCAATAATTGGGTTATTTATTTAAGTGAATTTGCATGTTACGGGAATGATAGTGTTCTTTTGTGTGGCCATGGTTCTTACTGCTTGTTGGCTGATTAAGAGTTATGGATTTTTTGGAATTTTTTGAAAGTGGGTGGGAATTTCTACTATATTAAGGGGATGGATATTGGATTTAAGGGATTCCCTCAAAGGATAAGTGGGCTGGAAGTACCACTATTTGGAAGTGTATCCAACGAGTTGGACAGATGCTCCCATGTTTGGCTTCCTTTTTATGTGTTTATTTGCAAGGTGGGATTTGTTGTGACAATGTGAAAAACGTTAAATGGATTGTGGAATGGTTGTTTTTATTTCAGGTTTTTTTGATAATTTGGGTATAAATGTATTAGTAAAATATAGTTTGGTTTGATGTAATTTGTTTCATTATAGAATGATTTATATACATGTGCTAACAGTTTCATCCTAATGGTGTGTGTAGGGAAGTCATTTTGTGAGAACCTATTGAGTATTTGTACTCACATGTTTCTTTGGAACATTGTTTCTTTTGATTATTTTGTAGTTTAGGATATATGAATGAGTAATGTATCTCATTCTTCTAGCTATCCAAGAAGAAGCTTGGGGATGTTGAGGTGCTTGGATAATAGATATTGGATGGAGCTAGGGATGGTATCTATGTTCTATTGGAGTCTTGTTATAGTCATCCTCTTGGTACCCTAAGTTAGACTTGCTTGTATTTGGAATTTGGGATCATTATAGATTATTCGGTTATCCTTTGGTATTGTATGAGATTGGATATTTTGTTGACATGCATAATTTAGTTTGTGGAATGATTGTCCGGTGGGTTATGACATAAATGAAAATCAGTCCCCAAATAATTATCAAATCTCTTGAAATTTATTGCCAGACTTTGGTGCATTGGGAATGCCTCTTAATGGCATATAGCATTACTCCTCCCCCTCAAGCCAATGATATGTGGAATGATGATACAGTTCCCAAACCATCAGTACATGAAAACATTATGTAATCATATACTATTGTTTGTTTGAATACCATTTTATAGAAATCAACTTCAGCATATGTGGAACCATAGGTTTTATAGGGGGAGATATCAATATGAAGTATTCCACCATTTCCATTTATGGGGTACATTATACACTAATAGAATGTTGAATTTAATTCTATGTGGCTATTGAGATAGGGCCTTCCATGCCTGACATTATATATGATCACTTTCTTGATATCCTTAATCATAGAATCAGATGTGAGTTCCCCAAACTGAGTATCAATTTTGATATTCTTAATATGTATTTTTTCTGTGCTAATTATAACCGTTAAGGGTTCGAACCAAGATGAAGTAGATCCAAAAACAGTTATCAACCACAACCCATTATATTTTGATATTATTGAGTATTCTTGACACATATATGGGTCTAATGTACCCTTGATTAATCTCTTATTGATCATAGTTAGTGAAAAACATGGTCACATCGCATCCTACAAACATAGTCTCCACTCAATAGTCCTCAGATTTAGTACATTCTATATCAAACTCCAATGGGATTCAGAGGGATTCAAAAAGATTCACCTGATGTTAATTTTTAATGATTAGGCACTTCTAAGAACAATATATTTTATGGGACAATTTCCAGCAATATTTGAATGTCATAATTTTTCACCCGAAATTGGGGCATCCCTCTATGGGGTTCTTCTTGGACATGTGGATTCAGAGTTAATTTATTTTTAATGGATGGTCATGGGTATTTTGATGGTGTAAAGTGAAAATATTCTCTCATTGGTACATGTAATTATGAACTTTCCTCTTTCTGAGAATGATAAAATAATTGATCCCTCAATAGGTGGTCATGTAATAAAATTTGGAATGGAAAACTACTAGAGGGTCATGAGACACCTCCATGCCTATTTTAAACTTTCTAGAGTGCTTTAACACATGGTATTGATTAATATATGTTTTAAATTGGAATTTGTATAAATCATTGTGTCTAACCACATCTACCTTATACTCTCTATCTTTGGTTTCGACGCAAGTGTCCTCCCTCTCATTGGTTATATGTGGGAAACAAATATTATGATGCATAATCATCACCAGGGAAGGGGAAATTCATATATATCATGTTTAAAAAACAAAATATGAGCTCTTAATAAAATGAGTATTTCATTTGGGGGTGTTTCCCATGTTTCAGATTTTCTATAGAAGAAATCTAAAAGAGTTAGACCCTCAATCGAAGAATAATAAGACCCTTTACTTTCTATTTCTTCATACTCTGATGGCCCCTCCCACATTTTGGAGATAAAAATTTTGTCTATTTATTAGGTGGTGTGGATTTTATGTCAGTACACATCAAATTTATTATCCAATTTTAAATTAATCTTGATTTCTAACTTCTGTGGATGCCTAGATGAGACTTTTATTCAATAACCTTCATCTTTTCGCTATGAAATTGTTATGTAAGACACTTGATCCGAGGAGTTATCGATCACCACCAATTAATAATTGACCATACCTTAAAGTAATAATTTGATGGGAAATAATTACTAGATATAAATGACCAAACCTTCTATGAAAAGGTTAGTAGACAGGATAGTCGGTGAGGTTGGCCTCATCAAGCTTCCTAGGTTGTAGTATCATGAACTAGTTTTTGTCAATGGCTACCATGAAATAATTGGGGACTTGGTCTTTTTTTGAGTATTATTTATTATCCATTCCTCAAATACTGGTTGACCTTGGTCTCTTCATGATTCAGGAAGTGGGATATTATTTGGTTATCACCAATCGATAGGAGGTGCTAAGTGATTGTGAACCTACCTAGCCACGTAGATGGGTAGATATGCTAGCTTGAGATTGACATATTCTGCTTCATATTTTCCTTTCCTATTCCCATGTACTATGGGAATTCATCATGTTTTGGATCAGGTTTTTTGAGTATAATCCTAATGAGGTTTCACCATTTCAATGAACTTCTAAATCCCACATGGATACTTCTTTGGGATAAGAGGTTTCTACAACTATACCTAAATAATTTCATCATAGAGTTATAGATATTGTTCTTGTGAGAGAGGGATGTCATGTGAATAGGTTAAAAATATAAACCAAGGTATGAAGTCATACTACCTATCATTAAAACATTGTTTTTAGTTCATCAGGTCTATGATCATTGTTTTCCTTAGTGTAGAGATGAAATGAAAAAGAAAATAACAAAAAGGTCATCCCATATTACAATGCATCCTACTTGTAGGATAATATAATAAACAATTTTTGGACCTCTCAGTGTCTATAGAAACCCATAAACATTGTTTCCTCCTATTGTTCTGGAGGGTCCACCATCATCCTGCATATAAAAACAATGTGTGTGAGATATTTTTCAGGGTTTCCTACACCACTAAAAGTAGAGATTGTATGATTTTTAAAATTGGTTGGAGAAAATGTGTCGTCCACCCACTCAGGATATGAAATCTTATCTGGAAGCCTATACTCACATATCCCTTCCCTAGATTCTATTTCGGTAGCCAAAGACCTGATGATATTATAAGAATTTGGAAGAACTTATATCTGAGTGACCTCCCATCTATCAAGAATAATTAGGGATCAATGAGGTGGGCATCCCTTTGTCTCACTCTGATTATGGATTCATTCTATGATTAAATTATTACCCGAACGAGGTAAAGGTTGTCTCCATAATGGTGGGAAGTCGTGGTCATTTTGAATCCATCATCTCTATAGACCACCTTCCTAGATATAGAGCTATATTGATAATGTGATACTACCCTTGTTGGAAGATCAACTATGAGGGTTATAATATTTTCCTTATCTTAAAGATAATTCCCATTTGGAATATTTCCCATGACTTGCTCCACATTGAGTTGTTTAAGACATTTCATCTCACTATCATAATGTGACAACTATTCCATTATTTAAGGAACATACACTCTTCTACATGGTGATTATTATGTACTCATAGCATTACCTTTTTATAAGGTAGTTTTATGCAAGATAGGTGGTAGATCATTATTTGGATATGCCAATTTTTTAAGCCCCCTTTGGTTCCAGGTGTGTGCAGCCTCTAAAGGTGAATCCAAATAACCCTCATCTGAGAGTAATTTTTCTATTCCATGGCAGTCTACATTTTTTTGTTGATTGAAAATGTTAAAAATTATGAAAATGATGAAATTTATGGAGGAAATTTTTTAAATGGTTTTTGTACTATTGCTTTCATCACAATAAGATGATTCTACATTGTCTTTATTAGGGTCATTATTCAAAACCTTGTCTGTGTTGGGCCATCATGACTTGTGAACCCAATGGTGTCTGATATATTTTTTCCTAATGTCTCACTATTTTAGTCTGTGAATAGTAATATTGAGGGAGTTTTAGTCATGGTGGTCGAGCATGCTTGGACAAGCGCATGTTTGGCCTGTGGATTGAGGAACATGTGGGATGTTGACCATTGATTTATTCCTCCCTTCATAGAGAAGACTAATTCTCTATTTAGTGATGGTGGTGATGAAAATACCTATATACTTGTGGGGTGGGGTTAATTATGGGCCATAATTTGCATTGAATGGTCATAATTTTGAGGATCCAATGACTCATATCATTGATTTAATGAATCTTAGGAAGACCATGATGGTATAAATTCCCCAGCCCAATGGGGCAGGGATTATTTGGAATCCACATTGATGTCCCCATAAAACTCTAAGGGAATAATGAACGTAGATATAGTGATTTATATTTAAATTCTCCCATCCTAGTGTGGTGGGTTTTATGCATCTCATTTTGGTCTGTCCAGAATCCTCCTCGGATTGATGATCTGAGTGACTGAGGTAGTGGAAGATACTCCCATGTCTTGATGAGCAGGGTCCACTCCTAAATATCTATTATGCATCTTCTAATGTGGCTCATTTTATGTGTCTCATCTATTCTCATGTATGATCTATGTGCGATGATATCCCATGATGAGAACCATATTTACCTCAAAGCTTTTTGGGGGATGCAATCTTCAGTCTCCATGTCTAAAAAACATTCTCATTACTTGAAGTGGAAAATTTTAATGTTTTTTGGCAATCCTATACCTCTTTCCATGATGTCCAAGAACTATTGATATATGGTAATTATATTGTAGTGAAAATATAGATCTAGTGTTACCTGTAACCATGCTTCACTATAAGCTATCTAATTGAAGGATGCTGTATTGATGGGGTTCTACTAATCCAGGGGTACTAGATTGTATAATTCTCCATAAAATCAACATAATGTAATATATATGTATGGTACAGATTCATAGATCACGGTCTAAATGGTCATGATTCAATGGAAACAAACATGTTGTAGATTTACACTTCGATTTTCTAGTTTTGGTCCTATACCATGCAGATAGTGTCCATAAGTAAAAAAATAGAATATCTTAATGGTTTTAAGGAGACAATAATTTACTATATATGGGAGGTATATTTCATATAGTCTTTGATGAGCCCACATATTTTTTAAAATGAATGTAATTATCTATTTTTTAGATTATTTGGGATCTCATTGTCATAAGCAGTGAGGGGAAAGAAAATGACAGGGAGGTTATTTCAAGAAAACTCTCTCCATATTTCAATGTTGAACTACTCTTTATCAGACATAGAATCCTCCATACAACTAGGCAGTTGAATTTTGTTATGAGGGTCTCCTGCTAACTAGTGTGGATCATTGCTGGGATTTAAAGGGGAAATATACATATTTTAACCCAATGTTTTATGAACATCTGTTTATAAAGCTGACAGAGAGCATCGAACACCTCTCTATATGAGTATGTGGGAGATTTTAAAATCCATCTATATGAAGGTGTTTGGGTATGGGGAGTATTTTCTTATACATGGGAGATATAATCATGGAATGGTTGACCATGTTGGATGTCAAGAGTGGATTCCATGTGATCTATATCCAATGTACCCGAAGGAGGACTATCGAGGTAATGATTGTCTTCTAATTTAGTGGAGGAGTTTATGGACCATAGTGGTGTAGATAATTTTTATCTATTGAACATAAGGACACCGGAATTTGGAAGATTAGAATATGGGTCAATTTCTACATTTACTTCAGAATATGATGACCTAAATTTTGAAATTGTGTAGGGAAATGATACTATTGTATGACAGTTTTTGAAACATGATCCTAATTTTTTATGTTGTAGAAGATTGAATCGACTACTAAGGTGATAATAGAATATGTTGAAGATATTTATCATTATTGAATGGAACATTAGCCTCTACCAAGGAATGTTCAACTATCACATGATGAGCCTCATTCATGAATGGATTATCAGACAGATCCTATAAATTTTGAATATATCATTTTTCTTTCTTGGTAGGGATATGAGCCTTCCCTGATTCATGTTCTGCTTTTACTAGGGATTTCTCAATTTGAGTAAGAATATGTGCCTTGTCTGAATATGATTTCTCCACCGAAATATGTCAACAGAACTCTGGAATAGGTTGAGGTGTATGTACCTCCTATTGTATTTCCATAAAATTATGATGGTGTAGTCATTTTTTGGAAGAATTGGGAATATATGCTTGGCTTCCATGATTTACTAGAATATGAAAGGTGTAATCACTAACAAGAATATTATACTATTATAAGGAATGTTCAATTCTCACATGGTTATCCCCAGAAAGAACGGAGATATATTCCTAATCATAGGGTTTTGGAGTGTCACAACATATTTTTTGTATAAATTTGAATCTCTATCGACGAATGTTCCCATCTCTATTATTGAGCCCTAGCCAGAATGATGATATGCACCCAATCATTGACCTTTCGAGTATTCCACTAGACTTCTTAAAACGTAATTTTCCCCTATCCTGATTCATGTGCTAATATCACCAAGTGATCCCTAGTTGTAATGGGAATATAAGCCCAGTTAGATATCTTTTCTGTTTCCAGGATATGTTGATAATCCTCCTAGAATGGAGAATTAATGTTTGATTTCCTGGGTACAACCACTTGTCCCGAATGAATAGAGTGTGGATATATCCTAGATATAGCTATTGGAGTATGAGCCTATACATTTATTCTAAATAGTTTTAGGATATGCTAGTGGAGTTATTTAGGGGTTGGTAAAATATATTTTCAATTTAGAAAATAGTGTGCAAGGATATAAACCTTCTCTTTGTTGGAATCCACTATGTACTAGTAGATGTATTTTGTTGTGGTGGGGATATAATCCATCTTATTTCCAACTTATGAAACCAAAATATACCAAGGGACTTCATGCACGGGGGTATGAATTTGTGCATCCCTAGTGCCTATTGCGATAATGTAGTACCCCCAGTTTCTGGTTTGTAACCCTTACTTGATGATTTTCTTGGTTTAAAATGTTATGGGTGACGTATGGGAGAATCAGGAGATCTTGGAGTGATGTTTGAAGCAAAGAGGAAGGCGCATGGCCGACGCACGGTTTGTCAAACTGTGTGGCCAGACTGTGCGTGTTTGACTGAGGAGGTAGTGCCTTTAGCACGGACCGCACACGGTTAAGGGAAACAGTGCGATAAGGCCGTGCGTGAAGGATGGCCGAGGCAGAAGCTAACACACGGTTAGCGCACGATTTTTCAAACAGTGCGGACTAACTATGTGGTCACTTAAAGTTGATCCTAAAATTGTGGATCAAAATATTTTTTCCATTAATTGCCTTGTTTAAACCACCTATGTGACCCTAACATGGGATTACTCTCCCTTGAAGGTTGGAAGACTTCTCCCAAGCATTCTAGAGCTGATCCGAAGGCTTCTCTTAGATAATCGAAGCCGTATTATTAAGGTAGGTGATCATTCTTGATCGTTTTCTTAGATCTACTTAGATCTACTTCTCATCTTCTCTTGTTTTTTTTATATCTATGCCCGTTATGGGTAGAGATAAGGATGTGGATTCTAAATATGACAAGATTTGGTCTTGGATGTGTTAGGATAAGACATCTAAGGAGAGTTTTTCGAGTTCTGACCTATTTTTCTTGAGCGTTCTTCATCCGTGGCTTGGTTTCACCCAATTTGTTGAGGTAGGTCGCTTCACTCTCCATTCTTATTTCTTATAACTTTAAGGCTTAGTTGAAAATTATTTTCTTTGATTGAAACGGTTTGTTTATATGTTGTGAAAGAATGGTTGAAACCCCTCTTTTAGTAACGGGTGATGGAAATTGTGTGTTTTTCGAAAGTGGTTGTTGAAGTGAATTTAAAATGGTTATTTTAAATTGGTTGTGGTTTACTGCTTAAGAGAAATGGTTTTCAATAAAAGGGTGATGCTTTATTGAATGGTTTTGAATACACGTGGTTTGTGCATAGATTTTCATGGGTTGTGTTGTGTGTTAATATGCATTGGGATGGATAAGGGTGAGAAGCACCCCCATCAAAAGGTTGGGAATAATAAGGGCGAGAAGTCCCCCCATCAATAGGTTGGGATGGATAAGGTCATGAAGTATGCCCATCAAGGTAGTTCACTATGTGACGACTTTGTGGAAGGATAATTCACCACTCACGAGTATAGGGTGGTCCAAGTTGCTTGCATGGTTGGTTTTGTGGATTGGTGAAATGGAAGGAATGTGCCAAATGGAAATGTGAATGGAATTTGGAACTTTTCATAATATATTTTCTTGACAAAGATGGGTTTTTTGGAAAATGGTTTTGACGTGGAACTTGTTATATTGTGAACTGTTTTTTGGAATTTTTTATATATGTTGTTTTATATAAATGTGTTAACATGTTTTATCCTAGATGCATGGGTTGGGAAGTCATCGGGGAGAACCTACTAAGTTTAATTACTCATCCCCTTATTTGGAACGTTGGTGCTTTTGTAGATGTCATATACCGGGACGTTGGAAATGGTAAAGTGTCACATGATTAGAGAAGTTATTCATGATACTAGGGATGGTTCAGGATGGTGGAGCTTGGAGCTTGTGGAGTATGGAGTTGGGTTGTTTCCTTTTAGTCATTGTGTTTGTCTTTCCACTGCTTACTCTGATGTTTTAGGGTTGGTTTCAGCTGTGGTACTCTTGGTCGGTTTATTATAAAATAAATGGTTGAGTTGTTGTAGATTTTATCATGTGTTATTGAGTTGTTGGTTTGGTTATTGTTGTTGGTTATATGGATGTTCAAAAAGGGTAAATCGTCCCCCCTTGTTTAAAACCCTTCGACATTTATTGACAGCCTTTGGTGCCTTGGGGATGTCTCTTAAGTCATAGTAATGACTCATTGAGCTGTCAAGCCAATGAGAATGCGCGGGTCATTAAAAATGGTATCATATTGTTCGGTCCTTTCCTAACAAGTGGCCATCGATGTGGTTGGTCATGGAGTTGAAATTCCTTAATGACTATTCCTTTGGAGATCATCTTAGACAGGAGTAGGATTGTCGGAACATGAAATTTACATCATAAAAGGACGTAGCTAACCCATTTATGTTGAACTTCACGTTACCAGGGTGTTGGGTACATAAGTGTTTTGGATACACTTCTAGAATGTTGCAAATCTCATTGTCATGGGTTTAGCCAATGAGACGAGCATGACATGAATTATAGGAATGGATTCCCACTAGGATGACAGGTCTCATTTAAAAGAATGGTTTATGATTTTGGGCAAGGTGTAAATTTATAAAAAATGCATAAATTTATTTTTAAATTAACGATTTTGAAAAGGGGATATTTAGTATATTTTGAGAATGGGTGGATTTCAAAAAGTATGTGGGATGTTTTAAAAAATGGTTGAGCATATTGAAAATCTTGATGGATGGAAAAGAATGATGAGATAGCTGATGTGATATAAATTGAAATGCTAAGACTTTAGTTGCTAGGAAGTGAGACTAACAGCATGCGTTGTTTATATAGAAAATCGCACCCATTAGGCGTCGTAGAAACCAACTCGAAGAAGATGCGGAGAATATGGTTGCACCTAAACCACGTGTGAACCAAGAGCTGGTTTAGAGTATCATTCAAGCATTCCAGGATATGGAAACAGGGAATCAGAGGGATGAGTCAAGGCATATAGACCATTCCGTCCAGTTCCAGAAGCAAAAAACCACCCATCTTTTGTGGTGATTCTGAACCAGAACTGGCGGAGGTGTGGCTGAGTAGGATGAATCGTATCATTTATTTCATCGGCACACCAGAAGAACTGAAAGTAATTTTGGAGATGTATATGTTGGGGGATCTTGCATGACAATAGTGGGAGCTAGTGGTGCATGATAAGGTGAATCAAGGCTTGGGCTAGGAGGAATTTGAGGACTTTTTAAATAAACAATTCTATCCTCAGAAGTTCAAGATCCAGAGGACAATAGACTTTTTCAGCCTGAAGCATGAGAATCCATCTATCACGGAATATGTGGCTAAATTCATGAATTTAGTTTTATTTTCACTGTAAGTTGCTGAAAGTGCGTCGCTGAAGGCACACATCTTTGAATCAGGGTTGTGGCATGAGATTCACTCGAAGATAGCTGTGCTCTGTATTACGGATTATACAGAGATGGTGAACAAAGCAACAGTTGATGAACATGATATCTCGGGACTGGTAGGATGAGGCATGATGATACCCATGAGAATGGGTGGGAACTCCAATGCTAGGAACAAGCGGAAGAGGGACACGTAATTCCAAGGTGGGAGTGTGAATCAGAACCAGATGGTGGGATTAGCCAACCTTCCTCCACAACCCAAGAGTAAAGCATGTTCATTTCAAAATGGTTCGACTGATCACTTGAAATGAGAATGTAAAGTACTACCGAGATCATTCCACAATTGCAAGCAAATGGGGAATCTTTAGTGAAATTGTCATAGTACTCCACGGTTAGGTGTTCGCGACACTTCTCAGGTGTCGCAAGCGTCTTATGCTTCGATAGGGCGAGGATAGATAAATCATTCTCACCAGCAGAAAAGAGCTAGTTATGGTGATTCCAAGAATTCCATGACCCCTCAACTAGGGAAAACTCAGCAAGGTAATAAAGAGCACAGTGCAGCGATGGAGCAATTTTATGGAGCGGAGCAGATGATTGTAGATGATCAGGATGGACCATCTACTGTGAGAGGTACAATTCTTTTGAATTCTACACTCATGCAATTGTTGTTTGATAGTGGGGCATCACACTCCTTCAATAATTCTCATGTTGTTGACTTGCAATGCTTAAAACTGGAAATGATGCCTTCTGTGTTGAAACATCAAACTCCTCTTGGTGAAAGAGAATGTCAAGACATATTGTGTCGTGCATGTACTATAACTGTTATTGGAGACAAGTTGGAATGGGACTTCTCCATGTTGGATATGGATATCTATGATGTAATCATTGGTATGGATTGGTTAGAAAGGTTTATGTCTCACATCGACAATTATATAAAATGGTTAGTTTCACGACTGAGGACGACAGTAACTATCTATTTAGAGAAGAAAGGATAGTAATGAAAGGTGCAAGGAGCATGTTGTCACCAATGGTGGGAATGATTTCTTACTAATTAGTAGCGTTGAATTTGGAATCATTGGAAGAGATCGCGGAAAATTGTTTTCCAGCTATGGTGGATCAATTTAATGATATTTTCCCAAAAAAATATCTGGTTTACCACCTGTTAGAGATGTGGAGTTTATGATTGATCTCCTTCCGCAGATCAGTCCTATCTCACTTCCATCATATAGGATGGCAGCAATAGAGTTACAGGAAATGAAAGTCAAATTAGAGGAGGTGGAAAGCAAGGGTTTCATTCATCCAAGCGTGTCTCCATGGGCAGCACTAGTTTTTTTGTAAATAAAGAAGATAGAACTTTAAGTGTTTGTGTAGATTATCGTAAACCTAACCAAGATACGATAAAGAATAGATATCCACTTCCATGCATTGATGACATATTTGATCAATTGAGGGGAGCTCAGTGGTTCTATAAAATTGACTTGCAGTCAGGATATTAGGAGTTGGGAATTTGGAAGGAGGATATTCTGAAGATAGCCTTCAGAAGTAGATATGGCCACTATGAATATGTAGTCATGCCTTTTGGTCATACAAATGCACCAGAAGTATTTATGGAATTGATGAATTGGATATTTCAGCGATATCTAGATTCATTTGTTGTGGTTTTTGTGGATGATATATTGGTGTATTCAAAAACAAGGGTTGAGTATGAGGAACACTTCACGATAGTGTTGGAATTCTTGAGAGACCATCAGTTGTATGCCAAATTATGAAGGTTTGATTTTTGGATACAACATGTACGTTTTCTAGGCCATGTTGATTCTGAGAAAAGTGTTTCCGTGGATCCAGAAAAGATAGAAGATGTTTTTTCTTGGGAACAGTTGAAGAATGTCTTTGAAATATGATGTTTTCTTGGTCTAGCTGGTTATTACCGACACTTTTTTGTGACTTTTCATGACTAGCTTCACCTATGACAACATTGACAAAGAATAACAGAGCATTTAAATGGACTGGAGAATGTCTGAAATATTTTCAAGAGTTGAAAGTTCATCTTACATCAGCACCCATCTTGATTTTTTCGGAATCAGGATAGGGGTATGTGGTGTATTTTGATTCTTCAGGGATAGGTTTGGGTTAAATTCTTATGCAAGGAGACCATGTAGTTACTTATGGCTCAAGGTAGTTGAGAGTGCATGAGAAAAATTACCCAACACATTATTTGGAGTTAGATGCAGTCGTCCATGCTTTGAAAACATGGAGACATTATCACTTTGGTGAGAAATTTACTGTGTTTATGGATCACAAAATCCTGAAAAACATTTTCTCAATACAAGATTTGAATCTGAGGTGGAGGAGATGGATGGAGTATTTTCAAATGTTCAACTTTGGCTTGATGTATACCCCGGGTAAGGGAAATTCGGTGACCAATTCATTTAGCAGAAAGTCATATGCTCAGTTGGCAAAGGAAGCTTCAGATGAGTGGCAGTTGATTTCGGTCCTAGCCGATGTGCGTATGGAATTTGAAGACCGATCCAATGTTGCGGTTTTCTTTCCAATTGATCTTTTTTCTAATTTGGTAGAGATAGTAAAGGACTCACATGCATCCGATGTAGACTGTGTTGTAATGTGTTCAAAACTCAATGGTGGGGAGACCATTGAGGGATGGAAGCTGGATAAGAGTTCAGATTTGTGTTTTAGAGATCGTATGGTTGTACCTATGGGTTGTCAGGAACAACTCCTTAATAATTACAACTATTCAAGAGGGAATGTACATCAGCGTACACAGAAGATGTATAAGGCGTTGAAGGCACTGTTTTGGTGGAGCAGTATGAAATGGAAGGTGGATGAGTTCGTCTCGTGATGCTTAACTTGTCAGTAGGTTAAAGTAGAGAATCAAAGACCAGGTGGTATGTTGTACTCTTTACCTATCCCAGTGTGGAAATGGGGTCAGATAGCAATGTATATTGTTACAGGTTCTCCAAGAACAGTCTGGAAACACGATTCCATTTGGGTGATAGTGGATCATCTATCCAAGTTGGCACATTTCATCCCGATTCGTGAAACTCATACAGTGGAAGATCTTTCAAAAATCTATATCCAGGAAGTGGTAAAGAGACATGGTGTACCAGTGTCTATTGTCTCAGATAGAGATCCTTGGTTCACATCTCGTTTCTATAAATCCTTACAACAAGACCTTTGGACTCAGTTGACTATGAGCACGGCGTATCATCCTTAGACATATCGGAAATACATGAGGAAGATACAGAAATTGGAAGAAATATTGTTGGCTTGTGTAATGGAATTTGGTGGCTCATGGGAAGAGCATATACCCTTAGTGGAGTTCTCATACAATTATAGTTATCAGGCCTCGATTGGCATGGCTCCATTTGAAGCATTGTATTGGCGTCCTTGTTGTTCTCCACTTTGTTTGATAGAAATAAGTGAGGCTTCACTAGTTGGGCTGAGCCTTGTCCATGAAACAACAGAGATGGTCTAGTTGATTAGAATGGGGATGGATATGGCTTAGAGTCTTTATAAATCTAATGCGGATCATCGCCTAAGACTGTTGTTGTTTGCGATGAGTGATCATGTCTTTTTGAGAATCTTTCTAAGGCTTGGACAACGTCATTTTGGGAAGTAGGGAAAATCATCTCCTCGATTTATATGCCCTTTTGAGATACTGGAATGGGTTAGAGAGGTGGTTTATCGGTTTCCAATACCACCATGGTTCAGCATAGTGCATAATGTGTTCCATGTATCTCAGTTAATGAAGTATCAACCCGATCCTTACCATGTGATCAGATGGGATCACGTTGACCTAGAGCCGGATGCTTCATTGATACATATCCCAGTATGGATAGTGGATAGTCAAGAGAATGTCTTGCGTGGAAAAATAATCGGCCTACTACAGGTTTTATGGCAGTATGTTCAGATTCAGGAAGAGACATGGGAACGCGAGAATGAAATGAAAGTGCAGTGGCCAGAACTCTTTCAGGAAAGGAATAGTTTTCTACTTTCTGGGGATGGAAAGACCAATGGTGTGGAGAATTTAGTACCCCCCAGTTTCTGGTATGTAACCCTTACTTGATGATTTTCTTGGTTTTAAAACTTATGGGTGACGTATGGGAGAATCGGGAGATCGTGGAGTGATGTTTGAAGCAAAGGGGAAGGTGCACGACCGGCGCACGGTTTGTCAAACCGTGAGGCCAGACCATGCGTTTCTGACTGAGAAGGCAGTGGATTCTGCATGGTCGGTGCATGGTTAAGGGAATCAGTGTGATAAGGACGTGTGTGAAGGATGGCTGAGGTTGAAGCTAACACACATTTAGCTCTTGGTTTTTCAAATCATGCCGACTAACCGTGCAGTCACATAATGTTAGCTCCTAAAATTGTGGATCTAACTCTTTTTGCCTTTAATTGTTTTGTTTAAACCTCATAAGTGACCCTAACTCGGGATTAATCTCCCTTGAATGTTTTATGTCTTCTCCGAATAGTTACAGAGGTGATATGAAGGCTTCTCTTGGCGAATCGAAGCAGGATTCTTAAGGTATGTGATCATTCTTGATCGTTTTCTTAGATCTACTTCGATCTACTTCTCCTCTTCTCTTGTATTCATAGATATAAGCCCGTTATGGGTAGATGTAATGGTTTGAATTCCAAATATGACAATATTTGGTCTTGGTTGTGTTAGGAGAAGCAATCTAAGGAGAGTTTTTGGAGTTTTGACCCTGTGTTCTTCAACATTCTTCGTCTGTGGCTTGGTTTCACCCAATTTGATGAGGTAGGTGGCTTCACTCTCGAATCCTCTTTCTTAGATCTTTAAGGCTTAGTTGAAAATGATTTTACTTGATTGAAATGGTTTGTTTATCTATTGTGAAAGAATGGTTGAAACCCCTCTTTTAGTAACGGGTGATGGAAATTGTGTGTTTTTGGAAAGTGGTTGTTGAAGTGAATTTCAAATGTTCATTTAAAATTGGATATGGTTTTGCTGCTTAAAATAAATAGTTTTAAATAAAAGGGTGATGCTTTATTGAATGGTTTTGAACACATGTGATTTGGGCATAGAGTATCATGGGTTGTGGTGTGTGTTCATATGCATTGCGATGGATAAGGGCGGGAAGTCCCCCCATCAATAGGTTGGGACAGATATGGTCGCGAAGTACCCCCGTCAAGGTAGTTCACTAAGTGATGACTTAGTGGAAGGATAGTTCACCACTCGCGAGTATAGGGAGGTCTAGGTTGCATGCATGGATGGTTGTGTGGATTGGTGAAATGGAACGAATGTGCCAAATGGAAATGTGAATGGAATTAGGAACTTTTCTTAATTGCCTTTATCGAGAATGATGGGTTTTGTTGGAAAATGGTTTTGACAGGGAACTTGTTATATTGTGATCTGTTTTTTTGGAATTGTTTTATATAAGTTGTTTTATATAAATTTTCTAACATGTTTTATCCTAGAGGCAAGGGTTGGTAAGTCATCGTGGAATCCCTAATGAGTTTAATTACTCACCCCCTGCTTTGGAACGTTTGTGATTTTTAAGAATGTCATATACCGGGATGTTGGAAAAGGTAATGTGTCACATGTTTAGAGCACTGCTTCATGATACTTGGGTTGGTTCGTGATGCTGAATCTTGGAGCTTTTGGATCATAGAGTTGGTTTGTTGTCTTGTAGTCTTTGAGTTTGTCTTTCTGGTGTTTACTCTGTTGTTTTAGGGTTGGTTTCCTCTATGGTACTCTTGGTTGATTTATGATAAAATTAATGGTTGAGTTGTCATAGCTTTTATCATGTATAATTGAGTTGTTGGTTTGGTTATGGTTGTTGGTTCAATGGATGTTCAAAAAGGGTAAATCGTCCCCCACTTGTTTGAAACCCTTCAGCATTTATTTCCAGCCTTTGGCACCTTGGGGATGTCTCTTAAGGCCTAGTAATGACTCGTTGTGCTCTGAAGCCATTGAGAATTGGCGGGTCCTTACATGTAATATAATTAAACCCTTGTACTAAGTGAGCATGGATATGTGACTGCATAATGGATCCTATTGGAATATTTTTTTAGGCATTGTTAGTTGGAGTGGGGATATGTTCTCACCCATGAATATCCTCTCCTTCCACCTATGATGAGTCTTTGTTAAATCATATTCACGATCTTTAGGTGCTACAATGTGTTGATTGGTAGCCTCAATAGTCGAAGGGTGTGTACCATTAGGATGGTGATATAAAAAGAGGTTGACCTGTTCTTTAGAAAAAGTTAAATAATAAGAAATCCATAATTAACCCCATGGTCCATCTTCATTAGAGACTGACGTTGGTAGTTGTCGATCTCCCGATAAAAGCTCTAGAGGTGGTTTGGCATAGTGATTGGAGATAATGAATTAGCTGCAACATTTCAAGGGTGATGTTGAAAACCCGTTATTTTGGTTAGAGAATATCATAAGAATCTTCCAAGGTAAGGATTTTACTTCATCAATTGTATTTTCAAAACATCATGTCTGCCAGATGGAATTGGAGCTATCAATTAGGTGAGATCATTTTGTACTTTTGGGGGTTATAGCTGTATTTGATTTACTGGGGCGATCACCAGACAAATAAGAAATTGTATCAGATTAGGATTCTGTTGATGATCGTATCATCTAAATTAATGAAGACAATAAATAAAATGTTTACAAATGAGTGTAATATCATAGATGTGTTGTGTTCTCAATCAGATATTTTTGGTTAACAAAATTTCGATTTTTTGTGGGTGTGACCATTATTATTTATTAGACATGTCAAAAATAATAATTGATTATTTCTTGAGAGGCCTGATTATAAAGGACAACCTAGAAGATCATGCTAGTATTACCTCTTTTCTTGTGGAGAAATTTTAGACAATGTTTCCTGACACATGTTTAACCAATTATTTTATAATTTAAGAGTTTCACAATAGGTTCACCATTTCATTCATATAGTCGTAAAATAAAATGGTCTGAAGGATTATAACCCCATCATTTTTTTATTAGAGTGATTCATCTCAGGTTAGCCATTTTTAATTTTTACGGAGAAGAGATGACCACTAGGATTTCTTGGTTCAACACGATGGTTGACTATCTGTGGGGGGGGGGGGGTCCATTTATTTTGCAATCATTAACATTTGGTTACTGTTTTTATTCTTTATAGAAACTACCAACGGATACCTAGTCAAAAAATATGTATGGAAATTATTTCTAATGGAAAGTGGTAAATTGGGGTTTTAGACGTAGTGAATCTTAGAGACTCATGTTGATTGATAGGATGGGAGGTGAGGATCATCACACCCTTTTGGGAGTAATTGTAAACTACTATAGTAATTTTTTTATACATAACACATATTCTAGAATCTCTTCTTAATCTTGATATCAGACCAGTTATCTTGAAGAAATAACTATGGGTTAAGCCTCATTTTTTATATTAAGAAGTGTTATATTTTTGGTGAATCCAACTGCATGTATTCGATTTCTTCATCCATTTACAATAAAGAATAGATGTTTATGTTTTTATGTGGTGTAACTAGGAAATTTAAAATACAAATCCCTGAAAAGAGGTTGTTTGTGTTTTAATGAGTGGATTGATCCATTCTAAGGCACCCTATATATCGTGTTTATTACATGAATCAAAACCCTCATAGTTCATTAAAACTATGTATTTTATAGTTAGGATGAGAGAACATATGTCAACATAGTTTAGTGATAGATATTTAAAATTAACAATTGAGGAGGCATCCTACACATCCTTGTTATATTTAGAATCCGAGTTACCATAGTTTGATAACACCCATGGCACTGGACCCAATGTATATATCCTCATGTGTATGAGGTATATATCATGTCACCAATTAAGGAATACATACTAGGAATTCCTTGAATAATGGGGGTTCCTGATTCCAATGACTATTTCATTGCAAATCCCTAATGCCACGTGAGCTATGCCTAGTGTGAGAAATAAGGGATAGAAAGTGACCAACCACATTTCATATGAACATGAGATTTGTGTAATGATAATAATCTGGGATGTTAATATAGGATTATAACCTCCGAGTTTCATGTATCAATGTTATAGAAGGAATCAGAGTATTCAGAGTTTTGTTACCTTGGTTTGCGTTTACAAACTTATATTTCCATAGTATTTTAAGTGGTTTATGGTGTAAATGATATGATTAATACAAATAAATAATACCAACTGAGCTATTATCATTTGGAGAAACATGAGATGGAAAATAATCGCATTCATTGAATGATTATGTGGGACATATGTTCCAAGACATCCCTCTGAGTGCCTAATATAGGGATAGGGGTTCAAAGTGGCGTCATACGAATCTCAGTTATCATAGGAATCATAGTAATCAAATTTCACTTGATTGGGGAATAGAATATTATGTTACCCTGATAAACCGTGATTACACTGTATGGATGGAAAAGGACTTCAAATACTAGGATACCATGTTGACCTGGAGCACTTTCCCACATGACATGTGTTGCATTTCTGCTCAAGATGCCTTTATTGCCTACATGAAAATTCAATGAGATGCTCTCTGACAAGTCCAATGACAGTTTTATGATCCAATTGACTTGTAATATGAACTTTGAATAATATGGATGGAATATATAAAGGTTTTAACATGATATTGGATATCTTGTCCAAGGGAAATCACATTACCTCGACAGTTGGTACCGAATACCATCACATGACCTAACTGAATTGTCCCGAGGGTGTTACATGATATTGCTGACATGGAATAATGTAATTATAAAAACTATCTGACACATATAAATGGTGTTAAAATAGTCAATTTGACATGTCTTATAGGGTGCCACATGTCCCATATGACCCATCTTTAGGGGATCATGATATTTGAATGGATTTACCTGAAGGGCGTCAAGAGAGTCATTTGAAAAGCTAATGTGATGCCAAGGGACTCAATCGACATAAATAGGTGCCACATTGTGAGAACGATACTTGTCTGAAGAGAATTTAAAGGATAGTATGACAATACCAGAGGGATTCATGGGATCAGGTAAATATTATCATAGGGTACCTGGTTTCCTTTATTGACATGTCCAAAGGTCATCATGTGATCCAAATAGTAATCCTATGTAATTTTTCATGATCTGGGTAACATATCCTTGTGATGTTGTATGGCCTTGTTGGTTTTTGAGATGCACATTAGGATCAACATATATTCTCTTTTCTTAAGTATCATATATTTATTCTTCCTTATAGTGATTATATTTCTAATTGCATAGATTTTTCAAATTTTATCTTGTATTAAATCTCACGTGATCTAGCAAGTTTGTATGATGTTCTTCACACATCCTCAACGATGTACATGGTGTGACCTGTGGGTGATAATGAAAATTTACTACTGATATTTCATTATTTCTCTATTTATCTAGAGATATATCACCTAAAAGGATGATAATCTGGCCCCAAGATTAGCCACTCTAGGAAATACTCTCTAGCGCCGATGCGTCTGGGTGCGAGAGGAAAAAATCTTCATCTGTAGATTAGTGGGACTGTGGTCATGTTAGGTATCCCATATTTTTAATGATGGGGGGTGGGGGTTTATTGCACTCACCATTCTGGTTGATTACCACTTTGTGGGGGCGTATCTCACATGAATCCATGATCGAGTTGACAAAGGGATTTGGAATCATTAATGTTGGAGAGTCAATGACATGGATCATTCCAATGGTGTCACCTAATTTTTAGTGACCACAAATCCCTTCCATTAATTAATACTTAACAGGATTATTACAAATTAATGGGGAGTTATTAAATGATGCATGTATTCCAGTTGACTTCCATATTGGGATATTCATATGTCCACGAGCCTTCACAAGAGTAGGATTCCTGCTCAGTGGAGTTCTTGTAGCACTCGATGCCTTATATCGAGTACTTCATGAAATCATAAAACCTTTTCAATGGGTATTTTTAGATAGTTTTGTAGAAAACGTTAGCACACTGAAATTTTTCTTTGACTACGAGAGGGTCCATCCTCTTCCACTTTGTATTTAATTTTTATATTTTATAGAGGTCGAGAGTCATGAAAGATTTCATGAGTAATGTTGAATATGAATACATTACCTCTTGTAGATTCATTGAGAGAATAGTAAATGTTTTATGGATATTCATGGTCATTTGGGGGACAATTCCATGCATATTCCATAAGGAGTCAAAGAAGAATTTTGAGATTGTGTGGACATACCTATGGCTCTTAAAACGATGTGAATGAAATGTGAATAGTCTTTTTTGTGATGATGTAGAACTATATCAATGGTCTCATGGTGTCTTTCAGATCACAACAGGTATATTAGAAGATGATTATGATCATGAGTGGATCCTGGATCCTCCTATTTTATTTCTAATTAATTATTTTACAATTTTTCTAAGGTCATGTTAGATATTATGAATGTTGTAGATGACAAAAATTCACCATATCAGTGATCCATCACATGATGTTTAAGATGTAAATATGCCTTTTTGGTTCAAACATTTTGCTCTTATTTCGGAATGGTTTTCAAAGAGGTTGTTAGGAGTCCACTTGTTGAAACTCCACATGGCCCGTGGGAGATTCTATTACCTCGGCTGCGTGACCACTAGTTGTCTATAGAGCATTAAAAATATAAGAATGGATTTTCCAGAGGGGATACGATGGATGTGTTTTAGGTTATCTCATCTACATGGTTCCTTTATATGACTGTATGATGGTCAATAAATCACATATCCCTTAGAGGCTCACATGATCAATGGGTGTTGGTCACATTTTTGTTCTTATAAATTTTTGGTAAAAATAAAACACACATCTTAGTATTTCATCATTTTTGAATTTTCGAATGCTTATTTGGTGGGTTTAAACAGTTGTATAGTTAAACATACATATACTAAGGAAACATCAAGTAACCATTCTATATCATAAGAGTTTCACTTATTTGTTAACTTTTCCAATGATCTTCCTTTACATTATATATTAATAAACCTTTACATATCTCCATTACCTATTATGAACACTCATGTATCAACACATCAATAATTATATTTTTTTTCTCCTTATATAAATCCTTAAATATCATTAAATCAACCATTAAATATTTCATTTTCCTTGTATCAACCCTAAAATATCATTAAATAAATTATAAATATTTATTTTTTACATGGAACAACCATTACATATCTTAATGTAACTCTCTCATACGGAGGAAATTTCCATGTTCACATTGTCATAATTTAAGTACTAGAGTTAGCCTTAGGCATATGAAATGTTACATTAACATTTTTGTGAATTTTCAATCTTTTCAATCCTAGTTTACACAAAACAATATCCCGACTCTTCATCCAAACAATTATAGCATCCTTTAAATCATTTATGGACAACTAAATGGCCTCAACATATTATAATTTTTTTAATAGTTTTTAAAAAATAATTATGCACTAATATAAATAAAATATACATTCATATCAAAAATATTTCCTTCATATTTCTTTATCTCTTTAAAAAACAACCCTGAAATAGATAACTATTCAACACTTGATTTCCCTATACTCTCTTGGGGTCACAAAATTACACCATTTTTTTAAAAATATATAGTCTCACTTACACAAAAAAATATTTTTATCAACAATTAATTAACTATTGTATGAATATTATTTCATAAAACATACAATATTTGTAAAGAAGTATTTTTACTATTCATCTAAAAATTGAACATTTATTAAAAAATATGAAAAAATCAATCTTGCAAAATTTTAATGTCATGATTCCAAAAATGAAATTAATGTTATGAAAATAATTTTTATAATTATATAACTTATATATTTTATTATGAAGTGGAAAAATATTTTTTTATAAAATAGTCTAAAATTTCAATTATAAAATATAGACTCTTATAATTTCATTGTGTTTTATTTTATATATTTCATTTGAAAACATTATATTTTTCAAATTTATTTAATTTTTCTATTCTAAATACTATTTAAAATTTATTATTCTATTCTAATTTCAATGATACTATTCTACATGTCAGATAACTATTCAATTTTTCAGGATAAAATTCCAATGGTCAAATTATTTTATTTAAGAGTCATATTTCAATAATAATTCTTACAAATACATATATGTAAATACTTTCATAAGTACACTTGTTTTAACAGAAGGTTATATATATATATTATGAATTTCCTATAAAATATATAATTATTTGGTTTTCATTTTATAGTATTATTAGTTATTATGATAATTATAGGAAACCGCAAGCTGATGGATTTTCAAATACTAAATTTTTTATTCATCTCTTTTTACTATCATATAATAATGTTTTTACTCTTTGGGATGTTTTTATTCTAAATATTTAATGATCTAAATTAATGAAATAATGAATTTTCAGTTTTTATTATATTGTTAAAGTTCCTTGTGGTATTTAATTACCCAAAATGTGACACATATAATGGTTTAAGCGACACATTTCATAGAGAAATGTCTATTTTTTTACATTTTATTTATAAAATCCCAAGATGAGAAAAATTACGATTCCTTAAAAGATTTATTATCCAAATAGTTGAATTATTTTAAACCCATAAAGTGTTCATTTCTATTTTTTGAGGGAAACCGGTCCATTAAAATAAAATTTTAACTATGAAAATTAATATTTTCCAAAATAATTATTCTAACATAGTACAATTGCTTAGATTTTAAATAACTATAACATGTAATAATATAAAAATCATTAATTTAAAAAATATAAAAAATTAATTAATTAATTATTAATTATTCATTATCTAAAAATAGTTAAAAAATATTCTAAATAAAAAACATGAAAATTGGATTGACAATATTTAATTAGGATTATAAAAAATTAATAGGATATAAATATGTCAAACTAGAATTTTTACCTTATAATCTTACAAACATTATATAAATAAGTAATTTTGGAATTTTATATTTCCTAAAAACAATATAATGAAATAAATGACCTAGAATGATATTACTGAAAGATATAATTAAATTTAATAGTAAATATAACCAAATTATAATGAACAATTGTAAAAGAATATAGAACTATAAATATTTAGTCTTTATGTTGACGATTGTCTCAAACAATCCTATACATTTTAAGTCAAAGTAAAATAAAAAAAATAATAAAATTATTT
This sequence comes from Viscum album, assembly GCA_963277665.1. Taxonomy (NCBI): domain Eukaryota; kingdom Viridiplantae; phylum Streptophyta; class Magnoliopsida; order Santalales; family Viscaceae; genus Viscum; species Viscum album. Next base: position 553,215,339 of record OY728123.1, read on the forward strand.
TCAGAAATATATTAAAAAATAAACATTTCCAATTCCGTATATATCCACATTCTCAAAATTACATGAAAAAGAAACCCATGAAAAATGATGACAAATTATAGCGTAATATATACGTCCTATGAAATAAATTTTTAAACAAATAAACCAAAATATTAAACCAATAAATAAAAAAACTATCCCACAACGTCACATATAGTTACAAGGATCCAACAAAAAGAAGATATAACAGGAAAAGATTTACCATTTTAGTGAATATGGGAAAATATATAATAAACCATAAATCTACATTGATTACTAGGTCATCGTCCGATGATTCGTATGTAGTTTACTTATAGGATTATAATGAAACGTATCCCTTTCGGTGAGAGATCAATGTTAAAAAAATAAATGATAACTTTTGAACACTATAAATTCATGGGATGATTTTCAACCCATGGGTACAGTTAATTGAATAGAGGTTTCATATCAAAGGGTAAATGACCATAAAAAATATGGGATGGAGTATATTTATTCACAACCGAAAAATGGGTGAAATTATGAGATATTATGAGAAGGAACTTTCTACATCCACATCACATAATATGGGACTGAAATAATTACATATTTTTGGTTTTACCAGACTTCCATAACATATTTGAAAATGAAAATCAGAATCCAGAAAATAAACCACACAATTTATTCTATGTTACTTCTCCCTGATTAATTTTTTTATAATTGGAATTTTTTAAATAACAAAAAATAACTAAAAAAGTATCAATAGATTGTTATGTTTTTCATATTTATAGAAATATATATATTTCTTTTTAATATTAATATAAAATATATGCAACAAATATATATATTCTAAAATCTAACAATTGATCTTTTTTTAATGATTAAAAATATGAATCAAAACTAAAATTATAAAAAATTTAATATTTCAATATATAAATTGTTCTCTTCTAAAAAATTTCACATTTCGGTATGTGATTGTATATTATAATTATTATATGTCAAAATTGACGTTGTTTTATTATAATATTTTAATAATATGTATATAACATTCCATATTGTATACTTTTTTATATGTTACAACATGATAAAAATAGATGACTGCAATTAATATTTAAAAAATAGAACATAATAAAAATGTTTATTGTTAAATAATTTGTTAACAATATGTATACTTTTTATGAAATAAAGTTTTTTTTAAATAAAAGAAATTTGTTTTTAATTTTTTATTGTGAGAATAAATTTTTATTATAGTTATTTTTTATAAAAAGAAAACATAAGTATTCATATTTTTTTGAATTTATATTACATATAATTTTTTATAATTTTTGACCCTAACACAATGAATGAGTAGAATTTTACAATGGGTAGAATCACTTATATAAAGGTGAATTAGTGATCTCTAACATATATATGTTCCTTGATATATGTTAACATATTTTATTATAACTCCTTTCGCACCTCTACTAACACCTCTTTCTGCATCCCAATATGTAATGGCTAAAAAATATCACATTTATAAATGTTATTTTATATTCATTAATGTTTTATTTTATTATATGTATGTACTTATAATATAATAGAATTCTGAAAAAAAAAATCTAAACAAAATTCATTCCATATCTATTTTGTATAAATTTGTAGTAATATATCACATCCCATCTAGATTTAATATACATATCCTAGTCTAAAAACAGATTCATATATTCTTAAAGTGAACATATCTAATTTATCATATAAATTTATTAGGAACCACATATATGAAATATTATGTGACTCAAACTTTTATAAAGATTAAATCACAAACTTCTGATGTAGAAATCTCATGATTATTAGGTCATAGCGTCAATAGATTTATACATATTTAATTAGAGGATATGACAACAACAAATAATTATTTTATCCAAGCTATAATAATATATAATTATTTTTTATAAGGAAACACATTCCAAAATGTAACATAAACAGCCACAAAAATAACTCATTCCAATTATATCTTAATCATATTTATAATGAAAATTTAATTTAAGAGTTTTTTTCTATTTCTATAAAAAATAAATTTATTGAATATTATCCACAAATGTATGTTTTAAATAAAAAATTATTCTATTACAAACTAATTATTCCTAGAATATTAATATATTTTTTATATCTCACACATAAGGTAATAATTCTCTCTTTATTGTGATTTTGATATGATTTTGAGTTTAAGATAAAGAGGGAGAGAGAGAGATAGATTATAAATAAATGTAATGAAAAAAATAAAAAATTATATTTGAAATTGAATCTTCTTAAAAAAATATAAGTTGACATTATTATCATCAATATGGACTATTTGAATAAAAAATGTTTGAAAATATTGAATGAAAAATTTAAAAAATGATTCTTGAGTTATAATTTTATTAATTGATTGATACTTATTTATTATTACTTTTTAAAAATAGAAACAATTGTTTTAATAATTTACAATCCTCAAATCATAATAATATTTCAATCATAATGCATATGACAAGTTATTGTATGAGAAGGAGGCATGTCCACATGATGTCAAAAAACATAAGTATTATATTTCACAGTATAAGCATGTGGTGACACTTAGAATGATATGGTTTATCTCATAACATAAAAATATATAGAATTAACACAAATACATAGGGTTTTTATTTATTCGATATTTATACAAATAACTAACTTGAACTAACACCTCATATGATTATGGAGTTTTTATTGTATGAAACATTAACTATAAAAACTTATATAACCATTTGGAAAAGAATTCATAAATAAATTCCAAAAGTGATATTAGATAAGATATCATTTTTTACCACATGTTTCTTCTTATATACTAAATGATAAAATTATATGAAAAATATATTTCTGGATATCCTTTTAATATGTTTAGGTTTAGCTTGTAACAAAAAACAATAATTATTAAAAAAATAAAATATGTGATTAAATTTTACTCTATATTGTTCAATATGATTAGGAATTTTCAAAAAAACAAAAGCACAAAAAGACTAGACATTAGAAATGAATGAATGTGTCTTAAGTTATTAGTGGATATGGAATGTTATTTACAAGGACATATATCTCTAAATGTATCTTCACCATATGCATCAAATACAAATATTAATATTTATATACTAATTTTTTTCAATATTTGAGAGGAAATAATTACATTTGTTATTTAAATATATTATTTTAAAATCAATATTTTTCAATTCATTGAGAATTAATTGACTAAAAGAAAAAACACTTGTCATGAAACTCACTAAATTTAATGATCACATTACAATACCCACAACCAAATATATAAATACACCACAGGTTCCTTAACTAGGCATGTGCATACTCTTCCTTAGTATATATTATCATAGGGCCCACATGTAAGAAGACTCATATGAGGGGACGAATCCCATGCTAGATAAACCAAAAATTAAGATATGTATAACAATATAATAGACCTCACATTAATTATCAAAACCATAAGGATTGTGAAACAATGGTTTTTAGGTATAAATAGTTTCATTCTAGAAATATATAAAAGATCATGTATAAGGTTTAAATATAAAACATATACCCTATTATACAAAATACATTGTGTCTGACACTATATGTGAAATACATAGCAGTTTTTCGAGTATAAAATACAATTATTCTTCCCTAACAGTTAATACAATACAAAACATAACCCAATATAATCTTAATATATCATTAATAACTATTAAAATCCACGATGACAATTGATTAAGGATAAATTATAGTCATATATTTAGGGGAAAATTATAATTAAATTTCATGAATATAATCATTCAATATGAATAAATGAAATTATGGGGAATACCTATCTAGAATAAATAATACATTTTACAAACATAAAATATTTTAAAATAAAAATAAAAAAAACTTAATAACTCATTTAATAATATCCCATATGTAGAATATAATATATACATTATGGGTCTTATACTTTTTGTGTTTTTTTAAACTCATTATGTTACTACATAACCCTAGAAACAACTTTATAAGAGTATATGATAAAATCAACCATTATAAACAGTTAATAAAAAATAACTATAAAGAAATATAGTTTGAATAATTATGCGATTTTCTGTAATTTTCATTATGTTCAACATCATAGATATTTTATTGTAACATATTTATATAATAACACTGATTACAATTATCTTAGTAAAGTTTTTTTTCTAAAAAGAACTCTATCAGTTTTTTCATTATCCACATGTAATGTATCTATTAAACACATTTATTGATATCAGTTTTAAAATAATTTATATGTTATTATTTGTTTTTGATATCATTTTTTCCAATAGTTCCAAAACTATTTAGGATATTCATTAAAATTAGTTAATAGTAAAAAACTATAATAACAAATAATAATATTTTTATTATAATTTTAAATTCATTAAATCCAACCATACTTCTATTGGACTATTAAAAATTTTAATTTCTAGAAAATATTTTTCATTGAATATTATTTCTGTCTATTAGGAGAAGAACTATTTTATGTTAATAAATAGAACATATTTCTTTTATTGGTAATACATTATAAATAACCTAGTAACACTCATAATATAAATTATATGGGATGTGTTTTTATTGTTACTATGGAAAAGTTATTATTTAAAATATTCTACTTAATTTGTGTATGGAATATCCATCAACTTTTAACTAATATTATTTATAAAATATTTTATTCAAGTTTTTTAGATATATATTATTGTTAAATAATATTATAGAATTGGATAAACTATAAACATGTCTATCAAAATCAACAACTCATATTTTTTATATCAATTCTAAATTTTGAAATAAATTAATTTATTTTATACGAGATAATAATATGAATATAAAAATTCCTTATATATATCCTTTTACATAGTAATTATTCATTTATATTCTAAATCTCTATGGTGGTTATCATGTCCAATTTATTAAGATAAAAAATAATTCTTTATCAATCCTTTATATAATATGAACTATTTAATATTTAATGAAATTAAAAAATATACATTTAGTATGATATGCCATTAAAAAATAAAACCTAATCTATAAGAGAACAATTCCTAACAAAGACTCAGAAAATTATTTCAAAAATAAAACTTCATATATATTGGATAATTACACCAAATATAAAAATTTTCCCTCTACCATGACACATAATTTGCTATTTGAGGACTATGGTAAACATTTATAATATGTAATTATATTTTTAATGATTAAATTTTTTTCATATTTAATTTATCAATAGAACACGTGTGTTAGTAGATTTCATGTCTAACTCATCCATCATTAACCCAAAAACATCATTGGGTAATAATTTATTTAATTTAATCATACTATCAAAAAAAGTATATCAATATTTTAAAATTAAATCAATAGATAGATCATGACATAAAGGAATACCCATCTTCTTATAGTCATAATTGTACCCAATATTATTATCTAAATTAATGGAGGATGAAGTAACTTTAGTCATCTTGTATCTAAACTTGTATTTGGAATCGCTAGTGATTTGTGTTATACATCTCCCATGTATCAAAATACACTTTATGAACACTTTCAATATTTGTTTTCTTATGAAGGTGTTTTTTCCAACATCTAGAACTTTTTTTATTTGAGAAGAAATATTATTAAATTTGTATATAATCTATGAATTTGTATCAATTAAGATAAATTTTTTACAATTTTAACCCAATGACATATTGATGGACGATGCTTTGATTATGTAAAAATAGAGGATTTTAGAAGATGATTTCCATGTTATAAATTTATTTAATAAGTAGTTTTTCAAAATGTGATCCCAATAAAATCATGACCCATATAACGTAAACATTATATGGATTTGTTTCAATGATTCATATTTCACTAATACTTGGTTTATCTTTATCATTCCTCGGATTTCATTTATATATATTTAGGCCATCTCTAAAATTATATTCCTAAACATCATCAACCATAAAATTTTATTAAAAATAGTAGTTTTGAACCCCCAACCATCTTTGTACCACTACTAATTTGGATCCTCAATTTGTTGTAAAATATTACAATAGTAGATCTTCTTTGTGGTAATTAAATTTATAATATAATATAAAGGGGCTAGGTGGTATTATTGTAAAATTAGGTTTGATGGATCCACATTCAATGTCAAAAGATTAATTGCTATGATTCCTTCTTACCAAGAGTTTTGAATTTTAGAATTATTATCCAAGTGGATCTAATATATCATTATAATATAAGACACTAACTAGTGGATTTTTTTGATGGAATTATTGAAAAATTTCACAATCAAATATAATTTATTCTAATATCACGAAAATCGATGATTATAGAAATTTCAAATAGAGAGTATAGTGGATCGGGTATTGAACTCTATAAGGATATAATTAACATAATCAGAGTAAGAAAATTCAGATAAAATAATTGATACTAAAAATTCTTAAATGATACGACCACCACACAAGATTCCCATTAACTGGACTACATGTGTGTTCAGCTTGAGGTCAATAGGTGAGGGGTACAATGATGCTAATGACCCCAAATAATATTAATTATATAATTATAATGTTTTTTATGTAGACTTTTGGACCATAGATGGACAAATAAATTTCTATATATATAATCCATGTGGATCACTCATAGGTCAAATGCAAGGTCATCCATTAGTAGTAAATATGTTAAATATGCATAAAATGATGTATGGAATTTTTTTAGGTTTCCTATAAGTTCCATTATCGTACCATAAAAAGGAACACTACATTATCAACATTCAAAGGTAGTGTATCCATTCCAATAATGTAATCATTAATGAAGTGATCAGATAACCCATAGTTGTTGGGTATTGACTATAGATTGACTTGAGAAACAATATTTAATGAAATAATATCCCCACATGAGAATATATTTGACTCAATTTACCCTTAAAAATGTAGTGGAAAAAATTGGAGGCAATTGAGACACCATTTATTTTACCAAATTATCTGTGGTTGGTTCCCTAAAGCATACACACAAAAAAAAAATTTAATTTTTTTTGAATCATATATTTACATAGTAGTTTTACTATATATAAATACCATATTGGATAAGAAATAAGATTCAATATGATATAAAATTTAATTTACTAATGTATATGTGAGTTAAAAAATCAATTATCTTCACCATCGAATTAGATGTTGTGAAAGAAATCCTTTTGGTTCTCCTACAAAATCAAGAAGGTTTAGGTAATAATGAGCATAACTATTGTAATGTATATACTTAGAGTAGGGAAGAATACAAAAATAGTTGGGATGTAATATAATAATCATTAATGAATGATATTGTTCCCCATCTAATGATCCACACATGAATTTTATTTTATGAAATGAAGATATTCATGTTTGATACTCTAGATAAGTGACCTAGACGGTGTTTGGATAAGAATTAAATTATATTTTAACCTTTAAATTCCAATAAAAATCATACTAGTGGTTTTTTTTTGTAGAAGGAACATGCATGATAGTTTATATTATATATATAGAATAGATGGTTATGATCCCCTTAATGAGATTAGACAATTATTGATGGCATTGGCTAGTCACATACAAGTACCAATATGGTAGTGGACTTCACCATTGGAATATGGAAACAAATTGGAAAATTTATTCCCCATATTCATAATAACTATTTGAGGAACTTTTATGATTGAGATAATATTCATCTCTATATATAAAATGATACTATTAATCAAACGGAATCTACCAAAAAATGACAAAAAAATTGGTTTCTTGTTAAATAATAGTCTTCTATTTTGTACTCAAGGAAACCAATAAAATGAATCCTACTTATTCTATTTTATTGAGAAGTATTGTGTTACCAAAGAGTATAGTCCATCATGAAAATTCAAAACCATCTATAATGTTTATGTACTTTTCATGATGAGAACAATCAAAAGGTTATAATATATTCCAAGAGTGTTGATTTTTTCCACTATAATTTTCAATTTTTTTGTTATTTCCTTTAAAGCCTTGATTGATATATGTTTTTAAGAATAAATCAAGGAAATTATTTTTAAATAAATAGTTATGTCTAGAATAAAATATCAACCCATGAATAGAAACATAATCACACAGTAAACAACATAATTTTTGATCTTATTGAAATAATTGTGTAGAAGTAGGGAGAGACTGTCGAATAGTGCATCCTGATGTCTCAGAAAAAAATTAGATTAAAACAATCCTAATATTTTACCCATTAGTATAAAAAGACATAGTTGTGGGAAAAAAATAAAAATAAGTCAAACATGACATTGAGAAGCCTCATTATTTTATGATATATAACATATGAATTCATTATAACTAATATTAATCCTTATAAATATATATCATAATCCAAATGTTAGATATATGAATAATTATGTAAAAATATTTCATCATCTCCAATGCCCGTGAAAATTCTACTTGGATATTTCTATCTATAAGAAATCATTATTTCTTTTATGAAATCTAGTAAGGAATCATGCCAGATAGCTGGCCACTAAGGATACTAGATATACTCTGATAAGAAAACATACACATATAAATATAATAAAAATCCTAGAAATTTTATGTTTTTTACATTGTGTATGAGAATATGTGAGGTGAAATATGATTCCCTGGTTACAAATACCCCTTTGAAGAAATCAATGATTGTTGAGTTAAGATCTAGTATGATGAATTCCATTGAAATTGGGTAAAAGAATTAAATTAACACATATGAAAAAGTATCACTCTATGGAATAATTGTATTTATTATTATTATTATTTATTTCTTCATAGGGATAGGTAGAATAATAAAATTACCTTATTAATTCTGTTCTTAATGTATTTATTTGTACAAATGATAGTTTTGAAAATGATAACGATTACCAGCACCATAATCCTGGAAAGTTTAGTCAATAAGCCTTGTTAAATTATCAAGAAACAAAAAATGTATGATAGTGACATAATTTGCACGAGATACATACCCATAATAAAATATAATGAAATACAAATATGTATTTTATTTGTCATAATCAAGAATGTAGTAAGTGTTATTACCACCCTCTATGAGCCACTAAAGTCTATATTTTCCTACACTAACCCTCTCTTATTGAAAAAGAAAACAAATAAACTATTTTATATTAGTGATCCTGGTAGAAAAAATATATAGGACACATGATATTTTTTTGAAATGCTAAAATAGAATAATAATATCTCAAGGTTCCCCCAACCTACATGTTTCTCTATAAGTCTATATTGAATCACAACTTTTAGTTTTCTATGTTATTTAGATAATATCATAAGGATACAGATAAAAAGGGGAGTCCCATGAGTCTTGGTTAATATAGTTTATTTGTTTATAATTACTCCACCCTCTTAATATGTCTAATGTGAATGTGGACATTATATTTCTCATCATTTGAATAATTTTGGGAGATTTGTCTAACAGAGAATCCGAAAGTCGAATGTTAGTTGCGTTGGGGAAATCATAAAGACCATATATGTTTGTGAGGTACCTATCAAGGTGACTCAAAGTCATCTTAGAACCTTATTTTCTATTATTATAATAGTATCTATCTCTAAATTGTAATATCTGTTGAAGTTAGAATTAAATCAATTAATGATTAAAGTCCATTATTCCATTTTTAATGATATTGAACCCTTATTTCATTTCTTTTTTAGCAGGTCCATAATGGAATTGAAGACTACAATAAGAAACAACTGATTTAAAATTTAAATGATTTTTCTTTTGTAATGAGATAGAGATTCTCTATCAGTGAAAATTAATTTCACATAATAAATATAATGAAGGTAGATAGAGAATCCCAATTCATCTTAATATTAAGATTATGAGAAATTGAGTTAATTTGAACCAATTTAATGTTGTATTTATAGAAAATCTAGATATAGAAATTTCATAGGATATCAATCAGGAAATAATTTAAAAATATATTTGATGACATATTTTTGATGTATTGTGAATTTTTATCGGTTTCAAAAACTACTAAGAGAGTGATCTTTTAGGTAAAAATTTTAATTGAAAAAAATTAATTTTTCTTTGGAGTGTCGACCCCCTATACATCCATATTCGGATGGTGATTTTGATGAATGTGATGGAAGATCACAGATGGAAATTTCAAACATCACTGATATATGAGACATATATATTACTACTTTATTTTGGTTCCTATATCTAATGATTACATAACGAGTTCTCACAGAGGGTATAAAAAGTTTCCTCCTTCCCTTCACCAATAAGGTAGTTCCATATTGGCATTAATCCTTTAAAATAAGTCATGATTTATAAGATTTATTTGTAAGAGTGGTGTAGAAATGGGAATATTACACATAATTCGGGGGAATATATAATTTATCACAAGACAATGTTGAGATATATTTTAGTGTGGTATTTTTAGTCATAAAATAAAATAAACATTAGAGATAAAGGTAAAATCTTGGGGAAAAATAGATATTTGGTTAGAGAAGAATTTGTGATGAGATATTTCTAGAAAAAGTATAGGGATATATAAAAAATAATTGAGAAGGAAAATAGTGAGTCATAAATGGATAATTGAAGGATATTGTAAACTAGGAGTTATGGAAAATCCTTGATGATATCCTTAATAGTCAATAAATGTAATGGAGGAACCATATATAGAAATTAAGAATGATTCACCACATTTAATGATGTATGGTGGGGTAAAACCCACAAATATATTATTATTGGAAGAAGAAATATGATCCTTTTTCTATGGGTGAATTGGAGGGTTAAAATGGGAAATACCATTTTGGTGCTAAGGAACAGTGTGGGCAAAACATCATTTCTGAAAATGTGATACCACATAGACATGAATATTAACTCCTTCCTATAAGATAATTTCATAGAGGAAGTCACGATCCTACTAGAATGAGATATAAAACCCATTATGAAGAAGAATTGATTTGGGTAATGGTTCACGGAAATCATTTTCCAAGATGAATCTCACATTTATTGAATATATCACCATTAAGGATAGAATAATAATACACAAGAAATAACTAATCCATCATATGGATTATCTAGAAAATATTAATTACATATCCCACCAATTCGGGCTTCCCAGATATGTGTGAACTAAATCCTATACCAAGAATAAGAACTCAACTATTTTCGTCACACATATTATAAATCAGAATAAAAGAATATAAATTGAAATATAATGTTTTAGTAGATTCATAAACAATGATCAGAGTCCTGATAAGGGTTTTTTTGAATGAATATAAAATTTATTATTTTTCGGTGATTTCTATTTAAATACAATATCATAATTATTCCCTGAATGAATACATTATTCTACAGAATTATTTTTAGTGTTATATAACATTAACCAAATTAATATTCTAAAAATATATTAATATATTAAACTTCTAAATTAGTCATATTTTCGTAACCTATGTACAAAAATAACTATTAATATTTATATATATAAAAATACATATTTCATATATTACACATTAAATTCATTAATGTATTTTTTCAGAATCATATGATACCCAATCATTATAAGAGTAAGCATTGTGGGATGGGTATAAAACATCACCTATTCAAAAAATTGGCATAAAACTACATGCTAATGAGTTGTCTAGTCCCATGTTTTTGTATTGGGATACTATTTAATAATTATTATTTTATATCTAAAAAGTTGAATTATTGTATAATTGGTTGATATACCAATGATAGTAACCCGAAAAAGCTACTCATTATTTCCACTTGATAAATTAATAATAAAATAAATCTAATAACTAAAATAAAATATAATATGGAAGGTATGGAGATGATAAAATTATGAGAAAATGAAAAAGTGAAAAAAGTGAATTACACAAATGAATATAATCTAATCCTAAAATTCACCAAATGCATCATTGAATATCTTTTATAAATCATTTTTAATATTACCCTATGATCATACTATTCCATATAGATTATTATAATTCCTTTATATTTTATAAGAACATATTATATAATTGAAGGCCATTCTTTCCCCATGTTCTACTATCTCTGTGGAATATAAAATTAAAACACCTCATCCGAGTATATATACATCACTAATCTCACATTTTTATAATGATATAATAATCCTCAATCATGAATACTTCCTCTTTAATAAAATTCATACATGAAGAGAGAAAAAACTAATATTCACAACATGAATAAAAATAATTAAAGATAAATATTATGGGAATTATCACCAACTACAACCATAAAAATACATGAGTTAATATTAATATGACAATAAAAAACAAAAAAAAGATTACAAAACCTGAGAGAATAGTAAAATTATTATTGTGAATGATTTATCATGTTAGCATCTAATTAATGTGATAGTAGGAGATCATAATCATTAACAGAGAATTAAAAAAACATTAATTAATTTATAATGAAAAAGAAGAAAATAAATAAAAACCAATCAAATCCTTTTAGAGGATAACATTAAAATAATGATTTATATCCTATTAAATAACCATGGTTAAGATACTCAAATGATTCTGTTTATTTATTGAACTGATCCATGTAATTTATGAATACTTCATAATGATTTGATGTGGATTTATTCAAGAAAAATCATTATTATCCTACAATTATACCCAATCAACATATGATTCCTACAATTCTCCCTAAAATAGATGTTTGAGAAGTAAGGACAACAAAATGGTATTTCCCAATATGGGATTATAATGAGAATAAATATAGATTTATTGTCATCAACCCCTTATATGGATTTGACATGTAACGTGACTCACATTCGTGGACATAGATGATCATTTTTGGGTGTTGTGAAATGTCATTGAATATATGTAAACCTACATCTATTAAGATATGATTATTTTTTATACAGGATGGATTGTTATTCAGAAGGAGTGTGTAGTGTTTTTATAATACAATGTATCATTTTTAAAATTAAAATTACAATTGATATATTGTGTTTAGAGAAAATAAATCCTAGAAATTTATCCATAATTTTTCCATTGATATTGATTTCTATAAACTTTTATATGAACTTATCATTTCTTTCTAGATCTATAATGCTTATGTCATCATGAATATTTAATTTTATAATGTACCAATTCAATTTTTTATATACTAATAAAATTATTAGTTAAAATTATGTAATCCAAATTTAATATTTTTTAGAATTTATTCAATCATAAAAATACATTGTAATTTTCCATTTCGATTTATGTTTCTCGACAACTCCTTTTTGAATAATGAAAAATTGTGTTTTTATATTTGGAATCCACACATTAAGAGTTAATTTATAATATGTTTTAGTAATTTTATTTTTATATGATGTATATCGATGTTATTTATACATTTTATTATACTTATGAATTTAATCTTACATAGTGAAGTACTTATTCATTTAATTTTATAGATCTTATAAGAAATTTATTTACATATACAGATTTTTTTTTACAGATCATTGAATGTACAAGGTGTTTCATACATTATTATTTTCATGTGTCTAAAATATTTTTATTATGATTCAATGAATAATATGAATAATACATAATGATAAATAACATAAATAACAAATTATTCATATTAAAATTGAAAAATATTTCTAAAACCAAGAGAGATGATCCTTCACAATAAATTTATATTTAATTTTATAAAAAAGTTATTCACTTGGTATTAAATTAATCATTGTATTATTATGGGGATCATTTGAACATCCATTTAGTTTTACCATGGTCTCATTAAGAGGATTAAAAATATTACACTTTTACTGATGATCTTGGTGTGTTCTACATAATGATCAAGGAAATTCCCCTTTTGAACACTGTAAATTCATAGGATGATTTTCAACCCCTATTTACTCACAATTTAATAGAGGTTTTGTATCAAAGGGGAATTGGTAATGAAAAAATATGTGAGGGAGTATACTTATTCACATCCGAAAAAGGGGGAAAATGATGACAGATTATGAGATGGAACATTCTACTACAATATCAAATAATATGGGACTAAAATAACGGTATATTTTTTTGGTCTGACCACACTTCCAAGACATCAATAGAAATTGAAAATTATAATCTAAAAAATAAATCACATTATTTTATCTATGATACCCCCTGTTTAATTTTTTTATAACTGGAGTTTTTTATATGACAAAAAATAACAAACAAAAGTATCAATGTATTGTTATGTTTCACTTATTAATATATATATATATATATATTAATATATTAATTCTAAAATTTAACCACTGATCATTTTTAATGAGTTAAAATTCGAATCACAACTAAAAATATCAAAAAATATAAAATTTCAATATAAAAGTATTTCTCTTTTAAAAAGTTTCACATTTATGTATGTGATTGGATAGGATAACAATTATATGTCAACATTTACATAGTATTTTTGAATATTTTAATAAAAATCATATAACGAACCATATTGTATACTTTTTTTATATGTTACAACATAAAAAAATATATGTTTGTAATTTATATTAAAAAATATAATTATATTATAATAAATAAGTTTATTGTTAATTTTTTTAAAAAATGGGTATACTTATTATGAAATATTATTTTTTTTTGAAAAATAAAAAATAGGTTTCTTTTAATTTTATAATGTTGTAATTAAGTTTTATTACAAATATTTCTTATAAAAAGATAACTTATGTATTCATGTTTTGTTATTTTATATTTAATATATGTTTTTAAATTTTTGAACCTCATACATTGAATGTTAACAATTATCAACATGGGATAATCACTTAGATAAATGATAATTAGTGATCACTAACATATATAAGTACACTGATATATGTTAACATATTTTACTATAACTCATTTCCCACCACTACTAATACCTCTTCGTGCATCCCAACAGGTAATGGCCAAAAAAATATAATCGAATTAGGAATTAATTTTTTTCTAAATTAAATTCATTCCAGGTCTATTTTGAATATAGATATAGTACAATATCGCATCCCTTCTAGATGTAATATAAAATCATGGACATAAACAACATTAATGTAGTCATAAAGTTATAATATCTAATTTATCATATAAATTAAAAAAAAACACATATATGAAATATTTCATGACTCGAAATGATATGAAAATTAAAGCATAGAATACTGATTTTGAAATCTAAAGATGATTGGGTCATAGAGTCATTAAATTAATTTATATTTAATTAGAGGATATGATGGAAAAACATAAATATTTTATCCCAACTATAATTATATATATTTATTTTTATATAATTTAACACATTCCTAAATGAAACATAATCATCGACCAAAACTATTCATTCCAACAACATCTTAATTTGATTTATAATGAAAATTTAATTCAAGTGTGATTTTCATTTTCTCTAAAAATAAAATTTTATTGAATATTATCCAAATATGTTTTGTTTAAATAACAAATAAGTATAATAAAAACTAATTATTCAAAGTCAATACATGTATTTATTGAATCTCACACATATGGTAATTATTATCTCTTTATCGTGATTTTGATATGAGTTTGAGTTTAAAATTAATAGTGATAAAGAGATATATCATCCAGGAAAATAATGAAATAAATAAACAATATATTTGAAATTGAATCTACTTCACAAATGATAAGTTGACTTGTATTATCCTCCATGGTGACAATTTGAATTTAAGATGTTTGAATATATTGAATGAAAAATTTCAAAAATACATATTGTGATATAATTTTATTATATATTGGATCCTTAGTTTTGATTAATTGTTAAAAACATAAAAAAATGTTATTAACATTAAACCTACTCAGATCATAATAATATAACAATAATACTACATATGCTATGTTATTGTAAGATGAGGAGGCCAATCCACATGATGTCACAAAACATACATATTATATTTCATAGTTTATGCATGTGGTGACACATAGAATGATATGGTTTATCTCTAAACAAAACAAGATATGTACTGAACCCAAATACCTTAATATTTCATTTATTTTATGTTTCTATGAAAAACTCAATTGGACTAAATCCTCATATAGTTATGTAGTTTTTATTATATTCCACTTCTACTATAAATTTTTTTAACACCATATAAAATCATTATTTATTATATTTTAAAATAAGTTTTATAGAAAAGTGGGAAACCATCAAAGTTACAGGTACATAAGAATCAAACCTGGTATGAAATCATCACTCTATTCCAAATAAATTTGAAGAAGATTGAGTTTTTTACCTTAAAAACCTGCCATTCGATGTAGGTGACTGTCATGTCTGGGTTGTCCTTAATGTGATCCTCAAAGAAAAGATCCATCTTATCCCTTGTTTTCACATGCTCCCCTAGACTGGTTTTACCCTCATTGAAGCCTCAGATCAAAATCTAATTCTGTTAATCAAACTGGGAGCCTTGTTCGTCAATTTTATCAACCCACACTAGTCTTTCATACATTCAAGGGGAATACTCCTCTAAGATGTTGATCAAGAAAGAATCTTAGAGAATTAATTCATTAGAGTGCATGAGGTGCTCCACCTACTCTATATCAGTATTTTCTAGGTCAATGAGAGGAGATTCCAAAATCTTAGAATCAATAGTCTTATCCCAATGGGAGTCTGCCTTATCATGCTTTGCATGAACCTTGGAATTTCTCTTAAGAGAGTCACCTATAGAAGACAACACCTTTTTAGGGGGCCTATATGTAGTTGATGATATTGTAACCAGAGGACTAGGTAAATTAGAGTAATCCATCCATCTAGGTGGCTTCCACACATGTTGGCTAAACCCATTGGAATATAGAATAGTATTCATACCTTTCTTTGAAGAGAACCGAAGATAATACTTCAGTAGTTCTATTTCCATTGACATATAAGACCATGTTTCAAAAGCAGATACTTTATCCAATCTATCAAATGGGTTCCTAGTTTCAAAGGTGGAAATAATTTTTAAAGAACTGGGCCTTCTCATTGGATTCACTTCATCCCCCTGGGTAAAATTCATTCACATGCAGTCCTTGAGTACGTATAGATGGGATAAACTCAAAAGGCTGAGGGGATTGAGTAGCTACACCATCAGAATAAAAAATTTCTTCATAAGAGGGGATTCTAATACCATCAGTCTAAAACCACTTCTTAAACATGTTGTCATCCTTCCTAAAGCTCCCCAACAATTTTGGTGAAGGCTGCTCATTCTGAACCACCATCCCGTCAATATATCCTGAACCAACAGCGGTTTGCCTCTTGAATTTCATCCCAGCCATATCATGATGCAGTCAGTAAAAAACATCTGCAACTGAGGGGTTTAAGGACGGAAGGTAAAACATTCTGAAAGATTTAACACATCTCAGCTGAGTAGGTACCTCCAAGGGAGTGGAATGCAGAACCCGAATACATCGGTCCCTCAAATCATCCAATAAGACCTGACCCTTTGGGAAGTCATATGTGGACTCACCATGGCCTAATTCTAAGACCACGACCCTTATCCAATCGGACCCTCGGTGACACAGTGATAACAGATGACCCATCCTTTTACATTGAGAATTGAAATCAACCAACCATTCAAAAACGACTGACTATTTATAAAGAAACTCTTATCCTACATCAGTCCAAACATAATCAATGGGAATCATTGAAATATATACTTTGAAACAAATGTGAGGAAAAACTAGATGAAAATTTTCACTTTTTATTTTATTCGGGAAAAGAAAATGACCAATTAAATTACCTTCCATTCAGATTATTGACGGATTCTAAAACGGACAGGGATGCACTGGTAGACGAACCCAAATCGTCATAGAATGAGGTTCACGCATCATTTGGAAATCAATTTACCACAGAAAGAGAAAGAAATGACATCCATTGAATACTCAAGGGGGTTTGGACAAGTAAATCATCAAATCACTCTCTAAAGAAAAATGAACCATAATATGCATATTATCAATGATCCCGACTGTAGCTCGGTTGTGAAGATTCCAAGCATAAAAAACAAACTGGTTAAACTAATCCACCAAAGGAGGCCAGAGTTTGAAGTAGTCAATAATCATCAGATCCAATAGTGATGAAGCCTTTGTTAACTTAGAAGATGAAATCGAGATTTGCAGGTATTATAGGAAAAAGGGATAAAGACAAAGGGTTAGAGAATGGGGAGAAGGAACACGAACTGGGCCCCTTAGATGGCAAAGGGGGTCCCTCCCCCACCGAGAGGGGAGGGACTAGACCGAAGACCATCAAAGTATATAATAAATTCCAAAAGTGTTATTATATATGATATAAATTATTTTTACAAAATGTTTTATCATATATAACAACTAATAAAAATAAATCAATATATTTTTCTTGATATCCTTCTAAATAATTTAGGGGTATTTTCTAAAAAACAAAATCATTATTCAAAAGAATACCATATGTGATTAAATATTACAATATAGTTTTCAAAAATTATTAGGAAGTATAAAAACAAAAAAAGTGTGAAAATATTAGTCTTTGGAAATTAGTTAATGCTACATAGGCTATTTGTTTATATAGTGTGATATTTATAAATGAAATATATCTGTATTTTCACCAGATGTATCATATAATAATATTTATATTTATGTACTATATTTTTCAATATATGAGGAGACCAAATAACATTTTATATTTAAATATATTATTTCAAAACCAAAATTTCTCAATTCATTGACAATTAGTTGACTAAAAGAATAAACACATGACATGTAATTCAGTAAATTGGATGATCACAATACAATACCCTCAAAAAAATAGATATGTAAATAATATATAAATTATCTATGTATGTGCATACACTTCCTCAGTGTATATCATCATAGTGTCCAGATGTTAAAACAATCATATGAGAGGATAAATCCCACGTAAGATAAACCTATATTTAAGAAATGTACACTAACATAACTAACCACACATTAGTTATCATGACCACATGGATTGGAATGGAATGGTTATTATGTATAAAAATTTTCATTCTAGAAATATATAAAAGATATGGTAAATGTTTAAATATAAAACATATACCACTATTATACAAAATACATAGTGTATGAAACTATATGTGAAATACATAGCTGTTTATCGAGTATAAAATACCAACATTTTTCTCTTGTAGTTAATATAATACAAAACATAACCCACTATAATCTTAATATATCATGAATAACAATTATACTCCATGATGGTAATGGATTAAGGATAAATCATAGTCATACATTGAGAGTCCAATTATAATATATATTCATTTATATAAGCGTTCAATATTAATGAAGGATATAATAAAAAATACCAATATAGAAAAAATAAAACATTTTACACTCTTAAAAAATTTATATATTAATAATAGAAACATACTTAAGAACTCATTTAATAATATACCATAGATAGAATATAATAGATCCATTGTGGTATTTATAGTTTTTTGGTTTTCTTGAACTCATTATATAACTAAAAAACCCTAGAATAATCTTTATAAGAGAATATGATAAAATCAACCAATATAATCAGTTAATAAAAAATAACTATAAAGAAATATATTTTGAATAATTATGACATTTTCATTAATTTAACTTATGTTCAACATCATAGATATAATATCATAATTTCTTTATATAATAACAATGAATACCATTATGTCAGTAAATTATTTTTTCTAAAAAAACTCTATCAATTATTTCATTATCAACACATAAATTACCTATTAAAATAATTTATTAATGTAATTGTTTATCTAATTTATATGTTAATATTTTTATTTGATATAATTTTTTCCAATATTTCAAAAACTATTTTGGATGTACATTAAAATTAATTCACAAATGACTACTATAATGACAAATAATAATTTATTTAGTATAATTTTATCTTCATTAAATCCAACCATACACCCATTGGAATATTTAAAATTATATTTTATCCAAAATACTTTACAATGAAAATTATTTCTACATATTAGGAAAAAAACTATTTTGGGTCAAGAAATATAACTTATTTCAAATATTGGTAATATATTATAAATAATTTATTAACACTCATAACCTAAATTGTTTGGGATGTGTTTGTATTGTTACTATGGAAAAACAATTATTTAAAATATTCCACTTCATTGGGGTAGATCATATCAATCATTTTTAAAAGATATTATTTATGAAATATTTTTTCAATGTTTTTATCTATTTATTATTATTTAAAAATTTTATAGAATTGGATCAACTACAACCAAGTATATCAAAACCATCAAATCATTTTTTTATATCAATTCTATATTACCAATTAAATTACTTTATTTAACAGTAAGGGATAATATGAATAAAAAAATTCATTAAATATATATATATATATATATCCATTTATGAATTAATTATTCATTTATATTCAAAATATCCATGCTGTGAATAATTTCAACTTTATTTAGGGAAAAATTAATATTTTATCAATCCTTTATATAATATAATTTTGTTGATATTTAATGAAATTAAAAAAACATTTAGTTTGGTAGAACATTAATAAATAAATAACTAGCCCCTAAGAGAATAATTTATAACAATGAATTGTAATTTTTTTTAAAAAACACTTCATATATTTTGGATAATTCCATCAAATATAAAAATTTCCCATCAAACAGAACACATTATTTTCTATTCGAGGACTAAGGTTAAAATTTTTAATATCTAATTATATTATTCCGAATTAAAATGTATCACATATAATTTATCCATAAAGATTGAGTGTTAGAGAATGTCATGTCTAACTCATCCATCTTCAACCCACTAAGGTCATTGGAGATTTTTTTTGAATTTAATCATAATATCATAACCATTATATCAATATTTTAAAATTAAATCGATATATAGATAAAGACATAATGGAATACCAATAATATTATAGTCATAATTATACCTAATATTATTATCTACATTAATGTATGATGAACCCTTAATTATTAGGTATCTAAAATTGTATTTGGATTCGCTAGTGATTTCAGTTATACATATCACATGATTCAAAATAGAATATATGAACACTTTCAATATTTTTTTCTTTCGATGGATTTTTTCTGACATCTACAATTTTTAGTAATTTGAGAATAAATATTCTTACCTTTATATATAATCTAATAAGTGGTATCCATTATTAAACTTATTTTAAAATATTTCTCTCAAAGTTACATTGGTGAATGATTATTCAATTAAATAAAAAATAATGGATTTTATCAAATGTTTTCCATGTTATAAACTCATATAATAAATAGTTTTTTCAAACTGTGATCCCAATAAAAAAATGACCCATTTTAGTATACATTATATGGATTAATTTCCTGGATTCATATTTCGTTAATACATTTTTTGTCTTTATTATTACTCTAATTTTATATTTACATATATAGGGAATCATGAAAATTATATTCCAAAACATCATCAATCAAAATTTTTTATTAAAAAAAGAAGTTTCTAACCCTCAACCATCGATGTACAGTACCTAGGTGGTTCCATAATGTAGTGTAAAATATTGAAATTTAAGATCATTCTCATGGGGATTAATTTTACAAAATAATATAATCGGTCCATGTGGTATTATTTTAAAATTAGGTTTGATGGATCCCATTTCAATGTAAAAAGATCAACCACTATGTTGCCTTCTCTCCAGGAGTTTTTAATTTTAGAGTTATTATCCATGGGGATATAATATATAGATATAATGTATAACACTAAATAGTTGATTTTTATGGAATTAACAATAAAATTCACCATAAAATCTAATTCAGTTTCATCACTAGTAAATAAGAGATTATATTCTATTTTAAGAGAGAGTCTAGTGACTATGTTATGGAACAATATGAGGATAGAATTACCATAATCATACTAATAACATTGGGACAAAATAATTGAGGCCCAAATGTATTAAATGATACCACCACCACACATGATACCCATTGAGTGGACTACATGTGTGTTCATATTGTGGTCATTAGGTGATAGGTACAATGAAACCAATGACCACAAATAATATATTCTATTTAAGCCAAACACGGATTTATGTGGACCTATCATCCATGAATGGAGAAAAAAATTCCTATATATTTAATCCATATAGATCACTCAGTGATCAAATGAAATCTCTTCAATTATTAGTAAATGTGTTCAATATGGATTAAATGATTTTCAAATTTTTTTAGGATACCTGTAAGATCCATTATCATGCCACAAAAGTAACACTACATGATCGGCCTTCATAGGGGGAGTATCCAATCCATAAAACCAATCATTAAGTAAGTGATAATAAAATCTATAGTTAGGGGGGTGTTGACCATAAATTGATATAGGAAATATTATATATTGAAATCCCATCCCCATATGAGAAAATAATTAACTCAATTTCCACTTAAAAATTTATAGTGTAATAAATTTTATGCAATTGAGACCCGAATTTATATTACTATATTATCAGTGGCTAGTTCCCTAAAGAAAACTCACAAAATTTAAAATTTCATTGTTTTAGTCAATCAGATAGTCACACAGTATATTATCCTACATATAAAAACCATATTAGACAAGAAATGAGTTTCAATATAATATTAAATTTAATTTAACAAAGTACGTGTTGGTTAAAAACATAAATTATCTTCACTAACTAATTAGAAGTTGTGAAAGACTCCATTTTGGTTCTCCTCCATCATCGATAATGTGAAGGTGGGAATGAGCATAACCATTTTAAAATATATATTGAGAGTAGGGAATCATATGAATAATAGTGGGGAAGAAACACAATAATAATTATGGAATTATATTGTTCCCCATCTAATGATCCATATAAAATATTCTTTTATAAAAGGAAGATGTTCATGTATGATACACATGATATGTGACCTTGAAAGAGTTTTGATGATTATTTCAATCTATGTCTACCCGTAAATTTCAATATAAAATCATACTAGAGGTTATTTGTATAATGAAATCCCATGATAGCTGATATTATATATGGATTATAGTTGTTTTAGAGCCCACCAAAGAGATTCCACCATTATTGATGGATTTTTCTAGTCACATACAAGTACCTATATGGTAGTGAACGTCCCCATTATAATCTGAGAAAAAGTTGTAAAATTTAGTCAACGTATATCTAATAACTATTTGATGAACTTTTATGATTGAGATAATATTCAGGAACATATATAAAATGATAGTATTAATCAATGTTAATCTGCAATCAAGTGAGGACACGATAATTTTAAATTAAAGGGAATATTCTTCTATTTTTTTCACATGGAAACCAATGAAATGAATCATACATATTAAATTTGATAGAGAAGTTTTCAGTTACCAAAGTGTATGGTCCATCGTGTAAATTCAAAAAATTCCATCAATTTGATCTACTTTCCTAGACAAGGGCATTAAAAAGGTACTAATATTGTCCTAGATAGAGTTTATTTTTTCACATCAATATTCACAATTTCTCGATATCTCTTTTAAAGTCTGCATTCAATCTATTTTTATTAAGTAATTAACGAAATTCATTTGAAATGAATAGTTATGTCTGGATGAAAATATCTACCCTGGAACATAAACATAAACATACCATAAACAACTTCGTATTTGTTCTTATTGACAGAATATTGTATAATATGGGAGATATATGGGGATAGTGTTTCCTACTGTTTCATACATCAATTAAGTTAAAATAATCCAATAATTTTTCCTATTAGTATAAAAAAACCAAGATGTGGAAGAAATAAAAAAACAAGTCACAACCTAACACCGAGAAGCCTCATTATTTTATGATCTATAACATAAATCATCATTACAATTAATCCTAATAATTTTAAATATAAATCTAATCCCAAATGTTTGATAATTGAATCATCATCTTAAAAGGCATTGAAATTCTAGTTAGATTTTTCTAAAAATAACAAATCATTTTTTCATTTATGAAATCATGTATAGAATCACACTAGATAGTTGGTTACTACGGATACTATAGAGGATATTATTAGAAAACATACAAATATTAATATGATTAAAAATCAATGAAATAGTTTGTTTACATAGTGTACGATAAAATTTGAGGTGAAATAGGATTCCCTGATTAAAACACCCCTTTGAATAAATGAATGATAATTTAGGTAATATGTAATATTACATCTTCCTAAGAAAGTATGTAGAATAAATAAATTAATAAATACGCATATAGATCACTATATGTATTAATTTTATTTATTGTTATTAATATTCAATCCTCCATAGGAATATAAGTAATCATATAATAACCCCAATAATTCATATCTTATGGTATTAATTTTTACAAAGGATGGTTTAGAAAATGTTAAGGATTACCACCACCATACTTCAGGTCTATTTTATGATGTATCCTTTTTAAATGATCAAGAAAAAACAAACCTATAATTCTGAAATCATTAGCACGAGATCCATACACATGTTGAAATCTATGGATCCATATATTATTTTATTTAATATAATAAAGAATGTTGGAAGTGTTTTTACCACCATATATGAGCCACTAAATTCTATATTTTCTTCTACCAACCTTATCTTATTCAAAAAGAAAGCAAATCACATGCTTTATATTAGTGATCTCGATATAACAAATATCAAGGACACATGAATATTTTAATTTTTTTGATATTCTAAAACATAACAATAATATATCAATTCCCCGCTTACCAGAATGTTTTTTATAATATATCATGAGTCACTAAATTCATTATTCTATATTTTTTAGATAATCTAATAAGTATAAATCAAAAACTGGGAGACCCACGAGTCTTAGATAATATAGTTGATTTAGTTATAATAATTCCACCCCTTCAAGATGTATAATAGGATAATGGTAATTAGATTTACCACCATTTGAATAAAGAGTGGTGATTGGTCAAATAGGGAATGAGAAAGAATTATGATATTTTCATTAGGAAAATCTTAGATAACATATACTTTTGAGATGTACCTATCAGGTAGAATCAATGTCTACCTAGATGTTTATTTTCTATTATAATAATAGTAACTTTCTCTAAAATTTTATTTCTTCAGATAGGAAATTAAATTAAATAATTATTAAAATACATTATTCCCTTTATCAATATATTGAAGAATCATTTTGTTTTGAACTAGTCTATAATGAAATTGAAGTATCCAATAAGAAAAAACTGATTCCATATTTAGCCAATTTTCCTTCTGTATTGAGAGAGAGATTATCTATTATTAAAAATAAATTTAACATAAAAAAGGTAATGAAGGTAGATAGAGCCTCCTAATTCATCTTAATAGTACCATGATGACAAAAAGAGTTAATTATAACAAACTTAATGTTATATTTATTGAAAATATAGATATATAAATTTCATGGGTTATCAAGAAAGAAACAATTTTTAAATAGTTTTAATGACATATTTTTGATGTATTGTGACATTATATTTTTTTTCAAGAATTACTAAGAGTGATATTTCAGTCACAAATTTTAATTGAATAAAAGAAATTTTTTTGGGTAGTCGACCCACCCTACACATCCAAATTATGATGATGATTATGATGAATGTCATGGGATATAATAGATGGAATTTTTAAACATCTCTAATGGAGAAGACACATATATTACTACATTATTTTTATATTATATCTTTTAGATAGATAATGTGTTCTCACATAGGGTATAACATGTATCCTCCTTCCCTTCACCATAAAAGTAGTTCGATATTGGGATTCATCCTTCAAAAGAAGTCATGATTTAAAAAGAGTTATATGTTAAAGTGTTGGAGAAAAGGTTATATTCCGTATAATTTGGAGGAATATTTGATTTATCACAAGACAAAGTAGACATATGGTGTAGGGTGATCTAAGTGGGAAATAATAGAAAATAAACATTAGAGATCAAGGTAATGTCTTGGGTAAAATATAGATATTTTTTACAGAACAATTGGTGATGATATTTTTCCAGAAAAATTGTAGCGAAATATAATAAACAATTGAAAAGGAAAATGGGAAAACATAAATGGATATGGAAGGATATTATAAACTAGGAGGTAAGCCTCCTCATGTACGATATCCTTAATGACCAATGAAGTTTATGGAGGAACCATATATACCAATGTGGTATGATACTCTACATTATTGATGTATAAAGTGTTAAAAACAACAATACTATTATTAATGGAAGAAGAAATATGATGCTTTTTCCTTGGAAGAACTTGTGGGCTAAAAGGGGATATCTGGATTTGGAGCTAAGGAGCACTATGTTCCAGTTGTCAT
The DNA here is from genome assembly GCA_963277665.1 of Viscum album. Taxonomy (NCBI): domain Eukaryota; kingdom Viridiplantae; phylum Streptophyta; class Magnoliopsida; order Santalales; family Viscaceae; genus Viscum; species Viscum album. The sequence continues at coordinate 553,241,594 of OY728123.1, forward strand.
TTCCTAAAATGTGATACCATAAGGACATGAATATTAAAACTTGACTATACGATAATTTTATAGAGGAAGACACAATCCTACTAGAATGAGATAAATAACCCATTATTAATATTAACCCATTTGATGAATGGAACCCACAAACCAATTTCCAATTAGAATCTAAATTTTATTATGTGTATCATTATCAAGGATAAAACAATATTACACAAGAAATAATATACCCATAATTTTTATTATCTAGAAAATATTAATTTCATATCCCATCCATTCGGGTTTCTAAGATAAGTGTGAACTAAATCCCATAACAAGATTAAACACTCAACCATTAGGGTCACTTATATTATACATTATAATAAAATAAAATAAATTGGAATATAATCACTTAGTTTATACATAAACAATGATAAGGTTACTGATATGAATTTTGTTGAATGAATAAAAAACTTATTATTTTTTTGTTGATTTCTATCTCATTATATTATCTCATTTATTCCCTTAATGAATACATTCTTCTAATAAATTATTCTTAGTGTTATACAAATTTAACCAAATTAATATTCTCTAACATATATTAATATATGAACTTCTTAAATTATTCCTTTTTTATCCTATGTAAAATAATAACTATTACTATTTATACATATCCAAATACTTATTTCATATAATTTTCAGTAAAGTCTTCAATGTATTTTGTTAGATTCATATTATACATAAACATCTTAAGAGTAAGCATTATGGGATAGGTATCCAAGATCACCTATTCTAAAATAATCCTATTACTACCTACTAATGAGTAGTTTAGGCCAATGTTATTGTATTGGGATCCTATTGAGTAATATTTATATTACACATAAAAAGGTTAATTATGGTATAATTGGTTGATATCCCAATGATAGTCACCGAAAAAATTAACTTGTTGATTCCAATAATAAAATTAATTAAAAGTAAATATAAAAACTATAATAAAATATAATATGAAAGCTATGAAGATGAAGAAATTATAAAAAAAAGAAAAAAAGTGAAAAAATAAAAGTTAATTAAATAAAAGAAAGTAATTATCTCCTAATAATTACCAAAAGCTTCATTGAAATTCTTTTATAAATCATTATTAATATTAACCAATGAACATACTATTCCATAGAGATTATTATAATAACATCAAATTTTATGAGAACATATTGTATAATTTAATACTTTTAGTTCACTATGTTCCACTATCTCCCAGGAAAAATAAATGGAAACACCACAACTAAGTATATATAATTCACTAATCTCACTTAATTATAATGATATAATATCCCTCAGTCATGAATAGTTCCTCTTTTAAAAAATTCACATATGAAGGGAGAAATAATTAATATTCATAGCATAAAAAATAAAGATAAATATGATGGAAATTATCACCAACTAAAACCATATACGTAGCCACTTTACTTTAGATATATCAATAAAAAGCAAAAAATAATAGATAACATGAGGGAACACTCATCTTCATATTGGGAATGACTTCTTAATATAGAATTTAATTAATGTGATAGTAGGAGATCTTAATAATGAAGTAACAAAGACAAAAACATTAATTAATATATAATGAAAATGTAAAAGAATAAAAACTAATCAAATCCATATAATAGATCACATATAATAATTCTTTATATCCCATTAAATAACCATTGTTAAGATACTAAAATAATTATATTCATTTATTGAACCAATCCAAGTAGTCAATGAATACTTCGTAATGTTTCAATGTGTATTTCTTAAAGATATATCCTTCTCATCCTATAATAATATATTCTTACCCAATGATTCTTACAATTATCCCAAATATGGATTTTTTAGAAGTGGGGCGAACACTATGGTATTTCCCAATATGGGATGACAATGAGAATAAATATTGATTTATGGTCTTCAGTCCCATATATGGATTTGACATGTAACATGATTCATATTCGTGGACATATATTATCAATTTAGAGTGTTGTGGAATTTCCTAGAATTGATTTAAACCTACATATATTAAGAAACAATTATTTTTTATTCATGATAGTTTTTGTTCAAAAGGAGTTTCTAGTGTTTTTATAATAAAATGAATCATTTTTATTTGAAAATTAAAAATTATATATTGGTTTTATAAAACATCAGTTATAGAATATGACCCAATTTTTCTATTGATATAGATTATCATAACATATTATATGAACTTATCATCTATTTACAGATATCTAATTCCTACGTCATTATGAATATTTAATTTCATAGGAGTCCAATTCAATGTTTTATATACCAATAAAAATATTTTTTACTCTTATGTAAGCTAAATTTATTATTTTTATGAATTTATTCAATCATAAAAATACATTGTAAATTTCAATTTAATTTTTATATTTCTCGAAAAATCCTTTTGGAATAATGAAAATGTGTGTTTTCATATAGGGAAACCACACATTTAGAGTTTATATTTAATAGGTTTTAGTATTTTTTTAATCTTATATATCTTCAAGTCATTCATACATTGGTTTTATACTTATGAATTTAATATTATATTTTGAGGTACTTCTTACATTAATTATATAGAGCTAGTAAGATATGTATTTACATATAAACATATTTTCTGTAGACCATTTAATGTATTCGGAGTAGATCATTTTTATTTTCGTGTGTCCAAAATAATTTTTTTGTATTCAATGAATAATTTTCATTATATATGATGATAAACATCATAAATAATAAATTATTAATATTAAAATTGGAAAATATTTCCCAAACCAAGAGAGATGATCTTTTACAATAAATTTATTATATATATTTTTTAAAAATCATTGGTCCTAAATTAGTAATTTTAATATTATTTCGATCATTCGATCATCCATTCAGTTTTACCATTATTTAATTAAGAGTATTTAAAATATTACACTATTATTGATGATATAGGTGCGTTATATTGATCTTAATGCTACATTGATGGCACTACAAGTTCTTGAATTGTGACATTTTTTATCTTATGTCTCTCTTTATATTTATATGAAATTCATTGAGAATGTGAGAATTGATTCTTATTCCCTCAAGACTGAAATGGATGGAAGAGTATTATTACACTATGTTCTTGAGATAACTCACAACAACATTGAATCAAGGTTTCAGAAAATGTTTTTATTGGATGTGTTCTGTATAATAAACTCCAAAACCTATAAAATGATATAACAAGTTATTTATAGGGTTCAGTTTGAGAATAATTAATTACCCCTTGGACCATAATTATTATCACAATCAGTAGTGAAACCCAAAAATAATAATAATTATATCACAATATATTTTTTGATGGTCACATGTCTCATAAACAAATTGTATATAACTTCTTAAATACATAAATTACTATTTATTTGAATGATATTTAAAATATCATTACATATAAACCCATTTAAAAAATATAATATCACAGTTTCTTTCTCTATTATTTATTACCCATACTATACTAGTGTTTAATAGGTGCTGTATACAAGGGCCTTACATCAAGCTTTTCTTCCCCACACTCATCATAGTGGAGATTCACATTGTTTTAAATTATAGAGTTCTTTCTTCATATTATATTTTATAATTGTATTCCATGTACATTCACCAATGTAGCCTTTTTAATTTCGGTTTCATTTCTATATTTTTTTATTTTACTAACTCATTACAACTTAGTGAGCCCCTAACATGAATTCTATTCTTATATTTCATGGTATGTGGACATGAGAAATGCAGTGAATTTCTCATCCAGGGTCAACCATGGGCTTACCTTTGATGATATAACAAGGTCTATTTGACTAAAATTCATTCCCCAGGTGGTTTTTTTATTTATCAATTCCCTCATTATGTTCTTCTCAATGCATTGATAAATTTGGTGCATCAATATTTGTGGAATACAGTGGGTGGTACTGTAATTCGACATGACTAGGTGGTGTCTTCAAAATTTAATATTGGATTTAATGATATAATGTGTTTCATTTTAATTTTGGATATTTATATATATATAAATATATATTATTTTACTCATATGTATTGGGGTTACTTCAATTTTTTTATTTATTTCATTTTTGTTTTGTGGTTTCACTATAATTGTTTTTTGTTGGATGACATTATAGTGTTATTTGTGGAATACAATGTCAATATACTAGAAACAGCTTCCCAAACGTATTATATTTTTATTTTCACATTTACTATGTTATTAATAATAGAATCATGATATGAAATAAATTCATTAATTCATTGTAGTTATGGAATTCAATAGTTATCATGTTAATTAATTTTTTAAGATCTATACATTTTCAATGGTTTTGTTTCAATTAACTGTGGGGATAGTGGATAGATATGTAGTATAATGAGAAGGTTTAATGATGATATATAATTTTATTCATGTTTATGGGATATTGTGTGATAGGGGGATTATTCTCATGGAGGATCTCAAGTTAGGATGCATGTATCATTAGTTTCAACTGGAAACAATTTTTTCAATTTGGTTTTTTGAATTTTACATTCAACCTGTGATTGGATACTTAATATAAGTCAAATAAAAATAATTGTTTAAAGATATAAAATATAAAATTGATGATATTTACTTATCCTTTGTTAATATATATTTTTCATTCAATATATAAATAAATTGATATAATGTTTTCATAGTATAAAATCATTTTTTTAATATTTAACTCAATAATAAATATAGAGATTGAATATTTCCAATTTGCAAATACCCATAATATATTATTTCATAGATTTAAGTATAACATTATTTCTAGTAATTAAATTTAGATATAATTTAATTGAGATCTATAGAGACACTAATTTTGTGACCCACTATGAATCCTTTACATAAATATTATAAGAGTTCACATAACATAAAAAATCAATATCTATAAATATATAAAGGAATCCAAAAATAATATGCAAATTATGAAATATAGACAACCATATACGAGTGCTCATCATGTAATATAATCCTTTTCCTCCATGTCTCATCTATAAAGATTCACATTCATGTGATCGACCTATATGCTTGACAGGTATTTTATTGAGTATCTGAAATAGACCCACTAATATACAACAAAAATTGTATATAGTTTGATATTTCCATTCCCAAAAAGGGGCTAGATATTAAAATTCATAACAATGGAAAGGGAAATTCTTTACTCCAATTATTATTTATTATCAAATCACACTTAAAATAACCAATGTATCATACTTTTCAACTAAGATATATCATATTTGTTTTCATATTTACATCAAATTATGAGAATCATGATATGATTAAATAAAAATATAAATGTCTATAGAGCATTATATATGATTATAGATAGAAATATCTATTAACAATCAATATTGTGGAACTATACTGGTGGGTTTGTTCTTATAATTTGGCCTCATAGAGATTATTTGGGGAAAACATAATAATAATAAACATAAATGTATAATATACTTAATGACTATAATATCATGCATCAAAAATGCAACTTAAAATAATGTAATCCATTCATAAAACATATATTTATGAATTTTTTCATCAAACCGTAGTGTTCTTATAACAAGGGGTAACTGTTATGACCGTTCAATGAGATCAATAAACTTAGAAATTATCATAATAATGTATTAAATATAAATTGACTATCATGTCAAAAAAAAAATACTTTTTATGTTCATATGTTTGGATATATATTGGAATCATAATGTTAAATGTATTCATATCGTGTGTAGTAACACAAATTACTATTGTACACATAATTGAACTATCTTATATTCAATTCCACCTTTACAAAATCAAAATTGACCTCAATTAATGTTTGTAACTTTCATTTTCATACATATAATAAATTTTATAAAAAATATAATATGAAAATTTTAAAATATTTCTATAATTATTCCTAAAAACCTAAAATTTTGAAAATTAACATAAAATAAGAAAATAATGGGGACTCCAAAATTATTTAAAAGAAACAAATAAGGAAATTGTTTCTTTAACCCCCACTATACTTATGCTTTTCACCCCTGGGAAAGTACTATTTCTTAATGTCATATCAACCTTCCCATGGAATGATCAATAATAGATATCAATTCTCAATTAACCATAAATATAATGTTCCTAATAATAATTTTACATTTTCAATTATGTACAATCTAAAAACATTCATAACCTATATTCCCAAAAACTTATCTCTCACTACTCAAGACATATAAACAATGTTTTCTTTTTTATATGGTAAATTATAAAACTCCATAGGATTGTTTTTATTTATGTTTCTCCACATAGTAGAGTCACTAGAGTGTTAAGATGTTTTTGTCATGTCTTGTATCCATTTTATTGGACATTATTTTTATAAAGTAAAAATAAAGTAAAAAAGGGAGTACTAACCACATTATTAACTATACATGATGTATAAGTGTCAAATTAGATTATTTTTCCTCTATCAACCACTATATTTGATCATAAAAATAGATCTCCATTTTGGAAATCCATATATCATGATAAAATAATGAATGATCCATTATTTTTTTTTCACTTTTTTTATATTAATTTTATAACCATTTTACGTTCTATGTAAATATATGGAGTATTGATTCTAGAAATTATAGGGAACTCTCCAACCCATCATGATAGGGAATTTTCTAAATATATTCACTCTAAACAATTTGACCTCTATGGAATCTATGAAGTGTCCCTTTAACACAAAACATACATGGGTAAAATCATATATTATCCTCAAGAGTTGTATAGTTAATACGATAATATTTTTTATGTGTCTACCTAATAAGTGGGTGATATTTCAAAAAATATTTTTTATATGGTTCCTCAATTAATTTAGAAAAAACTCAAGATGTGTAAAAAATTTTAAATGAAAAATAATTGAGGTTCATTATCTCATTTCCTAGATGAATAATATTAAGAAAAAAGAAATTAATTACATTTTCATGATGAATTAGAGTCATCTCCAGCTAGTTAGATTAATAGTTACAAACACACATGCATATGAATCCAAAATTATGTAATTTTTATTATTTCATTATGAGTCATTATTGAAAAATTTTATATCAAAATTAATTTAAATAAATTCATTGTTAAATACATATTTCATTACAAAATCTCAAGATGACTCATATTAAGAAATGTAATTTAGTTATTATCAATGACTTTATAAAAACATCACAAAAAATATAAAAAAAAGAAAAAAACCCTAGAAACTTATATATAGATGTTATGATTTCCCCAACACTCATACATTCCCTACCCAAATTATAGTCAAAACATTACTAAATACATTAATAAATAATATTTTTTGGAATAATGATATTGGAATAATGATACAACCTAATTTTTTTTAATGTAATGGAAAATATGTCAAATTATTCCTTCCAATGATATATTGAAGATATAGATTACATCTAAACATAATAAAATTAGCAAAAAATCAAGATGAAAAACAATATAAATCCAATGAAATATAGTTTAACACAGCCAAGTAGGAGATTTATTTTAACTATCTAGTTAAACTATAATATCTAATCATCCAGAATCTATTTGGTGGTGGGGTATTTCATATATGAACAACCATACACTACATTGTACCATATGTTTTAATGATATAATTCATATTTATATGTGTAGGACCTTCTTTTAAATTATATTGTTCTCATAATTATCTATATAAAAAGTGTCCACTCAAATGTACTTCGTTACGTAGTATTGTAGAGTGGGGACTTTAATATGGGCGTCTATATCATAACCCATTATTTTATTAAAATATATTCGTTTACTATTTAATATTAAAATTATTAAATAATATGTTATTTTTCATTATATATTAAATAATTTAGGTGAAAGAAATTTTTTATCAAATTTATTATAATTTTAATGGTGTATTGAAGTCTATCTACAATAATAATATCAACTACTATCCCTCGATGGTTATGATACCTTTTGTGATTAGTCCACATATATAAATTATCATTATTTTAATCCACCACTATAAAAAATAGTTTATTTTCCCTAAATATATATATTGAAATAGTAAAAGAGTTATTTGGAAAAAGATAGAGTTCTCGAAAATGGTAGTACGTTGAATATAATTTTTTTTTCAAATACTCCTATTCTTTTGTATTTATATTTCTTTTTAAATAATGTATTATTTTATACCAGGGTTCTATATTTACATGTTATGTTGAAACAAAATAATTATTATTTTAATTTAATAAATTAAATAAAATGGAATTCTCAAAATAATTAAAATTTAAAAAGAGACATGAATATGAATAAATGGATGAGAAAGTTAAAATAACATTGAAGAAACCAATATAACATGAAATTAGTGAGATAAAATACCATGGATATAACTCCTAAAATTTCACTCTTAGTTAAAATTAATTGATAATATACCAATGAAATCATACTCTATCAAAATTATAATAACCGTTAATACTAATTTTCATAAAAAAAACTATAGAACTACAAAACTCTTTTTGACAAAACACCACTAAATAAAGGATTATGATTGGTAAAAACCTCAATAGAATATTCATCATTCACTAATCATATTTTAGTGGATCTATATATGATTACTATCTCAGTGATTACTTAATAATATATCATGAAACATTAAATTTATGTGAAAATAGATATTTACAGCATGAAAGAAGAAAACTAGAGATTCTAATGAAGGGAAATATCACATATCCCAAAATAATACATTCATATATTCACTTATTTTCAATACGAAATGAAAATATTAAAAATATAAATAACTCTTGAATATAATCAACCTTCTCCTTTGAATGAATCGATGGATTAACTACTAATTCCCATGATAATATTAGATCAATGTTGAGAGAAGAGAACATTTAACTGTAATTAAAAAGAAAGTTAATTAAATTATAAATTAAATCATACAAAACCTTTAACATTAAAAAATCCCTCCAAGTGGAACAAAAATTACAAAGAATTATATGCCCCTAAATAAACATTATTTGTACACTTAATGGTTGATATTCTCAGAAATATTGTTATAGTTGTTGAAAAGGAAAATATGATTATTATATAACATTACTTTATTTATGTACTTTTTCATCTTTAGATACCTTGGTGTCAGTGGCAGGGAAAGGAAGCCTAAAATAGTCAAATATATTAGGTGGATTCCACCAATTCCAGAGTGGCTGAAGGTGAATGTTGATGGGGCGGCCGACGGTTCACCGGGTCCTGCTGGCTGTGGTGGAGTTTTCAGAACTCATCGGGGCTTTTTAAAATGATGTTTTTTCCATTATATTATATATTCTCATGCTATTGAAGCTGAACTATGTGAGATTATCAATGCTATCAGGTATAAAGTTCGTTATGGTTTGCATAGAGTATGGTTGGAGTCAGATTCATCTCTTGCTGTGCAGATTTTGAAGGATAGGTCTCGAAATGTTCTTTGGAGGATGGTGCCTGCTTGGATCTATTGTCTTAGGATTGCCAACAGGTTACGCCTTGATGTCTCTCATGCATATCGTGAAGCCAACCATGTCCCTGATGCTCTATCTAAAAGGGCCATTGTGGAGGTCAGTTCCAGCTGGTCGTTTGTCTTTCCTTTCTATTGTGAAGATCTGAGTAGCAATGATAGGATTGGGGTTCTGTACTCAAGGCTTTGTAAAGCCTCTTTTTCTTGAGTTGTACTGTATTGTTTACTTTTTTAATTATTATTTTTAATGGGAGCACGTTTCTGCCTGCCTCCCGAACCTTCTGGCTAGAAACATGGGGTACAACCTTTGATGTTTTCCAATATATAATGATAATGTGAACAGAAGGATTCCTTATGTGAAATAATAAGGTAGATGGATTCCATGTGTATGTTCACTCACATCAATGGACATAGATGATCATTATTGGATTTTATTGGGTTTTCTCAAATAGATTAAATCATTCATCTATTATGTATTGGTTTTACATTATTGATATACAATGGATAATTTTTTATAATGATATTTTATTGTACATATAATATATATTATAATATTTTTTGATATGAAAATCTTCAGATTACTAAGACACACGTTAAATTCAGTATATTCTCATAATGGATAATCATCTTATGATCTTCCATTATTATTTATTATAAATGATTAAACATTCAATTTTATTTAATTTCCCAATCTATAAAACATATGTTTAATTTATTAATCTATGTTATGTGGGAACCAAATAAAATTAAATAATATATTAAAATATTTATTTTATCATCCACAGATCAAATTTAATCTTAATTAGAATCTATTTAATGTTACATGGAATTAATAATTTCTACATTATTCATACATAGATTTAATTATCATTTAATTATACATTAATGTGTTTATTAATATACATTACTCAAAAAAACATCATAATTTAATTTTATTTATCTAGTTAAATGCGGATTTACTCTTATGAAGCATTCCTAGAGACCAACATTTATATACATGGTCAAACTTCACTTCACTTCAACCTGTAATGAAAACATAAAAAATATTATTTATTTACGTCAATATATTTTTTATACAAAAAATAAATATATCTATGAAATATGAATAATTTTTGATTTTTATAATAATCATTAGAATATATCTAAAAAACAAAATTAAAGAAAATTCTTGTAATATTTTAAAATATTGGAAATATTATATGGAATATAAAGAGAAAATATGATTTTTTTACTCTCAATATGGGCTAAGGTCTCACTACCCATGAATGAATATTTAAAAGTGGCCTTTACTTATAAAATAGTCTTAAAACATAATATTTATAAATCGTCTGTAACCTTTTTATTAATGGTGATAATCCATAAACCAAATCAAAATCATAATTGAAGTTAATTATATCTTATGGCATACTGATAAAATAAAAATATATACACATGTCATCATATTTAGACGAATTAGTTATTCACATTAAACTAATGAATAAAACCATCCTTATTACAAAATCTATATTCAATAATAATTATGAATGGAATAAAAGAATATAATGAATAATTCCTAAATATTGACACGATATTAAAATTACTAAAATTTTATAAATAAAATATTTATAATAAATTTAAACTTCATCATCTTTTATGGAATTTTAATAAATAAATAAACATAGAAATATTTATAAGATAATACCCTACATATTAAAAATATTTCAATATTTAGGAAGGAATTTAAAAATATATTATAATTTTATATTTGTTATAAAAAATTTACATGATATTTCTGTTATGTATTATACAACTTATAATCCATTAATGAAATCATCCAAATATCTATTGAGAATAGAAAAATAAAATTTTTATAAATTAATTTATATATAATCATTACATATACACATTTATAAAAATATTTACCAGTTCATTAGTCAATGTATTGAATTTTTTTAAAAAATATTTATAGATTATCTTACCACATATATTCACTATAAAGAGGTATCTTATCAACCAAAATATTTTTGTTATGATTTGTAACCCCCAAATGATAGAAAACCAACCCATGAAGACTGTATTGATGAAGGTTTTTAAAAATTTCTAAAAAAATATTATTTTTAGATAAATTTATTGACAAACCTTTGAATTTTATATAAGAAATGAAATTGTTTTCTTCTAGGTGAAAAAAATAATTATATGAAATTATTTCTGATTTTACTTGTAAACCTTAATTTAGATCTTACATACTAATTTTAAGAAAACCCAAACTATGTTGATATAATGAATATTACTTTCATTATATAGTCACACTATAATACAAAACCAGCTAACATGCACTGGAAATTTTCTTTTCCTTTGTTTTGAAATCCCATTTATATAACCCAAGAATATTTATTCAGTAATAAAAAAAGTTAGAGATATCAAAAAACCATTCCATCTACTGAAACATTAAAACACATATTTCATCAAAATAATGGATTTCATAGGAATTATATATCTATAATAATTTTTATAACAACCCCATCATTTTCTATAAATATTGAGTAATAATGACAATATTTAATTAAATATGTAATTGTTACTATTAAAACAAATTCACAATATCTTCATCTATTCAGAAACTCAATCCTAATTATATGAAAATTGATTTGACCTAATTATTGGAAAATTGAGATAAAAAATTTATCCTAACACTATTTAATGAATAAATCAAAACAAATTACTCCATAAGATATATCCATTCAATTGGATTGAATAAAATAAATTAATTACTAAAAAACATTTCTCTACCAAATTGAATTCCTTGGAACAATTTCCCATGAACATGACTAGAAATAATAAAATAATTTCATTGATTCCTTCCTCATTGGGTACCCTTAGTATTTATGACTCCCTATATTCATGTGTTGAAATTTATATTCTAAAATTTATATTTAAATTATATATTTTAATAGAATGATAGGTTAGTATTTTTTTAGAACAATTCATAATAAAAATATCTTCTTCAAAATGTCACCACATTCAAAAACTTATTGAAAATATATATAACCTCACAAGGAGGATTTTATGTTTCCATAAAATAATATATATTTAATTATTTTTAAAAAAATATTATTAGTTAAATCCTTTACAACAAATATATAACCATTTGTGGTTAGTTGTTATGTGAATAAATATTCATGTTGGATGCTCAAACACACAAGATTATCATGGAAAAATGATAAAATTATGTATGATAGATTATAGTAAGATAATTAATATATTAAAAATATTATCATAATGCTCATATACTAACCTTTATAGGACCGTGATGTGGTTGAATGTATTATGACATGGTTTACCCTTACTGAAAACATGATGTTGTGTATACCAACAAACCATGGTTTTTCAATTTTAATATTTTTATAACAATTAAATGTCTATTTAATATAAAAACGAATGTATTAATATATAGAAAATTTAATGGGAATATACCATAGGTCATATAATTGACATGTGTCGATAGAATGTTTCTATTATAACGGTTAGGTTATCATTGAAAATAAGTTTTTTATAAAAAAAAGATTACATTGTGGTTGAAATTTTTTTATAGTGGTTGGAGGCAATAAAGTGGAATCCTATAATTATGTTCAATTCATCCTCCTAGAATTTATATTGAAATAAAAACCAATATTTCATTAATATAAAAATAAGTCATATCAATGTTGAGGTGATATTAGTTAACTATTGATGAGGTGTTGTAGATCACGATTCCAATTAATGAAGACAACTTAATCTAAAATTATTGGTGAAAAATAGGGAGGATAAGTATATAATATTTCTATATTTATAGTTATGTTGAAATGAGTAGGAGTGAACACCAATGATAATCCATATAAATCATATTGGTTAAGTCATTCATAGGATCTCTCTTAAACACACAATTTATTATCTAAAAAGATCTCATTTAAAGGTTGGGTGGTAACCCTAACATAAATAAATAGACTAAGATATTGTATGAAAATATAAAAACTTTAAAAAATTATAAATGAAGAAATATCCATTTATATATCCAAATAAAAATAAATATCAATATACCATATTTGAGTTCATTTTTGGACAAGGTATATATATTAACCAATCGAATCCTCCCACAACCATAAAATATATATGTCCAAAATAATAACCAAAAAATCCCCTCAAATTGTTCATGTAGTGAAAATAAGAAACATAATATAGTATATTTCCATGTAGGTCATTATAATACCGAACAAAGATATATAATAAAAATGAAGGACATTGAAATCAAATCTAGATTTCCGTGATTAGTACAAAATATCATGTATGGGATTCCACCATATTTATTTTCTCTAAATAAAAAATAATAAGTTTCAAACCACAAAAAATAAATATATTGGGGAAGTAATAGGGACATAGTCTATGAAAATTAGGGTGATGTTTTTATGAAATAATTTGCATGGATCTCATTTGAGGCATTAGTTGTTACCCACCTCTTCCACATTACCTTTATCTTCTAGAATGTGATTCAAATCAATCCATTATGAACTAGAATATTTCACTCAGGAAGATTTACCTAATTTACTATACAAAAATTTAATATTTCTAGTGATATGGGATGGTATGGATAAATACATATTTCCTTGATCTTTAAGCTATATGGAATTAAAATCAGGAAGTATTCCTTGGTTAAAATTATCCTCTAGTCCAACTATATTTTCATGAAGGATTTGATCTTCAATTGACCTGTAATATTCCTAAGTATTTTTAATCAAAATTAGGGTACCCAATCCACACTTGTAATTATAGAATAAGTCATCATTGATTTTATGAGTTCTTAAAAACATCACACATAGTTATAATAATGTTGCTTCAATTAGTTTTTTAATGTTTTCTTAGACCTCATTTTGGGTTTGAAATTCACTACATGTGGATTTTGTAATCAGTATATGTTACTTCCCAGATATTTTTAGTAATTAATTAAAAGAATTATAAATTAAAATAAATATTTTTAGGAAATATTTTTATTACATTTAATTGAAATGAAAATTGGATGCTTTTAATTATAATAATTTTTAAAAATTTCAATTATGTTAAATTTATGATGACATATTAATTTTACTTTTATGAAATATAGTATCTTGAAATGATATTTTCTGATAAATAAAGTTAATCAAAATTAATATTAAATTTAACATATAAGAATTGGTTTTATAACTAAAAATTGTGTTTAGAATATATTTTTTAAATTAAAATAATATATTCAAGAAATTAATGTGTTTAAATACAAATGTAAATAAAATTCATTAAATAAAAATAAACTTTTTTAAGACCAATTTATATGGAAGTAATTATATATATATTCATATTTATGATTTATTATGTTAATATTTATTTAAATAGAATTTTATTAAAGAAAATTAATATATTTAATGATATGAATTTACTAAATGAACTACTATGCCTTTATATGAATATTTACTATTATTAATTTATATGAAATTATAAATCATAATAATGTTAATATTATTTTCTATATATATATATATATTAAATTGTATGATAAACAAACATGGAATTATAATTATAATAAAATAATACTTTTTATATTATAATCATATTAAAAATATGAACATTGGATTGAATTAAAAATAATGATGCAAATTTGTTTAAATGTTTTTTTAACGAGATGATAAAAAAATTGAAAATTAAAACTAAATTGAGTTTGAAGTTCGTGAGTGTGAAAGTCATCGCTAGGGTTTCATTGGAGATCCTATGAAGTCCAATGTGGTCAGGAAGAGAGCTCATCTTCTTGATGTTAAAGTCGATGTGTAGAGGAGATACCGGGTGAGGTCAAACCCGAATGACGAGTAGGAGGGCACAAGTTTGAGTATAGTTGGGCTACATCAACCACCGATTGAAGCATGGGCATATTTCATCATTAAATTACATATAGAGGCTTCGAAGCATCATGTTGGAAGTGCGGTTATGCTTCAAATGAACTCCGTTTACTTCAAATTGAAGTATCTATACCGAAATTGGGAAAAATGATCCTTAATTTGATGAATTACCCCACGGTGTAGGTTTTCAGAATTTATTTTTTGTATATCCGAACCCCATGTAAGAATTTGTTTTTGGTTGTAATATGTTCCTATTTGTATATTTATTAATTTTTATCTAGAAATTGACATATTTCTGAATTTATTATCTGATGTCAACATCCTCCTTTTCGTGATTTCTTATATCATTCAAGTATGTGTTATTTAATTGTTTTCTTATTATCTATATCTTTTGGAATCATCTTAATAGTATCCTATTTTGTTATTTCCATCCATTTTTTATCACTCGATGATTACTCTTCCATTTAGAGTTTTTCTCGATTCTATATATAAATATATATATTGTCAAATCAATATCACTTATTTTATTACTTTTTTGTCAATATTCTCTGAAAATTTGTCATGATTCATTCATGTGTACACTGAAAGAATAAGAAAATAAAAATTATCTTCATTATTTATATATAATATATTATTTTCATTATTTTGGATATGAATTGACACTGAATTTTCTTATTTTCTTTGATGCATTCTGGATTTGATCTTTGGAAATATCCCTCATTGATTGAACAACACCAAGTCATTTATTTAGAGAATGGCCTTGAAACTGTCTCCACAATTGTTTTGGGTATATATAAGGAGGTGCTGAGAGTTTTTGGAATCAATAGAGTTTGTGAGGTAGAGGGGTGAGGCCTCTATTTTAAGTTATTTACCTTTTGAGAGGAAGTGTATATGAGGGATCTAATTTTCTAAAACTCTATCACAATACTTGAGATACTGATGAAAGTAATTAAAAGTTTATTAGGTAACAGATTTTTTATATCTATTCTTCAAATAATTTTCCATCCTAAATTATATTTGGGCAACATGATATTTATTTCATATCTTATTTCCATACATACAATGATGATTTTAATATATTTTACCTCTATTTTTAATCTAAGGTCTTCAAAAATTATTTAATTTTGTGTAGGGGAGAGTTTTACTTGATTTTAAAACTTATCAAATTAATAATTGTTAGTAAATGATATATAGTTTATTTATTTTAATTTCCTTGTTTTGATTAAGGAATATCTTTAATTAAATCTATAAATTTAATATTTATCAAAATGATGTTTAAATATGATTTGGTGTAATTGATGTTTTTATTTATTTATCTTTTCTGATTTTGCGTAAAAAAAATTATTTTTCAAGAGTTTGATGATTTTTTTCTTGATATCAATAATGAAATATGTTTTGTTATTTTGAAATTTTTTATAAATTTTTAATATGCTGTGATTTAGACTCTTATAGATAGATTGTTTAATTATTTTTATGTTTCCATGTTATTCTTCAAGGATCATATTAATACATGTGATTGGCATATAAATAAATATCATAGTTTATATTCTGCCAATGATATTTGTAATTATTGATGTTTCATATGAAAAAAAATTATTTCTATTATTATGTGAAATATATATATATATGTACTTGTATAATCTTAATTTAAATATTTATCTTAATTTAATTTATGTCTTAACCATATATTTGCTGAAGTACGAATTTTTATAACTACTAAAAACATAATTCTATCATATATATGTATCACATAATAATTATCATTATGTCCATAAATCAATTATTTTCTTTTCATGACATGTAATTGTTATTTTACGAATACATATATATATAAACACACACACAAATGCTTCAGAAATTAAATAAACTTTACAAAAAACTAATTTTCATGGGAATATGGATGATATTGTATGTGCGTGAATATTGATTAATCCTTCATGTGATTACAGAATGTGATGTATCATAAGATTTGATCGTACCAAGTCAAATATATATTTTTCAGTAAAGATTAGTATTTTTTGTTCCAATCATGTTTATATATATATTTCTGAAACTAAAACACCCGTGAAAATTATATGTATATAAAGAAAACTAATACAAAAATGTTTTATAAAAACCAGTACACAAACATTCTAAATACAATAAGGAATTGGATAGTGAATCCATCCATCAACTAGGTAGGCCCAAGATATCCTTCAATGTTTCATGTGGCCTTGGTTGTTTTGATTTTAAGAGCATGCTTAATATTTTCGACTGAATCACTGGATTAATTTTAAAATTGTTTTTGATGTATATTTATTTTTCAACGAATTATTTTCCAAATTTTTTTATAATCTAATATTTCAAATGTATTATCAATGTTATATTATTAAAATGGATTTATCAAAGGTTATTAAAAAACCTCACTAGGAAATTGAATTCTCACCCTTTTATTTTAAAATAATTTTTCATAGGTATCTTTCGAGATTATCGTAGATGTCATTGATTTTGGTGTTTTTGCATGCGGATGCTTAGTATAAATTTGTTTATTTTTGTTTCAACTCTATTAAATGTAAGGGTTTTTTTCTAATCCACCAGAACCTTCACAGGTAAAAGTCCATTTATTTGAATAAGTGTTATGTAATAGTTCAGATCTTTTTTATAAAAAAAAGGACACATCATTTTCAAGCACTAAGTTTTGAATAATGGGATCAGTGTGTTATAATTGGTATTATAAGAATTGTTTATCCAACATTGTAGATTATATGTCATAGTCTAAACGGTGTAGTTTAGAGCTAGCGATCCTAGAGTTTCCTTAATTCAGAAAAGGGAAATTCAGAATTTTCCAATGTTAGAAAAAATAATTGCGAGGATGTAATTTCTAAAAGGGGGGAAGAATTTAACATCCTAGATATTTATAGTAATTAATTAAAACAATTATAATTTAAATAAATATTTTTATGAAATATTTTTTTAATTTAATTAAAATGAAAATTTGATGCTTTGAAGTATAATATTTTTGAAAAAAAAATTATTTTAAATACATGACGACATTTAAATTAAAATTTTAATGAAATATAGTATAATGAAATTATATTATATGATAAATAAATTTAATCAAAACTAATATTAAATGTAACATATATGAATTGGTTTTATAATGATAAATTGTGTTCAGAATTGTTTTTAAACCAAAAAGATGTATCTGAGAAAACATTTGGTTTAAATACTTATGAAAATAAAATGTTTTAAAAAAATTAAACTTATTTAAAACTAATTTATTTAGAAGTTAATATTTATATATATATTACAATTTATGACTCAAAATGTGAATATTCATATAAATAAAATTTTATTAAATAAATTTAACTTATTTAATGATATCAATTTACAAAATGAACTAGTGTGACTTTATTTGAATATTTACTATTATTAAATTATATGAAAATATAAATAATAAGAATATTATTATTATTATTATTAATATATATATATATATATTTGAAATTTTAGGATAAAAAAACATGGAATTATAGTTATAATCAAACAATTATTTTTATATTATAAAGATATTATAAATATAAACATCAGATTGAATTAAAAAGAATGGTGAAAATTTGTTAAAAAAGGGCAAATTAAAATGAGAAGATAAAAAATAGAAGAAAAAAACTTAATTATTTTTTGGGACTGTGAGTATGAAAGGCATCACAAGGTTTTCATTAGAGACCCGATGAAGTCAAACATGATCAGGAAGAGAGCTCATCTCCTTGATGTCGAAGTCGATGTGTAGTGGATATACCGAGTGAGGTCGAACCCGAATGACGATTTGGAGAGGGCGAGTTCGAGTTTAGTTGGGCTACATCGACCTTTTATTGAAGCATGTGCATCTTCCATCGTTCAATTTCATATAGAGGTTTCAATTCATCATGATCGAAACATGGTTAGGGTTCAAATGAACTTGATTTGCTTCACATTGAATTAAATGGACCAAAATTGGGAAAAATGATCCTCAATTTGATGATCTACCTCACGACGTAGGTTTTCATAATTCATTTTGTATATATCTGAATCTCATTTAAG
This sequence comes from Viscum album, assembly GCA_963277665.1. Taxonomy (NCBI): domain Eukaryota; kingdom Viridiplantae; phylum Streptophyta; class Magnoliopsida; order Santalales; family Viscaceae; genus Viscum; species Viscum album. The sequence continues at coordinate 553,260,993 of OY728123.1, forward strand.
ATTTGTTTTAGTGTGTAATATGTTCTTATTTGTGTATTTCATCAATTTTCTCTAGAAATTATCATCTTCTCTTAATTTATTATCTGATGTCAACATCCTCCTATTCTAGAATTCTTATATATTGCAAGTAGGTGTTATTTTTTTTCTTATTATATAAATCTTTTGGAATAAGCTAAATAGAAACATGTTTTTTCAGTTTCACCGATTTTTTATCACTCAATGATCGTTGTTTCTTTTAGAGTTTTACCCAGTTATATATATATATATATATTTTTATCGAATCAATATCACTTATTTTAATGATTTGTTTTTAATAATTTCTAAAAAAAATTCCCGATTCATCATTGTGTACACTGTAAGTATAATAGAATCAAACTTCTCTTGATTATTAACATATAATATATGATTTTCACAATTTTGGATGTATATTGACACAAAACTATTTTATTTTCAATGAAATAATATGGATTTGAAAATTGAAAATGTTCCTCATTGGTTGAACGCCACCCACTCATTTATCTTGAGACTGGCCTTGAAACTGCCTCCACCATTTATTTGTGGTATATATAAGGAGGTACCCAGAGTTTATAGAATCAAGAGTGTCTGGGAGGTAGAGAGGAGAAGCCTCCATATTCTGATTTTCCCTTTTGATAGGAAGAGGTTATGAGAGATCTGATTTTATAAAACTCTAGCATGCTACTTTAGATCATGCTAGAAGTAAGGAAAACTCAATTAGGTACGGGATTTCTTATATTTATTCTCTCAAATTACTTTTATACCCAAATTATATTTATGAAACATATTATTTATTTCATATCTAATTTCTTTACATCTAATATTTATTTCAATAGATTCTTCTTCCATTTTTCCTCTATGGTCTTCAAAAATTATTTAATTTTGTGTAAGGGGTAGTTTTACTTGATTTTAATAATTATCTATTTAATAATTGTTAGTAAATGATATATAGTTTTTTTTATTTTGATTTCCTAGTTATGCGTAATTTATTTATTAAAATAAATAAATACTGTTTTTATTTGTCAAAATGATATTAAAACCTTTTTTTCATGTAATGGTTGTTTTTATTTATTTATCTTTTCTGATTTCTTGAAAGAAAAAAAATATTTTGCTAGAGTTTGATTGTTGTTTTCTTGATATCAAAAATAAAATATGTTTTGATTTTCTAAAAATTTTGATAAATTTTTAGTATGATGCTATTTCGAATATTATAGATAGTGTTTTTAATTATTTCTATAATTCCATCTTATTTTTAAAGGATCATATAAATACATGCGATTGGAATATATACAAATATCAATGATTATATTCTACCATGGATATTTGTAATTATCAACATTTCATTTCAAGATGGATTCATTTTGTTATTATGTGATATATATATATATGTACTTGTATAATATTCTTGTATATAACTATATTAAAAAATTTTTTGATTGAACTACATATTTTCTAAATTACAAATTTATAAATCTAATAATAACATAATTTTATCATATATATATGTTTCATATAAAAATTATCATTATGGCTGTAAATAAATTATTATGTTTTCATGACATGTAAATGTTAATTTATGCATAGGTGTATATTCAAACACACACACACACAAACATATTCATGAGAAATTAAATAAACCTTACATAAAATTGAATTTTATGGTAAGATGGATTAAATTGTAAGTGTTTGAATGTTGATTAGTCCTTCATAAGATTACTTAATGTGAGGTATGTAAAATTTATAATTTTCAGAAAATAATAGTATTTATTTGTTCTAAGAATGATTATAAATATATTTTATAAACTAAAACACTAGTCCAAATTATATGTATATAAGGAAAGATAATACAAAAATGTTTTATAAAAACCAGTACATGAACATTGTAAGTACGATAGGGAATTATATAGTGAATCCATCCCTCAAGTGGTAGTCCCGTGATAGAATTCAAATTTTCTAGTGGCCTTAGTTGTTTTGCTTTTAATTTGATGGTTAATATTTTCAAACGAATCACTTGATTAATTTAAATAGTGTTTTCGATGTATAATTATTTTTCAAATAATTATTTTACTAATGTATTTATAATTGAATATTTCAAATGTAATATAAAAGTGATATTATTAAAAGGGATTTATCAATGGTTTTTAAAATACATTACTGGGAAATTGAATGCTCACCCTTTTATTTTAAAATAAATTTTCACAGTTATAATTGGAGATTATCGTAGATGTCATCACTTTTAGAGTTAGCGCGCGCAGAGGTGTAATGGGAAATTGTTTTATTTTTTTTCAACTCTGTTAAATGTACGGTTTTTATAATACTCCAGAACTTAAATTTATAAATTTTCTTCTATTACAATTAATGGTATTTAATTATTCAGTTCTTTTTAAAAAAAGAACACAGCATTATCAGGAACTGAGTCTAGAAGAATGGGCTCGGGGCATTCTGGTATATCTGGCTATAAATAATAGTTTTTCCATTCTTGAAACCTAATACTTGCAAGGAGTAATACCTTTAATGTCGATATATATGTTATTTCCCTATATAGTAGATGATGGATGATATTGTTCTATCTTTGACATATTTTTTATCTTAGTGGATTATGAGTTTATTTTCAATCACATTCATCAAACATTTTCAGTCATACATCATCTCTTATAATATTCTCATTCAATTGAGTAAACTATATATTCCACCCATGGTCCAAATTTATCTCAACCTCAATTTTCATGAATAAAATATTTTTTTCGACACTTCTGGAGATATTCTAGGTATTCATGTTGATATATCCCATATCAAGCTATAATATTCATATCACTTCCCATAACTCCACTCCAAACTCCTTACTAGAAGATATATTTCTGTAATTTATAGGGACAATACCAACCTAACATACCTAAATGGCCTAAATAAAAATGGATATTGGTATATTGGTATCATGGTAAAGTACTTCAAGAAAAAATCATCAGCTATTTTTATGTTGAGTCACACACATAAGAGGTGAGAAACATCTAACCATAGTATCTTCTGAGGAAACAATCTATAATAGCGTTATACTATTTATATAAATTTCTTATAAATCCTTGAAAACTTATTTGTAATCACCATAAAGAGGTATAAAATTATTGTAAAAACAAGTCAATAAGTGGCAATTTTTGTTTAGTGACTTATATAGTACCTATGTAAATAGAAACGGAACTATGACACAAAGTGAATAGGTTTCCTATAGAGGTAATCTCCATAAATTTTAATCCCAAAAAATACAAAGGGTTATTATAAACATAAAAATTTACATATATTCAAGGATCAATTTGTTGTTGAGAAATATACATTAATTAATTAAAATAAATTTCTATGATATTTTAGGTTTCGAGTTTTGTAGAATTCATAAAAAGAAATAGCTAAAAAATTATTTCTCTTTAAACTGAATGAAATTTTGTCCACTATATAAAAAATTTATTATCCCATAAAATGTAATCAACATTTCCCAAAATTCTATATACATGATAATATTCCTAACACATTATAAATATTTAATTTTATCATAAAATTGTGAAATAGAAACAAATTAATGGAGTGGCCTTTAATACTTATGGAGTGTAAATATAATTATGAACAGTCAAATTTACTAAGTGATAATTTGATGATCATATGGATCTAATCATGGAATATTGAAAATTCATACAGAATAAAACATAGGTCATAAATAATCTCATAAATATTAACATAAAATAAGACATGTTTCAAAATATAGATCCAGCAAAATAAGACAAAAGAGTACAAATTAGACTATGAATAAGAATAAAAAATCATCATTATTAAAATGTGGAAAATATCAGAATATGGAATTAATAGTTCGATGACCCACATAATATGTGACTTCCATTTTGAGAATAGGAAATGAATTTCTGAATTCCTCTCACAGGAGATATAATTATTTATCCAATGCATTTCCGGGTGAAATATGACCCCACCCATCATTGAACCGTACATAAAAGTTCCAATTGAAAAAACCAACTGAAATATATAAATATATACAAAACAATGAAATTTTTTGGGATTCAAAAACAATTAAATGAAAATATTTCACGTTTTATTTCCCAAAGATCCCATGGAATGAAACTAGGTTTTGTTTAATACATCGTAAATAGCACATGGAATGAAATGTGTAGACATAAATATTCAACATTTTTTCTGTTAAATACCATTCAATAAACATAATAAATAACATTTTATTTACATTTTATATTAAAATATTATATATTGGAGACAATAATTTCCATATTCAATTGATTGGTGTAATCAAGGTGAACACCCATCACATCATATAATGAAAAATATGGTTTTCACAAAGCAAAATAATTGGAAGAAAAACTATCAAATTTCACGGTGGATGGTTAGGAAAAAATGGTAATAATAGATCATGTAATTTATAGATAAGAACATTAAAAAATCAATATATAGAAAAAATAGTTTTTTTAGAAAATAAAATATCCATAGAGTAGAAAACAAAACATATAATGACGTTGATATAAAAAACATCATTCCTAAAGAATCCATTGAAAAATATCACACATGTAAATAATAAGAATTTAATTTATTTAATACCACATGTTTAATATTTTTTTTATATTTACATTTATTATTGGAAAAATCATGAAACATAAATATCATTTGGGTAAATTATTTTGATATTAGAATGGAAAATACTTGTGAAAACATAAGGGAGGTTCTAAAAATAATTACATGGATTTAAAATAATATATTACCAGTTAGTTTTAGAACTAACTTCTGAATAGGTGAAGTGAATTATTTGGATAATAATTACTTTTAAATGTAATATCTAAAAAAGAGTATTGAAAATGGAAAATTATTTTCTACAAAAAGGGGATCTAAATTGGTTAATAAATACATGTTTATAATACAAAAATTATTTTAGAAAAAAAAAATTATAAAATAAAATATTATAAAATATTTGAGTTGTTGAACCCAAACCGGGAAGATCAATGTTAATGATTAAATAAGATAACTCATGAAATGAGATTTGAGTTATAAACATTACATATAGGAAACATACTCTATATTGAATGAAATATTTGAAATGATTCATTTGTATAATTATTTTTGAAAAATAGGATAATACCGCATAATAAAATAAATTTTCACAATTATCCCAAAATAAATGAAATAAGGTTTTTGTAATGATCATAACTCATATAATTATAATTGGTTAACTAAAAACCTCCCACTATAGGGATAGCAATTGAGTGTAGGGAAAATTATAGAAAATGACATGATTTCAATTTATGTAACAAAATTATTGTAAGTAAATTTATTACAAAAATTATTAAGAATGTAAATAAATAGAAAACCATCCAAATTAATCATGGTACATAACATGTAAAAATATTCTATGAATGATAAATGATCTTAATAAACCACTTACTATAATTAATACATAGTATAAATGTTCCCTAATATCACGTATAACCAAAACAACTATCTTAATCACCCATTATAAAATGTTTATAATAACTATATCATTTTATTAAAATAATTTATAATTATTCTCTTCATATATATTTGATAATTATTATTTTTATTCGATTTGGGGTGTGATTAATCGTGATCATTCTGAATGGGTTTCATAATAGTTGTATTGATATTAATTATTTTCCAAAATTTCATAAATCCTAGAATAAATAGGGTTATTTAACACTCATTTAATTATTTATTATTTTGGAATTTAAATTTATTTGAGGTATGGTTTCTATCATTAAAGATTAATTTGTTTACGAGCATGTTTCGAGGAATCTTTGGGAACCAAGGTTATTTTAAAAAATATTGAGTTAATTTTTTATATTTATATTGTAGAGATGATATCATTATTTTCTAATTTATAATATATATTTCTATAATATAATTACCACTATCTTCTATTATATAAATTTATATAAATTTTCACGTATTTGGTTAAACCATTCCAAATTAGAACAAAACATATTTAATGGATGAAAACAATGTGATTTAGTTTTTAAAATATTATAAAAGAAGTATATTTACCATATTTAGTGTTTATAAATGTGTTATATCAATATTTAAAATAATTATATGAATAATATGACAAACTATATGATGTTATTTACTTGTATGAAGAATGGTTATTTATAGAGCACTCTTTTGAACGTTTGAATATACTATGATTATTTATTTTTATTATTGTTAATAATTTAAAAAATATCTCTATATAAGTTTAATAATTTTATAATGGTTCTAGTTATCAAATTAATCAATTATTGTAACTATATATGTTTTTAGGTAATTAATGAAAAAATGAAAATGAATGGTTTCCTGGAAAATTATTTTTGTACTCACGCATAGATGCTGATTTATTTTTCCAAAAAAACATGGAAAAGTAATAATATGAATTATTAGTTAAGAATATAAAATATTTTATAAATATATTTCTTAAATATTTTATTAACTATTAATAGAATATTTATAATTAGGCGACCAAAATAATATTTTGCGTTGTGCAGGTGGTAGTTTGCAAAACCCAGGAATTCATGTTTCATATTTCTAAATAGATTAGAGAAATGGGGATATTTATTTCAATATAAATTAAATTAAATAAAAGTATACTAATTATAAAAATTTAAATTTTTTGTAATTGTGTAATTTTTTCCCTAGAATATGTTTACATAAAGAATTATAATTGAGAATTTTTTTAGAAATTTGTTCTTTATTTATCGGGTTATCTCCATGTCAAAGGGTCTTAAAACATTGATGGATAATGTATAAAAATTAATATAATATTTAAAATGATGATTAGACTATAGAGGACTGGTTTGGGCAGAGTGTATTTGGAAATAATTTGGTTTTTGTGTTAGGGAAATTGAGTTGCGGTGTTCAAAATTTATAACAAAAAGTTATGATTTTTTTTGTAAAAATAATATAACATTTAATAATGGGAAGTATATTTTAATGAATGATGCTCTAAAAATATAATATAATGGAGAGGTAAAGGGTCAAATTAAAAAAGTATTGAAAAAAACCTTCCAAAAAAATCATAAACCTATTTTTGGTTATTCCCTCTAGGTTAAACCCTCTTGACCCATTTTGATTATTATTGAGGTAAATAGTTTTTACCATTATAATTTATCATTTGTACAAGAAAATAAATTAACCCTTATTACATAACATCAATAAAATGATTCTAAATAATAATTCTATAATATTATATTACTTTTAAATTGATATTTAATTTAATTTTCTAAATGAATAATATATTAATAGTTTTTTTGAAAAATATAACTTATGTACTATAATTTTAATTAGGGAAATTTAATTACAAAAATATATTTTTAAATTATAAAATCATATATAAAATACAATTTTGGGATTAGAAAAAAATTTAAATATTTTCCTACACATACATATATACAAACATTTTCCTAAAAGTAATGTATTTTTAAAAATATTGTTTATCATTATTCACCAAAAATTAATAGTTTTTGGAAATATCTTGTCACGACCCGCCCTCGGGGTCCGTGCCGTGACTACCCCAAGCCCGCCTTCCATAGGCCAGGGGCTGGCGACTAGCACCAAGGCGTAAATCCCAGTAAAAATGGAAGGCATTGCCTTTGAAAAGTAACCAACTCCACAGAGTAAGCAAGCGGAAAGTAAACACTAAACAAACAGAGTACAACTGAAAGTGCGGAAAAGTAAATGGGTCAGAATACAAACCCAAACTGAAAGTAAAGTACAACTCGAAAAGGGAAAAACAGCAACTGTAAAGTAAAAGCCGCTACTCCGAGCTGTCCACCGGAAATCCCACCTGAAGGGTGGGTACAGATAGCTCCTCTGCTCCACGGGTCCCGCCGTCCGCTCCGTGCACGTTCCGCCCAGTGGTCCTCCTCCGGGTACCGTCCCGCTCTACAAGCCTCAGCTAAGTCAACGCTGTCCGTCGTCTGCAACCAACACAACGTAGTGCGGGCGAAGCCCGTGCAGGGGTGAGTATAAGCTACTCAGTAGGGACCCCGAGACCCCTGAAGGTCTCTCAAATCCACAAAGGATAAACCACAAAGAAAAGTACAATCACGAAGTAACAACCGACACTGCTTAGGTATATGCCCATACATATACCTAAGTCATCAATTCAGATACGCTCCAACCTCCGAGCCCAAGTACAACTCAGTCCACGCAGGAAAGTATACGTAATCCACAAAGGGAAGCAAAATATAATCCACACAGGATTGCACAACACAATCCACACAGAAAACAACAGGATTCAGCTCACACAGGTATACTTCTTCAAGGACGATAAAGATGATCACTGATCCATCTAAGTCGTCGGACCCACGAAGGATCGATAGGTAACTAACCCCCGCAGAAGACCCACACAGGATCGGGCTCACACAGAACCTGTAGGCGCTGGCTCACACAGAACCGCTGAGCGCAAGGACCCACACAGGATCGGGCTCACACAGAACCTGTAGCACTGATCCACGTAGGATCGTTGAGTGCTGTAGTCGTCGTCGTCGAATCCACACAGGATCTCTGTACTGTCGTCGTCGAATCCACACAGGATATCTGTACTGTCGTCGTCGCAGTCACAGTAGCAGTCGTAGCAGTAGAACAGTCGCAGCCAGCACTAGGGTTCCCGCACACAGCAAGCTCGTACGGAGGATCCGCTCCACGAGCCGAGAGGCTGATACATAAACTGTCACGAAGACCGAAGTTGATGTATCCAAAAGTTCCGTATCGTCAACCGGAACTCAACGCAACAGACGGCGCGTCGATCGGACGCCCGGTCTGAGAGTTATTGGCATTTTCGTCTCCGGGGCCCGGTTGGTTTTAAGGCAAAACCAACCCGACCGTACTCCACCTGCGTCCAAACCTCGGGCGGAGTATGCCAAAAGATCCGTCTCACTAAGAGGAACACTACGCGACTGACGGCACGTCAATCGGACGTCCGTAGCTCAAGATATGTGCGTTTCCGCTCCGAAGGCCCGGTTGGTTTCGTGAACGAACCAACCCGGCCGAACTCAAAGTAAACCGAAACCTTGAGTGCGATATACCGAAACGACCTTCTCGATCCAAGGATCGCGTTACCGCAGACGGTTCGTCATTCGGAGGTCCGAGGCTCAAGTTATGAGCCAAAAACCGAAACTGGTTCGAAACGGGGGGTCCGGGTCCGGGCCGACCCGGCCCGACCCCCCCCCCCCCCCCCGGGGGCGGCGCGGCGGCTGCGGCGGGCCGCGGTGGCGGCGGCGGGCCGCGGCGGCGGCGCCTGGCGCCGCACGTGGTGGTCACGCGGGGGGGGGGGCTTGATTGCCCCCGCGGTTTGATGGCGGCGCGGCTTTGCCGCGCCGATTTTGAAGGGACGGCCCCCGCACGTGGGGGCCGCTTAGTCACGAAGCGGGGGCTTAATTGCCCCCGTTGTTTTGAAAGGCGGCACGGCCTTGTGCCGTGCCAAAAAGCAGGAAACGGCCCCCGCAAGTGGGGGCCGGCTCGAACAAACCGGGGGGGCTTTGCCCCCCCCTCCTTTAATTGAACCGCCCCCCTCATTAAGAGGGGGGTTTGAAGAACCGGCCGGGGGTTTAATCCCCCGGTTTTATGACATCCGGCCGGCCCGCTGGCCGGCCGGTTTTTACCAACGGGACCGGAAATTCCGGTCCCGCCCTCGACTTCCGACGCCGGCGGCCCGGCCGCCGGTCTCCTCTTCCGCCCCGGCCCGGAACCGGCCGCGGTCTTCTCATCCCGCCGCGGCCCGGAACCGGCCGCGGTCTTCTCGTCCCGCCGCGGCCCGGAACCGGCCGCGGTGTTCGTCGTCCGGCGCGGTGCGACGGCACCGCGCCCCTTTCTCCGTGCCATGGATCCTTCCAACGCGGCGCGACGGCGTCGCGTTCTTGAAGACTCTCCTCGGCGAAGCGCGACGGCGTTGCGCAAAATAAATGAACGTTCATCCGCGTGGTGCGACGGCACCACGCTACTTGTTTCCACCAGCATAAACAAACATGAACGATGGAGGGGGGATTCGGCCGTGTTCGTGCGGTCCGGCCCCCCTCACGTTAAAGAAATAATAACGAAACTTAAATAAATAAGCCATACGTTAGACTTGCTATTCACGATCAAGAAAAGGAGTAAGAAAACCAAAATGAAAACAAAAACCCCTACCTCGGGTTTAAGATTCAAAGGTTCGGCTAAGCTCCGCGGAAGACGGCGTCGCGGAGGTCAGGTGTCGCGGTCGTCGTTCGTCAAATCCGTTGACGAAGTGTTATGCCTGAAGAGACACGTCGTTGGCGGATCTTCGTTTGTCGACGAAGAAGGTCCGATGAGGGTGCGGCGTTCCCTTTTTAAAGACACCGAGGACGAAGAAGAGAGGCGTCGTTCTTCGTCGGAGTTTGAGAGATCTTCGTTCTTCGTCAGAGCTTGAAGACGAAGAGGAGCTCTCAAAAAGTTCTCAAGGGAATAAACAACAACCCTTAAACAAATAAGATTGCATCTTATTTTATTAACACATAACTCAAAAGAATTTCAAATGTTTGAAATTCAAAAGAGTTTAACTCCCCAAAATTAAATTAAGTAACTTAAGTCATTAAAGAGGGGGGGGGGGTTAAGTATGTTGAGAGAATTTGAAAAGAAAAGGGGGTTCTTGTGGGCCCCACCACACTTAATCCTCCCAAGGGAGGTTAAGTGGGTGTGGGTCCCACTTCCAACCTCCTTTGGTAGGTTTTTAATAAGTTAAATAAAATTGTTCTACACAACTTTATTTAACTCAAACTAAAAACCCCTAAAACTAACTTTCAACCCGCAACAAACGCAACTCCCGAAAAGGTCTCTTTAAGCGAATATCGGTGCTGCGAGTTCATCGGTGCCCTCGGATTTCAATTCCGAGCACCGGATAAAAAGTTAGGAATTCCCGCTCGTTCGTTCACTGAACGTACCCGAGCCAAACTTCGGAAATTAATTCCGGGCACTCCGGGCCTCGGAATCAGGTGCCGTCTGAAACCGCGCTCTTGTAAAATTCTAAAGAAAATTAAGAAAAAATTTTCCTTGAATTTTACGGGTCTTTACATATCTAAAACAATTATCATAAGATAATATATTTATGATTATTAAAAATGTTATTTTTAAAATTTTAACTTAACATTATAAAATATATAAATTTATCTTTTAGAAAATTGTATAGAATTAAAAAAATATCGTTTTATAAGAAAATAACATTAATAAATACAACATATAATTATTATTAATTTTTATAAAACATTAATAAATTTAGAAGTAATCAGAAAACATTATATTTTATTGAAATAAATATTTAATAAGAATATATTTTTTATAATTTTATATAATTTACAACACAAAAAATCTGTGATTGTTAAATAAATTAATGAATTATATCATCTTTTAATATATATAAATACATAATTTTTTAATGTATTTACCCTTAGTAGTACTTAATTATTTAACATGTAGAATAATCAGCTATATTGAATACATATATATATACACCAGGATTTTATTTATGTTTGGTGTTGCATGACATGAATGCTATAGAAAATATATGACTTAATTAGTGGAAAATATATAATAAGATAACATGTTATCACAATAATTGGGGTATAAAATTACTTATAGTCTATATCTATAAATTTTATAATCATTCCTATAAGAAACCATGATTTATTGTTACTAAGTTACACGATCCATGTACCGTTTCTCTAGAAAATCACTAACATTACTTGGTCATTGAAGCATAAAAAATTATGTTATTTGAATTTTTAATATGTGCAATCCAATAATAAATTCATAAATAGCTTTAAATCATATATTATTTACATTACTAATATATATTTAATAATTTTCATTCTAAAAGAATAATATATATATTTTAAACTATGGTGAATATAATTAAAGATTCTTTTTTAGACTTATAAGGTAGTATATGTTTGAAAAATAAGAACTTCCACACGACTTTATAGAGTGTTGTGTTCCTTTGAAAACTCATGTGAATATAGATCCAAAACCACATAAAATTTATTTCTACTCCCACAATCCTAAAAAAATAAGTTTAAATGATTGGAACAAAGTGTATAATGACAATAGGTTACTATCCTGGGTGGGAAAAATGTTATTAACTATTATTTATAATGTATTTTCTCTCTATTTATATACATAACCAGATTTTAAATAATAGTTCTCAACAAAAACATGAGTTTGTAACATAATCAATATATCTCAAATGATATTATATCCACTGGTCAATATAGTTTCTATATGATTATTTATTTTATATCTAAAATTTCATTAGAGGAAATATAAATGATTTGAAATAAATATAAAACCTATTATTTACCATAATTATACAACCATAATTATATTAATGTATACATTTAATTTTGATAACATAATTATATTCAAAGTACATGAAAAAATATATGATTACTAGAATAGGATGTTATTTGAAAATCGTTCTTGGAGAGCCCTATATCATTACCGTGTGAACTCATTCATATCACAATGATTTTCTAGAATTTCATAAATTAATATCCTAATGATTATGACTTTACCTATAGCCTATAAATAATTTATATTTTCTTTACAAACTAACTCAAAAATAATTATGCACAAATTGTTTTTTAAATGATTGATTACTTAAAACAAGATGCTTATTTTTTCAGTATACCTCATAGAAAAGCTAGTAAGAGGCAAGAATTATTTACGGGTATGAAAAAGTCCATTAATTTTTAAATTTTTTTAAAAGTTATATCATTCCAAAATAGGGTAAATTTATTGTATTTTATATTTCATTATTTAATATAATGTATAGTTTTCCTTCATGTGTTTATAAACACTAATTTTAGTATGACGTAACATTGAAATTGTAATTAAAAATATGAAATAATATATTGTTGTACCTAGATTGACACTATAATTATTTCTGGTAACAATCATTAAAAACTCAAATTAATCCAATATAGAAATCCAAACATGATTGATCACACTTTTGATATAGTAATCACCCTTTATTATCCTCTAATATAATTCATCGGTCATTTTTAATATTTATAAACTAATTTAATTTCCAAAATTATAATATTAATATATGTATGTAACATATTATATTTAATATCCAAGAACATCAATGGGAATACATTAAATTTATATGAATATAACCAAAATAATATTATAGATATATTTATTTCAATCCATTTAAATTATTCTAATAAATATTTTATGAAACATGTGAAGAAAATAACCTCCCGTAGGTTTAACTCCCTCAAAATCCATTGTATGTTATAATTATGTTGAACAACCACACTCTTTATAAAGTGAGATGAGATTTTACAAATTTTCATTTTTTATTTTGACTACACTGGGTGAGGAAATAGGTTATCAAAAATATTTATCATCCTTTTAATGTTTAAAAAATGTTTTATGGGTGGGTTCCCAATTGTATTCATTCTGTTTTGAATGGAATACACAACATTAGAGACAATGATGGAAACCGAAGATTCATGGATTACATATTACCTAAATTGAAGAATTTTTTTAAACAAATATACAACAATAATTTAAATATGAAATCATTAGTTAAAAAAAATTCTAAAATTTTACAGATGAAATAATATTGTGAAAATTTCATTTATCTATCTTCAATCACTGTTATATCTTTATATAGGTGATGTTATAAAAGTGTAAATGTATACATGTCATTATATTCTATAGTTATATCTTTTTTACATAGAAGATAATATGAGTTAATGGAATTAGGTGGAATCCACACAAAATATCTGATTAGTATCCCCATTTAGTGTGAAATATTAATATTAATAGGAGATTTCAACACATAATATAAATGTTTTGAAGATCAACATGTTTATAAAGACTTATTCTACTTTAATATATTCTAGATTGTGAGGAAATTATAGGATATTAGTAATGATATCAGTTTATTTAGTGTTTTCTCACAATTTTCTATAGTATTTCAAATAAAGGGTACGTAATTTCATTAATTACAAATTTTAAATATGTACTAATTTTAATTTTATTATTAGTCTCCCACAATTTTATCAATTCCCAATAATTGTCCCCATTAGAATAATAATATCATATTTTATGGAAATTCTGTTTTTAGGGATCCATATTTCCAAAATTATAACAATGTTTAAATCCAATAAAATTTTATGAAATTATTTTATGTATGGGGTCCTACAATTTGAAAATCGGAAACTATATGATCAGTTGAACGGAGTAAATAACTAGAAAAATAATATCTTATATTTTCTCAACGCATTCCACTAAAATTTAATTCAAAAATATATGGCCATTAATCCCAATAAAAATATATTTATTTAAATTGACTATCTTAATTAATATATCATGATAATTAAAATCTTCCCTAACAAAGCCCAAACTAATTATTTTAGTATGATTCTAACTTAATTTAAATGGATGAAGTCTTGAATTGAATTAATATATAATTGGGAAATTTTTTATATGCATAAAATGTTTTTATCTGTCAACCAATATATTTAATATAAAATGATTTTTACAATATATATTAATGATATTCTATTAAATTTTTTTGATATAGTCTATTTATATCAATTCCATATTTTCAGGTTTTTTCTATTATTAATGTGGTCATAGTTACTTGTAAATAATATAAATAATTAAAATGGATGAAATATAGTATAATTGATCATGAGCTCACAAAATGGATGATTTCTTATGTGGAATGTAAATTAACCCATCACCCAAGGGGAAAATTCCTTGTGTTATTCTGGGACTAAGTTGTAGAATTCCATGAATCCTCTAATGTATCATTTCGGTTGGTTTCCCATTGTAGCATGAATCCATCTAGAAACCATCTCCATGTTTCTGGATTATCCATCCATATATATTTGGTTACATAACCTGAATGTGAGGGGAATGAGAATGGTGTTTACATATACAAAACAAAATAAAGTGAATCATTTGTATAATGAAATAAGAAAAGCTGATATGTTGATATTAAATTTAATTTTATAATAAATAATTTCGATAACTTTTGTAATTGATATTAAATTAAATAAAACCAATAAAAACAATGGGATTATCTAAGATATTTACCAGTCACATACATGCAATAAATATTCATTTTAAATAATTATATTACAATAATATTGAATCCATTATCATTAAAATAAAACATAAAAAAATTTATCATATTAATTTTTGGATTAATCAATCAACTAATTTTATCATATGTATAATTAAATATATCATTGATACACCTGTACATTTTGATTTTAAATAAATTAAATAAATAAAATTTATTTGTCTTATACTTGGAGGAATTATGATGTGTATCTATATAAAAAACCTGACATGGTCTTTATTATATACAATGCACTAACACGACATATCATACACACGATATGTGATGTAATTTAATTTCATGTTCTATCAAGAATTAGAAAATGAGATACATGAAAATTATATTGTGTGTACTTATTTAATAAATTCACCTTATAAATTATGTAACATCCTCGCACGACTTACAGTTCCAAATTTTACGTTCAAATAAATTAATGATTTAATGTCACATTTAACGTATCAAAAAATGTGTAATATGAAAGAATTAAATATAGAACCATATTAATTAAGATTAGTGACATATTAATAAATTTAAATTCTATGTTAATTTATATAGGTGATATACACCAAATCTTGGATTCAAATCAATGAAAATGGGCATGAATTAATTAAGAATTTGGATATAATAGCCCCATGCGTGATGTTATTAGGTGGAATGTGAATTAATTCCACCATATATAAATTAGTTATTCTTCAAGTACAATAATCACATCTGATATGTATTAATTATCCTATATGTTAATGAAATATCTTATGATTGAATTAATTATGCCATGTTTGTATTAAATACACTGTATATGAATTAATTTTATGGAGTGTGAAATTTTTACATAGTTTATAAGTTAATTACATAATGTGATTTTGAATTTCCAAAAAAAAATTGTATTAATTAAACTATGTTTATGTTAATAATACTTTTCATGATTTAATTAATTGCATTTTTCAATTTACCACACAACCACGACATCATTTGGGGTTACAAGACATGTTTTCATGTAATATGTCACGTAGCCTGGGAAACCATGTATGAAATCCATATGGTTATTTATATTTAATTCATATTTTTTACTCGTTCATGGTTATATGGGGGAGAAATGATGATGTTATGAATGTACATCATCATTTATATTTAATATTTGATAAAAGATAATTGAAAACTAAATATAAATCTATATATCAATCAATAATAACATGGTAATTCTAAATTTGAATGTTACCACTCCAATATAAAGTGATGATTCTAGAAATAATGAATCCAAATGTTGGGAATATATAAAATTTTCTTTTTTTAACATTCAATGGATTATCAGCAATATAGATAATGATTAATTTAATTCATAATAAAATACGTGTAAATAGTATTCACAAATGTTTTCAATAGAACACAGAGAGAGAGGGAGATAAAGAGTATATTTTAAATTTATTTTGTAGATAATATGACTTTATAATGAAATACAATGGTCATGAGTTAATTAGTTTATGTGTGTTTTCATAGTACAAAAACACTTTAGGTTTATTTTCAGTGCTTAGGGGGGTGGGGTAGAGTATATATAGCAGTGATCTACACATTTTATTTCGATTTGAGAATGTTGTTGATGGTTCTACAAGTGCATTAATGGGGGTAATGATCATCTTATGTCCCTCCCTAAAACTATAAAAATCCCTTCAGGTTAGAAATATTTTCTCTTGATCTATCCAAATTGAGATGAGATGACGGATGAAGAGGAAATATCTTCATTGAGACACAATTCTCGGTGTAGGAGAATGCTCTTCAAAATAACTAACCTCTCACAATTTTCAATGTAGTATATTTATAAAGCTTTTAAGAGTGTTTAATATATTTAATTAATTTTTTAATGTTACATATTAATATATAAAATAAAAAATCAGGATAATTTCTTTTAAAATATACTTATTTATTTTATTGCATTGCGTTCACTAAACTACACATATATAAATTATATTTTTGCATATAATAAATACATATTTATCACTTAGACAATAATTGGGTCTTATTCTCATCCTTGAAATTATTTATATTTCTTGAATAAATTTTAAATTAAATAATATTTATTAAATGAATATATAAATCAATATTATATTCATGAAAAAAATAAAATATTTATTTTAATACCAATGGAAGTTAATATAATATTTATAATTAAAAAATTATAGATAACCATGAGAATAATCATAGAAAATTTAAAATTATAATTTCGTTTAATTGTAATATGTATTCCAGACCATTATGACATTATTTTATTATAGATGAACAATTGATATATTATAATGTATTTATTAGTATTAATAAGCATGAATAAATGAGAAACCTAATGTATAATGTAGTTTATAATTGGGGATGAACCCCAACAACCATTCCAATTTAAATCCACCATACATAATTTTTACATATATTTATTCTCATTTAACTATATACCATTATATTTATCATATAATTTTCATTAATTTACATCATATTTTATAAATATATTATTTTATACAATAACCAAATTTGTAAAATCCTGACCCATATTTCACTGAACTGGTGCCCTGAAGTGGTTTTAAAAATAACAACATGGGTGTAACCTCGTACAATATAGGATTCTCAATATCATCTAGGGACAATTCAATAATTATGAGGAGGAAATACCTACATTTCATATTTCGAAAATATAATTAAATAAAAAATAATCATACACATCAAAGTATTAATAATGTATAAATTAACAAAAATAGAATCATGTTATTATAAAATGAAATACCTATAATTCATGAATATTAACACGTTGAATATAACATCAATATACCACTAGGATGATCACCTATAAGAAATAAACTACTGAAAAAATTACAAAATTATATATTGACAACTACATTGAATGTCACAATGTTCGTCCATAGTAACATATTGTGATTATCTTGCATGATGATAAGACTCCACGTGAGCAACCCACTAAATCATGAAATCATGTGCTGGAGACCAATCTATCATGCATCCCTTCACATCATGAATTCTAACATTAGGTCTTCATACAATATAATGTTCACATACTGGTTGTGAGAAAGAGATCATAGTGTCTCTCCCCTAATGTTGAACCAGTAAGCCACTAACTTTAGTGAATGATAATGAAATATACACATCTAGATGGAATATAACTTAAATAATTAAAAAAATGAAAGTTGATCCATAGGTCAATGACACTAATTAACCGTACATTCATTGTCTTATGTCATGGTATCTCTGATAATGTATTTATTACCATACTTACTGAATAACATGCAGGTAATCATGTTTCCGGTGTGGAAGACAATTATCATACAATTTAATAAGAACAACATACACTATATTAATATTTTCATTCTTATTTTTTTATTTTTTAATATTATATAATAAGAGAGTTGAAAATTAAACATATTTTAACAGAAGAAAAATATTTATAATGTATATAGAATAATTCAATTGTATTAATGAAATTCCTTCATAAAATGGGATGTATATTATTTCCCTAAATACTCATGGATGTGGATGGTTTTTTGTGAATGGTGGTTTCCAATTATATTTTTTCTTAGTGTGTATCAAGGACATGAATATTATAATATAAGATATCAATATTAAAAAGATTAAATTTAAATAAAATTTAATCCTATTTTTAATAATAAATATATTAATATATTAAATTCTAAATATATATTTATATATATAATTTTTTTGAAGATATATTTTAATTTATATTTTTTTAGTTCATATTAAATATATAGAATCCGCCATCATAATGATAAAAAAGTTAAAAATTAGACATTATAGTGGAATAATGAATAAATTAATTTTGAAAATTCATTTATAAGGGTAGAATGATAGTCATCGAAAATACTAAACATTTTATGTATAATCTATAAATTATAAATATATTATAATGATTAAATTGGTTTTTGTTTTTTTATATTAGTTACACATTGATAAATAAATTGAAACATTTGTATATTTCTATAAAAATAATAGACTTTTCCATATCGTAGAATATTTATGGAATCCTAAATATAGAAAGTCAGTATAAAAAATCATCTGTTGATAATGATTAAATATTTGAATCACAACATAACCAATAAAGATAGTGTAATTTTTCGGATAAATAAGATTTATTTTGAATGGTATCGGTCAGATGTAACAAAATATATGTAATATATAAGTGGATAAGTTCTAAGGATACAATCACATGAATATAATCTGAATGAATAAAAATTGGATAAATATGGTAATAATGAATCTTAACTAGAGAAAAAATTTACATTATTTATAGATTTACTGGATAAAAAACATCGTTGTATAAAATATTTACGTAAAAAATATACCAATATGTCATTGTATAGGAAACAAAGTAATAGGGATTATTCCCCTATTTGTAATACCTAAAAAAAATTAACAAAAAAATAGAAATTATTATGTGGTAAATGATATTGTTTAGATATTATCCATTCATAATTAGATTAGAAATATTTATTGTAGAATGTGAAAAATAATCCACATCATCATCAAAAAATATATAATAATATTTTTCAATGAGAAAATAATTTTTATCAATAATAAATACATAATAAAATTTGGAAGAATTATCTATAATTGATAAAAGAAATACACCAAATATTAAAAAAATTATTGAAATTAATTTAATTATTAAAATCAATAAGAAATTAGGAAACCAATCATGAGACATCTAGAATGAGTAATTTAAATATAAAAAATTCCATTATCGAATATTTTCTATTAGAGAAATCATTTCAACTAAACATGAAAACAATATGTTGAATAATAAAACATAATGATATAATGACCCTTAGATATTTATAATATAAAATACTCCTTGAATAGACAAATCATCAGAATACACATTAAAAATGTATTATTCATATAGGGATTCATAAAATTTAAATAATGTTATAGAGAAGGGATATTTGGTATGTAAATAAAACTAGTATACTATAAATGTTTATACTATCTGATTTATAATTTATTATAAATATTTATAAATTTATTTTATTTTATTTTATCAAAATTCAAGTTTATTATTATGATATTTAAAATAAAATTGAAATTATTTATTTTTAGTGAATCTATAAATTCAAAAAATATTCAAAATATACGATTATTCGTTTTTAGAAATTAAGTTGAGTATAATTTATTAGTTAAATATTTATTTTGAAAATTTTCTCCAATGTAAATGGTAAATAATTCAGGATTATTTAGATTAATGAGTGATAAAATGTTTATGTTTTATATAAAAATTAGTCATCCAATTAAGAAAAACAATATTGTTCAATGAGATATGTATGTTTTTTGGAAACTATATAAGATTTTATACGTTCTAAAAAATGATTCCTAACTAACTATATCATTTTAATATTGAAATTGGTTGTTTTTAATAATATTAAAATTAATTTGTGTATGAATAAAATAAAAAAAGTTTGTTATGCAAATTTTTATTCACCTTAGAAATGTGATGATGCAGAAAACTCCATAAAAGTTATGGATATTTATAAATTTCCTATATGTTTGAAATGATTATCCATAAGATGAATTAATATCTGTATAAGGAGAAATAGATATTTTATAATGTTTCATAAGTTTAAAATAAACATATATATTACTAGTTATAGTTCTCGAAGAGATATATATAATTATGAATATATCTCATAAAAATAATTCTATTAAAATAATACATGAGTTTATATATATATAATATCATTTTAATGAGTCCTAGTTATATATTGACGAAGAAAAATATAATTTCAAGGATATAAAACTAGATCCTTGTATCTGATATTAGATATACTATGTCTCAAGTAAATAAATATTATTTCTTAGAAAACTTATACGATAAATTGTAAAATTATTTATGTTATGTACATTTGGTAGTAAATTATAGTGATATATATATTAAGATCTTATTGGTCATCTATAGAGGAATTTAATTGATGGAAATAGATTTGTTCCACACAAGTTGTAAAAATGGGGTAGTCAAACTATATTTTTAAAGAGAATTTATCATGATGGTAACATAGGAAAAAGTATAATAATGAATGAGTGATGTACCTAAGAGGAATTAATTCATGAAATACGTAATTAAATTTTATATTAATTATAAAAATAAATCAAATTGCAGAATGATTATAAAAATAATGTGGGAACATAAGAAGGTGGACTATAATTTTGAAGATTGAGACCAAGAGGTTGAATTTGGGGATGAGATTAGTGGAATCATGAATCTTGAGATATAGTGAAACATTAGAAAAGATCTTTTTGATATTAAATTATTTTATTAGCATGCGTGGATATATTTTAGTATTATATACTAATGGATTTTAACTTGCATTATAGTGAACTCAGATTGACCCTATATTATTTTTAATCCTACATTGTAAAGTAATAGTTCAATAATGTGAATAATAAATAGATGACTATTTTGTTTTGGTAATATTGTAAATATATATGAATAACCCAAAAACCATAGAATCATAAATTGTGTTGTAAAGTAAGATACTTATAAGAACCATATTATAGAATTATCATTGTATACTATTTTAATAAGTAGTTTTATGAGAAATGAGAAACATTACAAGGAATTTTGATTTTGGTATTATATACTGGTTTGAATTAATCGAATAATCATTCAAGTTGTCATATTTTTTAACATGATTATATTGGAAAGTAAACTATTGTGAAATAAAATTTATTTATCTAGCATAGATTTTCGTACAAATGTTCGTAATTAGATTTACTCTACACTCATCGAATCTCTGATTGAAAAAAATCACTCATTAATTGCAAGTGGAGTACCAAAAAATTTATATAACATCTATGTTATACCAATCCCATTATATTAGTTTACTGGGAACACTATTAAAATTTTATTAATTCTACAACTCATTCCATTTACCTAATTAGCTGACATGTTTTCCTATTTTTATTTTTAACTATATTGACATATTGAAAAGGGAAGTTATATTATAGTTCGAAAAATAAAATTTCAATATGTATAAAATTAAAATTATTGTTATGGATAATTTTTTAAAATTTCTTCTACTTATGATTTAATATAAAATATATAAATGTAGAAAATTAAAAAAAAATCATGAAATATAAAAAATATAAAAATATTGTATGATATTTCCCTGATTTAATATTTTTAGTTAAATTTCACAATATATATTGATCACTATAATAATATTTTATTTTATTTTTTTTCATTAATTTATTCCAAAATTTATTATTTCAGTTGGTTATATTTACTTAATTTGGAAATGATGATAATATAATAAGTATATTTATTTTATTTATTTTAGATATATAGGGTAGTTAGACACCAATTATAAAATTTCACATGCATTTTGAATCGGAAAAAATGACCGAATAAAGTTATGAATATTAAGGTTTCGTCTTGTGAGAAAATGAGGAATATATATTGATTGAATATTATTTTTGACTAATAATATTGGTTGGAAACAATATTTTTAGTATTGGTGTAAGTAAAAACAGTAATGATTAACTAACAATATTGAACGACTTTGGATGTTAATCAATTAACTATTGGGAATTTTTTTATAGAATAATAAGAGGATGAGAAACAAGGAACATATAAAAAATTTTAATAGGTAGTTCAAACATAGGAGGGTTTTTAGAATCAATAAAAAAATATGAATACAGATATTATGTATTTAGATTTTTTAAAATATATAGGGAATTTTTTGAGGATCCACACATGTCATTATCACCCCCAAAACATGGAAAGACGTGTGTTTATCAAAGTTTAAATGGTTATTTTACTATATTAAATATGAAGAAGGATATTTTTGATGGTTAGTTTTGATAATTTTATTTATTGTTGTTACAATATAACCTACTGCATATCAAATAGAAATTTTTATTTTATGAAATTGAACAACCAATAATTTTTGTGAAAGATGTTGTTGAGAAGTCAAATCAAATAGTTAAATAAAATATAGGAATAAAAAATGGAACACTCAATAAATAATATTATTATTTCTTTACAACACCCATAACATTCCCATATATATCTACTATTGGTTAAGAATTATAATAATTATGTTAAAAATATTTTATATCTCTTGAAATTTGAAAAAATCACCCCACTATTTTATAAAGGCATAAATAAATTATTCTTGGCTAAAATAATTTGAATAATATCATATCAATTAGGACTGTGATTTAAAAGCTTAACCATATTTGAATAATTAAGGTATGTAGTGATTCATTTAAAAGGATTTTCTGTCAAATATTAAAGTGCCATTCACGTTTCAAGATCAAATGTGACATATAGAGGAAGAAATTATACATATGTTTCACTAAAAGAATAAAATATTATTCTTTTTTCATCATCCAATATTTAATAAATTTTTATTTTTAATGTTAAGGAAAACCCTTACTACATTATAAATTTCTTGGAAATCAAGAACATATACATTATGAATCCATGAAGAAGCCTATGAAAATACTGGAATATTAACTTCTACTATTGATTTTTTGGTGTCCAATATAGTTAATGATATATCTTTTCCCATCATAGTTGAAAAACCATCAAGGGATGATATAGGAATATTAGTTTATAGTATAAATGGTAAAGTAATATTTAGTGTGGGATAATAAATAGAATATCTTTATATGTTTGAGAAATTTGAGAAACCTACATTCATAGAATTTTTCTTCATGACTAAAACAATGGACGTGACATTGATAAATTTATAGATATTATTTTGATTCCAAATATATGTGTGGATATTTGGAATCCTAAGGAAGAGATGTCTGGTTTTGGAAATAATCTATCAAGTGAAGGAAAATAAACATAGAATATTTTATGATTAGACATGTAGATTTGGGACTTATGAAATAAACACTAACACTATCTTTAAAGGAATAAACATACATAAATTTTATAACCCTTCCATCAAAATTAAGGTAGGAATTAAATGGAAAATAAACTAAAATACTTATATTAACTGATCATGTTTCAATAATGAGAATGAGATAAGTCATGTTAAAGTGATCAATATCTATAAGAAATCATAGGGAATGGTCCACTATAGGCATCAATATAGTCAACCATATTTATATGTGCATATCCTACTCAAGGGTCAATATTATTAGAGTATTTTTTAGAAAGGGAAGAATATATATTTTGACTGATGAAAAGAAATAATTCATTCCTTCAAGGATGATGTTAATTTGAAGGGAAATGCATAAATTATTTAATTTAGAGAAGACTATAAGAAATAAAATTTTACGAAAACATATTTCCATATTATTCTAGAAAGGTTTCCATAATTAAAAATATTATATAAGGTGTGGTGATTATTTTTTATAAATGTGGTTATTTTAATTAGGGAAAAATAACTGAAGATTTAATTTTCCATAAAGAAACACATCTTACCAAAAAATTATTTATACATTGTGAAGTGTCAGAAAAATTTAAAATTTTCATAATGTAATTATTTTTATATTTAGTTTACCATGATATTTTGATTTTCGTGGGTGATTTTCAAATTTTTTGAAAAACATTTCAATATTGTTTAAAAAATTTATTATTGCTGTGAAGATAATTCGATGAAACAAACATGTTTTGAAATGGTTGAAATTTAAGGTGACATTAGAATAATTAATTAGACTAGGTCATATGATTTTTCATATTTTCATTTAGGTTGATAATTATATAGTTTAATTGGTAAAAAATCTATTTCAACCGAAAAAAATGATATAAATGAATAATTTATTTAGTCATGATATAATTTATAAGATATTTATCATGTATTTATGTCCAATTTATAAATTAGTTTCCACTTTTCAAAAAATGTGGCCCAATTTATTTTATATCAGAAATGGATATATACATTTCAATTTATTTAGGAAAAGTTAATTAGAACACCAATAATAATATTAATATATTAGTGCTTTAATTTTTATATAAGCTATGATGAGGCTGAATTTGATATTTTTTTTACTCTTGGATTATAAAATTTAAAAATAAGTAATATGTGATCTATTACCCAAGAAACCGATTAGCTATTGATCAAATCAATTACTCCACCACAGAAAAGGAAATGCATTTGGTTTCTCATTAAATAGAAAATAAAAAATCCAAATTTATTTTTTTAAATTCTATAGTGTTCAAAAATCGATCAATATTTAGGTATATTATAATGTCCTAATTTTTTAGGAAGAAGGTTATTTTTGTAAACCATATGTTTAAAATACTAAATTATTTATTTGAAATTGTAAGTAATTAAGATATAAAAAACCAATGATATGAATTAAAACGAACATCATATCATTCATTAATAAGAGGAACATTAAATCACAAAAATAAGTACCTCACATCATTAATTATTACCCACCATTGATAAAAATATATCCATTAAATGTGTATAAATCCTTACACAATATAGAATGTGAATATACCCAAAATTATAATCATATAACCTATTTATTGGTAAAAATAAATAATTTCAACACATATTAAATTATGTGGGTATTAATTATAGATACTGAAATTTTTTTAACCAACATATTTTTTTTATTGGTAACATATTACCCACATATATTTTGTTAACATGATAATTTAATACTTTATCACATTAATTATATAAATTGTTCTATTAAAAAATGAATCAATTATTATTGATTGATTCTATTATAAACAATATTTTAATTAATAAAACATTTTATAATAAATTATTCAATAATTTCACATAGTTTTTACATAAATATAACTTATATATATTTAAACTCTTGATAAATGGTCATATTTTTTGGAGTATTATATTAGATATAAAACAGTTTCATGTATGTAATATATTTTTTATTGCAATATATATATATATAATACTAAATCATTATTTATATTTATTTGTTATGATTGATTATTTATATTATTAATTCACATAAACCATTTTTTATAATTTTAATTATTAATTTTTATCCAACTACAGAGAATAACCCAATTCAACAATCAATTGAATCTTGGTAAAGTATATACACACTAGGAAATTATAAATCATTTCCACACCATAGATTAACCCATTGAAAACATAAATTTAATCCTAAATTCATCTGTATTGGTTGTTTAGGAAATCCATCGTTACCGCTGGTGTTTTTTATTGTTGTCTTCCTTTTTGAGGATTTTTTTCATCATCCTATTTATATATTAAATTCATACTTTTCTCCATTATATGTTCCCATTGGTGTCCATCAACATTTATTATCTTTTTCCACACATTCATTTGGAAAACACTCCCTCCCCTACAGTTCAATTTCATCACCATTTCTGTATTAACCCCTCACACAAAATTTATGCTTGGGGATATATTTTTATTTTTGTTAAGGTTCCAATTATTATATTGAATAGTTCTTTAAGGATTTCATGTATGTGATCCTTGTAGTCAACTTGGGATGATTTATTTAGATTGAATATTTTCTAGTAAATTATTATTCTTTAGTACAATATCCAGTGATGTAAGTTTCTTAAATATATAAGTCTTCTAATAGAGGGTTTGAATCAAGGTTCCATGGAAACTACTATTTATAGAGCATAAAATTTGATTGATTTAATAATTTTATTTTAGTGATTACTGATAAATACATCGGAAAAATATATTAGATAATTTTATGGTGAGGAATATTCTTAAGATGTCATTGTAGTCAATGTATATAAACTATAGTTCACTTGTAGTAATGTTTTTTGGTTTTGGTTACTATAGTCATTTCATGGCATGGTAGCATAGTTTGGATTCACAACTAATTAGTAGTTTGTATTTTTACCCCATATTTTTTTATATACCGGTAGTTATTTTTAACAGTAAATTTATATAGGTGTTCTTTGTATCGAAGTTACATTAGGGA
Source organism: Viscum album (assembly GCA_963277665.1). Taxonomy (NCBI): domain Eukaryota; kingdom Viridiplantae; phylum Streptophyta; class Magnoliopsida; order Santalales; family Viscaceae; genus Viscum; species Viscum album. The sequence continues at coordinate 553,288,057 of OY728123.1, forward strand.
ATAAAAATACCTCAGTGTGATTTAATTATAGTCGATTATCTGTTGTAACATATATTAGTATGTTATGATGCATGGTATTTTTTAGGAGAAATTCAATCATTATTTCACTGTAACTATTGAATTATTTTTAATCTCTATTTTGTTTTCACTATATTAATCTTTAAAGAGTAATTTATATATTTTGAATAGTTTTCAATGATTTGATTATCTATTGAAGTAGACAATAAATTAATTCCAATTATACACCAATGTAATGTATTAGACCTCTCTAGTCCATTACATCGTCAAAATCATCTGTTTAGGATGTTATAGGAGTCGACATTATATCATTTCCATTTTTTTTAAAAATTTAAGTTTTTATACGGGTAGGACGCATCTGTGACTTAGTGTCGGTAGGTCAGGGTGTTGGTATGTCAAGTAAACAGTAGGTCAAGGTGTCAATAGGCCAAGAATTAGTTATAAGTGCATCATTATATTGGGTGTCGGTAGTTTAGGGCATCGAGAGGTTCAGGTGTATGTATGTTGAGAATATATAGGATGTGAATCAGCAGGTCAGTTTTTGGTAGTTCAGTCATCGATATGCCCATCATCGATATGTTGGGCATCAGTATGTTCTGAATTGGTTTGTTGGGAATTGGTGGGTCAGAAATTAGTGGGTCTCATTGGTGACTCGTTGTTGGTGACTCACATCAGTGAGTCACCCATCAAGGATTCACTTCCATATTTTTAAAGTCATTCTAGTTTCATTACTCATACAATTTGGTTTTGACATAAACCAAGTTTAAAACCTTTTTTGATCATTTATAATGGAATTTTAATTGATATTTGTTATATATTTAATACCTTAACACACTTCAAACTTTGAAATAGTCAAATACTATAATCTTGATCATGATCCAACTTTAATGGAACTAGAAACTATTTTTTCCATTAATATAATATTTCTCTCTTCTAAGCTGAGATCTTATATTCCCAATATGTTTCCATTTCTTCAGGGTACAAGTAAAACATTTCATTCTCAAGGACTCACATTTTTTTTGTAAACATCGGTCAATTTTTCCATTAGAGTCTCTGGCTTCTTCTGTGACAACATATTTTTGCCATAATGAGGAGTTTTTATAGCGTATTTTTTATTATATAATTAATTAATTCCACTTTAATTGTGTATCATTCTAGGTGGGTAAACTCATGCCACTATGATACTATAGTCGAATCCAAATCTAAATTAAGGTTATTGTGATGATTAAGGGACTTGTGATAATAATAGGGTTGGATACCTAAGTAATAAGTGAGTGCGGGGAAAATGATGATGATGCTTATGATGTTTTATCAGTTATCATTAATCTATGCTAGGAATTTTGATGGTCATATACAATCTGAAAAATATGGTGGTTGGGGGACACAATCTTCACACTCAACTCAAGAATATTAGCTGTGAACATTCTATTGAATGTTAGGAACATGATAACTGGATGAAGCTTGTATATCAAATTAATTAAATGGATGCATGAGGATCATGTTTTTTCTATGACAACCCATTAATATAAAAGTATAATTAAATAACATTTTGTTAAATCTTAATACCCCTTTTCTTATTTTGTGTGGTTTTGTGTAGTGTGTGAATTATTCTTATCATGTTCTTTGTACAAGTTGTGTGGTCCTATGGTTAGAAGCATATTTGTGGGTGTAGGTGTAGACAAGAGAGTAGGTTCTATTATTGTGGTTTGGGTTGTTTTTGTAGTACTGTTGTAGATTTGGTGGATTGGGAGTGTTGATGAGTGTGTGGGGAGGAGAAGGTGGTGTAAGGGAATCTCATATTGGAGAGTTTGATGGATTTTGTAATGGATGGTCTTGTTGAACAATGTGTCTGAATATAGGTATTGATATCGATGATGGGAGTTGTATAGTCATATAGAGGGACTGCAACTGGGTGTGTTTATTTGTCCTACTGGATGTGGTGGTTTCATTCTGTGGGGCTATCGAGGACGGTTTGGGTGAGATAATTTTCATGAAGGGTGGTGTTACCTTGCGTGGGACTTTAATCCATAGTTTCCCAAGACATTTCTGAACTGTGTATGAGTTATGATAATACTTGTGACGTGTTGTGTTTGTTAGTTTCCTAAGTAGGTATGGAAGAAATATTTAATATAATTGTTAATGCATAATGATAATTGGTTAGATTAATTTGATGGGGATATGAATAATGTATGTGGATGTCTATGTGGTTATGGATTAGATGTGTCAATAAGGGATATTTTTTGTTGGATGGTTATTTTTTTGAAAACTCATATGTTGGGATGAGTGTTTGGTACCAACATATATACATATTGTTCTTTTTGATTTCAATACACACCCACCCAGGTTGAGCACTACGTGTCGAACAACCAAATTATTATGGGGGAGTGTGTCCTTTCCCAACATCTAGGTGGGAGGATGGATAGCTGGTTATTGAGTCTTCTCTTCTACCTCTTCTAGTGATTGTTATCCAAATAATCTTTGGGTGTGTTGTGGTGATGTATTGGGGCTCAGGTGTTTACAGGAGACATGTGTTTCCCAGGTTTCTTTGGGATGATAGATATAGTGCATTCGCAGGTGTCTTCAGTTTGAGGTTGTGGTTTTATGGCCCATGTTTCTTCTGGTAATATGTTATGTGGTTATCACCAAGCTATTTGTTGGTGGGATATAGTATGTGTCCCAAGTGTGTGTGGCATGGTTGTGGCAGTGTGGCATGAGAAAGAGCAAGGTAACATAGGGACATTCTCCAATAGGGATGAGTAGTTATCTAGTAGGATGTGGGGTAGGGTACATTATTGTAGGTGTTCATTCTAATTTACTTTAATTTAATTGCATTATTTGGTGATAATTCCTTAGTGCGGTTAGGATGGATAATATACCTTGTTAGGTGCTTATGGGTTTCATGTTTTCTGATGGAGAATTAGTATGCATTACACTTAAAAACGTGAGAATATAGATTTTACAACTGTGTAAACTTTTATGATCACCCTATATATATACATTACTATTTCAATGTTTCCAAGGAGACTATGCAGACCGTGTTATAAATTATTTTCTCGGACATTGGAGATAGTTTTTGGGTCATTGTTTAGTTTTTTTGGTATTTAATTTGGATATTTTAGTCATATTTTCTAGAAGTTTTTCTTTTAACATGCATGTGGGATAGATTTTGGATAATTATATATATATACATGTTTGGATTTGTTTTGAGGTTGATAGATATTGTCTCTAGATATTGGATACTATAAAAGTGGTAATGCCTCCCATTTTGGGTTACATGAATACCCATCGTGTTGGTCACCATCCAATGGCCTATTGGAGGAGGGACACTGGGGTCATTATATCTTTTCATCTTGATGATGGAAGGTCGGGACATTTTTCCATAGTTTCCCTCATCGTGATCAAGGAGGGTTGTGAAAATCCACTCTATATTTAATCTATTATCATGTGGTATTCAAATCCTCCAACCACTACCAGTGTTATATATTTCCATTTTTAAATCATATTTTTTTCCATCTCCCAAATTTCCTTCAATATTTATTATAAATTTATTGATAAGGATTATTCGCGAATTATTATTAATCTGAGGAATTAAATTAATTAATTATATTTTAATCCTAATCATGGATAATCTAATTTCATCCATATATTATCAAAATTAATTTGATAATATTTTCCTAAATTTGGTAGATATAATTTATTTATGTTGAGTAAGGAGTATTGAAGCTATATAATAGTGGATTATAGGTGTAAAAATTGAGAATATTGGTATATGATACTTCATAATTTTTATTTTGATTTATTCATATATCATTGAATCTTATTAGTGTATTATCTTCAATCTATTATTGATTAATCATTGTTCATATATTATAATTTAATTTTACATTACTTATTCTTTTATATTTCTCCTTTTAAATTTTTATATCCATCAATCCATATAATAAACCTAGGTAATGTAAATAAATTAACTTCCTTGAGATAATTAACATAAAGACAACACCCATATTACATTTTTAAGGTGGGGAAAACATGTTTTGTATGGAGTTACATTTTCAATCCATATAAGAAATTCTTGAAATATTACTCACATAACTCAACATGATTTTTGTTGAAAATTAAATTTAGATGATTTTATATGAGTTCCAATAGATATTTTACAAGGATATATAGCCATCATTAAGCATTAAAATAAATGAATATTTCATATAATAATTAATCTTGTAGATAACATATGTTTTAATATTTTTTATAAAGCATGAATCTAAATTTTAATAGGTTTTTACATTATTTTAATGTAGTTTCTAAATTTCAATCTAGGTGAGAAATATATTATATTCTAGGTTACTATATTATAAATTTTTAATGGTTTAATCCCAAAATAAATTATCTTATATGATAATTTTCATATCACAAATGGGGGGATATAAAAAATAGGAGGAGGAAGTGCGAAAATAAGATAACAGAACCTCCACTTTTCTCTATATTTTTCATATATTTTTATTTTTAATAACGGGAAATAGCTAATGGTCCATCAATGGGTTAAATGAATGAAATTTTAAAATGAAAAAAATGAAACCAATATTGAATATATTATCATTTCCCGTTTCTTATTTAATCAAAAATCAAATTAAATGATTTATAAATTATAAATTATTCATTTTATCATTTTTTTATATTTTTATCATTCATGTAAAAACATATTTATTTCATCATTGTTAAAAATTATTACTTAGGTTGAAGACATGATTTTAAATCATAAAGGTCGGTCTTTTTTATCTATTTATTTATTTTGGTTATCTGATAATTTTATTATCAGTATATAAATAATTATTTGTAGGAACTGATAAATAATTTTTTGAAGGCCTTGATTCTTTGGATATAAGCTTTTATATTCGTCTTAATCTTACTAAAAATTTCATATTTGAGATAAATTACATTCATTTTTATGTTCATTAAAGAAGGTCTCCTTAATTTAGAAAATTTGATATATAGAATTCATCTTCTAAAGATCATGTTAAATACATATAAAATAGGATAAAATCTCATTCATTATGTAAATGTCCTACTATTATAGGTTATCACTTACATTGTGGCCATTTAATGACTACTATATTAAATTACATGTTTTTACTTTTATTCTAGTGTGAATGATGAAAGTGATAGATGGTATGTGAGAGAAGTATATTATGGATGAATTATGTATGTTAGTTTCACAAAATGTATAAGGACCTGAAGGTAATAATCACATATTATAGTCTCTCTATCTTATAATTCTTATTATTCTATCAAAGACCACCATTTTTTAGAGTTTTAAATCATTATTTCAAAAATATGACATAATAAAACCATCAATTACATTGTGGACACTTCTTATTATTATCCATTTTTTCCAAAATAAAAAGTTATCCCTATTATAGATCAATATTTGATGATTGAGCCTTACTATATCAGTATAATGATTAGGGTAATGTGTATGTTTTCTAAAAAATTAGATTGGAATTTGATCATATGGGTTTTCAAATTTTTAATTTTTATGTAAGAGTTCTATAAATATGACTATCAAGGAACCTAAAACACATTTCTATTCTTTTTAATTAGTTTTCATGGAAATGTTTTATCTCCAAAACCTAATATAATAGATCATTTTAAAATAAATGTGACTCTAGTTTTTTTTTAAAATGAATGTTTTGTAGAAAAAAATTTAACGAATTTCATTTTAATCATTGGACTAAAAAATATAATATTTTTGTTTCATTTGATGAGATTTTTCTGTTTACCCTATGTTATAAAAATATTATTCACAATGATAAAGGAAGTATAATGTAAAAAATTAATTACTGTTAAAATTATAGAAATATTTTAATGAAAATAATTCACAATTTATTTTAAAACGAGTGATATCATGAGCTATAATGGGGATCAACCCATCACATTTGGGAAATAATGTGGATCAACCCATCATATAATATGTATCAGGAACACCTATTATTATATGAAAGTTATAGGGATAATATCATGAGTAAATATTTTTATGTGTGCACTTTTTCATTATATAACCCTTTTAAAACAATTTTAAACACGTAATAAAAACACTTTCAGATTTTGAAATTCCCTTCTATTTTAAAACCCCACTTCCAATACCAAAATAATCATAAAATAGAAATAGTGTTTTTAGTGAGTCAAACATTATTTCTTTTCTAGTAATCCATTAAAAAAATAGTGGTTATGGTCATGGGAAAATTCACTGTAATGTTAGATGTTAAAATTGAAAACTCCTTTTGAATTTTTTTATTAAAATTAATACATTCTCTGAAAAAAATTATTATTTGAAAACCCTACAAAAATATAAAATCAAATATATAAATATTGTTTTTTAATTCAATTATTCCAATTAAAATTTAATCTTAGAGTAACATTGAATGAATTGACATGGAATAGAAATAATAATAAATTAAATCATCTAAATATTTAAAATAAATATTTATGTTATAGTGTCACTTACCATGTGTTCAAATTATTAATATTGTTCTTAATCCACTAGAATAGAAACATTATCCTATATATTAAATGTATAATAAATATGTTTCATGATTTTTATTCATGTTTTTATTATTTATTATCATTTTATATTCAATTAATCATAAATTATGTTCATATCGTGCTTTTTGATGATATTTAGATCATATGTAAAATTTACTTTGATACGTTGAATATGGTTAAATTTTTCATTATTCCATAATCTGTAGAATAATAACAATGATCTAGTTATAATATATATATATATTATAATTTTAAACCCAATCATGAATCATTCATATGAAAAATGATCTATGTTATATTCTTGATGATGGAAGGTCATACGTACACATGACCAATGTTCCCTTTTTCCAATGATCATTACATAAAAAGGGTATTTATTATATTTTAATTCTAGTATTCTTATAATTATATCATAAAAATCATTTTATTTTTTTAAATATTCTTATTTATTTATAATTCATGTAATGTGGTGATGATAAAAGAATCAGATTACTCCATGTATTCTATAGTCCACTTGTAGGAATTAATGACGTTATCATTTTTCAATGAGTCAAATGGTATGAGTGTAAAAGATAAATTATATTTTCAGAATGATAAGTATTTTATGAATTTAATATATATATATATATATATTTATATTTATATTTATTTAGTCAACCATTATATGTAGTCGTAATGGGAAAAGATGGAAGGTTAATTTCACTAGTTCCCGAGGCAGTAGTCCACTATGCACATGAATGATGGGTTGGATTAGATTTTGAAGGAATAAGATATAAAAATACTTTATCATGCATAAATAATTATATATTAGTATATTATATATAATAATTTTATAATTTAATCATCATTTAATAATATTTTAATTATGTGGAAGAAGAAACAAGTAAGAAATAATGTGTTAAGAACAATAGACATTCATCTGACCGAATATTTAGGATTATAGCCAAATCCATCCTCTAATTGATTAATGATAAATTAACGTCCTTTAAGAAATGGTGTTTGAAATAATGGTGGTATTTTAGTGGGTCTTGGATGGCCTAAAATTCATTAATGGTGTGAATAGGACAAGAGAGAGGGATGCCTTTTATAAGTTGTAGAGAGGTAACATTTAGAATTCCTAAAACCAAATGTTATACCCACATAATACACATTACACAGAGCTACATAATTGAAAAATACCAAGAAATATATTAGATATGAAACAAAATATAGCCACAAAATATAATTTATATATTTTTATGTCATTTTAACAGAAGTTTATTTATTTTATCCCCTTGTTAAACCTGTTTTAACCTCAATCACTGTAAAAGTATTGTTTTACTTTTACCACAACACAATATCCAATAGAATTAAATTAAAATTATTCATATATTATTAATAATTCAGATTCCAAATGATGATTTAATTTTATGTTATTATATTTTAAAATGTGGAAGAATGTTATATAAAATAAAACCTATAAGAATGGGGAAAAATTAACTTTCAAGAAATATTTTTTTCGATCATAAGTTGATCTGATATTATCATTATGACTAGTAATATTATTTATATGAATTAAAATTTATATTTATATATGTATAATTTATAAATTTATATTAAATAACTACTAATTAATGTTTAATTTAATTAATTAAAATGGATAAATATTATTAATTAAAAATTTGGTTTTTTGGAAAATTTATTTTTAAGTCTAAAAATTAAATTATACCAAAATGAAATATATTGATGATTTAAATGTAATTATTTATATTTTATATTTATACAAAATACCAATGTTAAGATAAATAAAACAAACACCAAAATAGAAATAATTTATTTCATAATTTTTTGGAAATAAATTTTTGTTTATAATAATCAATATTTTTCTCTATTCAAAGAAAAATCAATATTTTTTGGGAAATTTGAAAATTTAATGTTGGATAATATAGATATAATGGAAAAAATTATCATATTATCTTTAACATTTCTTTCAATATTCTACAATTTAATTATAATATTTTCTGACAAAAATAAATAATTTTTTTTCTGATGATTAATTATTTTTCATTAAATATGACATTACTAAAAATTGAACGATTATTTCTTCAGAACTTATCAACAAATTTATATTAAGTTTTAAATATAAATTCTTATTTGATAAATTCTTTAATATTACACTTCCAACCAATTTATTATGGATAAATGTGACAATCAAATACATTTTTGCTTATTTGTTCTTTGTTTTTGTTGACATGTATGATAACAAACATAATGTTGTTAATTTTAAAATATAGGGGTGTTACATTCTACCCCAATTAAATATCATTCATCATAAAAAGATTAAATTTACCATACATAAAAAACATTCGAAATTTGGGAATACCATACATGAAATGCCATTTCATAAAATGTTTTAATGCGACAACCTGTTTACAATATATAATAAAGAGTAATTATGTTCATTTTGAATAATACAAAAAAAAGTTCTTAAGAAGAAAATGATTAGTGGGAAGTAAAAATATTTAAATGGAGAAAAGTGTAATTTCAAAATAACAATAGAGAGTTTTAGGGATAATATGTAACTTGAAATTGAATGATCTTGAGAAACCCAACTTCCACAAAACCATAAACCAAAGGGGTGTGAATAAGATAATTTATTTCATCATAAATTCTGGTAATAGGAAAAAAATTAAGATCTTGTTCCTATGTTTAATAAATTACATTAACATATAGACCGAGGACATAATGACATATTCATACATGGTAAGTAAAATTTCATCCATTAATATTATTCCACCACAATTTCTTCTTTTTTATATAAATGATGAGTAATAAAAATATATTTTCAAGGCCTCATGAAATAATAAAAAATTATATATGATCACATAATTGAAAAATGTATAATAATATATTCTTAATGTCATTATAGATTGACCAAAACAAAAATAGTTAACACAAGGTAATATATTTCCCAAATTGATGAGACCATAATATCATTAATATAAAAAACTGAAATTTAATACCCAAAATTTAAACTAAATCATTAAAAAAAACAATACAAAAATTTATTCATTCTATTAATAAATATTGTTAGAAAACAAAAATCATATTTTTTTATCAAATATTATTCTAACACTGACATAAAATTTATCTCTATGTAACAGCAATGACATTTAAATTCTAATACCACCATTTTAAATGGATTAAACATATAATATCTTTGATATATTAATATTATTATTTAATAATATTAATTTATAAAAAGAAACCTTAAAATCATAGAGGATTCCAAAATATAATTCAACCATTATTCCTCAAAATATAACATAATTTTATGTTTACCTTAAATATATCATGTTCCCAAAATCATGAAATTAACCATTATTAACATGAATCATTTTTTTCACCAAATAAAATTTCAATATCATGGATATCGATATGATAAATCATTTGTTTACAAAATTAAAATATTCATTATTTGTTACATCATTTGAAAGAAATAAATTTTGTACTATCCATGACATCACATAGGTCAGTTATAGGCACTACACCCATTCCACCCATCAATTGTTGGTTCAATCCCCGTGACCTTTGTTGATTTTATTGGTTTTTAATTTTATAATACTATTCTAATAAAATTCATATAATATTCCTATAAATATTTTGAAGAGTCTGAAAAATAATCTCATTCAACAAAGATTTTATAAACTCTAATGGATATCAATGACATTAAATTTATGTCTATAAAATGAAAACACTAGTCTCACTAAAAATACATTTTCTCATATTAAACATAGATTTACATATACATTATTCATATGTCACGACACGTCCCCCGGGGCCCGTTCCGTGACTACCCCATACATGCCTTCCATAGGCCAGGGTATGGCGACAAGCACCAAAGGTGTAATTCCCTAAAACTGGGAAGGCATTACCTTTATAACCTATAAACGCACACAACAGAGTATGATTTGGAAGAAAAAAAATAAGTAAAACTATATACATAGAGTGATGAAATGTAAAGTGGCTGGAATACAAGCCCAATAGGAATGTATAATAAAAACAGAAAAAAAGTACAACTGAAGAAAGGTAAATAGCTGCTGGATCATCCACCAGGAAGTCCTACCTAGAGGATAGGTACTGATAGCCTCTACAGCACTCCACATCCATTTGTCCCCTCCGTTTACCATCATGTCATGTGGTCCACCTCTGGGTACCGTCCAGTCCTGGTCCACTCAGCCACAGTCAATGCTGTTTGTAGTCTGCATCCAACAGAACGAGGTGCGGGCATAGCATGTGCAGGGATTAGTATAATGATTCTCAGTAGGGACCCTGATACCCTCATGGTGTCTCAAAACCAACAAGGATAAACAATAAAATTTTAAATCAACAGATAACCCCACTTATGTATATGCCCACACATATACCCATGTTATCATGTAATCCATATCAATAATGAGTTAAACACAAAAGTTACTGACTCAGCTCAAACAATGATTTTTATTTCTAGGGTAGTATCAAATAAAATGTCCATGCACAAAGTTGAACACCTCGGATTCTGAAGAACTCCTTTATTGAGTACAGTGGGCATGTCGCATCACAGAAAGGCACTTCCCACTAACCTTTTACTGCTAAGGTATTCCTACCGTCGAGTACCATGGGTATTCAACATCACACATAGTTTCTCCCCCTCATAGATTGCTGAGGAACCCCTCTTATTGAGTACCATGGGTCTGCCGCATCACATAGAGGCACTTCCCACTATGGGTTTGGTGCGACACCATGGCTCTCCCCACTAGGCTAGTCGAATCACTCCTAGTCAAATCGGTAAGCAGTCGTCAGGTCTCAGCCAGCTACTAGGTCTACCCACTATGCTCGCTCATCTCCGAGAGGGTCCCCACAACGTGCTACTATTCGATACACCAACTATCACAAATTCCCACGTATAAGTATCTCGAAGGTCTGCCACGTCACAGGGGTCTCAACACAACAGACGACACGTCAATCGGATGCATGGTCTGTGAGTTATTAGATTTTTAGTCCCAGGGGCCTAGTTGGATTCGTGCACGATCCACACTAAGGATATCTCAACATTACCCCTAAATCTAGTGTGGTATACTGAAATGGACCATCGTGCTCGAAGAAAATCAGTGTCGCTGACGGTTCGTCAGATGATCGTCTGGTGCCAAAGATATGGCCAATGAAATAAAGGGTAGTAGTGGGACGGGGTCCAGTCCGACCCAGTCTGGGCCGACCCAGTTTGGGTCGACTCAGTTAGACCTGTTGTGTCTAGCCTGACTCATTGGGTATATTAGCCTGTTAGGTATGGCCTGATCCACTGGGCCGAACCCAGCGGGCTGCGTGTGTGAAGACCCGACCCCCGAGAGTACCCGAAGCTGGTTCCCGTGAGACATGGTGTACCACTATTATTACATTAAAATCATTTCCAAATATCACATCATGTCCCATGCTACATAGGATCGTGAGGTTCAGGTTCTAGAAAACTAGATGCATTCTGATACTTCATTGAATACATTACTGGTACTTGAAATTTTTTTATTTTATAAGTAAGGTGAGAAAAAGTATGCCCAGTAAGGGGTTTTAAAACCATTTTAAAATAAACATTATTTATGTAAAAAATAATGACTGATGAAAGTATACACTAAACCTCTTCTTAAAAGAAAACCATTTAACCTCTAACATAGCATTTAAACATGATCAGATTACATAGTTCTAGCTAGGGAAATAAAATGATGGAATAATACATGACCATTAAAAAATTTCTCGGAAATGAAAACTACAAGTAAGGAGGATCAAAGCATACAAGACAAATTCAAAATGATGAATAATGAACATAAACAGGTTTACATATCATGATGGCCATCTCCACATCTTTTCACATGTAATGACATAAATTTGCTGTTAAATGGTCCAAGTACAAAACTACTTAAACATATCATGTCATTCCATTAATCTTTCAATTGCACAAAAAAGGCTCTGAACCAGGGATATCCTACTAGTCAAAAAATCCCATGGTTGGTCAAATACTAATACATTAAGAGGGTGCAATTCCAGACTGTGTCAAGGCCTCGTGCCAAGACCATAATTATCTATTTCCAGGAATTTCACCTGAACCATAACTGTTGTCATGCCTCATGCCATGACACAGATTTTGTCTCATTAGACCTACCGATACATCGGGGGCTATAGTGCACCCCACCCATTATATAATATATCGAATACAATCCTCTTATGTGTTATGGGGATTATGTATCCAAAGCATCCCATAGCACTTTGGATACCCAATTAAGGTGTTCTTATTTGGGGTGTCCCGTACCACTCTATAAAACGGTTTATTAGGTTCATTAATTATTATTTGGAGATTATATTTTCCAGAAAAATACAGGAAAATATGATATGGAAATTACTATGGAAACACATACTTGATGAAAAAGTGGAACGTGAATAATACAAAGTGCTAGACGTCATATATGTATACAAAATTTATACATAAGAGAAATAAACTAAGAGTTCACATGTATCATTTATATAGCATGCTGATAAATGGCTCCAGATGCAAGTTTACATAGGTACATCATTTTGAATTTATGTAATTATCTACAGGTGCATTGTTTTTTTACAAACATCATGATGACTTGGTTTTGAATTCATGTAGATGGCCCATGATATTAAACGTACTAAGTCTCTATACTTGGGCCCTTTAAACATTTTCGTCTTATGTTATTACAAAGTTAAAAAACTATTTGATACAAATTGAATTGAACCATTGAGCATAAAATCATGCAGATATTCAAAAATATGTGTAAATGTATTCAGAATCATTATTTCAACCATATACTTAGTTTTCAAAATTACTTTTATATAACATATACAAGTATATATATATATATAATAATAGTTTGTGAATATTTGTAAAACTAAAGATTGAACAACCATAAATTTGACCTTTTTTCCAAGCATGAACACAGTATGTTCTTCAAAAGATTTAGGCTTTGAAGACCTTAATTCCAAGTAAAAGTATTCAGGTTTACTTATAAACCCATTTATGTATTTTTACATCCCATACTTGGAAGAAAACATTTTCATGAAATAATTTCTAAAAGAACTTCTATTAAAATTTATAGCTCATTAAATTGAGAACAAAGGGTGTGATAGAGGGTTAGGGGATTAAGAAATAATTTTAAATTACATTTACATGTAGATGAAGACGTATATACATATATATGTGTAAAACATAATCTGCATGAAATTCTAAGGGCTAATATTCTTTCATAGTTAGAGGGACTTTAAAACATGATATCCTTAGAAAATAGAAGATGGTAGACTGTCCCAACAAGTTTATACATGGAATGCACTATAACCTATATATATTTATATATATTAACATAGATGTAAACATTGATTTTCATGAGAAAAAAATGTAAACATCCAAAACCAAATTTAAGATCCTCCAAACAGTAAATAAAAATGGAATTTTAGGGTTTTCAACATGGATCAACACATTTATATATATATATATATAAACTATATAAATATATATACTTATGTAAAAACTCATTTTCACTCAAAATAATAAAAAATATCATTTGAAAATCTTGAAACCTTATGTTTATAGAGTTTGTAGAGGGTTTTAGGGTTTTAAAAATTTAAAACAAGGTTGTATTCCCGTATATATATAATTCGTAATATTTTATAAACATATATAATACTGGTTTATTGAAAAGTAGGATGAAAAACACCCGTAAAAATATTATTAATCTCTAAATAGGAGGCAAAGGAGAAGGTCAAGGTCTTAATATAGTTGAAGTCATTCCTATATATATATATATGTATAACCAATATATATATATATATATATATATATATATGTATAACCAGTATACATACTTATATATATGTAAGCTGGTTTGCCTAAAAAGAGAAGTGAAAAAAAAACACCCTTACCCTTTTTTATATTCCAATTGCCTTGTAACAAGACTCATGTTCATGAAGGAGGGTTGTAGCTCTCAGGTTGGGTACGGAAGAACCCCAAAAGCATTTGCATGTCCTTATTAGAGTGAAGGATTCTGATGGCAAGCAGTAGCCCCCTGTCCCTTTAAAACTCTCCCATATAGTATTTATAAATTTGTATCTTGTTGAGAGAATTATAATAAACATATATATTTATATTGAAACCTAATTAAAATAGACAAACAAAAAAAAAGCAGACAAAATTCTTTGTCTATGAAATAATGACGTATGAGTATAAAATGGAACTGAAGAGAACATAAACGGATCAAATTGATTCAAAAAGTTTAAATAGAAATAATTTATCCCTATCCCACCGGTGAACAGAGAACGACAAAACATAATTCTGAAATAGATTACCTACCCTGGTAGTTTTGGAAAATAATAAACCCGATCTAGACAATGACTACAACCCGGTTCTTCTGGTTTGAAATGATGCTCCACAGAACCATTTCGCAAGATCACTACTGGAATCGCTCGGACATCCACAATTCACAATGGTTGGGCTGCGCCTCCTGCTCCTTCAGTCCGACGACGCCTCACAGATGAGGCAACCTGATGAAACCCCTCCACCCTCCTGCTCGACATCCACAACATCAAACCTGACTGAGGACTCCCTAGCACGATGCTCCCTGACCAGCTTGATATCCATAGCCACGATGAAATCTCTTGTAGCCACCCCATGCACGACGCTCGAATCTAGAAAACCAGACTCCCACTGCGCGAAAGTCCTTCATGCTCGACACCGATCGATGTCGCTCGAACCCACCTCACTGAAACACTACATGAATCCTCGACTACACCTCATGAGGTCTCATAATTGTGACCTACAGCCAGATCTTGGACCCCCCCCCCATTTTCCCACGAACCTTCTCACATGCAACCCGAAACCCCAATCCCATTAAAGGATTTCCCTTTTCTTTCTCTTCTCTATATGATTTATTTATTAATATTATATTATATTATGTTTTATACCCTTATTATTATATATTACATTATCAATAATTCACAAGGTGAAATGTTGTATAAAATAAGTATTTTATTAAAAATCATTTTATCATCTCTTTTTAAAATTAATGAATTTTATTATTAAACTGTTAAATAAATTTATTATTTTATAACATTATAATTTAAATTAATATATGAAAAAAATTTAACTCCAAAATAATAATTTTTATAACTTGTCAAAAAAAGTTGTTAATATTACACACATATAAATCTTTTAATGTAACAATAATTTTTATGAAAAGATCAATTGTATATGTAAAATTTTATTCACTATATTAAATTGGTTATGCATTTATAATTTTACTAAAGAAATTTCAAAATATTAATAATGTTGTGGACCATTAGTCAAAGATTTATAATCTAATAATTATGCATAAGTCTCATATATTCATATATAAAATAATTTTCTGCATGTTTATAGTACTTACATATCATATTTTATAAAATAATATATAAAAATCATTTAATTATTCATATAATAGAATCAATATTAGATTGCATAAGAAATGGCGTTAAATATATAAAAAAATCTCAATATTATATATAAAATTATAGTTTTAGTTTTATATAATTATATTATTCTTGTGCTTATGTATATATATATATATCATATTTTAAAAACAAGCAATAAAGTAGTTGTATTCATATTTATTATCAAAAATATTCTCTAAATTAAAAATTTAGAAAGAAAAAAATAATTATTTTAAAAACACGTTTAAATTACACAGTATAAATTTTCTATTCTTATTTACAAGAAAATATCCTCAAATTCTAACTATATACATTTAATTAAACAGTAAAGATTATTAGACAAAAACACCAATGGTTACTCTATTTGAACTCCAACATGGCCAACGAATATATTTATAGCCGTTAGAGATCCACGGTTTCCCAAGGCAACAATCACATTACTATCTTATAAATCCCGGATATAGGGTATCCAATAACTCAAGTTGATTGAAGGAAATGGTTTGTGTTATACCTTTGGTGCTTAGTGTGGCTGTGGTGGCTTCGATCGTTCTTATGTTCGTCATGGTGGATGTTAAGGACCCCTACCATCCTCTCGGGGTTCTCTTTGTTTTGAGTGAAATTCTTGTAATCTTAATTGGATTTTTAATTTGTATATTTGGTTAGCTTAATTTACCTTGTTAATATCAGTTTTTTGTAAACACTACGGTGTTCTTATTTGAATAAAATTTTGTGTCTCTGTTTTCTGTTCTTTACTCCATTGTATCTTAGTATTATTTGATAAGAAACAATTTTCATTCGATTAATAGAAAACATATATTGTATAAGTTACCATTAAGTGAAACACAAGTCTTTGGGGCGTTACATTATTCCACATACAAAGAATTGCTTCCTCAAAATTTTATTCATAAACTGAAAAAGAAACTCTTAGACGATTAACATTACCAAAATGGGAGATTCTGTTTGGTTAACGGAATCCCTAGGTTGGTACTGAGTTCCTCTGCATCTCTAGCCTAGATACACCTTGAGAAGTACATTTTGATCTCCGGCTCATGCATTCTACACTCAGGCTTCCACAGGGAGGCTCGAGCGGTAATAAGCTCAGAGATGTACGAATGGACACATTCTCTGACGCCCTGCTGGACTACATCTCACTCAAGATATTCAATTGGACAGATTCGGTTAAATAGACTTAGGTTTAGGATCTGGGAGATAGAGGCTACTCTGAGGTTCCCATCACGGGCAACCACTAAGAAACAAGCTCTGGCCGAAACATCTTGTTCCAGAGTGAAACATCGAAATAGACCCTTGAAGTATCTCCCCCTTCTCCTATGACCGGGTTGTTGGGTAATGGCGATGAAGTGGAAGAATTGTTCATTCCCCTGATAGGAACAAAGGATATCATGACTATTCAGCAAGTTGAACATACGTTGACACGATCTTCGTAGGTGGAGGAAAGAAGGATAGTCCACAGTGCAAGTTCTGATTAAGATATCCTCCAAAAATATATCGGGTAGGGATGTCATATTTGTTATTCGAGCCATCAGAAAACATATTCATGAGAAACCATTTTTAACATTCTGGTAATGAAAAGGTAGTAATGGGAATTATTATAATTAAATAAAACATAATATCATTACTAAACATCAGTGTCGGAGTTCACCTAATGATCTACTACACAAACACCACACAGAGAAGAAAAACTCTCTATCCCATCAAACCAAACACAGGCTGAGCATTCAGGGTTAAACCCATAGAGACACCTGTGACATCTCCTGAGTGTGGCATGATGGGTATGAAGTTGGGAGACATCTAAATATAGTTTTATCTTGAAAGACAATCAGGTGGACTCATCTTTTTACATTTGGAAGTCCAACAACTGGCCCCAGAAGCCGTAGTTCAAGATTTGGCCAAGATATGATGCTCGGAGGTCTCCGGCAGCAGCAACTTCTTGAAAAGTGTCGAGGGAAATAAAGCCAACGTCCTCACCTGTCGTGAACTCTCGGAAATTTCCCTAATGGTATCTTCCTCGACATACATAGGAGGGGAATTGGGTCATCATCATAAGAAGGAAATAAAATCCTAATCCCTGGTGTATCTAAAGCACCCAATGTGAGTTTGAAACATCATACATGTGTTTGCACGACATGCGGATATGAGCATAGTTAATAAAATTCTCTCCGCTAGCTATAGACACAATGGTCTCTAGGGATTCAGTGGGGATTGATATTAGATTGGTAGTCACATTTTCATCTACCATATTAATGTTATAATAATATCACTTAGTAAGGTTCATTCATAACTACATATTTCTATTACCTTGTTTTTCCACAATTGTCTGAACCTATCCTCTGATACCAACTGTTAAGACCCGGCCCACGAGAGTGCCCGAAGCCGGTTCCAATAAGACATGATGTTCCATAATTATTACATTACAATCATTTAAAAATATCACATCATGTCCCATGCTATAGAGGATCGTGAGGTTCGGGTTCTAGAAAACCAGCTGCATTATGAAACTTCATTGAAGATATGAAAGATACATGAAATATTTTTACTTTAAATGTAGGGTGAGAAAAATTATGCCCAGTAAGGTGTTTTAAAACAATTTGAAAATAAACTATCTTTACTTAAAAAATAATTACTATTGAAAGTATACAGTAAAAATCTTCTTAAAAGAAAACCATTTAACTTCTAACATAGCCATTAAACTTAATCAGAGTACGAAGTTCCAACTAGAGAAATAAAATGCTTGAATAATACATGACCATTAACATTATTCAGGGAAATGAAAACTACTAGCAAGGTGGCTCTGAGCGCATAATACATAATAAAAATGATGTAATAGTGAACATAAACGGGTGCACATATCATGATAGCCATCTTCATATATTTTCACATATAATGACATAAATCTGATGTTAAATGGTCCATGTACCAAACTACTGAAATATATAATGTCATTCCACTTATCTTTCTTGTGCACACAAAAGGCTCTGAAAAAGGGATATACTACTAGTCTGAAAATCCCATTGCTGATCACATACTAAAATATAAAGAGGAGGGTATAATGATAGACTTTTTTTAGGCCTCATTCCAAGACCATAATCACTTATGTACATGAATTTCACCTGAAACGTAACTATTGTCAGGCCTCATTCCATGACACTGATTTTGTCTCGTGAGACCTACCGACCCATCAGGGGCTATAGCAGGCCCCACCCGTCACATAATAAGTCCAATATGATCCTCTTAAGTCTTATGAGACATATGTACCCAAAGTGACCCATACCACTTTGGATACCCAATTAAGGTGTTGTTATTTGGGGTGTCCCATACAACTCCAAATAACGGGTTTTTAGGTTCTTTAATTATTATTTGGTGATTATATTTTAAGGAAAAATACACAAAATTTGATATGGAAATTAATAAGGAAACACATTCTTGATGAAAAAGTGGAACGTGCATAATACATAGTGCTAGATATCAGATATGTATACACAATTTATACATATGGGAAATATACTAAGAATTAACAGGTATCATTTATATAGCATGCTGATAAACAGCTCCCAATGCATGTGTATATATGTACATGGTTTTGAATTTATGGAATTATCTATAGGTGCATAGTTTTATTAGTTTTTACAAAGATCATGATGTCTTGGTTTTGAATTCAAGTAGACATCCCATTATATTAAACCTACTAAGGCTCTCTACTTGGGCCCTTTAAACAATTTTTTCTCAAGATATTAAAAATTTTAAAAAACTCTTTGAAACAAATGGAATTGAACCATTGAGCTTAAAATCATGTGGATGTTGAAAAATATGTGTGAATGTATTCAGAATCATTATTCCAACCATATAATTAGTTTTCAAAATTACTTTTATATAACATATACAAGTACATATATGTATATATATAATAATAGTTTGTGAATATTTGTAAAACTAATGTTTTCACAACCATAAATTTTAACTTTTTCCCAAGCACGAAATCAGTATGTTCATCATATGATTTATACTTTGAAGACCTTAATTCCATGTAAACATATTCATGTTTACTTATAAGCCCATTTATGCATTTTTACATCCCAACAATGGAAGAAAAAATTTTCTTGAAAGAATATCTTAAAGATCTTCTCTTAAAATATATAACTAAGGAAAATGAGAACAGAGAGTGTGATAAAGGGTTAGAGGCTTATGAATTAATTTGAAATTCCATTTAAATGTACATGTAGACATATATACATATATATGTGAAAAACTTAATCAGCATGAAATTTTAAGGGCTAATCTTCTTTCATAGTCAGAGGGTCATTAAAACATGATATCCTGGGAAAATGGAAGAAGATAGATTTTCCCAACAAGTTCATACATGGAATGTACTATAACCTATATATATGTATATATATATACATATATGTTAACATTTATTTTCACGAGAAATAAAAAATGTAAACATCCTCAACCAAATTTAAGATCATCAAAATAGTAAAGAAGAAATGAATTTCAGGTTTTTCAACATGGGTCAAAACGTTTAGATACATATATATACAAACTGTATAAATATATATACTTTTGTAAAAACACATTTTCACTCCAAATAATAAGAAATATCCTTTGAAAAGCATGAAACCTTATGTGTATAGAGTGAGAAGAGTGTTTTAGGGTTTTAAAAACAGAAAACAAGGTTGTATGCCCGTACATATATAATCTTCAATATTTTATAAACTTATATATGACTGGTTCAATGTAAACTAGGATGAAAACCACCCTTAAAGATCATATTAATCTCTAAAAAGGTGAAAAGGAGAAGGTTAGGGTCTTGATATAGTTGAAGTCAGCCTTATATATATATATATGTTTAACCTGTATACATGATTATATATATGTAACCTGGTTTGCCTAAAAAGAGATGAGGGAAAAAACCCCTTACCCATTTCTTATATGCCAAATGCCTTGTAACAAGACTCAGGTTCACGAAGTGGGGTTTTAGCTCTCAGGCTGGGTATGGAAGAACCCCAAACACGTGTGCACGACCTTATTAGAGTGAAGGATTCAGATGGTGAGCAGTAGCCCCACGTCCCTTTAAAACTCTCCCATATAGTATTTATAAATCTATAGCTTGTTGAGAGAATTATAATAAACATATATATTTATATTGTGGCCTAATTAAAACGGACATAACAAAAAAAAGAATACAAAATTATTTGTCTATGAAACAATGACGTATGAGTATAAAATGGAACCGAAGAGGACATAAACAAATCAAATCCATTCAAAAAGTTTAAATAGAAATAATTGATCCTTAGTCAACCGGTGAACAGAGAAAAAAAATTAAATTTGAAATGGATTACATACCCTGATAGTTTTGGATAAAAATGAAACCCTAACCAGACGTTGGCCACAACCCGGTTCTTCTGGTTTGAAACGATGTTCCCCAGACCCAGTTCGCATGATCGCTACTGGAATCACTCGGCCATCCACAGTTCGCCATGGTAGGTCCACACCTCCTGCTACTTGAGTCCAAAGGCACCTCACAGAGGAACCGACCTGCTGAAACCCCTCTGTCTTCCTGCTCGACGTCCGCAACATCAGACCCAGCTGAGGACTCCCTAGCACGACACTACCCGACCAGCTCGAGATCCGTAGCCGCAACAACATCGCTTGAAGCCCCCCATGCACGATTCTCGATACCAGAAAACCAGACACACGTGGAGCGACAGTCCTTCATGCTCAACACTGGACGTTGTCGAATGAACCCACCTCACTGAAACCCCATACTAATCCTCGAAAATAGATCATGAGGTCCCGGACTTGCTACCTACATCCGAAGCGCAGACCCCCCCTCCTCCCACAAACCAACTCACAAGCAACCCGACACCCAAATCCCTTTAATGGATTTCCCCTTTCATTCTCTTCTCTATCTGATTTCCTTTGTTATTATTATATTATATTATGTTTTATACCCTTTTTATTATACATTACATTATCATTAATTCAAAAGGTAAAAAGTTGTATAAAACTATTATTTTATTAAAAATATATTTATCATATCTTTTTAAAAGTAAAGATTTTTATTATTAAACTCTTATATTAATTTATTATTATATAACATTATAATTTAAATTAATTTTTGGAAATTTATTAACTCCAAAATAATAATTTTTATAACTCCTTACTAAATATTTTTTAATATTACAAACATATAAATGTTTTAAAGTAGTAATAATTTTTATTAACAGATTATTCATATATGTAAAATTTTAATCACTCCATTAAATTGGTTATACATTTATAATTTTATTAAAAAAATTTCAAAATATTAATAACGATGTGGAACTTCAATGAAAAATTTATAATGTAATAATAATCAATAAGTCTCATATATTAATATATTAAAACAAATTCGGCATGTTTAGAGTACATACATAACATATTATCGAAAAAATATAAAACTCGTGTAATTATTCTTTTAATAGATTCAATATTAGATTTCCTAAGAAATTGCGTTAAAAATAAAGAAAATTAATCTCGATGTTATATATAAAATTATATTTTTAATTATATATAATTATAACATGCTTATGATTATGTATGTATATTCCATATTTGAAAAACAAGCAATAAAGTAGTTGTATTGAAATTTATTATCAAAAATTTTCTATTAATTAATAATTCAGAAAGAAAAAAATAATTATTTTTAAATGTACGTCTAAATTACACTAAATAAATTTACTGTTTTTATTTACAAAAAAAAATAATGAATTTCAAACTATAAAAAATTAATTAATCACTAAATATCATTAGACAAAAACTCCAAGGGTTACTCCATTTGAACTCCAACGAGGACAAAAAATATATTTATAGCTGTTAGTGCTCCATGGTTTCCCAAGGCAACGGTCACATTAGTATCTTATAAATCCAGGACATAGGGTGTCCAAAAACTCAAAGTTGATTGATATAAATGGTTCGTGTTATACCTTTGGTGCTTAGTGTGGCTTTAGTGGCTTCTTCTATTCCTATGTTTGTCATGGTGGATGTTAAGGACCCCTACCATCCTCTCGGGGTTCTCATTGTTTTTAGTGGCCTTCAAGTAATCATAATAGGGGTTTTAATTGGTATATTTGGTTATCTTAATTTCCATTGTTAATCTCAGTTTATTGTAAAAACTACGGTGTTCTTATATGAATAAAACTCTTTGTGTATGTTTTGTGTGATTTAGTCAATTTCATCATATTATTATTTTATAAGAAATAAGTTTCATCCGATTAATAGACAACACAAATCATATAAGTTAACATTATATGAAACAAAAGTCTTTGGGGGTGTAAAATTGTGGGATTTTTGGCCTAGAATCGGGGATGGCTTGGCCAGTGTACATCGAAGGGGGGTCGCGAGTCGGATCGGGAGGCCGGTGCGGCCAGTGTGCTGGTTTGGTCGGGTGGCGACCGAACAGACCGACAGGTGGCCGGGAAGGGGACGAGGAGGTTCGGCGGGCGGCCGGCAGCTCTGCGGCCGGTGGGGCACGGTCGGAGGGCCGTGGTTTGTCCCAGAGAATCGGAGCCCCGTGGGGCGGCGCAGTTTGTGGAGTTCACGGGTAGCGTGGCCTTTGTCATCGCCGCCTTCGTCATTCCGTCACCTCATCACTATGCCTAAGATCATCATAAAAAAGAACATCAGAGGGTTCAGGCCATGGTGGTTTGGCCCACACCCTCCAAATTTATGGTGGTATCAATTGCCTCATCATGAAGTAAGAAGATGAATAAAAACTCACCCACAAAAAAAAATCCTTTCAAACCATTGACGAATATTCAAGTCAAGCATCATAAACTAAAAACCCCTACCATTGTTCATCATTCGTTGTTCATTGACGGTGTCGTAGAATGTCGAGTAATAATAAGGTTGTTCATCGCGTCCACTGAACGCTTCCAATCCTGAGCTGTGTCGGCTCGTTGACGACGATGTGGAGGGTAGGTCAGTTGAAGACATCCCACATCGGTAGAAGCTTTGATGAAGAAGTGGAAGAAGGCCGGCGTTCTTCTTTCTTCGTTGGGAGAGTTCTTTCCTCTTATCCCCTGTTTCCAACGAGATTCCAAAGAAAAATAATAATATATTGGTTTATCTATTATATCTATGGCCCAAAAATCAAAATGTTGAAATAAATTAGTTGGCCCCACCTAATTAATTTGGAGGATTGGCCCTGGTAAATTAGTGGAGTTTGCACAATAATGGAGGGAGGGGGTCGAGAAACTCTCCCTCATTAACGAGAGAAGGTGAGAGGTTTTCCACTCCCTCCATTAATAGGGGAGTTTAGCCCCGTGTGGTCTCCACATCATAACCACCACGGAAGGTTAGGTTCTGGTGGACCCACCACCATAACCTCTCCTGAGAGGATAAGGTGTGGTGGTCCCACCTCAAAATTCCTTGAGGATATTTTAACCGCAAAATAAAAATAAATCCACACATTTATTTTTATTTAATTAAATCTCTAAAAACCCCAAAAACTACCTTTTATTCTCGACTCACTGCCGTCGAAGTAAAAGTCTCCTTAAGTGAGTACCAGCGCTGTGATTTCAACGGTGCCCTCGAATTTGAATTCTGAGCACCGATTCAAAATTTATAAAAACCCACTCATTCATTTACTAATCATACCTGAACTAAAATTCAGAAATTGATTCTGGGAACACCAGGCCTCAGAATCATGGAACACTAATTTTTGCGGACTTGAAAAATTCCCATATATTTATGAAATAAATTTCCATTGAACTTATGGGTCGTTACATTCTCTCCACCTCAGGGTTTTACATCTTGGTAATCTACAACATGAACTAAGAGAACATGTGGGGTTACTGAGAACCCATCTGAGCCTCCCGCACCCATGTTCTCTCTTAGAGGTTCCTGTGCTACAAGGGAACACGCACCAGAGGTATTGAAAGTCCACGTAGGACCCTCTTCTATCGATCCTCAATCTCCACTTGATCCTTCGTAAAATTCACCACAACATCGACATCCAGCTTGCCATGGTCTATGATGTGAGAATGGTCGTTCACATATCTCCTCAGCTAGGATACATGGAAGACATCGTGCATCAAGTGGAACTGAGGTGGAAGGGCTAAGTGGTATGCTACCTCACCAACTCTACGGATGAACTGAAATGGTCCGATGAATCTCGGAGATAACTTGCAGCCTTGGACAATTATCTGTAAACCTCATCGTGATGAGACTCATAGAAAGACATGGTCACCATCATCGAACTCCAGAGGTCTCCATCTTCTATCAACATATGACTTCTGCATACTCTGTGCAGTCATCATCCGTTCCTAGATGATCTGCACATTCTCTATGGTAGCCCGTACCATCTCTAGTCCCTTCAGCGCTGACTCCCCGGTGTCTTTCTAACACAAGTGTGATATGCAAGGTCGCACGTACAACACCAAAAAAAGGTTCCATCCCAATGGTGGAGTGATAGTTGTTGTTGTATGAAAAATCCACCAAAGGTATGTGATCCTCCCAGCTACGACCAATGTCGAGGACACATGCACATAGCATGTCCTCGAGAGTCTGAATGGTCCACTCAGTCTGATAATATGTCTGAGGATGGAAGGAAGTGTTCAAATGAAGGAGCTTCACAAAAGCCTCCTACAAGCCCTCCCATAACAGGGAAGTAAACAGTGCATCATGAATTGAGAAAATAAATGAAGGTACTCCACTTATCAACACAATCTCTTCCATATAAAGGTGTCCCAAGCTATCTACTAAGGCCTGCTTTTTGATTGGTAGAAAGTGGGCCGACCTGGTGAGTCACTCAACGGTCAAACAAATCGAGTCATGACCCATAGAATTAAGTGGAAGACTAATCATAAATTCCATGGATTTCCCATCCCACTTCCACTTTGGGACCTCTAATGGTTGAACCAAGCCTACTGGTACCTGATGCATTGCCTTCACTTGCAGACAAGTGAGGCATCAATAGATAAACTCGGCTACTGCCTTCTACATTCTTGGACACCAGTGTTTTCGTCAAAGGTCCAGGTACATCTTCACCACTCCTGGATGTACCGCTAGAGGGGATGTGTGGAACTCCCTCAACACTTATTCTTTATGTGACATTGGTACCATAATGTGTTCTCTAAAGAGGATGATGTGCTCCCCACCTTCAAGAAATCCATCAGGTGCCTGCCCTGTGGATATTTGAGCACATTGTGTCTCGTAGTCAGTGTCTCCATGTTGTGCCTCCTTGACTCGCTGAAGAAGTGGGGGAGTGACTGCAAGAGACTGATGGAAAATTTCTCCATATCTATACACAAAATATATATGTAATGCACCCAACTACTCTATCTCCTCGCCTAGCAGCTGTAGATCAGACCTCCTGGTGAGTGCATCTTCTACAATGTTCCCCAATCCAGGAATATAAAGTATCTCGATTTCATAGTCCTAGAGGAATTCATGACATCTCCTTTGTCTCAGTTTTAGGTCCTTCTGATAGAAGATATTCTTGAGACTCTTCTGCTTAGAGTACATGGTAAAATGTTCTCCCATCATATAGTGTCTCCACATCTTCAAGGTTAAGACCACTTCTTCTAACTCCAGGTCTTGGGTAGCATAGTTATTCTTCTGTTCTCTTAGATGTTGAGATCCATATGCGATCACTGCTCACTCATTCATCAGGACACACCTGGGTCAAGTCCACGATGTGTCGCAGTAGACTACGTACCCTACGCATTCCTCTGGAAGCCTAAAGATGGGGGCACGAGTCAGCCTCTGCCTCAGCTCTTGAAAGCTCTGCTGGAATCTCTCCAACCACACAAAGGGTTTACCCTATTTTTTCAATGATTATAGTGTTTCTTCAACTCTGGTTAAGTTTGGAACCAACCTCCGGTATTTACCATCCAATCCCAGGAAACTACATACCTCTGTCACACTCCTTGGCGGCTCCCAATCAATTACTGCCTCAATCTTCACTGGATCTACCCTAACACCAGCCTCTAAGATGACATGTTCCAAAAAGTGAACCTATCAGATCAAAAACTGGCACTTTGAGTGCGTACCATAAAGCTAGTGCTCTCAGAGAGTGTCCAGTACTAATTGAAAATGGTAGGAATTCTCCTCCTCAGTAGTCGAGTAGATCTGAATGTTGTTGATGAAAACTACAACAAAGCGATTGAGGTATGGCTGGAAGATTTTTTTCATGAGTACCATGAACACTAATTGAGCATTCTTCACACCTGGAGGCATAAAAAAGAACTCTTAGTGGTCGTATTGACATTTGAAAGGCATCATCTGCACATCCTCGTCTCGAACTCTCAGTTGGTAATAGCCAGATATGAGGTCAATCTTTGAGAACCTCTAAGCTCTATTCAACTGATCAAAGAGGTCTTCAATCTTGGGGAGTAGGTAATTGTTCTTCAGGGTCACCTGGTTCATGTGAAGGTAGTCGACACAAATCCTCATCCTTCCATACACCTTTTTTATGAATTGAATCGGGGCTACCCATGGAGAAACTCTGGGTCTGATGAATCTCTTCTCCTACAAGTCTTCTAGTTGTACCCGCAACTCGAGAAGCACCGTGGGAGCCATTCAATATGCTGGTGTAGATATAGGTGCCATCCCAGAGTACATGTCTATGTAGAAGCCCACCTCTCTACATGGAGGTAGACCCAGTACATCATCAGGGGAAACATCTGCGTACTGGTCCACCACTACAGGATAGTTCAGACCCTCCACATCTACTGCTTTGAGGGTAAGGCATGCCAATTGATGAGTGGTCGGCTACACCCTCCTCTAAGTAAGTCAGTCATGTGCTGCAAAGGCTCCCTTTTCACTAGTGAAGGTAAACATGGTCCCATCTGTGGGGACACACCACACTTTGCACCTAATACAATCAATATGAGCATGGACTGTCGACAACCAGTACATATCCAAGATGACATTGTAAGGCCTCAATGCTGATACTAGGAGATCCCAGCTAAAGCTCCCACCTCCTAGAGTAAGCTCACACTGCTGACACCAGTGGATAATCGTCGAGCCTTCTCCTATAGTAGTCTCTAGAAATAAGGATAGAGCCAATGCCTCCGTCAGAATCTCCGTGCTCCGAAAGAGGGCAATGGCAATGATAGAATGACTATAACTTGTGTCTATATGAACTAAAGCTATGGTGAAGTAGTCAAATATCATACCCTGAATCATCTCTGGAAAACCCTGATCCTAAGCCTCAGCTTCCTGGAGATGAGCTCTCGCCTGTCCGCATGCTCCCTGTAGTCGGGGTGGACCTCCATGTTGTGGTGGTGGTAAAACCTCATAACTTAACCCACCACTAGCTGCACTACCAGCTCCTCTGGCACGTACGCTTGTGCCCTACAGACCACCTCAATCGAATCTCTATCTCTTCTTGGGCAGTCCTTCGACCATCTAATGATCATCCGAACGATGGGACAGAAAGTCACGACCCATGCGACTGTGTCTGCCGCATGCGAAACACTACCCGCTCCTAGCATGTATTCTCTACTCATGGTGCTCCACACAACCGATCCTGAGTCATGCGGTCATCCAACTATCGTTCTGGGCCTCTTGGACCTCTGCGACATCTATCTGCTGCAAGCTTCAGAAGACTCAGCTACGTGTCAAATGGTGGTGGTTCTCGCTGCTAGGGACTGCTCAACATGGAATCTCACCACTAGGAACTCTCTCTCTGACACCCCCTATGTTGGGATGCTGAGTGAGATCATCGAAGCCCTGATCTATCACCTGAGCCCCTAATCGAAGGTCCGACCCAAGAAGAATGGGTCTCATACCATATATGTGGAGTAGCGTGAGAGGTCTGTGAACATCACTGAGTATTGTGCTAGAGTCTTGCAGCCCTGCTATAGATGATGTACCTTCTGTATCCACACTGCACATTGGGTGGCTGGAACAATCTCCTCACAAAATAGGCTCTTGATGTCTGTCCAGAGAAGTTTCATCTCATCGTGCACCTAGAGCATCAGGATCCACCATCATCCCAGTACTGTCTATAGAAGGATGCAAGCATGTATATCCATGAAGTTGGCTGGTGTCCCAACCAATTGGAAAACCCTCAACACACCCTCCATCCAATCCTTAGCTGTGTGAGGGCCATATATCCTCTGAACCTGGGCGGCCTCTAGAGATGGAACTCATGCAACATGATCAAGTGGCGTGCATCGTCTACTATTGGGGCTGGTGGTATCTGTGGCCCAACGGGATGTGGTGTCGCTGGTGCCTCTGCTGGTATAGGGCCAGGCACAAAGGCCTCATCTCTCAGTGGGCTATCTGCGCGTACAAGTCATGAGGCTCTAACTGGGCATCCATTGGGAGGCATCCTGAATGAAACAAATGTGACACTATCAAAATATTATACCTGGTGAGTTGACCTAGTTGATATGACTTATAGACTCTCTTTGAAAACCCACACACAATCTGTGTTTTCGTGCACTGAGTCGGAAATCAGTATTCAGGGTCCTGGTGTATGGATACGTTGGCCGCATCACCATCACTGGAGTCCCTGAACTGAAAACCACACTTAGTTCCCTCAACACTACTACTTCATAGAAAGATCAGAGTTGTATATTCTGTGGTAGAACCGATTCCTCTGATACCAGTTTGTCATGTCCCGTCCCCTAGGGCTCGTGTGATGACTACCCCAATCCCTCCATCCAAAGGCTAGGGGTTAGCGATGAGCACCAAAGGCCTAATTCCCTAAAACATGGAAGGCATTGACTTTATAACCTGTAAACTCACACAACAAAGTCTGAGTTGGAAGCCAAACAAAAAGTAAAATTGTGTACATAGAGTGTTGAAATGTAAAGGGGTCAGAATTCAAGCCCAACAGGAAAGTACAAGAACAACAGAAAAAAGTACATCTAAATAAAGGTAACCATCTGCTAGATTTTCCACCAGGATGTCCGACATGATGGGTAGGTACAGATAGCCTCCATAGCACTCCACATCCATCTGTCTCCTCCGTTTACCGTCATGCTGCAGGGTCCTCCTCTGGGTACAGTCCAATCATGATACTCGCAGCCTCGATCATCAATTTCTGTTTTCTTCATCCAACACAACGAGGTACGGGCATAGCCCATGCAGCGGTGAGTATAACGATACTCAGTAGGGACCCCAAGACCTTCAAGGTCTCACAAAACCAATAAGGATAAACCACAATGTATGAAATCAAAAGATAACCATACATAGATATATGCCCACACATATACCTAAGTTATCATGTAATAAATCTCAATCATGAGGAAAACACAAAAGTTACAAACTCAGTGCAAACCATGATTTTTATTTGAGGGGTAGTATCAAACAAAATTTCCAAGAACAACGTCGAACACCTCGTTTGCTGGAGAACTCCACCTCTATTGAGTACAGTGGGTCTGTCATGTCTCATAGAGGCTCTTCTCACTATCCTTGGACTGCTGTGGTACTCCTCCAGTCGAGTACCATGGGTCTGTCGTGTCAAACAGAGGCGCTCCCCACTGTGGGTCTGCCATGTCACAAAGAGGCACTCCCCCTCATAGCCTATTGATGTACTCCACCTATCGAGTAGTGTGGGTCTGCCGCGTCACACATAGGAGCTCCCCACAGTGGGTCTTCTACGACTCCAAGGCGCTCCCCACTGGGATAGTCGAATTACTCAGAGTCAAATTGGCTAGCATTCGTCAGGTCTCAGCAAGCTACTAGGTCTCCACACTATGATTGATTGTCTCTGAGAGGGTCTGCTACATGAGATACTGGTCGATACTCCAACTATCACGAAGTCCCACGTAGAAGTATCTCAGAGGTCCGCCAAGTCACATGGGTCTCAACGCAATATATGGCGCGTCAATCGGACTCCCGGTCTGTGAGTTATTATCCTTTTTATCCTAGGGTCCCGGTTGGATTCATGCATGATCTAACCTAACGGTATCTCAACATTAACCCAAACTCCAGTGCTGTATACTCAAAGGGACCATTGCACTTGAATAAAATCAGTGTCGTAGAAGGTTTGTCAGACGGTCGTCTAGGGCCAATGATATGTCCAAAGAAATCAAAGGCTCATAGAGGGCCCAGGTCCGTCCAGACCCGGTCGGACCAACCCGATATGACCTAGCCTGGGCCGACCCGGATTGGGTCGACCTGGTCAGACTTGTCAGGTCTGACCTAGCCCATTTGGCTTGTCATCCAATTAGGATTGGCCCATCCCACTAGGCCTAGCCCAGCAGGGTGTGTGGGCGGTTCGGCTTAGCCTCAAGGCCGGTTTGGCCCAGAGTGTCGTGAGGGCGCAGCTCAGCCCAAAGGTGGAAACCAGACCGGTTCAGCTAGGGCGCCGCGAAGGGGGTACGTGGGCCGGCCCGGGAGGCCGGAGCGTCTAGGGCACCGGTTTGGTCGGGTGGAGACCGGGTGGGCTTGCTAGAAGCCAGGTGGGGAGCCAGGTGGGTCAGCTGGCGTCTGGGCTTGTCGGTCGGTGGCTGGGTAGGGTGCGAGGTGGGCCGAAGGGAGGACGGGCAGGGAACAGGTGGGCGGGCGGCTAGCCTTGTAGGGCTCCAGGTAGGCCAACGGGCGGCCGGGTAGGGCACGACCATGCCAGGAAGCAGCCGGGAGCCATGTGGTGTGGGACAGTGGTTGTGCGACTAGTGTGGCTCGGTCGGAGGGATGTGGTTTTGCCAGGAGCACCGGAGTCCAGCAGGGGCGACACTATTTTCATAGGCCGCGGGTAGCGCGGCCTTTTTCATCACCTCCTTCATCATTCTTTCGCCTCATCACCATGCTGATGATCGTCACAAACAAGAATAATGGATGGGTCAGGCCATGATGGTTTAGCCTGCCCCCTCCATGTTTATGGTGTTATAAATTGTCTCATCAAGATTTATGAAGATGAACAACAAGTAACCTGGAAACAAAAATCCTTTCTAACCATTGAAGAAGATTAATGGAAAGCATCAACAAGTAAAAAACCCCTAACTTTATTCATTGTTCTTAGTTCGTTGACGGAGTCGAAAAAGTAGATAAAGAAGATGGTCGTTCGTCGCATTGACTTCATGCTTCCAATCCCGAGTTGTGTCGTCTCGTTGAAGACGATACAGAGGCTTGGTCGGTTGAAGACGTCCCACGTCTGTAGAAGCTCTAAGGAAAAGGTCAAAGAAGGTCATCGTTCTTCGTTCTTCGTGGGGAGAGTTCTTATCTCTTCTCATGAGTTTCCATCAAGATGACAATGAAAAATAAAAATAGATAGTTTTATCTATTATTTTGTTTTCACAGAAATAAAAAATGGTGAAATAAATTAATTGGCTCCACCTAATTAATGTGGAGGATTGGTACAAGTTAATTAGGGGAGTTGGCACAATAATGGATGGTGGGTGTGGCGAAACTCTCCCTTACTAATGAGGGATGTTGAGAGGTTTTCCGTTCCCGCCATTAACATGGGTGTTTAGCCCCATGAGGCCCCCACATCATAACATCTGTGGAAGGATAGGTTTCAGTGGGCCCCACCACCATAACATCTCATGAGAGGTTAAGGTGTGGTGGTCCCACCTCCAACTTCCATGAAGCAGTTTTAACCTCCAAATAAATATAAATACACACACATTATTTTTATTTAATTAAATATGTACAGTCCCAAAAAAATATCTTTTATTCTTGACTCACTGTCATTGATATAAAAGTCTCCTTAAGAGTATACTGGTGCTATGAGTTCAACAGTTCCTTTGAATTTAAATTCTGGGCACCGGTTAAAAAGTTAGAAAAACCCTCTAGTACATTTACTGAATGTACTAGATCTGAACTTTAGAAATTGATTCCGGGCACACCGAGCCTCAGAATCATATGCAGTCAATTTTCGTAGGCTCGTAAAATTCCCATGTATTAAAGAAAAAATTTTCCATGGAATTTCCATGTCTTTACAACATATACCAAAACAAAATAAATGTATCCCAGCGTACTTTCATCACATGAAACATCAATTTAATAATAATGAATTTAATCTTATGATCAATTTTAAATATACCAATATATAATATCTCTTGAAAAACTATTTATAGAATCCTTATTGTGTCATCATTATCCATAATATAATAACCATTATTTTCCAAAATATTCATTAATAATTACGACATTAATTTTATTAATGATTTCCTATGATTCAATTATTTCAAAATAGAAGAGAAGATATAATCCATAACATTCATAAGTCATTCATTATTTTCTAATCATGATCTGTAAATTGATTAGGGGGGTATTGTAATTTATCTGCAAATTCATATTGATCCCAATCTTCAGTTTTCCCCAAATGAAATGGATTTTATAAATTCCAATACTCCCCACATTTTAAAATATCATTTGAAATATTGCGAGGAATTTTATTCCTCTATATATTGTTAACGTAATGATCCATTTTTTCCTTGGTAGATTATTTATTTATCCCCTTAATAATAAGATACAAAACATATTCCTATCCATTTAGTTAATTTTTCTCTTTTTTTCTTCCCATATTATTGACACATATGTCATGGAATTTGTTCATTTTTATAATTATCACATGATCTTCCATGAAGAATCATCTCTCCTTTATTTTTTGTATTTGGAAACCCACCATGATTCATATAGTTAATAATAAATCTTGATAGTTGGTTAAGAATAACCATATGTTTTTTCATCAAAAATCCCATTACATTAGGATTCCTGTGCAAGAAACCCCCATTTTGTTTTTGTGTACATCCATTATTAATTTTTTTTATAGATCATGTTATTTATTAAAACTAAAATACATAGTGTGTTTATATCAAATAAGTCATCATAAACAATCTTATATTGCGGATATATATATATATATATATCCTTGAACATGTCACCCCATATTAAAATCATTCTATTTATCCAAAACAACCAAAATTCTCCATATTAATATATCCTTTGTGATTATAAAACATCGTTAACTTAGGATCAAATATCATCGTATCCTCTAATATTATTTAATACATTCCTCTAACACAATCTATAATGAACTAGCCATAATAGTTGCATTTTATAGTGTTATTAGACTATAATTGACATTATTTTCTTCAAGATAATTTTGGATGAATGATTTAAAAAATTAGTTCGTAAATATTACATATGAAACCCATAAATTATATATAGGTATTTTGGGATTAGTACCCATTTTTTCTATAATATAAATGTTTTTAAAATCAATCATGATTTATCTATATGAAAAATATTCAATACATTATACATTAAATATTCTTTTTATCTAACTATCATTAAAAAATGTGGAAAATTTTAAAAATATGATGTGCATAAAAAGAGCCTTAATTGACAAAAAAATAAATTTTTTATTATAGTGAAAAATGAAAACATATTAGAAAACTTTTCTTAATAACATACATTATTTAAAAAGAAATTAAATCATATATTTTTTTAAAATATCATTTATATTACCTTCATAAATTAATCAATTTCCATGGTGACTAATTATAATGAATAGAACAATCATAGATATTTATTGGGTCATCATTATCTTAGAACACATATAGAACCCTTAGTAATTAGAATAAAAATATAACCATCATCATATATAATTATCTAGAGAACATAATCACTACCAAAGATCATTTAATAACTATAATGGGACTCAACCATCATATCATTGGCTATAATTGGGCTAAAGAATTAATATATTGATGTATAATTGGGATCAAGCCATCATATATTGACCAATAATGGGGATTAATATGGCGTACTATATATATTTTGATCAGCCATTTACATAAACGATGTCTATGGATCATATCCTGAATAAATAAATTTATTATTTCACATTTTCATTATAAAACAATATTAAATTTATATGAAACCCAAATTCAAGCTTCTTTAGACTATCAAAATAACTATTTCTTGTAAAATTTAATTTCAAAAACCAAAATACCCAAAGAAAAGGAATGATGGATTTTTTATCAAATAAAACATGAATGATTGTAAGTGATGAAAAACATCAAATAACTTTTATAATGTTATGGAATATTTATATCATCATATATGAAAAAAAGAATATTCCCAACATCTTTTATAATGAAAATAAAACATTCCATAAAAATATAATTTTTTGAAAACCATTACAAAAATACAAATAATATATAAAAATTTCCCTATAATTTTTCCATGCCCATAAAAATTTATTAATAAAATAATTTTATATATATTGAAATAGAAGAGAAATACTTATAATGGAGTTTAAAGTTATAGTGTACCATACCATCAGTCTAACATGTCATGTGTGTTACTATCTTCTTAAATAAAATAAAATATTTAAATTATTTACATAAGTCAAAATATTTTCCATTTTTATTCATTTTTATCTTATTTATTATATTGTAAATTTTAATTACATAATAAAATATGTTCACATTGGTTTGTTTCAAGGTATTCAATTCATAAGTCAAATTTTTTTCGCAGGTTGAATATAGTCGATGTAGTACATTTTAAATCATATCCAAAATAACTATATTGATATGGTTATCAGATTTTTTATAAAAGTATATTTTTTATCTAATATTTAATGATGTTTATGATAAATTAACAGCTTTAAAATCATGGAGAGATTAGGTCATACATATTCATGAGCAATGATTCCATTTTTAAACAAGAATAACAAAAAGAATGTAATAATTATATTACCCTTCCAAATTATCTTTATATAAAAAAAGAAGATTATTTACTTTAAAAATAGTAAATATATATATCATCATTTTAAATTGTTGGAAAAAAACTTAATCAAGTCGCTTCTTGGATGCGGTAGTCCACACACGGATAACATTATAATCATTCAGGGAGTGGGGAGATATGAAATTAAATAAAATGATATATTAAAAAAAATGAAAAATATGTGATTAATATCATATATATACCTTAAATATATATCTATATCCTTCCATTGTAGGAGGGAAAAGAAAATGTATTTTATGAGTTCGCATGGCGGTAGTACACATTACACATAAATGATGGATTCATATACTATTTAAAAAAAGTAGATAGGGATATATATCATTAAATGTTAAAAATAAAATCTATATATATGTGATATAATTATTTTTCTATATCAATATGAATGAATAATAATTAAAGGAGATTGATGAAGAGAAAAAATCCCGATTTAGAATGATCCCTCTTCTTCAGACAACCTCTTTAAGATGGTTGATATAGCCCTCTTATAATGGATTAATGATCATTAAAATTCTTCAAGTACGAGGGTATAGATGTGAAGAAGGTATTTATGTATACTTGTACGAAATATATCAGTTTTATGGTGTGCAGTGGAGAGGTGAGGTGATGATCTTTTATAAGTGGGGAAGAGGATACACATCGATTTTTTTAAAAGAAAAATTAATAAATTCATTTTACCCATAGTAAAAGTATCAAAAATGGTCCAATATTTGGATTCATATGATATAAGTTATTAAAATGTCCATAAAAAAATTTATACTTGATTTTAGGTAATTTTGTAACATTTATTTTTAGTTTAACCACCCGGTAAACCGTTTAAACCTTAATCGATGTAAACGGTTTTTATAGCGTACACAATTAGTTATGACCAAAAATATGTTTATCTTAATATATACTATTATTTATATTGATTATAAATATTTAATAAATTTTATCAATTGCCTCATCAAGAAGTAAGAAGATGAACAATAACTCACCCGCAAACAAAAATCCATTCCAACCATTGAAGAATATTCAAGGAATGAATCATGAAGTAATAACCCATACCTTTCATCATCATTCATTGTTCTTTGATAGAGTCATGGAATTTTGATGATCAAGAATGTCATTCGTTACATCCGCTACACGATTCCAATCCCGAGCTGCGTCGGCTCATTGACAACGATGTGGGGGGGTAGGTCGGTTGAAGACTTCCCACATTGGTTGAAGCTCCGATGAAGAAGTGGATGAAATTCGGAATTCTTATTTCTTTGTTGGGAGAGTTCTTCCCTCTTCTCCCATGTTTCTCTGGAGAAGCCATAGAAAAATAATAATAGATATGTGTATCAATTATTTCAATAGCACAGAAATCAAAATCGTGAAATAAATTAGTTGGATCCACCTAATTAATTTGGAGGATTGGCAGAAGTTAATTAGGGGAGTAGGCACAATAATGGAGGGAGGGTGTAGAGAAAATATCCCTCATTAATGAGTGTAGTTGAAAGGGCTTCTACTCCCACCATTAATTGGGGAGTTTAGCCCCGTGTGATCCCCAAGTCATAACCTCTACAGAAGGTTAGGTTTAGGTGGGCCCACCACCATAACCTCTCATGAGAGGTTAAGGTGTGGTGGTCCCACCTCCAACTTCCATGAGGATATTTTACCCGCCAAATAAAAATAATGTCACTAATTTATTTTTATTTAATTCAATATCTAAAACCCCCAAAAACAATCTTTTATTCTCGACTCACTGTCGTCGAAGTAAAATTCTCCTTAAGAGAGTACTAGCACTGTGAGTTCAACAATGCCCTCAAATTTAAATTCGAAGAACTAGTGAAAAAGTTAAGCGAGTACCGGCACTGCGAGTTCAAACATTTCAGCTTCCTGCTCCCATGTTCTCCCTTAGAGTTTCTCATGCTGCCAGTGAATGCGCACTAGAGGTATCGACTGTCCATGTAGGACCCACTTCTGTTGATCCCTAATCTCCACATGAACCTCCATAAAATTGACCTCATCAATGATATCCAGCTCTCCATGGTCTATAATGTGAGAAGGGTCATGCACGTATCTCTTCAGTTGAGATATGTGGAAGATGTCATGCATCCGCTGGAACTGAGGTGGAAGTGCTAAGCAGTATGCCACCTCACCAAAACTACTGATGACCTGAAAATTTCTGATTAATCTCAAACATAACTTGCCACCTCAGCCAAATCTCTGTAATCCTCATTGAGGAGAGACCCATATAAATACATGGCTGCCATCCTCGTACTTCATAGGTCTCCATCTCCTATCAGCATTCAACATCTGCATACTCTGTGAAGTCATCATCCACTCTTGGATGATCTGTACATTCTCTGTGGTAGCCCGTACCATCTCTAGTCCCATCAATTCTTACTCTCCTGGGTCTGTCTAGCACAAGTGTGATACGCAAGGTCACACATACTACACCTCAAAAGGTGTGATCCCAATGGTGGAGTGATAGTTTTTGTTGTATGAAAACACCACCAAGCGTATTTGATCCTCCCAGCTATGACCGAAGTTGGGGACACATGCACAGAGCATGTCCTCGAGAGTCTGAATCGTGAATATATTCTGACCATCCGTCTGAGGATGGATGGCAGTGCTCAAATGAAGCTACATCACGAAAGCCTCCTATAACCCCTTCCATAGCAGGTAAGTAACCTCTGCGTTATGATCAGAGACAATAGATGAAGGTACTCCATGTAGCTGCACAATCTCTTGCACATAATGGAATCACATGCTCTCTATTGTGCCCTTCTGTTTGATCAGTTGAATGTTGGTCAACTTGGTGAGTCTCTCAACGATCACCCAAATCGATTCGTGTCCCCTAGATGTACGTGGAAGACCAATCACGATGTCCATGGGTTTCAAATCCCACTTCAACTCTGGGACCTCTAAAGGCTGAACCAAGCCTACTGGTACCTGATGCTTTGCCTTCACTTTATAACAAGTGAGGCATATAATGAAAAACATCGCTACTAACATCTACATACCTGGCCACTAGTGTTGTCTTCGAAGGTCCTAGTACATCTTCTCCGATCCAGGATGTACCACTAGAGGAGATGTGTGGAACTACCTCAACACTTATTACTTATGTGACATTGGTACCATAGTGTGTTTTCTAAAGAGGATGATGTGCTCCCCACCATAATAAAATCCATCAGGTGCCTGCCCTATGGATATATGAGAACATCGTGTCTCACAGTCAGCGTCTCCATGCTCTTCCTCCCTGGCTCGCGGAAGAAGTGGGGGGGTGACTGTAAGAGACTGATGGAAAAATTCTCCATCTCAATCCACAATGGATATCTATAATGCAGCCAACTACTCTATCACCTCTCCAAGTAGTTGTATACCATACCTTCTGATGAGTGCATCTACTACAATGTTCCCCTATCCAGGATTATAGAATATATTGCAGTCATAGTCTAGGAGGAACTCAAGACATCTCTGTTGTCTTAGGTTCAGGTCCATCTGATAGAATATATTCCCGTGAATCTTGTTATTAGAGTACACTGTAAAACGTTCTCTAATAAGATAGTGTGACCACATTTTCAAGGCGAATACCACTACTTATAACTCCAGGTGATGGGTAGCATAGTTCTACCTGTGTTCTCTCAGCTATCGAGAACCATATGCGATCACTATTCGCTCCTGCATCGGGACACACCCGAGTCAAGTTCCTGATTAGTCGATGTAGACTGCTTACCCTACGGTTTCATCTGGATGCCACATGATGGGGGCACTAGTCAGCCTCTGCCTCATCTCCTGAAATCTTTTTTGGAATCTCTCAGACCACATGAATGGTTTCCCCCTCTTCATAAATTAGGATAGTGGTGCAGCAACTCTGGAGAATTCTAGATCAAACTTCAATTGGTAACCTTCAAAACCCCAAGAACTTCGTACCTCCGTCACACTCCTGGATGGCTTCCAAGCAAGTACCGCCACAATTTTCGCTGGATCTACCGCAACTCCAGCCTCTGAGATGACATGTCCCAAAAATTGAACCTATCGGATCCAAAACTGTCACTTTGAGAGCTTACCATAAATATAGGGCTCTCCGAGTGTGTAATGTACTTCATGAAAATGGCAGGCATGGTCATCCTCAGTAGTCGAGTAGATCCGAATGTCGTTGATGAAGACTAAGACAAAGGGATCAAGGTATGGATGGAAGAAATTTTTTATGAGTCCCATGAACACTGATGGAGAATTGGTCATGCTGAAATGAATAACCAAGAACTCGTAGTGGTCATATTGACATCTAAAAGGCGTCATCTGCACATCCTTGTATCGAACTCTCAGTTGTTGATAGCCAGATCTGAGGTCTATCTTTGAGAACAACTGAGATCCCTTCAACTAATCAAAGAGGTGGTCAATATTGGGGAGTATGTACTTGTTCTTCACAGTCACCAGGTTTAGGCGATGGTCATCGACACAAAGCCTTAAACTTCCATCCACCTTCTCGGGAACAGAATCAGGATGCCTAGGGAGAAACACAGGGCCAGATGAATAACTTCTCCTGAAAGACCTCTAGTTGTACCCACAGCTCGCACAACTCCGCAGGAGCCATTCGATATGCTGGAGTAGATATCGGTGCCGTCTCGAGGTACATGTTTGTGTACAAGTCCACCTATCTTCATGGATGTAGAACTCATACATCATCAGAGAAAACATCCGCGTACTGGTCCACCACTACATGATAGTTCAGACCCTCCACGTCTACTGCTACGAGTTTAAGGCATACCAACTGATGAGTGATCAGCTACAACCTCCTCCGAGTAAGTCCTTCCTATGATGAAAAGGATCCCTTCTTTCTGGTGATGGTAAACATCGTCCAATCCATACGGACAAACCGCACTTTGTGCCTAATACAATCAATATGAGCATGGACTGTAGATAACCAGTCCATACCCAAGATTACATCCTAAGGCCTCGACGATGCTACTTGGAGATCCCAGCTGAATCTCCAACCTCTTAGAGTAAGCTCACACTACAGACACCAATGGATAATCGTCGATCCTTCTCCCATAGTAGTCTCTAGCTATAAGGACCGAGCCAACGGCTCCGTCAGAATATTCGTGCTCCAAAAGAGGGAAGCAGAAATGAAAGAATGACTGACACATATGTCTATAATAACTGAAGCAATGGTGGAGTAGACACTGATCGTACCTCGAATCATCTCCGGAGCGCCCTGATCGTATGCCTTAGCTTCATGGAGATGAGCTCTCACCTGTCCACATTCTCCCTGTGGTCGGGGTGGACCTCCTTATGGTGATGGTGGTAACACCTTGTAACATTACCCACCACCAGATTCATGACCATATCCTTTTCCACGTCTGCATGTTCCCTACGTACCGCCTTAATCGAATCTCTGTCTTTTCCTAGGCGGTCCTTCAACCATCTACTGATCATCTGAATGGCAGGTCAGACATTCATGAGCCATTTGACCCTGCCCGCCGCATGCGAAACACTGCCCGCTCCTGGCTTGTATGTCTATGATCTAGGTTCCCCACACAACCGATCCTGAGTCATGCAGTTATCCACATGTAGGTCTGGTCCTCTTTGACCTCTGTGACATCTGTATGCTTCCAGAAGAAGAGGACTCCACTACGTGTTGACTGGTGGTGGATCTCGCTGCTGGGGACTGCTTAGAAAGGAATCTCTCCACTAGGAGTGCTCTCTCTAACACCCCCTCCTTCTTTGGGATGCAGAGTGAGATCATCGAAGCCCTAATCTCTCGCCTGAGCCCTAACTAGAAGGTTCGGCCCCAGAATAATGGGTCCCATACCATTTATGTGGAGTAGCGCAAGAGGTCTGTGAACCTCACTGAGTACTGTGCTACCATTATACTGCCCTAATACAGATGAAGTAGCTTCTTTATTTGCACTAAACATAGGGTGGTTGGAACAATTTCAGCCCAAAACAGGCTCTCAATGTTTTCCCAGAGAAGTGTCATCTCGTCGTGAACCTGGAGCATCAGGATCCACCATCTTTCCACTACTTCCTCTAGAATACTGGAATCAATTATCACCATGAATTCAGCTGGTGTCCCAACCAATTGAATAACTCTCTACACAGCCTCCATCCAATCCTTAGCTACCTTCAGGTCCATCTTTCCCATTAACCTGGGCTGCCTCTAGCACTGGAACTCATGCAACGCGCTCAAGCGGCGTGCATCATCTACTGCTAGGGATGGTGGAATCATTGTCCAACAGGAAGATGGGCCGTTGGTGCCTCTGCTGGTATAGGGCCCTGCACCAAGGACTTGTCTCTCGATGGGCTATATGTGCATACAACTCACGAGGCTCTATCTAGTCTTTCACTGGGAGGCATCCTGAATGATATAGATGCGAAAAAGTCAAAATAATATACCTGGTG
The DNA here is from genome assembly GCA_963277665.1 of Viscum album. Lineage (NCBI taxonomy): Eukaryota > Viridiplantae > Streptophyta > Magnoliopsida > Santalales > Viscaceae > Viscum > Viscum album. Next base: position 553,330,189 of record OY728123.1, read on the forward strand.
AGCTGTCCTGGTAGATCTTACTAAAAGAAAACCTTTGAAAACCCACACACAACCAGTGTATTTGTGCATTGAGTCGGAAATCATAATTCAGGGTCCTGGTGTATGGATACGTCGGTCACCACACCAGCACTGGACTTCCTGAACTGAAAACCACACATAGTACTCTCAACACTACTGCTTCACAGAAAAGATCAGATTCCTATGTTCTGTGGTAGAACCGACTCCTTTGATACTAGTTTGTCATGACCCGTCCCCTGGTGCCCGTTTAGTGACTACCCCAAGCCTGCCTTCCATAGGCCAGGGGCTGGTGACTAGCACCAAAGGCGTAATTCCCTACCACTGGGAAGGTATTGACATTATAACCTATAATACCACACAATAGAGTATGAGATGGAATCAAAAAACAATGTTAAACTGTATACATAGAGTGTTGAAAAGTAAAGGTGATGGTATAAAATCCCAACATGAAAGTACATGAACAACTGAAAAACAAGTACAACTAACGAAAGGTAAACATCTGCTAGATCATCCACCGGGAAGTCCTACATGATGGTTTTGTACAGATAGCCTCCACCACACTCCACGTCTATTAGACTCCTCTGTGTATCGTCAATCCGCATGGTACACCTCCAGGTACAGTCTAGTCATGGTACACTCAGCCTTGGTCAATGATGTCTGACATCTTCATCCAACACAACGAGGTGCAGGCATAGCCCGTGCAGGGGTGAGTATATTGATACTCTGTAGGGACCATGAGACCCTCAAGGGATCTCAAAACCAAAAAGGAGAAACCACAATGTATGAAATCAATAGATAACCCCACATAGATATATGCCCATAAATATACATATGTTATCTTGTAATCCATCTCAATAATGACGTAAACACAAAAGTTACTGATTCAGCACAAACCATGATTTTTAATCTAGGGGCAGTATCAAAAAAAAATTCCAAGAACAACATTGAACACCTCGGTTTCTGGAAAACGCCTCCTCTATTGAGTACAGTGGGCCTGCCTCATCACACAGAGGCGCTTCCCACTAACTATGGACTACTGAAGTACTCCTCCCGTCAAGTACCATGGGAATTCCATGTCACAAAGAGGCGCTCCCCACCGTGGGTTTACCACGTCACATAGAGGTGCTCCCCCTCATATCCAGCTGAGGTACTCCTCATATCGAGTACTATGGGTCTTCCGCATCACATAGAGGCACTCCCCAATGTGGGTCTTCCGTGACTCCAAGGTGATCCCCACTGGGCTTGTAGAATCACTCAGAGTTGAATTTGTCAGTAGTCTTCAGGTCTCATCCAGCTACTAGGTCTTCGCACTATGTTTTCTCATAACAGAGAGGGTCTACTCCACGAGATACTGGTCGATATTCCAACTATAATGAAGTCCCACGTAGAAGTATCTCAGAGGTCCACCATGTCACAAGGGTCTCAATGCAACTGACGATGTGTGAATCGAACACCCGGTCTATGAGTTGTTATCCTTTTTGTCCTGGGGGCCCTATTGGATTCGTGCCCGATCCAACTAGACTGTATCTCAACATGACACCAATCTCCAGTGAGGTATACTCCAAGGGACTGTCACACTCGAAGGAAATAAGCACCGCTGAAGGTTCTTCATATGGTCGTCTCGTGCCAATGATAGGGCCAAAGAATGAAAAGGGTTATAGTGGGCCCGGGTCCGGTCCAACCTGGTCGGAAAGACCCGATCCGACCTAGTCTTGACCGACCCAGTTTGGGTTGACCCGATCAGAACTTTTGGGTATAGACTGGCCCATTGGGCGGGTCAGCCTGGTAGGTTCGGCCCATCCCGCTGGGCCCAGCCCAACTGGCTGCGTGGGCGGTTCGGCCTGGGCTGGGGGCCGGTTCGGCCTGGAGTGTCGTGAGTGCGCAGCTCGACCCGAAGGGGGCATCCTAAACCGTTCGGCTAGGGAGCCGTGAAGGAGGGACGCGGGGCCGACCCAGGATGTCAGTACGGCCAGGGCACTGGTTCAGTCGGGTGGCGACCAGGCGGGCCGGCAAGTGGCCCGGTGGAGCGTCAGGTGGGCCCGCAGGCGGCCAGGCAGGCCAGTATGTGGCCAGGCAGGGCGCCATGTGGGTCGGCGGGTAGCCTGGCAGGGATCAGGCGGGTGGCCAGGCAGGGTGTCGGGCGGGCCAGCGAGAGGCCGTGTAGGCCACTACTAGGCCAGGAGGCAGTCAGGAGCTGGGTGGTGTGGGTCAGCAGTGGCGGGGCCAGTGTGGCTCGGCTTGAGTGTTGTGGTTTGGCCCGGAGCACCGGAGCCCTACGGGGGCGACGCTATTTGTGGAGGTCGCGGGTAGCGCGGACTTTGTCGTCACTACCTTCGTCGTTCCTTCACCTCATCACCATGTTGAAGATCATCACAAACAAGAATAGTGGAGGGGTCGGGCCATGTTGGTTTGGCCAACACCCTCCGTGTTTATGGTGGTATCAATTGGATCATCAAGAAGTAAGAATATGAACAACAACTCACCTGTAAACAAAAATCCTTTCCAACCATTGAAGAATATTAAAGGAAAGCATCAACAAGTAAAAACCCCCTACATTTTTTCATCATTCCTCGTTCGTTGATAGAGTCTTGGAAAGTAGATGAAGAAGATCATCATTCATATCATCGGTTGCATGCTCCCAGTCCCTTGCTGCGTCGGCTCGTTAAAGATGTTGCGGAGGGTATGTTGGTTGATGACGTCCCACTTCTGTAGAAGCTCCGAGGAAAATTTTAAAGAAGGTCGGTGTTCTTCATTCTTCGTTGGGAATATTCTTCCCTCATTTCAAAAGTTTCCACCAAGATGCCCAAGAAAAATAATAATAGATAGGTTTATCTATTATTTTGTTGGCGCAGAAATCAAAATGGTGAAATAAATTAATTGGATCCACCTAATTAATGTGGAGGATTGGTACAAGTTAATTATGGGAGTTGGCACAATAATGGAGTGTGGGTGTGGAGAAACCATCACTCATAAATGAGGTAAGTTGAGAGGTTTTCCGCACCCACCATTAATATGGGAGTTTTTCCCCATGCGGTCCCCACATCATTACCACCGTGGAATGTTAGGTTCGGGAGGGCCCCACCACCATAACATCTAATGAGAGGTTAAGGTGTGGTGGTCCCACCTCCAATTTTCATGAGGAGATTTTAATAGCCAAATAAATATAAATCCACACACTTTATTTTTATTTAATTCAATCTCTAAAATCCCAAAAAACTATCTTTTATTCTTGAATCACTATCATTGAATTAAAAGTGTCCTTAAGCGAATACTGATTCTATGAGTTCAACAGTGCCCTCGAATTTCAATTCTGGGTAACGGTTAAAAAGATAAAAAAGCTCGCTCGTACATTTACTGAATGTATCTGAAGTAATCATTAGAAATTCTATCTGGGCACACCGGGCCTCAGAATCATGTGTAGTCAATTTTTGCAGACTCATAAAATTACCATGTATTTAAGAAAAAAATTTCCATGGAATTTTCATTTATTTAAAAAATATACCAAAACATAATAAATGTATCCCAATGTACTCTCATCGCATTAAACATCAATTTAATAATAATTAATTTAATCTTGTGATTAATGTTAAAAAAACTAATATATACTATCTCTTGAAAATATTTTTGTAGAATCATTATTGATTCATCATTATCCATAATATAATTACCATTATTTTCCATAATATTCATTAATAATTCCTTTATTAATTATTTTTAATGATTTCATATAATTCAATTTTTGCAAAATAGATGAGAAGATACAATCAATAACATTCATAAGTCATTCATTATTTTCTTATCTTAATCTATAATTTGATTAGGCGGGTATTGAAATTTATCTGCAAATTTGTATTGATCCCAATCTTGAGATTTCCTCACATGAAATTGATTTTATAAATTCTAATACTCCCCATATTTTAAAATATCATTTAAAATATTGGGAAGAATTTTATTCCTCTACATATTGTTAATGTAATTATTCTTTTTTCCTGGGTAGATTATTTATTTATCCCTTTATTAATAAGATACAAAACATATTCCTATCCATTTAGGTAATTTTCTCTTTGTTTCAGCCCATATTATTGACACATATGGCATAGAATTTGTTCATTTTTATAATTATTACATGAAATTCGAGGAAGAATCAACACTCATTTATTTTATTTGTATTTGGAACCCCACCATGATTCATATTATTAATAATAAATCTTGATAGTTGGTTAATAATGACCATATGTTTTTTCATCACGAATCCCATTACATTAGGATTCCTCTGCAAAAAAACCCCATATTTTTTTGTTTACATCAATTATTAAATTTTTTCACAGATCATGTTATTTATTTAAACTAAAAGACATATTGTGTGTATATAAAATAAGTCATCATTAACCATCTTATATTGTAGATATATATATATATATATATATCCTTGACCATGTCACCCCTAGTTAAAATCATTCAATCTATCCGAAACAATAAAAATTCTCCATATCAATATATCCTTTGTGAGTATATAACATTGTTAACTTAGGATCAAATATCATCATAGCCTCTATTGTTATTTAAGACATTCCTATAACACCATCTATAAATAAATAGCCTTAATCATTACATTTTATAGAGTTATTAGACTATAACTGACATTATTTTCCTCAAGATAATATTGGATTAGTGCTTTAAAAAATTTGTTCGTAATGAATACATATGAAACCCATAAATTATATATAGGTATTTTGGGATTAGTACCCATTTTTTCAATATTTAAAATGTTTTTTAAATAAATAATGATTTATCTATTTGAAAAATACTCATTACATTATAAAGGAATTATTATTTTTATCTAACTATCCTAAAAAATGTTGATTTGTTTCCAAAAGGATGAACATAAAAAGAGACTTAATTGACATAAAAAAATAAATTTTTTTATAGTGAAAAAATGAAAACCTATGAAATTTTTTTCCTTAATAATGTACATTATTTACAATGAAATAAAATCATATTTTTTTTAAAAAATTTCATTTATATTACCTTCATAAATTAATCAATTTCAATGATTACTCATTATAATGAATAGAACAATCATATATTTTTCTTGGGGAGACATTATCACAGAACACTTATAGAACCCTCACTAATTAGAATAACAATACTCCCATCGTCATATATAATTAACTAGAGAACATAATCACTACTAAAGAACATTTAATAACTAGAATATCACTCAACCATCATAACATTGGCTATAATAGGGCTAATGAAATAATATATTGAAGGATAATAGGGATAAACCCATCATATCTTTAGTAATAATGGGAATTAAGATGGCATACTGTATATATTTTGATAAAACATTCACATAAACAATGACTATGGACCATATCATGAATAAATAAATTTATTATGTCACATTTTAATCATAAAAACACTTAAAATTTATATTATACCCATATTCAAGCCTCTTTCGAGTAACAAAATAACTATTTCATGTGATATTTAATTTTAAAAACCAAAATACCAAACGAATTGGAATGATGTGTTTTTTTATTAAATAAAACATGAATGATTGTAAATGACTAAAATCATCAAATAAAATTTACAATTTTATGGAATGTTTATATCATCATATATGAAAAAAATAATATTCCCAACATCTTTTATAAAGAAAGTAAAACTTACCATAAAAATATAACTTTATGAAACCATTAAAAAATTCAAATAATATATAAAAATGTCCCTGTAATTTGTTGATGCCCATAAATATTTATTGATAAAATGGTTTTATATACATTGAAGTAGAAGATAAATTTTTACAATGGAGTTTAAAATAATAGTGTAATATACCTTTAGTCTAACATGTAATGTGTGTTACTATGTTCTTAAAAAATAAAAATTATGTAAATTATTTACATATGTAATAATATTTTTCATTTTTTATTCATTTTTATCTTATTTGTTAACTTGTTAATTTTAATTATATAATAAAATATGTTTACATTGATTTTTTTTCAAGTTATTCATTTCATAAGTCTAATTTATATCGTAGGTTGTTTATAGTCGAAGTAGTATTTTTTAAAACATATCCATAATAAAAATATTGGTATGTTTATCATATTTTTTAAAAAAATATAGTTTTATATCTAATATTTATTGATGTTTCTGATTAATTAACAACTTTAAAATCATTGAGATGTTAGGTCTTACATATGCAGGAGAAATGATTCCATTTTTAAACAAGCATTAAAAAAATAATGTATTTATAATATTACCCTTACAAATTATCATTATATAAAAAATAGAAGATTATTTACTTAAAATACCTTAAATATATATATATCATCATTCTTAATAGTTTGACAAAAATTTTATCACATCACTACTTGGATGCGGTAGTCCACACATGAATAACATTATAATCATTTTTGGAGTGGGAAGATATGAAATTAACCATGAATAATAAGTGATTAATATCATATATATACATTAAATATATCTTTATAACCATACATTACATAAGAGAATACAAAATATATTTTATGAGTTCGTAATGCTGTAGTAAAAATTACACATAAATGATGGATTCATAAACTATTTAGAAAAATAAGATAGGGGTTTATATCATTATATTTAAAAAATAAAATCTATATATGTGTGATATAATTATTTTTCTATATAAATATAGATGAATAATAATTAAATGATGTGGATGAAGAGAAAAAAACACGATTTAGAGTGATCCCTCTTCTTTAGACCACTTTAGGATTATTGATATAGCCTTCTTATGATAGATTAATGATCATAATAATTCCAAAAGTATGTGGGTATAGAAGTGAAGAAGGTATTTATGTATACTTGAATGAAATATATTGGTTTTATGGTGTACAATGGAGAATTGTGGCGATGAACTTTTATAAGTGGGGAAGAGGACACACATGGATTTTTTTAAAAGAAAAACTAATAAATTCATTTTACCCATAGTAAAAGTATCCAAAATGGTAAAATATTTGTATTAATATTATATAAGTTCTTAAAATGTCTATAAGAAAATTTATACACGATTTTAGGTGATTTTGTATCTTTTATTTTTAGTTTAACATCCAGATAAACCGTTTAAACCTTAATCGCTCTAAAAGGTTTTTACTATGTACACAATTAGTTGTGACCAAAAATATGTTTAACATAATATATAATATGAGTTATATTGATTACAAATATTTAATAAATTTTATTAAATTGAACTCCTATATTTGGTTTAATTTATTTTTAAATTAAACCCACTAACATCATGAAAAAGTTGATTTTTTATGAAATTTATTTTTCACAGACATGATGATATTATATTAACTTTATTTCTATAAATAAGCATTATATGATTTTATATTAATATTTTGAGATAAATAATCATTAAATTTAATTTATATTCCTCCACATTATGGGTTATTTTAATTAATTTTGATGGATAAAAATTAGGTATAATAAAACCATTTTTTGAAAAATACATTATTAAGCCTAAAAATAAACTTATATTAAAATATTTTATAAATATAACTAAAGTGTAATTTAATTTATTATAAAATAATTAATTATTCTTATATAACTTTAAATAAAATTGAAATCATAATGATTATTTTAAATTACATAATATAATCAATATAAATGAATGATAAATAAAAAATTGTATTTTTAAATAACCACTAAATAATTAATATTTTTTAAAAAAATAAAAATCTAACAACATTTTAATTTTTATTTAATTAACTCAATTTATTTATTTTATAATATATTCTATTTAAAATATATATAAGTTAATTATAATATTTTCTCAAAAAAGAAAAAAAATTACTAGTAAGACTAATTTTTAATTAATGAAATGAAATAATAATAAAACGAGTGATTATTAACTGATAATTTAACATTGTATTTATATTTACTATGTAATATATATATATATATATCATAAATTAGTTTGTCCCATTCATACCTACCAATTTTTTAGCTATGTTATAAGTGTCATATATTTCACTTTTCGTTTAAACTCATTGTTGTGTCTCGTATACGCTAAAGAACATAACGTTAATTTAAAATTTAAGGGTGTTACATACAATAAAGGATATGTAATATTGGTTTCCATTATAAATTAAAAATTAATATTCAATTTGAAAGACATATGAGGTCATAAAGGCATACATTCCCTCATTCCAATCGAAACTAAAGAGAATGATCAAATATCATAATCATACTGATAATAAATATCCCCATCACCATAAAATAAAAACCATATTATATGGGGAAATGGTACTTGGTTACAATAGTGAACATAAAATAGGCTTAATTTTTCCTATTTCTTTTTTTACAAGGAGGAATATATTGAAATCCATCATAATACAAAATAATATTTTCCCTTTTCGATAAATCCTGATTATAAAATGTTTTTTGAGGGAATACCCTCAATATCCTCCCACCATACAATTAAACCCTATGTTTCCCTTTATTAATTAGTTTAATATTGAATACAAGGAAATATCTCCCTATATTTCAGATTACGTTACTTCTGAGTTGTTAGATAAACAATTTAACACTTACACATTTCCAAACTCTCTCCTGGTTTAAGACTCCCCTAATCTGCATGGTCATGCTCTCAATGATCATTATCAAATGTGAAGGCCATATATAGAAAATAAACACAACTATATTCCTACATTCAATGATTTATTAATCGTTTCTCATTACCCTTAACCATAAGTGTCTCTTACACCAATTCACGAGTAACATCTTCCACTATTGATAAAACAACAACAATAATATCTTCCATTCCCCTATCAAAATGAGGCTACCTTCCGCCATTTTTATATATTTATAACTTATTTATTTAAGATTAATATTTATTTTAATAATTTTATCATATATTTAAATTATGTTTGAACACATTTTTTCAAATAAAGACAAATTTTAGTTTTGTTTTCTAGAAGGTAATTTTATAATTATTTTATATTAAATAAAATATTTATAATATATATTATTTGATTAGAAAATATTATATAATATTTATTTGATGTCACACTCATTTTATTTGTTTGTGAAAATAATTTACAATATGAAATTAATTATTTTTCATCTGTATAGTAACATATAATATAATATTGTAAATAATAATTATAATTGAATGTTAAATAATAGTTCTAATATTATAAATAGATAAATTAGATATATGAACATGTTCCCAAAATTTTTTATCCACATATATATTATATGTTGACATTTTTAACATAGTATTAGCTAAATTTTACCAATAACTATCACATTTATGAACAAATATATTACCAATAATTTAGTTACAGTGAATAATAAATTTATAAAAAAACTACCCATTGATATTTTACATTTACCAAAAACATATGCCCCTATTAGAAAATGATATATTTTGTTTCGAGGTAAAATAAGAAAATGAAAATAAAATAATCCTTACTATGAAATCTTCTATATTATATTCCATTTTAGGACATCTAAATGAATATCAAATCACATTATGATTAACATCACCATTAAAGGAGAAAACATTATTGAAAATCTATAATATTAAATGATAATTATTCCATTCAATGTGAGAGTAGAGTTATCAAATGATTAAGTAATTATTTATAATTATAATTAAATATGGATGTCATAAATATGTTTATTTTAAATGGTCATTGGTCGTATGTCTAATATTTATACTAATTTCATGTATTGTTCAATAATATAACTCATAATAAAATTTAAAAATAATATTAAATTAATATAAATATATAAATATTTATGAGTTATATATAAAATAAAATATTACTAATAAAATACTATATAATTTATATTTATAATTCAGATAAATATTTAATTTTTTGAATATTAATAATTAATATTAACATTAATTTTTAATGCATGATTTATATAAAAGTAATATAGAATTTAAATTTGTCAAAAAATAATATTCATTAAGTATTATATATTTTCATAAAATATGTTACATTAAATAAAATTATCATAAAATTATATATGTATAAATATATAGTAACATATTTTAAATTTTTAATTTATATAAACAATTTTTAGGGCACCACGGTTTTAAAATGACAATTTTTCAATAAAATATATATTAATTTATTATGTATTTTATTTATGAATTAAAAATTAAATATTATATAACTAAAAATTTATAATATAATTTTGATATTTAGATTTCTCACATAGAAATTCACATAGTATGAAACATTTATTTTTTATGGAAAATTGATTTTTAGTGGTAAATTATTTTTCTATGAAAATAATAATTCATATAATTTTATAATTACATAAATGTTCCATATTTCTTCAAAAAAAATATTTAATGAAATTATAATTTAATGAATAAAATTATAATTTTTGTTATATTATTTGAGCTAATAATTCATATGTCTATGATTTTTAGAAATATATTAAACCAACACTTTAATAAAAACTATTTTTAGTTTTTTCTTCTAATTATGTATTTTGATTGTGAAATTAAATTTTAAATTTATATATATCCAAATACCATTTATTTATTTTATTATAAACAAATTTATACACTTGTAATTGATTATTTTAAAAAATATGGGTAACACATAATTTTTAGCATAAAAACATGCATTTTTGGATTAGTAATCTCAAAGTTTCCATTTCAAAATCTTAGAAGTTTTATTTGCTGAAATGATTTTAATTTTAAAAAGTATATGGAATAGTTAAGGTAAGAGGTTCAATATTCTTTTTTAATAATGTAAATGATTGTGTTTAAAAATTAGTTACCATGAAAAATGTAAATTAGTGATAAACATTTAAAGTTAAAGGAAATACCCTAAAAACACTATTGGATATATCAAATGGTGTTTTACGTAGAACATATTCCCACACAAATGGACTAATTTTTTTATCTTTTTTTAAGCCATTTTACGTTGAATCGTAGTAGTACATTATTAAATATTTAATAGTTACTTACAAGAAAAGCCTTCATTTAACATATAAAATACTAATAATTCCAACACATAAATTATAACCTCTCGGTTCCAGAAGCCACCCAGAGGCACCCCATACCCGGTTGGTCACATGGCCTCAAGCGCATTTCTCCAAATTCCAGAGGCTACCGACTAGTAGTGAGGGACTTGGGTGTGATAGTGGGGAATCTATTACCTCATTGGCAGAGTACAAAGTGAAAGGTAAGAAAAATCAATAGCGGAAGCAGTAAACATCCATACAAGAGTAAACAACAGAAGACTAAAAGTGTAAACAAATGGATCACATATATATATGATTCATGATACATATGTCTAGGAAAATATCCAAACAAGTAACAATGCTGAATAAAAACAATACTAAACCAATGTACCAAAAGAAACATATAAATAGCTCCTTTGCATCACAAGCCTAGGATTGGTCCCATGCTCTCCATCTCCATAGCATGTTATGTACCAAAAGTAGAAGGGTACATGCCCTTAACAATACATGCAACAACATAGTCTGTTTGGGCCCAAGAGCATGGCCCAAATAGGGTGTGAGACAAATCCCACTAGTCATCCACCCGTAGATCTGTGCCTAAAAATCAGTGAGCATATAGAATGTAACAGTACTATTAGAAGTAAATAGTAACCAGTAAACATGATGATACAAAACTGTAAACAACCCACAGATCAACAAGAAGTAGTGAATTAAAAAAAAACCACAAACCAGAACCCCTCTAGGAAGTATTCACATCCATCCCCTCTGGTCTTATCCATGAATTACTAACAACCCTCTGGGTAGTATACTCAGCCTAAACCCTTTAGATTGTTCATATGAAATATAGTACTCCCTGAGGATGAACGATCAGTCTATTTCCATTATAGTCTAAGGCAGTCAGGGACTCTCTGAGGATGATCACGCTATCAATTCCCCTTGTAGCCCCATGTTCTATAGACTCTCTGAGGAAGATCGCTTGGTCAATTCCTCTTATAGCCCCAAGTTGTATAAAGAATCTCTGAGGATGCTCACTCTGCCAATTCCTCCTATAGTCTAGGATGGTTCAAGGTAATTCAAAGTAAAAAAAGAGTCTTTGAGGAAGCTCACTCAGTCTATCCCCTAATAGTCTATAATGCTCAAAGTCTCTCTGAGGAAGCTCACTCGATCTATCCCCCTATAGTCTGTAATGTCCAAAGACTATCTGAGAAAGCTCACATAGTCTATCCTCTAATAGTCTATAATATGTAAGACTCTTTGAGGAAGCTCACTCGATCTATCCCCACATAATCAATAGAACCTGGTTCTCATGGCCCCATGCCAGTCAGGGAATAATAATGGTATAAGGCCAATGTAAACCTATAGATCTACTTGGCTAACCAGTCTATAGCATAACAAGCATGTTAGGGAACAACCTTCCATCCTATGGTCACAAGGCATGGAAAACAGTTCGAACAAACAATGGTTGAACAAGAAAAAAAGGTCGTAAGAGAACAAGGAATGGGAAAAACATACAAGAATATCAATTATCCTTATATATAAACAAATAACCTCTACACAAGCATAAAAGCAAGGCAGGAAAACAACATGGGAAAAAAAGTAAACACGCAATACCCCATTCAAGGGTATTAGTGAAATTTTCATATAATACTCAAGGACATTGAACAGAAAGGCTCAAACAACCTACTGTAGTGCTAGGGGATCGATATACTTGAACAATAAGGCTTGAATCTCTTTAGAACGTCATAGTTTTATGAAAAATCACAAAACGTTCAACCCACGATATCTTATAAAAGAGGAGGAATTGGAAAATGAAGCTCTAGGAGAAGGAAGAGCTTACCGCTGCGATTCCAACTCAATCGACAATGGTCGATTCAGAGAACATATGGAGGCTTAGGGGCTCGAAGAATATTCAATGTTGTATGGTATCTTCTGGTGGAAGAACTCCTAGAAGAAGACAGTTGTGGGGTTAAGACGCGACCCTGGTGCATTTAATGAAAAAAAGTAAATGGAATGTACTAATGGAGTACACAGAGTCTACTAGGATTTTCTTTACTCTACTTTAAGCGGCCTCCACATCACCTCACAGGACCGTTTTTGTGGCCCATACATGGCCAGCACACGGCCTCACATGACATCAAAGTACACGACGTTTACCTATAATGTACACTGTGTGTACATCAGATATTCCCAAAAACTCCTCTTTTCTGAAAAACACCAAAAAAAGGGAAAACATACCTGTAATGAAGGTCCGAGATCTTAAAAACTTCTCTGTTAAAAAAATTCATCCCCAAATTTCCCTAGCGAGGTGTGGAAGAAGATACCCTGAACTGCTCCAGCTACTGTGATCATATATCATCCTCCCTCTGCCAAGTGTCATCCTGTACTCGCCCGTGCTTCCATAGCACCTGTATCTGAGGAACAAACTGGCCACAAAGACCCTTCGTACTACGATCGACAATCTGGATAGGATTCTCATCAAACGATGCCTCCGCTTCGAGCTCAACCTCCTCAGGTTGAAAGGCATGAGATGGGGCTGAAAAGTAACGTCGGAGTTGAGAAATGTAGAAAACGTCATGAAAACATCAGTACCTCTATGGTTACTATAACTGATAGGAAACTGGCCCAACTCTCTCTAACACCTCAAACGGCCCGACGTACCTCAGCGAAAGCTTACCCTATCTTTGAATCCTTCTGCACCATAACATCGGTGTGTCACGTAGGAAAACCGGATCCCTAACCTCAAACTCCAGAGGTTGTCTCTACTAATCACCATAAGACTTCTATGGAGACTGTGCCATAGCTATCCACTTTTGATTCAACTCTATCTGCTCTGTGGTCTCTTAAACAAGATGAGGTCCTAGAAAAGATGCCTCTCCTACCTCTATCCAACATAAGGGTGATCGACAAGGCCTACCATACAAAGCCTCATAAGACTCCATCTTAATAGTTTCTTGAAAACTATTGCTCTTGGAAAACTACACTAGAGGTATATGCTTCTCCCAAGAACATCCAAAATCCAGAATGCATGGTCGGAGCATATCCTCAAGCACCTAAATCGTACGCTCGAACTGACCATCGGTCTGGGGATGGTATGATGTACTCAAAAGTACCTGCGTACCCAAATCCTTATGAAGCCACTGCCATACCCAAGAAGTAAAACATGCATCCTATCTGAAACAATGGAGTGTGGAACTCCATACAAATGTAAAATCTCCCAGATATAAAGTCGTCCATGCTCATCAACACTGAAGGTCTCGTTGATCGGCAATAAGTGAGCAACCTTCTTAAGCCTGTTGATGACAACCCAAAATGCATCATTCCCTTGAGGTGACCTTGGAAAACCATTCACGAAGTCCATTGCGACATCATTCTACCTCCATTTGGGAATGGGTACAAAAGACCCACCGGTCGCTGGTGTTCCACTTTCACCTACTGACAAGTGGAACACCTCATGAAGAAACCCACAATGTCCCTCTTCATACCTGGCCACCCGTACTGATGGTGTAGATCATGATACATCTTGGTGATGCCAGGATGAACTACGCAAACTGAGGAATGAATGTCCCACATCAACTCCTCGTGTATATCTTCTAGAACCCATACACACCCCTGAAACTGCAAGATCTCTTCCTTGCATACTGTCCATCAGAGAATAAGGCCCTCTCCTGACACACTCTCCCTTAAGGCTCGGTTTTTAGAATCTGATAGCTACCTCATTCGCACTCGATAAATGAAGGAAGAGGTAAAATCTACTGAAGATAGGATAGTCTACCCCTATCTTTTGTCCACCTCCAAATTAATCTCAGAGAACATAGCTATAAGCTGCCACTCACTTCTGGCCTCCTGAAGTGTATGTACATGAGTTCTCCTTCTCAACGCGTCAGCCACTGTGTTGCGCTTTCCAGATGTATAGGCAAGCTCAAACCCGAAGGACTGAAAATACTCGACCCACCTGCGCTATCTCAGATTCATATCACTCAGAGTGAAGATGTACTTGAGACTTTTCTAGTCAGTGAAAACCACAAAATTCTCTCCTAGAAGATAATGTCTCCAACCGTGTAAGGCATTAACAACTGCTGCTAGCTTGAGGTCATGCGTTGGGTAGTTCCTCTCATGGAGCCTCAACTACCGATACCGATACATGACAACTCCATCTCCCTGCATCAACATAGACCCTAGCATGATACCTGATGAATTGTAGTAAAAAATATAGCTCTTTCTCAGCTCTGGAAAGACTGGTATCGGTGCGGACGCCACCCTCCCATTCAGCTCCTGAAAGGCAGACTCACAGGAATCTGACCATAAGAAATTTTCCCCTTTCTATGTCAGAACTGTCAATGGTGCTTCTAGGTGTAAAAAGTCATGTATGAAGCGCATATAGTATCTAGATAGCCCTAGAAAACTCCGCACCTCATAGAAATTCTTCAGCAGCTCCCAGTAAACTAATGCCTTCACTTTGTCAAAGTCTGCTAATACACTTATCTCTCAGATAACATAACCCATGAAGTGAATTTGGTCCATCCAAAAGTGGCATTTTGAGAGTATAGCATATAACTGATGCTCCCTTAGTGTACTCAAAATGGTCTCAATATGGGTATCATGGTCGTGTTTAGTGTGATAGTACACCAAGATATCATCCATGAAAAAAACCACGAAGGAATCAAAGTATTGAAGGAGCACTCGGTTAATTAGTTCTATGAAAACTGCAGGTGAATTCGTACGACTAAACTAAATAACCATATACTTGAATAGACCGTACCTACTCCGGAAGGTTGTGATAGGTATATTGTATGGTCTAACGTTCAACTGCTGATAGACGGACCTCAAGTCAATCTTCAAGAACCCTGAGGCTCCTCGAAGATGATCAAAGAGATCATCGATCGTCGGCATTGTATATTAGTTCTTGACCGCCAACTGGTTTAGCTTCCGATAATCCACAAAAAGTATAAGCGTACCATCTTCCTTCTTCACAAATAGGACAGTAGAACCCTAGGGAGAAGTAATGGTTCAGATGATAACCTTTTCTTGCAACTCTTCAAACTGCTTCTTGAGCTCTTGTAACTCAGGTGTAGACATCCTATAAGGCGGAATGGACACCAGTTCCTCTCCGGGCACGATCTCAATAGAAAAGTATACCTCAAGCTCCGGAGGCAACCCTGAAAAGTCCTCTAGAAATACATCCCTAAAACGATCCACCAATGGAGGAAAGTCTAACTACGACGTCCCCTGGTCATCTAGATATAGACCAGAAATTTGGGATGTAACTCATACTAGCCCATGATGCTCGAGTCCTGCCCTACATTCCTGGACATCCCACTCGCCTCTATGAAGATAAGATTCAACCTCTGGTGATATGAAACTCACCCTGTGGTGATAGCAATCGAAGACTTATTCGAAGGGGTCTAACAAGTCTATTCCAAGAATGACATCATAGCTCGTCATCTCTAGGACATAGAGGTCACATAAGAAACGAAAACATGAAACCTCAAGAGGGAACTCTCTGTACTGACGTACTCTAACTTCTCTAGTCCCAAACGGTGTGTCTATAGTCATTGTTTCGACAGAGGAAAAGATGAAGTGCCCATGGCTCTCCACAATAGCAATAAAGATAAAGCTATGCATAGCACTAGTATCAAAAGGTGATGAAGATAAAATTGAGGCTTTCAAGATCATACCTAGAACTGTAGAGGGTCCGGGATCCTGCTCTTGATTGTTCTGGTCCACCGAAAATGTCTCACCTGTACCATAGCCTTGTGACCATTCCAGACTACTCTGAGCTGATCCGCCCTACTGTCGCTGATATCTGGGTGACTAACCACCACAACCGCACCCTCCACCTCAGCATACACGACCAATAGATCTCTTGTTCCCAGACTGCTGAGAAACTGGCGATGCATCTCCTGAACGTGGGGCCATAGAAGAAACACTAACACAAGTTGTAGGTGAGAAGATCTGACAAAAACGCTGAAGATGGCCCATATTTCCGCAAGATCGGTACTCCACCAGGTTACTCAAGCGCTAAGGCCTATTATTCCTTCTTCCCCCGCATTGGTAGCATACTACCTAGCTGCTCGAATATAAATTATGCCGACCCTGATCTCCTTGAGCAGACTCCCTGTGGTGCTTCCTGATATCAGTAGGAGGAACACTGACTCTGGATATCGAATCGCCCTGGCTCACTACTCCAGAATCCCTTAGATTGTACTCAGTGATTAGCGTCTTGTTGACGATAGAGGATATAGATGTCAACCTGAAGATGTTCACCTGAGACCATCCTCAAACTTCCTAGCCAGGAACAACTCATCACCGACTGTAATCGTCATGAAATGCTGAAGCTCGGAAAAGCGAGACGAGTACTCCATAATAGAAAGAGTACGCTGCTGTATAGTCATAAACTCCCAGGCTCGATCGACCCTCAAAGTCTCCAGGTAGAATTAATTGTATAAGATGCGTTGAAACTCATCCAAAGTCATAATCTGCTGGCTTCCTGACAGAGACATCACCTCCCACCACCTCTTCGAGGATTCTCGGAGTATATATGTAGAGAGAATCACCCAATTCATTGGGGGTATCTCCAAATTCTCTAAAATTGACAGTGTGGCATCTAGCAATGATTCTACAGCCTGGGGTCCTCCATCCCTTGAGAAAGTAGGAGGATACTTCTACTGAAAATCACATGTCAACTCTGCCATCGATTCGGCAGGAGGCAGTGCTCTCAGGAAGGTCAGTATCATCCTCAAAAAGTCTTCCCTAAACTGCACATTGGTGCCTGCAACTTGTATAACTGCTAGTGCCAAGGATGGAATAGTAGAAGGATCTACAGGAGGTACTTGATCAGCCATATCTGGTGTCCGATTACCATCTAGAAATTAGTGTACAACCGGAGGATGTCTCGATGGAATAACTCTGAAAGGTCAAATTCACACCTTAGATCAGTATTATCAAGGACTGAAAACATAAGAGTACATGAATGGAACAGGAGAAAGAAACATTCATGTATATCAAAACATGACTACATGGCATGTACATTTCCTACATGGCATGTTACCCAAAGTCATTCACTTGGGAATGTACTTCTTCTACAACTGGTCGTGTAACAACCCAACCACACGATGTGTTGCCCCTACACACGGGGTGTAGTTGAACTATATTCCCCAGATCGAGTCTCCTAACACGACTAACCCACTCGGACCTCTTAACTCCTGACTATACGACGTGTTCATGGAGGACATGGCGTGTACCAGACAAGCTTCGCCGGCCTGTGCTTTTAGTGACACGGCCGGTGTACCCCGGTTACACTACACTGCATGTTCCAAACAAACACAACGTGTACTATGAAAGGATAAAACAGAACCATGTTGTTCTTTACATGGTTGGTTACATGGTTCACTACACAGGGAATGCTCCATTTGTATAAGGCAGGTACTTGAAATATTTCCCCAGCCCGTGTTCTTCGTGACACGGCTGGGTACACAGGTTACACAACACGACATGTGAAATCAGGACACGGCGTTTATAGTCGAAGTTTCATCCATCCGTGTTGTCATCCACAAAGGTAGACACAAGGTCAATACAACACAGCGTGTACGTACCGTATGCGGCATGCCCACACAGTCAGTGACACGGTTTTAAAAATACATGGCGTGTATTCATAAAGTACATAACATCTATTCTGGGGTATTCCATACAGTAGCCTCAGAAACTGCTTCGGAGCCCAGAAACATAGAAAGAAAATGTTACAGTGCCAAATTCTGATCCGTGAGGGCCCATACACCCTGAGAATCGATGTTCCACATCTTATACAAGTTACAACGTGAAAAAAAAAATTTACAATCATATTTACGATAATACTGCATAGATTATTTGAAAGCACCTGTCACAACAGGATACATAATATACATGACGCTTATAATAACAACATGAAATCGCTAATGCATCCTAGATGGAATGGTAATAATACATGGAATTTGATCCCTAACAAGTGCTTATCTGATGCATGAGATGGAATACGCTCATCTCATCAAGTTGAGATAGAAATAGAACCGCAATAACAACAATGGTAACATCACAAAACATACGAATCACTTAAAGGTGAAATCAAATCAATGGTAGAATTTTCAATCCAAAAAAATATCAATAAACGAGGTAGTATAGATTTTCCCTATATATGGGTTAGCTACTCCTGAGCACTACTTATTACCGAGTACCTATTTCATCCTATCCCTGGCAATAGGCTCCATAAAGTAAGTTATGAGAAAATAAATCCTCTGATACCACATTGTAACGTCCCTCTTATGGATGCCACCCAGAGGCTCCCCGTACCAAGTTGGTCACATGGACTCAAGCACATTTTCCCAAATGCCAAAGGCTGCCAACTAGCAGAGAGGGCCTTGGTTGTGATAGTGGGGAAACAATTCTCTCATTGGGAGAGTACAAAGTGTAAGGTAAGAAAAAGGAAAAGCGGAAGTAGTAAACCTACATGCAAGAGTAACCATTAGAAGAATAAAAGTGTATACAAATGGAGAACATATATATATATATGATGCATGATTCAAATGTCTCGGAAAATAGCCAAACAAGTCACAATGCTGAATACAAATAGTACTAAACCGAAGTACCAAATGAAATAGATAATCAACTCCTCATCATCGAGAGCCTAGGCTTGGTCCCATGACCTCCAGCTCCATATCAATTCATGTACCTCATGTATATGGGTGCGCTCCCTTATCTATACCTGCGACAACATAGTTAGTTTGGGCCGAAAAGAATGACCCAAACACGGTGCGAGACGAATCCCAGTAGGCAACCAGCCAAAGATCTGTTCCTAACAGTTAGTGAGCATATGGAAGGTAACAGTACAGTAAGAAGTAAATAGTAACCAGTAAACCCGATGATATAGAACAGTCAAAAATCCATAGATCAAAAAGAAAAAGTGAAGCAAATAGTAAACCACAAACAGGAACCCCTCTAGGACGTACTCACAACATTCCCCTATGGTCCTATCCAAGATGTACCAACAAACCTCTGGGACGTACACTCAGCCTAACCCCTCTGGTTTGGTCATACAAAATATAAGACTCTCTGAGGAAGCACTCTTATTCAATTCCCCATATAGTCTATGGTAGTTAGGGACTCTATGAGTATGATTGCATGGTTAATTCCCCTTAAAGTCCCAAGTTCTAGAGACTCTCTATGGCTGATCGCTCAATCAATTCCTCTTATATCCCCAGGTCATACAAAGAATCTATGAGGAATCTCACTCGGTCAATTCTTCCTATAGTCTAGGATGGTTCAAGGTAATTCAATGTAAAAAAAATACTCTATGTGGAAGATCACCAGGTCCATCCCCTTATAGTCCATAAAGCTCAAAGACTCTATGAGGAAGCACACTCGGTCTATCCCCTTTTAGTCTGTAATGTTCAATGACTCTCTGAGGAACCATACTCGGTCTATCCTCATATAGTCTATAATATCCAATACCCTCTCAGGAAGATCACTCGGTCTATTCCCTTATAGTCGATAGAACCATTTTCCCACAGCCTCGTTCCAATCAGTGCATAATAATGATATAAGGACAATGTAAACCCACCTAGCAACTTGGCTAACTAGTCTATAGCATCACAAGCATGTCAGGGAATAACACTCCATCCTACGGTCACAAGGCATTGAAAACAGGTACAACGACCAAAGGCTGAACAAGACCAAAAGGTCGTAACAGAACAAGGAATGAGAAACACAACCAATCATAGCAATAATAATCATATATAACACAATTACCTCTACACAAGAATATAATCACGATAGGAAAGAAACAAGGGAAAAACAGTAAACACACAATACCTCGTTCAAGGGTATTCATGGAATTTTCACATAATAATCAAGGGAATTGAACAGAAATGTACAAACCACCTACCGTGGTGCTAGGAGATCGATATACTTGAACCATGAGCCTTGTGTCACCTTAGAACATCATAGATATTCAAAAATGCACAAAATATTCAACCCACAAAAACATAGAAATGTTGACAAATTGGAAAACAATGATCTAGGAGAAAGAAGAGCTTAACGATGCAATTCGAATGTAATTGATTCAGTCGATTCGGAGAACAGATAGAGGCTCGGGGGCTCAGAGAAGATTCGTGGTCGTACGGTCTCTCTCAGTCAAAGAACACCTAGAAGAAGACAGTTCTTGGGTTAAGACGCGACCCCAATGTGTTTAATGACAAAAATAATGTACAAGTGGTGTGCTTTTGGAGTACACGCCATGTACTATAATTTTATGTACTCCGCTTTAAGCGACCTCCACATCACCTCACTTAAGTGTGTGTGTATCCCGGACATGGACAGCACATAGCCACATGCGGCATCAATGTACAAGGCATGTATGTATAAAGTACAAAATGTGTGCTTCAAAAATTTCCAGAAACTACTTTTTCTCAAAAACTCCAATAAAAAAGGAAAAATATAACTGGAAATAAGGGTTGGGTTATTACATAAATACTAATAATAAAACTTAATTAATCCATGGAAATAGACCACATATGTTCTCATAAACTCCCCTCACAATTGAAAAATTCAATTTTCAATATTATTTATTATAATACCTTCATTTCAATAGAAGATTCATAATGAATATTTATGTCCCAGATGTTAGTATCCTCTTATTATTAAAGATCCTTATTTATTTTTACTATAATAATTTTTTTACGATTATAAATTTTATTAATTTAGAATCATTCACATAATTAAATATCACTATATTTTATTTATATTAATTATTCACTCAATTCCTATACTATGAATAACTAAAACATTTATCAGGTGTACGTGCAGACTACCGAACCCACGAAGCAATGATGTTGGTTTTCGAACACCACATCCCATTGAATATATCAATATTGGATCATATAAATACATATTATTTATTTCCTAGAAATTAAATTATTGTAATATCATTTTTAATATACCATCGTTCCATTCATTCGTTGTCAGATGTGATCGTTATTCATGTGTATGTGTGGAATACATCCTCCATAAACAGAGAATTATATTTATCAACATCACCCTTATTGGATGTTTATAAGAATGGATTTAATGATGTTATATGATAAATATTTTATGTTTTTTATTCTCAATATTTCTAATTATATGTATCCTTATTTATATACTTACCCATGATATCATTATTATACAATATAGTTTTGTTCGGTCTTAAAATTTATTTAAATGATTTTTTAAAGGCTATTCATTAGATTATTATATGAGGTTGTATAATAGAAATTTCACACAATAAAAATAGATTCAATATTATTTATTTATTTCGTAATATATTTTTTATTATTTAGAATATTTTTTTAGATACCACCTTTCAATTATTAAACACATCGAGAATTAGTTCATCTTAATTTTCATTTTCAAAATACGTATTCCAATCATTCCTGAGATTAATATAGTACATTATTAATCAATGAAATAAAGAATATTACAAATTTTATGATCTATTAATCCTGAAATTGAAGAATATTGGTAGGAATTGGTCATATCTTAATGAAATTTCTACCAAAAAAAACCAAAAGATCTGACACATGCTAATTAATATAAAATATAATTTATATATATATATAAATAATATATTATTATAAATTAATTATAAAAGGGGTTTAATGTTAATATTATTATTTCGAGATAAATTATTTGAATATTTTCTATCATTATATAGGAATATAGACCATTTTTATTTAAGTAGGAATACAATGTAAGGGATTTTTTTCTCAAATTCTAATCTTTGAGAAAATAATATTATTTAGAATATATAACTGCTGTATAAATTATTTCATTGATAAGTTTTTTCATGGACTATTATTTATTCATGTAAATAAACATTAATTTTGTAGTTATATATTTTTTCAATAGGTTATTATCTAAATAATCAAAATGTTATATGGGTTTTTATAAAATAATTCCAATTGTATTAATCTATTTATTTTAAACCATTTCAGTTAATCGTTTAACTTTACCCCTATGATTATATATTGTGATATTTTCTCATTAATTATGTGGGTTTAAATATTTATCACATATAAATATTTTTCCAATGTTTCTTTTATAATGAACTACATTTCCCATAAAGTAAATTGGTAACCCAATTATATTTTTTGAGTTATATATTTTCTTTTGAACATTTAAAAACTATATTATATTTATGAATTGACATCCAATTTTAAATAATATTCTATTTTATCACATTAGGGTGATTTTATCTCCTAATTAAAATCTTCCTATAACCTTTATCACACACATAAAATTACGACTTAATCAAGAAAAAAATTTCAACAATTAATTGAATCATTTTATAAAGTCCATATTATCCTTCCCACTAATGTTTTCTTCTCTCATTGAAGAAGAAACTATGCTTTTCTTACCATGAGTATAATATTTTCATTAAACCTATTTAAAATGTAAAATTTAATACAATTTTTTATATATTATATTTAAAACAATGGTATTTTGAAAATATTTCCACGAAAATTTTATTTTGAATTTTTTAATGAATTGTCCAAGAAATATTATTAAAATCTTATATTTAAATTTGTAATATTTTTCAATTTTTTTTCAGATTTTTGAATATAAATTTTT
This sequence comes from Viscum album, assembly GCA_963277665.1. Classification (NCBI taxonomy): domain Eukaryota; kingdom Viridiplantae; phylum Streptophyta; class Magnoliopsida; order Santalales; family Viscaceae; genus Viscum; species Viscum album. Next base: position 553,353,823 of record OY728123.1, read on the forward strand.
TAGGTGACCAATGACAATGATAATTTAGGAATATTTTAAAAATTATCTCTTTTATAATTTTTTATGGGATCATGGATTTTCACAAACAATATACTTATATTTTAAACATTATAAATATAATTCTTGGATTCAAATATTAAAAAATTTCTAATATATTTAAAATATATATATATATTAAAACATTTTCTATATTTAAAATATATTTATAATGTCCAATATGAATTATTCCATGAATAATTTTCATTATTTTTCATCTACGCCATTGTGCACTCAAATATATTATTCTAAATGAATTATGTTTTCAAAATATAACCATTCATCTTCTATACCTTGGTGGATTATGCAATGCCTTTATTTTTTTGAGAGATGATCCATCTCTACCTTTTTCCGAGCATAATTATTTCAAGTTTATAACCATATTTTTTCCCAATTTATCTTTTTGAATATACCATTCATGATTCCTTTTATTTTAGGGTCTTCACATAGATTCCAAACATCAATTGTTCGAGGTGATTTATTGCCTTAACCATATAACATTTATCTATATGTTTTAAATAACTTATTCATTATTACCATTTTTAAATACCAATAAAAAATAATATTACATTATTTCATTAGAAACCCATTTGTTTTATAAGATTTTATCTTTTCATTGTTATATTAGAATTAATAATTATTTGTTTATTTTAAGGAATTTAAAAAGGATAAGAAACCCATTGCATTCTCTTTATTCATTATTTTATAATAATTGAATTATTTTAATTTATAATTTATATGTTTGGATAATGATGGGTGGTTTGATATATCTCCCTCCAAAGCATTGTTTTGAGTTAAATTTTATGAAATAGGTATTCATGAGTACATGTTAGTTTCTCATAATCATGGGAACTAATAATGTGAATTATAAATGTTATATTCCCTATACTAATATATTTTCTTTATTTGAATTACCATTCAATATTTTATAATTATCATTATGATTTAATTATTCTTTTACAGATTATTTTAACTTTCTCACTACCTTGATTCATTAATTATTTTGTGTCGCGTTCTATTCAAATATTTATGACATATTTTTGGGATTTTATTTTTATATCTGTATTGGTTATACCCTAATTTTCATCTTATTATCACTTATGATAATATAATTTATGTGATTATGACATCCCATACTGTGTATTTGAGATCACATCATTATTATATTTCAATTTCCCTAGGTTATGAAGAAATATAAAATGCATGACTTGTATATAGGAAATTCTGGTGTGAAGAATTTGTTGTATATGTTTAAGCTATATTAGGGAAGAAGATTTTTTAATATAATGAAAAAATTAACATTTCTTAATAAGATAAGTGTTTCATTGTTTACGTTTTTTTCCTAATTGTGGAAAACATTAATATTAAAATATAATGGGATTCTATTATAGTGGAATATTTTTTATGACACTTAATTATACAATTATTATGTGTGGGCTATCACATTTGGTATTAGAGAAGGGTTTTGTTATATTTATTGAGTTTGATAATATTAGTTGTTGATATTCATGTAGTTGAAAATTTCAATAATTATTTATAAGTTTTAGTTAAATATTATTCCAAATGTACTGATAAAACTTTAGGTGAGTTCTAGTGATATTATGGGGATTATAGAAATTAGACATTAGAAAAATCCACGGTAAAAGATTATTATATTTGTCTATTTATATTATATCATTAGGAAATTTTAGTATATTATATATTTTGTTTTTTAATGAAATTCATTTTAATAATAAACAGGTGTGTTAAGGCTCAAAATATAAATTTCCTAACTGAAAAAACTTTGAACATTGAAAATTTATTAATTACTCAGTTGTTAGTTGTTTCATAGAAAAGAGACCTACCATAACATATGGTTTTGAACAAAAGGGGGATATTCATTTTAATTTTAAAATTTATTTAAAAATAACTCTAAATTAATTATTTTATAATTAATTTATGTGATTATGTTATGAATTATAAGATAACAGAACATAATGTAACAAAGGAACAACCAAGATAATTATATGAATAATCATGTATGGTGTTGTAAAGATGGTTGTATTACTGGTAGAAACAATGGATTCATTATAGAAGACATATTATTATTTAGAATTTTTTATTCATATACTCATAATATTGTGGTTATTTTAATAATTACTTTGGATTTAGTATTTGTTTGAAAGAATATCATAATTATGAAGCTATGAATGGTATGTTTTCAAAACCCAATGTGAAATTTAACTGAATAAGGGAGCATAATTAAATGGTTAAGAATTATAGTACACTATTTCATTGAAATTAAATTTGGGAGTCATTGTCTTAAAAAATGGAAAGAGGTTGATACCATAATAAGAAGTAATTTTATATAATCAAACAAGTTTTCATTAATTTGTAATATTTAACTATGGTATTTTGATATATTCTAAAATTTGTGATGGTTATGTGAAATATCTATGTATTATTAATCAATATATAATATTTAATAATTTGGAACATGCACTTAATGGAATAAATACCATGAATTTTTATTTTAATAGATGGATATATTCTTCAGATTAATTATTGAAGAAGACATGCCTAATGTAATTAAAATTCTTCAGATTAACATAAGCTTGATGTTGATGTAAAAACAAATAGATTCACTTTTATAAAAATTTGTTATATAGTAATTTGATTATTTATTTTTTCAATAACAATGTAATCCATGTTATTTTTTTATATTTATATAATTCTCTTTAATTATTATTTATATTTAATAGTTTGTGCCATTTTTATGTATTTAGAGGGTTGAAATTAGAGTAAATTAGTAAAGGAATAAATAATTTCTGAATGAATTAATGCCATGGAGATTAAAATTAAAACATCAAACCACCCCACATTGTCTTCAGTCGAGGTTGATTTTCCATTATGACTGAGGATACAACCCTAAGATGGAAAATGGTGACAATTAATTCCATTAGATTCAATATATTTAAGGGATAATTTTACATTTCTATAAAAAAATTCATCGAGAATACCATAACCAAAACCATTATATGATGAATGATAATATTATAATACAAATAAATGTATTAAAAATTGAAAAATATTTAAAACCACTCCATGGACAATATGAGAATATCAATAATGAAAACGAAACCACAATGCTCCAAGACTCCAAATAAACTATTCTATATATAAAAACGTGATCCATGCTAAAACGTGGTTATCTAGCCCTATGTAACATGATTAATCACTAAATAAATGTGGTATTTTTACTTTATATTCTTCTTGATATATAATATATAAAAGATCCAGAATTTTCTAATGTAGGTGATATTTATGAAATGTATTCTGTTTTCTACAACTGACTTCCCTATGTAGACCACTAGGATAGAAGGAGTTAGAATAATAATATAACAAAATTATATAAAACTATTTTAAATATATTATATAAAAGAAAAACTAATTTCTAGAAAATAGACATTTCATTATGGAATGAAACCAAATAACTATGTGAAACTATTCCAGAACTTCCATTTTGGTTTTTCCTATTTCATAGAAAAAATCGACACATCCACCCATGCATCCACATGAAATAGACCCATACTCATGAATTATTTCTCATCCATCCACAATGTTGTGACTAACTGGATAATTTCATTGTTCCAAAATGGATCAAAACCATTATACAAGGAAATGTTTCATGTTCCCTAATGGAACATGCCATTTATTCTGGAACACATCTAAATAATGAACCCACACTAACATGAATATTCAAAAACCATTCCAATCCCACCATTTAATTATTTATAAATAAAAAATCACATTTAATTAAAACATAAGAATAAAAAAATTTCGATGAATCAATACAAACACAAATTTTAAAATACTCATTTTATAATATATAAAAATCTCTTTTCATAACAACTAATTTTTAGAAATCAACACACTATCATTAAAGAGGGTTTCTACCTTGATTTTCTCATTAATTTAATAATAAATTTCAATAAATTAAATAAATAATTAACTTGGAAAACAAATTATAAAAATAGGAGTTGATATTGATTCCACCTAACATGGAAACTATGGGGAAAATGAAGAACGATGAGAATTCATCAACAAAACTAGGTTGAATCTCTAAAAACCAACCATATATCTTATTCCCTTACATCAACACAACCATATATCACAATTATTAGAATACAATATCATAGATAACTTCTATAAAACAATATCATAGAATCTTATATAGTGAATATTAATATATCTAGGGAAGACCATCCATAAGGGTGACCTACCGAGAAATACAGCCTTCAATGGATTATTATTTTAAAATTGATCTATCTCAGATTGATGGGGAATGTCTCTACAACCATTGGTAGGATAGAAACCCAGTTAAGGGTTACACTAAGTAAATAATAAAATAGTTTTAAGAGTAAATACGAGTGAGATCTTCTTTTTTTATGTAAAAAAATTAAATGTGCTCAGTTTAGTCACTTAGTTAGATAAAGTATTTGAAAATTGTGCACCAACCACATCATCCCTACACCGTTTACATGATTCGACCACATGGTTAGAAAAACATTCTAACGAATATGATTCCATCTATATTCCAAAATGAATGGATAATTTTAGAATTCCAAATAGTTTTGCTAAACATTGAACCTAACTATGGGCCAACCCAATATCTTCTATTTAATTATTCAAAAATTCCTATAGATTTTTCATCATTTCTACAAACCATGATCAAAATAGGATCCTAGAGAAAAGCCCCAAAATCATTTAGAATATCCTCTTAAACCTACCAAAATTCACCCAAAGACATCGCATATTAAAATACACAAATAAATAGTTATATTATTTAAGTTATTTGTGAATAATTTTCTCCACCATAATCCTTTTCATCAATGGAAATTAGAAAAATTCAATTTTCGTAAAAGATTTTGGTAAATTTCTTGATCATTTCTTTCTCGGGTTCTAATGTTTATTCTTGAATCTGACCATATTTACAACATAAACAAACTAGACCAATGAGGTTTTAACACTATAACTTCTCATTCCAATCCATGATTTATATTTTAACATACAAAAATAATGATTTCCTATTAATTTCAATTTGATCGGATCGAACCACATGGTTGGGATCAGGTAAATACATCTTTATCTTAGATAAATGAATCAAAATTTTCACTTCACTAGAAAGTAGTGGAAAGGACACTTGATATGAATCCTCTACAAGATGTTCAATTATTTTTAAATATCATATTTATTAAGTATATAACATTTAATACTTTTTGAAATAATGATATTAAATCCTTGGGGAAATTCTTATGAACACATTGACACTCACATAAAATGAAAACATCCAATGAGGATGATACAAATACAATTTTCGACTACTATATTCCATATACATCTATTTCTAAATCAACTGAATCTTCTATATAGTCCAATAAATAATTGTCACCCCATCAAGTGATGTATAACAAATTTCCACCCAAAAAAATATAGAATGGAAAGGACACCCGTACTCTAAGGACCCATCCTTAAAACCATAAAAAAATTAATTTTTTCATGTAATTAATTATTTAACATTTATAATCATTTATGGATTATAGTTTTAGATAATTAATCCCTAAAACATACATAACATACCACATTTTTACACTGATTATTCTTTTAAAATAGTATCTATTTATTCAATATAAAACATTATAAAAAAATATCTTTTAAAATCATCATTAAATTCAAAATAAATTTATCTTTTTATCTTTCCCATCCTTATAATCTGTGAAAAACATTTAAAAACATATAATGTGAATAGAAATGTTAGTAAGGCACATAAATAATTAAAATTTCATGTCCAATGAAAACATGAAAACCATTAATTTTTTTTCTTGAAACTCATTAGAATGCATCGAAAAATCATATAGCATCGTAGGGACATATTTACTATATCACGATTATATTCACCATTACAAGTCAAATAACTATTTGGATGACATGCTCCTACATAGTATCCAAGGTAGTGGAGATCTAAATACTTATCACACGTCATATATTGAACTATAAGGGGGCTCAACCGATCAAATATTGAGATTTGATAACGATTGACCCATCCTATCTTGATCTATAATGGTATCAACCAAAAATAAACAACATACAAGGAAAAAATCACAAATTAAAGCCTTGATAACCCATTTAATCCAATGATATAAACATATTAGATATCAAAAAACCAATTTTTTTTATTAAAATAACATTTAAAATATTTATACCGTGCACATAATAATTAAATAATAGTATTCATAAATAACTACAAAAAAATATAAATGAAATAATATAGTAATAAAGAATCATGAATTATGGAAAAATATTTTTATTTTAAATGTCCCTATTTGGATTTTTTAGAGCAATATTTAATAGTATTTTAAAAGGAATGTCCCTTAAATTACACCGGATAAATATCATTTTTGAAACACATGAAATAAATTAAAACATTAATACCCTTATAAATATATTCACAAAAACCATTTTGATACATAGACAATAAATTGAGTTAATTTTAAGAATTATTCCTTAACAAACATAATATAATGATTTAGCTAAAGAGTCTCTTACCTCCGGTTTGACTTACATCAAATACGTTCAAACCTTATCGTCAATATTTCTCATCGAGAACATCCTTAGACACTTGGATGTGGTATTTTTTGAGACAACAAGTAGTGGAATGTGTAAATGGATGAGGATAAATGAATTTGACAGAGTTTGGTTAAGATAGAAAACTCATGGTTATGAAATTGTTTGAGGGGATGAATCTACTTTAATAATTTTTGTGATAAATTATTTAGAAATTACATAAAATATTAAAATAAAAATACCCTAATATAGGGTTAATGAAATTAAAAAAGCCTCAAAATCATTGGGGATCCTAGTGTTGAATATATCTTATCTTTTTTTTCCTTTTAAATGTTATTTGCTATTTTTAAAAAAATTAAATAATTATTTTATTCGTGATTAATATTTTTTTCCAAACATAGAACTATTCATATCCATGTCATTAAAAAATCAAAACATTGTTTCAAATTAAAATTCAATTTTTATTATATTCTAGAAATATCTTATGAATATATAGAAATAGATAAATAGTTTTGAATATCATATTTATTTTATTTTATTTTATTTCATTTCATTTATTTGATTTATTCAATGATTAAATATTTAGCACATCATCTGTGTTAAAGGAATTATGGTAAATATTTACTCCATAAAAATTTAAAAAAAAATTTATTAAAATTATAACTTTATTATATTTAAAAAGAAAATTAATGTCTAACAATCACTTATATAAAATCATATATTTTAATATATTATACAAATTAAAATCTAAATTGTGAATAACTTGATTTTATTTAAAATACAACCTTATAAATGGAATAAAGTGATTCCTATGGATCTAAAATGCCACAAATTTAAATAAATTAATGATAATGATGAAAAATTTATTAATAAAAGTGATTTATTTTTGTTTTGGGCCATTTAAAAATGATTATTATTTAAATTTAAATTTTTTTTATTTCTATTCTAACTCCACATGAACTGCATTATAATTATATAAGAATTGAAGATAATTATTTTAATTATAAAAATTTAAAATTAATTAAGAATATAAAAATAAATTATTTATATTAAAATAAATTCTATATTCATTAATTTGGTATATATACTCTTATATAGTCAACAAGGCTTCATTAATATGTTAATATTGTTTTTTCTCCTTACACAAGTATTACACATGTATTTTGATAAGGCTTATATTATATAACTATAAAATATGACACTATCATCCAAAACATAAATTATATATAATAATTAATAAAAAAACACATGAAATTTATTTTTATCACTATACTATAAAATAGAATGAACAAAATTTACATTGATAAGGTTGCGCAGATGTCATGTCAGCACTAATAATAATTTTTATTGTTATCATAAAATAATTTGGAATTTAAATTTTCTAATTTATTTCAATATAATATTTTTCTTATGAAATCATAACATATTTATTCATTAATTTTTTAAAATTTTATATCATTTTTATTTTATTTATGACATCATAAAATTTACTATATTTTATAAAAAGACATTATTTTGTAATAATTAGAATATATTTGACTTTTTGAGAATATTCTCAAAAATTATTTCAATGATAATATTTTTCATTTTTAATTTAGAAATGAAGATATTTCTTTAAAAATTATAATTATATAGTTAAAAAATAATTGTTTAACTTAATAATCGTAAATAATTAATTTTTTAGTTAATTACATAACATAATGAATATTACTATATAATTCATGAATAAAAATAAATATTAGAAAAAATTATTCTATTTTTACTTAGGATTTTAAATTCTACCCCATTTTTTAAATCATATGCATGAAATTTTTTCACTTATTAAACTAATGGGGATGCTTTTACCTTACACCTTTTTCAAATTCCCATGTAAAAAATTCATCTATGTCATTTCTCCATAAAAACATAACCTTGTGAATTACCTACTTTTAAAATTCATTATATCTGTGTTCAAGAATATGAACAAGTTTCTAATCATAAGAAATGTTCGCTTCTATATAGACTACTTATTGGCTCAAAATAAGAGATAAATTAAATTGATACTTCATTATCATTGAAAAATAATAAAAATTTATACTAGATATAAACGTGGTGGAAGGGCTAATCAATATGAAATTGGTCCAAATTTCTCTATAATTTCATATAATCCAATGAACCATGTAAATATCATTCATTTCCTACAAAAACACAAAACAAATTTTAATGGATATATTTTATGGATAACATAATTACCTACCTCAAAAGAAAGGACGTTCCTCCTTTTATCTACATAAGTGTTCTAGCTATTCTATGTTTTACTCATATGTTGTTGGATAATAATTACTTTCTCAACAACATTCTCAACTAATTCATGTCTCATTAGCATTCATTCACCAACTTTATCAAGAAATTTGGGTGATTGGAACAACCTTTCATATAATTCCTCAAAAGGTACTATATGCATATGATAATGAAAATTCTTATTATTAGAAAACCTAACAAATGAAAAATTATGATCCCAACTTCCCTGATTATCCATTGAAATATGCTCGAAGCATATCCTCCAATATATAATTTTTTTGATCTTACTATCCATTATATTGAGGATGAAAGGTTAATCTGAAATTTAATTCAATGATCAACGAATTCTAAATACCTTTCCATATGATAAAAGTGAACCTGGGATCATGATCAGATATAATCAAGAGACGAAATCCCTGTAACCTTTCCATTTCCTTTAGATACATCCATGAATGATGATATAGAGTTTCGGTGTGTAGAATAGTTATAAAATGTGTATCTTTTGTCAAATGATCAACAATATATCAAATCACATTATTACATCAAGAAGTCATTCTATTCTAACTAGAAAATCTACTAAATATATTCCCTCATTTCCACTCTGGAACTAGAAAATGCTAAATCATACCCTTAGGTAACTATCATTCTACATTAATCCACTTACATGTCAAACATTACATTGTAAAATGACAAATACTACTTTTTTTCCATCCAAATAGTAATACTCTTTAATGTCCTTATACAACATAATGCTTCCTTGATGAATTGAAAAAGGAGGACAATGAGCATTAGTTAAGAATTCCTTCTTTATATAAGAATCCTAAGAATGCCTAATCGCTTCCAAAGTTTGAAAACATTATCTCTATCAATGATAGATCCACCCAATATACAAATTTTGACTAATTCGACCTTTTAATATAAATCACAGTCTCCCTTATGAACAAGAATAATTTTTTCTAATAGAGTTCATTGCACTATATACTGAAACAACGTAGAGTAATTTCCATCAACAACTACATCCATGCCAAAAATTATCGAACCCTTAACAGTGGGGTTATATTCAAAACATAACATATTTAATGTAGAATTATTTTTCTAACTCAAATCAACAAGCACTTTTTTTTCAATGTGGTAATAAATTATGCCATCATAAGCATTAATTTGTTTTAGATATCTTATTTGTATAATACTCTATTATTTATGAGTGAACACATTTTTCAATATTTTTAACCAAAATATATTTAAATCATTAATACATAAAATTATTTCCTATAAATTTTTATTGAAAAAACAATAGTCAGAAATTTCAAATCATGAGAAGGAAAGTTTAACTCATGAAGCTTCAATTATCGTGAAGGATATACAATGGAATTATCATTCTTAATTTGAACAAAAAATATTCCTTTAAATGAATAATGACTATTGAAAAATAATTCACAACTTATAGAAGGCATGGACATAACTAGAAAATTTACCATACCACTTTTCAATTATCTAAAAAATCATCACATTGTTTCATTCTGATTAATTTAACACCATTTATGAGTTGACATCATTATTGAGGATAATGAAATGGAAATTTTTTACAGAAACCTCCAGTAATATACTTACAAACTAAGAATACTAAGAATATAAGATATATTATTAGGTCGAGTCTATTCATAAAAAAATTCATTTTAGTAGGATCAAAAGTTATTCCATTATTATAAATTATGTGGCCATGGAATAACTTTTTTCGAAAAAATAATTCACACATGAATAATTTCTTATACCATTTTTGTGATTAATATTTTGTGAAAATACTGTTATATGTCTGTCATTGTCCAATTTAAATTTAGTTTATTTATAATTGTCATGAATAAAAACTACTAAATACTTATCCAAGAACTCAAGATATATACTGTTAACAAGATACATGAATAAAGTAGGTTCATAATATTATCAAAAATACATAAATAAAAATACATAATTCCTATATCATATATGAAACACACTCTTTGAAATGTACACATCCTTTAAATTCAACTAATGGTACCTTGATCTCAAGTCAACCATTGAAAAATGATGTTCACCCTCGACCTGATCAAACAAATCATCAATATAAGATACATATTTCTTGGTCAAAATAATGATTTTATTTAAGGATATATTATCTTGGAAAACTCTCATTGAACCATCTATATTGTAAAAGTTATATAGAATAACATCATGGTTCTGTGTGAGGTTAGTTGAAACTTTTATCTAATAATTCTTGTAACGTTTTTTCCATTATAGATGTTTTTCTTGAGTCATTAGATAAGGAGAATTGAAATTAGATTAGCATTAGTAACAGTGTCAATATTAAAATAAACCTCTTGATTGAGAATAACACCATGAAAATCGTCATGAAAACATCAAGGAAATCATTACCAACTAGTATATCAGTAATCTGAATAGTTATATTATTTTTGATATTAAGTGGAAGAAAACATTAATTTCAATCATTCAATAGTTTATTATCTAATTGTTATTTTACTAATGTTATTGGTTCATTACTGTACACATACTAAAACTTTTTTTGAAATGAAATTTTTTTTCTATAAAATTTATCACAGAATAGAAAAACATAAGATAATGAATATTTTAGATAAAATTAAACATTAATAAAGGAAGGAATGGTTTATAGGAAATTCTCTTCAATAGGAAATGAATGTAATATTATTATAACGACATTTACATTAATATTTATTCCTTGTGTTTTCACAAAAAGATCGGAATTCATTTCACGATGTAGAATTTCAAATTAATATGAAAATTTCATAGAAATGATTGAATTTTTAGACCTTGATTCAGAGAAGTCTTGGGAATATTCATTAAAAACATGAAATGTACCTATTAACACATTTTTACGGCTCAAAACATTCTAATTAAGTTACAATGTATTTTTTCAGACACGTATATTTCCAATCATGCAATTGCCCACTTGAGTATCTAGATTTGGGAACACATTTTTAAACTGACCCATATCGTTATAATTTAAGAATTCTACTATCAACCTATCTTTATTATTATTCTCAATTTTCATATACACATGTTATATGTGTACAAAATATCCACATTGGTATTAATTCCATAAATTTACAAGAAACACTCTATGATGTTTTTTCCCAAAAATTTCACAAGAAGAGAATTTTATTTTCATACATTTAAATATCAATAATGAATTAATCCCCTAATAATTCCCACATAACTACTTATTATTCTTTTCATCATGAGGTATATATGTGTTAGAAAACTCTATTTCAACATTTTCAATAAAGTGGCTACAACAAACCGAGATTTTATGAGATTTAATATTTTTAATTTCATTGATGTCTTGTGTTTAACACTATAGCAAAATTAGATTACACTATACGCAACACTGTATTAGCTTGCAGTATACACAACCCTGTTCTTGGATCTTGTTACACACAATTTCATGTTTGTTTTTTGGAAATTATTTTACGCAACATTAAGTATATATTTTGTTTAATGTATAAATAAAATATGTTTTGATTATGTTATATGCAACACCAAATGGAGCTTTCACTACATGCATCCCTGACTTGTCTAGAATTACACGCAAACAAGACCTTCCTCGATAGCGTGTGTAGTATGAAATACTGAGTTTCACTAAATGATATATTATTATAATATTAATATGAACTAGTCGTTATGAAAAGTAACAAACAATTTATGAAATTTTATTAATTTTATATTTCAAAATTGACTTCATTTTTTGGATTCAGAATATCGAAATTAGCCCAGGATGAATTTCTGGAATTTTTCTGAAAACATTCAATGTTGGATGAATAGTGAAAACACTGGGTTACTATTTTAAAAACCTTCTTTTTATATAAATAAATATTTATTTTATTTAAATTTATTTTAGGTCAAAATTAATACATAATACCTATATGAGTTCAAACTAATTCATTGGAGTCATTTTATAATAATTTTAGATATATAAAAATTTTATTTAACTTTTCACTGTCTTTTACCCACCTCTTATGAGAGTTTGAAAATTTACATAAAACATAATTTTATCGCTTCTATGAGTGGAATTTAGAAAATCCTAGAGACACGGTTAATATCATGGAGAAAAAAGTGGTTCAATAATATAAAAATAATTTTTGGTGAATAGTAACTTTTTACTTTTATTTACCACGGTTAAAAGTAAACAGGTTAATTAAGGGTAAAAATGGTATTATTATTAACCTAAAACATTTCCTAATTCTATTGGATAAGTTTAAGTCCAAAAAAATCAAACTTAGGAATAAAATGTCATCATTTATGTCCACTTGGATTAGATTAGGAAATTTATTATAAATTTATTTAAAGAATGGTTAAACTAGTTAAAATCAATGTTTAATAAATAAAACATTTTTAAAACAGAGTTATACATAAGATAATTTCTACTATAAATATTAATTAGAAAGATATAAATATTTCATACATAATTGTATTTTATTTATAATTTTTAGACATTAAATAAATTAATTTATTTATGACACAATGATGATGCAGTAATTACCTTATTAATGAAATATTAACATAATTGATATTGTAAATACCCAAATAAATGTAATTTGAGACTTTTTATGAAATAAACTAATTTTATAGGTTAATATGACTTGTTATTATTGATTAAATTAATTTTTTTAACTAATCATGCTGTTATGATTTTCAAAAAAAATCAAATACCAATGAGTCTCATTAAGTGACATTAAATAGTTTTTTAAAAAAATATTATATTATTAATTGTTATATTATTCCTAAAAATATATGGATCGGTAAAATGACCTAGATAAGGTTATATATATTAATAATGAACAACTTGGGGTTCGTTTGGCCTGTTATAGTATGTTTAATAACCATATAGTGTAAGAAAACAAAAAGACACGGTAAAAGATAAATTATTTAACTTAGAGTTAAGTCTAAATGATAAGGATAAAAAAGTAACCTATACTTTTCTAAAATCTATTAGTTTAGATAATTTAGACCCATCACCACCTTATATTCGAAATAAATCAATTTGGAGCTATTGAAAACCGAATATGACTTTATTATAAAATTATAATTTAAGTTTTTTCTAAAGTGCCCCTCTCCTCCCTTATAAAAGGGCACCTCCTCCCTCTCCTCCTCACACCACTTTGAGCCTTCAAGATCGGCCTAACCTAGCCAATTTCTCTTCTCCACTTCCCTAGTAATTACCTAGAGGTCCTGGTATTCTTCAAATACCATCTTCAGTGCCCTAAAAGAATATTAAGAAGAGGCGCATCAAAGAAGAGGTAATATCCTTTACCGATTCTTTCCAATTTATTTCTTCTTATACTTATTATTTATTATTTGTTTCATCATGAATTAATAACATCAGTATCACTCATACACTAATATGTTATTATAAATATTAAACAAACCAATTTGATCTTCTATCTATCCTACGGAAACAAAATCACTGCTCGTTCATACGTAAAGAATACCGTCTCCACGATGTGGTGTAATCTGTTTTTCCACCACAACCTTACCTGGATGGGTATAATGGTGTAGAGAATAACTATATATAATTATTGTAAAGTGATATTAATTCTAAATTATTATACATACACTTCAATACAATTCCACGATCATGGGAATGATATCATCGCTAGTGCGTACGTACGGACTACCGTCTCCACGACGCGATGAGATTCATTCTCCATGTTAACCATTCATGAATGATTATAAAGTATATATAGTGAATAATTTTGAAATATATGACATAATAATGATATTGGATTTATGTATATATATATATATGTATGTCATCTACTTAATTCCATTCAATTCAATACGGAAACGAAAATAGCGTTCATGCGTACGTACGGCCTACCGTCTCCATGAATGGTGTATTTCATTCCATTTATCGATCTATCATATATATTTGTATGATAAATATATATTATTAATAAATAATGTTTTAAAATATGGAAATATGTAAATCAGGATACAAGTAATAATATCAATAACAACAAGTCGAAACTCGTACGATAAATGAAACGATTTTACCAGAAATGGTACTTTAGCATGTAATTTACAAAAGAACGTGTAATATAAAGTAATAAGGGAACTATATATGATATCATAACAATGAATATGATTCTGTAATAAGTCAATGAAATTATTTAAAACATTATACAGGAGTTTCGAAAACATACGAATCATATCGGACATAAGGTAAGGGATAAGTATTCCAATCTCGTTCTTATCCAAGATTGTATATTCCTAAGTATTTACTGGGGTTATGTTTATTATCAATTTCCATATGTTCTGAAAATGTTTTCATAAAATTTTTACATTTATTCCATGTATGTTTAAAGTCATTTTTACCCTTTTTTACTTTTACCACATCGTATGGATGGAATATTTCTTTTGTTTACATTAAGAGGTAGTTTTTGGACTTTTTCGAGAAAAGTACGAGGAGAATGTTTTTTTAACGTATACGGGATGAACAGATTGTTAGGTTTCATAACGCCTTATTTTCCTAAATTTTACTCTACAAGATTTCATGGTTATTTTCAATAAAGTCCTTTTCTTTTAAAATTTCGTGGCATTTTGTGAAAATAAAATGATTTTTAGGATGAAAAGATATTTTCCTCAAGAATTATTTTAAAGTGTTTTATCAAAACCATTTTCCATCTAAGATGAAATTATTTCATATGAGTATGTTTAAAGTATAATGTATCTATGATTTACATGGTTTCACTTTTCTAATGATGAAATGACATCAATTTTATTATATGGATTATGTTATGATGGGATGATGTTTATGAAACATATTTAATACTTTGGGTAATGATGAATGATTTATGTTCATGTTGTGGCACAAGTAATAATGATTTCATTATGATATAGGTGGGACCTATATCTCCCTAAAATGCATTGGAAAAAGATTTATATCTCATTGGATAGACATTGCTAGAAAGGTATGTTAATCCAGTTTAGTGATACAGGACTGGAACGAGGAGTGAACTCGATTTAGAAAGGGACTTTGTCCACTAAGATGATCTTTGCAGTAATGCCTTGGATACTATGGAAATCATATCATGTGCTTAATGGTTGCCAAAATGACATGTTTTATTCCAATTCTATTTTATCAGGATTGATGTTCCCTTATGATATATGCCTTATGTACTTCCAAGATTCATGTATTTGCTCAATATTTTGATGTTTAGATTTTATGTTCAGGTTTTTGCATTCAAATGATTATGGATTGTTTTATGTTCTCTATGTTTACCCTTACTTGGAATTTTAGCTCACCAATTTTTATGTTTTCTTTTCCTCAATATTTAAAGAATGGTTTTAGGTATGAAAATAAAAGGGAAATGTCTTTATGGGAGATGTTGAAGATCTTTCACCAAGATTCGAAAATTATATTCCGAGTTTCCAAAGAAACTAAACTATTACGGTCCTTTAGTGTCTGTTTTGTTATGTATATTTCGTTCTAAAAAAGTAATGTAATTTCCATGTACGTCAAGCTTTGGGCCTCTATAATGATGAAAATTCTCATCGATTTTAGATTCTTATGTGGAAAATGCTCTCTAAAAACATAGTAGTAATCCTGAGTGAAACTGATTAATTTTTCTATTAGTGTCCCAACCATGATATACAACATAGCTATCCAATCGTCGGATTTTTTCTTCATATAAAGCTATAAAATACACTTATTTTTTCCTCAATTCAATAATTTATTTTCATTTGGAGTCAATCAATATTAGATATGTCATTCTAAACAATATATCCTTGAACGATTCCCACTCCATAGAATAAATATATTATTTATACTCGTTATTGTTAACTAAATACCACCATCAATCAGCTTAACATTCAAAATGATAAATGAAATGTATTAAATTTTTAAGATCCAAACACCCCAAGAACTCAAATAATTTTTCCAGAGAATTAATCAATCCTTTCACTACAACTAGGTCAAATTATCCAGTAAATGATTGGGGTTGTTTCCCCATGAAATGATTCATAAAATACATGTTACTTCATAGTAGATTAGTTGTATATTTTTCATGGATACCACTGAAATTTTTTCTCCTTAATCAACAGATTCAATAATATTAAAAATTTCTCAGTTACAATTCCTACCATTCGAGGCTATAGATTCAGAATTATGTCAGCCTCTCAGTTCCTTCATACATCAGATTCCCTATTTCTTTTGGGGAAATCATTCTAAAAAGACTTATCATAGATGAAATAACATGGTAATCATTATATTATATATAATTTTAACATAACCATGAATTAAAAATCATTTATGGTATTCCTTTAACATCACCATAACCTGTAATGTTATCAAAATCCATCCTTTCATACAAAATATTATATCCTAGAATTAAAAATTTCATTATCATGATTTTTAATCAAGAATGTACTTTATTTGACAATGATAATATTTTATGGTTTAGAGTTATAGGTAATTTGGACATAACACATACATAACATAAATAATTCATACCAAGAGGATACTATTAAATATTATGCCTTTATTTAATTTGAAAATTTTTAAGATAAAAAATGATTTATTTGAAAAATCAACATAACATTTAATAATAATTACTTATTTTTCCCCCATACATATACCCTATTAATTTTTTTTAAACCAAGGTTGATCAAAATAATTGTATTAAGGAATATAAATAAAGACAATATTTAGCCATGTTAAAAATGCTAACCCATTTAAAATAATTTTCTTGTATCTCATTAGTGTGGATAGAAAATTCACACAATTTACATGGTAAATATTTACCATATAATTCTTAAATTTACAATAACAAATGAAATAACCTTTTAGTCAACTACCATCCCCGTATTACCCAATGAATTAGATTGTTTGAAGTGACCTTAACCACAAGATGATGAGCTATAATGGGGATCAACTCATAATATCTTGATCAATAAAAGGTATTAACCCTTCTTATCTGGAGATATAATATGATAAAACCATAATAAAAAATTTTCCACGCATTAAAGTATTATTAAATCCCTTGAAAACTCATTTAAACCCTTGAGAAAATGAAATTTCAATATCAAAATACACTACTTTTCATTAAAATGAATTTTAAAATATAAAACAACACAGATAATAATGAAATTTTATTTTTCACCAATAATAATCAAATATCTTATAAGAAGAAATATATTATGAAATTATCAAGGAATGGGGAGAAATTTTTCATGAAAAAAATATTTTTTCATTTTTATAAATGGGGGAAATTAAAGTTTTTTGAAATGAATGTCCCTTATATGACACCAAAAAATATTCATTTTTGAAAAAATTATTAGAAATTTAATTTATAATACAAATATAATTATATTAATAAAAAACATTTTGAAATCATCGACTTGAAATAGAACTATTAAAGATAATTTATCATTCTATCATTTAAATTAATGTTTCAATTAAAGAGTCTCTTACCTCCAATTATACTTATTTTAGAAGTGTTCAAACCTCTTCGTGATTATTTATCCTTGAGAACCTACTTATGCTCCAGGAAATGGACTTTTTCCTAGAAAAGGAGCACAATAATATAAGAAGGGATTGAGTGAAGGGAATTTGACAAAGGGTGGTTGATCTAGAAGGCTTGTGCTGATATAAATCAAAAGGCCCAGAAGTGAGTCAGACTCACTCCTACCAAATTTTATTAAAAAAGTAAATACAAAGATAGAACATCAAAAGGGAGGTTTACAAAGCCTAGTGAAAGACTGGTCGCACGCATCAGCCTCAATAAAGGGCACACAATAATCAACAGACAGAAAAGACCATTCCGAGTCGGACTCCATAATAGCCTTCTTTAATAATGCATCTGTAACCTGATTACCCTCTCTATATGCATGTGTTATATCACGAATAACATCATCTAGGAGTCGTAGACACCCAATCCAGTTGGGTAACATCCTCCATGGTACATTCCGCGACCTTCTTCGAAGGATATCAACTGCCACCATTGAGTCTGACTCCATCCACAAAAACGCCAACCATAGAGAACTTCATATCAGATAGCTTTAATCATGCCCCACAGCTCAGCCTCAATGGAAGAGCCTTTCCCAATGTAGTGATAAAAACACCCTCTAACAAAGCCCTGATATGTACGGAATACGCCACCACAGCCAGCTGGTCCAGGTGCACCTAAGGCCGCCCAATCAACATTGACCTTCAGCCAAGAAGGGATCGGAGGAATCCATCTTATTGATTTCATTTCCAATGGTTTTTTTGTCCTTCCTGTGACTCCAAAATTCCCCAAAATAACGAGATCATTGAAGTTATTGTTCATAAAACCAACCTGTACCCTAGAGGCCGTGCAGACTGCCCTGTGAATCTCCCTAACTCCTGACCAGAAGATAGGCAATCTACCCTCAAAGACCTGGGCATTGCGGGCCCTCCAGATAAAACCGATAGTTGCTGCAACAACAACCAAGAGGATGTTCTTGATCTGTTTGCTGCAGCATATAGCAATAGCTGAGGAGTGAGGTATTATTTATGAATTACTAAAAATATTAACAATTATGTAGTCAAATTCAAGAATAAATACTTCCAAAAGTCCTCAAAATAATATGAGAACACATTTTAAAAGGAAAATTATCAATTTTGGTATTTTTTATGATTTTTGTTATTTTTAAATAATTTAATAGTTTATTATAAACACAGAAATCATATTTTTTTCAAATTAAAAACTATTCATAACTATAAATTTATAACAATAAAAAAATGTTTTAAATTCATGTACCAATTTTTATCAAATACTAGACATATCATTTTAATCTTGATAAGATGTTAACATACATAAAAATTTGAAATAAAATTTATTTTATTATTGTAACATCCCAAGTAAGTAATGAATAATAAATATTTTTATCTATGTCTATTAATGATTAAGATAGTGTTATAGAGGCTTAAAATGAAAATAAATACAATCTTATGCATGGAATACACTAATATTCTTAAAAGATTGTTTTAGTGCCTTTTGATGGAAAACCATTTTTGAATCTATATTTTGACAATTTTATAAACTATGTTTGTCAAAATAAACTTATCCTTTATGATTGGGACATCAAAATTTACCTTGTGTGAATTTTTGGTATTTTTCTAACAATGTTCATTTTTTAATGAATAGTGAAAAATATTGCATTTTACATCAAAACTGCTTTTTAATCTAATTTATTTATATGATTAGATTATGTTTTGAATTTATTTTTAAGTTAAATTAGAATATATTTTTACCATTTTATCCAATGGTGGTCATTGGAATCAATTTCACTTTGAAATTAGACTTAAACTGGTGTCAATCTTTTGATACTTATTGTTTTGTAAAAACACGCTATTTGCTCTGGCAGCGGGAATTAATTATTGAATTAATTAATGTGACTTATATGATTTTAATTTTGTAAAATGGACTTCATTTTTGAATTCGGAATATCAAATATAGCTTAGGGTGAATTTTTGGTAATTTTCTGAAAAACTTCAATTTTTGATGAATAGTGAAACCACTAAGTGGTAATCAAGCAAACTGATTTTTCAGTTAAATGAATGTTTACCACTAATGTGTATTGAATTTTGAAAATCCGACAAACATGGTTGTCATTAAGATGTAAAATGTGGTTCAATGAGATTAAAATAATTTTTTGGTGAATAGTAACTTATTAAGTTCTTAATCGCGATTAGTGGTAATTAGGGTAGTTTAAGGTCTAAATAAGGCTTTATTAATATGAAATGACCTAGACACATGTCCCAACCTCATTGGTTGTGTCATGGCCGACCATGACATGCCATGGGTCAACTTGGGGACCCCATGGATCCACTTTTGTTGGGAAATGACATAAATTACTTTTTATTTAATGTTAAAGTGAAAATGACACAAACATAATATGTTTTACGAAAAAAAATTTTAAGTGGGGTTATACAAGTCAAAATTTTGATTATAAATAGTCATTGGAAATCTAAAAAGATTTCCTATATCATAGTATTTTTTTTATAATTTTTAGACATTAAATAAATTTAATTATTTATGACATAATAATGATGCATCGATGACATCATTATTTGACGATTTAAATAAAATAGAAAGATAATGTAAAATATAGGAACTAAACATGTCAAAAACCGATTTTATGAGTGGATTTCCAACCCTTATCACCTTATCCACGAATTATATCAATGTGGGTCCTTTTAAAACCGAAACACATTTTCAAATAATGTAATATTTCTTTACTTTCCAAAAGTGCCCCTCCTCTCCTCTTATAAAAGGCCCCCACCTCTACCTCATTTCACACACTCCTCAAGCCTTTGTCTCGGCCAACACCTGCCCATTTGCTCTCTCCACATCCATCTCCTCATCCTAGAGGATTTCCTTTGGGCAGAATCCTTTCAAAGGAAGCCTTTAGGCTCAACTCAAAAGGAGTTACACTTTTTAAGGTAATTCATTCTCTCATGTTCGTTTGTTTTATTTTGCTTCTCCAACCCCCTAAAATCTTTTTATTTACTTATTTTGTAACAACACCAGTATCTCCAATATACTAGGATGTTGTTATATGATTTATTTGAGCTACACTCTCACACAACTACATCAAATGGTTAAAGAACATACGATTTCCGTGGATGGTGAAATTCTGCCTCCCGAAACGATGATTGTTCAACACTCATTTAACACCTTCAAAGGTGGCCATTATGATGTCACTATTTTTATATATGATATATAATATGTTTATGTTTTCCTTAAGCTTCTGTTTTTTCATTTTCGGCATACCTTTATGGTTTCCATTATGGGTAAACACGATATCTTCATTTTAGGAAGTGCGGACTACCGCCCCCTAAAATTGATTTGATTCGTTAATACCATATGTGGGATGTGTAAAGGATAAAGTTAATGATATTATATATGTTATTATACTGGAATTATAATATACTCTTATATCATTATGATTCCATTCCAGAAAATATGAAATAGAAGTGGAAGTAGCGTTCATGCGTACGTACGGCTTACCGTCTCCATGAACGGTGCATTTCATTTCTTACCTCTAAATGATTATGTAATATTACAAATGCATGTAAGTACTAGATATATATGACATATATGATATCTACATCATGAATACCATTCTGGATATAATGAACCTTTGGCCAAATTAACAACATGTAAGTGTAAGAAGTCTATTTTTGACTTAAGAACCAAATACCGACAAAATGAACATTATTAACTTAACTGATTACATGATGTTCATAACATGGTATAAAAGGAATAATGAACTTGAAAAAGATTCATAATCAAGTAGAGATTAACTCAAGTTTATTATTCAGGAGATTAAAGAATGGTCGGGTCAAGTCGGAAACGAGGTATGGGACTTCGTCTCAATCTCCTTTCATTGAGGCATATTTTATTTTATACAAAACTATCTTTTATACGGTGTATAAAACCCTTTGACTTTTACGTTTATTCAAAAGGAATCTTTTTTATACGAAGCGTTTACTAAACGACAAAAGGGAATGTTTTTGTCGTACGTATGCGGCGACAACGACTTCTCCGCCGTCGTAACCGTTATTTGAGTTTCGGCTTCCTCTACAAGCCATACCTTCTTTTTAAAAGAAAAATAAATACCATGTTTTGCTTTTCTTTTATTTTGGTATTGAAAATGGTTTTCATAATGTTTTTATATCAATGTGTTGTATTGATATCTCGTTATTGAAATGTTGAAATTTTATGTTTCCTTTATGCATGTTTTATGTGATATGATTATGTTATGGTTCTTGGGCATTATTATGAAGACGGGTGGTTCCGTGATAAACTAAGGGCGGGTGAGCCCGTTATAGCTCTCCAATGCATTGGGTAATGCGAAGGAGTGAAACGTTAAGGTTTCTCCGAAGAGATTTTAGGGAATATACTGTGATGGGTATTCCAAACGTAACCAAGAGGGTTACTCCCTAATTAAGAATGTTATGAATGCCTCAAGTTACCTTTATGTCTTATGATTTTTATGATTTATTCATCATTTTATGAGGTATGATAAAGTGCCTATGTTTTATGGGTAAAGTATGATTTCATTATTATGTATATATGAACTCATGTTTCCTTTCCATGTATTTTTTTATAACCCATACTGAGTTTTTATGCTCATCCCAAGTTTTGGAAATGTTTTTCACAGGTCAAGGAAAAGGTACATGATAAGATGATAGAGTCAAGGATGTGTCAAGAAATAATCCATGTTTTATTTTAAATGTGTTTCCATTGATGGGAATGAAGAATACTATTTTTATGTAACCACTTTGTTTATATGTGGAATGTAATGCAAGTTTTATGATCTAATTCTCTAAAACTCTAAACCCGAAAAGATCCTCAATGTGTAATCTTGTAATAACTCAAGATTAAGTAAGGTTTAAGGCTGGGGCCTTATAGCTGGTATCAGAGGGTCGGTTTAGATAACTTTAGGAGTTAGAATTCTATTAAATGATTATCCAAAAATATATATTTTTTGAAATAATATAGCATTTAAATATTACCATGTTGCTTCATCTAAGACATGTTTGTTCAGAATGGTTTTCCGCAGAGGAAACAGGGAAGCAGTGCTAGTAAGGCATACAGAAGGAAATAACCTTCCGAATCAGCATCCAGAAATGGTCGGAATTGGAACCGAACGGTTTGTTACAGTAATGGCGCAGTTGACTCAAGTGATAAATGGCGGTGGTATCCATGCACGAGATCAGCCAGAACAACCGCAGAGGAACATGTCAGTGGTGGAACATTTCATGAGGCAACATCCACCATCATTCAGAGGATCATCTGACCCTTTGCTAGCTGAAGGGTGGATTAAAGCACTGGAGAAGATTTTTGATGTCATGGGGTGTTCAGACAATCAAAAGGTTAGTCTTGCTATTTACCGTTTGGAGGGTGAAGCAGATCAGTGGTGGTCTATGGTTAAAAATATCAGGGACGCCGATGAGATTGATGCTCTTGACTAGGATGAATTCAAAGGTATGTTTCTTGAGAAGTATTTTCCTAAGGCAGTTCGACTTAGGATGGAAAAGCAATTCTTGGAATTGAGGCAAGAGGAAGACTCAGTGGCTGCCTATGAAGAAAGGTTCACTCGATTGGCAAGGTATGCTCCAAATTTTATCCGGGACCTTGATAGTAAAATCAATCATTTTTACTCAGGATTAAAGCCAAAGTATCGAAGGGCATTAGCTTCTCGTGAGTTTAAAAGTTATGAAAATCTTGTTTGATGTGCTGAGAAGGTGGAAATGGAGTTCACCGATGACCAAGTTTTCTATAACAACCAGCAGAAGAAGAGACCGAGGTGGCAGCAGAAAGGTAAGAATTCATCAAAAAAGTCTGATGGTAAGAGAACTAAGTTTCCAGTTTGTGATAAATGTGGCAAAAGGCATGCTGGGGAATGTCTTCTGAATTCTGGAAAGTGCTACCGATGTGGTAAGATGGGACATAAAGCTCGTGATTGCACTGAAAAGGATCAAGCTGAAGGTAAGAACAAATTTGATTTACAGTTAGTGAAGTGTTATAAGTGCAATGAGATGGGTCACTATGCAAACGAGTGTCCGACAAGGAGCTTGAGTGATGAGAAGCAGTTAGACTACAAGAAGAAAGGGGTGGTGAAATCCTTTGCAACTACTTTAGCAGATGTCGGGCCATCAAATGAAGTTGTATCAGCTCCAGGGAGCTCAGTTTTTTTCAAAGATTGACTTGAGATCAGGGTACCATCAGCTGAAGGTCAAGGAGGCAGATATTCCGAAGACCGCGTTCCGTACGAGATATGGCCATTATGAATTTGTAGTAATGCCTATTGGGATAACCAATGCACCTGCTGTATTCATGGACTTAATGAATAGAATTTTCAATGAGTTCTTGGATAAGTTTGTGGTGGTTTTCATTGATGATATTTTGGTATTTTCTAAAAGTAAAGAGGATCATGAAAAACATTTAAGGGTTATCTTGCAAACCTTAATAGAAAAGAAACTGTATGGGAAATTCAGCAAGTGTGAGTTTTGGTTGCAACAAATTTCTTTCCTTGGTCACATTGTTTCTAAAGATGGAATAACTGTTGATCCTGCAAAAACAAAAGTTGTGGAAGAATGGCCAAGACCCACAAATGTAACCAAGATTCGTAGCTTCCTTGGTTTGGCGGGCTATTACCGAAGGTTTGTAAGAAATTTTTCACGGTTATCTAGTCCAATGACTAAGATAACTCGTAAGGGTGTTAAGTTTATCTAGACAAAAGAATGTGATGATTGTTTTCAGGAATTGAAAAGAAGATTGGTGAATGCTCCAGTTTTGGCACTACCTTCCAGGAATGGTGAGTTTGTTATATACAGTGATGCTTCATTGAAAGGACTTGGTTGCGTCCTAATGCAGAATGATCAGGTAATTGCTTATGCTTCACGACTGTTGAAAACTCATGAGGTAAATTACCCTACACATGATTTGGAACTAGCTGCTGTTGTTTTTGCTTTAAAAATTTTGAGGCATCATTTGTATGGAGTAAAGTGTGAAATATATACCGATCACAAAAGATTAAAGTATATATTCACTCAGAAAGAGTTAAACATGAGACAAAGGAGATGGCAGGAATTAATCAAGGATTATGATTGTACAATTCATTACCATCCGGGAAAAGCAAATAAAGTGGGTGATGCTTTAAGTCGAAAAAGTAATGCTTCATTAACAATGTTGCGTTTGGAACGTGATCCTTTGGTTAACGATTTGATGAACTTTGGTATAGAAGTTGTTGGTGCAGGAAGTCCTTCTGTTTTGCTTCAGGTATCAGTGAGATCATCTCTATCAGATAGAATCAAGCAAGCACAGAAGCAAGACAGTGAGTTGCAGAAAAGGGTAGAGCTGGTTCAGAAAGGTAAGTTGCCGGAATTCAACATTGATAATGATTGAGTTTTGAGATTTGGGAAGAGATTGTGTGTGCCTTGTGATTCACAGTTGAAGAGAGAGTTGTTATGTGAAGCTCATAGTTCTCTGTTTTCAGTTCATCCGGGCAGTAATAAGATGTATAGAGATCTGCGGGAGTATTACTGGTGGGATGGAATGAAAAGAGACATTGCTGATTTTACTGTGAAGTGTTTGACTTGTCAGCAGGTTAAAGCAGAGCGGCAGCTACCGAAAGGGATGCTTCAGCCTTTATCAGTGCCAGAGTGGAAATGGGAGAATATATCCATGGACTTTGTTGTTGGATTACCGAAGACATCTCGAGGTAATAATGCAATCTGGGTTATTGTTGATCGCTTGACCAAATCTGCCCATTTCCTTGCTATACGAGATACTTTCTCTCTTGATCAACTTTCTCGTTTGTATCTTAAAGAGATATTCAGGTTACATGGAGTTCCTCTCTCCATTGTATCGGATCGTGATCCAAGGTTTACTTCTAACTTTTGGAAAGGCCTTCAGAAGTCGTTGGGTACTGAATTAAATTTTAGTACAGCTTTTCATCCTCAATCAGATGGGCAGTCAGAACGAAAAATTCAGAAATTGGAGGATATTCTACGAGCTTGTTCTATGGATTATCAGGGAAGTTGGGACCAACATCTTTTTTTGGTTGAATTTTCATATAATAACAGTTTCCATTCTAGTATACAAATGGCACCATTTCAGGCATTATATGGGAAGCGGTGTCGAACTCCAGCTTTCTGGGATGAAGTGGGTGAAAGAAAGTTGATGGGACCAGAATTGGTAGAAGAGATGGTAGAAAAAGTTCAGCTGATTCAGAAACACATGAGAACAGCTCAGAGCAGGCAGAAGAGTTATGCAGATAACCGGAGGAAGGATCTTTCTTTCGAGGTAGGTGATCATGTTTTTCTCAAGGTTTCTCCTTGGAAAAGCGTGATGAGATTTGGTAAGAAAGGAAAGTTGAGTCCAAGGTTTGTTGGACCATACGAAATTCTGGAGAGAGTTGGATCAGTTGCATACCGAGTGGATTTACCTCCGAGTTTATCTCAGGTACACAATGTTTTTCACATTTTGATGTTGAGAAAGTATATGCCAGATCCATCTCATGTTTTGAGTCCAGAGGTAGTTCAGCTGGAAGAGAACCTATCTTATGAGGAACAACCGGTCCAGATTCTTGACCACAGGGAGAAAGTGTTACGGAATAAGGTGATTCATCAGGTAAAGGTTTTGTGGAAAAACCACATGATTGAAGAGGCAACATGGGAATCTGAAAATGCAATGAGGGATAAGTACCCCCATTTATTCGATAAGTAAATAAATTGCGGGGACGCAATTTTCTAAAGGGGGGAAGGATGTAACATCCCAAGTAAGTAATGAATAATAGATATTTTTATCTATGTCTATTAATGATTAAGATAGTGTTATAGAGGCTTAAAATGAAAATAAATACAATCTTATGCATGGAATACACTAATATTCTTAAAAGATTGTTTTACTGCCTTTTGATGGCAAAACATTTTTGAATCTATATTTTGAAAATTTTATAAACAATGTTTGTCAAAATAAACTCATCCTTTATGATTGGGACATCAAAATTTACCTTGTGTGAATTTTTGGTATTTTTCTGACAATGTTCATTTTTTAATGAATAGTGAAAAATACTGCATTTTACATCAAAACTGCTTTTTAATCTAATTTATTTATATGATTAGATTATGTTTTGAATTTCTTTTGAAGTGAAATTAGAATATATTTTTACCATTTTATCCAATGGTGGTCATTGGAATCAATTTCAATTTGAAATTAGACTTAAACTGGTGTCAATATTTTGATACTTATTGTTTTGTAAAAACACGCTATTTGCTCTGGCAGCGGGAATTAATTATTGAATTAATTAATGTGACTTATATGATTTTAATTTTGTAAAATGGACTTCATTTTTGAATTCGGAATATCAAATATAGCTTAGGGTGATTTTTTTGGTAATTTTCTGAAAAACTTCAATTTTTGATGAATAGTGAAACCACTAAGTGGTAATCAAGCAAACTGATTTTTCAGTTAAATGAAAGTTTACCACTAATGTGTATTGAATTTTGAAAATCCGACATACATGGTTTTCATTAAGAAGTAAAATGTGGTTCAATGAGATTAAAATAATTTTTTGGTGAATAGTAACTTATTAAGTTCTTAATCGCGATTAGTGGTAATTAGGGTAGTTTAAGGTCTAAATAAGGCTTTATTAATATGAAATGATCTAGAAACATGTCCCAACCTCATTGGTTGTGTCATGGCCGACCATGACATGCCATGGGTCAACTTGGGGACCCCATGGATCCACTTTTGTTGGGAAATGACATAAATTACTTTTTATTTAATGTTAAAGTGAAAATGACACAAACATAATATGTTTTACGAAAACAATTTTTAAGTGGGGTTATACAAGTCACAACTTTGATTATAAATAATCATTGGAAATATAAAAAGATTTCCTATATCATAGTATTTTTTTTATAATTTTTAGACATTAAATAAATTTAATTATTTATGACATAATAATGATGCAGTGATGACATCATTATTTGACGATTTAAATAAAATAGAAAGATAATGTATAATCTATGAACTACACATGTCCAAATCCAATTGGATGAGTGGATTTCGAACCCTTATCACCTTATCCACGAATTATATCAATTTGGGTCCTTTTAAAACCGAAACACATTTTCAAATAATGTAATATTTCTTTACTTTCCAAAAGTGCCCCTCCTCTCCTCTTATAAAAGGCCCCCACCTCTACCTCATTTCACACACTCTTCAAGCCTTTGGCTCGGCCAAACCCTGCCCATTTGCTCTCTCCACATCCCTATCCTCATCCTATAGGATTCCCTTTGGGCATAATCCTTTCAAAGGAAGCCTTTAGGCTCAACTCAAAAGGAGTTACACTTTTTAAGGTAATTCATTCTCTCATGTTCGTTTGTTTTATTTTGCTTCTCCAACCTCCTAAAATCTTTTTATTTACTTATTTTGTAACAACACCAGTATATTCAATATACTAGGATGTTGTTATATGATTTATTTGAGCTACACTCTCACACAACTACATTAAATGGTTAAGGAACATACAGTTTCCGTGGATGGTGAAATTCTGCCTCCCGAAACGATGATTGTTCAACACTCATTTAACACCTTAAAAGGTGGCCATTATGATGTCACTATTTTTATATATGATATATAATATGTTTATGTTTTCCTTAAGCTTCTGTTTTTTCATTTTGGGCATACCTTTATGGTTTCCATTATGGGTAAACACGATATCTTCATTTTAGGAAGTGCGGACTACCGCCCCCTAAAAGTGATTTGATTCGTTAATACCATATGTGGGATGTGTAAAAGATAAAGTTAATGATATTATATATGTTATTATACTGGAATTATAATATACTCTTATATCATTATGATTCCATTCCAGAAAATATGAAATAGAAATGGAAGTAGCGTTCATGCGTACGTACGGCTTACCGTCTCCATGAACGGTGCATTTCATTTCTTACCTCTAAATGATTATGTAATA
Organism: Viscum album; assembly: GCA_963277665.1. Taxonomy (NCBI): domain Eukaryota; kingdom Viridiplantae; phylum Streptophyta; class Magnoliopsida; order Santalales; family Viscaceae; genus Viscum; species Viscum album. The sequence goes on from OY728123.1 coordinate 553,383,274, forward strand.
TTACAAATGCATGTAAGTACTGGATATATATGACATATATGATATCTACATCATGAATACCATTCTGGATATAATGAACCTTTGACCAAATTAACAACATGTAAGTGTAAGAAGTCTATTTTTGACTTAAGAACCAAATACCGACAAAATGAACATTATTAACTTAACTGATTACATGATGTTCATAACATGGTATAAAAGGGATAATGAACTTGAAAAAGATTCATAATCAAGTAGAGATTAACTAAAGTTTATTATTCAGGAGATTAAAGAACGGTCGGGTCAAGTCGGAAATGAGGTATGGGACTTCGTCTCAATCTCCTTTCATTGAGGCAGATTTTATTTTATACAAAACTATCTTTTATACGGTGTATAAACCCATTTGAATTTTACGTTTATTAAAAAGGAATCTTTTTTATACGAAGTGTTTACTAAACGACAAAAGGGAATGTTTTTGTCGTACGTATGCGGCGACAACGACTTCTCCGCCGTCGTAACCGTTATTTGAGTTTCGGCTTCCTCTACAAGCCATACCATCTTTTTAAAAGAAAAATAAATACCATGTTTTTCTTTTCTTTTATTTTGGTATTGAAAATGGTTTTCATAATGTTTTTATATCAATGTGTTGTATTGATATCTCGTGATTGAAATGTGGAAATTTTATGTTTCCTTTATGCATGTTTTATGTGATATGATTATGTTATGGTTCTTGGGAATTATTATGAAGACGGGTGGTTCCGTGATAAACTAAGGGCGGGTGAGCCCGTTATAGCTCTCCAATGCATTGGGTAATGCGAAGGAGTGAAACGTTAAGTTTTCTCCGAAAAGATTTTAGGGAATATACTGTGATGGGTATTCCAAACGTTACCAAGAGGGTTACTCCCTACGTAAGAATGTTATGAATGCCTCAAGTTACCTTTATGTCTTATGATTTCTATGATTTATTCATGATTTTATGAGGTATGATAATGTGCCTATGTTTTATGGGTAAAGTATGATTTCATTCTTATGTATATATGAACTCATGTTTCCTTTCCATGTTTTTTTTATAACCCATACTGAGTTTTTATGCTCATCCCAAGTTTTTGAAATGTTTTTCACAGGTCAAGGGAAAGGTACATGATAAGATGATAGAGTCAAGGATGTGTCAAGAAATAATCCATGTTTTATTTTAAATGTGTTTCCATTGATGGGAATGAAGAATACTATTTTTATGTAACCACTTTGTTTATATGTGGAATGTAATGCAAGTTTTATGATATAATTCTCTAAAACTCTAAACCCGAAAAGATCCTCAATGTGTAATCTTGTAATAACTCAAGATTATGTAAGGTTTAAGGCTGGGGCCTTATAATTATTTTTAATATCACTGATTTTTTTATTCATTAATTAAATATTTATTGCACCGTCATTATGAAATCCATTAAAGAATGTTTTTCACATTAATTTTTTTAAAAAAATCCTTGAAATCAAACTTCTATTATCACTAAACAGAAAATTTCTGTTCAAAAAACACTTTAAAAAACCATATATTAAAATATTATACAAATTAAAAAACATTGGGTGAGAAACTTCTTTTTCTTCTAAAAAATATATTTTATAAGACTTAATGTTATTAATGTATGCCCAAAATGTCCTAAATTCAAATAAAAATAAGATAATGGTCCACACATGATTATTTGAAATTATTTATATCTGTTTTTTGTCATTTAATGGTACTTATTGTTTTTTTAATAATAATTTATTTATCTTTCTTCTGATTTCACATCCACTGCATCTGTGTTTCATAGGCATTAAAGATAATTATATAATTTATAAAGAATAAAAATAAGTTACTATAATAAAAATATGTTAAATAGTTTCAAAATAATAATCTATATTCATTCTCTATGGTTATTTACTCATATATATTTCAAGGCAACTTCTTAAATTTGTTAATTTTGTAAATTCTTGTCGTGCCCATGAATTTCACATGAATTAGGACATGTTTTATGTCATATTACTCTGATATTAGAAAATATCATCAAAAAACAACAATGAAAAAAATTGATAAAAAATTTGTGAAAATTTTTATCAGCCAATTATTAAATCCAACAAAATGAATTTGACATTGTCAATTTTGAGCATTCACAACGTCATCACTGAAAATATTTATTATACATATCATTAAATAATTTATAATTTATATGTTCTGAATTATTTATATACAATATTTATTTTATAAAATCAAAATTTAGTTATTGATTATATTTAATAAATTTTACATCATAATTATGTCTTCATGAGGTAAAAAATAACAAATTTTATAAAATGATGGTTTTTACTATTCACTAAAAAGTTATCTTTTTCAGTACATTATAAAAAATTCATACTAAGATAATTTTGACAATATAAATTCAAAAATGAAATAATTTTTTTCAAATTATAATTGAATAATTTAAAATTTAATGTTTTAAATAAACAAACATATAATAAATTATCCACTTGAATAATTATTTAAACATAATGAATATAACTATATAATTAAATAATACTATTAAAAAAGTAATTCTATTTTTACCTGGTTAGTTAAACAAAAAATGATTTAGAAGGATCCATATTTATTGTGGTATGATAAAATCTATTAGTATTGAACTCCACTAATGGTATGTGTTCCTAAAACAAGCCACCAAATCCATTACGATAACCCAAAACATGTCTTATATTGTTTTTTTCTTTCATTTAGATGGTCCATCCATTTCAGTATAGTAAACTGTACTCTAGGTCAACTGAGTTTGAAGGGATTTTTTAAAGTATTTCTAAAAAATAGTTCTAGACCTTGTATATAAGTTTTAGAGAATCAAAATTGGTATTCCAGGCTTATTTACAACATCGAGTAAATATATTTTAGGCAAGTCTTCCACTATATGAAATTTACAAATTGTGATCAAATGGGTCGTATTTGTGATCAGATCCACAATAAACCATATGAAATCATGTTTACAAACCATTCATGGGAGAACAGTTACAAAATACATGGATATTTGCTTTAATTGTTTAATTGAAATTGGTAAACACTGCAACATTCTTGTTGGCCGATGATGCTCTTCCTTAAACTTCCCACACGTTACTCATATTATTACAAAATCAACCACCATTTATTCCTTTCAATCCTAGAAAAACTATGCTTTCAACACCTTAGACATCCTTTTAATTCCATGATGGACATCCCATCTATAATTGTTGTAAGTATGAAGTCGATATTCTTGAAAATCCACAGGTAAAACAATCCAGACATGGAAACACCAAACTAATCACACATCAATATTTCATCCCTCAATAGTATCCCCATCATTGAGTTTTAATTTCTCTAAATCACATTATGAATCTGATGTTTCTAACTCTTAACGCAACAAAAAAATAAAAACAATTTAACTAGAATGTAAACTGATGTACTACCTCGATCATCACAATCAGGGTGCCTGTTAGCTATCATTGAAATCAAATACCACTAATCTAAATCCAATTTTACTACTGAAATTACAATCTTCTTTTTAATTCATATTCCATAACATATTATTTACTCTATATAGACATCATCTCTAAGTCAAAAATTTAGAGATATTCCAACCATATTATTTATTTTAGGTTCATATAAATATTTGATAAAATGTGTTATAATCTCTTATGATATGTTAAAACTGTAAATTTGTCCCAAAATATGTAATTATGCAGTGTTCTCAATGAATGGATTGCAAGAGATAACTCAAAATCATGTGTCGGTTTTTTCTAACAATAAAACTTTTATTTATGTGATACATATGCATCCTCATTATCTCCCTATATAAGAACACATCCCATCATAGATCCATTTGCATCACAATAAACCACATACCTACATCTGGGTTCTATAAAATGCATGTTTTGTGATAATGTGAAAAAAATAAGCTCTTGAAAATAATTTTGACATTACAAATTAAATTGTAATATAATATTTTTCATTGAAAAGATATTATAGGTGAATTTAATTATGAAAAAACATACACAAAGAGTCAATAATAACCAGTCAAACTAAAGAAACTATTTATTTCAAAGACTTTATTTATGGGTTTCCAATTAATTATATCCTACATATTTTTCAAATCCAAAGAAACACCTATTCTTGAGACAATATATCTAACTAACTATACATATTTTATAAAAATCACACGTAGAAATGTTTCTTTTTAGAAATTGATCTTATAAGATTTCTAACACTATCACCATGTGGCGATCATGCTTCTCCCTATTCAATGAATACGAAAATATGTCATTCACAAACACCAAAATGAAAGAATCAATATATATCTGAAATATATAATTAGACAATTCAATAAATACTTCTAGTTCATTTACATGACCAATCATAAAAAACACATACATTTATGAACCATATCTACTCTTGAAAGTTGTTTTTGGAATTCCATTCTTAATAAACCCCAATATGTGATTTCTTTATCAATATTCATAATTTGAGAATAGCTAGGATTCCATAAATTGAATAAAAAAAATCAATTCATGGAACTGGATATTAATTATTTATTATAAATTGGTTAATCTTATGATATCCCAAACACAAACAGAGTTCAATTTTCCATTTTGACAAACAATACTTTTGCATCCCCAATAGTCATGGAAGGCCAAATGAACCCATTTATTCCATCTCCACCAATTGTACATTGAGTTGCCTTAATTTTTTTGGATCCTTCTGATAAGAAGAAATAGAAATAGGGATGATCCCCATTTGGAGACCAATCATAATCTCCACTTATATTGTTTGTGATAAATCTCAGAAATATTATATAAAATCATTCAAAAATAGATCAAAAAACATCATAAAAATGATATGATAAATATCATTCATTGATACTAAATTAATGTTTTTAACTAGTATGCGAATTTTTAAACTACTTGGTCTAATTAGACCATTGATCTTTACTTTAATTTTTTTTCTTCAGTGAGATTCTTAACAATGTCATCAATAATAACACTAACTTGTCACATATAACAATAATCATGATCATTGAGTAATATCTACCAATAGATACCAATGATTATTTTATATAAATATATTGTAGGCAAAATGAAGTATGATGTCAATTAATATCCATAACCAATTACAAAACATGATTTACAAATAATGGTTCAACATTATCATGGACCACAAGGAGTTTTAATTTTCAAAAAAGAATGCATTAACTCAACATGAAATCTCATTAAATGAAAAAAATTATATAAAATAAAAGAATGGGATACAGAAATATCAAAAAAGGCATGAATAAGGGTAAAATTCAAAAGAATCATACATATAACCATTTATGGTCATGATTGATCATCCTCAATCACTTTCACAACTCCACATAACTATTTTCTCACTTTAAATTTTTCTTTATTTTTCTATTTATATTTACCTAATCAAGGAATCATGGAATTTATGGAATCACCATGGAATGCTTGATTCTTCATATGTGGATTATTATGTCACACTTTCCATTTAAAATCGTATGATTTCTGTGACAGATGAGAACAAACCTGAACACATGAACCTAGAGAACAAAGAAAAAAGAACAAAATATTCTCCATGAATTTTCAGTTGTGGCATGATCTATGGGGTTCTATTCAATCTCACATCATGTGTTCGAATAAACCACTCTTAAAACATTAATAATTTCTCTTTATCTTAGTGGAGGATTCTCTGATCCATCTATATAATTACAAGTCATACCATTACATTATAAATATTTTTCCCTCTTCTTATTGTTTATAACATTAAAATTCCCACCATTTCATAGAGCTATCAACATTCATCATCCACTCATATTACCTGAGATATCCTATTATTGAACTATCTCACTATTGACTATCTTTGTATAATCAGTTATACAGATCATGGAGATATTTGAATTAATCTCTTATCTCAAACGTGATTCAAATTATTGTTCCCATATGGATTCACTTGAAGAAAATTTGGGTGAAACAATGACTAAATTCTTAAATATATTAGAACACACTGTCACTGAGAGGTTTTTCTACTTCAAGATTAAAAAGTCAATTATTTTTGTAATCCAAAATGTATTAACTTATAATTTTTGAAAACAATTATTAAAAATAATCCCATTAAATTACTTGGTATAATTTATCCTAAACTACTATATCCCACCATTTATGTGAAATAACATTCATCATATTTGTTTCCAAATTTTCATTCAGCTCTACTACTGTTCCATGAAAATTGATGATTCTATTATTTATATTCAACCACACATCTACCTTTTATTGTTTCAAATCATCCAAAAATATGGGTAGATTCTTCTTATGCATCTGAAATTAATGGTCCACTTTCTTGGTATCATCCCTTTAGTTCCTAACAAACATGAACTAAATAGCAAGGACTATAGTCTGAACTAGCTATTGGATCATCTATGGATCATGTGAAATCACATTCTTATATTCTTATTGGTTTATATGATACAATACAAGAGAAATATTCTATAAATAATGTTTTAAGTCTTACTATCTAGAAACTATAGTCATAAAAATATTAAATTTAACACATAAAAAATATCAATACAACTATATCCATTGATTCAATACTTTTTGTTTTTAAGACATTTGTAAAATTTTAAACATGATTTTGAAAATATATCCAATTTCAAAATTCCCCTATCATGTTGTTTTCAAAATATAACATTTAAATGAAATTTTAAATAATTTTCAAAACATAAAATTTTCCCCATTTTATAAATCATTACTCAAAATTCAATACGAACTCATAATGGGATTTCATTTCAATCGATTCATGTCATGAGGCTCTTATTAGATAAATAAATGAAAATAATATTATTACTCCCATATGTGTCTCCAAAATACATAAGTACTCAACTCCCTATTATGTTTATTTTTAGCATAAAGAGTTTATCTTTTCCATTTAATAAATTACATTTCATGTTATTACAATCCAAATCCTTTATACTATTCCTAATAGAGGACTAACTCAAATTAATTTTCAACTCTTGGAATAATAATGTCATACCATTTTTACCAAAATTAATGGAGGAATGAGAATGACTGATGCCATTTTTATCAACATGCATCTCTTCATTTGATTTTGTCAAGGTGGAATTTTTATTAGTCTTCATGTGACATCACAAAGACTCTAAAGGACGAAAATAAATTCCAAGGGATTAAACAAATTTGGTGAATGATTTTACTTTTTTAAAATAAAAAACTAAAATCATGGAAACCATTACCCAAACCAAAATATAATGCATGATATTAATTTAATATAATTCCAACTAATACAAAAATACAATAATACCAAACTACGACATGAGAAATATTAGAGTACAAAAATATAAATCAATAACCAAAATATCAAAGATACTAAAGACCCTAATCCACCACTTTTAATATGCTCTATAATCCAACTCCTAATTTGTACACATTGTATCATGATGCATTAGTAATGAAATATTATAATTTTTCATTACAAATGTATCGATAAAAAATATCATTAAAAAACCAAATTTCCATCATCGGGGGTGATTAATGATTCTAAATAGGTTTTTACCAAATGATTTACCTACTCATGACACTAGGATAGAACATGTTAGAACATTTCTATAAAAATTATATAAATATATTTAAAATAATATATATGAATGTGAAGAAATTTTTCAAATCTAAACAATTCTTTTCCCCAGAACAAAACTAAAAAATTCTTTCAAACCATCCTATAATTTAATTTTTAGCAAGAAATATTTCATTAGACATATTTACACATCCACACATCCACACATGCATGCCAATTTAAAAGTTCCATAACCACGTGAGGTTTCTCATCCATCCATGAAGTCTTCACTATTTGTCCAATATATTTATTCCCTAATGGCACAAACCCCATATCTTGGGTCACATCTATTATACCCAAATGGAAGAAACCCATTATTAGGGTCATATCGAATGAATTAATTAACATTAACCTACGTATAAAAAAATCATTCCAAACCAACCATTTCAAGCTAGTTTAATAAAAATTTCTTTATTGATGACATCACCATCAAGAAATTTACATGAGTCAGAACAAGTCATCATTTTAAATTATCATTTTAAAAAAATTTAACAAAGAGATTTTGAGAACAAAAAAAATTGACAAATCCATAAACCATCACTACAGATGATATTACCATTCTTTTCAGATCAATTTCAATAAAATTTCAGGTAATTAATACAATTTGAAACTAATACTTCAATTTATAATAATAAGAGTCAAGAGTGAAGCCAAATACCTCAAACTATACGGTGGAAATGAAGAATGACATGAATTCTTCAAGAAAACCATGTTGAATATAAAAATCCATCCTTTAATAATTTTCCCTAACATCAAAAAATGCATATCACATCATGATTGGAATCAACCGTAATATATCTATTCCAAAATGTGTAGATATAGAAATTTATTAGATTTTATAAGAATATATTTATGGGAACCCATAAATAACAAAGACATACCATTCATTCTGACCATAAACACCCCATGATTTTTTAACAGACCACTCCAAGAACGAAGGGAAGCTTCTTGACTGTATTTGTGAGGAGAAAAAAATTTTAAATGTCTAAAGTAGTAAAAAATGAGGGTTAGGTGTATATTCGATGGATTCCCATTTTTAGGGTATAAAAATTAACTATGAACAAATTTGTCACATAGTTAGACAAACAGTTCACCAACCACTACCACCCAAAACCTGTAATAGGGTCATATTACATGGTTAGATAGACTGTCCTCCAACCATTGTTTTCCCTCATTTTCAAAATTCATGGTTACTCCTAGTAATTTACAAGTTTTGGAAAAAATTTGTTTCGAACCATGTGCATACCTAGTATTCTCTGTGTTACTTTTCATGGTTTCTTATATCAGTTAGACTATTTGTACAAACCATTCTAAAAATGTGCACCTCCAAAAAGTACAAGAACATTACAAAAGTCTCCTAAACAATCCCAAAAATTACCCAAAATCATTAAATACATAAAATATATAAATAAATGTTTAGTTACATGAAAATGGGTGTGCTAAAAACATATTTTTAGGAGAGGTATCTTATAGAGAATATATTATTATGTCATATATATATATAAGGGTACATGACTATATTAATGAGCACGTATTTTTTATGAAATATATGTACCTTTTTATTACATAACAATGTAAGGATGATGTAAAATTAGAATTTATATTCTGAATTATGAATATGTTAAAAATATCATTAGTTAGATATACTAGTTAAGTGAAATTAATACTCTGATGAAATATTTATATATAAAAGGAGAATTTGACACCCCATAATTTTAAAAAGAATATTATTTTTCTAAACTATATGTTTAGAATTATAAATTTGTTTCTTTAATTCAAATGAATAATAAAAACATCATTAAATATATGAATTATATCAAATAACAAAATAATAATTCATATGTGTATTGTTACAACATGAAAACCTAAATCTATGTATTTACCGCTATGTATTGTTACTCATGATGGTTAAAATATATACACTAAAAATCACAAATCAATATTGGGATAATGGAAAAAATGAATAAAAAATTCAATGTTACGAAATCAACAAGATCATCATCAACAATGAGTATCACCAATATATAATAAAATATAATGATGAAGATCTCTGTGAAATGAGAAAGAATTACGATAAATCAATTATATAAAATATGAACTTTTCCTTTTGATGCTAGAGTGGAGTAAAAAAATGATCTTGTATGTCAATATATATGAATATAATATAGTCATTGTAGGTACGATTGTTGAAAATATGGTGATTACAAATATTTTTATAAAAAAATTGGCCATTATTCATAATTACATTAGTTAAAATGATGTTGTATATTGTTTAATAATTTAACTCAATATGAAATAAAGTTATATTATGAAAATAATATATATATATATATGTAAATATTTATTCTTTATGTATAAAAATAGTTATTATAATTATAATAAAATCTTACGAAATTAAAATATTCAAATAAAATAATTTATTTTTAAAATATAAGTAATTAAATTTCATTATATTTTTATATACACGTTTAATTTCAATGTAATATTTTTTCTGTCATAAATACATTTCATTATGTATTTTATATTTTATTCTAATAGAATAAATTTAACACATCTAAAATATTTTTATATCTGAAATAATATATATATATGTGTGTGTGTGTATCTCTAAAATTATAAATTGAAATGAAATAATAATAATGAAAATTGACGATTCAAACTTAATTTTTTCAAATGAAATCCATTTTTCCTTATATTATGTGTATTATTTTTGAATATACATTAAACAATATGATATTTCAAATTTTATAAAATGAAATTTATTTTTGAATTCACAAAATAAAAGAATACATATTTTGATCGTTCTAAATTCTCTTAAAATTATAAAATTTTAGTCAAAAAATAAGACATTTTATTAGAATTTATTTTTCATGATTTTATTATTATATAAGAATATCGTAGAATTTTAAAAATAGTTTATGTAATAACAAATTTATATTATAAATAAAAATATTAATTCTATGATATTAACAATTCTTATATATTCTATGCCCCACATTTTTGAACTAAATTAAAATGTTACATAAATAAAAACTATTATCATTATAATTATTTTAATCAATGTTTTGAGGGAAACATTATATTTTCTATATCATCTAAATAATAATTCCATTTATTTTTTAAATATTAATCCAATTTGGTAATGTAATTATAAATTTTAATATCTATTAATTAAATGAAATTATTAACTAGAAAAACACAGTTATTTTAAAAACTGATTTTACGCATTTTTTGAACTAATCAAAATATTATATTTTCAAACCCATATAAATTTTATTTTAAAAAATAAATATAAGACGTGAAATCTTGTTTCTAAAAATAGTTAATATTTTTAACCATAATTATTTTCCTTAAGGTTAATCACTAATAGTAAATAATAATTACCGAAATAAAATAAAATAAAGTTCATCTTTAATAGAGAAAAAGAAAATAGTCCATAAAATACTCTATCATGTCCCAAATATTCGGTTTTATGAATAAAATATTCCCAAAAAATTATGACTTACAATTTATCCATTTTGGAAAAAATTCACATTGAATAGTAAAATGTAATTATTGAAAATGAAATGGTTACTTTCAAAATGACCTCTATCATTAATTTAAAAAATAAAAAACATCCACCAATTGATGAATCAACTTCAAATTTAATTTACCCATGAAAATATTCCCAATTTCTACACATCTTACCACATACAAATTCCAATGATTATTATTACATAACACTTTACACTCATCTCAATGGAGAATTACTCTGAAATATTTAAGACATAGAGGTGACTATCCATATACTTATGGGGTTATTTAAGAATTATTACTATCATAACCTGTATAAAAATTAAGAGATAATTAATTTAATTCCATTAGTATACTGAAGATTAATTATATTGGTAAATAAATAATATTCATTTTATTCCATATACTTATAATAACCAAAACATCGATCATGCATATATTTAGTCTACCTCTTATATAAAGATATTCTATCAATGATACATCAAACAGCCAAAATAATGATTTTATTGATTATTTATATTAATAAATATGATTTATATTCAAAATAATAATAATTTAGTAAATTTTATATATCAATTTTGAAAAATTCATTGGGAAATGGGATCATGAATTGTGTATACGTTCATGTGTCTACCTCCACATAAAATGAATTTCATTTTTCATCACAACCAATAATATATTGTTCAAGGAATTTATATACCAAGTGTATATGAAATTAAGAAAAGGATTATATTCTTTATATTTCATATTATTATTTACTAAATACATTTCCTTACTCTTGAAAGCATTATAACATATTACTATTTTGGGCAGTTTTACAAAAAATGTAGTCAATTTTATAGTAGTTTTGTCATAAATGAATATGATATATCATATAATTGTAATGTGATGTAATAATTGTATATTTAATATATTAAAATGAAATAGTATTTTTTCATTAATTAATTTTTCGGATATATCATCTTTTTATTGCTAAATACATTGAAAAGTATTTTTTTAATTTCTACTTCCAAAAGACATATTCATGTATTTCACCTATCATAGATGGATTATAATTAATATATTATAAAATAAATATTATTATAACTTGAATTATCGAGGTATGATTAAATTCTAATCGATGCTTGAGAATCTATCACATCTTTTTAAATTTTAAAAGAAACAAGAAACCCAAAGTTAATACACTCGATATTCATAATAAACAATAATATTTTGGTAAATTTATAATAAGGGGTTATAAAATTTATATAAAATTAGAATGAAATTAACTATTTTATGAATACAGTTATTAAATTATGATTATAATAATTCTACTGGATTTTTGACAATAATTATGCAATCAACAACATAATGTAAGGGTAATAATATCATATTCTTCTCATTGATACATATTTTTTATTTTACATATAATTTGTTTTTATTTGTGTATATACATCATAATTGATATGTTATATCATTAAATAACATATATTCATTGTAATTTATGAAAAATTTCAATATATTTAAATTTTAAGTTGTTTTTATTTGCATTATAATACTGTTGATATGGTTTTTTAACTAAACTCACAATCATTGTGGTATAATTTTAATGCTTGAAAATATTTCATATAAGTGGGTAAATTCTTCCATAAGATTTTATAATATGTAATTTTCTCTAGAAATAATGTGATTTAAATTTTCAATACATAAATCCGTTTTTAATATTTTATTTATTCTATAATTTTATTATTAAAGCGACTTTAGTAGATAACAATAATTTATTTGACATATATGGTTTTTATAAAATTGAACATAAATGTTCTCTTCAAAAATTTATTTCCCAATTTATATTATTTTATATATTATATGTATAAAAATATTATATCTTGATTCAAATATTCCAACATTATTTTTATTTCACAATTTTTATTGGCATTATCATCTATGAACCTCTATCTCTTAAGTGTATCCTTGATTCAAGTTCACATTGTCTATTTCTCAAATGATCTCATATTAATTGTTAAAACAAATATATATTATTTTATACGATACTCCTAATTATATTAATCCATTTTTAGGAATGAATTTTTAATACACTTATTATGTTACAGTTTTTCAATCATAATTACTTTAAGATATTTTCCATCCCATGTTTATTATGACCATATTTATGATTTTTTTCAAGTAATCATTAATTAATGGTTAATTTATTATGGTAAATGTTTTCTAATATATACATAATTTTTTTGAAAACAAATTTATAAATTTATCTATAATAATTTCATTTTAAGAATATGTTTAAAATTATTTATTTTAATGATTTATATGGGGAATAAACATTCCATAAACATTATAATTTTATTTGAATCTTTATCCATATTTTACCAATGTATCATATTTATAATTATCTTTATCCTTGATTTAAAAAAAATAAATCCTCTAAAATCATTTCACTATAACATATATAATTCATATTTCCTATGTGAATTTCCCTGAAACACATTAAAATAATTTTCATCTACGATATTTTTACTTAAAATATCATTAGATTGATCAAGTATATTTACGAAATGTAATTGTACCATTTCTTTATTTGGGTTTCAAATGTAATGTAATTATATTTTGGATAAATAATCCATCATTTAAATAGTCTTTCCTAATTTTACTTAATTTATAACCATAAAATTTCATCAAATTACATTCCTTACTAACTACATTTTTATAGATTCATTTCATTGATATGTGTTGACCCAGATTCTATATATCAATTGATTAGTGATAATTATTTTTATAATCCAGTTCTAATTATTTATTCACGGTAAAATAAATATTATTCACTATATTGATTAAATATTAATTACCTATTATTTGAAAATATATAATGGTATACCTAATAATTTTTATGGGTTTATCATGTTACACATATTTATGGAGTTTTTAATGATATCCTTTAATTAATACATTTAAAATAGATATGAAACCCATTTTATTTACATGGGTTGATTTTTTTCTATAAAATGGATACCCTATTTTTTATGGGTTCTTATCAGTATGATGAATGGTTTATTTTCAAATAGATGTAATAGAAAAAATGATTATAGGAGGGAGCATGTTTACCTAACAAATTATATAGTAAAGAGTATATATATTAAGATAAAGGTATTTATTGTTGTGTATTCGTTTTATATATTCATATGCAGTAATGATGTGTTTCATGAATGTTATAATCCCTACATAAATGGATGATTCATATTTGAATAATGTTTTTAATTTTAATATTATCCTTATGAGGATGTTATTACCTTAGGGACTAGGTTTATTGACCCACCCTTTCGATTCATGCCTCATTTAATTTCATTATTAAATCCTTGATTTTTAACTACTATTTTTAGGGATCTGATTTTGAAAAGTATAATGATTATTCTCATATATTCATATTATGCTCACTTTTGATCATTGATTATTATCATTGATGGTTAAAATTATATGGAATATTTTCTACCTCATTTTTTATGTTTCGGTTTCTTTATTAAATGATGAATCAAAATATATATAATATATATAAATGTGTAGGTTTCGTGCAGAATTTGTTGGAGTTATTTATTAAATGTTATATATATAACAGTTATTTATATACTAGGAAAATTTAAATAACTTGATTATAAATTAGTTTTTTAGTTAATATTATCTCTTCATTCATTAATAATCGAGACAAAAATGATCATGTGACTTTATTATAAGGAAATATTATATTTAAGCTATGTAATAGTCGGATGATTTAGTGCTGGATAGTATTTAATTACTGGAATATACTCATGAAAAAACCTATCAGAATTAGATGGTTTCTAATCTAATTGGATTATAATGAAAACATATTTGTCAAAGGAGTTATTAGAATTATACAATATCATTTTTATGAATTAAATATATAATTTAATATATATTTGAATCCACTAAGGTACCATTCCTTGATAAGATCTGATTTACTATAATGATACATTGACTCCCACGGTTTTCTATATTACATATATAATTTATATGATAAATAATGCATTTAATTTCACGTATAAAAAATTAAGTTATTATTGATAGATTTAATTAATTATTATTGTGAGGACATATAAAATTTAATGAGTTTTGAAGAACGAATAAGCACGAGGATATTTAAATGGGAGGAGTAACTCATATTCTTTTAAATTTCATTCTCAGCCTATGGGAGGAAACCAGGGGTATGAATAGATTGTATAAATGGATTTTTATGGTGGGGATTTATTCTCCCATTAATTTAATATTTAAATCGAATACATATTATTAAGGGAAAATTTTCAATTGAATTAAATAATTGATAAAAATTAAGGAATTCCAGGATTTGAAAATTATAATGTGGATGTTTTTAGTGTTTTTTCTTAATTCCATTGAACTATTTCATTAATATTAACAGAATGAATGAGCCTTTCTGTTGGAATATTATGCATCAATGTTGATAGATAAAATTTCATTACTATATTTAGGATATCTAGAGTGTAATCATTTTGATGTGGTACAATTTCATCATTATTGGGGGCAAAAAGAACTCTAATAAAAAATTATATAGTAACATTGTATAAAAAATTATTCATTGGGAAATACTGATTTCTTAATCGAATACAACATCCTAAAATAATAAGTAGACTTTTGCACGTGTTCTAGTGTCATGAATTATCTGTTGGGGCCCGTAATGAAACTACACCAAGCCCTCCTCCCATATACTAGGTGTTAGAAAATAGTATTGAGTAGGAATATCCCATAAGTGGGAGGCATTTTCCCAATTTCCCATACACATGCACCTATCTCTAAGAAAAAGGTGAAACTAAAAACACTATGAATACATTGATGAAAGTGACATAGAAAAAACACTCAAAAAACTAAAAACTGAGCAGGAATACAATCGCAACATAAATGGAAAAGTATAAACTCTTGTTCTCATTTGTAGAAAACTCTACCTAACGTGTAGAAATAGTATGTTATCTGGATGTCGTTGAACCATACAACATCTCTCAGGTCACCCTAATACACTGCTCTATATGTCCCATCAAGGACCACATCAATGCTTTTGATCATCTGTGCAAGACACGACACGTGCTTGTGAAGACCGTGTAGGGGCTAGTTACAAAATACCGATTTGGGACCCCAAAACACATAGGAATTAAACAAATTAACCCATAAGTGTTCTAATGAATTATACCACAGAAAATATCTATAATTTATACACAATATAGACTATCAATGAGGTACATCATTTATAGCGTCTATGCAGTATAATCAAGAGTGTCAATAGAGTGATCTCACACCAAGTATAGGTATATAGTACATAAATCATATTATCATAAGAATCCAAAGTACCCTAATGTAGTAACACTCGAATCATTGGTGACACAGAAAGTGTTTGTAACACATAGAGTGTCAGTAAAACATGGACTGTAGTAACACATGAAGTCTAGATAACTCATAGAGTGTTGATAAAACACGCAGTGTTTTCAAAGACTAGGGGACTAGGACCCTTCTGGGACAAGGGAGTTTCATCTCAGTTTCGATAAGGAAAAAATTCTAGATATGACACACTATCTCTAAAACATGTTTTCTAGGTAATCACATAGCTTCAAGGCCAAAAACAGCCATAAGGATCCATCCATAGCATGCTCTTTCTGGGTGAAACTACTCCTCGATCAAAAATTACATACACCAACTACAACAGTAACTCACTTAGAGTACCTCAAAAGGACTAGCTTTTCCCAAGGGTCCCCAATCCATAAATGACTCATCAAATAGAAACACAGTTTGAGATTTATGGGAATTTAGGTAATCATTGACAAGTTGGGACTAGGTCTGGGCTGACACGGTCTGACTGACCCGACCCAACCTGGGCCCCACTGGACCCCACCCACCGGGTCCAACCCGAGAAGACGGGTTTGCCCGCCCCACCGGTTTAAATCAAACAATCGGGTACACCGACCCCTCATGGTCGACCCGACTTACTAGGTCTATCCCAACCCCACTGTTGGCCCAACCTACTGCCAACCTATCCCATTGGCGACCCGGCCTGTCGGCTTTAGCCTGAACTGCTCGAGCGATCCGGTTCATCTTCCCTGGACCTGGCGGGTACCACGTCCCCACCTGGTCTATGTGGCTGACTGCCACGATGAATGGGGTCAGACACCACATGAACCGCTCCACAGTCCCACCACAAAACAGACATATGGTGTGTGAAACATCTTCGTACTATGTCTGGTCGTGCCCCGCCACCGACCATCAAGCTGATGACCCTATCTGCCGCCTATGGCTACCGTGACTTGGGCTCTTCACACTAGTTTGTCCCACTACTCTGCATCGATGCCGGTGGGACTCCTTCATCTGATCGCTTGTCTAACTGTAGTGATCCATTTTTTTGTAACATAATCATGCTTCTGAACCTTAGATCGATTGCTTCATCTCTATCAACTCTAAATCTTCATTCCATCATTTTGTGTGTCGAATCACATTACGAACTATAGTGAAAAACATATCGCGGCCATAATGGTCCATCGAGGAAGAACACTAGAATGTAGAAGATATATCACCACAAGAACACCCTTAGAAAGAAACATATAATTATTCATGTTGTCCTTGGTCTATTCATGTTAATACAAATTTGAAGAAGAAATAAATATTGATATATTATTTTTATTTCTATAGTTTATCAATTCAGTAAGAACCAAAAAACCTCATATTAACATATTCCTGGTTTTGTTAAAATTAACCATTAGAATCAGAAGATGTGGAAAAGAATAATAAAGAAAAAAATAACCCCCTACAAAGAAAGGGGATTATTTAGTAGAGATAATCTATGATTTATTGTGATCCATCCACGAATTACCTCGATCTGTCATTCGTCGGTGTTCATTATTTGTCATTACCAGTGAAATATTTTTATTCTCCTTCACTAGAGACACATATAGAATGTATGGAATTTCTACAGTGTTAAGAATTATAATAATTGTACCAACCCCTTATTATGGAGTAAGCATGTTAATGAGTTCCAGCATTAAAGTTTCACTTCGAAACATTCTCACAACTCTATTTCATTTATCAAAGTAAAACAATTCTTCATCACTGTGTCACAGAATTACTACATATTAATGAAACATAAAAATGAAAAAATAAACATTTAATGTTTATTCTTATAAATATTTAATATGATCGAAAAATATTATCCAAAGTTGATCAGTGCCAATCAATGTTAGGTCATACCTAAGAAAAACGTGTTGTTCTAAACACAACAGTTCCCTCAGGTTTCAAATCCGAACACTTGATTAATAGATACTAAAACAATGAATTAATACCGTTTTCAATAAATATAAAGAAGTTCAACCATTTATTTTGGGAACCATGGGCCTCAGAATGACGTTCTGTCTTAGTTCCTAGTATCGAAATAATCACATAATATTTTAAAAATTTTATAAGGAAAATCTTGGACACCAAATTCTCCCCAGGAAAGATAATTTTGATCCAAAAAGAATATGAAAGGAATAAACAAAAAAAATAGAGATACTAATCATGAATACGAGCCTCTCACTCCAACATTCTCTCCTATAGAATGGTGTGTGACCACCGAATGTGCACTAGAAGAATTGATTTCACACAAAGGGTTTTGTCATGTTGATCATTGATCTCCATCGACAACAATGCACAATTCACCCCATCATCAACATCTATCATTCCCCAGTCAATGACATGTGAAGAGTCGTGTACATATCTTTTCATCTAGGATATGTGAAATATGTAATGAACCTGATGTAACTGTAGAGGTAAATCCAATTGGTACGCCACCTCTCCCACTCAAGGAAGTATTAGAAAAGGTATGATAAACCTCGGGGATAACGTTACACCCTATCCAAATCTATGTATCCCACTTCGAGGAGAGACTATAAGTAACACGTGGCATCCCTCCTCAAACTCCAAGGGTATTCATCCCCTGTTATCATAGGAATTTTAAAGGATATGTGTAGTCTTTATCTGCTCCATGATGACCTAGACCTTCTCTGTAGTGACCTGTACCAACTCTAGGCCCACGAGTGATGACTCATCTAGGTCAGCCCAACAATCTGGCGACCATAATTGCTTCCCAGAAGAGACCTCAAATGGTTCAATTCTAATGTTGAAGTGGTACTTGTGGTTTTATGAAAACTACAATAGTGGTAGATGATCCTCCCATCCATGGCCAAAATCGAGGATGTAAGCATGCATCCTGCCCTCTAAGACCATAAATTTATGCTCTATATTACCATTGATTCATGGGTGGAATGTTGTGATCAAGTGTAGGAATGTCCCAAATCCCTCATTCAATCTCTTCTACAACTGGGATGTAAAGTGTGTATCTCGATGTAATATTATCATCGATGGGTCTCAATTGAGTCGAACAATCTCATGGACATTGAGGTGTCCCTATCTCTTTACTAATAATTGTTCCTGAATCTCTAGGAAGTGTGTCGACATGGGGAGTTAGTAAACAATCAACCAGATGGTATTATTCCCTCTTGATTTACATAGTAGAACTGTCCTGAAACCCACCAATATTCAATCCCAAATCCACTCTCACACCTAAAAGTGTTGACTAATACCCACAATGACCTGATTATCGACCTTTAATTAGTGAAATTTGATCCATCTAGAAATAAACTCTTCCACTTACATCATCATCCCCTACCACAAAAACAGACATTGAAGGACCTGGTAAATTTTTTCCACATCTGGTTCTACAGAAAAAGTAGATGTATGGAACTCCTTTAATACATACCCTTGAAACATCGCCGGTACAACTATGAATCCTATAAAAAGGATGATGTTCTTCCCAACTATTGAATATCCATCAGGGGAATGACCTATGGACATATGAGAAAGGATAGTCGTGTTCAGTAGTTGTGAACTCAATATCTATTTGAGAGAATCTACCCCCAAATTCCCCATACCTAGATTATAGACTATAAAAATGTCATAGTCTTATAGAAACTCTATCCAACACTGATGTCTCTAGTTCATATACGTTGGAGAAAATTTATAACTAAAATTTTTGTGGTTAGTGTAGATGATAAAATTCTCTCCCATATAGTAATGTCACCATATTTTCCATGTGAATACGATCTCCACTAACTCCATATTATAGGTCATGTAGATATTCTCATGTGGTCTCATCTTCTGTTAATCACATGCAATCACTGATTTCCCCTACATCAATACACAACCACACCACATCCCTAATACGTCTCATAACACAACTTACTTGACACCCTCCTATGGAAATCACTAGATGTGAGCACTCAAAAAAATCTATCTCTGTAGCTAAAAGCTTTCTTAGAACTTCTTTTTCCACATGAAAGGTTCACCCATTCATCTAAAGGAAATCATGGATGTTGGTACACTATAAAAGTCAGATGTACACCTCAGATAGTACCTAGAGAGCCCATGTATACTCTGAAACTTGGTAACATTATTGGGTGGCTCCCAAGAAATCATCACCCTTATCTTTTCTTGATCTACTGCAACTTCAGCCTCTAAAATGATGTGTATAAGAAAGTGGAACTTGCTTATCTAGAACTGACTGTTGAAGAGCTTCCCATAAGGAGGGTTCTCTCAAAGTATTTTCTGGACCATCCTTATATGTATCACATATTTGTCCTTGGACACCAAGTACACTATGATTTTATCAAAAAATACTACTACAAACTAGTATTATTAGGGATGGATGATTTTTTTCATGAGTCCCATGAACACTGATAGGGTGTTTCTCCAGCCAAAAATCATCACTAAGTACACATAGTGTTCGTATATACATCTGAATTCTATCTTCGAGATGTTCTCACCCTTCTCCCGAAGCTGATGATAGCTTGATCAGAGGTATATCTTCGAGAACTATTTTTCTCACTTTAGCTGATTGATGTGATCATCGAACCTCAATAGAGGATACATGTTATTCACAGTCACTTAGATTAGTCACCGGAAGACCACAAAAAACCTCATGCTCCCATCTTCCTTCATGGAAAAAAATACCAAGGCTACCAATGGTGATACAGTCAGTCTAACAAATCCCTTCATTTACAAGTCCTCCAAATATTCCCTCAATTAACAAATCTCTACATGATCCATCTAATATAAAAATGTATATATCCTTATTGTTTCATGGTATTGGTCAATTTATAAATCTATTTCCCTACAATGAGGTATTCTTAAAACATATTCTAAAAATATGTCCTCATACTCATCCACAATAGTAAGAAACTAAGGACTCATCTCATCCACTACACCAAGGGTCATGATAGCCAAATAATGAGTGATCTTTTATACCCTAATACTAGTGATTCCATCCTGCACTTCTTGTGTCTCCCATTATCCAAAAATGGAAAACTTGTTCTCATCTCCATATAATCGCTTCATAATGTGCTTAAAGTGATGATCTGATCATGAATTGTGGATAATTAGTCCATTCAAAAAATGATGTCATAAGGCCTAAACGCTACCACCATGAGATCCCATATAAAACTATCACCATTTTTAGTAAGGAAAGATTGTTCGTAACAGTGTGTGATCATCAAATATCATCCTATAAGAGTCTCTAAGGATAGGTATTGAATCAATAGTTCCAATGGGATCTCCATGTGTTCAAAAAGGGTTGTGTTTAGAAAAGTGTGAATGGAACCTGTGTCTATCAAAACTACTAGTAGGGTGTAAAAGACATATATCATACCTATAATCATTCTAGGAGTCTTGACATTTTAAGGATCCATTGCATGGAGCTGTCATCACCCTTATCCACTAGCTCTATTAACATGTGGTGGAACACATATGGGTGTTGTTGGAAGTGCCCCAAACATCAGTCCACCTCCATCCCGTCATCCATCTCCTCTTCCACTTGTGTCAATTGTACAACCACCCTATTCCTACACCACCACTACCTCGGATGTCCCTCAACTATCTCTTGGCCATTCATGTGTCCTGTCAGATAATCTCTAGCCATATTTTCCTCACCACCACACGTGTAGCCCAACATTTCCTTCAAATGACTCGCTCTACCTAGGTAGGCTCACACCACTGATCTCATATCCTTGGTTTATCCCCTAAATTTCTTGACCTTCTCTCGAAACGGTCACTACACTGCTACCTCAATACACGTCAGACCATCCTTGGGGTCACTCCTTAGAATCCTAACTAGCCGCCTGTGTTGAAACAACATGAAATAGAACAAGATGTACAACAATCAATATATTATGCTTGGTTATCTGACTCTGAATTAATAAGGACATGAGAACACACTCAATTATAATATGATTCATGTACCAGTAATTTTTCATGAAACATGTTTTGTCATAAATCGAGTCAGAAATTAGAAATGAAGGTCTGGATGTATAGATACGTCAGTCTCCTCACCAACACCAGCTTCCCTATCCTGAAATTCAATCTAGAAAAACATAACACTATTTCCAAAAAAAACAATATTAATACCAATCTTCCTCTAGTACCACTCTATCAGGACCCATCCCAAGGTTCCCAAGTTATGACCACCCAAATCCCTCCTCTCATAGGCATGGGGTAGTGATTAGCACCAAGTAAGAATATCCCAAATGTAGGAGGCATTATCCCTAGTACCTATAAGAAAACACATATCTCCCAAAAAAAATAATAAACTCAAAACACGACCTAAACATGGATGCAAACCACAACAAAAAACTACTCATAGTATGTGCATAACTAAAAGAAAAGGGGGATAGGATACAACCCCAACTGAAATGGAAAAGTATAAGCTCCAGGATCTCATCGGAAAAAACCATATATGAAGGGTAGACATAGTAAGATGTATAGAAATCATTGAAGCTTACCATGTTCATCAGGTAACCCTGAAGTACCCCATGTCAATGAACCACAAATGACTCTGTCAATGATTTCGATCATCTGCACAAAACTCGACATGTGTAGGATTAACCTATACATAGAAAAGTAAATAAATACTCATATTGGATCCAAAAAAATTATCATTGAACATTTTTAACCATAAATAATCCCACAATGTATACCAAAAATAATATCACATTGAAATTCACCAAGTAGACTAAGAAAGAGGTACATAAAGTATAGCCTCTAAGAAGTATGATCAAGAGACTAACTAGAGTTATACCACACCAAGTATATGTATATAGTTTCAAAAAAGGATTATCATATGAATCAACTCTACTATCTTGTAGTAACATGTGGAGCATTGGTAAGACACGGAGTGTAGGTAACACATGGAGTGTCTGTAACACTTGGAGTGTAGTTCACACACTATGTGTTGATAACACATGGAGTGTTGTCAACGTCAAAAGGACTAATACCCTAGTTGGAAAAGGGTGTAATGAACCAATATTTATAAGGAACAATATCTATATAAGAAAAATATTCTAGACAAGAAACATAGTCTAAGTAATCACATAGCTTCTAGGTCGTAGCCAACCACACGATTCTGTCTGCCAAGGCCTGGTTGGGCCCGGTCAGGTGTCAGCCTGACCCACCACCAACCCAGCTTACCGACTTCATCCAAACCTACTCGAGTTGTATGGTTCATCAACCCAGGGCATTGAGGGTGTCACATCCTCGCAATGTCAGTGCAGCTGACTGCCACATTCAATGCGGTCACCTGCTATATGAACTGCCCCATGATAGTTTCTGTGGACCCAACGGGCCGCGACCTCTTTCTATGTCTGACCAAGACATAAAACTAGACATCAATACATTGTCCTTGTCCAAAACCCATATCTACTATTCAATAGGCCCCTTTTATCGGGTGGTCGCACTGCTACACGCCGCCAGCACTATCCCTCCTTCTTTGGGTCATCGGTCACTCACTGATGCTCTGTTTATTCGAAACAGAAGCACAAAATCATCCCTTGGATAATGTTATTCATATAAATGGACTCTAAATATTATCATAATAATTCAAGGAAAGCTATAACATTTGGAACTACCCAGCAAAACACATCTCAACCACGATTGTCCATCTATGTAAAATGCAAGAACTGGGAAGAGGGGTAAGCCCACAAACATCCTTAGAGAATTCTGTTTCCCTATTCATCTTCACCTTAGTCCATTAATTTCTAAAATATTATGAAGAAGGAATAAATATTTTTCTATTACCTTTAATCCCATAATTTATCCATCCTGCAAGGATGATCGAATCGTGGATCAACTATTCAAGTGTTATACTGTGTTCATCAATTGAATCAAGATAGCGAACGAAATCATGAGGAAAACAAAAACTCCCTACATGGAAAGTGGATCAGTTAGAATTAATAAACTGTCATTGATGACGATCCGTACATGAAAATCATCAATCCATCATTTTTCAGCATTCAACGTTCATCGTCAGTGTAAATAGAGCTTCCTTCTCCTTCCTCAAGAAATCATTCGATATCCAGGGAAATTATCTAGTGTTATAAATTATAATGTTGGTCCTTCCCCAGATTAAATGATGAAATAGTTCTACAAGTTTTAGTGTAATGGTTTAACTTTGAAACAACCTCTCCACACTTTTTAATTTGTCAAATGAAACATTTGATTCGTCTAGGCATCACAGCATTGATGCATCATCACAAAACGTCCAAATAAAAACAAAATAATGTTTTTATGTTTATTTTAATTCTTTTTTAAAACATCCAAAAATTATTTTCCATAGTTCCCTCATTTCAGTCGATGGTAGGTACTGCCTAAGAAAAACCCACTGCTCTGAACACAATGGTTCACACAAATTTAAAATATGGGAACTCTTTTAAAAGTTACCAAATCTGAGGGGGTAAGTTATTTTTAATAAATATAAAAAATTTGAAAAATTTATTTTAGGAGCCCATGCCTCAGAATAACTTTTCATATCAATGCATCATCTTTATATAATCCCCTTATATTTCCAAAAAAATTTCATGTAAAATTAGGGACATTATATTATAGTTCTCCACAATTTCAATAATTAATTTTTATAAAAAATTGTTGATGGTGTAAGGAATGATTGGACAAGTATTCTAGATGATGTATTGTGGGGTTTTATGATATCCTTTAAAACTACTATTGGTATTCCACTATATAAGAAATCGTTCATTAAATCTGAACTATTATCTTTGGAAATAATGACCACAAATTTTTGGGAAATTGATGAATTAAAGAAAAATGAATATGAAGCCTGAAAAAAAAATACAACTAAATATGTTGATTAGTTTGGAATGTAATCATATAATAATTATTAGATATTTAGGGATTAGAAAAAATCCACTCAAAATTTCTACATTCAATATGAGTAATTCAAAGATAAGAAGAAATTATATTATTCATTTTCAATTTTATGATATTCTATGGATATTTTGATCTATATATTCATGATCATTTCATGCTACAAAAATTTTCACCAATAATGATACTGAATTTATACGATGTCATAAATAGCCATTTAACATTATTAGTCAATTTTGGTAACCATATATCAAATTCCAGTCCATTGAGGATTAAATGATTTTACCTATTAAAGTGTTATATAATGAGAATTTGGTTAAAAATAGTAACAGAAATATATCTATGAGAAAACCCAATTATAAAACAATTATTTTACCATTTTATCCATTCTCAAATTGATTCTTCCCTATATTTCATACATAAGAAACATCATTTTTAATTTCAGGTGATTTTAGAATGTACAAATAAATTTATGATATATTTATACACAACCCACATGATTTCAATGTTTTGTTATTCCTTTCAATTATCAATGTGAAATAATTTCAATTAATTTTTTTTCATCCAATGCATCAAATAATTTCATCCATTTATTTGAATGAGGTTGGTAATAAACATGTTTAGTGTGAAAAAATTTACTCAATCAATGGGAAATTTATTATATGTTATTTATCACTATTTAATTCCTTTAATTAATTTTTTGGGATCGATATGGTAATAATAATATTGGTTCTTTAATGAAAACATTAAATTAATGCATATACTAATTAAATAGATGTTCTAATAGAACACATAAATTTCAAAAAAAAGATATTATGATATATGATATCATTTAAGAGTCACACTCATGATAGTCAATTTAATGTTTTTATATCTTCTCACAGTTTCTCTTTTTTCCCAATGGACTGATCAATGTATTGGGAAACATGAACCATATATTCCATATGTTGACTATTTGGTACATTATTGATTGTGTAAAAATTATCATGGAAATTTAATATTGCTAATATATCTAATTTAACTATATTTTTATTAGTTTTATAGATATATAGTTACAGGACTTCAAAAATAATGAACATCCTTACCTGAATGTATATTACATGAAACAAATCCCTTCCCAACATACCAATTGGTTAATTTATAGTATATTGGTGGGAAATGTGTTTGGAAAGGATGTTTTAAATAAAAAAATTTATCACATGGAGAAATTATATTTGATGAAGAATTTTTTCACAAATAAAAATATTTTGGAAAATAATTTTAATTTTAATGATTCATCGCCCTCCAAATGAATTAAAGAAATTAGTTATAAGGTATATGAAGAAAATATTGAAATTTTTAATGGATAAATATGAATAATAAATTAATTTCAATAAAAAATTCAATTATGATTCAAGAGTGTAACTAAAGTAATATGTGTTATTGGAATTTCCCATTTGAATAAAATTAGATAGTAATGCTTTTGGATTGTTCCAAATAAAATCCTAATGTATTCCCAACTATACAAATCTTTATCATTTTCCATTACTTAATAAAAATACCTCTAAATTCATTCCATGATAAAACATGATATTCATTGATATTACCACAAATTATGACTAATTTTCATGTATGTTATGAGAATCCACTAGCCTATTGTCAAACATTCCTCAGATAAATATTGAAAATTACTTAAGAAAATCATTGGGATTAATAATTAAATAGTTATTATAATGTAGGGACATGTATTAATTTTTGGAAATAATGAACCTCATACCCTATAGTTGAAAAGAAAGATAAATTTGTAAGAATGTTATGAAATTTGGGTGATATTTTAAAAAAAATTGAATTTAATCGCATATAGGTTGGTGTTTTTTGTTTTTCATGGTTATAATTTTTTCCATTTACAAGGAGGGAAGGATTCTTAGGGTCGATATAGTGATTATTTCATTTTTGGAATAATATTTCCAACTATACATCATTAATTATTTTCTTTATACCCGATGATTTTTGAGTTATATCAATTAGAAATGGAATTATTGAATAATTTCAATAAATATGTAAATTCATTAATTTTTATCTTAAACATTCAATTAATTTAGTTTCCTAAATTAATTATTTTTTATTTTTTATAATTGATATTTATTTTCTAATTTTTATTTTTTAAAATTGGATGAATACAATTAATGAATTATTAAATTTGATGATGGTTGTAATGAAACAAATTTTTTTCCGTGGAATTTCACACTTGTTATAGTATTTTAATATTGTATAAAACACATTAAATAAATTATATACCATAATAAATTCTTTATAAATGATTAATTATTGAAATAATAAGTATTTCTATAATTTGAAGAACCAATACCGCTGAAATAGAAAATCTATCTTAGTAATAGTAATATGAACCATAGAAATAGGAAACCAACCAAATGAATAGTACACTCACAAATGAAATAACCGATTAAATATAGGTATCTTATAAATGAATTTATGGTATAATTATATCATAGTCTATGTAATTAAATGTTTTAAAATTTTTTAATTAAGGGTTGGAATTTTTATAAGCCACAAATATTTAATTACAATATTATGAGTAATTTATAAATTTAAAATAAAATATATATTCATAAAATATATTGAAAATGTAATATTTTTACATCTTATGCTTTTATGATAAAATTATAATACCATAAGTTATTGATCAAAGAGTCCTGTCCTTAGTAATAAATTTTAAATCTATATTTACATGTAACTGATGGTCTTAACAAAAAATAAATTTCTCATATTTACAAAATTACTTTTATTAAATGGGGTTTATTTTTGATTTCTAAACAGTAAAAAATGTTTAGTGTGAATTTTTGGAATTTTTTAAAAAACAGTTATTTTTGATGAATTTTAAAATATGATTATTTATCATAAAAACCAAATAAATTAGATATGGATTCATAAGTGATTTATGGTATATATAAGCCTAAATTATAAAACTCTATATCATTATTTTAGTATATTTAGTCATAATTGTCAAATTATTTGTAGTCTTGAGAAAAAATAAAAAACTAATGAATATAATAATAGGAAAACACCCATACCCTCCCCTATAAATAAAACCCATGAACTTATATTTTATTCACACTTATTATGATTTGAAACATATAAAACTTCTTCCCAGTTATCATCCATATCCCCTCCCCAACGTTTTGGAGATCTTGGAATCATAAAAATAATAAAAACATTTCCATAAGGAGGATCTCAAGGAGTAGAAAATCAAGAGGTTAATTCCTATTAATTTCCATTTAATTTAATTAAATTTTATTTTAAATATTCATTCTATTCCCACATACCCTCATCAAAATGGAATTCTATCTCTAGTACCTTTAATATACAAAATTATTTCTTGTTACATAAGGCTCCGTCATTAAACTTTTCCCTCTCTCTCTTTGTAACATCCCAAGTAAGTAATGAATAATAGATATTTTTATCTATGTATATTAATGATTAACATAGTGTTATAGAGGCTTAAAATGAAAATAAATACAATCTTATGCATGGAATACACTAATATTCTTAAAAGATTGTTTTACTGCCTTTTGATGGCAAACCATTTTTTAATCTATATTTTGACAATTTTATAAACTATGTTTGTCAAAATAAACTTTTCCTTTATGATTGGGACATCAAAATTTACCTTGTGTGAATTTTTGGTATTTTTCTGACAATGATTATTTTTTAATGAATAGTGAAAAATACTGCATTTTACATCAAAACTTCTTTTTAATCTAATTGATTTATATGATTAGACTATGTTCTTAATTGGTTTTGAAGTGAAATTAGAATATAATTTTACCATTTTATCCAATGGTGGTCATTGGAATCAATTTCACTTTGAAATTAGACTTAAACTGGTGTCAATCTTTTGATACTTTTTGTTTTGTAAAAACACACTATTTGCTCTGGTAGCGGGAATTAATTATTAAATTAATTAATGTGACTTATATGATTTGAATTTTTTAAAATAGACTTCATTTTTGAATTCGGAATATCAAATATAGATTAGGGTGAATTTTTGGTAATTTTCTGAAAAACTTCAATTTTTGATGAATAGTGAAACCACTAAGTGGTAATCAAGCAAACTGATATTTCAGTTAAATGAAAGTTTACCACTAAGGTGTATTGATTTTTGAAAATCCGACATACATGGTTGTCATTAAGAAGTAAAATGAGGTTCAATGAGATTAAAATAATTTTTTCGTGAATAGTAACTTATTAAGTTTTTAATCGCGATTAGTGGTAATTAGTGTAGTTTAAGGTATAAATAATGCTTTAATAATATGAAATGACCTAGACACATCTCCCAACCTTATTGGTTGTGTCATGGCTGACCAAGACAAGCCATGGTTCAACTTGGGGACCCCATGGAGACATTTTGGTTGGGAAATGACATGAATAACTTTTTATTTAATGTAAAGGTAAAAATGACACAAACATAATATGTTTTACGAAAACAATTTTTACATGGGGTTATAAAGATAAGATATTTGATTATAAATAGTCATTGGAAAGCTAAAATGATTTCCTACATCATAGTATTTTTTTATGATTTCTAGACATTAAATAAATTAAATTATTTATGACATAATAATGATGCAGCGATGACATCATTATTTGATGATTTAAATAAAATGGAAAGAAAATGTAAAATATATGAACTACACATGGACAAAACAAATTGGATGAGTGGATTTCTAACCCTTATCACCTTATCCATGAATTATATCAATGTGGGACCTTTTAAAACCGAAACACATTTTCAAATAAAGTAATATTTCTTTACTTTCCAAAAGTGCCCCTCCTCTCCTCTTATAAAAGGCCCCCAACTCTACCTCATTTCACACACTCCTCAAGCCTTTGGCTCGGCCAACCCCTGCCCATTTACTCTCTCCACATCCTTCTCCTCATCCTAGAGGATTCCCTTTGGGTAGAATCCTTTTAAAGGAATCCTTTAGACTCAAATCAAAAGGAGTTACACTTTTAAAGGTAATTCATTCTCTCATGTTCGTTTGTTTTATTTTTCTTCTCCAACCCCCTAAACTCTTTTTTTTACTTCTTTTGTAACAACACCAGTATCTTCAATATACTAGGATGTTGTTATAAGATTTATTTTAGCTACACTCTCACACAACTACATCAAATGGTTAAAGAACATACGGTTTCCGTGGATGGCGAAATTCTGCCTCCCGAAACAATGATTGTTCAATACTCATTTAACACCTTCAATGGTGGCCATTATGATGTCACTATTTTTATATATGATATATAATATGTTTATGTTTTCCTTAAGCTTCTGTTTTTTTCATTTTGGGCATACCTTTATGGTTTCCATTATGGGTAAACACGATATCTTCATTTTAGGAAGTGCGGACTACCGCCTCAGAAAGTGATTTGATTCGTTAATACCAAATGTGGGATGTGTAAAGGATAAAGTTAATGATATTATATATTTTATTATACTGAAATTATAATATACTCTTATATCATTATGATTCCATTCCAGAAAATATGAAATAGAAATGGAAGTAGTGTTCATGCGTACGTACGACTTACCGTCTCCATGAACGGTGCATTTCATTTCTTACCTCTAAATGTGATGTAATATTATAAATACATGTATATGATGAATATATATGATATATATGTTATCCAAATAATTTATATCATTCTGGATATAACGAACCTATGACCAAATTAACAACATGTAAGTGTAAGAAGTCTATTTTTGACTTAAGAACCAAATACAGACAAAATGAACATTATTAACTTAACTGATTACATGATGTTCATAACATGGTATAAAGGGAATAATGAACTTGAAAAAGATTCATAAGCAAGTAGAGATTAACTCAAGTTTATTATTCAGGAGATTAAAGAATGGTCTGGTCATGTCGGATACGAGGTATGGGACTTCGTCTCAATCTCCTTTCATTGAGGCATATTTTATTTTATACAAAACATTCTTTTATACGGTGTATAAACCCCTTTGACTTTTACATTTATTCAAAAGGATTCTTTTTTTATACGAAGCGTTTACTAAACGACAAAAGGGAATGTTTTTGTCGTACGTATGCGGCAACAACGACTTCTCTGCCGTCGTGACCGTTATTTGAGTTTCGGATTCCTCTACAAGCGATACCTTTTTTTAAAAAAAACGGAAAATAAATACCATGTTTTACTTTTCTTTTCTTTTGGTATTGAAAATGGTTTTCATAATGTTTTTATATCAATGTGTTGTATTGATATCTTGTGATTGAAAGGTGGATATGTTATGTTTCCTTTATGCATGTTTTATGTGATATGAATTATGTTATGGTTCTTGGGAATTATTATGAAGACGGGTGGTTCCGTGATAAACTAAGGGCGGGTGAGCCCGATATAACTCTCCAATGCATTGGGTAACGCGAAGGAGTGAAACGTTAAGGTTTCTCTGAAGAGATTTTAGGGAATATACTGTGATGGGTATTCCAAACGTAACCAAGAGGGTTACTCCCTACGTAAGAATGTTATGAATTCCTCAAGTTACCTTTATGTCTTATGATTTCTATGATTTATTCATGATTTTATGAGGTATGTTAAAGTGCCTATGTTTTATGGGTAAAGTATGATTTCATTCTTATGTATATATGAACTCATGTTTCCTTTCCATGTTTTTTTTATAACCCATACTGAGTTTTTATGCTCATCCCAAGTTTTTGAAATGTTTTTCATTGGTCAAGCGAAAGGTACATGATAAGATGATAGAGTCAAGGATGTGTTAAGAAATAATCCATGTTTTATTTTAAATGTGTTTCCATTGATGGGAATGAAGAATACTATCTTTCTGTAACCACTTTGTTTATATGTGGAATGTAATGCAAGTTTTATGATCTAATTCTCTAAAACTCTAAACCCGAAAAGATCCTCAATGTGAAATCTTGTAATAACTCAAGATTAAGTAAGGTTTAAGGCTGGGGCCTTATAGTTGGTATCAAAGGACGGTTTAGATAACTTTAGGAGTTAGAATTCTATTAAATGATTATCCAAAGATATTTTTTTTCGAAATGATATAGCATTTAATGATTACCATGTTGCTTCATCTAAGACATGTTTGTTCAGAATGGTTTTCCGCAGAGGAAATAGGGAAGCAGTGCTAGGAAGGCATACAGAAGGAAAAAACCTTCCTAATCAGCATCCAGAAATGGTCGGAATTGGAACTGAATAGTTTGTTGCAGTAATGGCGCAGTTGACTCAAGCGATAAATGGCGGTGGTATCCATACACGGGATCAGCTAGACCAACCGCAGAGGAACATGTCAGTGGTGGAACATTTCATGAGGCAACATCCACCATCATTCAGAGGATCATCTGACCCTGTGCTAGCTGAAGGGTGGATTAAAGCACTGGAGAAGATTTTTGATGTCATGGGGTTTTCAGACAATCAAAAGGTTAGTCTTGCTATTTACCGTTTGGAGGGTGAAGCAGATCAGTGGTGGTCTATGGTTAAAAATAGCATGGACGCTGATGAGATTGATGCTCTTGACTAGGATGAATTCAAAGGAATGTTTCTTGAGAAGTATTTTCCTAAGGCTGTTCGACTTAGGATGGAAAAGAAATTCTTGGAATTGAGGCAAGAGGAAGACTCAGTGGATGCCTATGAAGAAAGGTTCACTCTATTGGCAAGGTATGCTCCAAATTTTATCCAGGACCTTGATAGTAAAATCAATCATTTTTACTCAGGATTAAAGCCAAAATATCGAAGGGCATTAGCTTTTCGTGAGTTTAAAAGTTATGAAAAGCTTGTTCGATGTGCTGAGAAGGTGGAAATGGAGTTTGCCGATGACCATGTTTTCTATAACAACCAGAAAAAGAAGAGACCGAGGTGGCAGGAGAAAGGTAAGAATTCTTCAAAAAAGTCTGATGGTAAGAGAACTAAGTTTCCAGTTTGTTATAAATGTGGAAAAAGGCATGCTGGGGAATGTCTTCTGAATTCTGGGAAGTGCTACCGATGTGGTAAGATGGGACATAAGGCTCGTGATTGCACTGAAAAGGATCAAGATGAAGGTAAGAACAAATTTGATTTACAGTTAGTGAAATGTTATAAGTGCAATGAGATGGGTCACTATGAAAACGAGTGTCCGACAAGGAGCTTGAGTGATGGGAAGCAGTTAGACTACAAGCAGAAAGGGGTGGTGAAATCCTTTGCAACTACTTCAGCAGAAGTCAGGCCATCAAATGAAGTGGTATCAGGTACTTTGTTTGTTTTTTCATATTATGCCAGTTTGTTGTTTGATTCGGGGTCTACACATTCTTTCATCACTGAAACCTTTTCTAGTAAAATGGGAATACCATCTCAAGAAATGACTCCTGAACTTTTGGTAAAAACACCTGGGGGAAATGTCGAGGAAAAAGAATTTATAAGAATCTTCCTATCCTTATCTGTGGAAAGAACCTACTTGCAAACCTTATTGTTCTACCTCTAGTAGAGTTTGATGTTATCCTGGGTATGGATTGGCTCTCTATTTACCATGCTAAGATTGACTGTAGAGATAAAGAAGTTTCTTTTCATAAAGACTTTCAGTTTGTTTACAAGAATGAACCCTTACTTTTGATAACATATCAAGAGGCCGAGAAACTTTTAATAGATAGAAATGAATGTTACCTTGCACACACCGTTGAAAATAAAGGAAATGTTCAGATTCATGATGTGCCAGTGGTAAATGAGTATCCTGATATTTTTCCTGATGAGTTGCCTCGAATAATACCAGATCGGGAAGTTGAGTTTACTGTTGACTTAGTTCCTGATGCTAAGCCAATTTCAAAACCCCCTTATCGAATGGCACAAATTGAACTTTTAGAGTTGAAGGAGCAATTGCAAGATTTATTAGAGAAAGGTTTCATTAGACCTAGCACTTCACCATGGGGTGCTCCTGTTTTATTTGTTAAAAAGAAAGATGGTTCTATGAGACTTTGCATTGATTATAGATCCTTGAATAATATCACTGTTAAGAACAAATATCCTTTTCCTCATATCGATGATTTGTTTGATCAGCTCCAGGGAGATCAGTTTTTTTCAAAGATTTACTTGAGATCGGGGTACCATTAGCTGAAGGTAAAGGAGGCAGATATTCCGAAGACCGCGTTCCGTACGAGATATGGCCATTATGAATTTGTAGTAATGCCTTTTGGGCTAACCAATGAACCTGCAGTATTCATGGACTTAATGAATAGAATTTTCCATGAGTTCTTGGATAAGTTTGAGGTGGTTTTCATTGATGATATTTTGGTGTTTTCTAAAATTAAAGAGGAGCATGAAAAACATTTAAGGGTTATCTTGCAAACCTTAAAAGAAAAGAAACTGTATGGGAAATTCAGCAAGTGTGAGTTTTGGTTGCAACAAATTTCTTTCCTTGGTCACATTGTTTCTAAAGATGTAATAACTGTTGATCCTGCAAAAACAAATGTTGTGGAAGAATGGCCAAGACCCACAAATGTTACCGAGATTCGTAGCTTCCTTGGTTTGGCGGGATATTACCGAAGGTTTGTTAGAAATTTTTCACGGTTATCTAGTTCAATGAATAAGCTAACTCAGAAGGGTGTTAAGTTTATCTGGATAAAAGAATTTGATGATTGTTTTCAGGAATTGAAAAGAAGATTGGTGAATGCTCCAGTTTTGGCACTACCTTCCAGGAATGGTGAGTTTGTTATATATAGTGATGCTTCATTGAAAGGACTTGGTTGCGTCCTAATGCAGAATGATCAGGTAATTGCTTATGCTACACGACAGTTGAAAACTCATGAGGTAAATTACCCTACACATGATTTGGAACTAGCTGCTGTTGTTTTTGCTTTAAAAATTTGGAGGCATCTTTTGTATGGAGTAAAGTGTGAAATATATACCGATCACAAAAGTTTAAAGTATATATTCACTCAGAAAGAGTTAAACATGAGACAAAGGATATGGCTAGAATTAATCAAGGATTATGATTGTACAATTCATTACCATCCGGGAAAAGCAAATAAAGTGGCTGATGCTTTGAGTCGAAAAAGTAATGCTTCATTAACAATGTTGCGGTTGGAACGTGATCCTTTGGTTAACAATTTGATGAACTTTGGCATAGAAGTTGTTGGTGCAGGAAGTCCTTCTGTTTTGTTTCAGGTATCAGTGAGATCTTCTCTATCAGATAGAATCAAGCAAGCACAGAAGAAAGACAGTGAGTTGCAGGAAAAGGTAGAGCTAGTTCAGAAAGGTTAGTTTCCTGAATTCAACATTGATAATGATTGTGTTTTGAGATTTGGGAAGAGATTGTGTGTGCCTTGTGATTCACAATTGAAGAGAGAGTTGTTATGTGAAGCTCATAGTTCTCCGTTTTCAGTTCATCCGGGCAGTACTAAGATGTATAGAGATCTGCGATAGTATTACTGGTGGGATGGAATGAAAAGAGATATTGCTGATTTTACTGTGAAGTGTTTGACTTGTCAGCAGGTTAAAGCAGAGCGGCAGTTACCGAAAGGGATTCTTCAGCCTTTACCAGTGCCAGAGTGGAAATGGAAGAATATATATCAATGGAATTTTTTGTTGGATTACCGACGACATCTCGAGGTAATAATGCAATCTGGGTTATTGTTGATCGCTTGACCAAATCTGCTCATTTCCTTGCAATACGAGATACTTTCTCTCTTGATCAACTTTCCCGTTTGTATCTTAAAGAAATAGTCAGGTTACATGGAGTTCCTCTCTCCATTGTATCAGATCGTGATCCCAGGTTTACTTCTAACTTTTGGAAAGGCCTTCAGAAGTCGTTGGGTACTGAATTAAATTTTAGTACAGCTTTTCATCCTCAATCAGATGGGCAGTCAGAACGAACAATTCAGACATTGGAGGATATGCTACGAGCTCCTTCTATGGATTATCAGGGAAGCTGGGACCAACATCTTTCTTTGGTTGAATTTTCATATAATAACAGTTTCCATTCCAGTATACAGATGGCACCATTTCAGGCATTATATGGGAAGCGGTGTCGAACTCCAGCTTTCTAGGATGAAGTGGGTGAAAGAAAGTTGATGGGACCAGAATTGGTAGAAGATATGGCAGAAAAAGTTCAGCTGATTCAGAAACACATGAGAACAGCTCAGAGCAGGCAGAATAGTTATGCGGATAACCGGAGGAAGGATCTATCTTTCGAGGTAGGTGATCATGTTTTTCTCAAGGTTTCTCCTTGGAAAAGTGTGATGAGATTTGGTAAGAAATGAAAGCTGAGTCCAAGGTTTATTGGACCATACGAAATTCTGGAGAGAGTTGGATCAGTTGCATACCGAGTGGTTTTACCTCCGAGTTTATCTCAGGTACACAATGTTTTTCACGTTTCGATGTTGAGAAAGTATATGCCAGATCCATCTCATGTTTTGAGTCCAGAGGTAGTTCAGCTGGAAGAGAACCTATCTTATGAGGAACAACCGGCCCAGATTCTTGACCACAGGGAGCAAGTGTTACAGAATAAGGTGATTAAGCAGGTAAAGGTTTTGTGGAAAAACCAAATGATTTAAGAGGCATCATGGGAATCTGAAAATGCAATGAGGGATAAGTACCCCCATTTATTCGATAAGTAAATAAATTGCGGGGACACAATTTTCTAAAGGGGGGAAGGATGTAACACCCCAAGTAAGTAATTAATAATATATATTTTTATCTATGTCTATTAATGATTAAGATAGTGTTATAGAGGCTTAAAATGTAAATAAATACAATCTTATGCATGGATTACACTAATATTCTTAAAAGATTGTTTTACTGCCTTTTGATGGCAAACCATTTTTTAATCTATATTTTGACAATTTTATAAACT
This sequence comes from Viscum album, assembly GCA_963277665.1. Taxonomy (NCBI): domain Eukaryota; kingdom Viridiplantae; phylum Streptophyta; class Magnoliopsida; order Santalales; family Viscaceae; genus Viscum; species Viscum album. The sequence continues at coordinate 553,420,527 of OY728123.1, forward strand.
ATGTTTGTCAGAATAAACTTTTCCTTTATGATTGGGACATCAAAATTTACCTTGTGTGAATTTTTGGTATTTTTCTGACAATGTTCATTTTTTTAGTGAATAGTGAAAAATACTGCATTTTACATCAAAACTGCTTTTTAATCTAATTTATTTATATGATTAGATTATGTTTTGAATTGGTTTTGAAGTGAAATTAGAATAAATTTTTATCATTTTATCCAATGGTGGTCATTGGAATCAATTTCACTTTGAAATTAGACTTAAACTGGTGTCAATCTTTTGATACTTTTTGTTTTGTAAAAACACGATATTTGCTCTGGCAGCGGGAATTAATTATTAAATTAATTAATGTGACTTATATGATTTGAATTTTGTAAAATAGACTTCATTTTTGAATTCGTATTATCAAATATATGTTAGGGTGAAGTTTTGGTAATTTTCTGAAAAACTTCAATTTTTGATGAATAGTGAAACCACTAAGTGGTAATCAAGAAAACTGATTTTTCAGTTAAATGAAATTTTACCACTAATGTGTGTTGAATTTTGAAAATCCGATATACATGGTTGTCATTAAGAAGTAAAATCTGGTTCAATGAGATTAAAATAATTTTTTGGTGAATAGTAACTTATTAAGTTTTTAATCGCGATTAGTGGTAATTAGTGTAGTTTAAGGTAAAAATAATGCTTTAATAATATGAAATGACCTAGACACATGTCCCAACCTTATTGGTTGTGTCATGGCCGACCAAGACAATCCATGGGTCAACTTGGGGACCCCATGGAGACATTTTGGTTGGGAAATGACATAAATAACCTTTTATTTAATGTAAAGGTAAAAATGACAGAAACATAATATGTTTTACGAAAACAATTTTTACATGGGGTTATAAAGATCATATATTTGATTATAAATAGTCATTGGAAATATAAAATGATTTCCTACATCATAGTATTTTTTTTATGATTTCTAGACATTAAATAAATTAAATTATTTATGACATAATAATGATGCAGCGATGGCATCATTATTTGACGATTTAAATAAAATGGAAAGACAATGTAAAATCTATGAACTACACAAGGAAAAACCAATTGTATGAGTGGATTTAGAACCCTTATCACCTTATCCACGAATTATATCAATGTGGGATCTTTTAAAACCGAAACACATATTCGAATAAAGTAATATTTCTTTACTTTCCAAAAGTTCCCCTCCTCTCCTCTTATAAAAGGCCCCCACCTCTACCTCATTTCACACACTCCTCAAGCCTTTGGCTCGGCCATCCCCTGCCCATTTACTCTCTCCACATCCCTCTCCTCATCCTAGAGGATTCACTTTGGGCAGAATCCTTTCCAAGGAAGCCTTTAGGCTCAAATCAAAAGGAGTTACACTTTTAAAGGTAATTCATTCTCTCATGTTCATTTGTCTTATTTTGCTTCTCCAACCCCCTAAACTCTTTTTTTTACTTCTTTTGTAACAACACCAGTATCTTCAATATACTAGGATGTTGTTATAAGATTTATTTGAGCTATAGTCTCACACAACTACATCAAATGGTTAATGAACATACGGTTTACGTGGATGGCGAAATTCTGCCTCCCGAAACGATGATTGTTCAATACTCATTTAACACCTTCAAAGGTGGCCATTATGATGTCACTATTTTTATATATGATATATAATATGTTTATGTTTTCCTTAAGCTTATGTTTTTTACATTTTGGGCATACCTTTATGGTTTCCATTATGGGTAAACACGATATCTTCATTTTAGGAAGTGCGGACTACCGCCCCCTGAAAGTGATTTGATTCGTTAATACCATATGTGGGATGTGTAAAGGATAAAGTTAATGATATTATATATGTTATTATACTGGAATTATAATATACTCTTATATCATTATGATTCCATTCCAGAAAATATGAAATAGAAATGGAAGTAGCGTTCATGCGTACGTACGGCTTACCGTCTCCATGAACGGTTCATTTCATTTCATACCTCTAAATGTTATGTAATATTATAAATACATGTATATGATGAATATATATGATATATATGTTATCCAAATCATTAATATCATTCTGTATATAACGAACCTATGACCAAATTAACAACATGTAAGTGTAAGAAGTCTATTTTTGACTTAAGAACCAAATACCGACAAAATGAACATTATTAACTTAACTGATTACATGATGTTCATAACATGGTATAAAAGGAATAATGAACTTGAAAAAGATTCATAAGCAAGTAGAGATTAACTCAAGTTTATTATTCAGGAGATTAAAGAACGGTCGGGTCAAGTCGGATACGAGGTATGGGACTTCGTCTCAATCTCCTTTCATTGAGGCATATTTTATTTTATACACAACTTTCTTTTATACGGTGTATAAACCCCTTTGACTTTTACGTTTATTCAAAAGGAATATTTTTTATACGAAGCGTTTACTAAACAAAAAAAGGGAATGTTTTTGTCGTACGTATGCGGCGACAACGACTTCTCCGCCGTCGTGACCGTTATTTGAGTTTTGGCTTCCACTACAAGCCATACCTTTTTTTAAAACGAAAAATAAATACCATGTTTTACTTTTCTTTTATTTTGGTATTGAAAATGGTTTTCATAATGTTTTTATATCAATGTGTTGTATTGATATCTTGTGATTGAAAGGTGGATATGTTATGTTTCCTTTATACATGTTTTATGTTATATGAATTTTGTTATGGTTCTTGGGCATTATTATGAAGACGGGTGGTTCTGTGATAAACTAAGGGCGGGTGAGCCCGATATAGCTCTCCAATGCATTGGGTAACACGAAGGAGTGAAACGTTACGTTTTCTCCGAAGAGATTTTAGGGAATATACTGTGATGGGTATTCCAAACGTAACCAAGAGGGTTACTCCCTACGTAAGAATGCTATGAATGCCTCAAGTTACCTTTATAGCTTATGATTTCTATGATTTATTCATGATTTTATGAGGTATGTTAAAGTGCCTATGTTTTATGGGTAATGTATGATTTCATTCTTATGTATATAAGAACTCATGTTTCCTTTCCATGTTTTTTTAACCCATACTGAGTTTTTATGCTCATCCCATGTTTTTGAAATGTTTTTCACAGGTCAAGGGAAAGGTACATGATAAGATGATAGAGTCAAGGATGTGTCAAGAAATAATCCATGTTTTATTTTAAATGTGTTTCCATTGATGGGAATGAAGAATACTATCTTACTGTAACCACTTTGTTTATATGTGGAATGTAATGCATGTTTTATGATCTAATTCTCTAAAACTCTAAACCCGAAAAGGTCCTCAATGTGAAATCTTGTAATAACTCAAGTTTAAGTAATGTTTAAGGCTGGGGCCTTATACTCTTTCTCTCTTTTATTCTAAATTTTGAATTGTTTCATGTGATGTGTCAATTTACCGACATCCTATGTTATTCACATTCATATTCATTTGAAGGAATAAAATATGTTAATAAAACCTGGATAATGGATAAATCATATTGTGAAATTTATGTTAAAACCTAGTTAATGTTTAATAATTAACATTTATACGTAATACTAAATGTTATAAAAACATGTTTGTTTTTATTTAAAACCCACATGAATTAACATAAAATGTTCATCTTTAACAGTAATCTAATTATTCAACCTTAAAATCTATAAAAAATTATTATAATATCATTTGAACATATATAGTATCATTAAAATATTATATCAACATTTTTGGATATTTAACCAGATTTTACACGAACATCTCATTCATGTAAACAAGTGAAATGATCATGAAAAAAATAAAATGTACACTTTGGAATAATGAAATTTGTCACAATGGGTCATAAAAAATACTATAAATGAACTTAATAAACCCATAATTTATAAAATTAATGTAAAATAGTTTATTAATTTGTTAATTAATGAATATAATGTAATTATATATAATAATAAATTAAACAAAAATTTTGACATTCGGTAAGGGGAATTATTGAACCCAACTCCCTTTCATTGGGGTTTCCCTATGTCACCCCATTTTCTGTATGGATATACCTTTAATGTTTCTTATATATCATTTATTCATCATTATATTATCTTTTATGGGATATAAATGATACAAATATGGTTTTATGACATATAAAAAACATTATTGAAAAAAACATCATTCTAAAAACACATCTTTTACATCCCATAAGATTATTTCAACTTCACTCATAATTGATCATTCCTAAACCATGTTTGTTATTCCCTATTTCTTTTGGAAACCTAAATTTTTTTAATTAATGTATTAATTATTAGCTGAAACCCTTATCTTTAACTGGTTTATTTTAGGTCCATGGTTTCTATATGTTCTATTTAGAATTCATGAGAATGTAAATGTTATGATGTGATGGGTGTTTTTGGAAATAAATAGAGCATGTAAATTATATGATATGATAGGTGCATTCTAACATATATTGAAATAGGATACATTGGGTAATTAGATTTATCACCTCATAAATAGTGAAATATGTGTGAACATGTTGTTATAATTGTTAAAAATATGTGTGGTAACTGACCAGTGATACATGATGTTTCATTTTTATATATTCGTAAATTTCAATCCTTTTTATAATTCCTACTACAATTATTATGATCATTTTCTAATCTTATGAATATACTTATTATGCTCACCATATATTATATTTATTCTTATTCTTATATATCCTATAACAATGTTTTTAGATTTTCCATTTCGTTGATGTACATCCTCAATTGAATACCTGTACTTAGGATAAGATGAGTACCAATACGAAGAAAAAGAATAAGTAATTAAATAAATGTTAATATTTAATTTTTTAAATATTATGTATGGTACTTGTTTTCTCAAGATTGTAAAATTTTTTATCATGGTTGTGTAATTAGTTAATTCTTTTATCTATAAAATGATATGTATTGTTATGTAAGAAAAATAAGAGTCTCTATTGTGTGTATTAGGGAATGGTTTAGTTAATTTGGGAATAAGGATGATATAAATTTACTGAAAACCCTCAGTGGAAGACAATTTATATGTAAGAAAAAATGATGCCTTGTTTTATAAAATTCAAAACATAGTCATCCCACAAGATATGCCTTTTGACTTAATTTCACAAAGGATAAATTATTTATTCACAACATGTTGAATTATGTTTTGTTCTAAGTATAATTATTTTCTAAATTGGTCGGAACCCATAGAAACATGGTGAAAAACCAATGCAAGGGAAAATGAAATGATTACAGAAAGGACATTAATGGTTCATTGGGGGTGGAGTTAAAAATTACAGGGTAATACTTACACAGATATCTATGGTTATGAAGAAAAAATTAAATAACAAGGAACTCCCACCTTCACCAAAGGGGGTGAAACCAGATATCCATTCAATTATGTGACAATGAACACTAGTGTTTAGAAGATATTCCTATTCACTAGTCTTGATATAGGGGGTCTACTCAATTGAGAATATAATTTTCGTATTACACTATTCTAAGAGAGAGAATGTGACTCCTGTCATTAATCATCTAGATGGAGAGTCCATACAATGAAAGGTGTTGATTAAGAACACAAATCCAAATGATTAAATTGAAGAAATATAGTGACAATAAATTAAGATAATGTCTCTTAAAGATCATTTCCCACAAATTATTTTTACAATGATAAAGAGGGAATTCATTGAGATGATGAAAAAGAAAAAGGGGAATCTGTCATTTTATATGAATCAAATTTCAAAAGTCTTACATGGAACTCTTATGGTTAAATAATAAATAATGATAGAAATTTTGATAGACAATTTAATGGATTGAAATCATACCTTCAAAATAATCTAGAAATTATAAAATCTTGTATTTATGGTGAATTTCTTCTATATACTATAAAATTGGAGATGTAGTTTTAAGAATTTTCCCATGGATATGGTGATAATAAATTAATGATAAATTTTGAAGCTAGAGGATCTAATGAGAAAGGTGGGAAAAACAAAAAAAACACATGTAAAAAATGTTGGATGAAGAATCCTGGGAACTATATCAAAGGGATTGGGAAATGCTTTTTGTGTGGGAATGAAGGCCACTATGATCGGGAATTATGAAAAGACCTGTGGAAGAAGGAGAATGTGGTGGACAAAAGGAGAGTACCACCAATCGTCCAACACTACAATTATAGTGATCAAGGGAACTATAGAAGCCAGTGAACTAAATATTGAATTCTCATGGGTAATTAGCGTAAGCAATCACCAATGACAGAGGATAAAGGAAAAGCTTATTCCATAACTACTATAAGTGGAGAAGGAAAACAAATTCATTAAAGGTACACATCATATACACTAAATAATGAAAATATTCTTATTTCATTCTAGTTATACGCTTTGGTGTATATTTTTCATGATTTCTATAACTATTGAATCAAATATTTGAAACCATGATGTAGATATATCTATAAAAACATTAATTGGATCAATCAGTAAAACCCTGATATTGGACACTTCTACAGTAGTTATATGTGGGAATATTATTCTAGCAACTCTTGTGATACATCCCTTAATAGTATATGATACTATAATATGAACGGATTGGATCATGTAATATAGAAAACATAAAATTTGATTAAAAATGAATTATTTTTTTCATATTCAAAATAATCCCATGCTCCTCTACAAATTCATGTAAGAACTTGAATCTCATTTGGATAATAATTTGGAGACATGGGTGTTGATTCCCTATGGATAAGCATACCTAACTCAAATATTTTAGTATAAGGGGTGTGTCATCATTGGGTAAACTCCCATTGTAAGGGAATAATTTTATTTCTTCCCATAAGAGTTACCCAAACATCCCCCATATCTTGAGGTGGAGTTCTCAACATATTTCACACCTGAAGATACTACTATCTAAAAATGTCCCTATTAGATAGTCCCTATCTATCTGGACGATTTAAAGAAGAATCTATAAGATCATTTTGACAAAGGTTCCATTTTCCCAAATGCATCACCTTGGGGTGTAACAGTGCTTTATTTCAAGAAGATTTATGGATCAATTTGGATATGTATTGTTTATCGGTAACTCCACAAGATCAACCTTAATGAACACGTATTCTCTTCGAAGGACTAATGTGACATTCGATCAACTAATAGGAGTTTAGTACTTCCCGATGCATGGATATGGATTCTTGATATCATCAGTTAAAGGTGAAGATGGAAGATATTCAGATGACTACCATTTGTATAAGGTATGGGAACTAATATTTTCTAGTGATTCCCTTCGGAATTTCAAATTCCATAACAATCATCATAGATTTGATGAGTATAGACTTTAGACATTACCTTGATAATTTTTTTTTGTTTTTATCGATGATATTCTCATCTACTTGAAGATCATAGAGGAATGTGAAGAATATATATGTCTTATGATGGTGACATTGAAGAAGTAGATGTTGTATTCCATGTTTATAAAGTGTTACTTTTTGTTGAAAAATTCACATTCATGTGAGAAGTGATCAATTGTGATGTAATTTTTTTGACTCGTCAAAAGAGATATAAATTGATGAATATCCTAAACCCACTAGCTTCACGGAAATCCAAAATTTTCTTGTAATAGATAGGTACTACCAATGATTTGTGATAAAATTATCACCATTTTCTGGCCCGCTAGTTATGTGAATAAGGAACGAGATAATGTATGTCTAGATAGATGAATGTGTAGAAATATTTAATGAACTAATGAAGGGGATTATCACTGAACCTATAATAAAATTTAAAAAAAGTGTAGAAGGTATTTTTATTTATAGGGATTCTTTAAATAAAGGCTTGGGTTCGCCAACACCTCACGGTATTTGATAATCCAAGAGCAGAACAACCCTACGTATGATCTGGAGTTATCCACTGAGATTCTCCTTGAAAATATGGTGGTAATACCTAAATAGTGATTTGTGTGGCATATATAAAAATTAAAATAGCCTAATTTATATATTCAAACCAATGGAGACCAAAATGAATCAATGTATGTGGTTGGATCTAATCATGGAATATGATTTCTATACTAACTATCGTCCTGGAAAGGAAAATATGGTAGTCGGCTCTCTTAGTATAAAAGAACCACCTAATTTTTCCTTGATTTGGATTGGGAAAGACCCGATCCTCATAGACGTGAGACAGATGGATTTGAAAATCATTATAAAATGCAATACTTCATTAAAATCCAAATTTATTTCCTGAAAAATATTCCAGAGATGATTAAGGAGGAACAAAGTGATGATTTGGAGTTATGAAAGTAGGTGAATGTAGTAACGAAGGGGTAGATGAAATGATTTTGTGAATGGTTTTGTAAATAGTATTTGTGATCCTTCATCAACTGGGATAAGGAAGGGTCTATTGGATAATGAACTCAATAAAATTTTTGATATCCCTCCTGGGAGTACCATGATGTATAGTGATCTTCGTGAACACTTTTGGTGGGATAGCATGAAAATTATATTTTGGATTATATATAACAGTGCTCATATGTTAGCATGTTAATGTAGGGTGATAGAAGTCCCAATGGATGGTGAAACTATTTCTTATATACATGTTGAAATGGTAGATTGACCCTATGGAATTTATCATTGGTAACCCAATGACATCTTAGAGATGTAATGCAATATGGGATGTGGTGGACCAACTAAAAAATGAATGACCAATTTATATCTATCTGGGATGATTTATCACTTGAAAAAATTGTAGTGATATATGTAAAGCTAGTGGTCAGAATTCATGAGATTACACTCTCTGTTGTCTCTGATCTTGATCATTTGGATAGATCTATATTTTAAAGGAGTCTTCAACATGATTTGTGTAATGAATTAAATATTATTATGATATGTCACCACCAAAATGAGGGAAAATCGAAAAGTACTATTTAAAAACACAATGATATAAAAATATCATGAAAAATATCATTCATATGTGGATGGGATCATCATCATCCATTGGTTGAGTTCTCATACAACAATAACATCCACTCGTGTATTCATAGGGCTCTATATAATGCTGTGTATAGAAAGCGATTTAGAAATCCAAGCTATTCAGATGAATTTGGATAAATAAATCTAATTGGACACGATCTTGTGTAAGAGTTGATTGATAAGGTAAATTTCATCCTTCATAATATCAAATGTGATCGAATTCAGAGAATGATCAATGTTAAAAACCATCAAAATGAAATGTAGTTCTATTTTCGGGATAAATTCTTCCAAAAAATATCACCAAAATAGAGATTCACGTGGTTTGGAAAGAATGGTAATATTAGACTATGTTTCATAATCCCCCTTTAGATCCTTGAATGCATAAGAGTCATGTAATATCGATATTCACTTCCACTAAATATGACTCAAGTTCATGATGTGTTACATGTATTTCTCCTGAGGAAGTATATACCTAATCTGTCACATGTACTGAACTCAGATGTGGTACAACAAAAAGATGATCTCTCTTATTAGGAAAAACATGTAATAATTATGAACCAGATAATGAAGGTTCTATGTATAAACAAAACAGACTTTTTCAAAGGGTTATGGTAGAACCATATGTATTAAAAATAAACTCGGGAGCTAGAGGAGGCGATGATAGAGAATTACCCTCAATAGTTTTTGTAAAATGAAAATTCAAGGGTGAAATATCAAATGGGGGGTAGAATGTAAAGACCCAAGCATTTATCAATGTATTTTCTCCTGGCTAATATTATGGTCATATAGTATGAATCCAATTATATCTCATATATATCATAATAATTAATTTCTAAAATAATTAATGAAATTATAAGTATGTCAAGAATGTATTGAACTAATAATAATGAAATAATAACTAGACCATTAAAATAGTAATATAAGACATATAAATAATAAAAAACCCACATGTATATTATCCTCAATAATTAAATTATAAATAATATTGATGTATCATAAAAATAAAAGTATGGAATAATTATATCACAATCTATGTAAATAAATGTTTTAAAAATTTCTAATTATGTGTTGGAATTTTTTTAAATCATAAATATTTAATAGTAATTTTATGATTAATTTAATTATATATAAAAAATTATTTTCATAAATAGTATTTATAATTTCATATTTTTCTGTCTTATGATTTTAAGATCATTTTATAATAAAATGAGTAATTTCTACGGTGTTGTGAAATGAGTTATAATTTTAATAATTGTATTCTACAAGTAAATGATCATTTTGAAAAATAATAAATTACTCATATTTATAATATTACTTTAATAACATTTAGTCAAATTTTGAATTTTACACATCATAAAACAATTAGGGTGTGTTTTGGTGTTTTTTAAAACATATTGAATTTTCGATGAATAGTAATATATAATAATTTAAGATAACAGCAAAGTATATGAAGTTTGTATTAATATATGATATATGGATGATTTTTGCATAAAATATATAACTATCCTAATTAATTCTATATATTTAGTGATATTTCATTAACTATTCTTATTATTGATCTAAAATAATAATCTAATGAATATAATAATAAGAAAACACCCATGTCCTCTACTATAAATGACACCCCACACCACAACTTTAATTGACACCTATACTGATTTAATCTTTGTCTTAATTCGAACCAAATAAATAACTTATACCCCCACCATATCCCGGATCAGTTGGTTTCAGGAAAATACTAAAGCCTTTTCTTTACATAGGTTCTTATGGGGGAGAAATTGAAGAGGTAAATTCCTATTTCTTTTCATTTAATTTCTTTTCAATTTTTTGTATTTTGGTTCTCTCATCACCTACCATCACCCAAATGACATGATAACTCTAGTAAATTTTATATGCTAGAATATATAATGTTAATTGACTATAAATCATTAAAATCACCCCCTCACTCTTTTATTCAAAAAATGAAATAGTCGCTCACGAAGTGCGAATTTATCGATATTGTGGGAGATATACTTTTATTTTCCATTCACACCTTCAAGGTTGTTAATAGAACAATTATAACAGTTGAAAAATATTTTAAAATTTATGTTACAACCATCCTTATGTTATAATGCTATCTTTTATACATAATAATATTTTATATGATAAAACAACTATGTTGTTTTTTGATAAACCGCAAAAATTAACCGAAAATGATCATCATTAACTTTTATCTAATTATTCATCCTCACATATTATAAAATAATTATGTAAAATATAATTTAAAATTATGGAAGATATTTAATAACATATAATATCAATTCTAGATATTTGTCCTCAATTTAGGTGAACTTCCATTCTTGTATACATGTAACCAATCATGAAAACTATAAAAACGAACAATAATGAATGATGAAATCATAATATATAACTCATCTTAATGATAATAAATGAAATTAAAAAAACTATATTGAATAAATGGTTTCTATAAAAGTTTTTTTAATTTTCAATTAGTCTATATATATACTAATGTAGGATTTTGTCCTACTTATGTGTCACCATCAAAGCCCTCCACTTTTCCCTCCCCCTCTATTTCTTCATTCCCACTATCCACATTGTCCCACTCTTGGGATATTTCTCTCTTATGATTAGGGTTCTAGAAGACTTCTATCTTTATCTTCATCATCACTCACCCTCAAACTGCAATGGCTACGGCTCCTCCATTTTGGATCCTAGGGCTCATAGTAGCGATATCCCTCCACTCTTCCTACAATACCCATATGACACCTACACCGTACTCCTCCAGATTTCGATTCTCTTCAACTTTGGTTCCAATTATCGATTCTCCTAATCCTGTCCCGCAATTCCAGTCTAGCAACGCTGGTTTTTTTCATCATCTAACTCCTTTGAGAGAACACTTCCTCTATTTAAAAGTAACCTTATTCCATCTCATCAAACCCCATATGACTCATGATTTCCATAGGTTCTTCCTATATTACAAAATATTTTTTTCTTCTATTGTATCCACCACAACTTAAAACCCAGTTATGATTTTCATCATAGTCGACCTACTGCCATGTCTATATTAGAGATCTCATTCTTCTAAAGACCTCCAGCTGACGTGATACTCTCCCTTAATCTATTACCACATTGTCTTTGGATTCTCTAGAACAAACATTATCCATCACATAATACACTTCTATTCCTTTGAAGAAATTGCGACAGGTCATTCCACATACAGTAATCTATTCTTCCATACTTGTATATAAATTAATCATTATTAATTTTATACAGCTATCCACACTATTATTTAGATTTATTCTGTAATTTATTTTCCATTCAACATCAACTATATTTTGTAGTAGATATTTATGTTATGTGTCTTAGAGATGAACGGTTTGATGTTTTTTTATTTTTCAAGAAATTGTGATGGGTCATTAGAGATACAATAATTTGTTCTTCCATACTATTATATACATTAAATTTTATGAATTTTCTATATTTTTGTTGGCACTAATTATTATCTATCAGTAGTGATTTATTATTTCATTCGACAACAACAATATTTTGAAGTAGTTATTTATAGTATGTGTCTTAAAAATGAACTGTAGGATTCTTTTATTGTTTATGAAGAAATAATAAGATATATAATTCCCCCCAACGAGCTTATAGCTACAACATTTTTATTGAAGGGATTTTCCAAACTAGGAATCTCGAGAAAGGTATGTGCTTAATTTAATATAATAGTTTGGAGCAGTTTGTCATTTCATTTTCATACATGTCATACCAAATTCTATGATATACTTTATTTTCACATTTTTTTTATATTGCATGATAATTGTAATGGTGCCCAATGTGTTTACATGTCATCTTTAATTTATGTTTGTTTTTTACAGTATCCATTTTTTGAATTCAATTAAAACACATATTAATAAGAATTATCCTAATATATTTTTCTATTAATTAAATGTTATATTTTTTCCACTTCTGCTACTTACTTAGGTATGTGATGTGAAATCATTTTGTTTTTAAAGAGTATCCACATCGACAATGAGTAAATATCTCGGATAATGGATTTGATGTATTCTGGATGGTATGGAAAAGTTTGATTTTCAAGACTTCATTATGTTTTTCATTTCCATGACTGATTTTTTTTGAAGGATATGGATGATCGTGTTTTCAAGCATTATTTTTGTTTTTTAAACCCATTTAGAATGTGTTGTGATCATGTTTAGAATCATTTTTTAAATCTACTATGAACATAATCTCTTTTCATCCATCATTTTATGATGAAATTTATCCATATCTTATGCAATTTCTATATGATATTTTCTATTATTCTTGTTTTCGGATGTAGTATGATATTTTTATCATTATTTTCAAATCATTCAATTACTTATGTTATTTGAGTTGGAATATAACAAATGGTGATATGTGATTCTTAATTTTCTGTATCCTTTTCCAATTATTTATATTTTGGTGTCTATGAAGCATGAGAAAGATACTTTAGTGACATGCTTTATGATCAAGTAACCTATACTAACTGGAACAAACCACTGTTGATTTCCATGATATCAGGTTTGTATACTCTATTTATTTAAATGTCATATCACACTACTAAAGTAAGAGTTAATTAAATAGGTATAGTGGAAATCATATATATCATCCATTACTATATCTCTAAATCTATATGTGGAATGACTAGATTGTTACATACTGATGACCATGAAATAGATAACATAGAGAAATAAGGGGGTGATCTTTTGGGGTTGATTTGTTCCACATGAAGTAGCTAGGATGTGTCTTGAGAGCTCATTGTGTGATGTGATTGATAATATGGGTGACACATTAGACTCTAATAATCCATTTCCATTTACTTATCATTTTAGTTATCCATAAAATTGGTTAATGTTGACTTATTTTCTTATTCAATTATTGTTCTGAGACATATGTCAATCTATTATGTAAGCTCACCCAACTCATAACATTGTCCCTCTTCCTTCACCACTATCGGATCATAGTACAGGTATGCTGTAAACTATAATCAACTGATTCAATTTTAGGTTTTATGTAGATTATCATGTGGGTATACATAATAAATTTTTAATTAAAATGGTTTAATTTTTAAATTTAGTGTTTTTTATTCATTCCATTATTTTAAAATTTTCACTTTATAACATATAATTTATTGAATTTTCAGGTATTTCTGGATCATTGGTGCATGAATCATTATCAATATGTTTGAAATTTTCATCTAATGCCATCATGATTTGAATGAATCTATTATTTAGTGTGGATTCATGTTATAGTTATAGGTTATTGTGGCAAGTTATTGTGGCCCATGAAAAATTTTAATCATTTATTAGTAGCTATAAAATTGATACTTTTAATTATTTTTAATTCCTCAAAATGTGTGAATTACATGATAATTTTCATTATGTATTCATATAGTAATATTTATTATATTTTTATTTATTTTAGTAGACCTCATTCCCAAATACTAAAATATATAAAAATGTAAATGAATTCAATATGAGAGAGATATCATATCCTATTTCTAAAACTGGGTATCAGATTTTCATATTTTTAGGCTAGGAATAATGACTTCATGTCAAATATAGAAATCATATGAATTGGTTGGAAATGAATACCATTCAAAAATTTTATACGAAGACTATTAATTTTTTGTGACTTCACTATTGATAGTTCTATGATTTAAATAATCATCATTGATTGGATGATAGATAATTTTTCTATGATATTATCTTTCATCTTGATACTAATATATCTTTATTTTTTTGAAGGGCATGAATAAAAAATTAATAGTTTTATGTTTTTATGTTAAATTAGTAAGCTATTGTATTTTAGGGTTATGTTATCATTCAGGAAGATGCTAGGATTCATTGAATAAACTATAAATTTTTTGGAAAACTAGATTTACTTGGGATTGTTGTAGTTGTGAATTTTCTTCTATCACTAAGAATAATTTTCATCCTAATGGTTTTGGAAAAGGTTATGAAATCATAAGGAGATATTTTTGGGTAAGAAATTCAAATTGAATTTTTCATTAGATGAACTAGTTGAAACTTCAAATAGAAAATTGTGAAACATTAAGAAAATCTTTAGTTTCTCATTGAAACTAAATTAAAAATTGGATTAAAGCTAAATGATTCAATGAAATTCTAAATATAATATAGATATTTTTTTCTACTTGTCATTATTTTATTGTTTTTCATCTTGAAATAAATATTTCTAATTGTCTTTTCTTGAAGATACTGGATGTTTTGTTGTTTATAGAGTCATAATTCTTCCCAGGTTGGAGTTACTTCTTTTGAAATAAGATCTATTTCTTGAAATATTTCTCAATATGATGAAACCAGCTGTTCATATCAGAATACAGAGGCATTGTAACTTTTTTTATACAGCCTCTAGTTTCTCAAATTTTCCAAAAGTTCAAATATGCAGAACTGGAGTTCAAGAAATTCATCATGCTGGGAAAATATTCGACCACTCCATGAAAAAATGGGGTGCCACCAAACCAATCATTACACACCGTTTACCCTACCAAGATATGTCCATTTAAGTTCCCAAAAATAGAGTGGACACATAAGAGAGGTATTCATGTCACCTGGGAAAAATTCATTACATATTCTTCCATTAATTTGTATTAATGTCATCATTTATTGTCTTATGCACTTTGAACTTAGTGTTGCATTTTCTTCCTCATCTGATCATTCTGCACATTGAGGTTTTCTACAATGAAACAAAACCTTTTTTGGTTTCAAATGATACAAGACTTCTCAAATAATTATTTTCCTTAAATTAATTTCTTGAATGTCATCACAAAATGAAAAAGATAGATGTAAATTTTTTCAGTTCCAAAATATATGAATATGAATTCATAGTTCCAATTACTAATATAAAATTATCATTTGACAAAGGTTTAATATCTTTTAGTGTCATTTAATAATTTCTATTAATATGGTAAACATTAGTATTTTTGTTTTAACATTTGTTATATAATAATATATTAAGAAGTGTTCCAACCTTAGTCCTTATAATATCTAAGGTTCATAGCTTGATCCAAACGGACTTTAGTGTAACTTTCCATTCTGTTTATTTTAATTTAAGTTAGTGAATTTTTTATTTAACACTTGGGATATAAATATCATATCTGATAAGCCACTCTGCAAGTTGTTTATTAAAATTGATATCATGGAAGTAAATATATATTTTAAAAATTATATTTGGATATCATACTCGACTATTTACAAAAAATGAAGGCTATGAATATTCCAAATAAAATAATTTATATATAACATTATTCAAAACTATACTAAAACATTATTTACATTTAAAAAACACTTAGTAAAATATTTAATCTATGCAGCTACATATAAATCATATTAGAAAATTATTCATTAAAAAATCCATGAAGATTGTTTGCACCATTTATTGAATGTGTGGAAGTGTCACAAAAAGGATATACGAAAGTATTATAACCTTAATAATATAATATATATATTTAAACAAATATAATTTTAATAATGTTATCCTTTTTAACATAGTCATTATAATATCGTAAAAAATCACAAAACATAACTAACACGATAAAAAATCATTGTATCATGATGACATGGATCATTTGAAATAATAATATCAATATTAAAAAAATTATAATTATTTTTAGGGAAATTAAAATTCAATAAATAATAATTTATGTAAGTACATATATTAATAAGTAATTTCTTCTCACTTATTTTTCATTGTGATCCCTATGAAATTTGTATGTGTCCTGTTATATTTTCATATTACTAATACATATGAAATAAAAAAATTATGGTTTAATTTTCTATATATTATAAAAAATGTAATATTATAATAATACAATAAATCACTCAAAAATATCACCAGTTTAAGAGAATAACCATTATTTTTTCATTAAGGTGGAATGAAGATGAAAAAAACAGATTTTCCATTATAATATAATTTTAAATCAAAAATAATATAATAAGGAATAATATTAATAAACTATATATGTTTTTTACAAGTAAATAAACAAAAGGACACAAAAACGATATATCTATTAGAAAATGTATGATATATATTTATATATTCAATTATGGAATTCCTAAATATGTACATAAATGTTCATGAAATATATGTAAGATACAGAAAATAATAAATTGAACGGTTATTTTAAATGGTGCACATGGAAATGGTAGGGGATACATCTATTTTTGGTAATGGGTATCTATGTGAACTTCACTATGAATATGTCAGAATGACATTGCTGTGGAATCCAAGGATGAGAATGGGTGAAAAAAACATCTGTAAACAGTTCAACATAGTTTCTACAATGACAAGTATTTCTTCTACAGAGGTATATAACATTTATCATGACTGAATTATATTTTCATGACAATATTTTGAGTAAACTAAAATAAATTTATTCATGTTGTTTTCATATCTTTACAAGATTATATTTTCATGACACCATGTCATATATTGTTTCATATTTATCCAAATAATTTTTTTATTAAATCTCATTTAGTTTTTTTGTTATTTTACTTAACCAGGTTTCTGACATAAAATCTCTCATCTATAATGATTTATTTCATTAAAAGTTTTTTTGAATGTCCCTTCTTCTTCACACCACTCCAACAATTATTTAAAAAATCAAAAACAATATTATACCATATTGTGTATATGTTAATAGATATGATTTATGATGTACAACACTACAATGGTGATTTTATCCTTATTATCGATTGTGGAAACTTTTTTTCTCTACTCATTTTATTGTGTACTAATACACTATAAAATTGATATGCCATTTTCTAATATTTAGTGTTTGTTTCCAGTAAAACTAATTTTAATTTTTTTTTATTTTTCATTTTTTCTTGCTACAGAGTTGGACTATAATTGTATGAAAATGTCTAGGTGTGGGGATCCACTTCAGCAAAAACTCACTGATCTGCTATGGATTTAGTAACATGAGTTTCCAAAAAATATTATGTTGTATCTGCACACCAAAAACTATCAAATATTTGATATTTTTTTAATATCTCCCAATTTTATACCATTGGATTTCTTATGTCTCAACCTACTGTTATATATGACTCATTTATTTATATTTAGCATTCCAATTTTCTTGTATCGTATTTAATTCTTAATTTCTATAATTTAAAATGTATGTTATTCTACTACTACCTTATGAGAAACTAAATATATTCCAATATTCCTTGTCATTACATTTCCATATAAATATAAGATTAATTTGTATACATTGTTATGTTTTAAATCTATTATTGAATTTTGAAAATAACCATTCACTTCTAGGGCATCGTGCGTATGTATGGGTGAGATAGAAGTAAATATAATATGAATATACATGATAATAAAGTGATGAAATCATTTAGGCATAAGGTAAGGGGAATTATCAAACCCAACTCAAATTATTTGGGTTTCCCGTCATTCAACCAATTTTTATTATATATATTCTATTAATGTTCCATATATATAATTAATTCATTGTAATCTTATATTTTATGGGATATACATTTTACAAATGTGGTTTTATGAATATTGATTTTTTTTTCAAAAAAAATATTTCTTTCTGAAAAAACATATTTTATTTCACAGGATATTGTTTCTTCTTCACTCAATGTTAATCATTAATATAACATGTATATTATTCCCAATTTCATTTGGGGACCCCAATGATTATTCATTAATTTATTTTGTATAAAATTAAAGCCATTTCAATCCATGATTTATTTTATTTCCAATGATGATATATGTTCTACATGAAATGCATTATATTTTAAATATTATGATGTAATGGGTGTACTAAGAATTATATACAGAATGTAAATGATAAGATGTGATGGGTTAAACTTAAATTATATAGTGCACTAATCCATTAGGTAATTTTATTATATCATGTGAAAAAGAGAAATATGGATGAAGATGATATTAGATCTATTCACAACTATGTGTGGTAGTTAACCACTAAGACTAGATGTTTCCGTTTTAGGTATTTCCACATTTCAAGTATTTTTCTAATGCATCGTCTCAGGATTATGAACGAAAGACTAAATTATGATTATAATTATTATTATCACACCATGTTATATTTATTTAATTTCATATCTATCCTTTTACTAGTCTTTTAGATCACTAGTTAATTACATGTGTGACGTCAACTGATTACATGTACTAAGGAGAACATGACAGAAAATAAGAAGATAAAAATGAATGAATTTAATAATTAACTATGTTTAATTTTGTAAATTCATATTATGGTCTTAGTTTTCCCAAGACACAAAACCTTTGTATCCTGGTTGTGTAATGACTTTAATTTGTTTATCAAAAAATTGATGTAAAAAGTTATGTAAAAAAATAGGTGTTGTAATAATAACTAAGATGTGGTTGTTTAATATAAAAAATGGGGAAAAATAAAAATAATTGGGATATTAAAATTGTACTATCATGGTTTATGTGAAGATATATAAGAGTTTATCCATTACCAAAATTACATTCCAACTACCTATATGTGAATAAAATAGTAAATGTTAAGTTGAAAACCTATTAAAATTCAACACTATTATAATAAAATATAGATTTAGAATTCAACAAATTATTTAAAACATTAAAAAAAGATGAGAATATTGGGATATTTATATAATATATATTTTGAAATAAAAAATTTTTGGATAATAATTACTTGTACTTTTATAAAAAATCATTTGAGAGCCCCAAAGGTCGTGTTTTTTGAAATCTATACATAACAATGTTTAATTTTATCTCTAAAGGGTGTGGGGAATCAGTTAAAATAATATATATATGAATAAATTAGAACCATTATTATATTATCATTCAAATGTAGAATAAAACTATGGATACAACTAGGTATCTATTTTAGAATACAAATATATTTCCTATGAAAATTATTATAATCCTAAAGTCTCATCGAACAAACCCATAATCAAAATGAAAATGGTGATATTCCTCATATAACATTGGTTTTCCAAATTAGGTATGTTTTTCTGAGAAGTAAAATATGAAACCATATATAGTTGTGAGAAAATAATATATCTTATATAATTGATATTGAATCTTGTATTCTTGAATGGGAACTTCTCTATCATATTAGTACAAATAAGGTTATTCTACTGAATGGTTCATGTGATACACAATAAATTGTAACATAATGAAATAAAATAATAATCATGTATAAAATAAGTATGTAGATGGAGAATGATAATGAAATATAATCCATATTGTTACCAGATAAAGAACTATTTTATTAAATAATTAATTATTATAAGAAATATAACATAATTATTAAAGGGGATTAGAATATTTATCAAGGGAACTATGTTGTGAAAACAAGAAATGAGAATGTATATTTTTTAAAACTAGAGATGTAGTGATAGACTTGAGATGATATTCATGGTCAATAATTGTCTTATACAATTGATTTTATAGATATTAGTGGTATAGATGACGTGGGAATGAATGGATTTGTTGTATACTAAGTCGAGGGATTTATTTTTGTTACTCAACCTCATTTAATTAATGGTTTAATTAGTATAAATATAATTAGATGAACATAGGGGGTATTTATAGAGTGAAAGTGGAAGCTTATGAAATATACTAATTATTGGAAATTCAATGGGAAAATAGTTTAGAAGATATCAATGGAAAAAAATGAAATATATATTTTTATCTCTAGTTCTAGGAGATAAGGGAGATTTTATTTAGACTCTTAATTAGAAGTTATTGGCAAGGGATACTCATAGATGAGAATATTTATAGTTTTGTTAGTTTTTTATCATAATTATATAATCAATTAAATTAATATTTTCTATATAGTATTGCAAAAAAATGGATTTCCCCACATTCTTCTCAAATTAGTTTAAGTCTACTATTTCAGCCACTATCCCTAACACATAGTCACTTATTAATTCCTTTTGGATAATTTAAACTTATAAGTATAATTTATTAAATAAATATTACCATATTTAATTTATTTATTTATTCGTAGAAAAATTATAGGTTGTTCTATATAATAAATTAATGAGATCACTATAAAAATAAAAAATATAAATTCAATGATCTCATTACCAAATCCTTATATTACAAAGGAAATCAAATACAAATGAGTGTGTAATTTGTAATATTAGGGAGACTATACCCTCTAATATAAATGATGAATAAAACTTATTTATGAAAAATACATCAATTACCACCTCACCATATGCATTAGAGTGATTTTAGATATATGAAACTGGTTGTGAAAAATGAATATTTAATGTTTTAAATTATATATATATATATTAGTATACTAGATATCCATTGGATGGTCATATATATATAGGAAGGAATTAAAAAATGAAACATCATCGACATGAAACCAAATATCCACCCAGTTTTAGAATAAAAATCCTTCAACATTCTACCAGTGTATCCACTATACAGTCATCAAGCTAACCACTAGTAGTAGGGACATTATCATTTCAAATATCATGAATCATAATATTTTCACATGTACTGGTGGGCTTATATAGGGTTTGATGATGGATTTTTTAGGTCACTGATACTGGTGTCCCTTGATAATATCTAAAATAATATTAGTGTATTGAATGTGAATCATTCAATAAATAAAATAAAAATCAACCTACTTTACTCCATGGATGACTAGTCATATATGATAAAGATACCTTGGTGATCTATTTTTGTAATGGGATAATGCAAAAAGAGTATGTTTAAACCCCAAGGGAGAATGATGTTTCCCCCAACATACCATAAACTGAGAAAAATTCCCTTTCCATATACATGTGTTGTTACTGAATGATGAATCAAAAAATCTAATTTAGATAACACCCCCATAATTCTCAACTAATAATATGAAAGTAGTTCTAAATAAGGAGAATGAGTCACTCCAAACTGGTGATTTAAATAACCAGTCATTTTCCACAGATTCCTATAGTATATCCAATGTACGGTTTTGTGGTCTTCAAAATAACCTAGGGTTCTGATATATAGATGATTCCAAAAATCCACTTGTATTGAAAAAAAAATCTTAAGATCATTTATGTGTTCACATGACCATGAATGTTTCCTACCAATTGTGAGTAGCACCACCATCTTTTGATGTTTATAACCCAATAAATCCTCATCCCCATAATTTGGAAAGAGATACCACCCATTTACCATCCCAATGAAACACATAACCCCATTTCCACATAGGTCACAACCATTACATTCCTAGGGAATAAAATATAGGTATTCATCCCATTAACCATAAAATTACATGGCATGAAGACAATCTCAAAATCCTCTAACTAATATTCTAAGACAAATTCATACACATCCTAACACATTATTTAATACCCAAAAGTAAAAAAATTGACTTCTCCCATGAAAAATTAAATAAAAAAGATACGCTGTTATTAGTTTTAGATAATATAAAACATACACCCACAATTCACAAGACACATAACCAAATATACAATAGTGGAACTATATAGTAAAAACCTACTGGATAGTTCCATGAAACGTTATATAAAATATCATTGACTGATTTTAAAATGGTCCAATAAAAAAAGAAAAAAAGTAAATATGAAATGTGTGTTTTGATTAAACTCACGAAAATGTAAAATCATTCTATAAAAACTATAGGAAATAAATTATTACTATGAGGGACACAAAACTATTAATTAATTAATGATTGGATGAAAACTGACCATAAATATAAATGTGTATGATTGATTAATTAAAGAGTGGAGTGGTTTGACAACCCATATACAGATGAGAAAAAATGATATTACATGGAAATTTAAATAAAAAAGTCATCAAATTAAACCAAACTATTAAATTAAGACACCATAGATTCCCATGGGGAACCTTGTCACAGACTATTTGGAATTTAGTACAAACTGTGCACTTATTCCACGGTCACTAAGTGAATGGGTCTTCCCAATGTATATCAAAATCATTTTCAGGTCCCACGATGAGACATGTACTAGTCCATGGGGAACATAGTGAATGTTTTATTCCAAGGATAGATGACACATTCTTCTTCTATCTTCAAAAAACTACCCATATGAAAGCACCAACCCCTTGAACACATCAAACATGAAAGATTAACCATGAGAAGTCCAAATATATCCTCCTATATCCACCACAAAATAAATAATGCTTTACATCATATCCGCAAAAATAAAACTAATACCTGATATGTATCCAATAACACCAATAAATGTCCCTATCCAAAACAATATCCATCTAGCTTATTAGATATCTGAATATATATGAATATACTAACCAAATATTACTATCACCTACAACTATTACCAATTGAAGATTTGTTATTAATTCCAATCATGATCCCACCCCACCGATGTTGTCTACAACCTATCACATCACATCTATGATACCTAACATTACAATAGATTTGTACCCAACAACAACCCCAAATATCTCATGTATATCCCAACAACATACAAGGATGATTCATTAAGAATACTATTACCACATACCATACTTTATTCCCATTCATTGATAATCACATGTTCCATTATCTTCCACACGGCACACAATGTTCACTAGTACCCATCCTAAAGAACCAAATCCCATGTAATGACAACATAAATCTATCTGTCAATATCTAACAAGTTACCTTATGAAAACTTGTCTTGATCATATACAACTGAAATAATGCATGATCCATTGAATCATGACCCTATTAAAGATTTAATGATTTCATTATTTGCATTCTCTACTATTGATTACATCAACATAAAAGAAGACTTATATTTATAGATTGACTCTATGTATTGAATTCTGAGTCTTTTATTTTTTATAAAATGGAAAATTATGAGACTGAAAACCCCTTCTTTGATATTCTATAGAATTCTTAATTCTACGAGTCCCATGTTCTATAATTTGATACAACCATAACTGTATGAATCATTAAAGGTACTAAAATTTCTATCAAAGATCAATTTACAAATATAATCACATAGACACCTTCAAGCATGGTTTATGAATTTCTCTACCCTTTGGGGCATTACCAAACATATTCCAGAGTTTCAACTGATCTCTTCCATACAGACATTGTCACATTAGACATTATAGTTCAATATAAATTTGAAACAAATATATTCTCAATAAAAATAAAAAATATTGAATATAACAAATATGTAATACGATAATGGAAATCACATCTCCAAATATAATAAACATCCATACCCACACCGATGATTTGTTCTTCATAATCTCATTTTTCCATATACCCAGTCAAGGATCAAGTACCTTACACATTACTATCTAATTGGATATATCTGATCAGTAATGGAATCATGAGTTGATTATATATGTGTATAATTCCAATAAGAGTCTATATAGGGATTTCAAATATTGTATTTTATTTACACATTATAAAAAAAAGAATATTGGTATCTAAAATAAGAATCACGTGTATGTTTCTATGTTTCATTTCAGTCAAATGTTCCTACAATGATGCATTGGTACCAACTATTTCTCACTAACTAAGAGTCTAAATACATTAATTGATGAAATAAAATTTAATATCGACACAAATCAAATAACTAAAATTGAATACAAAAAAACAAAACAAAAATCCGAGTTACCATGGGAGCATGGATTTGATATCAAACATATATTGGAAATTCTTATTATATGATTTCCAATACAATTCCAAACGCAACCAAATACCTCCATAAACAATACCTAAAATATAATAATAAAAAAACATCATGGTTTTAAAAAAATACATTACCTATATCAAATGAAAGGTACTCAATCTGATGATCCACTAACATAATAATTCACCTTCTCATGCTAGAAGATACTGAATATATTTGAGGGTCCTGGAGGTTATAGTTCAGATACTACTCCTGCTAATATATATGATAAAAAATATTGAATAAAAATACATTATCACTCAACACATTATTTCATTAGTTGTTCATCTAGAAATATAACACCGTTAATTAAAAATGACATACGTAATGCCTCATAAAAATAAAATTTAAACTAGATAACTCATAGGATAATCATATATTGATTATTAAAATACATATAAATAGAAAAAACATATAAATGACCTCAGGGATAAACCTGGTGATTCCCCAAAAATTCTACAATATTCTTCACATACTTCAAATAAACTTTAATCCTACTATTTTACAGTTATAGGGCCAATTCAAATACCTATCTAAGAATTAATAATGTTTTTTGTGTATATGAGGCCCCTTATTAGGTGAGAATTTTAAGGATTACCTCGACTATTTATCTATATAATATCGATAATCTTATGGGTGTATGAACTTTGTAGTGTTTAATATCTAATAAAATCAAATCAACATTACTATTCAATTGAAAACCAACTCAACATGATATAATCCATAGTTGACCATCCACGAGTGGGAACTAAAAATTATTTTTCCAATTTTTGAGTTGGATAAATCTCTTATGGTTTGTGCACACCATGGGAAGTATGATGTATGACCACTCATCCTACATCCATGAGACAAATCATTTCCATACCCATGGACACCATGTGAATGAGGAATCACTAATACATATTCCAAAACTAACCACTATATGACATAGATCATTATCCATAAATAATTTGAGACATCAAGAGAATTCATCTTCGAAATGACCATCTCAATCACCCCTAAAAACACAAACACCTATAGTGTATCCCCTTTCAATTTTAATTGTCAATAGAATGAAACTAGGAAATTATTTAGCTAAGGATAATGTAATTTTTCTAGTGACCACCCCTACCTTCTAGGAACCTCTTATTTTTCATATGAATCTAATAACATCAAACACATGCTGAGAAAAATCACTAATATCATACCAGAAAAAATGTTGAACCAATATTTACCCACAATTTCTAAATGAAATATCACCCTTCATAAATTATAATGAAGCACAAGTCTCTATAAGAAAATGAGAAATATTTTTCATGTTATCAAGGAACCACATTATGTAACACATATGATAAACTACACCATCGTAATATGCTAGAATATTCTAATAAATCACAAAAAATCCAACCAAAAAACACTCAATCATTACATATCTATTAAATAAACTCCTAGTATAACCCTCGAGAATATCTCCTGGATAGAATAAATTAGATTTGATTCCATTATCATATTCAAAAATGATCATACTCATGGTAAAATAACAAATAATTCAAAAATAATAATTTAAAATTGGTAATATCGTCACAGAAACATGCTATGAATGATCATTCAGTTGAATGAAATGGATTAATGAATTCACCGAGGTGGTTAAATTGGTTGCAAACATGAAACTCTCTCTTTATTACATTAAATAATTAGTAAGTGTAATCTAAAATGGTTGTGTTTCCTACATCAAATAAATCCAATATGTTTTCAGGTAATTGGTAAATCATAAAATATATTATAACATTACAAGTTCTTTGACACTATAAGGGGAAACTATGGATATTAATTGAAATTATCTCAAGAATCAAGAACATATATGGATTTGATGATTAAAAGATAAATACCATAGGAATAGGATTATCATGTATTGTTATCCATATATTAATAGAGAGTGAGGGAATGGATCATCAAATCCATGTTTTTGAATATTGGGTTCTATAGGATAAGGAACAGAACCATAACATTAAATATAAAATGCCCTAAATGCACTCATGAAGGTTTGGTTCAAGATCATTATAATAAACTAAATTTAATAAAATCCCTTTATTCTCTAGTACATAGCTTAATATATTGGTAATATCATTATAATAGATGAAAAAATGTTGATATAATTCTTTTAAATTATTCCATGGTTAGAGTGGTGGTCCTTGTAATGACCCATATGGTTGAGGATGTTTTTCTGACAACTGGAGATGAAAACATCATCCTTGATATCCAATATGAATGGAATCCAAAATATTTCATATATTGAAACTTATTTAGTCATATTACCTATAAATTTAATATATATATTTTTTGATTTTTTATAGAATGGGGGAATGATAAAGCCTCTTTCAATTGGTCAACGGTGATGGCCCTAGTATGTTTCCCCAGACAAATGCAGCCCATGATTCCTCCTCATATGGACTCAAGAATAAGACCATGATAACAATGAAACCCTAAGGTACCCTAAAACTACTAATACTAAAAATGACCTCAAAACCCAAAGATATATGTGGAGATTCCTAGTTTGTAATATTATATTGTGGATTGGAATTTTGGAAATTAAATAGGTGACCAAATATATCAACTTCCAAAATGTAGACCATCCTCTACCAAATGATTTCTGAATAGTTTAAAATAAGAGTGAGGGATCTATGAATAGAGAATTCAGACTAGAACATGTGACCGCAACCATCCTTATATTTTTTATGGTTGAGGACTATCAGAATAGATATAATAGGGGTTTTGATCCCATTACATTGGTAGTGATTCCTTATAATAATTAATATGAATGAAAACAAGTTCGATCCTCCCAAAATAGTTAAAATAATATCATTAATTACTAATTTTTGGATTTTTTGACCCCACATCCTTAAATGACAATTATTTTCATGTAGGTATACTCTTATAAAGCTACTAAAATAAGAGAACCAAATGATAATTTTCATGGGATAATACAATCAAGAAAAAATTACTCCCTATGATGTGAAATGTTTCCCTCATAATGTGGAGTGATTTAACCATTTAGAAAATATTATAGAGAAGAATAATCCCTGAAAATAAAATAATGATCATTTCAAAATTAAAATCAAAAGCGATGTAAGAATAGTGGAATGATTAATGAAGTTAAAATTCCAATTAATATTAAAGAAAATCGAGGGGAAATAAAAAGAGGTTGCGACCGTAAATAATAATGATCCTATACTAGATCTATTAATGTATTAGGTACTCTCCCACAACCATAGAAATTAATCATTATCTTGCAACCTATAAATTCCATTAACTTCTATTGATGAACAAGAAATTATATTTTAATGTGGGAAGGACTTTTAGTGGTCCATCCTCTTCCACACCTTCATTTCCATGAATGAACATAATAATGATATGAATATTCTAGTGTCCCAAATCATGTCATCATTGATTTCCACTCTTATAAAATAATTCCATCTAAATATATGTGTGAAATTTCACATTCTCATCCACACCCACTTTATCTCATTTATTAATTAAATCACTTAGTATATTAATAGAAGGGAAATATATTGGAATTTGGAAATGATATAGGATGATGTGATCCATTATAGGATCACTAGAGGAGAATTGAACTCTATCATGATACCTGATGATAAGTTTGAACCAACATTAATAGGTTACCCAATTATATATTTTAATCTTCTATTCATTAATATAACCATTATAATGGTCTAATTATATGTGATAAATTATCATAGGCAAGATATACGATGAATGGATTGAAACACTATAAGAAATACTATTGGAACCAGTATGTGTGCATGTCCCACATTGTCGCCAAAGGTCTAAGAGTCAGGTTTCATGTTGAATAAGTATATGATAGAGATTATAAATGAATACATATGTATTAAATAATCATATCTATGTACAAAAAATCCTATTGGAATGTCAACTTTCTTATTTAAGAGTTTGATGCACCGACTAGACAAAAAATACGGCTAGCACCACCATCCAGTTGGCCCAACTCAAACATGGACCATGTGAAACTCAGATGACCATGCCCATGGGTGTCAACCCAATCTAATTATTAGGCTAGTTGTAAAGCATATATCCTTCAAGGATTATTATTGGACAGTTTATAGGGCCCGGGGAGTGAACGCCTGCATGCATGTGCACTCATAGGTGGACTGAGGCCTTCTGGGAGGAGACTGTTTCATGTGGCAGGGGTGCTGACCCCATTGCTAGCTCAAACTGACAGCCTCCACTGAATGGATTATAATCCAAATGGATGATGACATGGGAATTCGATGCAGGACACTAGTAGTTTCTATGGGTTTAAATAAAGGATGTTCGATCAATCCACAGATGATTCACATTTTCAGATATTATCCCCGCTTATCATGGCCATCTACGCAATCCCATAGATAGCGAGTTCTTATCTAGCTAAATCACATGAACTGCATGACCACTATATTAATCCTCTCATATCACTGGTTCAAAACCATGTGGAACACCTAAATCTCCCTCTCCATCACTGTCATGACATAAATATTTTTTTGATGACATCGCGGGTCCAAGGAAGTTATCACAAGATCTAATCAATGTTCCACACTCATCTCTCTCATGTATCCTTGAATGCATCTGAATATGTGTCATAATTCATCCTTGATCACATGACCAAACCACAATGGTCAGGAGGAGCTACCACAAGCCCTACCAATTCTTTCTATATGTCTGTTCTAAAGCATTCACGTTCATCATATGATCATTCCCTGATCATATAACCTAACTAATTAAACTAGTAAGAAACCACTGGCATCCTTTCCAGTATTTTGAGTATGCCTCTGAATATATAAGAAGCTGATTTATGATCACCACTTGTTCATGCGACCGACACAACGACAACTGATGGGTTCTCACATGTTGTTTTATGCCTGCATACCACTTCTGACTCCACCAGTTTTTCAACCTAATTATTTCATTTTTTTCATTACACATGACACCATGTGAATGTGTTTCTCATCCACTAATGATCAGAACCACCATCATATTCACACGAATTATATAAAACACATAACCTACTGAAAAAACACTAGGGGGATTGGGGAAGGTCTCTGAAAAATGGGGAACACCAAAGGATATAGGTGTTGACAGCTGCATTCAGGAAAAGCCTCCATTTAATTAATGAGGCCCCTCCCATGTGAATCTACCATCCCAAGATATCATAATAACTGGTTTTTTGATATTCATATGATCACATGATTTCCCATTATAACCCTATGAATGACATCCGTGTATTCTGTTAGGCCTGCCCTTAGATCATGCAATCACTTGAGCTAGGGAACCTCATGTGATGAAATTCATCGAATATAGGATGAATCCATATTGGTTCCCACAGATATGAACCTATATAGATATAAACTCTAATATAGATAATACAACAAGATTCCTTATCCTGTGGTGACATCACGAAGACCACCAAATGTGACCTTCCTAACTAGGAAACACCTCCATCAAGTCCATGGCAATATGTATTAATCCATCAAATTGATCTTTTTAATGATAGGTGAATGAGATGGAAGGCCTTGGGGTTTTGAAAACCCATAACCCCTTGAAAATCCATCTCTGGACTTCAACGACCAAGAAAGATAACCTCTGAACTGGGTCTCCCTTACCTGCAACACACTCATGCACCCTCGGACATGTGGTTATGCTAGAATCCTTCATGAACTTGTATAAACCCTCCCTAGAACATGAGGAATCAGTAGAAAATCCCATTTCGGGTCATGTAGTCCTTCATGTGTTCCCTATTATGATCATGCACCCACTTGATTGATCATATGACCATGCATTGCATACAAATGCACATGAAGGCCCCAATGTACATCTATTATCGCATAATAACAGGGTATTTCAGAAGAACCCTTCCACTCAACATGAATCCTTAGGAGTGGTCTCCTCGGCATATAGGATTTATAGGGACAACCTTTGTGTATATTCAGTGAGTACATGAGGATAATGATCCATGCACTCCATGCTATGAAATTATCATCACCCCTATTTGTTCATGTGATCCACATGCATTCATAATGGGGTATCATGAAAACATTTCCTTAGCGCATGAAGGAGACCATGGATAGGTCCTACCCTCTCCATGTAATCCATACTGTGTATACCATCAGTATGAGAAGACAATAAAATATACCACCCATTAAAAATTACGGATAAACCTTTTGGATATGCACTTATAATACATGGAAATGATCAAGAACCAATGAAAAAAAGTGATACCATTCCATAGTTTCATGACTCCCATAGAATAATGCTATGTGAATCACTAGGAGAGCCTCATAAAATTCGGGTTGGTCTCGCGACACCCCTTTTGACATGTCAACATGGTCATGTGATGGCCCATGGTAAATTAATATCAAACATGTGAGATACCTCAGAGAAACCATACTAGATCCCATAAATTTGAATAAGAAAAATCACTTTTGTCATGAAAATCAGTCATCGGTGTGTTTGAATGATCATGTTATCATCTGAAAATAAATCCATTTTTACATGTGATGCCCCTGGATAGGACCCCATACAAGACAACCTCTTGAAATTTTGGCCTCACTGTATGCCTCAAAAACCCTAATACACCCTATTAATAAGAAGACATACATGTCTGTGATATTCTTAGGAACTCTTCAGGTAACCCATATTGGTCACGAAAAACAAATTTGAATTTTTTTGTAAAAATAAAGTGCATAAGTCGTACAAAGTCATGTAATATAATGAAACCATACAATCATGTGAAGGGGATCAAAATAAGGGACACTAGTTCTGATCTCGGTCATTTAATGAAATTTTACATGCCCCCAGGGCAACTCCTACAGATCTCTTGACACACCATCTTGACATGTCTGCATGGTCACGAGTGGAAACTCGGACATGTTCACCTTGATCACATGAAGGCAATTGGGATAATCTAGTTGATCATGTGGAAGACCCCAGATGTTCCACCTTCTGTCCAGAAAAGACACCAGATACAAGATTTATGATCAGGCACGAGACCCATAACATGTACACTGGGACATGCCAAGTACCACCGGAAAACTCAACCATACCAGCTCATTATGGTAATACAATTCATCTTTTGATCTTGTGAGACACCTTGGGAATTTACTTTAGGATATGAGAATAATTATTGACATGTCCACATGGACATGTGAAGCATCTGTGACATCCACACCTAATAATGTGATGAACCCATGACATTTCCACCTAATCATGAAAGGCACCATTGACCAGACTACTTGGGTTATGAAAAGACACCAAGGAGAATTTTGTTGATCATATGTGATATCCTAGAACTACCCACTATTATCATTAATATCACCTCATACATGTTTTCATCACCCATGTGAAGACATACAGATCCCAAAAATGGATTAGACATCCACATTCATATGTGTCTACTATGAAAGATAGATTCCCAAATATATCGAACGAACAATCAAAATGTTCCTCATAGATGGAAGATAAATTTCAGGGAAAGACCTTGATAGGTCCTCATAGTACAAAATGTCTAATCAATTTCATACCATGTGTAACTTGGTTAATAATCCTAAGCCACATTTCCATTCTATGAAGGATTTGTCCCTGATGAGCTAAGATCATGCATTCATGTAGGCCCATTAATGTCATCTTATTGGATAAACCTCCCACTAATATGACACAGGAAAGAGAAAGAGTGAATCAATATGAATCCCTATTCTGTAAGCTCTAACCAATGAGTGCATCTATGGGAGGCCCTTATGTGTAAGCCATGAAAAATGAGTTCCCTAATGGGTGAACCTATAGTTTTATCCCTAACCAATGAGTGCACTGATGGGTGACCCAAGAGTGTCTTCAATGACTAATGGGTTCACAAACGGGTGACCCTAGAGTGTAAACCCCAACCAATGAGTGCACCAATAGACATCTCTTACTATGTAATCCATATCCAATGAGTGAACCAATGGGAGGACCTAGAGTGTAATCCCTGACTAGCATCATAAATTGAGTGAACCAAACATGGGAAACCCCATAGAGTAATTCCTAAAATATGACATTATTCCAATCGGGAAGCCTCAGAGTGTAAGCACTGAACAATTACATGATTACCCATAGGAAATTCAGTGAGTAATCCCCAACCAATGACATGAATCCCCATGGAAAACATTAAAGTGTAAGCCTCGACATGATAACAATTGGGAAGCCTCAAAGTGTGTGCCTCGACCAATGACATGATACTTTAATGGAAGCCTCAGAGTGTATGCACTAACATTGTACGAATTAGAAAACCTCCATGTGTAAGACCCAAATAATGAAATGATACCCCATGGGCTTCCACAGTGTTTTACCCCCAACATGATACCAATCGGCCAACCATAAAGTTCTTGCCTCGACTAGTGAAATGATATGATTTGACCAATCATGGGAAACCCATGTGTATAATCCCAAATCATTGACTTCATAACATATGTATCCACTGATAGGTCATCCATTTTGGTATAAGCCTCTCACATTCCAAAAAACCCAATGACGTCCATAATCTCTCCAAGCGTAATCCCCTACCATAGCTTACCATCACATTATGTTAAACATTATCTATGAGAACTTTGATTTCAACCATATTCAGGATATGTAGGAATCCAACTTAAGGCCTGAGCTCCATACAATTTCTTCCATGAGATGGGTATGAATTTATCTTAAAAGGAAACACAAATTTTTAAGCACTATGAAAATATACTCTCATGCAATGTGTCCAATGTACTGAAATTTATTTTTTCTAACACCGATCATGGTTCACGTGGGATTAGGGGTCAGTAATTATTGTACTAATAGTAGGAAGAGGATTCAACCAACAAAATATTCTCACTGTGGGGATATAATATTTATAATATCTCGTCGCTTCTTATAGGTCTCACAACATAGATTCCAGTTATAAGAACTATGAGGACTCCAATTATTGTATTAAATAGGATACATATGACACCTCATTGTTGTTTAAGACTGATATTTATGTCCTTACCATATGACATTAAACTATGTGGATGGGACTAGTCATCTTACCTTATAATATGTTCAACAAACTACGTGGGTTTTGATTCATGTTCCCACATAATACGTTGGTGGTCTAATAGGATTTCAATCCCATCTTCAAGACAACAATTTTCCTCTTGGATAACAATAAACTCTGTAGTGCTCAAGGATGGCCATAGTCCAATGCATCATAATTAAATAAAAGATCGATATAGAACACATGATATACACTTGAAAATATCTATCGATACATTATCATAATCAATTTAGTGAAACATGGGTAAACCAATCCCATATTGGGTTCATGGAAGGATTTCACGAATATATCTCAAATTTATATAAGATTCCCGATGTAGGGAAAAATTCCTCCCAAAGGGCTACGATGAGCCTGACCTCCCATTATCTCATCTAATGTGATTCCTAAACAGTATCTGGGCATGAAAACCTAGAGCACCGTAATCCATTATTAATAAGGTCCATACCTAGCTATGAATGGGGGAACTATGTGATGTATTAGGGAAATGTGACAATTGTTACGTGATGAGAGAAAACCATTCCATGCCATAAAACTCTATGAAACAAAAAAAATGAACCAAATGCGATTTAAATTACCATTATCACCAATTTCTTGGGTACAGAAGGATATATTACCCAAGTACACATCCGGTCAATTTATGTTATGCGTTTTTCACAAAAAAATATTGGACTCGACATGCTTCTTTTGACATCACTAAACCTATCATGAAAAAAAGGGATCACCTCTTTATACATCAACTATGAAAGTTATTGATTGATAATGTACACTTATATAGGATGATTCATAGAGAAAGTGTCTTGTTTTCCTCCCTCTAGGAATTCCTAATATTCCTTTAAATCACCATGACATCATCAAATATTCCAATAGTTTTTGAGAACACAGTAAATTCCATAGGAGAATATGTTACTATGATGAACACATTCATCTTCTTTTAGAATTTGTTACAAAAATGATACGACATGAACCTTCCCTATGATGAGGAGAAATATAAAGATGGGAAATGCAACAACTCAACCACCCAGGAGCTACCTTGGTGGGATGTCACCCATTCTAACCATCATCTCTAATAGGCATCCCTGATCCCACAAGGAGTATCGAATGATGTTATGTTTGAACTAACTATGCAAGAGGGATAACCTAGTAGGAAATCCCACATGGGGTATCTATAAAATGTATATTTAGAGAAGGATCATAACCCTACTACTTATGACTTGAGTAAGTTCCACCAGTGCATCTCAAAAGTTCCCCAGGACTATTCCCAGATCAATCACTATTATGATCCTCCAGCCTCACGTCAGCTATCCCTAGTAAATGCATAATTCCAAGGGCCACCCTAGACCATAGGGATGATAGAATGATTTATCATATTTCCCCATGGGAACATATTAATCAACGGATATGGACCATAAAATTATATAATGGGAACCAACCCCCTAAATAAAATATCTAGCACCAAACATCCATATAATCTACTCCATCAATGGGGAGCCACATCATGACTTGGTTTCAGTTAATATGATACAAGTCGGGTCTAGGTATTCACCACTAGATCTTTACGGGCATACTACTGATGGGAAATATCACACCCTCCTATAGTCATTTGTGTCATGATGTTTGAACTACCTCATGATACTAGACTGAGATCAGAAGGGCTCAGTGGTATCATCCAGACACCGGTAGAATGTGTTACTAATCATTCTAGTTTTCCAAATGGGTAGAAAAATCGATCATATGCACATTGGTAGTAGTGGATTCAATATTTGGGATCCACATTAGAACCCCCATCATCATCCAATCACCATACTACTGATAGAGGAAGTGGTCCTATCATGGCTCCTTCTAGCCATCCCCTTGATGTTGAAAAGGACCCCTCTGCAGAATAACATATTAGTCAACTCCAGCAAGATAATAGGGATCTACAGTAGACAATTTTGGGAATACTTTTGAGATCCCTACATACAGATGTTGATCATGTGTCGTCTTATAGATTCCCACCCTGTACGGTTATGCTCCATCCCACAGGGCTGGAGGCATTTTCGTATTTTTCATCCCCTCATCACGTGGAATCCAAACATTTCTCCACCTCACCACATCACCGAGGGTTGGAAGAATTTCCATTTTTTCAAAGTTCACATCAGGGGTATTTGGGAAACCAACAAACCATTGGTGTTTCCATAGAACATCTAGGATAATTGATTCCTTTAAATTAATGGGAAGTGTATCCATCATCTCAGACCAAAAAATCTCTACCACCCACCCATAGATCAAAAGAGATTAGGACTCTATACCCAAGACGAGAGACTCATCCATACATCTGCACAAATTGGGGCTTATGGGACATGTGGGAGATGGAGTATTGTCACCCTTATTTTAAATATTGGAAATGAAACATATATTCCGTCCAAGACAAACATCTTCCCAGGTATTTCAACTATTACATGGATATTGTTTAAATGAGATTCTCAGCAGTGAGGAAGCCGAAGGAAGAAGGTTGGTAAACCACGATGATTATTTCCCCTAATAGATGCATCTCAGGCATACCATGAATGATTGATTTTCAAAAAAATACAATATTCCATAGAATATGGACATGGGGATACTGAAATATCTAACACCTGAATCTCTGCTCGTGCCACCCGATCATTATATGTTGGGAACATCGATTGTGTGGAATGGCGCATGTCACCTACCTCTAACTGAGAAATGACCATCTCTCAATGAAATCTTGAACAAATAAAAATTTCTCTAACAAAATAATTTGTCTAAATATTTTTATTATGCCATAAAAAGTGGTTTGATAAATCTAATAATGATGGGGAAATCGAATGAGGTAGTTCTCGTAAGAAATAATTAATATTTACCTTACCATTGACGTCTTAGGAACACGATTGAAAATTTATTTTTCATCAAGGATTGGTAGGAGGAACATGTTTCTGAAAGACTGATATAGTTGAACGATCCATAAACTCATGAAATATTCATAAGTGTTATCCAAACAACATAAGATAATATTTTCTTCTGATTCGTTACATGGAAGGGGTCCTCACTGAAAAAAATTAAATTGCATGGCCAACGTCCTTTCCACCAGATGTTAAAATGCACGAAAAATTCTTCTTTAACATATTTCATTAAACAATACTGGCTCCACATCCTCACCACAAGACGTTAAATTAAATGGATCATGCCTTTACTGTAATATGGTAAACTACATGAAATCCCACATCCTAACCACATGATGTTAAACTGTACGAGTCCAAAATCTTCACTACAAGACTATAAACTACATGACATGTCTTTTCCATAACACGTGATGATAGACTTCATGGAAATATGAACATATCTCATGACATCAAAATGGATGGTAGTAATAGCTTTCTGAATGACGTTAATCTACATGTTCTTTTATGAACTATGTGTAGCTTGATTCATTCCCACCTAAGAAATGTATTGATGCCTATATCTATAATCTAGGGCCCTACTATAATTACCATAAGGAGATAATGAACACCTCTACAAATGGGACATACATGTGTATGGTATCTCCTTCCCCAGAACATCGTGTGGCTAGATTCTTTTCAGAACAATATGTATAGTGGTTGACATGCATTTTATCAGTGGATACAACCACTGACATAATCCTTTTTAGGCCAAACAGCCTATGTTTTCCTGGAGAGGGGCATGGTGTGACCGAGAACATTTCAGCCATCATTTAGGTGAGGTTGATTCATGATACCACACACACATCACCATGTTAGGTGCTCTATCTTATGATCTGAGCTACATGACCATAAATTTATTTTGTAAGTCCCCGCAATATAGTGATAAAATGTGTTGAAATGTTCATGAAACTTAACGTTATAATCCATAGAATGTCTCACAAAATATAATAAACTATGAATATATGTCCCCAATCATGACTTTAAACCACACAATCTCCCTCTAATTAGGTACGACCTGATTCCCATAATTATGAGATACAAACGGATTCCTTTATCTTATATCCTGTCCCATCCACCACATAACATGAAATACAACCATCATACTTTCTGTTCCCCTGAACAATGGTAGGGGTCCTAATCATTCCTTGTTCTTTGCATCGAGCATAGATCATGCAGGACTAGGAATTTGGATAGGGTTGTCCCCAAATAAATGAAGGGTGTGAAGTATTGGTGTGAAACCATTACCATCGTAATTTTATTAAGATAAATGGGGTTCAATGATTTTTCACCTCTTGAAATTAAACTGCAAGGTCAATGTCCCATACACGACATACAATTGTACTCTCTTGTGGGACACATCTTAGAAGAACACAATCACTACTTTTAGACTCCAACCATTATAGCATTTCAAGAATTATGTGAGGCTTGATTCCCACTCAAAATGAGTACATTGGGATGGGATAATACCTATTTCTTGGCCTATCCATAGGATTATATTTATTTCACTTCTAGTTATCCAATGTCCATAACACAAAATATAAAACTGTAGAGGCCCATGGCGTACATCCCATTCACGTCCGGTGACCGTTGTCCTCCACGCATAAAATTAAACTTTATAGAATATCATGAACAATGTGGGGATTGATTAACATCTTCATGGGATACATAGGCATTCACAGACATATTTTCTCTAGTCCATCCCTTGGACCCTTTGACATTTTTCTCCCCTTACCCTAAGTCTCCTCCTAGGTGTGTGTGGTGTGTGGTGGAAATACTTGGTCCCCATTCACATCATGTTTGTTTTACCATGTCATTCACATACCCTTTCGCGCACTATCCCCCTATTTTCTAGTCGTATGATAATAAACTACTTTCGCACCCTTCATCTTTATTTCATGATTCTATAATTCAGCACATATCTTTGGTCTCTTTGGACCCCATTAATATCTATGCTACACTATTCCTCTTCAAATGACGTTAAATTTCATGGAATATCTCGAATTATATGTGGCTTGATTCTTTCCCTCGTAGGATACATAGGAACACCAAGACATTTTGTGTTTGGGTCCAGTCCCATGAACCACAAATCATTTCATCCCCCTTTTTGGACTATTGGCATTTGTCCTATATAAAAGTGAACATGGTTTTATTTGAGACACTTTTTCATCATTAACATCGAGTATATTCTACCACTCCATTCATTTCCTTCATTAAGACATTATCTATTTAGTGTCCTATAAATATGATAATAAACCTCACCGAAACATACATCCTCATCGTATGACATTAAACAACATAGTTCTCATCGAACTGCATTGAATTTGATTCCAACCCAACTAGGATCCATTAGAAATCCATAAGGTTCAATACTGATACTTCACATAACTTATAAATTCCAATTTCTTCATTTTAGTTTTCCCTTTTCCTTACCACATGAGATTTAACTACATGTATGTGATCCCTTTCCACATGATTTTAAACGACATGGAAGCAATCCAACTGCATGATGATAAACTATGGAGGTCATCATCCATAAACCTTCATTATCAATGGACCACATTGCCTTACCTAGTCGAACCAAAGAGAAGAGTGCTGCATTAATATTTTTATAGACCCTATTCCATTCCCCAAAATTCATGTCTCAAGCATCTTGGGTTGTTGCAAATCGTTTAATACCCTTGAGGATGAAAAGAGATCTCTCTGTTTGGCTATGCTATAGATGTGAGGGCTTAGAACCACCAACAAGAGACATCTTGTCCCGGTGTAATGGAATTTCTTATTCTTGTTATCGTAACAGCACCAAGGTTGAACAAAACACCCCATTGTGGTATATTTTACCCAAAATTTTTTGTCACATATGATCAATCATGATAATTGAATTTTGACCCAGGATTAAGGACACCTCTACTGCCCTTATGAAGAGATGTTGGAGTAATCTTGTCCCTGTGAATCCTAATAGAATTTTTGTGTATCATTCATATACTAAGACTATATGGAATTACATTGTTCTACTCAATCCTTGTACACAATATTAATACATCAATATATATCAAATTACATTCTACATTAAAAGTCCATAAACTACTAACAAAAAAGACACAAGACTCATCTGGTTGGAAACTCGCAAATGGAGACCTGAGAAAACATCAAGAAATCGCCTGTAATAATAATAATCTGTAGAGTTAAGGAAAAAAAATTGAAATGAGTAAATAAGGTACCAATCTCATAGGATATACTTTGTGGTGGTAATAAATGCCAATCTATGCTCACTGTACTCCCTTTCCCAAAAAAATTAGATAAATGATTCGTCACTACTTTTCTCCCTGAGAATAAATTCGATAAGTGGTGGCACACCATGTAGGGTAGTTAAACCTGTATTGAATCTTAAACTATCTAAATATCTAACATTATAATCTTATGTGACATAGGTCAACATGAATCTTTTGTTACCCCTGAAGAGGAAAAGAGTTCCCTGTACTTAGAAATACTATTGATGTGAGGGATCAGACCCAAAACCAGAGATATCGTGGCCTGAAATAACGTGCTTTCCAATTCTTGTGAGACTAACCTCCCCAATGTTTAACCCAACACCACATTCTACTATAGGTTACATCCGAATGGCTTCCCCATATCTTACTCATGATTGTTTCACTTTGGGATATGATTTATAGTCTCCATATCAGACTGTCCAAGTATATTTGATATATTCTATGTGGAATCATCATGTTTTGTACTCATTCACATGGATGAAATGTGTCCATTCATTATTTAAACATTGGTGAATTACACATTCTGATTCTAAACCACAAGGCGTATGGATTGAGTTATTAAATTAAGAGCTATTTTCCATGAGGGTGCATTAACCCTTTCTGGATAGCCTTCCATTCATATCCAACTTCATCATATTGATGTATGATCCATAATAAATATTTCACATCCCATAGAAAGGAATATAAATCTCTCTTCCTGGAAATTCTATTGATACGAGGGATCAGATCCAACAACCGAAAGATTTATAGCCCAATATAAAAGGCCTCCAAATCCTTGTGAGCCTCAACAACACTGTGGTGGTAGCTGATACCCCTGTAGTGTTAAGGTACAAACCTATAATTTCACCCCCATCGCATATATCTCATCTCAGACTTATGGACTTTGATTTAAATAACCCAAATCTCAACTATCCAGGCAGGCCTAACATCCCTTGAATTTCACCATCAGCAATTCCCACTACAAGAATCAATCAGAGTCCTTGGAAAATACAATAAATCAACATTTTGTGGCCATGATACTGATTCATAAGGGATTTAACCTTCCAACTAAAGACATATACTCCCTGTAAAAAATGAACTATAATCCTCGTGAGCCATGAATACTACACAACAGAACTCAACACCCCCTAGTGTTTTGAGTCTCTCCAGGTTTTCCAACCCCATATTCCATAAAATTTATGGCTGTAAGACATTGAACTAAATTTTACACCATATTAATATAAGAAATAATTTAAACTACATGGGTCACAAAAAGAAGTGACTGTAAGACATTAAACAACATGGAACACCAAAAGTTGTGGTTGTATGACATTAAACTACATGGAACACCAAAAGTCCTTTCAGTGAGACTATAAAATAAATGGAATCCCAATGGTAAGATCTGGAAGACCATAAAATACAACACAAAGATGGTATAACATGCAATATATTAAAACAATATGAGACATAATGATATCCTTGGTAAACCCCAATAAAGTAATCATGGTGAAAACGTTATCACCCTCTTTGTAGAAATGTGTACATTGTGTTATCCAGGAAATATTGAGCATCTATAATATTGATGAGGCATATAAATTATCTGATCGAAAACCTATAAATGGTTGCCTAAGAAAAATCGATCCCTATGCCCACTATGTCTTCCCCCATACAATGTTTTGGAAAAAAAGTTAAAAAAATAGAAAAGAAATATAGCTTGTTGGGACCTTATATAGAATCAGCAGAA
The DNA here is from genome assembly GCA_963277665.1 of Viscum album. Taxonomy (NCBI): domain Eukaryota; kingdom Viridiplantae; phylum Streptophyta; class Magnoliopsida; order Santalales; family Viscaceae; genus Viscum; species Viscum album. The sequence goes on from OY728123.1 coordinate 553,462,192, forward strand.
GTCAATATTTGTTCACATTGTCCCTTGGCTTAGAAAAAGATAATGTATTCCAAATTTGGGAAGGATATTGTGTCCAAATGGTTCTTATAGACTAGATTATCTCAACACTACTGGTGAAGGATCATCAACGAAGGATTATATGTTGTGGGAATTCATTAAATATAATTGAAATTAATCCTATTGGATGTTAATTACTCAAATCTAGTAAATTGGATGTGTTTTCAATTACACATGAAGAATATAAATAGTGGATTATCAGACCAATATCTCCAATAAGACACGGTACTCCACTAGAGAATTTATCAAAAGTTACAGAAATTTTCCCACCTATATATGGGATAGATCTATGTTAGTAAATTATTCATAGAATTCCATGTCCGTGAACAGAAAGATCATGTGTATGGGTTTGATCTGCATAGTGATATATTTCATAATTATGTGCGGCATGATTCCCATCCTCATGGGATACAGAGCAACATATAGGTATTTTACTTTGGATTCACTACCAAGTTCCATTCCACCCTATCCCTCATAAATTTTTGAATTTAAGTATAGATTATAATTTCTAGGTATCCATGCCCTATATCAAATCTATCTCCAATATTGGATTTATCTGAAAGACATTGGCTAGATATATAATCTTTATAATACTTGACAGATCCTTGGACATTCCCAGAACATATACTTTAATGAATTTCAGCACAATGGATCATCAAATATTCATATGCACGGATAAGTTAACTATGTTTAACTTAGTATCAAATATTTTGTTCTAGCGATTCTTATTCTAAGGGGGGGGGGATTTTTTGGTACTGGTATTTTTGATTGTCCCACATAGCTTCCAATGATCAAAGTTCCATTCTAGAAGTTGAATTAATAAATGGGCGAGATCATACAAGATTACCTATGGTGTAAAGATCATATCATGGAACCAACATTCCACTAAGAATTTAAACCTTCGTAGTTGAGAGTTTGATGCCACAAATAGACAAAAATTATGGCTAGCACCACAATCCGGTTTGGCCAAATTAACCAAGTACCTTGAGGAACTATGACCTTCACCCCCATGGGATTCTGGCCAAGACAATCAGTGGGTTAGCAAGGAATCATAGCTCATTAAAGTATCTTGTCGGGCCCATGTATAGGGCATGAGGATCGCATGCCCATAGGCACACACTGACAGAGGTGGACCAAGGCCCATTGGGTAGAGATTGTTTCATGTCTACGGGTGCCAATCCCATTTTCAGCTCAAACTAAAAGCCTCCACCGAATGGATTAGAATCCAAATGTGGGAAAGCAAATGAATTAAATATGGGACATAGATTATTTCAGGGGGATAAAATCTGGGCCATCTGATCAAAACACTGATGATCTGCACCATCAGATCTCACCCCCGCTACTCCTACCAGTCCATTCAATCCCACAAAATGTGAGTACGAATCCTAATAAATTCTTCCCATGACATCAAACTCATCATTGACCAACCACCTCAATAATTTTATAAACCGACGCATACCCATCTTTCTCTCTCCATCACATCTATTCCATCAATACTTTGTGGATGATGCCTCGGGTCCAAGGTAGTTCTTGGGAGATCTAATCCGTAAGCCTTAGTATTCCCTCTTGTGTCCCCCTGACGGCATCTGAAGCTACTAAATGATCATTATTTGATCACACGGCTGAACTGAGATGGTCAGGAGGGGCCAACACATGCTCTACTAGTTCATACTGCATGACCATCTGACAATATCCAAGGTCGTCTCATGAACAATCCATGACCAAGTGACTGAACCAAGACAACCAAATTGAAGCCATCTCAAGACATTCCAACCTTCTTGTGAGTTCCTCGGAATATATTTTAATCCATCACAAGTTTAACACATGATCATGCATCCGAGATAAGGATAACTGATAGGTTTTCACGAGATATTTTAAAACTATGGACCACTTATTCCTACACGTTGTTTTATTCGTATTATTTCAGATTTTTTTCTTGTACACATGATTCCATGAGAACATGTCTATCATCCAATAAAAAGTGACAATATCCTTGTCCTCATGTGGCATATATAAACCCCTTTAGATCCAGAAAAAAAAAGCTAGGGGGAGAGGGGAACAGCTTCAAAAAATGGGGGAAATCCAATGGATAAAGGAACCAACAACCAACATCATAGAATTCCTCCTAGTAATCGGATATGCCCTTCCCGGATGAATAAAATTTTTCATGTCATAAATATAACCAATCACAATATTCTCATATGATCACACAATTTCCTATCAGACCCTTACGGATGAACAGATGGACTTATACAAGCCTATCACCCTTAGATTACGCGATGACATGATATATGTAAACTCATATGATGCATGTCTTGGAATAAAGGAGATACATGCACCAGTGAAGATATAAACCATGATGTCATGAATACCAAAATCTTCCTTGTCAAGGGGTGATGTTATAATGCCCACAAAATGCAACTATAATGTTTAGAAAATTCCTCCAACATGTCTTTGGTGTGATGTACTTATCCACCATGGGATCCTTTGTGAAATACATGCATGTCGCATGGGCAGGAAGGACTTGGAGTTTCGCAAAACCATGATCATGTTGAACACTATATCAGGACTTCGATTCCCATGATAGATGGCCAATAATATGGGTGTCCCACTCCTATGATAAACTCACACTACCCCAAACATGCGTCCATACTGACCTCATTTGGTCCCACATATACACCCTCTTCTTAAACATCCCGACATAGAAGGAAAAATAATTTCAGGTTCAAGAAGTCCATCACATGATCCCTTCAAATATCATGCACCCACATGATTGATCATGCAATCATGTAGTGGTTGCCCATTATTGTGAATTCCTGAATATAAAACTCATGTCTCATGATCACTAGGTCTATTAGAAGACCACATCCACTTTTCATGCAACCTTAAGAGTGGAAAACTCGACATAAAGGATTCCAATTGAAAACATTAGCATATATGTACCGAGGAAATGCGATCCACGATCTACGAACTCTTAGATAGGAAATTAACATCCCCCCTTTGAATTCATGTGATCTGTAGTCCTTCATAATGTGGTATCTTGTAATCATCCACCCAGTGCATGCAAGATCCCATGGACTGATCTTACCCATTCAATGCACACCCTAAAATGTGGGCATTCAGAATGAGAACTCAATCACATATTCCTCCCATGAAGCATAAAGAATAAACCCTTTGGAACTGCACATGTGAACCCTGGATGACCACACTCACAAGACCCTTCGATGGAATCGCGATTCCCTCTGTCAAACACCATTTGAATCATAAGGTGATCCAGAGACAAGTCATGAAGGTCTTGCAACAGCCATTTATACATGTCAATTTGGTAACATGATGGACCAAGGAGAAGTCGTTCCGGTCATACGAGGAACCTTTGAGCTCACATCCATGAACACGTGAATACACCCAAAGAACACCCACATTGGCCATGAAAACAAGTCATAAACATGATAGAATGATCATGAGATCATCTCTAAAAATGTATATATTGATATTCAGTTTCCCGAGCACATGACCCTATACATGTCTTCTTCACATCATGGAAACAACGAGCTATGCCCCGACAACCATTCAACCCCTAGGAACAAGTTTACATACATTTCCATGATATTATTCTTCATCCTCCAATAAAAACATATTAGTCATCTTAAAATACATAAAAAATGTGTGAAAATCACATGCATCACTCATACGATGTCGTGTGATCACATGGAATCATAAAATAATTAAAAAAAATTCAAATGAAAATAGGTGACTTGTGTACGTTGTCATTTAAACACACATGAAATGCTACTAGTGTAGCTCTGGAAGACCTCCAAACCAATTAGACAGAGATTTATTCTTTTTCAAACATGACACCTCAATAATGATTGACTTGCTCTGGTTAGGACATCTAAGACAATCAATTAAATCATGTTCAAACCCCAAGATATTCCCCCTTCTATCATTCATAGAAACCAAATTAATGTTAGTTGATCAGGTGTGATACCCCTGAAATGTCCACCAAGACATGAGAAGAACTCATAACATGTCTTCCAGGATTCAAGATGCACATATAGACATGTCATGCATACATTCTTGTTATGGTTATATAGAGAATCATTTGATCTGGAGTGACTCCTTGGAAATGTCCACCAGGACCTGATAAGTACTCCTAATATGTCAACCAAGACATATGAAGCATTCATGAAATGTAACCCTAGTTACAAGAAGTACCACTGAGATGTCCACCTAGTCATGCGAAGCACCATTGACATGAAATCATTAGTTTTTCAATGAAACTATATAATATTTATTTGATCATGTGTGAGATATCATACCTATTCACTTTTTTCATTCAAATAATTTCATACGTGTTTTCTTCACCCATGATATGAAATCCATAACATGAAAATTGATCAGACAACTGCCCTTCAATGTGACTATTATTCCTGATTTATGCCCCAAAATATCAGATGAACAATTAAGACCCTCCATGTAGTTGGTCGAGACATTTAAAGAAAATACTTTATGGGATGTTTACATTCTATGACATTCCTACTCAGACACATTCCAGGTGGTACCATGTTATGAATTATTATCCACATTCCACTTCTATGAAAGATGTGTCCTTGATGAGCTAGGATTATTCATTCATGAAGGCCCATTAAAGACATGGTTGAAGAAAAGCATATCTCTAATTATCTAGATGATAATGAATGAGTGCACAAATGGGTGACCAGGGAGTGTAAGCCCCAACCAATGAGTGCACCAACAGGTGACCCTAGAGTGTCATCTGTGGCCATTGAGTGCACCAATGGGTAGACCTTGAGTGTTCTCCTGAACAAATGAGTGATCCATAGTGTTGACAAAGAGTGTATGCTCCCACAAATGAGTGCAGAAATGGGTGCTCTAGAGTTTAATCCCCAACAAGAAACATGGAATGAGTGAACCAATTATATGAAACCTTGGATTGGAAGCCCCAAAAAATGAAATGATACATATTGGGATGCCTTAGAGTTTATTCCCCAACCAAAGAAATGATACCCCATGGGGAGCCTGAGAGTGTAATCCCCAAAAAAATCACCTGATACCCCATTGGATGCCTCAAAGTGTAACCCCTACCTGATACCAATTAGGCTCCCTTAGAGGGTAAGTCCTGGCCAATGACATGATACCACACAGGCAGCCTAAGAGTGTATGGCTGAACATGATACCAATCGGGAAGCCTTAGAATATAATCCTCGACCAATTATATGATACCCCTAGGAAGCCTCAGTGTTTAAGACCCAACATGATTCCTATCGAGAAACCTCAGATTGAAATCCCTGACCAGTGATAGGATATGAGTTCACCAATTATGGGAAACCCCAGTGTTTAATACCCGGTCACTGACGTCGTATAATATGGATCTACATAAAGGGAATCCATTTTTTTAATCACCTATTATTCCTAAAATCATGGATATTTCAATAATAACTCCATGAATGACCACCTACCTTAGCCTACAAGTTGGTTATGGTACATATGAAATATGAGAACTCTGATTCCTTCCATGTTAGAGATATTTAGGAAGCCAAATTAAGGCATAAGCTTGATACCAAATCATTCATGATATGGGTATCTATTCCTCTTAATGGGAAACAATAATGTGTAATCCTGATGATGATATAATCTCAAGCATCATATCCAATCTACAAATAAATCTTGTTTCCCACACTGAGCATGGAACCCGTGGGCTTAGTGGTCGAAATTATTAATACTAATTACAAGACAAGTATTTCACCAACATAGGATTATCACCTATTGGATATAATATTTATTACAACCCATCTCAGATTCCTGTGTTATATATGATATGTAGTAAACCTCATTGATTCTTGAGCCCAATATTTGCATCCTTACTGTATGACGATAACTACATGGATGGGTCTAGTCATACAACCTTAAATTATGTCAAATAAACTACATGGGTTTTGATTAATATTCTCAAAGTATACATTTGATTCTTTGTAGGGGTTCAATACCATCCCCAAGACACCAACCATCACCCTAGAAAACAATAAAATCTATAGTTCTCAAGAATGTCCATAGTCCAATGCATCATAATTAATTATGAGAGAATTAGAGAACCATGAATATTCTCATGATAATCCCTATCGATAAATGTTATTAATCAATTCATTGACATATGGGTAACTATTCTTGTATATGGGTTTAAGAAGTATTTCATGAACATGTCTTAAATATATAAGGGAGTCCAAGATTTGGAAACAATTCCACCAAAAAGGGTGGGATGAGCCATACCTTCCATCCTCTTGACTAATGAAAGTAACAAGAGTATCTAGAACTAAAAACCCATGTGAATAATATACTATTGAAAGCAGTTCTATACCCATCTACAGATGGGGGATCCATTTGGAGTTTCCAGGGAATGTGACAATGGTAACGTGTTGGGAAAAACACATTCCAAACCATAAAACACAACGAATCACTGACAAATACACCACTTAGGTTGATTATAGAATTTATACCATTAGTGAATCTCAATTCAATCCCCCCCAAGTATCAATAAGAATACAACCCCATAAATGTTGATATATTTATGATTCTAAAAATATCAAGAAGTCTCCCTTTCAAATTAAAAAATTTATTTACTATCAATCTATGGTGCATAGAATTTTTACTACTGTATTATACGCTATATGACCTATGTATCCCCATTAAAATTTATTCTAGAAAACTGAGATATACCAAATTATTATTAAGGTATTGGATTGAAAAATCATTATATATTCCTGATAATTACTTTATGGATGTGGATAAAGAGATTTCATTCTATCATGATTGAAAACATAATTAGGATACTCCATCCATGAAGGACATTCAGTCTATCTTTAGTTTGGTTGATATTTCAACCATCAAAGAGAGACTGAAATAAAAACAACTCTTTAATAGATAGATAAATAAGGTGGAAATAAATTCAAAAATATTCCTCCATCTACACAATTAGAAAATTTATAGGAAACTGGATTATATTCTGAGTACATATGGTTTCAACCACAAATTTAAAAATGAGATACCAATTTCATTGTTGATCTCATTCAACAGAATTCATTTGATGATGGAATTTAATGAATCCAAATTATGATTCATAATATTATTACATGAATTGAGGATCATCATATCTGATATATCTCATTTTCTCCCTCTCATGAAGAAGCTAAAATATAACTCTTCTCTCATATCATTGATTGTGGTCCACGTCTTGATATGTTGAATACAATATTCATTATGTTTTATGTGGATATCATATATTATTAAGTGATCAATGATGTTAGGTATTTCATCAATCACATTTCCATTTCTTATATTGTTAACTCTAGAATAATTTTTCTAATAATCATGAAGGAGAATGACATTGATAAATGATACTTATAATGAGTCAAAAATGGAAACAATGTCCTTGAAATCAATGTCAATAACATTTAAACAATCATGTGTGGTATCATTAGGGACATTGTCACCCCAAACTAGTTTGTTTTTTTCCCGTAGAGGAATAACTATAATTATATACTTATTTACTTCCTATTGTAGTGTATAAATTAATATAAATGTAAAAGATTGAATCATTAATCCCAAATTCAATATACCTAATGACATTAAAAATGAATTTTTTATACATAATTTATTTCATTATGAAATATTGATTCCCCGTGAAATTAATCAGATTGAAAAATTACATTCATAAAAATACAAGGAACTCCATATTTATTAATGGACCACATTGAAGTTTCTACAAATATAAACGGGATTCTAGTAATGGTTACCCACACCCATGACCTATCTTTTCATTTTCTGAAGAATAAATTATTGCATTAATCAATGAGATTTCTCCAATTAAAAATTTAAAATATTATAATAGCTATAGGGAATTGTTCTTTTTTTCAAACATATTTTAGGTGGATGAAATTTTCCATTTTGATAATTCCAAAAAAACCTATCTTCCATCAAATCCATATTTGGGAACTATGAGGAACTGGCAGGGTAAGCCAACAAATAAACAAATATTTTTTTATCTGGGGATGTAATTTAGTTTATTATGGAATGGTGGATATATTTCATCATGTAATGAAGGAAACCATAAAACTTATCTATCTTGGTTTCTTATTATTATTAAAAATAATAGAAACTACCATCTGGAGAGTATTCTATTCAGCAACATCAATTAGTTTAATTGGTGGAATATAATGTATATATCTTAATATTATATATTTTTATTTTAAAACATGGTGATCACATCTAAAATTTTTAATGGATTATCTCTATACATATGTCCAAGAAGTTTTGTCAATAATAGTTAAATTACGACTAGGAACTATATTTAGAATAGATCATTCCATGAAAGGAGGAATATAGGATTTTTATTTAAATAATTAATAAAGGATACTGAAATGACTTATCATGAATTTGGGATTTCATGATCATTAATAATAATAATCGTAGAAAATTAAATTGGAATCCTTGAATGTATTATAAATCCTATCTTGAATTAAGGTCATATATGTTCATCAGAAACATTTGGATGGATATACCCATTAACATACTTCATATATCATGTCCTTCCTTAGACATCGTTTCGATGATTTTTTGTTCTAAATGTATTGTGTCTATGTACTACAAATTTAATTAATGGAGCACCCATTTGAATGAATGGCCCTAAGAAGTCAATATAAAAGTCCCAATATGCATGATATAAATGTATATTACTGATTTTACTAATGATAGAAATAGCTCAAATAATATTATACCTTATCTTATTTTCCATTATCTATATTGATATGTCTTCAAAGACACAAATAATCTAAAATAGAAATCAGATGGGAATATTATTTATAATTCTATGGATTAATATATATTTTATTGTGATCAAAACACACTGACCCCTTTATCAATGCTCAAATTTAGGGCACCATTTATTCATCCTTAATGATCAATGGTCCTAGAGAAAACATGGAGATAGTTTATGCAGACACTTGACCGGCTATAATGAACTTGACATTATATATTCTTGTTAGTCAACCTATTAGTGTGAGAATTTGGGAATATAAAACATATCTTTATTATCAAAAAATTATATTTTAGACCTAAGGATCATTTACAAGATCAATTAATCATTAGAATATATGGGTATAACTAGTTGGAGGACCTAATATTTCCTATAACTATTCTTCTCCATATTAAAAAGGTTAACAAACTCATCTTTATAGCCTCAACATCAACCATTTCATACATCTATAATAAAATAAATTAAATGGTTTTGATAATAGAAATCCCCTTATTCATTTGGTTTTCATAACTATGATGAAGGACATATTGTATGCCTCTGAAATACAAATAGATGTGATGGGGAACACTATACCGATTAAGGTGTGCATGGTAGGACCAAAATAGATGTGTTATTGAAATACATTAAATTGATTACTATGATAACATCATTAATCAAGGTGAATATAGATATTGAGATTTCCAAAAATCCAAGACCCCCTAGAAATGGATCTGTATTCCATACGAATTAAGGATTCATTAAATGTGTTTACAAAAATAATACTAGAATTTTAATATCATAGAATTTTTGAATTATGATCTATGATTTGATCTATAAAACATTCCAACAACATTGAATGAAAATATATCTATATTGAGTCATATTTAGAGATCAATATTTATGCCCTAAAATAAAAAAATAGGAATATTCCAAGTAAATTTCTCTCTCACTAATGTTAATGTCTTCAAGAAACTATCCATATAATCATATTTGTTATGGATGATTATAGGGAGTAAATTCAAGTTGAAAATTCCTTATCTCATAACTAGTTCAGATAATACATATTTTATATACTATATTTGATATATATTATATATTCCAATAAATTGTTATTCCATAACTACATAACCCAATGAAATTATTATATTAGATTCATTCTTAGGAACTTTTAAAATATAAGATTTTTGTGAATTAAGAAAAAACACATAATAATGCATGAGTGTTTCTAGACTAATAGATTTTTTTTTCTAATATATGTGAAACAAAATTAATTCAAAATAAGACTTTAAAATATCCCATAAAACTATCAACACTAGATATTCTTTTAGAAATTAATTTTTTAATACATTTATACCTATCCTGGGGAAATAGAAATATAAAATGGGTTGAGATAAAAATCAATTTATTGGTGAAAATAACTAATAGAAATGTAATGTAAAAAATGTGACCATTACAAAAACATAAATTATTTTTATGGAATAGATAACTAAATATAATTCAATAATAGAATTAAACTGAAAGAATAATATATCCATGTATAATATTGAAAATTAAAATATGACATTTATAATAATAACTTGTTCCTTAGTTGTAAAATACATTATGTGAAATAGATAATTCTTTTCCCTAAGACAAGACATCATGATGTTACAGTAAGGGTCATTTTTTTAGAAAATATCATGTTCTAGGGCAGAATAAAGGAAAAAACTAATGCTTATTTATATCATGATACCTATCGATGAATCAAGGTGTTATTTATAACAGGTCCCCACATGTGACTATTTATGTATATTGTATTCATCATATAAAAATATTAATAAATAATAAATTTTCTAATTTTCTAATAAATACCACTAATGTAATAATAATAGATTTTTTTATATTTTTAGTAATGTCAAAAAAATTATGTCACAATCATTACCCATATAGATAAATTATTTCGATGGTCTAATAATATACATTAAACATTCCTGATTAATCCATAAATATATATATATCATATTATCAAAATACATATTTTGAACAGATCCCCATTCAATAAATTTAGTAGTATCTATACAATAATCCCTCAAACTAACACTATAATGTTTAAGGGTTATATTTTTAAGTTATGATTTTTTTCAGTAAATCAGTTTATGGAATCTAGGTAAACATCCTTCATTCAATGAAATGGATAACATGGTATTCACATTGTTCTGGAATTATATGAAATGATATATTTATCCACAGTTGATGGTTAGGAATGAAAAATTCATTGACTGGTCATAACATTGATATATAAAATTATAAAATTATAATTCTAGAGAAATAATTTTAATGGTAAAAATTTATGAATATACATGACCAATCAGATGATATTTCAATGTACAATGAATTTTATTTGAGAAACTATTTTTAGTTTTCTTTGAAATATCACTTTGGAAATTAAAATTTCATTGAATATTTTCAAAAATTAAGAATAAATATTTTATAAAATGATGAATAAATAAATTTATTTAGATACTCGAAAAATATATATGGAATGATTTAGATAAAATGATAGAGGTGGTAAAAATATTTGTTGAAACAGATGAAAAATACTACGAAGGGTATTTAGAATTTTTCAATGTTGTCATAAAAAAGCCAAGTAAATAGTATATTTAATTAGAAAATTCAAAAAAGGTGAATTGAGTAAATTTAAAACCTCAAATAATAAAAAATTATAATCAGGAATATAGAGACCCTTTCTTTATATATATATAATTATATGAATTTAAGCATAATAATACATCAGCGTACAAGATAGGGATTGTATTGTCTAGTTTCATAGAAGACTAGGCGCATAAAAATGACAACATGGAACTAAATAAAACATTTAATTATTTATTATTCATAAAGATAGATTAACTTCCACTATTATCAAACATAATAATTGCATAACATGGGGGTAGCAGGTACAGAGGGATGAGATAAAATCCTAGTATGGGAACAAGAATTAGGATAAATCTATGGAACATGGTTTAGAAATAATTTTATAATGAAATAAAAAGGCATGTAAAATAAGGAATCCTAAAATATAAACATGGATTAATATAAACATTGAATCATAGAAATGTGGTTGGAAAATAAAGCACTACTTTTGTATGATTCAAGTCTAACTGCTAAGATCATTTCCCATACTGGCACAAGCCAAGCCTAACAACCAAGACCGTCACACATAAAATCTTTTGAGACATAACATTACCAAATTTATTGGATCTCTATCCAGACTCAAGAATCATAACATTTTCATGAATATTCTTTCCACATAAATAATAATAAATTATCACTCCTACATAAACATATGGGTACTCATAGAGAGAAATGGGAATCACATTTATGACATAATGAATAATAAATTGGAGTATCATAAAAGTGTACATTAGAGAAATGAATTAAAACATACATATAAATTAATAATATTAAATATTAATATATCATGATATGTGATGTAAAACAGAAGATGCAATATGCAAGATTTGTATTTAAAAAATTAATCGCATTAAGTAATTTTAAAGCGGTTTTACGGAAAACACGAAAGAGATTTTATAATATAAAAGAGAACATTATATTATATAAAACTAGAAGTGAACTGAGATGATTTTCACAATATAAAGACTTATTTTATAATGAAAATTGTTGTTTAAAACCTAGGATAGAGTGCACTTAAAAATGGGGGAAAATTTGGGAATTTCCCTTAAAATGAGTTTTCTAAATAGGATGTATCAAGAAGAGAATCCCATAAAATAATGTTTATCCCCAAAAGATAATGAGGAAAGGATATGGAAATATGATTTTGGAGCATAAAAAGAGCATGTAAAAGTTGTAAAAAAAATTAAGACTTAATTTATCTTAAATAAAAGATAGAGAATCCCTTGGGAATAAAGGCATTTTGGGTAGAATTCTAGGGGGACTATCGACATGATATCAGGTGTACTTATGAGAGATTAATGAGAGAGAATATTAATTACCACCAGTTATAAATAATTAGGTAATAATGCGGTAGGTGAGAAATCCAACCCCATCATTATGGATTACTCATAAAATTTCATAGTATAGAGAATATTTTTGAATAAAAGTGATATGGAAAGGATCTCTTAACATAAATCTGATGGTGTCATCCACCTGTTATTAATGACATTAATACAAAAATTTGGGTTATTATATAATAATTCTAGAACATTTTCAATATGTGAAATATTTATTACAAACCTTTTATGTTCATTTATAAACCATTTTTATTGGTTAAGAGGTTCAATTTAATTGTTCGGGTCTATTTGCTTACTTTGTTTTAATGATCAAATCATTTTCAGATAAACATGCATGATTAATGGTTGTAAACAAAATTTGATTAATTTTAGTGAAGTTGAATCATTATAAAAAACATTAGTGAAAAACAGTTGAATTAATTTTAGTGATTTTTGTCATAATTTTTTTTTAGTTTTTACATCATGATTTATTATGGAATGTTGAAAATTAAATAAATTAAAACAAACATATAATATTCTGGTTTAACCATAAAAATGGTTTAATGACTAGAATTGAATATATTAATATGAATCAATAACCTGTCGTCTGTGACTGTGCTAAATTAACACATATCAAATGGTGTTTTCATTTCTCTCAAATAGAAGGTGGGGAAAGGAGAGATGAAAATGAAAAATCCCATTAGCATAATATCATTCCAGTGCATGTATGTTACTAGAGTTATCATTCCATTTTGGTGATGTGTATTGAGGAATGAAAAAAGAATAGGATAGATATTAAAAGAAATAAAATAATGGGATGGGGGAATTTATCTATTGAGTTTATCTCCTTTTAGATCCTCTTAAAGGGGGTGGTTTTGGTCCTTTTACGATACCAAAGTCTTTAAGATGTGGGTATGGATATTTGGAAAAGATTTGGGTAGAATATTGTAAAGGAACAAGTCTTGATAAGAGTAAAGAGAAGAGGGAGTGAGTGGGGGGGTTATAGTGACGAAGATGAGGGTTTTTATGATTTTTAAACATTATTTTATTATGTAACCATAAGACTAGAAATAGTGATGATTCCATTTAAAAAATAGTAATAAATTCATGGGAGTTCATTATTTGGGTTAATACTTCACTTTCTATGTCAGGAATTATGGATTTGAATTATAATGTATTCATACGTTAAATTTATGTATTTTACTATTCACCAAAAATTCATATATATAAGAAAAATACCAAAAGTTCACAGAAACCATATTTAGATGTTTAGAATACAAAATTAACTCCATATTCAAAAATAATTATATATATTTGATTTATTAAATAATTAATTAAAGCATAATATACTCAAAATACATGAATTATAAAACATTTAGTTTCTTATTCCATGATATAGGTATATTGTAATTTCACTTGAATCATATTTATATACATCAATAGTTAATGATATTATTCATTATTGTATATAGTTATTTTTAAGGGTATGTTAATATTCATAAGTCTAGGTAATTATTCACCAAAAATTGTGTTGGTCATATTATACTTGATAAAACTTATTGATCGCAATTGTGTGTGTCTGATTTTCAAAAATAAAATCTCAGTAGTGAAAAAGTTTTGTATACTTGTGGATATGTAAATGTACATTTACTAGGTTATTAGTCTTCTTACACATAAAATAATCTCTTTGATCAAAGATATTCACAAGCAACCTCTTGTAATAATGGCCATCCACTAACTATACCACCTATGAAGTGAGTATATGGGAAGGATCGGGTATGTACTTATATAATAGGGATACAATGAGGACAAGATGTAATTTGGCCATGGATGGTGGACGTGCTATTCGATAGGCCACAACCCCAACATGATCAAGAATCTTGAAGGGGATGATATAAATGGGACTTAACTTCTCTTTCATTCCAATCCTCATGACCTTGTTCCATAGAGATATGAATAGAAATACCATGTCGCACACATTAAACTCAAGGTCTCATCTATTATTATCTAAATAACAATTATATCGACTTTAGGCTGCCTTGATATACTACTGAATGGATTTCACCTTCTCCCCCATTTTATAGACCATTTCAGGTCCCAAAAGCTTACACTCACCATCTTTATCCCAACACACAAGTGTTCAACACCATTTCCCATAAAGTGCTTCATATGGTTTCATTTGGATGCTTGAGTGGAAACTACTTTTGTTGGATAATTTAAATAGTGGAATATATTTTTCTCATCCTCTGTTTATGTTTGTAGAACACACTCTCAACATTCCTTCCAGTTACTGAATATTCTCCCCAGATTGACCATCATTTTGAGTGCGATAGGCCGTACTGATGTTCAGTTCAGTTCCTAGATCATGTTGGAGTCTTTTCTAGAAATTTTAGATAAATATCAGATCATGATAAGATATAATATACAATGGTACTCCATTAATCATAAGAACCTCGTTGATGTAAATAGGTGCATGTTGGTCTAATTATACGTCCTATTTAATAACTATAATGATATTTGTCTTCATAATATGATACACAATGACCCATAAGGCATTTTTTCCTCTGGTTGTCCTTCGATGTCTACTGATAATGTCCATGGTAATGTACTATGACTTCCTTGTTGGCATGGGTAAAGGATGCATCATTCCCATATAAGTTTTCCTCTCAGCCTTCACTTGATGACATATAAGGCACTTTTATGTATATTCATCAATCTACCTTTTCATATTGTCCCAATAAATGTGTTCCAAGAGATATCGATATATCATTGTGCTCTCAGGGTGAATAGAGAAGTTCAATATGTGTCCTCATTCAAAATCCCCATATTTATCTCTAGATCAGATGGTACTCATAATTTTGATCCAAATATTACAACTCCTTCCTCATCAATAATAAACTATAAGGATTTACCATTTCTAACTACTTCCACACTTTTTAGAATTTCCACATCTTTTCATTACGAATCCTTTATTTTATCCATGAGAGATGGTTGAGAAATTATGTTCGAAAGGATTGATGATGTTCCTCACTTAATGATTCCCATGTCAATCCTCAGAAAATCTAAGATGTTCAGATCCTTTTAAATTATCATCATTGACAAGGATGTAGGATTATTTCTACATACAACATACTCCACCTTGTTTTCCGTATAGGGACGGTACTGAATTGAGCATT
This sequence comes from Viscum album, assembly GCA_963277665.1. Lineage (NCBI taxonomy): Eukaryota > Viridiplantae > Streptophyta > Magnoliopsida > Santalales > Viscaceae > Viscum > Viscum album. The sequence goes on from OY728123.1 coordinate 553,478,217, forward strand.
CATAATCCCAGATAAGATCTATCCATATTCGCTAGAGAATATTATGATATTTTTCTATGAATATATATTTGATACTCTTTTTTTACTGTATATCTAATACTTCTAACCATAGAGATAATTCCATTATAATTTCAACACAAATATCAAAGTATCCAACTCTAGATCAAGTGTGGGATAAATTTTGACATTTATTTTCAGCAACCCTCTAGCGTAGGCTATAACATTATAATTTTTCATCACCAAAGATCTTAAGCCCTTATTTAAAGCATCACTATATCCCACAATGAGTTACCCAATTTTTGGGAGTGTGAGTTTGAGTGCAGTGATAAGCCTAGTTTTTTACTCCTTGAAATAGTCTTTACATTCTTGTGTCTAGAAACAATTGAATCCCATTAATGCCATCATAGTCCTTGGGTTTGATAATAGTGAAATGCTTTTCAAAAATGGTTTATAATACCCAGATATACCCAAAAAGCTACGAATATCTATTACGGAAGTCATACTGGGCCAGTCTCCAATTTCCATTTTCAAGGAAGGGTCTACAGATATCCCTTTGCTATTGATAACACGACCCATGAATGATAATTCATCCATATTAAACTCATATTTACTATATTTTAATACAACCTCTCCCATCACCATGTTTTTAATACATTATTCAAATGCTCCTCATATTCTTCCTTGCTCAAAGAGTATATTAGAATAGCATCAATAAAGACTACTAAATTTTTTTATAGGTAATCTCTAAAGACTCAGTTCCTTAAATCCATGAAAATTTCTAGAGCATTATTGAGTCCTAAGGGAATCACTATGAAACCATATTGTTCATTCCTGATTATATAAAGGTTGGGAAATATCTTCTTTCATCACCTTTAATTGGAGATATATTGACTGATGTTCCTCCTTTGATAAATAATTGTCCCTAGGAAGAAGTTTGATCAAGTCATATATCTATGGAAGGATATAATTTTTCTATATCGGGATTTTATTGAGCTCACACTTAACAATGTAGCGGTGAATTTATATATCCTTCTTATTGATGAAGTTGACTAGTGCACCCCACAATGAAACACTCAGTTGTATAAAACCCTGCTCCAAATTCTCCTGTAACAGATTCTTCATCTCCTCTTGCTCTACGGTTGTGATTTTGTAAGGTATCTTTGATATAGGAAAAGATCGATGAATAAATTCAACTAAGAAATAAACCTTTCAATCAGAAGGAAGGCCAGGAAATAGTTCATGGAATATATCAGTGTAATTTCTTATGATGGGCATCTCTTCAAGCAAGATTCTCTCATTCAATCAATAATTCGACCTATATATGCTTTCTCCAAAAAAAAAATATCCACACATGAGACAGTAAATCTAATAGAGATTAATATTCCTCTTTCAACTAGTACTAAATTGGAGGATTATTTGGGATGTGAAGAGTGGTCTCCCTCTCGCGAAAAATGTTGTTATCTTTGTTTAAATATATCCCATCCATGCCCAAGATACCATCTAAATACACTAAAGGAATGATGACGATATTTTCTAGGAGGTTTAGTCCAAAAACGATAACATTAGAGGAGTTATAAACCATGGATGCAATGATTTCCCTATTTTATGTTCTCATATATATCTTTTCCTCTATATTTTGAGGTGTTTTTTGAACAATTCTACAAAAGATGCATGATATTAAATAATTCATAGAACTATAATCACATAGTAAATTTTATATTCTTTATGGAATAACTACCATACCTGTCACCACATTATTTTCGGGATCCACCTCAATAGTAGTGATAGCATGAGCCCTTCCTTATTGCCTTGGAGGTTATATTTGAATGACTTCGACAACCCTTGACATAGATAAATTGTTCGCATAATGCATATACTCTTTGTATTTGTAACACTGCACCGCTAGCTGAGCACTTTTTTAAACAATCCATTATTCTTCCACATAAGGGTGATATCAAATATCCCTTTGGTAGTTCTTTTCCAGATGTCCTGGCAATCCACATTTGAAGAAATTCCATGTTCCCAATAAAATATTATCAGGATTCTTCTTCCCACAACATTTACAAGTGGGATATTCTGGAAGCATTCCATCATGGGTTTTTTTTGTTGAACCACCCATGTTTTTCTCAATTTATTTCTTCATGTCACTGGGCCCATGAGACCACAGAGATTATCCAATATCTATTTCATCTTTCAGAGCACAACATAAAATCCACTCATTATTATTGAAGCCTTTGATAACCAAAACTATTCATAGACTCAACTTTTGTCCGATAAAGAAGAGAATCGACATGATTTCAGAGTAAATAAAAAGGCCAAATGCAAAAATTTTCATCATTTTAATGTTTTATTTTTATGCCATGATGGAATAATCTTCCCTCTGCTTGAGACTGAGGACCTCTCTTTCAATCTTGAGATAGAGGGTTTGAGGAAACTATTTATTGAAAAAACATCCTCTTTAATTCCTCCCAATCCATGGAATGAATTTCCTCTTGATACTTTGAATTCATGATTAGTGTACAACACAGATCAGCTTCCCCATAAAAATGATAGAACACCAGTAACACTTTTTCTTCTTCCTAGTACTGAAGGTTGGATAATATATATTCAATGGAGTTAATCCACTGTTCTTCCATAAGATGATCATATGGTCTTCTTAAACATGGGAGGCCTTTTCTGCATGAAGGATTCTATAACAACTTGATCTTTCCTTAGAGAATGAGGGAGTTCCAAATCATTCAATTTATTATTCATAACATGATACAACTAATAAAGTACTATCATGCTGTTTTTTGTAGCTATTACCAACATATCAGGCATATCCTTAAGTAAATATTCACATTTCCTATCACATTGGTTATTGGAACTTTTTCTCCTATTTCCCATGGTTAAATAAGAAAAAGAATGTACAATTAGAGGGATTGAATACATCGTAATTAAACATAAAAAGGAAATTTTTTAACATAAAAAATGTAACCTTTGAACATAAAAGGATAAACTTGTAGAGGAGAAGTATATCCTAACTTGTGATTACTTAAGTATAAATATAGGTTATCCTAGATATATTTCATAAGATATACTCATATAGTATTTTTCGTATTCCCCTAATAATTCTTTATACTAAACTCATGAATTTAACAAAGTATATACCTCATGAGTGTCAATAGAAAGAGTTTAGAAAAACCTATTGTCATGTACCAGGATACCTCAGGTCAAGCCTGAAAATCCTTGTCTGAGTTATCACTTCTAGTTACATTTGTGCCAATTCCACCTCTACTTATTTTTATCTAGATAGGGATTTATTTCTATTATAAACCACTTTCTCTGTAATTACCAAAATTTAGGGATGGTTTCTTATACATCATATTATCCTTAATGTTCTTACTAAGGTTATCTATTCCTAATCTCTAAAAATAAATGGACCACCCTCTGATAGCAATTATAGAAACCCTAGACTATTACATATAAAAGTACATTATTTTAAGCATAATTATACATTATAGTACAATCCAAGGAACATGATGTCCAGTTTCTTTGAATAATAGTCACAAAATATGAAAAACATAGAAAAAAATAAATCATTTAATTATTTAGTCTTCATAAATAGCCCATAGCTTCCATTATGCTCATGAATCATTATAGGATATCCATGGGATAACATAAAAAAGGGATTATCTAAAATCCAAGTAAGGGAACAATAATAAGAATAAATATTTTTCCCATGGGTTAGAAAACCAAACATAATGAAATAAAAAGGAATGTAACATAAGTAATAATAACATATAAACATGGATTCACATAAACATGGAATCATATAAATTTGGCTGCAACATAAAACTATAATTTTTTATGATTGATGGATGACGATGAAGATCATTTCCCATAGTAGCACAATCCAAGGCTAACCGCCAAGACCGTCGAACATAAGATCTCATGAGAGTTATATTTTCCAAATGTATTAGAGAGCTATTGGGGTGCACCAATCTTAAAATGTTCAAGAATATTCTTTCCAAATAAATACTTTCACATAATGAATTGTATATAAATGTGAGGGAACCCATGTAGAGAAATGGGTATCACATTTATGACACAAAGCATAAAAAGTTGTAGTATCATAAATGTGTTTATAATAGAAAGGAAATAAATACTGCATATAAATTAATTAGGTAAAATAGGAATATGTCGAGGTACGTTATATAAAACCAATTTAGAAATATAAAAGTAGCGTATTTAATAAATTCTTATCATTGGATCATTTTATACGGTTTTATGTAAAAAACTAATGAGATTATAAAATTGAAAAGGGGACAATATGATATATAAATAAAATATATAATCAAGAAGTATTTCATAAAAATAATACTGATTTTATAATGAAAATGGTGGCTTAGATAAAGATGTTATTGTGCACATGAAATTGGTTTAAAAATTTGTATGTTCTTTTAAAAAGTGTTTTCTTACTGGGATGTATCGAGAAGAAAATCACTTAAACGAATGTATATCCCTGAAAGAGAATACGATATGGATCTTGAAACATGAGTTTGGATAATATAAGTAGAATGTATAATTTTACATAAAATTAAATGGCATATTCATTTGGGTAAAAATAATGATTTAGAAACTGAAATAATAAAGGCGGTTTGTGTAGAATTCCTTACGGATTATTGACATGATATCTGGTGTACATAAGAGGAAATAATGATAGGTAAAGCGGTTTCTCTTAAATTATACATCATGTTTAATTATGAGGGATTTGTGAAATCATACCCTGTCATTATGGATTTCTCATAAAATGGAATACCAAGTTAAACTTTCTTGAATAAAAGTGAATTGGAGAGGATCCCATACCATAAATCCATTGGTGTTCTCCACTAATCATTAATGACCTTAATAATAAAATTAGGTTTATTAATTAATAATTACAGAACCTATTCCATTTTTAAAATATTTTTTACATCCCATTTATGTTCATTTATAAAAATTTTGATTTTTTTATACGTTCAACTTCATTTTTCGGGTCTGTTTGCTTGTTGGGTTTTAACGATTAGTTCATGTCCGGATAAACATGTACGATGATTGTGGTTATACAGAATTGAAGTTGTATATTATTATTGAACATTAAGAAGGTTACATGGATGAATTATTAATTTGGATACTTTATGTGAATTTGAATAATAATATAAAACATTAATGATAAACACTTGAATTAATTTTAGCGATTTTTCTCACAATTAGCTTGTTTTATATTTTTATTTTACATCATGAGTGATTAAATAATATGGAACATTATATATGATAAAATAAAAATATAATACTATATTTCAACCATAAATATGGTTATATAACCAGAATTGATGATAGTTATACAAATATATATCTCGTCATCCTTGATTGTGTTAAATTAACACATCTAAAACGGTGTTGTCATTTCTCTTAAATAAAATTTGGGGAAATGAGAGATAATAATGAAATATAACCTTGGAAAAATAGAATTCCTATACATATATGTTATTAGATTTATCATTCCATTTGGGTATAAGGGTGAAGAAAGAAACAAAGAATGAAAATGAGCTTAAAAAAATAAATGATTTGGAAAGTGGAATTTACCTCTTGAGTTTATCTCCATTGAGAGCTTATTGAGGGGAGTGGTTATTGACTTTATTGGAGACCAAAGTCTGTTGGAAGTGGGTATGGATCTTGGGGAGGGATTTGGGTAGAATAATGGAAGGGTACAAGGATTTAGAATCGAAATATGAACTATATTTGTTATAAATAATTTATAAATATGAATATTTATATATTTATTTAAATACATAATTTACTCAAAAAACCAAACATTTAAAACATTTATAGCCTTATTCATAGATATAGGTATTTAGTACTTCCACATGATTATTATTTATATACTATCATTTTTAAGGTTACATTTTATTATTGTATATCACTATTCATAAGGGTATGTTACTATTAATAAGTGTAGATTTCTATTCACTAGAAATTCTATTTGTTATATTAGACTCTAAATAACTAACATATCACAACCTTGTATGTTAGATTTTCGAAATTTTAAAAAAATACTTGACAAACATATGTGTAGTAGTCATATACCACATATTAGTTCATTATATCATGATTTCATGTGATTATGAAATATTTAGCAAAAGGAAATTTCCATTGAAAAACAATGGGTCATTACAATAAATTTTTCATCAAATAAATATAATGCTTACTATATTATTGATCAGTGTTAAATAAAATTTTATGTTTTGAAATGATAAAAACCCATTTAAATATTTTAAATACCTTTTTCTTCAAAACCACATCATGAAAATATTATTCGATTTCCTTTTCAAAATGGTTGATTAGAATTATGAGAATGATTGAAAATAATACAAATTATATATGTAAAAAATATTTTATAAAAATGGATAGAATAAAAGTGTAGATATGGAAGAGAAATTTTATAGTTATGAATGATAGTTATTCATCCCAAGGACATACTTGACTTTAAAAAAAGAATATATATATGGGGGTTTTATTGATGATTATAATTAACTTAGATAGGTGAAAAAAATGAAATTAAATATTAACATGTTGAATGATACAATAAAATTAATCATGAAATATATACATATGTATGAATGAAAATATCCCAATATTTCTGAAATTGAGTCGTTGAGACCATTACAATATTTTAAATTTTCAAATGAATCCAAATATAAATGGTATGATTAAAAAATCCTATATTATAATAAATTATTAATTCTTTTTTATGAAAATAATCAATGTTTAGTGGCTACGGTTTCCAATATAAATCACAGCGAATAATACAAGTATGTTCCAAGGAGTGAAAACATCATAGAAGAAACCCATTACTTAGTTCGTAACATCACCTAAATTTATTGAATTTTATATAAAAAACAAAACTATTAAAATTTTATTTTTAATAACATTATAAATATATATTAAATTTTATACATTAAAATTATTATCATTTATTTTGAATATATTAGTTAGATAAAAAAATTCACAATAAGGTGTTTTCAAATTTAATTATCTCATACGTGTTTTATGTTGTTAATATTTGTTCTCATTAACTAATAACATGGTAAAAATTCAAATATATTTATGATTAAATTTAAAAATGTATATGTTTCTAAATATCTTATATAATTGTATATATTTTAGTAATGATTCCTGAAAAGAGATTCATTGTTGTCTTGTTTTGAGTTTTTTAGCGATCGATGATGTTATTTTAATAAAATTATAAAAAATGTATAACCATTAAATAACAATAAATAATAATTATTTATTTATAAAATTATAATTATAATAATAAATATTCTCCCAAATTTATCCTTGGAATGTTTTAATAGCGTTGTTCATATAGGTATTTATATAGACATAACATTAGAAATATATATTTAAATATAATATTTTTATTATTGATGTGGTCTCCTTGAGAATAATATCATTTCTATAGAATATTAAGGATATTATTCGGAATTGATTGTGGATTTTAATGAAATTTTATGGTATTTCTGTTTATATGAATGAAAAATTATGATAAATGAGATTCATTAATTTGTAGAGGTTGTTTTCGGGACAATTCGAGGTTAATATTTTCATTTCACGATGAATGAGATGAAATAAGGTTTGTTAAGAATTTTTCTCTATATCATTGTATTTATATTATATATTTATGTTTTTTGTTTCAATTATATGTTTAAAACCAATTAATATAGATGGTCATGAATAATCAAAGATGTCCCTTTGTTTAATAAGTAGTTAAAATGACACATGATCAATTTATTTTATATTTTCTAATTGGAAGTAATAGAAATAAATATGGGTTAAAAAATTAATTTAATAAAACAAAAGTATATTTATTATAATGAGGTTTTTATATATCTATGTTCAGGGTATTTTAATAATGGAATGAATATGATAAAAATTCAGGGGCTAATTAATTCTCGTATTGATATTTGAGATATTCACTTGAAATTAGCCTTGGAAAAGAAGGGATTCAGATAATCTATGGTGAATAAGGTGTTATAAAAAAAGCTGGGATTATATAAGATCAAAATGATTAAGTGAGAGGACTAAATTAAATATAATTTTTATGCCAGGAATGGGTAAGCGTGTCCCATTTTATATGTAATGGAAAGTAAATTTTGTGAACCCTCATTATTTGTTTATATTAGGAACACAATATTCAATGGAAAATAGTTCAAAAAATGAAAAATAATGGAGTATGGGGTTGGATAAGGTCCGCAAAACCACCACAATATTTTTTTTACATTTTTGAAACATGTCACATGTATTTTATTCGTAGTTTTTTTCTATTATATTTTAGTTAATGAGTTTTTATCAAATTAAAAGTTGATTTTACAGAGAATATAAAATTACCCATATTTTTTAAATTCTATGTTAAAAAATTAAATTTAAATATGATTTAATATAATAAAATTTTCAAAAATTATTAATTAATTTTTGTAAATTTAGTCACATTTTATATAAGAAATGATCTGTTTATTAAAAAATTGGGTTTTATCATTAAGGGTTCTTAATATTATTTAGAACTGTTTACAAATCATCATGTGTTAATATAATAATATATATTTCTAAACAGAAACATGTATTCAAAATTTAAAATATATTATTTTATTCTAATATAAAATAATTACATAATAATAATCAATCCAATTCATTGAAAATAAACGATTTACTATTATCTTGGTCGTTAATTTTATTCATAATAATCAAAAATTTATACATAAAAATTAATAAGGTCCAATTTAATAAAAAAAGAACATTTGATTAAAATATTATATCCCTATTTATTGATTTAATTTCTCAAATTTGATAAAATAAATATTTCATACAGGTGAATAACTATTTTAAATGATAATATTAAAGATGATTCAAAAAACATTATATATATGATTAATAAGGTAAACATGATTTTCATAATGATTTATACTACATTTTAAATATATTTTTGTTATATATAAATGGTTTCAAATACATTTTAGACATTATTATGTTATTTTAATGTCATAAATGCTATTCTTTTTAGGATATTGATATTTTTTATATTACCCTAAAATTAAAATTTTCATAAAAATCATAAAAATTCATCCTATTATATTACGGAAATTATGAATCAAAATATTATATTTATTTTGTTAAATTAAAATTATAAAAATTTATATTTTAATATTTAAATACATAACGAAAAATCATTTTTTAGGAAAATAAAATTTTGAAAATTTATTAACTATTCTAATTCAAGTTTCTAATAAATTACTAATCAAATTTTGTTTGGAAATTTTTTCCCACAAATACTATATATTATTTATACTATATTTGGTTTATGAAAATAATTTTCATAAAATAAAATTTTTTAAGGGTAACATTTCAGTCATAATTAAACATTATTAATTGTTTTACTATAGTAATTGGAATTTAAAAAACTATTTAACATTAATAATGTCCATTATTTATAGTTTTACATATATTTCATCATCATATTACATGTATTTTTACCAAAAAAACTTAGTTGGATTCATTAGAATGGTTATATGCTACATCATGGTTCATTTTGATTCAATGTTGAGAATGAATAATTTTATTGAACACCATTGGTTTTAAAAGTAAAAAATATTATTTAATATCTCATGGTGCTATATTCGCACACATAAATAAATTACCTCCTATCATTTATGAATTTATTTTATATCAGGATATAGGGTTACTGTATCCATAAGATTGTAAGTATACATTATTTATATTCTAATAATATATAAAATAAACAACTTTAGGTACTAATGAACTCATGATTGGGTATCCAAACATATATAATGAATATAATCTATATTGGATATTCATAGTCATAATTGATAAATAATCATTGGATGATGTAGGATTTTTATTGATATATGAAAATATGAAATTATAGTAATTAATTATCAATGTGAGATAATCTACTATTAATATGAAATTACATTATGGTAAATAAACTATGATCCGTAAAAATAGAATTTCAAAAAAAAAACTTAAGAATGGTTATTAAAAATCAAACCATAACCTAGTCTTATTTATAACTCTAAATCAAATAGTTCACGGAAACTAAAATATAATAATAAATATAAAAATCTATATCATCGATTTGATATCCACTTCAATAGAATTTATTATGTACTATTTTACTTTTTTACCAAGGTCTCAGATATTCTTAATAACTATATTCCATACTATACATTAGTTTAGTGGAATAATTTGAAAAGTTCCCAATTTCCTTTGAATTGAAGAGACAAGATTTTATAGATTCTATTTTTCCCAGGAAAAAATGATCTTGTTGTCTTTCATTATCATAATTTTGTAGAATTCTATTTACCTTCCTGAAATCCTTTGGGTTTTTATACCATGTTTTCAAACATAAGTTATTAAATCTTCTTTTCTTTATTATTATTATTTCCTGATTTTATATTAGAATATATCTTACTCTAATGTTTTATATTGGAGAATTTATCTATTTTTACATTGTTAATAATAATTTTGAATTGTTGGTTTCTATAATCTTAATTATTATAACTATGACTCATAATATAAAATGTTTATTATTGAGAAGAGCACCATATTTTACACGGAATCAATCGACAATTGGGATTATTAATATTTTACCAATTAAAAAAAGTTTAAAAATCAATAAAAACATTATAAACCCACAAGAGAATTAATTTAATATAATTAAATTAAAATTATATAGAAAATAGTAATAGAATTAAATATTATAATATTATCATTCAGTTTAACCTAAATCACTATCATTTTAATATATATTTCATTACTATGGGTTATTTATTACAACATTTCCCATTTACTAACATGATAAATAATTTATAATGGATTAAAAAAATTTGTTATCCCTATCAAATCCAACGGAATGTTTAGACATAAGGTGTTCTAGGAATATTTTTCACACACTAATATATCAATGAATTAATTCCCAATCCACCATTTTCTGGGTTATTACACCTAGATTAATATTTTCTATTTCCTCCATCCAGTTACAATATATATAAATTGACTTAATTTATAGGATTTCCATAGAATCTAGACATTACCAAAACAATTTAGAGTTATCCTATAAATTTAATTCACTCTTGGACCTATCCCTAGGGTTTTCCAAAAATATCACTTATTCAAATATCTAAAATAATATATATTACTTCTACTTACATAAATGGTTATTTATACCTTATAAAATATGATAAACCAAAACTTATCACTCTTTAATAAAATATACATATTTGACTAATAAAATAACCTTAACTAATGTTATATTAACCCATATCTAATACCAATGGTGGCACTATGAGCCTTCACTCCCAGATACGGTACAGATGACAATTAATTTATTTAATGGCATTAATACCAATTATAGATTATTTGAAATAACTATCCCATATAAACATGTCATTAATAAGATATTGATTTAAATATATTCCTATTAATTTAATTGTCTATGGATTAAGATAATTAGGAAAGTACACTAATAATAAATCCTATGTATTTGTAATCTAATGTAATGTTTTCCCACTATATAAAAAACAACTTAATTCACAATAATTCATCAAAATATCCACCAAATTTAACTCATGATATATTTTTCTAAACATGTAATGTGTACTAAATTAATTCAAAAAATGGGTTTATGGAAAAATTGTAAGGGGCCTTCTCAAACAACTACTAAGGGTAAAGATAACAAATAACAATAAAATATGATTAATTATAATTAGATAGGACTAAATAACAAAGAGTGAATAAGAAACAAAAATATATTCCAAAATAGATTGAAATTAATAGAATAATATATCCATGGATAAAATAGGAAATTAATATATCGTGGGGATAATAAATACTTATTCCTTATTGATAGAATTTTTAATGATATACATTTAATTACAAGCCATACAAAATTTTATAATTATCTTAGACATCATGATCTTATGTCCATGGAATTTTGTCTATGATATATATTGTGTTTCATAGGAATACCCTAATATACCCATGATATAATATCACAAGAGATCTATGGAATCAATGTGTATAAATCTAGGACCAAGTCCCATCGTTTACTAAAAATGTAAAATGAATTCTTCCTAATTTAAATTTCATAACAAGTTCATAATCATCTTTTCCAATAGACAAATATTATTGAATAAGAACATATTTATGGGCAACACATTACCCCAATTTTTAAGAGGTATAATATAATAAAAATTATTTTATAAAAAAATAGTTTTAATGATAAATAATACATAATAATAATTTCTTAATAAAAAAACTATATCATAATAATAAATATATATATTTTCATTATTACCCCGAATAAATAAATGAAATGAATTTATATATAAGAATATATTAATTTTACACTATATAAAGTAATTGGTATATGTTTATGTATGTAATTACACCAATTAGATGATTTATAGAATCAATGGGAACACCCTTTAATCATATAAATTGAAAACATGGTAGTTGAAATGTAATATCAATAGAAAAAAATTATGTATATTTATGGTGGATTTCATGGAAATAAAAAAGGATGTTATGAATTATATATTTTATAGGGAATAATATTACACAATGTATTCAATGGAAGATTGATTATTTAGCCATTATATTAATATACATGATAATGTATGATATCTATTAATGGAAAATGACATAAATTTGAAAAAAATGGATCTTTAGAAAAGTCCATTTGGAAATAAAAATTGTCAATGATTATTAAAAATTATTTCAAACGAAATATTTTATAAATATTTCATAAAACTGTATTCCCTTAGAAACCATCAATATATAGTGTTAAATTTTTATATAAAATGATACATTCAGTAGAAAGATATGTTCAAATTGATGTCAAATTAAAAATAGTATTTACATATTATTTTAATTATTTACTTATAAATAAGTTATGGGTTAAATCCAAGATTCATTTCAAAAAATGGTGAATCTAAAACATTGAAGTCATTTTATTTTTTAAAATATACAATAATTTTTTTCATTAAATTCCCATATAGTTTATCAAAATAATTTTGGGGGTGGATGATAAATCATTTAATTCAAAAATTACAAAAAACCATTTTTATTATTTTGAAACTCAGTTTTTCAGACACATGAATCATAAAAATTTAATTAGATTATACTTTTTTAATAGTAATAAATACAATTATGATAATGATATTAAAAATTAAATATTACTTTTTCCAAAAAAGTAGGAGAGAAATAGTGAGAATGAAAATAATAAATGAATGTAATGATTCATGGGTAATAATGAGAGTTATTATTACTTTTATTTTAAGGTTATTATCTAAAATAATTTATAAATTATTTGTTTCTTTATGATGAATGAGAAAATACCTATCGAATTATTGAAAATTATATTCAGGTTTGAATGAGTAAAAATTAATTATTAATAAATTGAGTTTATAAAATGCTTACACTATTTTAAAATTTCAGTGTAATCTCATTAGTATTATATTAATTGAAATGAAAAAAAGTCATGAATTTTTTTAACCATAGTAAAAATAATAATGGGGAATTTAACAAACCATTCCCTATAAATAATGGTATATAATAAAAACTATGTCTCATTCAATTAATATTAGAGATAATAAACCCTTACATTAATTCATAAATTCCAATAATTAATATTAACACTTATAAAAAAATGAATTTCATAATATTTTAATTCATATCCACATTCATATATTTTACCCCATACAAATATCTTCTATAATCATTTTTAATATATTTATTAGTTATATCTTTTTTTCACTATTGAATGCAAGAAACCTTTATTATTTCATGCATTTTATGAAATGTTTATATTGATACCAATTCCTTTTTAAAAATATCATAATTAATATTTAATTTTTCATAAATTAATAATAATCTTATATATACTCATAAATCTCTTATATCTATATATATATGTTTTATTTATTTTGTGTGAAAATTGAACCATTGTTGGGTTATTTTTGATATCATATGATCAATGATTATATTTTAATAATGAGTTAGATGTATAATATAGAAATTTATGAAAACTAATAATTAAATATTAATTAACTTATATTTACTGATAATTTACATTTATATGGTAATCGTATATAGTGTAATATAAAATTTTCCACATAAGTTTTTTGACCGACCCAAAAACTAAAAGACCAAAATTAAAGGATTGTTATTGTTATGAAAGTCATATATTTTAAAAATATAATCATTATAAATAACAAAACCCATTTTATTTAAATAATATTAATGATTTGAAACATATTTTAATATATTACAATAATATGGAATGAAATTAGATGTAAAATGAGATAAATTACTCTATGGTGGTGGTAGTCCACAAAACTGACGGTTAACATTTTCATTTCTCAATGATGGGGAGGAAATGATGGTGGATTATAAAACCAAATTTTATATTCATAGTTATATTTAATATTTATCTATTATTATTTAATTAGATCTATATAATTTGAAATGGTAGGCAATGGTGATAGACCAACGATGTTTCTTCGTAGAGTTGGTAGTTTGTAGAATTGTTTATTATAGTTATTTTGTTTCTATAACTTGAAGATAATGAAATATATACATATTGTTCCATTAATAAAATAAATTATTATAATAATTATTATGAATTTATTAAATAATATTATTTTGTATTGTTTAGGAAGGAAATGGATAAGATAAAATGTTATGTATTTTTTAATACACAATTTGGCACATTGAACCTTATCTTGAAAATCTACATCGAAATAAAGGGATCATGATAACTTATGGTGACCTGGGGATTGTGAAAATTTTAGAGGGTTATATGAGGATAACCATTGATGTGTTCCTATAAAAATTTTGAATGTACTGGGGTGATCTAATATATATAAATATTCAAGAAAACATTTTCAAAAATTTTTTGAACATGATTTATGTCATTTAATCTGCAATTTTATACTTTTAACTTTATTGTTTTGTATATTGGTAAATGTTTATGAATATAAATTTTTTTCTTTACTAAATATATTAATTAAAAAAATATTTCTATATTTTCGTGTGATGAATCTATATTATATAATTATTTAATAAAATTAATTTTATTAATAAGATAATATTTAATTTTTCATTAAAAACACATATAATGAAAAATATTACTTTGTTTAAAATGGAGTTTCTATAATTACATGTTCAAAATATTATAAATAATTCGATATAAATTAAATACATGTCAAAAAATTTATAATTTTTTTAAAAATAATATTTTAAAAATAATTTATAATATATTAATTTATTAGATTAGCCAAAAAATTATTAATATTAACAAAATTATTCATTTTAAATAATTGTTTTACCTTTATCATGATTATTAGAAATAATATTAATAATAATAAATTTATTTAAAAAGGTTATTGATATTAGAAAATAATTTGGAACTATTTTAAATAATGAATTCATTTTATTTTATTTTATTTCAATAAGAGAAAAAATATTATTTAATAAAAGAGAACAAAAACAAGTAATATAGTAAACTATTACTTATCTCTATATCAATACCATATTATTATTATTCCAATAACTTTTAAGGGGAAGTGAGAACCCTCAATGTTGGTAGTTTAATAGCTAACAAATATAACTTTTTTGTTGAAGAACAATTTCAGCCAATTTGAATAAAAATATCTAAATATTATCCAAGGAATAGAGTTTACCTGAGTGCTTAGATCTTCCCTCAAGATGTCTTCATACTATTTTCCCATGATCTCCCAAGATTACAATTATTCCTCGAAGTTAATATTCCCCATGTCTATGCATATAATCAAGATGCGGTTCTACTTATCAATCTATTTTACTTTCCCCCTTTTTGTCCCCACTCTACGTTTTATCCCCACCATTTCAATAATGGGTTCATGCGAAGCCTTAATATCAATGACATTCTCCACCATATAATAAAATGAATTTATTTAAGGAAATCTGTATTTTTAGTTTTCACCCAAAAATCAACAACTTCAGAAAAATAGAAAAAATTTATCTTAACCTAATATTGAAATGATGAATATAAAAAATTATTTCACATTCGTATTATATAATTTATTAATATAACTTATTAAAAAAACCTGAAAATATAATAATTTATTTTCGCAGGAATAATTTTTTTAAAAAAATATATATACTATTCTTATGGTTATATCTTATATAGTAATAATATAGTTTTTAAATATATTATTAAAATCAATAAAAACAAATTTCCAAAATATACTTTTTTTCAAAAAATAAAGCACATAGAATAGAAATTTATAACATTTAAATTTTTTAGATTAAATCTTCCACAATAGTTATTTATGTACATGAAATATATTTTTATCATTCAATTATATTTAATAATGACATTTAATATATTTTTTAGATTAAATTCACAATTTTTTTAATTCTAACATCAGTTGTAAATTTTCTGGGTAACTTTTATAGATTATAGATTTTTGGTTCGTTTTTTTTTCAAGAGAAATCTATTGAACCAACTAGGGTTTTTGAAGGAAAAATTTTAATTCCATATCTCAAGGTTTTAAATCATGAATCATAAACATGAATCATTTCCATGTTTCAAAATTCAAGAATTTTAATCCCTTATTATATTTAGCGTTCCTCCTTTCATTCTCACATTTAGATGATGAATCGTGAAAAATAAATTGGTGGATATTATATTTTTCTTATAATAATAAATGATCTCCTTTCATTATAGTCATGTTGATATCCTTTGTATGTTATCACTATTTTTCATTATTTCCTAGTACTTTTTATTATCCTTTCATGTTTTAATTCATTCAAAACCTAAATGGCCATTTTTTTAAGATATAATTGATACATTTCTTGTCATGATGGTTTTTATTTAATGTTCTTCTATTTCTTATATCATGAAAAAATCCACTATTTTGAAATAATGGTGTACCATTCCCTTTATTATAAGGTTTGTTTATTTGGAAAATTTAGTTTTTATTAACAATTTATATTGGTCATCTTTTTATACCTGTTGTTTCATTAATATTTCACATATACTAGAAATTTTAAATTAGTTAAAAAATATATACTATTGCCTTGATGGTTTTTGTTTTTGAAAATAGGGGGTATCCATGTATTCCAATAAATATAAATTGAAAAAATGATTTCCTGCACAATGTTTTTTTGAAAAAAAAATCCAAATAAACCTATTTAAATATTATACATACTCAAATTTGGTTTTGTTATCTATTTAATTTACATGAGAGTTATTATATATTTTTTAATTTTAGTTTTATGTTAGGAACATTTATTTTTCATTATTATTATATTTTATTTTTATCATGTTATGTTTTTTAGTTTTTTTACTGTTGTTACTATTTAAAACTGATTTAGTAATTGATTTCATTAGTGTATTTATTCCTAATAGTCAAACCCATTTTATATTGTAATTATATATTTGATTCAATGCAATATTTATAAATACATAAAAATTATTTTTCTGTGAATAATTTACACCACCTTTATAGAGGACATATTATAGAATGATCTATATGGTGTGGGAAGGTTCTACAATTATATATCAATCATTAGGTTTAAATAAATTTATTTATATTCAATTAAAGAGTTTTATGAGTTAATAAATAAGGTTTTGATTTATTTATTTTCAAATGTTTTTTGGTGTATGATAAATTTTGTTTCCAAACCGCATATACAATTTCCCTTGTGAAGGCTATTCTATTTATTGGGAAATCAAGAGAGTATTTATATACTAGTTATGAATCATGTATTATATTTATCCTCATGTTTTAGATATTCTCTAACTAGGTGCAGTAATACTCATTAAGGTTTGTTAGAGTGATAAAAATGTTATTTTTTACGAATTTATTGATATGTCAATAGGTGGTTCATCTTTATAATGTCTAGAATAAATTGAAATGATTTGAGTGAGATTCACTTAATGATTATTATATTTTATTTTACATAATGGAATATTATTTAAATATAATAATTGGATTATGAATACTAATTTTCATATTGTTTATATCAACTTCTTTCTTATATTTGATAAATTTGATTACATTAATTTTATTTAAAAACTTATCTCAATAATTTTTTACAATCATTATATTCATACAGTTTTAAAAATATTTTATTCAATTAATGTGGTTGTTATAGTTTATACTCTGATAATATTATAATATTATAAATAACATTCATAAAAAGAAATGACACTATAATTTTTTGGTAATAAAGTATTTAGGGGAATATTGTATCCACATTGTGAATATAATGAAACTAGATTTACCGCTAAATTTTTTTAATTATGATTCTTGATGGTGTCATGGATTACAATTTATAAAAAATTGTTTGAGTGGAAATGGTTTTAAAAGGTGATGTATATTTTATTTCATTTAAATAAATAATTTAATAAATAATTTCATTAAATAAATCTTATTAGAAAATATTTTTAATCCTAAAACCATAAAATTTACCATCAAAAGGATGTTCATAACATTTATGATAGAAAATAAATGGGAAAATTTATCATTCACTATTCATACCCATATTATTATATCTAATTTTTTTATTTCTCTGAAGGTATTCATTTATTTGTATGAAATTATTTTTATTCATTTTCTGATATTTATATATCTCGTCATCCATGGGTTGTTATTATGATCATAGGTCATAAATAAACATTTTATGAATTTCTATGTGGTATAGATGATTTAGTATTTATGGTATATGTAATGTCCAAAAGGGGCCTAGATACATTTATAGGGTGTGAATCAGGGTATGGATATTCTTTTTAAAATTATTCATGCCCTACTAGATATTGACCTATTTAATAAAAAGTCATCTATATATTCTATTATGTTTTTAGGATGATCTGTTGTTTTCATCATTATATCATGATGGTTCTTTGAATGCAATGAAGAAACACAAGCACATAGATATAGATATTTTTACTTGGTTGACACTCATTATAATACATCTAAGGAGCATATAATTATCATGTATCGATTGTACAAAATCCAATAAATCCAAATACTAATTACAATGATTAGGATAATTCTATTTTATACCTAGGATTAATTCCCATACAAGATTTAATGGAAGTTCACTACTTTCCCAAAGGTTAATCCCTATGTTTATTTAGCTTTCTCACTTCCGTTGTAAGGTATCACCATCTTCATCTTCCTCTTCCTTATATCACTTCTCCTAAAAATGATCCACAAAATTTTTATGGAATTTTAGGTCCCTTTATAATCATGAATGAAAACATCTTGAACTATAGATAGATGATGTATTGATGTTCCACATTCATCCAAGTGATGAATACTTCATTACCCCTGATGTAATAAAAAATATCAAACTACCTCAAATTTTAGAGGGGTCTTGCACACTTGTCTAATTCCATGCACACAATATATTCCATTATCATGGAAAATGAACTAGAACTCCACTTTAAACATGTAAAAAACTCCATTATTTCATGCAGATCACTATTTGCCTTTAGATTCCTTCATGCACACAACACCCTAATTGAACAAAACCTCTCAACATGCACACCACTTATTTCATTCACAATCCAGATCAACGATTTTATCTATGGGTTGAGCATCCACAAATTATGGGGGGGTGGGGGTAGCCACCAGTTTATAGGCATATCCTACATGAAATGTAGGTTGCACAACTTTTACCCAAGAGTGTATGCCTCTTCCATGCACATATATTTTTTCTAAACTCTCCTATCATGAAAATTCACATATTTCACATAACTAAATATTTCACACACTACTTTCCATTTCCATTTTTGGATGTATTGACTTTGAAAAACTCCTTGTGGAAAACATTGAAAACATCATTAACACTTGGGTAAAACACCTTTTTCCAAAAAAACATTCTATATTCTACAATTATTCGACACAAATTTTTTTCAGATACAATTAATCATCGCCGAATTGTATACAACCATTTTATACCACCTTGAGCCCATACATTCTTTTTTCATGGATCCTTGTGAAAATAGTTTGGAAAAATATCTCTGAAACTCCAAAACTGACCGTAGAAACTACCTTTGTCCACAAATACAATCAACCCAGAAATAATTCAATGTTACAATAGAGGAATGTTTCAAAAAAATATCTCCATTAAGATTGTTGACAACTCTTCACAATTTTAAACATCATTAATGCTTCTTGTATCTTATACAACAATTTTAATCTCCTCTCGTTCATATAGAGACTAATTTCTTACTCAACACACACTCTAAGGCAACATGATCAATGCTTGATGGGAAACAAGAGTAGCCTGTAAAGTTAATCAATGAAAAAATCAATTCAGAAACGTGCAATTCATGAAACAATTCGACCAATATCATCAAAACCTCCATATTTCGAGATACATATCATTTGATCGATCAATTATTGGATCGTTAGATTTAAAACTCCCCTTATCTCACTGCTCTTCCTATATCGATGCTCCCCATATCTCACTACTCCAACATTAATCATCTCCCTATCTCTTGATGAAGACATTTTCTCCTTAATAAATCCAAATTTCAACCCCTTTTCTAGTTTACATGATGTTCAATTAATTGTATACTATAACCGGGTAAATATCCCATATCAATACATAAGGAAAAAACATATCATAACTCAGGGAGAGTGGGTTGTCCCACATCCAAACATTTTCATGTTCAGGGAGCTGACTGAAATCCTAGAGCTAGTTGATGAATTTAAAGCACTTCTTTGGGTAAGGAATTTGTTATAATTTCCATAACCTGTAGTTTGGTAAGCACGTAATCCAAATTCAAAACATCTTTCTCCACATTCACCTTGATAAAATGTTACATGATTTAAATGTGTTTTGTACTTGAGTGATGGACATGGTATTTTTTATGCTTTATATCACTTGATTATCATAATAGATTATGATCAGAGACATCACTTCAACTTCCATTAAATGAATATGCTACTTCATCCACTGTAACATCACGCATGCGTGGGTGGTGGGATCATATTTATCCTCTAGGATTATTAATGAAATTAAATATTGTTTCTTTCTTATACATGAACTACCCAATACTCCATGATAGAATAAACCTACTGACATTAATTATCAATCATTAGGTTATCTATCCCAATATGCATCTTTATTCCCAATAACACATGCTACGACTTTTCATTGTAATAAAACTAGAATCTATAGTTCACTTGATATACTGAAGTATTATTTTCACTACAAGAAAGTGGATTTCCTTGATATTTCTTTGATATCTCTCTAATTGGCATGGAGAAAACACAATATCTATTGTTGTAATTACCGTGATCAATAATTTTACAATAAATATTATGTATTGTGTGATATTCACTATCTTGGATTCACTATCCCATGATAGTTTAATCTAGGTAGCTACCGACGTTGACAAATCATTGGAATTCTCAATTCCAAATTTTATCAATACCTCCATTGAATTTTTAAATTGATAAATTTTTGTTCTATTACCTCCTTTTGTCATACATTGACTATAAAAAAGACCAATTCCACAATCATTATAATTTCAATATCACATTTCTTGAATTCCAAGAATTGATTACACATATATTCATTTGATAAATTAAATATTATTTCATTAAAATATAAAACAACCATCATCCTTTGATTATACGATTGTTGATATATAGATTTTAATCAATTCCACCACAATAATAAATGATCTATTTCAGATAATAATCATGTCTTAAAAACCACTTTATTGTTTATTACATAAACCCATATAGCATCTTATTTTGATGTAAGACATTCTTCTCATCATCATGAATGATAAAAAATTAGGCTACATGATATACACTTATTCTATTATAATCCCAATTACATTCTTATCTTCTAGTATTGAATCAATCTCTCATGCTTGATTCTTCTTAATTTGGTCTAGATCTTCATTTATATCAAGAAACCTATTTTCTTCAATAGAAAATTCGTCAAAACATTTAGGTTTATTATTTGAATCGTAGGATTCCTGCTATAGTAACATCATTACTCTGGTTTCACCCGACACCTTTTGATCATTAATTTTTTTATGTCTATTAATTTCGTCTCTTCATATATATATTAATGAAAATACAATTTGAAATCATCTTATTAATAATTAGTGTATTCTATTGGATCATCATTTTCCACATCTTCTCCCCCTGTCTTATAAAACAATTCATGTTTATTGGGTCCTCTATTGAACATTAATTATTATTAATCACAACTCTTACAGATCCACCCATTTTCATCAATGTTCATTCTCAATTATTTAATAGAGATATGTTGATAGTATAACTAAGTTGGTTGTTTCCTAACCTCAATATGAATTTCATTTAAACCTTTTTCTTTTTTTTGATCACACATTCTAGTGCTTCGATCCCAATATATTTAGATGTAATTTCATTATCAAATTTACCAACAAATTCATTCGCTTTAGGGATAACAAACTGATGTTTTCATTCTTGCAGTTTCATCAACATAAGTAGTTTCTACAATAACTATAATGTCAGGTATGTTTCACATTAATTAAATGTCATTGAATGTGTAAATATTTTCAATATATGATTTATCTAAACTATTCTTATGTTCACTCCATGATTCCATAAATTAAATTACACTCTTTCTATACAAACTTTCTCTTTAATGAATACCACCAAATTTTTACTACTTCATTGACGCTCTTCCCATTAACATGGAAAACAATGACAACAAAAAACTAAAACATAAATTTAAAAAATTTACTAATATAATTTAGAGAAAAAATACAAAAAAAAATAAACCAATGTATTCTTACCAAATATTATGTCCAAAGGGGCTTAGATACCCTGAGAGGTTGGTCAATCAGGGTATGAATATTCTTTTAAAAATTATTCATGCCCCACTGTATCTTTTCCTCTTTATTATAAGGGTCACATTATTTTCACATTTTTTGATTATGATGATTTATTATTTTCTTCTTCATCTCTTGATGATTCCTTGAATGTAAAGAAGAAATGAAATCACATGGACATAAAGATTGTCACATTGTTCACCCTCACTAGGATACATCAAGGGATCATATAACGACATTGGGATGATTATACCAAATTCTCTAAAAATGGCTTCCAGTTACAATTATCTGGCTATATCACTTCAATTCTGAGGATCATTTCATTCAAATTGTTTAGGGTTAGCTCACTACTTTCCTAAGGGTTACTCTCTATGTTTCTTTCTATGGATCACTACATATGGAAAGAATCACAGTCTTCCTATTCCATTCCTCACTGCACCTAAATGGGGTCCAAACATATTTTTTGGACCTATAAGACCCTAATTAATCATGAATACATCCATCCCCAATAATATATATATATATATATTCTTTGTTGATTTCTATGATTCAACCAATTGGGGGATACTAATTTACCACGAGTGTACTGTGAATCCTCAAAACTTTACACAACACTTTGGTGTCTTGAATGCTTCCATAATTCCATGCATGAAGCTTCTACCTTTATTTTTGTAAACCAATTTGCATACCACTTATAACAAGTGTGCATCTCCCTTATTACATGAAAATCACTAATTATTTTTAACTTCTTTTTTTCATGCAATTCCCTACTTGTGTAGAATCTCCCTACTTGAAAACTACTTAATACTTGCGTGATCTAGAGCTCATATTTCATATATATATTGTGAATCATATAATGTGGGTCGGGGGGTATCCGCCTATTTTTAGACATAGTATACAATATAAATTCTTGCACAACTTTTCCCCAAGCACACAAGTCTCATTCCTATAGTTCTCTTTTGTGAAAATCCATCTACCGCAAAAAATATATATTTCAGAAACCTAGTTATTTTTCAATATTTTGTTTTAATGGAATTGAAAAGGTCTTTCAAAAAACAATACCATGCTCCTTAATATTTTCTTGAAACTTCCACTTCCAAAAACACTTTTCTCCATTCTCAAATTTTTCGATTTTTTTTACATAACACTAGTAAATGATAGTGGCTTCTATACGACCTTTTTATACATCCACTATATCATCTATTAAATTTTCATTGATCCTTGTCAACATAATTTCTCAATAATATATTTATAACTCCATAGACGACCATGGAAACCACATTTTTCAATTAACACAATCAACCAAAAAATGCTTCACTATTACCTTAATTGATTTTTCCTAAGAGTGAATTGAACACCATGATGACTCTTTAATTATTTAAATTATATATAAGATATTATATTTTTTATTACTAGTGTAAAAAATGATAATAATATGTATCATTAATATTTTTATAAATTTAAATAATTTGTTTTCAAAATTTTTATAAACTTATTATTTAATTTGAATGAGTTTTAAATGTATTGAATAAACATATTGAATAATTTGTAAGGTATTATAAATTAGTTTCTAATATTTATATATTGAAAATGGTCCAATGATGTATACATAATACCATATGTATATGTCTCTATCCTGCATAGATCTATAAACTTGTTCATTCCATATATTGGGACAACATTTTTTCATTAGATTTTTTCTCAGGATTCAACCAGTTCCATCCCAAACCAAATACCAGATCTAGTTGGCGGTGAGAACCAAAGGGAATTCCAAATCCCCCCAATTTTAAAACGATTTCAAGGGATTAAAGGGTCTCATTTAAGAACAATTCATAAAAAACCCTAATAAAAAAACGTAAACAGTACCTCATATAGGATATGAAAATAAATAATATAAAACATAAATTCCAAAAGAAAATAACATAGTTCATACAGCCACATAAAAAGAAATAATATGGGCATCCAAATGTACACAAATTTTTTATGGTATTGAAATTATAACATGAAAATAAACCAAACAAGATACACATATCTATGTGAATGTATAATAAACGTCCAACCATATACCCAAGATTTCAAAAACAAGGTCCGCAAGAAAGAGTATCTCCCACCTACTTGATACAATTTTTTTTCTTATATATAATAAAAAAAATTATCAAACACCCATTCGGTGTAGATCATTTGGGAGTATAAAATCCTAATTGGGTCCTATTATGAAATCATATATTATCCATTATTATAAAAATGTAAACCAGATAGTTTGAATTATAAATTTTAATTACAAGTTTTCATTTAAAATTTTAACATAAATATAATAAAAATCAACATATATGAAATAAAATACCATTAACTATGGTCATATGTAGTGTAAAAATTATAAAGAATGTTTTATAGGATCCTCATAATCATTATGATCAAATAATTTATAATAGTACCATTTTAAATTTTCATAGGATAACTAATAACTATTAATAACGACGACGACATTCATAATATAACATATTCATTTAGGTTTGTAATGTATTACAACATTGGGGGTGGGTGGATTTTCCAAGAATAATTATTCCAGACATCCCACCTAGGTTCCCCATTTTTTGTCTCCTATATTATTTTTAATCAATTATATTATAATTTTTTATTGAAATGATGATAAAAACCATCCGCCTTTATCTGTCTCACCCGCATAAGTAGAGGAAAACCTTTATAAATCAACCAAAACCCATAGGATTTCCATAAAATAGCCTTTTTAAACATTATATTAATAAAAACATAATTAATATGTTTGAAAATGAAATGATGGTAATGATTCTAGAGATTTTGGGACCATGATCATAGTATATGAAATGAAAATTAAAAATCAATACATATATGATGTAGATTTCAATTTTTAGCCAAAATACAACTTTAAAATGAATTATAAATAAAAGGATATTAAATGATATATTAAAATGATAAATTGATTAATTTATATAAAGTTTCATATTTAATAGATGTAAAATAGAAAAATACTTTTTAAAAAAATTTCTTGAATATGTATAATGTACTTTAAGACTTACAGTATGTGGATCCCTTTTCTCTCATTTATTTTTTGGAGACATTAGATAATTCGACACATTTTCCTTTTTTGTGGTGTGTGTACTACCCCATTAATATGTTATCTAATGAATTCAATTAATTCATGATATTTATGTTTTTTGGTTTGTGTTATTAATATTTTAGAGGTTATGAATAAAAATATTACTAATTTTAGAATGGATTTTTTTAATTTACATTCAATGGGACAAAATTTCTCTTTTATTCCTATATTAATTTTTATGTGTATATACAACCCAATTGAAATATAATATCATGAATTTATTTATCTTCATGATATTTATGTATCATTTAATTTTATTCCTTTATTCATATTATGATGAAAATATATCGAAGTGGTAATGATTGAATGTTACAATGTTTTCATTTATCGGGATTATATATTATTCTGTTTTCGATGATAAAATTTGATGACCCATAACATATGAAAAACATGAATTTTATTTTATTATGAAATCAAAATACATGTTTTCATTTAATTTTCATATCTTTATGTAATCAAGAGTTCAAAAAACTGTTTTTATAATAAAATCATCTAATTGGTCAAAAATCATTTTTAATTAAAAATAATTGTTCCTAAAAATGAATTTAAAAAATTAATTTTAAAATCATAAAATTATTTGATTAAATAAATTCGTACACCAATTTTTTTTATATTTTTTTGGATTGAATATTCATTCCTCTTTCCAAGGATTTCCTCATTAGATTTACCAAAAATAGAAAAAGAATAATAATCTATCCTCCATAAATTGAATGGTATTTTCCACTGTCCGTAAAAATAAATAATTTCAACAGTGCCTTATATGTTTTTAATGATTATTTCATGGAATGTTTTTCTATATAATTTTGTAAATTTATATATTTTCAAAAAAGTATTGCAATATGAAAATCAATTTTAAAATAATTTATATTCTAAAAAATAATTTTCATAATTTAAATGAAATTTTCTTTTAAAAATGTTTAAATGACTATTAAAAATAATTATATATCTCATATGACATAAATTTTTGTTCTATGTTATTTATTGGGGTAAAGATCCATGTATACCATTCTTATTCTTTCTATAAATGGTTTATGATTATTATCACGTGATGTCTAGGAAACTTGTTTCTCTTCCACATGTTATACCATGATATAACTATCTTTAACCTTATTCGTTTCAATGGTTTATTCATTTATGAATTGACAAAATGACTATGATACTTTTCACATTTTCTATGTTTATAATATGATAAATTGTTTGGGAAGCTTATTCCATTTCTTACTTAATGGTGATTTTAATGTTTTTATGATCTTGTGGAAAACAGATGTATTTTCTTAATTGTGGGATTAGTGAGACCTATATCTACCTCCAATTAATTAGTTATTAATAAATATTTTATTAACTCAAAGTTAAATTTGTGGTTATCCCAATCCTAAAGAAGTGGGTACATGGGAGGTAAGCCCCTTCCTAAAAATGATGTAACATGAGTGGTTTTCCCAATCCCCAAATGTGGGTACAAATTTGGTTTTACTTAAACCAATGAAACAACATTAGTGGTTATACCCTACTATACTTGTTATTAATGTCTTAGTGCTTAGCCTTGAAATATGATTTCAATGATCCTATGTATTCCAAAAATATATTTCTTATGCCAATGTTATTGTCACATGGATTATTTTCATTAATTCCCTTATAATTCATGTCTTATTAAGTACCAATAATTATACCATGATTAATGTGAATAATCAATGAAATTTTGTGTATGAATATAATATTTTTTTCATTATCACATACTATTATTTTAATCTTATGATTTCATATAATCCTTGATTGATATCTATTATTTTATCCCATAATAAGAATATAAGACAACCATTTCTTATATTTCCAATCCCTAGATGATAAAAATGTTTTTTGTAGGGTCTATCAATAATGGTTAGTATATGTGATGATATTTTTGTAAAAAGATGAAGATACTTCACTATATTAGAATATTTTTTACATGTTTGCAACTATTTTAAACTATTAAGGTACTCTACTATGTGTTTTTATTATGTAATGGATATAAATTTAAAAATAGGTAATATATATGTATGTGAATCATATGTTAATATAGGTGGTATCAGAGGAAAGGAATTTTCAATCATTGTAAAATAGTCTGGTAATAGTTTAGCGATATCCCAATAATGATTTCTATGGATATATATTGTTTTTTATATAAGTATAATTCTATGGATGATTAAAAGAATAAAATGTATCATGAAATTTTGATAAAGGAGTGTGAATATAAATTCCATGAACATAAATTATTATTCATATATTACAAGTATATGTGTCTCTATAAATGATATAACTAGGGGTAATAACTCAAAAAATGGTGAATTCACCTTGAATCGTTCAGCCCCGGGTGCAAAAAACTAGCATTAATAAACACATGGGTTGTCACACCCGAGGGACATGCTTTTGTTATTTAGAGACTCAATGTTAACAATCATGAAGGATTCAAGTAGATTATTACTATTAATTACCAATGAAAACTCAATATTTTCATATATTAAAAATATGTTTTACTGATTTATACATCCAATAATATATTTATCATTCTAATATTGTTCAAACTATGATTACTGATTCCCACACTGTGAATTATGGTTTTATTAAATAGTAAGAACTAGAAGGATGTATGTTAACATTAAATGTGACAACTAAATCAATGATGAAAAAAATACTACAATGATTAATAGAGTGAAGGATATTGTAATTATTCCAATTTGGTTATCATTAATCATAATTAAAAATCTGCACTAAAACTATCCCTTTGAATATCAAGACCTTAAAATGATATTTTTTATTGAGTGTTTGGTTAGTGAAAACCATAGATTAAATAAGTTTCCGGTTTCTATATGTTTAAAATGCGAGAATAATCACAAAATTGAACCTATTAAAGTGACATGAAAATGTTTTGGGTGTTTAAAAGAATAACACAATGTGACAAAATTCCGAGGAAAAATGTAATTTTAATTTAAAAAAATGGATGAGAAAAATTGAATCTCAAAGGTATCATTGATGGATGAATTTATAAAATGGGGAATTAATGAGCATTCTCCAAATCTATTTCAAAAATGGAATTCTCGTGATGAAAATAAGAATGGTTTTACATGTAATGGATATATTTCTAGTGATGAAGAGACTATATATGACATACGAAAGAACGAAGTGGTAAGGAATAAGTGGATGTAAACTAGTAGATGGTTCGAAAAGGATGTGGGATGATAGAAGTGTTACTGAATTAGATTTCATGGTTTATGTTTTGTGAATCGTGAAATACATTGGTATTATTAAGTATAATATTTTTCATAATGGATTGATTTTTTTTGAATAATGCTGACGACCTAAATAAGTGATTTAATAGAAATTTGATATTCTTGTTATGGGAAGATAAATAATTATATGTTTTAGATAATGAGATAATATTGTTGGGATAATGAGATATTGTATGTGAATATTTAAATTAAATAATAATTATTACCTTATAATTGAGTAATCATTTCTTAACAAAGAGAATTATTCTATCATTGATGATTTTTGTAAAAAATTATGATTTAAGGAATATAATCAATAATATATTTTTTATATTTGTTTTGAGAAGGTATATATATTTTCAATAGGTTTTATGGTAAATTTTTTATTACTATGATTCAAGAGAATACATTAATAAGATTCCCACATATTTTGTATATAATAATTGATAGATACTTTGTATTTTTTGGGGGATTAATTTTAAGACGATTCTGGATAAATTTATTGACCTCATTTATAAATTTATAAATATTGAATGATTATAAGGATAATAATTCATGGATTTTTTGAAACTCAACTTCTGTTTCCATTTTAGAGAGTACAATATTAGGTAACCATATGATGATTTATTAATGTTGGATATACTGTGCTGACAAATTTTATTTGATGATAACTAATGATAAGAGAAATGAATTATCATTATATTTATATATCTTATGATCTATTAGTTATTCATAAATAAATAATACCAATTATATTTTATAATAAGAGACTTATTTGAAATTTATCATGGAATAAACAAGGTTAGTGACAATGCTTAAGAAATAGAATGAAATTAAATAATTATATCTTCTCAATAAAATTATTCATCTTTAGAAAATATATAAGGGAATAAAAATTTTCCCTTATATCATCATTTTTATGGAATCAATTACCCTTTTCAAACCAATTAGTTTTATCGATTTATGGTTGTTATCGTTCACTATATCACCCAATTTGTCAAGACTATTATTCTTTATAACTCAAAATAGTATTTTGGTGTTAGTTTTCTCCTATATATGTACATTTTCACATCCCACCTATGATATAATTTTTTAAGACCATGTATGTGTTATTTAGGAATACCATATCAGATACCTTTATCCTCTCAATAATATTTTTATTATCCCCTTTAAAATGTGGGTTTCATTGATGGAGTTTTTAAATGATAATCCATTGATGATGAAGATGAATTTTTAGAGAGAATTTTTTTTAAATGGGATAGAATGAAAAATATTGAGATTATTTGAAACAATATTTTAATTAGATTAATTAATTTAAATATTTTTTAATTAAAAATATGTTCATCTTTCATCACAAACAACAATGATATCATTCATAAGGCTCGATATTGAGATTCAGAGAACCAGAAAATATTATTAATTGAAATATTTACATTCTAAACTATCTGGTAAATCAGTATATAGGAATACAACATTCTTCATTATGAAATATAATTATAAATTTCATTCCAATTTTAAATTTATTTATATATAATTATTTATGAATAAATATTTTTTTACTAATGTAATTATATTGTTCTAAAATATATTTTTTCGAAACTAATTTCCATTCTTTGTATGTGAAAATATTATTATTAATTTATTGATATTTTTAAAAAATCATTTCTTAAAAAATCATCCTTTCATACCATAATATAAAAAATACCATATGGCATGTTTTTTGGATTTTTTTGGATAATGTTCAATTTTTAGTGAATTGTGAAAACTACAGATTTTCATAAAATTATCAATTAATTTCAATAAAATTAGAATTTAAATTCCAAATAATGTTTTAATGTAAAAAATAATTAATTATTTATATTTAATAAACATATTTAATTTTGGATCCAATTTATTTTATATATTGGAATATGTTTATATTTTTGTTTGAAAATATGGTTTTTTTCAAAATTCTATTATAATGTAAATAATGATTTCCTAGACAATTAAATAAAAATAAAACCGATTAAGGAATTTTTTAATTAATTTTCATAGATTATTTTTCAATAGAATATAATTTAGATTCATATAAATATTATTATTATATATATATTTTATATATATCATCCTTCACAAAAGAACACAATTCTCAAAATCTAGTTTTAAATCATGTCACAGATGATTGTATTATATTTAATTTTTTATGATTTTAAAAAATGTATTGGATTGATTTGTTATTATCAAATTAATATTGAAATTTGTTATAGAAACACTGAAAATTTCTGAAAATTTCTAATTTTGAAAAGAGTTTTTATCAGTACGTCTGGATGATTATTTTTAATTTAAATATTTCTAATTTTTTAATGAAATTTTAAAAAATGTATTCAATATTTTGATTTTGAATAATTTATATTATATAATGAGGTAAAATTAATTTTTGACCAAAATTAATAATTAAAAAAGAAAACATTAATTACCGTAGTTAGAGTAAAAATGTTTTTATTAGGTTTCAAATGAAAAAGATACGAGTAAAAAATGAGAAATTCTTGTTCAATAAAAATTTTATTACCACATATATAAATTATCAAATCTTTTATATATAATTGTTTTTTTCTTGCCCTTTTGAATTGAAATTAACTTGGGTGGAATTATTTGTGTTAAAAAATTACAATTATGCCTCTCACCTCACTTATAAAAGGCTTCCCCTTCTCTTATACTATTAAAAATTAATCCCTTTTGGATTAAGAAATAAATTTCTAAATAAATTCAAAAATACATTATCATGTCATATAATTAATATTTTGGATAGTAATCCATTCTTGTAATGTTTTTTTTGAAAACCTAATGAGGATTACCAAAAAAATGTAACCTTCTGTAATGTGAATTTTAATTTTATTTCATTCCACACCACATTAAATCATTTTTCTAAAATTTTTTATATAAAAATTATTATATTCTATATAAATTGTTTTTTAATGTTCATGTAATGAACTATAAACATCTTCATATAATTCAAATGGGTTACAAAAAATTGATTGGGTGAACAACAGACTATTGCCTAAAGAACTTGTGTCCTTTATTTTTTTTATTACCACCACGCTTGATTGGAAATAATGACAGGTTAATTGTGTATATATGATATTGTGGATTTTATTAATCTTTTTTTTAATTATTATATCACAAAAAACATCATTATTTATTGTTTCATGGAATTCAATTATTCCATTTAGGTGTACAATAGGTTACCGTCGTCCGAAGCGATGTGATTCATCAACATGTTACATGGAAGGTAATAAAGATGATTTTAATGAAAAATGATATATATACGACATAAAACTGAAAATTTTTGAATTTTTTTAATTGGATTTTAATAATAAGGTTGTAAAAGGATATAAAAAATGGTAAATGGTAATATATATATATATATATTAATATGAGAGATTTTTTGTAAAATTATATTAGTTTTACAATATGTTTGAACATTAACTATGGAATCCAAGACATACACTAAAGGGACTCCTAGTCTCACTTTGAATTCTGAGAGACCTATATGAATTCACCACTCATTTCATTTAAATGTTTTATATTAATCAACTTTTACATTTTATTCTAGTAATATCACTTATGATGATATTTAATGTTTAATTTTATGTTATTTATTATTTTGGAATTAGTATTCATAATATTACTAAATCATTAAGGGAATTTTTTGTTAACATTTTCCTTCTATGAGTAATATGATATGTCATGATACAATATTCATTAATAATTTGTATATACTACCCCATTGAAATGTAATGTAATGAATTTATTTTCCCTCTTGATATTCCATAATTTATTTTATGTTGAAACTTTATAAGGAATCCTATTCAATTTTACTAAAGTGGTATAGATTTGAAGTTAAAATCTCATCATGTATAAGGGTTGTTTAGGATTTTGTTTTTGATGATAAACCCAATATTCTATATGTGAAGAAACTAACAAAATTATATCCAATTTTTATTGAATTAGAATAATTATTTTCTTTCATTATAATATATTTTTATACGAAATTATTGATTTTTTTAAAAAATTCATCTTTTCGACTAAAATCCCCATTTCTCATTAAAATATTTTTCATATGAATTCATAAAAAGATAGTTTTAAAATTTATAAATTGATTTTAGAGAAAATAATTACCCCAGTTTCTATTTACAAATTTTATTTAATGGATTCATCATTTCATTTTCAAAAAATGCTTGTTTCAATTTTATATTAAAATTAAAAGAATCATCATTTTTGACATGCACATCAAGTAAATTATTTCCCACTACCATGATCGCTCAATTATTTCAAGATTCAGTAAGATGTTTTCAATGTTTTTTTTCAATTAAAATATCTCTCAATATTTGAGAAAATATTAAATTATAAATAATCCATTTTACTATAAATAGTATTTTGAAATGGTTTTTAAATTTAAAAAGTCTTTTCAATGTTGAAAGGATATTTTATTTAGGATGTTTTATTAATGATCATTCCAAATCATTTTCTATATTTGTTGATATGCATTGATTTTACCTATTCCTTGATAAGGATATGTTCAAAGGATACAATTATTATTCATTCTCTAAATTGTTTATGTTTATGATGACATGATACTTATTAAATCAATTTTTCTCCCACGGGTTATAAAATGATAGAAATATTTTGAATCCAATTTATTTTCCACAATAAAACCAATTATGAAATGATGAAATTATTATGAATAAAGTAAACTTTACAAAGGTTATGATATGATGATGTTTTTTTCAAAATCATTTCATTAAACGGGTTATGATTTTATAAATGTTTTATGATCATTGAGAACAGATAGGGTTTATTTTCATTAAGTGGAGTGTGGGATTAATATCTTCGTACTATTAATTGGGTAATGATAAACGTCTTATGAGCTAAAAGGTTTCAGATGTGGTTATCCCATTCCCAAAAAGAACAATACATTGTTTATTATCCTAGTATTGCAAATCATGGTATATAAATGGTTATCCCATAGCCAAAAATGGTGGTATATGGGTGGTTTTATCTATCTCGACATAGTTACATGGGTGGTCATCCCATATTTAACATGTCCTAAATGTTTTACTAGGTATCCCAAAAATAATATTTTTCAGGCTTTGGTGTATTCCAAAAATCTAGTTTTTATACTAATCTTATGATCTCATGGTAAAATTTATATTAATCTATTATGAATCATGTCTTATGAACATATAATACATATTCCATGACTTATATATATAATCCAGGGTAGGGTCAGAATTAACATCATAATTTATGTTTTTTATCTTGCTTACTTGGGATTATATTATTATTTTATATGGTTATATGGTTTTATCTCTTATTTTTACTATAATTTTAATATTATGTCACCATATCATATTTTTCCATTCCCTAGGTTATAAATAATGGTATTAGGTAGGCTTTGTCTATTTATTTTAATATATGTAATGAATTTGTGGTAAAAATGATGACATTTTACCAGATGAGAGGATTATGTTCTGATTCTCCATTGGAAGTAAACTAATGTGGTCTTTAGCCATTTTTTCTATAATGTATTTTATATTCACCTAAAAAAATTAATATCCATTTTTAATAATTCTGGGCCTTTATTGGAATAACATGAAACCACAAACCATTAACAATTAAAACATAAATGAACTAGTTGGAATAAAAAGTTAATAAAGAATGAGGTCCCTTCAGAATAAATAAGAAATTAGAATATCTAAAAAAATTATATGTAATATATTCATCAAACCAAAGGACTTAATGTTCATGAGGAAGGAAACAAAAACAAATATATAAGTAATTAATAGCACAAAAGAGATAATGGGAGAGCCTGAAGTAAGGATTATTTAAGGAACATGAAAAATATATCACTCAAATTCCACCTATTAGGGGATTGATGAAAAGTGATCATGTGTAAGGGTTGAAAAAATAATATTTCAGAGATTAAAGATTAAAAATAATCTAAAATTAGTAAAATCAATGAGTTATTTCCTAATTTAAATTTTTCTATGTAGTTCTCTGGGTTGTGTCCCATGGTCTTCCATGTTATGTGCTTACCATATGAGACGACACTAGATCATCATGGCACTTTCATAGATGGATTAAATAATTATGGAATCATGGTGAAACCATCGAATAATTACAGAATTAAAATAACAAAAACATTGAATGGTTAATCACATATATTGTAATAATTAAAAACTAACATTTTGAAGCACAATCCTTTCCAAAAACTATGAATTATAAAATAGAAATCCATAAAACGTATAGAATATTTTGGAATATCAAAATTCAGATGAATATAACTACAAATAATATCTAGGTTGTGTTAAATAATGGCACAATATTTTTTTATTTCATAAGAATGTCAACCTGAATCATAATTAGTAATAGATGATCCCAATACTCATTTATAATGAAATATTCTTAGAAACCTGCATCAAAATCATTCTCATTGAACATCAATTCTCACAGTAATGGAATTGATTTCCCAACTAAAACATTATTTAGGGAGTTGATTATGATAACTGGACAATCAGTCAATGAATAAAAAGAATATATCTTGAGTTCATTAAAATTCAAAATATGTGATGGATATGGATAATACATGTTTAGATACAAGACATAGAACATGTCTTGGTTCATTTTCAACTGATGATGTAATTCCAATTGGAATGGAATTATCCCAGTCATCTTGATTTTATCAATGGTTCTCTCACATATAATACTAATAATTGATTATTTCTTTAGTTTTCAATGATGTTACATTGGTTAAAGGTTATTGAGTACATGTTATTTAATCAAAAACGACTATGGATGGTGTTAAATAATAGTATATAAATTTTTAATTATGGAGTACCTCTCATCTCAAATAGTGGGTAGTTTGAAATGGTCTACCATATAAGGGTTCATAAAGATCTATCATCAATAAATATTTTCAATAGTAGTTATAAAATATTCATCAATTTAAAATTTGGTTTCCATTGATCTTGTAAAATATAAGACATAATAAAAAATAATATCCCCATTA
The DNA here is from genome assembly GCA_963277665.1 of Viscum album. Taxonomy (NCBI): domain Eukaryota; kingdom Viridiplantae; phylum Streptophyta; class Magnoliopsida; order Santalales; family Viscaceae; genus Viscum; species Viscum album. The sequence goes on from OY728123.1 coordinate 553,514,576, forward strand.
ATTTGAAATAGCAAATATTTTTATCATGATTCTATGGATGGTTAGTCATTCTGAACATGACATGAGGTGCCATCACAACCTAGGGGACAACCAAAACCGAGATCTAAACTTGGGTCTCTATTAAAGATAATAAAAAATGATACCATGTGCAGCATCATGGTATCATGCACACAAAATATTCCATTCTTTCCCACCATGGTAGCATCATCAAAGAGAATAATGTATGACAAATAATACATTAGATCAATCAAAACATATATATTATTATTATACAATGGTGTATGATTCATCCAAATAACATTATCTATGGAAACAACATCAAACATCCATATAGTTATAGGAAGAGCCTAAAGAATACATGAAGGCTTATGATGCTCAATATTTGTATGATGGTAATTAAAACTGTGACGGACAACTAAGATAACATTACACAAGGAATGATGAAAATCGTACTTTACCAACATCACCATAGATTGGGGAACTAAATTATGGAATTAAATATATAAAATTAACCTTCTTGAGATCAAAACTAGTTACCAGTTGGATCACCACTATTAATAATTATCCATATGTACTAACATTACCCACAACATTAATTCTCATGAATATTATTCTTGATAGGAGGAGTTATATGTACACATTATAGAAACACACACCCCTTCTATATTCACACCATGAGGCAAAACTATGTGAAGAGACTCATTATGTTCCACTCAACACATTACTAATGGAGTTCCTGAGAGGGAATCATATGAGTGAAGGAAATGGTAACTTCATCTACCTTTAAAATAATGTAGATAATCTCGAAAATAAATCCATGAAGGTATTAAAAACATTATTATGTACTATGGTTAAGGTTCATCTAGAACAAATTTTGTCTCAATAATTTTGTATATAGAAAGATAAACAAAATTTTACCAAAAATGATAATGGTACCAATAATTAAAATCATGTTAAAACAAAATGTTATTGAGTTAGTGGGATTAGTTATAAGACACATTTTTTCAAAGTTTGTGAGATAAAGATTCCACTACATGGTCACCTTGTATAAGAACTCACCCCGACCCATTATTAAGGGGAAAAAAATACACCCCTTAACATTAATAATATGATGATAAAATCAGAATTCATTATAAATGAAACTACTAAATTGGATCATCAATATATGTTTAACACACTCGGAACCATAAGAAAGTCACCACTTTAATGGAGAGTACTATCAAGGTGATTCATTCTAGATGAAAACCTTCATGAATTACCTATAAATCCCTAAAAATCCAAAGATGATCATATTAAATAACAAAATCATAGGCACATATCCACATATATTTGAAATAAAAATAATTAAATTGGATTATATTACTTTTTTAATCCCCATATTTTCATCAAATAATATCTCATTGTTCAATTAAATACACGCGTATAGGTTACAAAAATGGCGGTTATCATGTGTGGTACCCAGATAAATTCATAAATGACTATCCTTCTCTTAAATATTATTATAATAAAGGAGAATATATTTTACAAAAAAAAATCATAATAAATTTTTTGAGGAATTAATGGTAGATCTAGATAATGCGAACATTCAAAATCATAGGAGTATCGGCCCACCAATAATGAATGAAAATGATTTTGAAATGGCCATATATATTTTAAACAAGCAGTATCATGCACATTGGTCTTCGTCACTCTATTTTTTTGATATTTAAAATTACGTTAAATCATTCAGAGATATTTATAAATCAAATACTAATAAAATTGTTTTGAAATATGGGGAAAGGGTTACTTATTTTTTATGGGGGCATAGTTTACCTTCTCGTAGTTAATACATAAATGAATGGTCGAATCAAACTCTCTATATATGTGCAGAAGGGTGCCCCAATGAGACACACTAGGGTGAATGAATCATATAACATCAAAATTATGTCATTTAATATTTTTATTTTTAAATATAGTAATGTATAAAAGTAAATATGGAAGAGATTATTGATGGGTTTTGAGAATTAGATTAATAGGAAACATCAATTCCCTATCTAGGAAAAATCCTTGATAATCATCTTGAAATACATTTAGAATTTCAAGGACCAATGGTGGTAACTATATCTAAGAATACCATTGACGTGATTTTTATAGAGGAAAATATACCCTATTGAAGATTCTTCACACTTATATAAGAAGGGGTCATACACGACATGACCACATATGGAATTATCCCTGGAACACATGAGTACTCCCATTGATGATGGTGAATTTTAATCTCCATTGGTAGAATTAATTATGAAATTTTTTTCTATCCATTAATAAAATTACAATAGTTACATCAAAATTATACATCTGACATATAAGATGGTCCTATACTAGCTTCACATCTGAAAAATAGTTAAAAGTGAATTGAAAAAAACTCATCCGCTATTATTCCTAACTGATTTTTTTATCTTTATCACTTATAACATAATATGATATGAATGATTTATATGATTTTTTAAATTAATAAAGATAAATTAATGAGTGTAAACTCTACCAAATAATTAATTATCCAATCTAAAAAAACAATAATTACATCTCACAAAATTTTAGGCCGCACCTCTTACTCTGTTTGTTCATGACCTATTACATCCAACTGCTTCACAATTGAGTGTTCGAGAGATTTCATACTTTCCTAAGTATCAATTCTGATATTACTGAAATATAACATTGTAACCATTATTTTCCTAACACATATTATGATTGGTAACCAATTACCCAGAAACATTTAACTATATCTCTATTCACATGGGAAACCAAATCTTATACTAATATGATATGTATGTGTGGCTTGGATGAAACTCTTGATCATTCCCATACTTCTACAAAAATGAAATGATTTGGGACATACCAACCTTATGACTACACAAAATCTATATTACTACCCTTATAGAATATATAGGACACGCCCTATAAAACTACCAATAATGATGTTGAAGGTGGATAAATGTAACTATTACAACTATTCATCCCATTATCTTTGTGAATCCTATTTTTCTATAGGGAACATGTCCCATGTTCACTAGAAATGACTGTAAATCCTATCATCTTAATATTCCAAACTTTATTTAATAAGTACAATTAAATTCCTACCAACAAGAATGTTCCAGACTTTTATATTTTAATTGAATTCGTACGATTGAATTTAATTTCATAGGAGAATGTTTACCTTCAAGGATTTTATATATCCATAGGAAAAAATATTAGGAGTCATATAAACCAATTAATTGTTCAATATTCATATTCAATCAATTATTAAGTATATTTTTATCAGACATAAAATTTGTAATGTTTAGTTAGTCTATGTTGTGATCATAAAACATCCATGTGATGATATATTTTAAACTATACCACTCTATATTTTCATCCTTATTTGGATAAATAAATAACTACCACTAATATATCTAAATCCTTCACAATTGAATAAAATTTAATTCAAATTATTTATTTTCCAAGGAAGTAACATTTCCACATTGTCCTTTCTAGGTATGCATTGAAATTATGATGGTGAATGCATCCTTCAAAAGGGGGATGATTATTTTTAAGGAATTATCATACCAAATAATTCCCAAGACCTAATTCAGCTTCAAAAAATTTAGCGGGGATGAAAGACAAAAATACTTATATTCGCATGAATAGTTTTGAATACTAATTAATTAATTTATAATTGAATAATCTATGCGATTTGAAATTTAATCAACAACAACCTCTATGTGGTTCTCAGGTCACATTCTAGGGGGAAAGGATACATGAAATCAATTAATATAGAAACTATAAAAATAAAAAATAAATCATTTACAAAACAAATAATAAATTATCAGGTAACCATATAAATCAAAACATTTTACACACAAAATTAAATAATTCACTTGGTAAATTAATTCATTTGTGGTTAATGCCACAAACACCATACCCAAAAAGGATGTATAAAACAAATATACAATCTGAAATAGATTTAAAACATCCCATTGTTTCTCAATTGAGGCTATTAATAGTGTTTTATAGATAGTTATTCATACCAATTATGGTTCCCTGATAATAAAATCTCTAGTCTATCAGGATATTCAAAATTACATAGATCCAAAACTAGTGGTTTAAAACCATTTTTTAGGAACAAAAATGATATACCACATACCCTGGAGCTAGTTTTCATCTATTAAATGTCCAAAAAAGAGTTCTGTAATGACCCAAAGTTTCATTAATGGAAAATACTTCTTGATATTATTTAATGTATCTTTATATAATTTTTTTTTAAAATGTCAACCTCATTGGTTTTATGATAAGAATTAAGACAGTTACTTTTATAGATGTTGAACATTGATCACATGATTAATATAAATATAGGGCGTTAACACATCCAATTTTACATAGAAAAAGGAATTGATGACCTCATCTAGTAGAATTTCCCCATACTAAGCCCATTTATCGGAGCTCAGAAAAGAGGTGGCATCCTTGGGTTTCGATCTTGACCAAGCCCAAGCTGAGCTTCACCATGTCAAGCTCGAATGGGACCGTCTACTAGAGAAGTGGAATCTGATAGAAATTACCACTCGAGCGATGTTATCCGAGCCACCCCAAGAGTCTTTCACCATCGCACACCTTACCCTTGGGTGTTACGTGGCTATTTTAAGGGGTTATGTAACTAATCGATAGTACTATGTTCATGTACATTATTTTTTTATATAATAATGAATTTAATTTCTTGTCATTATTGATACATTGTAAATAGTTTTTAAAGTAAGAAATGGTGTTCTTATTTATTATTTAATTAAGAAATCTATTTTATTAAATTAATGTATTTTTGAATTAAATAATATTTTAATAAAATATTATTATTATTATTAGATTAATTTTATTATATATAAATGATCATATAATTGTATGAATGCAATTATAATTTTTATTAAGGTTTGAAAGACATTTTTATCAAAACCAGTGAATTTTCGATAAATGTCGGTTTTTATTTTAAAAGTGAAAATTAACATATTTATAAAATTATTTGGATAAAATAAATGTTATTTTTGTAATCAGGACATTGAAATTATCCAACGGTGATTTTTTCATAATTTTCTGAGACAGTCAAATTTTTGAGTAAAAATTAAATACCTTTTAAATATATAATGTGTTTTATGACATCATAATGAACAAATAGTGATGTAATAAAATAATATAATCTTTATTTTCGGCCAATATATGTTTTTACATTAAAATAATGTGATTTTGGGTTTATTTTGCTTACTTTTCGAAACATTAATTGACCCCTCAAGACTTATTAGAAACATTGTTTTTTTAAATTAATTTCCATGGCAGTGTGACTCACCTCCACATAAGAAAACCTATTATTTTAAGAAGTTAGGACTTTTCCATATAAAATATTGTTTTCTTATTCCCTTTTCCAAAAAACATGGGCAAAAACCATGGGACGGTTTGTGGTTTGGATTAATTTAATATAAGGGGTCCCAAACATAAATAACAAATAATTCCCTCAACCTTCCTATATAAACCCACCCAATCTCCCACTTACTACTCACTCAAATCCTTCGGATTTCGTCCATATTCTTCCCTACTCTCTCTAGAATCCTCCCAAGTTTCCCCAAGCTCCCAAGAAGCCTCTCACAAGCCTCTCTCTAGCCTTTTGAAGCACACTTCCAAGTAATGGTTTTTTCTTCCTTTCTCATTTTGTCCAATTTTTTTAAGTTGTTTTGACCTTTTAGTTTCAATTATGAATGTTAGGGTGTGGTTTCACACCTCCCTCATACTCCCCTCTTTATGTTTTAATGATGGGAGACCCTTTCTCTCTCATTAAAAGCCTCCCATGTACACCCGTTACTATGCCGAAATTCCGAAGGGAACTTCTCTCTCCTCTTTTACATTCAAGCAATACTTTTGTATCATGAATCTAAATTCCATTAAAATTGTTGGGACATGTATCTATTTGAACTCCTTACTTTCCATTACATGTAAATTTTATGATTATCCCCTTTCTCTCTCATCAACCATTTTTTATGAATTCTTATGTCATGCCATTATTCTGTCGAAATCGCACCGATTTTCTAAGCCAATGTCATTGTGTAGTGAATACCATGCCCATTTCTCCATAAACGGTATTCACCCTTATGCACATTTACTTATTTATTGTAAAATTTCATGTATGAATTCCACATTTCTTTATCTTGGAATAAATGATTATGTTTTATTAATCCATTTTTTATATTCCATGTGGCACACTTATGCATGAAATGAAATGTTTAAGAAGGGTTCACCCTTATAGCGCTCCAATGCATTGGGTAAAGTATAGTATCATGATACGTCATGTGAAATGATTTTTGACTCATTCTAATTCAAGTATAATGAGGGTTTACTCGTGCTTTATGTGTAGTGAGGATTTACTCATGCTCCATGTGCAATGGGCCTTGGGTCATGCTAATTCCATGTTAAGTGTTATTGCCACATTTCCAAGTTATGATTATCATGCTTTATCATTCCTTTATGTTCATGTTTCTCTTATGCAATATTGATATTCCTAATGTCTAACATGTATTGTACTATTCATGTTATTCCATGTGTATTCCCTTACTGGGCTTTATTGCTCACCCTTTTCTTATGCATGTCCTCAGGTAATCCCATACAATGCTAAGTACGAGGGAATATAGTGGTCATGTAAAAGAAGTTTTCAATAAAGATGTTGTATTTCATGATTTAAGTTATTATGTAATGATCCTAAGACCCAAATACACTCAACCTCCTGATCTTCGTTGTTGAATCAAGTGAAGTTTTATGTAATAAATCATGTTTAAGTTGTAATAAAAAGAAGGGTTGTCATGGTTGGTATCGATGGAATGGTTTTGTTATTTTTGTGATTAGGATTAGAAAAACCTAGTAAAGAATTAGATACAAGAGAAAGTACAATAAAAACGTCCCTATGTTTTGGTGAGTATTGAGTAAGTGGGTTATCAAGAAAATACATCCCTGTCTGGATACGAGCAGGTAGAGGCGGCTCTGGCACAGATGTATCCCAAGGGTAAAACTGGCAAACACCGCTTTGAGCTAGACTCGAATGGGAACTGGTGCACGACAACGGGCCTTAATTCACTCTTGGTTACGACACTGCCGGGGGATATGCTTTGATAAATTCACAAGCTTAGTATGAACCCTTATTAAGGTAGTTAAGAAATTCCCCTAATAATATATGGTAGAAAGTAGATCATAAAAAGCCTAGATTGAAGCCTATAGACTCATGAGTTAAGGAAATGAAAGTTTATTTATAAGTAATCAACTTTTGTCTTTGGATTACATTTATTTGTTACCCCTAACGTTCCTTTTATTCCAGCCAATGGCCGGTAATAGGAGCACTCGAGCTAAAAACCGTTGTGAAGATCCGTGTGATGACTATACTAATAAGATGCCCAATCCAATGGGAGTGGGAATCGCGAACTTTGTCATGCTTCTCTCTCAGCTAACTAAAGTTTTGAATAGAAACACGGGTCAAGAGGAATGTTCAACCCCCCCTAAGAAAGAAAAAGACGCTATCGAGAGCTTCAGGAGACAAAGGCCTCTTACTTTTAGTGGATCATTCAATCCCATAATCGCTGAACAATGGATCAACTCCATTGAAAAGATCTTCTCCATCCTTAAATTTCTTGAACAAGAGAAGGTTCTCCTGGCAGCTTATCGAATGGAGGGTGAAGCTGATCAATGGTGGACATTGATCAAAAATACGAAGCCTGAGGAGGAGATCGATGCATTGGAATGGAAGGATTTCTAGAAGATGTTTTTTGATAAATATTTTTCGTGCACCCTCCTGTTAAGATGGAAAGGGACTTTTTCCCCTCAAGAAAAATGATGAAGAATTTGTTGACCTTATGAGGAAATCATTACATGGTTTTCACGATATGCTTCAAGATTTGTTGTTACCCCATAATGAAATGTTGACCCATTCTTTGGTGGGGTAAAGCCTAGCTTGCAGAAAGCATTGGCGATCCGTGACTTCGACGACTATGAGGAAATTGTCCGATGTGCGCTCAAGGTAGAAATGGAGATCAGAGAATCACAGGGGTATCATGGGGATAAGAAGCGCAAGGTGGAAATCAATGCTGGTGGGCCGATGGATAAATCCAACGGTGCTAAAAAGATCCAGCACCACACTTTCCAAAAGTTCGGAAAGAAGAACCCAGGAAATTGCCTTAAGGGGACGAGGAAATTCTTCAGGTGTGGAAGGGAAGTGCACCTAGCTATTAATTATTGGAAAGAAAGACTCGCGCCTGCAACAAAGGAGAGGAATGCTCCGTTTGAACCTCAACGCATTGATAAATGCTAAAAACTCAAATAACCAGGTCATTTTTCAAATCAGTTCCCTAATCCAAGGGTTTTTGGAGGTAATAAACAACCTCCAAGGAAGCAAGGAAGAGCTTTTTCCGTCACTTCTGTCGAAGTGAACCCCGACAACGAAGTGGTGATAGGTACACTAGTTATTCATTCAAGAATAGCGAACACACTTTTTGATTCAGGTTCAATGAATTCTTTTATATCTCGAATGTTTAGTAGAACAATCCCAGCACCACCAGAAATCATGGAAGTGAAGATGTCAGTGAATAAGGAAAATGGGGCAATCATTGCATCCCATGAATATAAGTCCTCCCCTGTTATAATCTATGGATTGAATTTCCCAGCTAACCTCATCATACTATATCTAGCGGAATTTGATACAATTCTTGTCATGGGGTGGCTTTCCTTATATAGAGCGAACATAAATTGTCGGGAGAGGGAAATCACACTCCATATGGAGAATTGACCACCGATTCTTCTCATGTGTAAGGAGGAAGATGAATCACCCTTAGCTCCATCATCTGAAGCATGTATATTACTTCCCTATGAGAATGGTTATCTGGATCAGATGATTGAGTCCATGGAAGAAACCATCCTTGAAGAAATGCCTATTGTGATTGAATTCGCGGAAGTGTTTCTCGGGGAACTGCTTGGTATTCCTCCTAGAAGAGATGTTGAATTCTCAATTAAACTTATACCCGGGGCTTTACCAATATCCAAGAATCCATATAGAATGTATGTTGTAGATCTTGAAGAGCTGAAGAAATAGATACAATAGAATCTGGATAATGGGTTTATAAGCCCAAGTGCTTCACCATGGGGTGCACAAGTCCTCTTCGTCAAGAAGAATGATGGGTCAATGCAGCTTTTCATCGATTATTGTGAACATAACAAAATCACGATAAAGAACAAGTATCCTCTCCCAAGAATTGATGACTTTGCCGATCAGCTGCATGGAGCACAATTCATTCCAAGGTAGATTTGTGGTCGTGATATTATCAAGGGTGAAGAAGGAAGATGTCCCCAAGACTGCATTTTGTACAAGATATCGGCACTATGAATTCCTAGTAATGCTTTTCGGACTCACCAATGCTTCAAAAATATTTATGGACATGATGAATAGATTATTTAGATATTACCTAGACAAATTTGTGGTAGTCTTTATAGATGATAATCTAATATACTCCAAAACCAAGGAGGATCATGAGGAGCATTTAAGAACTGTACAAGAGACTTTGCACAAGGATAAGCTCTATCAAAAGTACAACAAGTGTGAGTTCTGGTTGAAGGAGGTCTCATTCATGGGCTATATCATCACAAGCAATGTGATATCTGTGGATACCTCCAAAATAGATGCAATTGAGGGATGGCTGAGGCCAACATCGGTAACAGATATCCGTAGCTTCTTGGGGTTAGCTGGATATTTTCGACGATTTGTGAAAAATTTCTCATGATTGTCCAAAACTCTTACCATGCTAACTTGAAAGGGAGTAATGTTTTCTTGGAGTGATGAATGTGAAGAAAACCTCAAGGAGTTGAAGAGGAGGCTTATCACTATGCTCGTGCTCACATTACCCACAAGTGGGGAACATTTTTATGGTATTCTGTGATGTTTAAAAGAAGGGCATAGGTTTTCTGGTGATGAAAAATGATAATGTGATATCCAATGCCTCAAGGCAGTTGAAAATCCATGAGAGAAACTATCCAACGCATGATATGGAGTTGGAAGCAGTGATCTTTTCCTTGAAAATCGGGCGAGATTATCTCTATGGGGAGAAATTTGAGATATATACTGACCACAAGAGTCTTAAATATATATTCACACAGAAAGAGATTAATATGAACTAGAGAAGATGGATAGAGCTCATCAGGGATTATGACTCTTCAATACATTACCTCCCTGGGAATGCGAACAAGGCGGCAGATTCTCTAAGTAGAAAGGAACCATCGATTCAATCAATGATGAGAATTGAGAAGGATCCAATCTTCTTTGACTTGATGAAAATGGACATGGGAATCATAGAGAAGGGAACATCATCAATCCTTTCACAAATTATTTCTCAACCTTCTCTTTTGGAAAGGTTAATGGATTCTAAAAAGGATGATGTAGGAATTGAAGAAAAAGTGAAAGCAATCGAAAAAGGTAAATACTTGGAGTTTAATGTTAATGAAGAAGGAATTGTGCGGTTTGGGAATAGACTATGTGTTCCATCATGTTTGGAGCAGAAAAAGGTTCTTTTGGATGATGCACATAGTTCAAATTTTTATATTCACCCAAGGAGCACAAATATGTATCGATATCTCCGAGAAAACTTTTGGTGGGGTAATATGAAGAAGGAGATCGCTGAATATACATCAAATTTCCTAGTGTGTCCGCAAGTGAAGGCAAAGAGGCAGAAGTCTAAGGGGATGATGCAACCATTGCCAATACCAGAATGGAAATGGGAGAACATCACCAAGGACTTTGTCACCAGACATCCAAAGGCATCCATTGGCAACAATTCAATCTAGGATGTTGTGGATCGTCTTACAAAGACTGCACACTTCATTTCTATTCAGGAGGATTTCTCATTGGATCAACTGGCATAGATATATATCAGGGAAGTGGTAAGGTTGCATGGAGTACCACTATCTATTGTGTTTGACGGAGATCCATAATTGACCTCTATGTTTTGGAAGAGTATTCCACATGCTCTGAATACTAAACTGAACATCAGTACGACCTATCATCCTCAAACTAATGGCCAATCCGAGCAGACTATCCAAACACTTGAAGATATGTTGAGAGTGTGCTCAATGGACTTTAAATGAGGATGGGATCAACATCTTCATCTAGTTGAGTTCTCTTATAATAACAGTTTCCACTCAAGAATCCAAATGGAAACATATGATGCACTGTATGGGAAAAGGTGTAGAACACTGGCAGGTTGGGATGAGGTCGGTGAACATAAGCTGCTTGTGCCAGAAATGGTCAAGGAAATGGTGGAGAAGGTGAAAACCATTCAGAAGAATATCAAGGCAGCCCAGAGTCGACAAAAGAGTTATGAAGATAATCGTCGATGAGATCTTGAGTTTATAGTTGGAGACATGGGTTTTCTATGAATATCTCCATGGAAGAAGGACATGAGGTTTGGAAAGAAAGGGAAGTTAAGTCCAAGGTACATCATTCCCTTTGAGATTCTTGATCGTGTCGGGGTTGTGGCCTATCGACTAGAACTTTCGCCTACTATGTCCAAAGTACATGATGTCTGTCATGTATCCCTCTTAAGGAAGTACATACCAGATCCTTCACATGTACTCTCTTCTGAGGTGGTACAATTAGAAGACGATCTTACTTATGAGGAGAAACCAGTGACGATCTTAGATCGTAGAGGAAACGTTTTATGAAATAAGACAATTCCCCTAGTCAAGGTGTTGTGGAGAAACCACTAGTTTAAAGAAGAGGCTTGGGAATTGGAGGAAATGATGAAGCTGAGTTACCCACATCTTTTTTAGTGTGGGAAAAGGAAAATGTTGAGGGAGAAATTTCATATGGGGGGAATATTGTAACGACCCAAACATTAATTAATGGAAAATCCCTCTTGATCTTATTAAATGTCTCTTTATATAAAATGTTTTTATAAAATGTCAACTTCATTGGTTTTATGACAAGAATTGTGACAATTACTTTTATAGCCATTGAACAGTGATCACATGATTAGTATAAATATAGTGTTTTAACACATCCAATTTTGCTTAGACAAAGGAAGCAATGGCCTCATCCTGTAGAATTACCCCATACAAAGCCCATTTATTAGAGCTTGGAAAAGAGGTGGCATCCTTGGGCTTCGCTCTTGACCAAGCCCAAGATGAGCTTCACCATGTCAAGCTCGAATGGGACCGTCTGTGGGAGATGTGAAAGTTGATAGAAATTATCACTCGAGCGATGTTATCTGAGCCACCCCAAGAGTTTGTCATCATCGCACACCTTACCCTTAGGTCTTATGAGGTTGTTGTAAGGGGTTATGTTACTAATCGATAGTACTATGTTCATGTAAATTATTTTTGTATATAATAATGAATATAATTTCTTGTCATTATTGATACATTGTAAATAGTTTTTAAAGTACAAATAGTGTTTTTAGTTATTATTTAATCAAGAAATCTATTTTATTAAATTAAGGGATTTTTTAATTAAATATTATTTTAATAAAATATTATTATTATTATTAGATTAATTTTATTATATATAAATGATCATATAATTTTATGAATGCAATTATAATTCTTATTAAGGTTTGAAATCCCTTTTTGTCAAAACCCATGAATTTTCGATAAATGTCGGTTTTTATTTTAAATGTGAAAATTAACATATTTAGAAAATTATTTAGATAAAATAAATTTTATTTCCGTAATTAGGACGTCGAAATTATCCAATGGTGAATTTTTCTTAATTTTCTGAGATAGTCAAATTTTTTAGTAAAAATTAAATACCGTTTAAATATATAATGTGTTTTATGATATCATAATGACCCAATAGTTATGTAATAAAATACTATAATCTTTATGTTCGGCCAATATATGTTTTAACATTAAAAAATGTGATTTTGGGTTTATTTGTATTACTTTTCAAAACATTAATGGAACCCTCAAGACTTATTAAACACCTTGTCTTTTTAAATTAATTTCCATTGGAGTGTGACTCACCTCCACATAAGCAACCCTATTATTTTAAAAAGTTCGGACTTTGGCCTTATAAAATATTTTTTCCTCTTCCCTTTTCCAAAAACCATGGGCAAAAACTATGGTAGATTATATGGTTTGGATTAATTTAATATAATCGGTCCCAAACCTAAATAATAAAGAATTCTCTCACCTTTCCTATATAAACCCACACAAGCTCCCACTTCCTCCTCACTAAAAGCCTTTGGGGTTCGTCCAACCTCTGCTTTACTCTCTCTAGAATCCTCCCAAGGTTCCCCAATCTCCCAATAATCCTCTCACGAGCCTCTCTCTAGCCTTTGGAAGCACACTTCCAAGTAAGGATTTTTTTCTTCCTCCTCATTTTTGTCCAATTTTATTTACGTTCTTTTTCCCATTTCTCCATCAAGGGTATTCACCTTTATTAACATTTACTTTTTTATTGTAAAGTTTCATGTATGAGTTCCACATTCGTTTATCTTGGAATAAGTTATTTTGTTTTATAAATCCATGTTTTATGATCCATGTGCCACACTTATGCAAGAAATGAAATATTTAAGAAGGGTGCACCCTTATTGCTCTTCAATGCATTGGGTAAAGTATAGTATCATGATACGTCATGTGCAATGAGTGTTGAATAATGCTAATTAATGTGAAATGAGGGTTTACTCATGCTTTATATGCAATGAGGATTTACTCATGCTATATGTGCAATGGTCCTTGGCACATGCTAATTCCATGTTTAGTGTTGTTGCCACATTTCCATGTTATGATTATCATGCTTTATCATGCCTTTATGTTCATATTTCTATTGTGCTCTATTGATATACCTAATGTCTATCATGTATTGTACTCCTCATGTTATTCCATGTGTATTCCCTTACTGGGCTTTATAGCTCACCCTTTTCTTATGCATGTCTTCAGGTTATCCCATGCAATGCTAAGTACGAGGAAATGTAGTGGTAATGTAAAAGAAGTTTTCAATAAAGATGTTGTATTTCATGTTTCAAGTTGTTATTTAATGATACTAAGCCCCAAATACACTAAACCTCTCGATCTTCTTTTTTATATCAAGTGAATGTTTATGTAATAAATCATGTTTATGTTGTAATAAAAAGTAGGGTTGTCATATGTTCTAGATAACCATGGATGAAAAAAATGTTCCCATGTATTGAGATTATTAAATTGGAATAATTTTTATAATGTACTCATCTACAAAATATAAATATTAACTCATGGAATACATGATAATATATTGGAAAAAATAAAAACTTATACAAGAAATAAGTTTATACAAAAATCATTACATAAAAGGAATTGGATGGGGGTGGATATATCTGTACAAAAAGGTTCAGGGAACTAAAAATAGAACTCAGAGAAAAACCAAAAGAAGTTACCCATCTCCCTATTACACACAAGTGATCTTCAAATATGGTCACCACCATTTCCTATCCAATTTTATCTTGTATGTGTACATTATACATCCATTTGATTCCTTAATTATACCTATATATGAAAAAAAAACAATATTATATATACACCATTTACATATATATATGACGTGAGACCAAATGAACACAAGGGTCCCACCAATATTTTCATGACTATAAATTTCTTAAAAAATGAGAACAATGTTGATTAAAAATAATATTAAATAAAATTTTCTTTTTTGAATTTTTAATTAATCATAGGTGGAATCAATAAGCAATAACTCAAAAAAAACACCCATGTAAGCCATAGTGTATATATTTATATTACTTATCCTAGGATTATCATAATATTACTAATAAAGAAATTTATAATCATTCCCATTAACAAGAATCTTGGGAGGTATAAACCAATGTCACAATGAATATCATATCTATAATATAAATAATTTAGTTAGGATTTTATAGTAGTCTAAATTACGAGTAGGGTGGACCTTTTCCTATAGTACATTTCCGTGTGATAAAAACTAGGTTAATAGGGGTATAATATTCAATTCTATTTTTAATCAATTAAATTTCATTTTCTAATTAACTTCACAAGAATAACATGAAACATTCCATCCATCTCAACCTCAATATAATAGGTAACTACCTCAAAACAACTCAAACACATAAAACATCCTTAAAAAAAATTTCAAATATAAAATATAATAATTTTTTTTACACTAATTGGAGATGATTTAATTCATTAAATAATGAAAAAACCCTAAATCACCTAAAATTTAAAAAATTACCGATAAGAATCTTTTTTAATCAATAAGGAAAAGTGAATGAAGACCCGATAAAATAAAGAGGAACCAAAACCCTTATGGAACACACTATATGGTTCTTATTAAACAAATAGTAGTATTACATGGACTTGGGGAATAAGGATAACTAATAGGGACGGGTAGAATAAGATAACCAAGTGATGTGGGGGGCCATACATAGATATTTCCTTGATAAAATGATAAATATATTACATCAAATACACATAATGATAGGAGGATGAAGAGGGATCATGGGTGAGTGATGGTGAAATTTAGTGGGGGTAATGTGGAGAGACAGAAAGTGAATAAAACTAGCAATCTAATATAGGGAATTTTATATTTTATTTTTTTAGGGAGGACACATGGTTTGGATACATGGATTTCCAAATACAGTTTCATCCATACATATCAGAATTTTCACACATGGTCAATTTCATTGTTGTTCAGCATGGTTATGTTAACAAGGTTCTAAATAAAATACTTGTCATGAATTATTTTTACAATGTTGTCATGTTTTTCCACACAATAGTTTCCAAAAATTCTTGAACCATGAAAAGTAAATTTTTATTCAAGAACTACAAAATTAAAATAGAAAAGAACCTATAAATGATAATTAATAAATGAATAAAATAATAATGTATAACATAACTAAATATTATATCATTTTTGAAACACGTTTATCAATGTATGTTTATTAAAAAATGAAATTGACCATATATTTAACCAATATTAATAAATGATTCGAAATTTAAAAATAATGAAGGATTGGTTGTCAAATCATGATGCATGGGTTCAATTTTCTTAAATATTGGTTTATTTATCAAGCATTTAGTTATAATTTATTACCATAATTTATCCTGTTATTAGAATATGTATTTTGAAAGATTTTTTAGTTAATAATTTTATGTTATAAAAGGATTTATTTTTAACATTGATTATTATATATATATAACCTGTTGATTTTGTTACACATGGGTATACTTGACTTATCTCAAATAATGTTTTTAAAATCCAATTGATATGAAATCTTAATATCTTATATAAAAGTGTTTCATTAATTTTATATATTTAAATAAATAAAAAATGTATTATGAAAACACAGGGTATCATATTTTAATGAATAAAATCTTATTTTTCTTATAGTTTTTCAAAAGACATAAAATAAAAATTAAGAAATGGGTTAAAGTAGTTTATATTTTAAAAATTCCCATAAAATGAAATAAGTAATATTTCCCAAAATAAAATATTATAAGGGTATGATATATATATATTTGTAAAATTATAATTTCAATGTTTCTAGAGTTAGTATGTTTGAAAATATAGAGTTTGAAAGTGTAATAAATAAATGATTAAAAATAAAATTAAAATAGAATCTTTATTTATATTTTATATAAATTTAGGTTATTCTTATAAACAACGATATTAATGTGACCATTATAATTTATATTTAATTCCAATCTATCTTAATGACATGGTTGATGGAATTTTTTAAATATGATTGCCGTGAACAAATAAAGTGTTCTAAGTGGGGAAAATATTTTCATAATAGTATTATATGTTATGAAGAAGTGATGTTTGAATATTAAATATATTTAATTAAACATATAGATTATGAATCATAGTCTCTTTATTATTCGAACAACATTTCATTATAATTTTTAACCATTAAGAGTGATAGTTTTAGGATTTATAAGATGGTCTTATGGGGATGGGGAAATAATTATATAATGAAACTATGAGTTTAACAAGAAGTTAAACGTATAGGAAAAATTTTCATTTTTGTAAATGTATCTTTTGTGGCCTGATTATATAGGTGATAATATATGGTTTTTTATTTTTCATAATATTTCATAAAAATATAAAATATATCATGTTATATTAATTGTATCCTACAATTTATCAATCTTTCAAATTGGTATTATTTAGTTATTGAATGAAAATATAGTTTTCCTTTTAAATTAAAACATTAATTTATCCATAATAGATATTGATTATTAAGTACAATATGTTTTAATGGAATGAAATTATTAGTAAAGGATGATATCTATATAGATATGAAAAATTCTATGCTGATGAAGAAAATTATTTTTGTATGCTTGATTCCCCAAAACATATACCACATTAAGTAATATACACTATGTACCTTGTATAAAAGTGGTGTATATTTATTATTAAATTTAGTAAGTTGACATTGAAAAGTTACCCTTCTTAACAACCAATATAATTTTAAACCCATATTTTTTTAATATTTAAACTTCTATATTAAGGTTATGTAAGGTATGTTTTTTATCATGACATAAGATAATGTTTTATAAAGACACATTTTTTCCTCATATATACAATGCTTGACATATAATAACATAATTAAGAAAGTATGAGAATATATAGGTCTATAAAAAGATAATTACATATGATATGTCTATCTATTAATATATTGGAATGAAAATGTACTCAATTATATGAATGAATTTATATGTGATTTATTATTACATATAGTTAGTCTATAAAATAATCACATAAGTGTGATAGAAAAGAGTAATATAATACTTATTTAGTAATTTGATATCTTAAAAAAAGGGGTTTAATTATTCGCAGACTTATATATGGTATAGATGGTGGACATGTATATGATGTAATATTTCTATTATTATGATTACTTTGTATCAAATTATTGAATTATAATAATGAAAATATTTCAATATGATTCTATTTTATAACAATTATCTATTAATCATTTTTTAATTTTTTTAAACCTATATTGAAACATGGGGTCAAACTCATTCATTTTAGAAATTAATGTTATGTTTTATAATGACGTGATTTCCCATATCATTAAGTACTACCCAATAAGAGTTGGAGTGGATGCTAAAATAAATTATTTCATTAAATTTAATGAATCATTAAATTTTGTGAAACATATGTTAAGATAAGTGATATATATTTATAATGGAGTTTCAAAATATATCTGAAATGATGATTTAAATAAAGTTTCATAGGCTTTTAGATATAATATGATATATAGGGAATGTTTTCCATGAATATGTTGTTTTTGAGAATGTGGTATATTTATAAAATCATGAACTAAATATAAAACATTTTAATTATTTTGTAAACAATATCGTTTTTTATTATAGAGAAAATAATGGCATGGTGAATTTATCCATGTGATTATTTTTTGAATTGTGCAATATATGATATAAATATTCACATTAACTGATTAAAAATATACCAAATCTATTATGACTCACATAGAATTTCATTAAATAATCTGTAAATATAAATTTAATGTATACTAATTTGTTAAATATATATTATTAATAATAATAAGGAATAAACCATTGATTAGATTTTGTTGTAATACTAGAAGCATTCTAAAAAAATTCATTAATAATGGTTGAATTTTTTTGTTCAATGGGGAATCCTTCGATGTTTGTATGTCTGGGTTTAGAAAATTTTTAGTTTTTATAAGAAAAATGATTGTTGATAGTTCTATAAACTACATAAAATAAAATACCGCATTCATATACTCTGCCATTCTATTTGAATGGTGGATTTAGTATTACATTATAAAGAAAGTATCCTTTCAATGTGAGTATAAAATCAAAACCATCTATGATTTACATGACTAATAGTTTATATATCATCATTTTAATGATCTTTATCAACCATGTGTGGTGGGTATTCAATATGATAGATAATTTGTGTAAAGGTACATCTTAATTATTTATTTTATTCAATTCAAATGAATGGAAGGATCTTATAGCATAAATATTTTTAATCGATCATTTGCATTGTGTTGGAAAGTGATATATCCCCTCTTAAACCATAAAATTATTTTTTAATATTAATAGTAACATTAAATAAATGGAATTAAAAGGTAATTAAATTATATCATTATGTTAATTGTAATATCAATCGATGAAATGAATTAACTATGATATTCGAGATATCATATAATCCTTCCATGAAATTAATTTCTTTACGATTACGTGAACCCTATAATCCTCCTATATTCCCTTTATAAATAGTTTTCATTTATAGGAATATTATACATTATTAGCACCATGTTTTCATATACATTACTATTTCTTTTTAAACTAATTGATAATTGAGTTCCATTTTTAAATAGTCTTTCAAACTAAAATTTTATAACGAGTATTGTTTCAAACACTCTTAAAGCGTGGGATGGCCATATGATATATATAAATTCTATAATAATGGATTTAACTCCTAATGATCCACAAAATCTATATTTGAAGGGAATATTCTATTACCATGGAAATATTAATTTCGATCAATAGTAATAGTATTTCTATTCAATATTTTCATATATTATATGTGTAAAGGATGTAATGGTTTTCCATTTTCTTTCAATGAGATTATCTATACAGATGATTATTTTTAAATATTTAACCCATCTTGATTTGTTATGACATACACTCAAACAGAATAGAATATTATTATATCTAATTGTCATCAAATATGTATATTGATATAATCAATATCATGGCATGAATTGATGATTGTAATAGAATTTAAAATAGTGGAATACATATAACAAAATTTTATTTAATCATAAAATTTGAAAATATGTTCTAAGAGTAAGAAATACAAAATTATCAACCATTATCTCATGAAATAGAGATGATTGAAAATTTACAATAAAATAATATCATAAAATGATAAAATAATTTAATAAGATATTTTTGACGTTATATAGAATAATTTTATAATACAATGATTTTTTGGATCTCTCTATGAATCTTACCTAAAAAAATTCACAAAACTGTCAAAAAAATAGAGGATTATCACACAAAAAAATCAAACCTAGAATGACTCATAATACATTTATATATCACATATATATAATATATTTATCTATATATAATAATATTTAATGTGATAAAATGGTATCATTAAAACATTTAGAGGGGTCAATAATCCAAGAACTGAAGGATACTTGTAATTATGTGACTGTTAAAAAATATGAAAATATAAATAATGATGATAGATTTTATTTACTATCAAGAGGATATAATAAGAAGAAGTTAAGGATAAGGGAAAAAATCAATAATATGTGTCTAAAATTTTATGTGAGGATGTATTCTCATTATTTATCAATGAATTCTTACAATTTTGATAATGAAAAAAAATATACAGGACTAATTATCAGAAGATAAAACCTATGGTTTTTATCAGTAAAATTTTTTCTAGATTAAAATAGAGAGATACAATATTCGTTAATACCAGAAAAAATAACATTATTATAAAAGGACAATGAAGAACCACGAAATGAATATAATATCATTATCCACATGGGATCTAAAGATGGTTGTGTAAGAGTTTAAGTAGAATATATGATATATAATGAAAATTATTCATGTGATCTGGAAGAAGATGATTAATGATAAGTAAAAGAAATTTTTATCCATTTCATGTTGAATATTAAATGAATATTATAAAGAATTTTTTTGTGAGAGAATAGGAATGAATTAATAAAGACTACATGTGATGTAGTGATCTCAAATTTTATTTTACATTATTAATTTTATAAATAAAATATTTTATGGAGAATTGAATTTTTTATCAAGTAAAATACAAAAATTTTAATTGTATAATTTTTTTTAAATTTAATATATTCTAACTATTTGAATTTTTTTTATCAATAATATATAGAATTATAAATACAATAAAATTTTTATCAATTTTTGTTGTTTAATAAAAAATATTGAAATATTAAAAATTAAAACAAAATTTAACCCTTATTTTTTATTATTATATAAATATTAATGTAAATAAGAAAATTCGTATATAAATTTGATTATTTATATGATATTCTCTTAATTTTAAATTAATATATTAATATAAATAATTATATCGAGGTGGAAGTATATTATAAGTTTTTTTTAAAATTGATTAATAATGGAAATTAGGAATGAATTATTATCATTTTAATCATCATAATAAATTGTAGAAAATGTGTTCAAAATTTCGATGGCCCCCTATCTAGTTAATAAAGAAAATCATTATAATAAAAATTATTTCATTTAATATAAAAATTTATAAAATTATTTTTTTATTATTGGGAATTATTTCATGATTATTAATAAAAATTTTAGTTTATATGTAACAATTTTAAATGGTAATATTGTTTTTTTATTATGGATGCATTAGCAAATATTATGATTAATTAATAAAATTTAAAATTAAATTTATTCACATGAATTATAGGTACAAATATATATTAATAATGTAGTTATAAAATATGATAATCATGATTGATTGAAAATGATATAAATAAATAATTTGTTTGTGAAGATAATGATATATGATTTGTGTGTAGAAGTTATTATATTAGATAAATATAAGTTAAAACTGATGAATACAAAACTGAACCAGAAAAATAAATTTTTATCTAGGGTTATACTTGTCTAAAAAACCACAAGACTATAAGAAATCATATAAGTCAGTATATTTATATAGGTCTGAGCCACTAATAAAGTGGCCCATATAAAAGTTATTTCATTTTTATAGTTTTTTAAATTCCAAAATTACCATGGGCTATGATGAAGGTAATATTATGCGATATATATCATTGAAGTATGTATTTCTTTGGAAATATAGTTGATGTATACTTAAAATATTATATACGTTTAAAATTTATGAATAATTACGATATAATAATTAAATATGTATATGTCCAAAAAATATTATGGGTCAAATATAAATTTAATTAATTTTTAATTTTTAATTTATACATTTAAGCAAGGTTTTCTTTTAAATATATTTATCTTTTTCACATTGAATAATTTATTTAATAAATACTTACATAAATTTGTACAAGATTTTATTTTTCATTATAAATAAATTTAAACCATTAAAATATATGAAATAAAATATTTTGTACTTAAAAATTAGAAATAGATAATATGTTGATGATCCTTTCAATCATTTCTCCTAGAGGTATAGAGTTAGGGCATTAATGTTTTTGTATCCCAATAATATAAATCTAGGTTTATCCAATATGTAAAATGCATGATAGCCAACACACCATTCATCTTAGTCATTAAATTATTATCATTTCTTAACTTAATTTCATTTATATTTTTATAATAAATAATGATTTAAATTTTAAATTTAAATTTTATATTTTAATTTCAATATAATATAAAAATATATGAAAATTTTTAGTTGATTTAGAATTTATTTTCAATATTTTGAAATAACATAAATAATTTTGAATGTAAATTTTATGGTTATATTTCATAAAATTTTCTCCATTTTTTAGAATACTTTTTAGGAAATTAAATAATATGTTTAATGTTTGTTTATACCCTGTAAATTGGATGGTTTATTTTATATTTTACAGTTTTTATGAAGAAGTTCACCTAAGACATCATATTCAATAAATGATATATAAATTTATCTTTTATTTATGTATTGTAAATTGATTTATTTTTATTTTTTAAATATAGTTTCTTTTATTTAATGACTCATTATAAATTGAAAAATTAATTATTTTTTTAAAAAATAATTTGAAAAAATAAAAAAAAATTATATGATTTCACATGATGGTAATATGTGGTGTAGATTTTAATTTTTTTTTTCAATTTTATAACGATGTTTTATATCTATTTATTTATTATTTAATTAGAAACAAAATCATGATAATTATATTTTTCATGAATATTATAAATAATAAATTATATATCATATATATGTATATATATATCATATGAATATTAAATTATTGAAGTAATTTTTATGATATCATAATTTTTTAAATACATTATTATTTTAATAATTTTTTTATAACACTATTGAGACCCATGTTATGGTAGGAACTCTATACTATTCAATATTTATATTTTCTTAACAATAATAGATTATTATTATTATCAATAACATTCATTAGATATGTTATTCTTTTATGTCATCTATATATATGGTGGGGAAAGAGTAAAACAATAGATGCCCACATTTATTTATTAATTGTTCTTACTAGACAACATAAATATTCATTGGTATAATTATCTATTCTTCAGTAGTTACCATACAAACACAAATTTTTTTGTTAGTAATATACTGATAGTTCTCAGTTACATGGAGTTCTAATTTTTTATTATGGGTTTAATTTTCTATGCACTAACAAATAACCATTTTTTGGGGTATGAATCACATAAGTAGTCTTACTAGTATTTTTCCAACCCGTATAAGATAATATTTTCCATGTCTATCTTTTTCATGAAATATTTCTTTTATGTCTAGATTTAAAAACTCCAAATGTGTTAGAATAAATATTATTATCCATTTATTGATGATTACATATGGTGTCATTCATATTGTTTAGGAAAAAAATTATCAGTGACTATGGAATTTTTCATCAACATTAAGTGTCATTTGTTCTTTTAGGTCCCATTAATCCGTGTTATGACAAAAACACATATTGACACAGAATATTGTATAGAGATTTGATTTTTTCATGTTTTATTCAATTTTATGGGTAAATGAATATTTTAATTAATTATTAATTGTTCTTTCTGTCAACCCGAAAAAATTAGAAGTACTTCTCTCTTGAATCTAAATAATATAAAATTACAATTTGATTTTCATTAGGTATCTTATTCAAAATAGCTTGCACCATACTAGTTCCATGATATCATATTTCAAAATAAATAGTAATGAAATACTTGGGGTTGATGTACATTATTTAGGGTATTGAAAATCCAACCTAAAAAATCTCAATTAAATTATTTATGAGTGGAATAATATGATAATATATAGGTGTAATGTAGGAATATCTACTGTGTGAGGCCTAAAATTTCATATAATTATTTTTTTAACTTGTTATAAATGTTACATGTATTATATAGCTACACAAAAGATTTTTTTCAAATTAGTTTCATTCCATTGAAAAATATTATTTTTCATCTAGATGGTTATCTGATGTTTGGAATTATAATTTTCTACCTGGATATTTTAAAAACGTTTAGAATTTCTATATTTTTTTAAAATATATTTTCATATGGAAAATAAGATAGTAGTTAAAAATGAAATAATTAATTGAGAAAAAATATTATTACATATGATTTCTTTTATATCATTATATTTTATAGGGAAGTATACATTTATTTTCTTTTACATATATATAGACCTTAATTTTTTATAGTTAAAAATAATTAATCATGAGATAACGTAGTAATTAATTAATTCATTTCCCATTCTAGTGAAGAACAACATAAGTTTTGGGATAATTTTGTGATCTAAAATTTATATGGAAATTATAGTTTTGATGGATGACATTTTTCAGATATGTTATTTTTTATATATATACTTTTTTATAGATTGATTTTAATTAATTGAATTTTTGTCAGAATGAATTTTAAGTAAATATCTGTTATTAATAATAATGATAATATTTTTAAAATATTTTTTTATTTTTTAGAATAGATTGAAAAATTAGAAAATAATTGTAATTATTAATATTGAGTTTTGATTGATTGAGGAATGATAATGTAAATAACTAAATACAAGTATATGTTTTTTTGAATTTACATAATTTCTTTTATTCATAACTATTCTAATAATGTTTTTGATGTCAATTTATCTTTAGGATGTTTATTTCATTGATTGTGTGAATATATATTTTCATTTTGGAATGCATATAAAAAACTTATATAAATAATTTTGGGAAAATTATTTCCAAAAATTATTTTTAGATTTTCATTGTGTGTATACATTTTCACATGAACTTAATGACAATTTATAAATTTAGTTACTTTACTAATATTTTTATTACTAGGGCTTATGTGTTTTCTATAAACAACTTTCTCCCTTCAAATATTTTATGATCATTTTTAATACCACAAGTTTATTTTCCTTTTTGATAACTCTAAACTACCATTCCACACAAACCATTTCAATTAATATTTGGGTGGTTTTATAAAATTATTACTATGAAAGTGAATTTAGACAACATTTTACTATATAATAAATGAAAAAATAAAAGGAATGAAGGAGGGGTTATAAAAACATTCATCCCCTCATACTAGGGGGAACAAAAGAAAAAGATAAAAGGTCGTCTTCAAAATAATAGGTAGCATCATAATTACCATACAAAAATTAGTTATATTCTATAGTACAATCAGACATTGTATACATAGTTGGATTTAGATATCAATTTTCATTCATAAGTCTTTCCCTCTTGGGAAGAACATATTGAAAACCATTATCATCCCCAACAATTTTTTCTTTTAGACAAGGCATAAATGTAGGAATTTTTTTGTGGATCATCATAAATATCATCCCAATGTCCATGGATACCATTTTAATCATTTAAATTAATAATTATTTTTAGGGATTGAATCAAACCCTCTGAATTTATGGCTCTTCAATTTAAATGGAAGAGCACTGTTTCACTATTCATAATTTCATGCATATTATCATGCATACCTTATTTTGGGGATTCCCATTATGATTAAGAACCAAATAGATGGCCATCCTTGACCCATATCAATTCATAGAATTCCTTCCTTTATTTCAGTAGACAAAAATATTTATTCGTTTTAATTTTCAACCTGAGTCTCTTGTTTGATATCTTGAGAAGCCTCTACATCCACTTGTGAATACATAGTAAGAATGTTCTACTAACCACTATCAAGTGGGTAATTCTTACCACCATAAAAAACTCTTTATTATAAATTTACTACCTCCTATACTTCATCCAAAAATAATCCCCCGGATTACCTATTAATGGGGAAAAATAGAATGGAAAATTTATAAAGAACATGTTTTTATAATGGCTAATAACATGACAGTTTACAAAATAATCTATTAATATATAATATTACACTTTTAAAGAAATATAATAATCCAGAGGAAAAAAACTATCCTATGATTTTGTAAAAAACATATTTTTTCAGATAGAATAATATATTGAGAGAGATGGACTATATAAAAACCACAGTCTAATAAACCCCCCTTTAAGATTATTTTCACAGTTTTTGTGCTTCGGGTCATTGGTGTAAAAATATGTATTTATATCACCGGTTAATGAATTTTGAGAATGTGGTATTAGGGTGATGAAAAATTAAAATATCCATTTGTGGGTATAGATATTCGATCATGGAAATTGGAGGAGTAAGATGACTCTTTGTATTACACCATGTCTCTATAAATAAATCCTTACTCTTTGTTATTTGATTCATCCTTCTATATTTATTTATTATTTTCTTACATTGTATAAGGTATTTTATTATTTATTTATGGAATCATATGTTATATGAAAACCTAATCTACCCACAATCTAAGTCCTCGTGTGGGATTGTGACATGTCATTAATAATGTTCCTGATCCCCATGTGATGGGATACATTATTGGTTCATCAAATACAATCATATTAGAATGATGATTCCAAATAAATATTTAAATAAAAAATTATTATTAAATAGAAATCTAACATCACCATTACATATATCCAAAGATAACAAAATTTTACAGGGAGTTTCAATATAACTGGAAAACCAATCATGATACATAATGAAATTAATATACCATGTTAGAAATAATTTTCTTACATGCATAAATAATACCTCCTAATACAAATATGAAATGATATGATATAATATAAGAAGTATATGTTGGATTATGTATTACAACAAAACAATTATTGAATAATTGAATAAAAATATATCCACATCCATTTATCACTATATATAGGAGAAATATCTACACATTAAGCTTCAATTAATTAAACAAAACCCAATATGAAAATACCACATAAAAAAAGAGAAGGATAAAAAATAATATTATTTACAAAGGCAATATATTCTATGTATGAATCATCCTTGAACACAATGATTTAAGAGAAAAAATATGGATTGTTAATTCTTGTCTATAATTCATTTAGTTTTTTTTATATTTTGTTTTCAAAAAAATACTAATTAACTGGAATTTGACATCACATTATTCATTACATATTATACTAGTTCCTTTATTGGTGTGATAAAATTATTAAATGTCCCCAACATTCACCCCATGGATAACCATTAATAATAAATCAAATTTATGTAGTTTTGAAATAGTTATTGAAAATATTCTTGAATTTATTTTTTAAAAACATCAATTCCCTATTATATGATATTACAATATTTAATAAAATCATAAAAAAGTGTAACATATTAGATCAAAATGTTTTTTGTTTATTTATTAAAATGAAAAAAACTTAGATGATCTAAAATGGATTCCAAATATAAATTTTTGATAGTAAATGAAAATGGAATAAATGAAATAAATAACATGAAAAAAATGATATGAGGTAAATATAAAAACATAATATTAGAAAATAATAACAATTATTAGTGTGATACAAGAACAACGATAATAAGGCCCCAGAATCTTTAGGGTAAATAATGTAAAAATATACCCTAAAAACAATTAAGAACATTTGGTTCTGTAAGAAACCACAAGGCCTAACACTTGTTGTTACCTTACCTAGACCAACTGAGGGGTGAGTTCCATAATCAATTAACTATCAAAAAGCAGGTACAATATCTAGAGCATGATACTTAGGTAGTGTAACATAGTAGAGACCCGAATCTTGACGGACATGGAAATTACATTTCTTTTGCGGAATACTTAATACATAACAAAAAAAGACACACAAGGGATGTAATAGTTTAGTGTCTTTGGAAACTCGGAATATAAACAACTAGTCCTGTTGAAAGATCTTCAACATCTCCCATAACGATATTCCCCATTTTTTTTCCTTACCTAAAACCATTATTTATTTCTTGGGGAAAATAAAACATAAAAAGGGTGAGCTCAAATGCTCAGTAAGGTCAAACATAGAGAACATAAAACAATCCATAAATATATGAAAGCAAAAACATGAACATGAAATCTAAATATTAAAACATTGAGCAAAGACATAAATCTTGGAAGTATGTAAGGAATATAACATAATGGAACATTAACCATGATAAAATATTATGGTAATAAAACATGTAATTGTGGCAACCATTCAGCACATGTTATGATTTCCATAGTAGCCAAGGCATTGCTGCCAAGACCATCTTAGTGGACAAAGTCCCTTTCTGAATCGAGTTCACTCCTTTATTCAGTCCTGTAACACTGAACCAGATTAACTTACCGTTCCAGCCATTTCTATCTCATGAGATATATATCTTTACCCAATGAATTGGAGGGAGATATAGGTCCCACCCATCTCATAATGAAATCATTCTTACTTTTGCCACAAAATAAACATACATCATCCATAATAACCCAACGAATAAAATGGGTTTCATAAACATCATCCCATCATCACATAATCCATATAAAATAAAAGGATATCATTTCATAATAAGAAAAGTGAAACCATGTAAATTATAGAGACATAATACTTGAAACATACAAATATGAAATAATGTCATCTTAGATGGAAAAATGGTTTTGATAAAACACATTAAATGAATTCTTGAGGAAAATATCCTTTCTTCTTCAAAATCAATTTCTTTTCACAAAACTTCATGTAATTTTAAAAGAAATATATGTTGTTGAATATAGTCATAAAATATTTTGGAGGAAGCTTCATTAAAATAAGGCTTTATAAAACCGTAAAAATCCTTTCATGCCATATAAGTAAAAAAAATCTTCTCGTACTTTTTCCAGAAAAGTAAAAAAAGTACCTCGTAACATAAACAAAAGAAATATTCCTTACATAACATGTAGTAAAAGTCAAAAATGGGTAAAAATAACGTTAAACATACATGAAAACATTTTTAGAAAACATGGGCTTGGATGATAAAGATAACCCCAGTAAATACTTACGAATAAACAACCTCGGATACAAATGAGATTGATAAATTATCCCTTACCTTATGTCTGATATGATTTGTATGTATCCTAAACTCTTGTATAATGATTTAAATTATGTCATTGACTTATTAGAGAATCATATTAATTTTTATGAAATCATATATGGTTCACTTATGACACTATATTACCCGTTCTTTTGTAAATTCAATGTTAAAGAGTGTTTTGGGTAAAATCGTTTCATTTGTCGTCAGTGTTTTGACTTGTAATTATTAATATGATTACATAGATCATGATTAATTAATTCCACCATATAAAATAAGATTTATATGTAATATATATTCATAATATAAATATATATAATATATCGATATATGGAAAGAAATACACCGTTCATGGAGACGGTAGGCCATACGTACGCATGAACGTTGTTTTCGTTTCTTTATTGAGTTGAATGGAATTAAGTAGATGACATACATATATATATATAAATAAATACAATAGCTTTATAATGTTATATATTTAATTATTATTGCTTATATATACTTTATAATTATTCTTAAATGGTTAACAAGGAGAATGAATCTCATCGCGTCGTGGAGACAGTAGTCCGTACGTACGCACGAGCGATGATATCATTACCATAATTATTGAATTGAATTGGATAGGATGATGCAATATATCATAATACATATAACGTTATAATAACTATGTATAGTTATTTTTTACACCATTATACCTATCTATGTAAGGTGGTGTTGGAAAAACAGATTACACTACGGTGTGGAGACGGTATTCCATACGTCTGCACGCACGGTGATTTCATTTTCCATAGGATGGATAGATGGTGAAGTAGGGTTGTTTCATACTTATAATAAAATATCAGTATATGAGTGTAACTGATGTTTTTACTTCATAATTAAACAACTAATGAAGAAGAAGTAGAAGAAGAAATAGAGTTGAATGAATCGGTAACGGACATTACCTCTTCTTTGAAGCACCTCTTTGAGACCTCCTCTTAGGGAACTAAAATTGGTCTTTGAAGAAGACCAGGACCTGTATGATGTTTCTAGGGAAGTGAAGAAGAGTATTTGGAAGGGGGTGGCCGAGCTGGAAGGCTCAAATTGGTGTGAGGAAGGGAGGGAGGATGTGCCCTTTTATAAGGGAGGAGAGGGGCACCTTTGGAAATCTTAAAAATATTAATTTATAATAAATCTAACCCCACTTAAAAACCTCCAAAAATGACTCATATTCGAATATTAGATGATATATGGTTTTAATATCATTAACCAATCAAATTTAGACATGTTTTGATTTTATTTTAACCCTTATAATTTTGATTTATCATTATTTAATCTATTTAATTTTATTTGTGGTAATAAAATTATAAATTTTAAATGGTTAAAAATAATCACTTATATGTTGTTAATTTAGCATAATTGTATACTTTATAATATTTTAGACTATATAAATATAAATATATAATTTTTAATTTTTTTTTTTGTGATTTTTAAACAATTTAATAATATGTTATTTTTATAAAATAACAATAGTGTAAATTTGGACACTATTCATTTATTTGAATTTAAATAAAATATATACAGAAGATATGTTTGAACTAAAAGCTTTAATAGATTCATAAAAGGACATATGTATCTCAAAAATTAGTGGATCACATTAAATATTTCATATAATATTTATTTTATTATTTTTAAACCCATTTATTTGGTTTATCTCTTAATAAATTAATTACTACATCATTTTTGTATAATTATTTAATATACTTATTTGTTTCATAAAAATTAAAACTATAATAAGATGATGAAGATAAATATATTAACTTTCACAATAATACTTTTACTCTAATTTATAATCTTAAAATCACTATAGATAAATTTTTATATTTATTAAATTATGAAGGTGACAACTTTGGCATTATTTAAAATAAAATAATATAAGTGTAATAATCGCTTTTATAAGGCTCCAAACGGTCAAATATTCCACAATTGGATTATTATGGTTTACATATACATGAAAAATAAGTTTTGGTCTGGGTTTGGGGCCTTTTATTGTCACTATTAGTTTAATAATAACTATATTTTAGATTTTTCACTAGATAAACAATTTTCTGCATCACTATTGTGTCACAATTAATGATAATTATTTAATCCCTAAAAATTATAAATAAATTCATATGATGTAGATACATTCATTATATTTCTGTAGACTATTCATGTTCGATGTTTCATGATGTTTATCACTAAAGTAAAATTAATATACTTATAAGATTTAAGAGAGTGACATGTTGTCACTTTCTTTGGTTTTAATAATAATTAAGTTATTTTCATGGAAAAAAAGTCCATTAAATGATTCTAATACGACCCTTAGGTGATATGGCTCGACTTTTAGTAATCCAATAGGATTTTGAAAAGTGTTCAGGTAATTTTATAATCTTATATTTACCCTTAATTACCTGATTTTCCTTTAACTATGGTAAATAAATTTTAACGTAGTTACTATTCATAATGCCCAAAAATAAAAATTTACCTATTAACATAATTTGGAAAAACTGATACCAAATTTGAAATCCAATTTTCCAAATTCAATACACACAAGTTTCAGAAATTAAATTAAAATTAATCCTGTTGTCGAAAGAAAATGGGTTTTTCTTTAAAACATTGTAAAAGATTGAATTGATTTAACCTACGAATTCAAGGTAAAATCAATGTTAATGAAATAAATTATATTAAATGGGAAAATATATATTATATTTATACTTTAAAACCATTCAATATTATAATTTAACCATATAAATTATTAAGATGAAAAAAGATGTTTTTATTTAAAATTTTGCTTGTTTTTACTATTCATTAAAATATGAATGTTATCAAAAAAATATCAAAACATTATCCCATGTAAATTTTTATACCATGATTCAAAATAATAAGTTTATTTTGTGAAATTTAACTTATAAAATTCTCAAAAATTATTTTTAAAATGGGTGCGCCATCAAAAGGAGGCAAAACTGAATTTTTTTTAAAAATACTTTTTTACCCGAAATATTTTATTTTGTTCTCATACCATGTTCTAGAAAATTTGTAAGATTAATAATAATGTTATAAAATTCAAAATTTAGTTAATAATATTCATAAAGGATAGTTTATAATAATATTATAACCATATATCGTTGTTTAGGGAAACCCGGTATTGCGTACTACACACGGTACCGAGGAAGGTCGCGATTGCGTGTAATGAAATCCAAGTTAGGGTTTCATGTTGTGAAAGACTCCTTTGTTGTTTCGTATAAAAAAATCTAACCATATTTCATTTATACATTGAATATATATATATATACACTAAATGTTGTGTAGAATTACTATTATCAAACGAACTTGAAATTGTGTATAACACGATCCAAGAATTGTGTTGCGTATACTGCAAGCTAATATGGTGTTGTGTATATCACAAGATAATCATGGTGTAGCATAAAACTCATGAAATAAAATAAATTAAAAATAATTATTATCATAAAATCTAAGGGTGTTACATTCTACCCCCCTTAAAATGAATTTTTCCCTGAAAATTTGTCGGGGTTATACATGGTTTACTATTTGAAAGTTTCTTTAATAGAAACCCACATCGTAAATACGAATACCAAAACTTATCATTATGAACTAAAGTGTGAAACATAACTGTTACCCAAATTAACTAATCACTGGGTTTCCACGTAGGAGAACACAGGTGAAAATATGGATATGAAAGAGAAATATAACCATCATGTTCTGATGGAGAGTGGTAGAGAAAATGGCTATGAAATAACCAACAATAACAAAGCCATAGATTTGCGATGATCTAAGGTACCTTCTGATTCATCAGATATAAGAGCACTAGGACAACATTTTTTGTTTTCAGGATCATTTCTCTATTGTTGAAGAATCAAAAAAATACTTACTTGATTTTTTTACAATCTTACCGTTGTTCGTGCCTTGATCAATTTCCACATCATCTCTTAATGAAATGAAGTTGAATTTTCCATTCATGAAGTGTTAGCAGATCATGTGAAAGAATGATGAGTCATTCCATCTGTTTCAAACAAAAGGATAGAAAAAGTTATCAAATATACATAAGTCCATCTATGGTGTGGTTAATCATATACAAATCAAAAAATGAACTTATACTTCATATATCATACCGATTAATAAAATAAAACTAGTTTCTACTAAACAGGGACTTCCTGTAGTACAGTGGTATTCGATAAAGGCTAGTTGCACTTTGGTTGTGGGTTCGATTCCCGCAACCTTGTCCAACGCGACGGGTTGTCACCCATCCTGTAGGTTATCCTTCTTCTAAAACAATACTATTATAACAAAAAGTTATACCCTTAAACAATACTATCCATTCTAATATTTAGGCTTATCCAAAATGCTTCATTCCAAACTCATTTTATAAAGATAATGATTACTAAAAAGGTCATATAACAAGGACTTTAATACCATCATTTATCACTCATAT
Organism: Viscum album; assembly: GCA_963277665.1. Lineage (NCBI taxonomy): Eukaryota > Viridiplantae > Streptophyta > Magnoliopsida > Santalales > Viscaceae > Viscum > Viscum album. The sequence continues at coordinate 553,548,168 of OY728123.1, forward strand.
ATCTTGTTTCTCACCTTCCAGTAATGTGAATACCTTAATCATGTATTCTCTTGAAAAATGAATACAAATTGAATCTTAGTGAAAACATGAGTGCTGTCAAAAGTTAACTCCTTCCACATACCAAAATCCTCAAAATTCTATATACTCAATCCATGATATCACTTAGTCCTTATACCAATCATGAGCTCATTAATACAATCAAACATCTCATTATCTTCTTATCCCTTCATTATGTGCATATCATCTACTTTCCAAATATTTGAATCACTTTTCATGGTTACTGGTACCATAATATTATTGAAAACCACAATATACTAATACAAAAATATTCTAATACACCATAAAAGTACCTCAACAACATTATTCTTGAATACCAATACATAAACACTTCAATCCATTCTTTTCAATGATTGTCCTGGAATATTTCCTTCCTTGATTTTAGAAGATACTTTTTAGGTCAGGGCATTGAGTTGGGTAATGCCCATGTTCTCTACAAATAAGACATTGAACACCATAACAGTCTGTCACTCTATGACCTTTTTCTCCACACAGATAACATCTATCCCTCCATTTGAGGTATTCCTCAAGGTTCTTTTTCCCTTCTTTAGAAATCTCAATCTTCTCTTCTCTATGCTCTTCACTATGCGAACATGCATAAAATTCCATCTTCTGCTTATTTGATGACTTAGTAATAGAACTAAATTTCACCCTGTTAATCATATATAACGATGACTGATTCTGAATAATCAAAATATCTTTCTCTCTAGGAAATACGCAATTTCATTGCTCATAGTCACCAATTTGTTCATTGGTTTCAATGTTAACCGAATTCCTTCTGGTTCCCTCCATTGACTAAAACATAAAAATAATTCTATAAGAAGCAAAAATCATGCTAGGGAAAAAACATAGTAAAGGGGGAGTACCCTCAATATCTAACATCTTAGGTTAAATTCTAATATCATTACTGTAGTTCTTGGACTATATCCTATACGTATTCTTATCCTTAGGGACATCCCTAGACATACCTTAGAAATATCTCTAGGGATCTCACTAATGTTTTTGCATCCTAGTTTCCAAAGGTTGACTAAACCTTTCCTCTGATACAAACTGTAGAGACCCGAAACATGACTTACATGTACATTACATTACTTTTGCAGAATACTTAATACATAACAAAAAAAACACACACAAGGACCGTAATAGTATAGTGTCTTTGGAAACTCGGAATATAAACAACTAGTCATGTTGAATGATCTTCAACATCTCCCATAAAGATCTACCCCTTTTTGTTTCCTTGCCTTAAACCTTTCTTTATTTACTGGGGAAAATAAAACATAAAAAGGGTGATCTCAAATGCTCAGTAAGGGCAATCATAGAGAACATAAAACAATCCATAAATATTTGAAAGCAAAAACCTGAACATGAAATCTAAATATTAAAACCTTGAGAAAAGACATAAATATTGGAAGTACGTAAGGAATATAACATAATGGAACATCAACCATGATAAAATATAATGGGAATAAACCATGTAATTGTGGCAACCATTCAGCACATGTTATGATTTCCATAGTAGCCAATGCATTACTTCCAAGACCCCCTTAGTGGACAAAGTCCCTTTCTAAATCGAGTTCACTCCTCATTTCAGTCATGTAACACTGAAACAGATTAACTTACCGTTCCAGCCATGTCTATCTCATGAGATATATATCTTTACCAAATTCATTAGAGGGAGATATAGGTCCCACCCATCTCATAATGAAATCATTCTTACTTGTGCCACAAAATAAACATACATCATTAATAATAACCCGACGAATAAAATGGGTTTCATAAACATCATCCCATCATCACATAATGCATATAAAATAAATGTATTTAATTTCATAATAAGAAAATTGAAACCATTTAAATCATAGAGACATTATACTTGAAACATACACATATGAAATAATGTCATCTTAGTGGAAAAAATGGTTTTGATAAAACACTTGAAATGAATTCTTGAGGAAAATATCATTTCTTCTTCAAAATCTATTTCTTTTCACAAAACGGCCAGTAATTTTAAAAGAAAGACATTTTTTTAAAAATAGTCATCAAATATTTTGTAGGAAGCTTCATGAAAATAAGGATTTATGAAACCGTAAAAATCCTTTCATGCCGTATATGTTAAAAAAATTCTTCTCGTACTTTTTCCATAAAAGTAAAAAAAGTACCTCGTAACGTAAATAAAAGAAATATTCCTTACATACCATGTAGTATAAGTAAAAAATTGTTATAAATAACTTTGTACATACATGAAAACATATTTAGAAAACATTGGCTTGGATGATAAACATAACCCCATTAAATACTTACGAATAAACAACCTCGGATAAAAATTATATTGATAAATTATCCCTTACCTTATGTCTGATTTGCTTTGTATGTATCCAAACCTCCTGTATAATGATTTATATAATTTCATTGACTTATTAAAGAATCATGTTCATTGTTATGATATCATATATGGTTCACTTATGACTTTATATTACCCGTTCTTTTGTAAATTCCATGTTAAAGAGTGTTTTGGGTAAAATCGTTTCATTTGTCGTTCGTGTTTTGACTTGTAATTATTCATATGATTACTTAGATCATGATTAATTAATTACAGAATATAAAATATGATTTATATATAATATATATTCATAATATACATATATATAATAGATCGATAAATGGAAAGAAATACACCATTCATGGAGACGGTAGGCCATACGTACGCATGAACGTTGTTTTCGTTTCCTTATTGAGTTGAATTGAATTAAGTTGATGAAATACATATATATATATACATAAATACAGTATATTTATAATTTCATATATTTCATTATTATTTCTTATATATACTTTATAATAATTCTTAAATGGTTAACATGGAGAATGAATCTCATCGCGTCGTGGAGACGGTAGTCCGTATGTACGCACGAGCGATGATATCGTTCCCATATTTACAAAATTGAATTGGATAGGATGATACAATATATCATAATCATTATGATGTTATAATAACTATTTATAGTTATTTTTTACACCATTATACCCATCTAAGTAATGTGGTGTTGGAAAAACAGATTACACCACGGCATGGAGACGGTATTCCGTACGTACGCACGCGCGGTGATTTCATTTTCCATAGGATGGATAGATGGTGAAATAGGGTTGTTTAATACATATAATAACATATCATTATATGAGTGATACTGATGTTATTACTTCATACTGAAACCACTAAATAAGAAGAAGTAGAAGATGAAATAATGTTGAAAGAATCGGTAACAGACATTACCTCTTCTTTGAAGCTCCTGTTTTAGACCTCCTCTCAGGGCACTAAAATTGGTCTTTGAAAAATACCAGGAACTCTAAGATGTTTCTAGGGAAGTGGAGAACATAATTTTGTCGGGTTTTTCTGAGAATGAAGGCACAAATTGGTTAGATGAAGGGAGGGAGGAGGTGCCCTTTTATAAGGGAGGAGAGGGGCACCTTTGGAAATCTTAAAAATATTAATTTATAATAAATCAAACCCCACTTAAAAACATCCATAAATGACTCATATTCGAATATTAGATGATATAGGGTTGTAATATCATCAAAAAATCAAATTTAGACATGTTTTGAGTTTATTTTAAACCTTATCATTTTGATTTATCCTTAATTAATCTATTTAGTTTTATTTGTGGTAATAAAATTTTAAATTTTAAATGGTTACAAATAATCACTTATATGTTGTTAATTTTCCATAATTGGATACTTTATAATATTTTAGACTATATAAATTTCAATTTATTATTTGTAAATATTTTTGTAATTTTTAAACCATTTAATAATATGTCATTTTTATAAAACAACCATATTGTCAATTTTGTCACTAATCATTTATTTGAATTTAAATAAAATATATACAGAACATATGTTCATGCTAAAAGCTTTAATAGATTCATAAAACGTCATATCTTTCTATAAAATTATTGGAGCACATTAAATAGTTAATATAATATTTAGTTTATTATATTTAAAACCATTTATTTGGTTTATCTCTTAATAAAATAATTACTACGTCATTTTTGTATAATTATTTAATATACTTATTTGTTGAATAAAAATTAAAACTAAATTCATATGATAAAGATAAATCTATATCCTTTCCCAATAATACTTTTACTCGAATTTATCATCTTATGATCACAATATTTAAATTTCTATATTTATTAAATTATGAAGGTGACAACTTTGGCATTATTTAAAATAAAATAATATAAGTGTCATAATCGATTTTATAAGGCTCCAAACGATCGAATATTCTACCATTGGATGATTATGGTTTACATTTACATGACCAATAAGTTTTGGTTAGGTTTTGGTGCCTTTTATGGTCACTATTAGTTTAATAAAAACTATATTCTTGATTTTTCACTAGATAAACAATTTTCTGCCTCACTATTGTGTCACAATTAATGATAATTATTTAATCACTAAAAATTATAAATAAATTAATATGATGTAGATACATTCATTATATTTCTGGGGACTATTCATGTTCAAAGTTTCATGAAGTTTATCACTAAAATAAAATTAATATACTTATAAGATTTAAGATAGTGACATGTTGTCACTTTCTTTGATTTTAATAATAATTAAGTTATTTTCATGTAAAAAGGTCCATTAAATGATTTTAATCCGACCCTTAGGTATTATGGGTTTACTTTTAGTCATCCAATAAGATTTTGATAGGTGTTAGGGTAATTTTATAATCTTATATTTACCCTTAATTACCTGATTTACCTTTAACTATCGTAAATAAATTTTACCGTAGTTACTATTCATAATGCCCAAAAATAAAAAGTATCCTATTAACATAATTTGGACCTACTGATTGCAAATATGGAATCCATTTTTCCAAATTCAATACACAAAAGTTTCAGAAATTAAATTAAAATTAATCCTGTTGTCGAAAGAAAACGGGGTTTTGTTTAAAACATTGCAAAAGATTGAATTGATTTAACCTACGAATTCAAGTTAAAATCAATGATAATGACATAAATTATATTTAATGGTAAAAATAAATTCTATTTATACTTTAAATCCATTCACTATTATAATTTTACCATATAAATTATTACGATGAAAAAAGTTGTTTTTAATTATAATATAGCGTGTTTTTACTATTCATTAAAATGTGAAAGTTATCAAAAAAATATCAAAACATTATCCATTGTAAATTTTTATATCATGATTCAAAGGAATAAGTTTATTTTTTAAAATTTAACTTATAAGCTTCTCAAAAATTATATTTAAAATGGGTGCTCCATCAAATGGCGGCAAAACTGCATTTTTTGAAAAATAGTTATTTTACCCAAAAAAAATTATTTTGTTCTCATACCATGTTCTAGAAAATGTGTAAGATGTGTAATAATGTTATAAAATTCAAAATGTAGTTAATACTATTCATAATGTCTAGTTTAAAATAATATTATAACCATATATCGTTGTTTAGTGAAACCCGGTATTGCGTACTACACACGCTACCGAGGAAGGTCGCGATTGCGTGTAATGAACGCCAAGTTAGGTTTGTGTGTTGTGCAAGAATCATTGTTGTTGCATATAACAAAATCCAACCATATTTCATTTATACATTGAATATATATATATATACACACTCAATGTTTTGTAGAATTACTATTATCAAACGAACATTAAATTGTGTATAACACGATCCAAGAATTGTGTTGCGTATACTGCAAGCTAATACGGTGTTGCGTATAGCACAAGATAATCATGGTGTAGCATAAAACACATGAAATCAAATAAATTAAAAAGAATACTTATCATAAAATCTCAGGGTGTTACAAACATTTTCCCTATAATTCGGACATGACCATTTTAGAATATTCTAAAATGTCCCAGATAAAAGCATTTAAATAAATATAATAAACAATATCAAAAATTCCTTGAACATGAATAATTACATATAATAAAGTAATATAATTGATAATATGTTCGTCTAGGTTTTTCTATTTTCCATACAATTAGAAAATATTCCCCAATATTGTTTGAGGAAAATTATATATTAATCAAAATGATGGGATTAAATATTCTGAATAGAGTAAAGAACAGTAGTCCATGAAATTGAATCAAAATATAATAATAATAAATTAACTAATTACTAGTATATAATATCAATAATACATAGAAAACTATTCTTAAAGATCAAAAGTTACCATAACAATTATATAATAAATCTAAAAATAATTTAAATTTGGGCAAATGAAAATGTAAAGAGTGGATATTCTTATTCATTCAAATATAATCCAAAAATCCAAGAATTACATAATCCAATAATTGATAAGATACAACAATTCTATTTTATCTCAACCAATATACTGAAAAGAGTATTTGTAATAAATCATAATTAAAAAAAACATGACTTCCAAGGGTGGGTCCTTGGTATGAAAAATAATAATAGAGCTCAATGTCCTTGTAAAAATAATTACTCAATAACGAAAAAATATCTCTAGTAGATCATTGTGAAAATAATACCACCAAGGAAAACCACATATACATTCATTAATCATTTGGATGAATTATCCTTAATTATGGGTTCATCATTTTTATGGTCACACACCATATTAAGACGACAAATTTCTTCCTAATCCCAAAACATTTCATATTATCTAAGCCCCAATGGAACCCAAAATGGAATAAGAAAAAATAAAGATAAATGTAAGAGTCCATTAATAGGTTCCCAACATCATTTAATTTTAAAATCGAAAATAAATATCCTAATCATTATTTAAAATTTCTTTATATAACCATAATAATATAATAACATTAATTGATATAAAACACCATGATTCAACATTGCATGTTACCATGCATTACAAGAATCAATTAAAAAATATAAAGAAAAATAGAAAAATATATATTGTAAACAATCACCATATCTATAATAAGATCATAAAATTAGATACATTGGTATTCAAATGGGGTATATTTGGATCTATATCTATTTTGGACAACTCCCTTATATAACCTCTATATTGTACCCATACAGTCACAAGTATGATATGGTTTTGGAGTTCCCTTATATAATGAATTTTTATGTATTGACATCTGAAACTAGTAGAAAACCATTTATCTAATTCTAAAGGAATTCAATTTAAAGATAGACTTTTTTTTAATGACCTCACATACCCACTTAGGATTCATAAACATTCACATTCCTTTTATGGAGTGTTCTCCACAAACAAAGGAATTGGGGAAAAATTAATCACATTAGAAATATGACAATAGTTTATAATATATATGATATTATAGGTCATTGAAAAATCATAATACATAAATGAATGAAATAATATTAATAAAATTCACAACAATCTAAATAAATGTGAAGGTAAAATATCCCTATACTTTACATCCACCACTAGAACCAATTTTTTTAAGAAAATAAAAAATCGATATTGGACCTGGATAATCCTATAATACTAACACTACATGAAATTGGAGTATTTGCGACAGGATCCCGTCACAAATGGACATTTGCGATGGGATCCTGTCGCAAAAAACCCGTCGCAGAAAACGGTGTCACAATTAAAACTATTAGGGACAGTCGTGTCGCTAATACTATTAATAGCGACGGGAAGGATTACCGTCGCAAATACTTCTCAGGTTATTTTTAAAAAACCTATTTGCGACGGGCCCATCACAAAGAACTTTTGCGACGAGTATCTTTGCCCACCGCAAATAGTTATTTCGATATAACTATTGGCGACGGGCCCATCGCAAATACCTTTTGCGACGGGATCCTATTCCCGCCACAAATATTTTTTTTCAAAAAACCCTATTTGCAACGGCCCCATCACAAATACCTTTTGCGATAGGCCTCTTTTCTCGCCGCAAATATTTATTTCGAAATAACTATTCGCGATGGGCCCAACGCAAATACCTTTTGCGACGGGTCCTTATTCCCGTCGCAAATAAGTATAAAAATCTAAAAAATTTAAATAATATTATAATAAAAAAAATAATATTTTAATAATAATTATAAAATTATAATTCAATAAAATAATAAAATAAAAAATAATTACAATATTTAAAACATTGTAAATAATTATAATTTTAAATAAATTTAAAATTCTTAATATAATAAAAAATGAATAATATTAAAAAATATTAATAATCATATTAATACTATAATATAAAAAAATATTATATAATATAATAAAGTTTAATTAATATTAATATATATGAAAATATATTATTAATATTATTAAAATAATGAAAATTTGAAAGTTATTAATATTTTCAAAAAATGTATATATAAAAACATTAAAAAAATAATACTAATAATAAATCCTAATTTTTTTAAATAACAAATCATAATTTTTTATCAATATGTGCAACAAAAAAATATTAAAAAATAAATAAAATAGTAAGAGAAATATTATTATTAATAAAATAAACCAACATTAAAAAAATAATACTAATAATAAAAAAGGCAGAAACTATAAATAGAAAATAATTCATATTTTGAATTCAAAAAACATTATAACATCAAAATAAATCACTGGTCCGAAGGTGGGGGGAGCTGGTCACTGGTCCAAAGGAGGGGGGAGCTAGTCACTCGTCCAAAGGAGGGGGGAGCTAAAGGATCTAGAGGAGCTGGTGGAGGAAACTCTATTCCTAATGAATAAGTCAGACTGTGCATGTACTCCATCTGCTCCTGATGCTGCTGCTGCCACCGACTCATCTGCTCCTCGTGCTCATGCTGCTGTCGTCGGTGCTCCTCCTCATGTTACTACTGCTTCTGAATCATCTCCTCCTGCTCCTTACGGAGACTCTCTATCAACTTCGTTTGTGATCGCAACTGATCCATATACTGTGATGCAGAAGATGATGCACGAGCTCCTCTCGAGGTAGACACCGACATTCCGGCACAACCATAATAAGCCGCATGAGTCAACTAAGAGCTGATACCAACTACTCGGCCCTTCTCGAAGATATACTTGGTAGCCTTCTTCCATGCACCTTCATCAAAAATATGGCCACTGGTTTGATAATTATTTTAATTATTTTCTAATTATTTTAATTAATTATTTGAATTAAATCACTATTTATTATAATTATTTTCTAATTATTTGAATAAATCTAATTAAATCTCTATTTATTTTAATTGCTAATTATTTTAATTATTTGATAATTATTTTAATTATTTGAATCAAATCGCTATTTATTTTAATTAATTTCTAATTATTTGAATAAATCTAATTATTTGAATAAATATATTTTAATTATTTGTAAATTTCTAATAAAATATAATTATTACCAAATAAATATCCCCCGGAAGTTTCAAACCAAGAGTGCAGCAAGGCCCGTTGTCGTGTACCAGGATACCCCGGGTCAAGCTCGAAACTCCTTGTCAGAGTTTTCATTCCTGGGTACATCTGTGCCAGAGCGGCCTCTAATTTTTCGTATCTAGACAAGGATTTATTTGATTGATAAATCAAAAACTATACTAATTATACTGAATTAATTATGAGTAATTATTTATAATTATTTATAACAACATCATTTTATTAATAAAACTAAATAGAAATAATAAATTAATTTAAATCTAATTTAATTAGAACAACATTTAAAATTAATGTTAAAAAATTAAATAAATATAAAATTAAATAAAACGTAAACACCTTTGAAATCTTGAAGCTATGGAACCCTTTGATTTCCTTCTGACAGTCTCGCAAAATGAATCGAAATTTGTTTTGCTTAAAACTAATGCTTCAAGGAGAAGAGAGGAGAAGAAAAAGATTTGAATGTTTTCAAAACTGAAATGGTTGGGGGTATATATAGTTTAACGTATTTTTGATGGGATTATTTGCGACGGGTAACCCATCGCAAATACCGCTATTTGCGACGGGTCCTATCGAAAATTCTCACTGCCCGCATTAATTACGGTCGGTGGTTAAAAAGGATTTTGCGATGGGAACTGTCACAAATACTTACCTGCGAACATAACTATAGCGACGGGCGGTGTTTCCCGTCGCAAATTCCCGTCGCCCACATTAATTTCAGTCGGCATTTAAAAAGGCTTTTGCGAATGGAACCATCGCAAATACTTACCTGCCGACATAACTCTAGTGACCGGGAGAGTTTCCCATCGTAAATACCCTGCCGCGGTAAATACTATTTGGGATGGGCGGCTTTACCCATCCCAAATAGTATTTACCGCAGCAGTGTATTTGCGATGGTAAGTAGCCACCTGTCACAAATAATTTACCCACGTCTTGGCACAAAATTCGCGCCAAACCTATTGCGGCGAGGACATTTTCCCCGTCACAAATGATAAGTTATTTGCGACTGGAATATATTTCCATCGCAAATATCCCTTTCGTCAGACCTATTGCGATGGGAATATTTCCCATCTCAAATAACCACTCACTATAAACCATTTTTCCCATAGTGTAAGATCATTAGAAAAGTATACCTACTTGGAATCCTCCAAAAACACCATGTACAAACATTAATAATATGTTTAATTGATGATTTTTTGAATCAAATATATATAATTGACTCTATATTATCTTTTTGAAAATACGTATTCACTCTCATTTAAAACCTCATCATAAATTCAGAAGTAAAATCTTCTTCCAAATTAGAAATAAAGATTCAAAAAATCATTAATTAAAACGATACAAATAGAGTGGAATCGAAATAGAATCGAAGTAAATGATGTCATATTCTTAGGTAAAGGGAATAAATGAAACCTTTCTCTTTTGAAATTAGTTAATGAATGTTATAATGAAACTTTAATAAATAAAAAACCAAAATAACCATAACTATGAGAAAATCAAAGTGATCATGGGAACATAGGAACCATGGTGATAATATATTACCAAGGTAGCATATTATCAAAGAATAAAACTATACATTGAAAACAAAAAAACATTTCCAAAATCATGGTATTTCCCTACATAGAATAACTAAGAGGTGAATACCCTAAGTTGAGTTGACTAAAAAAACATGTAAATATTTTCATGGAATAATAATAAATAAGTATAGTCTTCATCTACAAATTTACCATATATAAACTAAGGGATCCCATCAACATAAAAATATAGTGGATAAAATTAATTACTAAATAATTATATAATAATTTTAAATAAAACACACCCACACACCCTATTGTAAAAAACAATCATATAAACCATTATTTTTTGTACATGAATAATAATCAATATAAATATCTTTATATATTGAAATTATCATATTACTATAATTACATTCTAATTTCAAATCTAAATAATGGGTGAGTTTTTATGGTTTTAAATTTTTTGAAACAATTTAAAATGATTTATACCATGATTATATATTTTTATTTAAGAAAATAGTTATAAAAATACCATAGAATAAATGATATAAATGTCATTAATGAACTTATATTATGCAATAATATACATCTGAAGCCTTCAAAATCAAAAGAACTCCCATTTTTAGATATATAACATTATATTTTCATATGGATACCCCCAAAAACATTTATAAAATAAGTGATAAATTTAATGGGGATAATCAATCATTTCCATAAACAATAGTTTGAAAGAGAATATTTAAAATAGATTTATTTGTTCAAAAATATGTTAACCACATTTATTTATAATAGATATTGTGTTGAAACTAGAATAGGATTTCATAAATACCTAATTAGAAAACTATAACATTTATAAATTATTGAATCATTTAATTAAAATAATAATGAATTCATGTATCTAATTTAAAAAATTCTTGACCGGATACATATATCATTAATGCATCAAATTTTAAATTGTGAAATGTAAAGCTATAATAATAAGGCCTAATAACCATTAAATACCAAGGATAACATTAAAAAAATGCATGAAAAATTGAACGTGTCCCCTAGATCATAGATATAATAGTAGGGAATTAAGAAAGGGAAATGTATGTGGGATGAATATCATGTGAAATTAAGTGTAGATAACATAGAATAAATACCCTTAAATCTCAAATAAGTACTTCAAAGTCACCAAATAGATGATAGAAAATGATTATGTGGGTTTTTGAGGGTCGTAAGAGTTAAATGTTTGTAGAAGGGTACCCATGGGGTTCAAATTCAATGGGTGAAATGTAACAAAAAATCGCTTTGTTAACAAAACTAGGTGAGTGGCTCGGTTAGATCACACTGTTCTCCAATACATTTTTTATATGTTCATCCCTCATGAGACACCCTCAAAACATTAATTTCAGTGTTTTATTACATGATATTCGAAACCATTTTATAAGAAAATAAATCACATGGGGTGCCTCATATTTTTGAATATATATATTTTCAAACCATGCAGAAACTATTGGATAACTTACACAGTTTTTTATGCATTTCATGGTTAAGGGGAATAGTTTTTATTAACTATGATATAATTCCCAAGGCATATAAGTTTAATAAAAAATAATATTGACCCAAAATTCCATAACTAGAATGAAAAAATATAAATTAAACAATAATGATATGGGTTCTATGTAAAACAATTTACTACAATGGTCAGTAATAAACACCTTTATTTCTAGGAGCCTTCCATATTTGAACTGCTAACTTAGGCATAATTTTCCAAGAATATTGTTAAGATGGGAGACTTATTAGGTTGTTTCTAATGGAGTATGTGAGTAATGAATATGTAAACTAGAATAATATCTATCGATCGATGTAGGTTGAATTATTCTAATAGTTATCTGTTATGGGTATTAGACTTCCATGTTCTATTTTGAAATCCTAGTTATTTTTGGAGACCCACGGTGTTATGGGACTGGGTTCCTAAAATGTGGATTTCATGTTTTTCCAAATAATATCACATCCATTATCCATCTAGATGTGATATAGGACATCCTAATTTTGTTGGGGTACCAAAATGAAGGAATTCTATATAAAAGGGGGAGAATGTAAAACCCGTGAAATTGTGAGAAATAACAACGTATATGTTACCAAAAATGAAAATAATCTACAACTAAATTTTAAGAGATAGTTAGATAAGAATAATAATTGATGTTTGTAGTGCCTAGAGTGGTTTTATGATGGGTGAAATCCATGGATGTTCATTGGGGTTTGTGTAAGTGTAGACAAAGAACTCTGAAAGAGAACTTTTGTTCATGGGATTCCAATTATTAGTGTAAAAGTTGACCATGGTGAGTAATATGATGTGTATTTCTAGAAATGAATCAAAGTTATTATTGTCGACCCATGGGATTAGATGACTGGTTTTGTGGCTCTAGGACGTCAGGTTTTGACATGACATCATTTTTATAATCGGTTGGACAGGATTGGTTACCATCGCTAAACTAGTAAGTGTTATCACATGGTACATCCTATAGTATTCATCTTTTTTATTTATACTTTTTAATGTATTTTTTCACATTAAATTCCCTAAATAATACTTAATATTTATTATGGTATTATATTCATGATCTTATATAATGATAAATTCAAATTATATAAAATAACTATCTATTTTACTAAAATTTTAGATTTTTTTATCGACCGATCAGTTTTAGTTATTTTTTAAAATGTATATATATTCAATATATATTAATATGAAGAAAAAAAACGATATAGATACCCACTCAAACTGGTACCGAACCTTAATTTCAACATACTTGAGGGGTGTCCTTGATCCCTACAGGCTCGCCTCTAGCTGCCAGGAAGTAACAAAAAATTAGGGTAAATATCACCCATACTAAAGAAGATAACAAGATATATATAATAATGTACATAATGGAACAATGAAATAGATTGTGAATATATATATATATCAAAAAATAAAAACAGAAATCTGATAGAAATAATCGAATGGTTGAAAATAAAACATCAAGAGACAAGACCAAAAACAAAGGATGCAAAAATTGAAACCACTACACCAACAGTATCCATATTATATAGTAGGAAAACCAATACAATCTAACCATCCAACTACCCAAAACCAAGATAATAGGAAACCATACTGCCTTGCAATGACACCTTGACATTACCTATGCCATATGTAACAACCAAGTCTATGCACCACTAAAGAAGTATATATTGTGTGAGCTATCATGCACATTAGGGTCCCATTTAGTCATTCCATATCACGTCTTTATAGACTAATCCATGATTGATAGACATTAAATAATTATATTCATGAGACTAGATTAGAAATTTCTATATCAAAATCAGGGGAAACAATTTAACATTCTCTTTGTCGACATTTATAAATAATTTCAGTAAATCTATTAATGATGATATCATATAAATATATCAATACAGTTCCACCAAATTAATCAAAAAAATTAGTCACATATCATATAAAATCCAATGTAGTACATTCAAAATATTCCTAACCAGTAGAAGCCCAAATAGTATAAAAATCACCTGAATGTGGTGAAGCACAATAGACATATAAATTTATATGGAAACTACCATATAATGTTTTTATAACTTTATGAAAAAATAAAATAATCATAATCCATTTAGACTAATTTGGAAAATGGTATCATGATAGACCATTTTTAATAAAAATAATAAAAAACACATTAATAAAATATAGTATATAGTGACATAAGAGATAAATTTCAATATTTAATAGAATTCAATATTTGATGATGCTATAAACAAAAAAACTCCAATAGAATCATTTATAAATTCTTATGGGAAATCCCCTATTAATTTTAGAGAGAATAGTTTTTTTGTAAAACAATATTATTTGTCATTAAATAAAATTGAAAAAATTTATATAATAGAAAATAAAAGGTATGGAAAATGAAATTATGTTTGAGGAAAAAATGATTTCTAAGTAACGAAAAAACATGTAGAACGAGTTATTACGAAATATTATAAATGGTCATCTTTAGTGCGGTTTATGGAAAAATATAAAAGTCATTAAATATGAAAGAAGATTGATTTTTTTACAAAGAACCAGAAAAGAGATTAGGTAGTTTTTCATGATAAAATAATAGACCATAATAAAAAATAATTTTCTGAAAACATAATATGGTGTGCACTTGAAAATTATTAAGAAAATGGGATGTACACTTTCCTTAAGATTCTTTTTCACGATGAATTTTAAAGGGAATCTTATAAAAAATAAATTTCATAACCAAATAATGGAGAAAATAATAGAGATATCTGAGTTTGGAAAATGTTCACATAAAATATAATATCAATATAATAATAAATAAATATTAAATAAAATTAAAAGGAGAGAGAAGGCATAACTCAAATGAAAATAATGGCTTTGGGAGAACTCATAAAACATTGAAAACAGTCGAACAATATGCCCCATTAAATTAATAATCATAAATTAATAAATTAAATGCTGTTAATATAAATAGATTCATGATATTAAATATAAACAGTATTTATAACTACACCACACTCATTAAATTGTGTTGAATAAGTCATATCTTACGAAAATAAAGGTGGGATGAGAAAACCCCTTATATTTTGATTGAATGTATTCTTCAAATGCACATAATGGCAAGGATAATGAAATTTTATTCACTAATAAATCAATATTGAATTTATTGAACATTTATTTTATACATTATATTTTCATTTAATTCATTTATGGATTTTTTTATGAGTTATAAGAATCATTTTTTGTTATTACGGGGTGTTTTTTGATAACCACGATCTAATTTTGTCGTAAAAATTAATATTTATTATATATAATGGTTACATAATATTAAATAAGTTTTCATATACATATTATAAAATGTTAAAACATTAAAAATGGTTTTATTAGAATCCATGAAGGTGGTATGGAGAAATTAAAATTCATAATCCGTGAAGGCAATAGATCGACACATCACAAAAAATGTGATATTATTCTGAATAAAAGGTATAATACAAGAGGATTGATGATGTATAATCAATTAAAATAAATAATATTCAGTAATATTATATACTAGAGTTATAATTCCACTTGTATAAGATTAGTTGAGTAAAAGATAATAAAATAATGTTATTAAAAAAGATAAATTAAAAGAATGAAAGTGGATTTTTCCAATTGAATTGCTATCCTTGAGAACCTTCATAAAGACATTTGAAATTGTATTTGGGGTGAGAACACAAAGACAAGAACATGTGGTGAGGCGTTTTGAATATTTTATGCAATGAAATTTTATACAATTCATGTATTGGGAGGTTTTTTGATAAGAGGTTGTGGGGGGGAGTAGTGGAGGGGTGGGGGGGTTATTTATTTTTTCATTAGATTTTTATTTGCCTAAGGATTAAGAAATTTTTTCATTCCAATTACTAAATAATGTAACGTGATATGTATAGTTCCATATTATGGTTCTTACAAAATCAATCACTAATAAATGGTATATTTAACTTATATTATTATATATCATAATGTACTATAATTTACTATTCAAAAAAAATCAACATGTTCAGAAAAATAAAAACAATTTACAATAACAATATATCGATGTATATAATTAAAAATGGTGTAAATATTTTTTTAAAAAAATTTCTATATATTAAAATTTTAATTTTATATAAAATCTTCTTATACTAAAAAAAATTATAATATTGTAACTGATTTTAGGATACTTTAAAAAATAATTGAGGTCACATAAAATTATATTATAATCATAATACAAGAAAATATTATTTTTTAATATATTTCTTAAAAATTAATTATTTTATAAAACATTATATTATTTTTAAAATTATAAAAACATTTATGTTTTAAAAAAATAATAGCACTTAATTTATCATTTTAAAAGATTTTATTTACTAATTTCTTGATTTAAATATAAAGTAATTTCATTTATAAGATCTAAAAATTTAGATATACCTTCATATGTGACGTAACTATACCATTGGTAATATTATTATTCCTCTTTATCACATTACCATTCCAAAATTCAAATTTGATATTATATTACGGTTTCAACCTGGTGTTCTGTGATGCATAAATTATCGAAAATTAATATATTTAAAAGGGAAAAACCATAAAATATGGGGGTGCTATAGATATATGTATATCTATTTGTGTCTTTTTTTGAAATTTATTATGTCACTATAATTTTTATACTTGGTACATCATTGTTGTATATATATATATATAATTTTTTATTGTTTTCCATATATTTTTTTAGTTTCATATATTATTTTAGGTTTTATATGATAATGAATACCATGTATCTTATTACTTCATGGTGCTTATTAGAAGCACTTATTATATTGATGGTGTGGTTTTTGGGACTCATTTTCCATACCAACAAATTAGGTGGTGTCTCAATGGTTGGTCGGATCAGAATGATATTATAGAGGTTTTAATATTGTATATATAATTTATGGTTATTATCTTTTATATGGTTTTTTTAGAATTTAATAAATTATTTCAATGTGTATAGATGTCAGTTTTTAGATAATGGAGTCTAGCATAATTTAGAAACTGAAGTATTCATTCAACTAGACTAGGATTTTCTATCGATTGACATGAATAGGGGTTTGGTTGTTGAATATATTTTTCATGTTATACATATCATTCACTTTTCATTTTTTATGTTGGATTTCCTTACAATTTCAGATCAACCATATTTTCAATATAATTATTATTTCTATGTTACTAAATAAAAAAACCAATAGTATAATAAATATTAATATTTTTGGTACATTTTTATTGGGAATGTTTCTATTTATAATTTTTAATCAATTCTTCTATATAAAAAAGAAGATATCATTCCGGGAAATACTGTATAGGTTTTATTTCTTCAAGAAATGAAAGGATGTCATTCTTAATTTATGATGAGATCTTACCATTATGTAAAGTGGATACAATTTCATGTTGAGTATGATTAGTCTACTATGGGTTTAGTGTGAAGCATGCATTTATGTGATAGACTCCCTATAGTATTTGATGAAACTATATTCCTAATGTTATAGTTCTTTATTTTGACGCATTAAATCATGTTTTTTTGGATAAGACTACCACTAATCAAATAGTGGTTATTTTATTTCTTTTCTTTCATAGTATAGTGATCTATTGGTGGATGATTATGACTAAATATCCCCACATTAATACTTTACCAATGGTTAATCTTATCAAAATTTTGAATAATTTATTTTTATATTTTAATGATAATATTTTTATTTTTGATGATATTTTACATAAATATTTAATAATGAAAATGTTAATGAAAAACTATAAATTCATTTCTCTCATGAGATAAAACCTAGAGATTAATTTTTGAGGACTCATATAAGCTAAAAAATTGAGTGTGGCCTTTGGGGTGATAAGTTTGTTGCAACATATCTACCCAAGTGCCACATGAATATTCCCCGAGTCGGATCCCCGCATGACCACAGACGTGCCTCCCCCTACATAGGAGGATGATAAATAGATGCGAGGGTATAGTAAGCTAATAATCGGGAGACTATATCCTCATTTATCATAGTGAAACCCCATCGGAAATAAAAAATTGGAGTCATATATTATAATAAAATTACTCATTTCACTTGAAAAAAATATAGGAAAATAATACTCAACAATAAGGGTAAAAAATCTATGAAAAATTAATTGTCAAGTGTCTATAATGAAATAAAAAATAATGACACTCTGACTCCAAATGTTGTTCTTAAACCGTGTATTGTTCCCTCTTCTTAGCTGCATCCCCAATCAATGACTTATCCTGGGGACATTCCCGATGTCTAGTAATGAAAAAAATATAATTTATTCGAGTACCGATCAGGCAGAGTGAATAGGGTTTAACTATAACTCAGTTGGCCACCATATAAGGTGTCTACATTAATTCTAGTCAAAATATAGTTCATGTAATTATAAAATAAAATATGTAAAATTAAATAATATATAGTTTATCACATTTTTATAAATTCTTATCTGACTACATTATTTTCGGGGCTCTTTTGGATACACATACCTCAACACTATCATCATCTAATAATTGAACCGGAAGCATTCCCTAGGTAATACCATATCATTGTACCTACTTTTAGCTAATGATTAATGAATTAAAGGTGTTATGATATCTATGTACCTGAATCAATCCTTGTTGTAGTTTGAATATTCTCGTGTGAGTCCATAACTCAGAGTTACATTATATCTATTCATTAATTTCTCATTGAAAAGGCACATTTTCAGTTTTACCAATATCAAAAATATATGCATGATGATAATGTTATCATACATACACCAAAATAGTGTTAAAATGTTAAAATTCTCATTACTCATAATTATAATGACAATGTTTCTATTTCATCTT
Source organism: Viscum album (assembly GCA_963277665.1). Lineage (NCBI taxonomy): Eukaryota > Viridiplantae > Streptophyta > Magnoliopsida > Santalales > Viscaceae > Viscum > Viscum album. The sequence continues at coordinate 553,567,476 of OY728123.1, forward strand.
TACGTTAGAATGACCATGTTCCCTTTCTCTTAGTTATATGTATGATGACCATTTTACCATTTATATTTGTAAGCATTTAAGGACCATGTTCCCATTAATAAATACATAATTAATTCATCAATTAATTATAAACATCAATTCCCATAATTAATAAATAATAAGTTATAGAAATAAAATCAATTATTTAACACAACTATTAACTAAATGCCTTAATCCCATTAATTAATTCATTAATTAATTAACCATATTCACAAATAATTTACCATATTTAATTTTACATAATTATTTATCTAAATCTAAATCTCAACTCTAAATAATTAATCACACAATAAATTATCAATATCATATTATCAAAGAACTTAATTATTTGACAATTAATTTTCTCATCCTAGAAAATTCAATATCTCATAATTAACATCCCAGTTAGTTATCTAAATTATGTACAATATATTGTATAAATCATTTCAATAAAAAAATTAACTGATATGCCATACCCATAGTCTCCTAATGATTTCCCAAACTAATCCCCTATTATTGTAATTCTTCGATAAATCAATTGGTCAATCTAATTAACACAATTTAGAAAAATAAATTTCTAAAGGATAGAAAAAATTATAAAAAATTCCAAGTTTATATAAAATTAACAAAATTGGGAATTTTATTTATACCACCTACATCAATTCATTGATGGAGGTTTGATCACTAGAAATACCAAATTTTGGAGAAGCAAAACAACATAGATAAAAGTTCTTAATCTAAATCAATAAATCAATAAAAAGATCAAAGACATCGGGATCTTATAAATATACATCCAGTTCCATAAACCAACATCAATATATCACAATATGCGTTTAGATCAATTGAAAAAAATGATACCTTCCATGAAAAGTTAAAGGGAATTTATAAAAAATAATGAGAGAAGCAATGGGATGAAATCCGCATACTATGAGGATAGAGGATATTCTATTTGGGCTTTTAATCATGATGAACAATGTTCTCAAGGTCTTGGAATCCATCCAGGTCAATGGAATATCCCAATATTAACCTTAGGAATGTAAATATCAGATTTAGGGATGAATAGAAGGTGAAAATAGTCATTATATATTGACAATGAGTGTGATCCGCAATTTTAGGATATCCGTATCGACCTTCACATGATTTAGTATCATAGTTAGAAAAATCATAAAATATCCATGATCCTAACACTACAAAAATGGTGAACCGTCCATGGAATTCTTTCACAACCTCTCAAACTAGGATTTAACATAGCCGAAGCTATCACATCAATGATCATAGATCGCAAAATGTCTCATAAGTAGCCGCATGGTTTGATCAAACAAGTCACTAATCGTGTAGAGTCTCTTTCAATCAAATATTTCATTAGACATAACCCAAATGCACCGCAATCCATTACTGAAAACATGGGTACTCAAATAAAGGAAAAAATTACCTAAAATCATGCTTGAGATGAATACAAATATGGTCTAGATCTTACAATCTCCCTACCTTAAAACAAATCATCTTTGAGATACACTTCAAAGCATTTATAAAATTCTGAGCAAAAAAAATATTTCCATTGAGCCGTTATTTATACTTCTCTTTCTCTTGATTCTTCTTTTATACATCCATGTTCCCGTAACACATGAAATATCATCATGTTCATTCTTTGAAACACATTCTCACTACGATCAAACAAACTTATCATATACTCCTTAATGGACACATTTATATCTAGGTCAACCTCATCCACATTGATCAGATGATAAGGGTCAAGGTGATACATCCCAATTTGTGATAATTGGAAAATATTATAAATAACAGTATATCTATGTGGAAGATCGAATCTATACACCATCATCCAAATTCCATCCACTATCTCAAAGGATCTTATAACCATGGAAACAATCCTTCCATGACTCTATATGTTTTGGGGACACAACCTATGACACACCTTATGGGAATCATGATTATTCTTTTCAAACTCTAAGGTTCATCTCTATATATCATCATATGAATTCAATCTACTCGGATCCATATCTGTACGTCTCATAATCAACATAACCTACTATGTTGTCTGCTATATGAGACTCAGTCAAAACATCTCTAACTCACCTTCCTTTATCCAGTATAGGTGTGATCTACATGTCATACCATAAATATATTATTATGCTACCATATATATTGTTTAATTATAACTATTGTGATATGTGAACTCCACTAAATATTACTTCTTTTCCCATAATCCACCGAAGGCATGTGCACAAGCCTATATCATATCCTCATGCACATGTATAGTGGGTTCCAACCACACTTCTGCCTATTGGTGGAAATATATATTCAAAAATATTTTTGTTTCAAGACCATTTTAAAATACATTCTATAAGATTAATGTAATGTGTTAATCAGGATCAGAAACATTAATCTATGGAACATTATGTAGATGAACTATCTCCCAAATGTACAGTTCTCACAACTATTCTACGGTAAAGGTTTCTCTTATAGTTTGGAAAATCAATGCATTTGTTTGAAAATAAAATATTACCCTAAAAGTTTCATTATTCCTAATATTATTTGGATGAACAAACATAAAATCAAATGTCACAAATCCCACTTCTATTCTAGAACATGAAACAATTGTAGAAAAACATCAGGTTGTTGATGCTCCACCTTCAGCTACAGATAAGTGATGCATCTTGTCCTAAAAATATTTATCTCATTTTTCATTCCTATCCACAAAAGCTATAATCATAGGTCATAGTTATTTTTGGTCACTCAAAGATGCATTGATCACTTCAAGGTATGAAATTAGCACATGATATCTTCTTGCATGGTCAATGGTACACGAACTTGATTCCTCACATTGATGATCTCATCTTCATCTATCAAAAATTATAAATATGTCTTCCCCCCTTCAAAACATTATCGCAAGGATAAGAACATTGTATCCCCATACTATCTATCTATGAACCATCTCAATTGTGTAGAATCCACTACAACTGAAACTAGAGTAATCTTCTTCTTACTGTCTGGATCCACAATATGCATTTCAGCCAGCAAGGTCATCATTTTCGATTCTACACTAGACACCCAAAACATATGAGTCTGATATTTCTTTCTCAAGGCATCAAACACACTATTTCCCTTCTCATGTGTATATGCCAGCTCAAAATAGAAAGACAGTTTATACTAAACCCATTTTTTAAAAAATATTCAAATTATACTGTGAAAATATATACATAGAGGACTTGTGATATGTATAGACTTTAAATTATTCCCCATAATATTTTTTCCCCAAAACATTTGAGCATAATCCACTACAACAAAATCGAGGTATTTCATAGGGTAATTCCATTCATGAGGCCTCAAATTACATGACCCATACGCCACAAGTCAACATCATGGAATCAGCAAAACTATATGTCTGATCTATAACTATCACAATAAACCATATACTCTTCACATGAATCAGGTAGGATCAAAATTGGTTTCCATTTTTAATTCTTATTAAAATCTTAATATATTTTCTCAAAATACTATGAAAATTAATAATATAATCCCTTTTTGGTCAAGCCCTAAAATAGCACATCGATATATAAAAATCATCGTTTAATCTCCTGTAATATATATTCAGTCCATGTAATCATCGGATATCAAAACAAATTTCGGCTACTACCAGTAAACCACTACCTGAACCTTCCCTTTTTCCACTGACACACCTTCCTATGAGATGATGTTCGACAAGAAGTGTAATTGATCAATCCAAAGCGAGACATAAATAGCTTGGAATATCACCTATCATCTCTGCTTATACCTAGGATGATGTCATTATGTTAGGCATGATCATCATGAATCATGGTGTAAGACAAAATATTAACCAAAACAACACCATGAAATGATACATATATGGATGAAATATCATGTTCATCAATGTATAAACAGTATTGGTTAATTTTTCATCTCATACAACATAACAAAAAATAAATAATGGGAATACATGCTTTTGAATGCAGTCATCGATATATCGGAAGTTCCTAATCTTAATTGATGAAACCATTATCACAGATCAATATTCATTAAAACATAATCTCTCTTTAATTGTTCTAATATATGATCGATATGTTGAAGAGGATATCGCATCTTCAAATTCATTTTGTTCATCTATTGGTAATCGACACATAAGAGTAAACTCCCAGCAGCCTTCGTTGCAATGAAAATAGGATATCCACAAAGCATTGTCCTTGGATGGATAAATATATAATCCTACAATTCCTTTAACAAAGTCTTAATATCTTGATGCTTAGTTGGAAGCCTTATGTATGATGGAATAGATACTAGATCAGCCCCCAACATGAGATCCATGTTGAATTAAACATCTCTCTCATGTGGTAGCCCTTGAAAGTCTTCCAGAAAGTCATATGGAAATATTTCCACTACTAGTGGATGGATATCATTCATAGTACCGAGGTTATCCCTCAAAAGTCTAGAAATATGGGTTACGAGCTCGCCTAGTTGATGAGTAATTATCCCCTCTCATTTTTCCTATATATCCAACTCTCTATGATGAAAATATGGGTCACCCTTAGGAGATGTAATCATAAACCTCATACTTTAACACTCGATGTGGGTTAGGTATGATACTATCCATCCCATAAGCATAACTAGGTTTTATCCCATAATATCAATAACATAGAGATCCTATAGGGAATGGTATTCCTTGATCTCGAGGAAACATCCCTTAAATTGATAGATATATCATGACCACGTACCCAACATTGTATTTATAGTCATTACCCTGCGCAAAAACTCCACCATTAGGCTCAAACAATTAAAATGTATTGCTGATATATAGAAATTAATGGCCCCTGTATAAAACAAGGAACTTCTTTATATATATTCTACTAGAATAATACCTCACAACATTGATGTTCCATCCACACTATCCACAAATGTAGGATTTAATTCATTTAACTGTGCTTCACATATTCCATATGATGCGGTCTTACTCCCCTTAGTAGCACCACTATGCTAATTTGGGTGCTTCTTCCTAGAAGAACCACATCCACTACCTCTACCACCACGTCCAATAAAACTCCAACTACCAGCCCAATTTCGCATAGAAGTCCCTCTTCCCCACCATATAAAATCTGAACCATGAAAGGAACTTCCAAACCATTCAATGATTCAAATCCGCAAATATCAGGCTATTGATCCCTCATATCTGCTTCTCATTCCCATTTCTCCCCTTCTAGGAATCCATGATTCCATGAAACAAAAACTATTGGCATATTAATTCCCCAAAATAATTTTAAACTATGATCCAACACAGATATCAGATAATCCCCAAAGGAATCATCTATATCAGGGTAAAAACCCTCATCATTGATCACATGAGAAGGGCTTTGGTGATACGTATGATGTGGCGATACATATAAAATGTCATACAAAGTGATATATCTTAGTTGATGACCGAATTAGTATGCCTCTGGCCCGATTACATCAATTATCACAATGGGTCCCACCAAACCAGGCACCGAATTTCAATTCCACCATATACTATGGTTACCCAACCTAGGAGACACCCGAAATAACACACGATCAAACTCTACATACTCTAGGGTTGGTATTCATCTATTATCATACAACATATATTTACATTGAGTTGTATCCATATGTTTGAATAAGTTGAACCTACTCTGTCGTCTCCTACAAGGGACATAGTACAAATAAACCTAACTCACTTGCCTCCAACCCACATAGCAGTGATATAGAGGGCCTACCATAAAGAGCCTCATATGGTACTCTCAATATATTTATCGTATAATTATTGTTATAGGTGAACTCCTATAAAGCCATGTTATTTTCCAAAGAACCAACAAATCCAAGAAAACAATTTCTTATCATATCCTCATGAACCTGTATAATACATACTAAAATCCCATCAATCTATGGGTGGAAATCTGTACTCGCCTCTACCAATGTGCCATGCACTTTCTGAGGCCCTTCTAAAAGCCTGAAATAAATCATGAGTGACGATCTAAAACTGTTGTTCATGGAATTACATGAAGACAAAAAATCGCTCGAATGTATAGTTATACCAACTGTTCCACTGTAAAGATTTACCTTCTATGTAGGAGATGTTCTACCTTTTTCAGTCGACCCACAATGACCAAAATATGTTATTACTTCCTATGTGTATTCATTAGACCCACCAAAAAATCTATAGTCACGACATCCCACATCCATTCCAGAATATTCATTGATTGATGTAATCCTCAAGGTCATTGATTCTCCACCATCACCTAATGATTTGTGAAGCATCATGTCACCATCCTTGTTATCTTCATTTTCAATCCTATCCACCTAAACTATTGTCATAGGTCATGGTACATTTTGGTCACTCTGGGATGCACTGCCTAATTCATGGAATGAAATTCCCACACAAGCTACTCTCACATGCTTGTGGGTACCAAAACTAGATTACATACATAGATGATCTCATCATCATCTATAAACCATTATGATGATGTATCCCCACCTAAAAACATTCTCTAAAGGATAAGAAATTTTAATCCTCATATTATATAACATTGATACCTCTTAAAATTTTATAATCCACTGTAATTGAAACTAGAGTAATCTTCTCCTGACTATCTGAAACAACCACATTCATTTCATTCACCAAATACCTAATTTTCCATTTTACGTTGGACTATTGAAGAATATGAGTATGAGTCTCCACACTCATGGCACTAGCCACACTATTTCCTTTACAGAGTGTATATTTCAGTTCATAATCCAAGAAGTTCATATAATCAAACCATCTTTGTTACCAAAGAATCAAATTATACTATGAAAATATATGCATCAAACTATTGTGATATGTATAGAATATATACTTTTCCAGTAAAATATAGAGTCATAGACCCTTAAGAGCATAAACTACATATTCAAATGAAAGGTTTTTTATAGGATCATTTCGTTCATGAGGCCTCATCTACTAATACCCATATTAGAAAATTCAATATCCCTCCATCAGTAGAGTTCCATGTTGAATCCTTGAAGTGTCACAAGAAAATATATACTCTTCACCTGAATCAGGTAGGATCAAAATTGGTTTCAATGTTTAATTTTTCTTAAACTATTGAAAATATTTCTCATAAGAATATGACCATTAAAACTCTCCCCATAGGTTGGAGGATCGAAACCTTCATCTAATACCACTTTTTAATGTCCATCATATTCCATAAACGAAAAGATCCCCAATGTGAGATGAATAAACTCATCAGCACTATCTTCTATCAACATCGATGGATAAAAGTGCACCATGAAACTCTACAAAAATACCCTTCCATATCATAACATATGTATGTCCAGATCATGCCTAAATGCCCCTCCCTCAATTTGAAAATCCCTAAATCATATAAGCGGTCAACCTGACCCTCTTCTCAGATAGAGTTTCCAAGTAGTCAAATGTTGACTCTATAGACTCAGCCTATAATTATTCTCCCTCATGTCTACCCTCAATAGTAAAAGTCAGATGGTGCTACAACTAAATCTCTGTATTTAACTCATAAATACTTGTAACAATTTTTCCCCGGTCTCAATCCATGAATTGAATAAAGCGATAAAATTTATCTTGAATCTTCTCCAATTCATCGTTAGATTCTATGATTGGTTCTGCATGTTCCTTAATGGGATAGTCATTCTTAATCCTAGCCCTTGGTCGACCTCTCAACAAGAATCATAGAGGAATATTTTCAAAAAATCCATCCACAAGTCTCATATCTCATAACAAAAACTTATATAAATTACCGAATAAAAAAATAATCACAATATGACTTTTTATCCCAACTCACCATAAGGTCAAAACTGAGGCACTATCAGAACCGTTAACCATCAAACACCTATGTTTTGATTAAAAAATGTAACCACACTACCAAAATCAATATTTCTTATTTAGAAACCCAATTATTCTCACATAGAATTGTTCCTACAACATACATCAGTTAATTCTATAAAAAATTTTCATTTTAATTTCATAAAAAAGGAAAAAATATCATGTAAACAACTTACTCATAATCAGTTTTTCCATGCATGCCTAAAATGATGGATTCCACAATAACCCAAAGTGGATACAATGATTCATGTATACTCAAATATCAGGAAATTCATGGCCACAAATCAATAATAAAAATTCTCAAAAACAATATTCACATTACACCAAAAGTGTGTCACCTAATGTGAAATAATATTCAACTATAATAGAAAAAAACAATAACAATAATCCAACCCAGAGTACTTTGGTTCCCCCATACATGGGATTTCAAATCCAATGATCAAGCTCATTACCATGACCAAATCATCCTAGTCCCCTATATATATTTACCTAATAGTATGACTAAAGAAGAAGTACGAAAAGTAGTCATATGATACCACTTTGTAACATCCTCACTCAGATTCCACATGAAATTTACCCAAGCTGGTTTTCCACATCACCTCAAACTTGCATCCCCATACCCTATAGGCTATTGACTAGAGTGTGGTTTTGGTATGTCATTCATGTAGAGAATGTATCCTTATTTAGCAGTGTAAAATACTAGTAGATGGAAACAAACTAAGAAGGTACGATATATAAAAAAAATACTCATGTCAAAAAAAATACTAAACTAAAAGGGAGATAATGTTATTCCAATATAATTGTCAAGTGTCTATAATTCAACTAAAAATAAAGACACTAAGGCTCCCCAAGAGGGTCCCAATCCATGTTTGGTTCCATCATCCATACTACATCCCCAATCATCCACACATCACATGTGATTTTCCTTTATTTAGTCCCGTAACAATATAATCTTTACTCGAACCAATCTAGTAGCCCAAATAGGGTGTGATATCTACTTAGCAGGTCACCAATAATGGTGTCTACCTCAATTATATTCAAAATATTGTGCATGTAGTTATATAAAGAAATATGTACAATGAAATAATAAACAATTTATAACATTTTCATTTATTTTTATCTAAAAACATTAACTCTCGGGTTTCCAAGGATTCATGTACCTCAATAACAAATAAATATCATACCAGATATGAAAACATTCACTGGTTAATAATAGATCTAAATACATACTTCTAGACTGGGCTCAAAGTATTCAAGGTTATATGATATCTTATTACCCGATTTGACACATTTTGTAGTTCAAATATTCTCCTATGGGGCCATAACTTGGAGTTCTATTATTTCGATTCATTAATTTCACATTTAAAATTTAAATTTACAATGATACCAATATCCTAAATATAAGTATGATGGACATGTAACCGTGATTACTCAACAGATTTACCTTATTCCCATTCTCTTTACACATAAGTATGATGACCATGATACCATGTATACTTTACATTACAATGAACATGATCCAATTATTTTACCCCTATGAATGATGACCATGTTACCATTTGTAATTATCAATTAATAATTTTGATGTTCTAATTCATAAACAAAAATAATTTTATCAATAAATTATACATTTCAACTCCCTTACTAATTAAAAAATTAGTTAAATACATAAAATCCATTTGTTAACATAATAATTAACTAAATTCTTCAATACCATTAATTAATTAATTCATTAATTAAAATTCACTTCAACTCATATTGCATATTAAATTTCTCTAAATTATTTATCTCATTATAAATATAAACCCTTCATTGTTAATCCCACAATAAATTATTTAGATCATAATATAAAATCAAATAATTAATTCACTATTAATTTTTAAAAACATATACAATTCAATATCTCATAAGTAGCTTCCAATTTAATTATCTACATTTTATCCATTATATTATATAACCAATTTCCATAAGTTAATTATCTAATAGGAATTCTATTAGTCTCATGATTAAATGACCAACGAATCAAATAACTCAATAATTCATTGATAAATTAATTGGTCAATATAAAAATTAAATTTTATGAAAATAAATTTCAAACAGATTCTAGCAATTCAAAAAAATTTACATATAATATCCATGACTTTGAGAATTAGATTTTGACTACCTAAGTTAATTCTTTGATGGATATTCCCTGAACATAAATCTTCTAAATATAAAAAGAACAATGACATTGATAAAAAGTTACTCATCTAAATCCCTAATCCAAAATCAATGTCAAAGACATCAAGATCTCATAAATCTATATATTGTTCCACCATCATATATATAGACCTCACAAATAAGGTTCATATCTAAGGAAACATAGGATATATTCCACGAAATGACCATGTTATGATATGATAAATAACTAGAGAGGCATTGGGTTGGAATCTTCATACCAGGAGAATAGATAATCTTCAATTGAGGCTTTCTATCTCAAAGAACGTGGTTCGTATGGCCTTGGAATCCAACCTGGTGGGTGGGAGACCCCTATTATACCCTTAGGAAACTAAAATCCTTATTTATGGCTACATAAGAGGAAAAACAGGTCATTAAATGTTGAAAACAAGAGATATCCACAGATTTAGGATTTCACTATCGACACTCGCATGGTTTAGTCCCCCAGTTAAAGAAACTATGTTTTTACCATGTGATTGTCACTGCTTAAAGGGGAACATTGCAAAACCACCCCGAAGGGCCTCTGAAGCCTTGATTTAACCATTAAAATACTACTGCATCAAATACCAGAGATCTCACTATTTCTCATATGAAGCCTCTTGGGTTTTTCAACCTTTACGCTAAATTTGAACATTCTATTTTTCTCCAAATGTTTATTCGACATCTCCCGAACACACCGCAAGCCATAACACTAAACAAGGGTACTCAAATAAAGAGATAAAGTTCCTGAAATTATGTCTGAGATAATAAAAGAAATGGTTAAGATCTTATAATTGGTGATATAATATTATGCATTAAAACTAACTCAAGTGTTTTGGAGTGTCCTAGTGATGGTAGGCCTTGGATATTTAGATCCACAAATGGCCCGACATAAGTCCAATATACATTATATCTTACCATATATACTAATTGAAAATGGTTAATGTCATTCCCATCATATTTTTTAATTATATTGGAAGATGGATATTCCATTATAGACACATGCCTAAAACTTTTTCGAATGAAAATATTATTTCAGGTGATCCTTATAATACATAAATAAATTAAAAATTCATTTTTTTCATTAGTGTATATGACACACAACATTTAGAATCATGAAAATTGTGAGGTATTAAACACATATTTCTTCAAATATTCAATTTAATTACTGTGTCCGAATATGATTAAAAAAATTATGAAATTAATTTACAATAATATTACTTATTACTAAAGTCCTTTTTAATTCATAAGATACAAGAAAACACTATTTTTTAAAATTCATATTTTTCATAAAATATATTTTATTTAGAAATGTGTTTATTAAATTTTTATGATTGAGGAAATAATAATTACCCTCTCACACATTTATAAATTATATTTAATAAAATGCATATAATTATTTAGATAATAATATCAAAAATTATCATAAGATGATTTTATGTATTTTTTTAAAAGGTTGATTTTCTAAGGAATAGGGAATATACTATTTTTTATTGAAATACATATTATTTTTTAAAGAATTTAAAAAGTTATTTTATTATTTAAAATGTTTTCAGAGTAAATTTAGTTTCGGCATATATTATTAACAATGCTGTTAATTTCATTAGAATCAATTTTATGGTTGAATTTGTTAAACAAAATTATAATAAAAGAAATTTTTCTTAAAAATAATTTTTATGTGTTTTATTATTAAGATAAATTAATATCTTATATTTTTAAATATAGAATATTCATAAATTAATCAAAGAAATGGAATTATTAATCCATATTTTGTTAATAGGAAACCAATTTTTTTAAATATGAACTGTAAGTAATGTGAAATTATGTCACCTTGATAGGGTAAAATGATTGAAATTTTTGTAAAAACATAGGATAAGGCATTAAAAGATTATGAAATCCATAATTTTAAATAATTTATGGGTGGATTTATTCTATTTTCAACCATGTATCGCATATATGTCCAATTTCATCCATATTTTTTTTATTGTGAACATTCTATTAATTTATTAAGAATAATATATATAAATTGCCACTCTCTTGACTTTAATATGTCAAATATTTTATCTTTAGGGTAAAAATACATTATATTATATTAATAATGGTTATTTGAAAAAAAAACTAACTTTATTTATCATATTAATAAATTTTTAAATTTTATCTACTAAATTATTTACCTAATGTCTTACACAACACCCACACAACATTTAATACATTAATAAAAAATGAAAAGAAATGATTTTAAAAATTTAAATTTTAATATAATTTGAGTTATTTATAATGTTATATGAATATTATATATTAATATAATATATATGTAATTTAATAAAGGATTATATTGAAATCCAATTTTTAAGTGGTAGTTTTAATATAAATCTAAATTAACAATGTTACAAATGACATTAATTATAATTAATGAAAATAATATTTTATAAAATTATTTAAAAATCATGAAAAAATAAAAATATTAAAAAATTTATAAGATATGTATGAATATACCTTCTATTTTCTATTTATTATAAAATTTGAATCTAAAAAGTAAACTAATAAACATTTAATCGTGAAATGGTGTTAACATAATTATGGTTTAAATAGGATAACAATTGGGGTAATCCAGAATATTTGAGTTTTCATACAACATTTAACATTCCAAATATAGTTGGATGATGATATTTTAACCCTATCCTACATTATATTTAAATATCATTAAATATAGAATCATTTTTGAGAATATTTTTATTATATGTAAATCATTATAGAATTTTCAGGGTTACACCTCTCGAGACTTATAAAAGGTGTAAATTCTCATCCAGGGTTCCACACACTGGAGCACAGAGATAGATCACTAGAAGAACACAAGCAGACATTACCTACACCAAAGTATATTGACTAGTAGCTAGGGTCTAATATCGATCATGGGGAGACTACACCATCTTTTACCATAGTAAAACACCACAAAAAAAACAGTGAAATTGAAAAAGCACAAACAAGTATCAATTATACCAATATCAAAATATGAAAAATATGGAAATACAATGTAAAATCAAAATAGTTGATTTACCTGATAATGTATGTTCAATGTGTCAAAATGAAGACCCAAAATTTGAGACACTAACCATTCTAATGTGAGTCCACAACCACATTCAGTTCCCTCAACCCTGATCCATCCCAACATAGACATCTTACATAGGGCCACTACCCTTTAGCTGTCATGGAACTCTGAAATCTATACATGAACTGATTATGTGGCTTGAGTAGGGTATGTGGATAACTTATTAAGCAACTGAAAATTTATAAAAAACATTTAAAAGAAAGATTATTATGTTGAATAAAGAAATAAGTACAATGTATGTATAAACAGTAATCACAATATAATTTATTCTTTAAATATATATATTCACTCAAGTGTTCCTGGTGATACTAAAACCTCAATACAAAGTTTAGCTCAAGCCATATCCCGTTTAATTCCCTACATAATATAATATCATAATACATGATTTAACATGTGCATGAGATCGATGTATTCAATGGTTATATGATATATTAACACCTGATTCAACTCATGATGGAGTTCTAATTATTATCATGTATGGCCATATCTCAGAGTACTCTTTAGAATTAACGGTCTTGTCTAGCCTCCGAATTCTCAACATGCATAAATACCATTGGTGTAGATATTCATGTCTAACACCCCAAATCTAAACATGCTCATATACCATTGGTGTATATTGTCTTGTATAAGACCCCAAATTTCATTTCTTTTCACTCATCAATAGATTAGATCATCAAGTCTGGAACATTATTCATTCAATAACCTGACATATCAATCATTAACAAAGAACTACACAATTATCCCTCATTTAACTACTATGCATGAATGTAATCATCATCCTAGATTTTCATGTTTGTCTCCACATAACTCAATTATGAATTTATGTCAATTTTCATAACTACATATAATGTATCTTATTTTCAGATGTTTTTCACATTTTCTAATCAAATAATATTAATCAAATTTATCTTTATATCATAGGTAATCACCAAGAAATCCTAAAATTAATTCACAAATAAATAAATCATTATCTAGTAATTAATTATAAAATATATTAATCTTTTCAAAAAATCAATATCTAATAATTAATTCACCAATTAAATATTCGAACAAACTATTTCAATGTCCCATAATTAATTTAACAGTTAATTATTCATTTATGTAATCAATAGAAAATAAATAATTCCCCAATTAATTATCTCAAATCCTGAAATACAATAAATAATTTACAAAAAAAATTATCTCAAATCGTAATTTCAAAAACCCAAATTAATTCCACATTTTATTACATAAATAAACAACTCAATATCATAAAATTAATTATATAATTAATTTTATTCAATAAACAAACAAATATCACATAAATTCTTATAAAATTTATTATCTCAAAAACAACAACAGAATATATAATTATTAATTGAACAAATTATTATCAAACATTATCATTTCAATATCCCAACAAAGAACATTAATAAATTTTCCAATTTATTAACATCATCTATTCATATACACTATCACAAAAATCCCCTTTAATTAATTCAGTAATTAATAAATTTAACACATTCAATCACTTTAACTAAAAAATCACCATTAATTAATCCACTAATTAATTAATCCTACTTTGAAATCATAAAATTAAATCTATTAATTAATTAATAAGTTAATTTACCAAAATCATTTCCATTAATTGATCCCCAATTAATTTCAATAACTTAAAACCCATTAATTAATTTCCCATTTAATTATTCATATCCTTTTAATTAATTAATTCCCATATTAATTAATCATGTTAATTTCCTACAATTAATTCACTGATAAATTTCTCACATCCATTACATTAATTAATGCTATAATTAAATAATCACATTCAACCCCTTTAATTAATTTCCCAATTAATTTTCCATGTAAAAAATTATTAGTTAAATAAAAATGAATATTTCAAATTTACCCATTTAAAATAATTCTCAAATTAATTGTCTTTTTCATCTCTATTAATTCAAAATTAATTAATAAATTTTACCCCATTAAATTAATTAATCAATTAATTGTTTCTATATGTTCTATTAATTAATTACATAATTAATTTATCCCATTCTATAATATTATTTAATTCAGAAATTAAATAATTTTTGAATAATTACATAATGAGATTAATCTCTTATAATTAATGGTATATTTAATTAATCGAACAAAAAATATAATGAACCCAAACATTCCAATTAGTTAATTATATAATTAATTATTCATGTTCAACAATCTCAATTACTCCATAATTAATTTAATAATTAATTATTCATGTTATAAAATCACAATATTCCAATTTCACATTTCTTTTAATTAATTAATTCTCCAAATTAAATAATTTAATAAAAAACTCAATTTTCATAACAGTTAATAGAAATTATAAAACACATACCCATAATTTTAATTATGAAAATGGGATTTGACTTTTAGACAACCTACCTCGCGATTGGAAATAAATGCTCTCCAATAGAAATCAACGACATGAAGTTGATCCTTTAAGAAAGAAAATATGAACACATTCATTATGTGAATATTAAATACATGATTAAATGAAACAATATCACTTAAAATTTAGATCTAAATCCAAAAAACATAGATCTAGACCTAGATCTGACATTAGATAAACATCTATCTTTTATCCCAAAAGATATTCAGAAGAGATATATATCATAAATACAAACAACACCCATACCCATAAGGGGTGCAAATGTTATTTGATTGATGATAGTAGTGCGTTGAATTTTTTTGGTCTATATAAGAGATGCATGGAAGAGATTCAGTCCATGATGGAGGCTGTAAAGAGGTGTTTTTTCCATTATAGAGGGGTACGAGACTTATATTGTTTTTAGAAGAGGGTCCCGAGGCCCTGTAGTGGAGGAGAGGCAAGTTTAGAAGTATACATGTAATTAGAGTGAAATGTTTTAGAAATGGATGGATAATTGCCCTATGTTAATCATTATTTCATGTTGTGTAATGATTTTTAACTGATTTACCATTTTCCCCATTGAAATTATATCAAACCAAAAAATATATTGACTAATGATTACACGTGGTAAGATCCTATAACACGTGTTGAAATAATAAATGTGGTGAAATCTAATTACACTTAGTGAATTATAACATGTGGTAAAAAACAAATAAAACTTGATGAAATTTTACACTTGGTGAAATATTAATACATGTGGTGAAACCTTATTTTGTTATATTTTGACACATGTTGTAATACAATTAAGGGTGGTGTAATCTACATTCATAAAATGTTGACATCTGGTGAAAACTTCTTACAATGGGTGTAATTTATCATAGTTTTTAAATAATTTAATTTGTTAGTTAAATTCTGATATAACTATCATAAAAAAATTAACAACTACAAGATGATGGGGTCTCAAAATCTCCACATGTTATAACAATTTTTCCTCGAGTTTCACTCACATGCCTCTATAGGATTCCCTATGAGTGATGGTGGGACACTATGCCATCTTGTCCACTTCTCTCTACCAGGTTTTCCCATTATCTAATGCATGTTTTTATAATACAAGAAATATCTGCAATGTCTTTTCCCACAACAACTTATCACTATGACCCAACACCAGTACTGGATACTCATGAAATGACGCATCGATCTCATGATGAGTATCCAAAAAATACCTGACACGTTTCCCAAATCAATGTTTCCATTAACCATAGGAAACCACAAAACATTTTCAAATATATTTTCTATTAATAACAACATACAAATGATGCACATCGACCTCCTCCAAGGCCCACTATTCCTTTCCCCGTGGATTTTAAACATACAAATTATATTTTTTTATTGGAATTACTCATTTTTCTTTCTACACACACCTACTACTGATATATCAATCCCCACATTATGATAATAATTATAATATATTTTCCATGGAACTCAACCCCCGATATTTTTAACAATATATAATCTTTCATATGAAACACATTTATAAACTATCGATTATATACCTCCACCATATAGCTCTACATGTAAAACATCATAAATGCAACATCTAAGGGGAACCATATCCAAAAAAACCCTTATTTAGATTCCTAGTCATAAATCCATATCATTTTCAGCATAACTTGGATCATGTCTAGGTAGGGGTTATGATCTTCCCTAATTAGAAGGATACTAAGAAGTATTTGATGACCACCACCAAAAATCACACATCATTGATGTGAACAATGATTTCAGAAATACCATAACCTATCGAAATTCTCAATCCTCTCTACCCACCATTATCTAACCATATTTCTCAAAAACTAGAAAGTCATTCACAGAACGCATAACTAATTTCTCAAAGTAGTGAATTATTACTACCCAAAAAACCCACAATAAAGGAAAAATTAAAAAAAAGGTGTTTTCTAAATTTAGAAAATTATTATATTTACAAAGAGGGATTTATAATAATCCATATCAATTATTTCCCCCTTTTCCCATCATAAGGTCAAAACAGATTAACTATCTCTACTCTTAACCATCCTGCACCTTGGTCTATGTTAACAAGGGTAAAAGCATTATCACTATTCATGTTTCATTTTAGACACTAATTTATTATCTTTATATATAATATTATAATATTTCTCAATATCATGTCACACACCATTTTTATTATAATTTCACAAATAAGGAGGAAATATAAATGTTCAAAAACATATCATAAAACGTTTTTTTTCATGTATGCATAAAATGATCTATGTCACAAAATAATCCGTAGTGCCTATAATGATTCATTCATGCACAAATCACCATTAATTCAAGGCCATGAGTCAATATCAACAAATATCAACATTAATAATCAAATCCAACAATCAGTTCATCACCTAAGGTGAAATAATATTCAGCTGTAACATAAATAGAAAAAACAGATATTCCATATTGGATACTTGGATTCTCCCCCAAATATAGGGTAGATACTCCTATGAACAAGATCCAAAAAAATACCCGACTCTACCAAGTATCCAATCTACCATTACCAAACACTATTTAAAAAAATAAGAAAGAAAACAGGATATCTGATACCTATTTCTGACATCATATCATGGGAAGCACACCCTATTTCTCCAATCTAGACAGCCACATGACTTCAAGATTTCCTACCAGTCAGCGAAAGGCTTCTAAATACCAATGAGGGTATCTTATTAATCATGGGGAAACTATATCCATTCATATTAAAGTAAAAAAACAATGGAATTAAATTAAAATAATGAATAATCATATATATGAATGAAATATACCAATATCACCAAATAAATAAAAATAGAAATACAAAGCCAAAACTAAAAAATATATTTTCCATGATATAGTATGTGTCGTTTGTCAAAATAAAAACACCATAATAATGAGACATCGAAATCTAAGGAGAGTCCTACAAAATGTCTATTTCCCTCATCAAATATCCACCCCATTACATGAATCTAATATAGGGACTTTTCCCATAACCAATCCCGTAATAATGAAATATATTCAGTTACCAATCAAGAAAACTGAGTAGGGTGTGAGTAAAACTCATTAGGCCACAACCAACAATGTCTAAAATAAATATAGTAAAAATATAGTTTATCTAGTTATAAAAATATATATTTATAAAGAATGAATAACTAGTTATCACATTTTCACATATTATATAATTAAAAATATGAACACCAGGATTCCCTAGGCTGCTCTTATGTTCGCACTAACTTCGGCTCGTGCCGAATCCCAAAACTTTTCTTACGTATTATCGTATAATTATATCTACATTGACTTATGATGGATCCTGATGTATTTAAAGTTGATATTATATCACAACACCAAATATGACACATTCTAGAGTTCAAATCCTTCTCATGTGAGGCCACATCATGGAGTAATATTTAGTATAGAACATCATTTCTAGCCTCCCAATTATCAATATGCAGAAATTGCATTGGTGTACATCGTCATATCTAATACCCTAAATCTCAACATGAACATATACCATTGGTGTATATCATCATTTATAAAACCCAAAATATTATTTGTATGCACTCATCATTAGGGTTGATAATCATTCCTACAAACATTTTCATTCACAAACCAGATAGTTCTATCATTATCATAGAACGTCATGTCTACCCCTCATTAGAAAACTATACATGTATATCATCGAATGTTTAGATTTTCATGCCTAGCACCCACACTCTCAAATATACATTTATAACACTTTTTATTATAAATTATCACACATTTTAATATCATATGTTTCCACATTATCTCTTCAAATAAGATTAATAAAAATAATCTTTATATCACAACTAATCATCAAGACATCCTTTAATTATTTCATAAATTATGTATTCCAAGGCCGGTAATTAAATCGAAAAGTAATTAATATTTTCACCAAATAAATACCCAATAAATAAATTTCCAATTATTTATTCAAACACAATGTTTCAATATCCCATAATTATTTCATCAATTAAATATTCATTTCGTGTCATAAATATCCAATAATTAATTCCCCAATTAATTATCTCAAATCATTAGATCACAGAATTTATGACAAAATTAATTATCTAAATTTATAATATTCATAAAAATAACTAATTACATAATTAATTAAATAAATCAAAATATGAATATCACATTATTAATTTTACAATTAATTATCTCAAGTCAAAAACTCAATATCACAAAATTAGTTTTACAGTTAATTATATAAAATCAAAAACTCAATATATCATAATTAATGCAACAATTAATAATCGAAACATATTATTTCAATATCCCAACAACACACATTAACTAATTTATAAATTAATTAATATAATTCATTCATTTACAATATCCAAAAAAATCACCAATAATTTATTCTCTAATAAATTAATCGAACTCATTTTATAAAATCAACATAAAAACCCTATTAATTAATTAATCCAACCTATAAATTGTAAAATACTGGAAAATAGACCTATACCCACGGTTTTGGGAAAAACCGTGGGTATGGGGGTGCAATATACCCACGGTTTAAGAAAACCGTAGGTATATGTATAGAGTGGTCACCTATACCCAAGGTTCTGGAAAACCGTGGGAAGAAGACTTTGACAACATGGAGGATGGTTTGAAATGGTGGGAAAAAAATATTCCCATGGGTTTTCAAACCGTGGGGATAGGTTAAGACCGCTATACTGACGCCACTCAGCCCCACGGTTCCCAAAACCGTGTGAATAGGCTATACCCATGGTTTTGGGGGCTATACCCACGGTTTGGAACCATGGGTATAGGTAGTTTTTTCAATAGTGGTAACATTACATCCCATAATTGACTAAAAATTTAATTACTCTAAACAATGACAATTAATTAATCCTTGATTAATGGATATGACTCCCTATCAATTAATTCACTAATTAATTGTTCACATCGATTGAATTAATTAATTACCCTATTAATTAATCATATCTGTTACATACAATTAGGTCACCAGTTAATTTTTAAATTTCATTTCCTTAGACTGTCCCCCAATTAATTAATCCTTTAAATCCCCTTCAATTAATTCACCAAATAATCACTACTGGAAAATGATCATATACCCATGGTTCAAAACCGTTGGTATAGACCCCAATAATGTGGGTATAGGCTATACCATCAGTTTGGGGAACCATTTTGGTTGGTGGTGTCGGTATAGGTTTTTCCACCATGTCATAACACTATACCCATGGTTTTTAAACCATGGGTATAACATATTTTACAAAATAGCGGCCCGCGGGATTCAATCTCGGAACCACTTCTCTATTCAAGAGCGGCCTTACCACTACCCCATCACCGCATACATGTATGTATATATATATTTTATTTAATATATTTATTTAAACCAGGGGTATAGAAGAATATACCATGTGTATAGAACTCCCGCCAAATAATTTTTGTTCCTGAGTAAAAAATAAATTTCCTATGCACACGCTTGAAACCAATACCCACGGTTGTTCCTAACCGTGGGTATATGTTTTTTTATCCAATGATTATACCCACGGTTTTGGAGAAAACCCTGGGTATATGTCACCCTATCCCCACAATTTTTGGAAAAACGTGGGTTTAGGCTTTTTTTGATACCCTATACCCACAGTTTGGTGAAAACTTTTGGTATAGGGTAGCCTCTGCCCATGGTTTGGGTAATATGGGGGCATATGCTATCAAAAAATTCATATATCCACGATTTTCCCAAAACCATGGGAATAGGGTGACCTATACCCACGGTTTTCCCCAAAATGGTGGGTATAGGTCCATTTTCCAGTAGTGAATTTTCTATGTCAACACTTATTAATTGACTCACAATTAATTTTTCATATCCACCCCATCCAATTAAATCTCAAATTAACTATCCATGTCTTCCATCATTAATTAAATCACTATTAATTAATTATTTTAATTGCTTTAAACTAATTTTCTAATTATTTGATTTCTTTTGTTCGATTAATTAGGTTTATAATTAATTAATCATAGTCAGTAAAATTTCTTCAATCAAAACATAAATAATCATTCAATAATTTCATAATCACATCAATATGCAAGAATTAATAATAAAATTAATTATTCCAACACAAAAAGATCATAAACCCATCCACTCCCTTTAAATAATTATATAATTTATTAATCCTATGGAACAATATCAATCACTCCATAATTTATTTAACCATTAATTATTTGTGATCTAAAATCAAAATCTCCCATTTTTAAATTTAATTTAATTAATTAAATCACTGAACTAATTAATTTAATCAATAAATAAATTTATAAACATTTATTCTAAATTCAAAAGTTAAATTCTCATAATTTTAATTAAGACTATGAGATTTTAATGCTAGATCACATACCTCAAGAATAGTGATGAACAATCTCCAACAGAAATCCCCATTTTAAATAAGAACCATAATGGACACAATGAAGGACACAATCTAGATATGAAACATATATCCTTGATTAAATGAAACAATATATCATAAATATTTATCTAAAACCAACAATACTATATCAATATTCCAAAAATCTAGATCCTGATATAACAGTGGATAAACATCATTCTTTTATACAGTAAGATTATCTTGAGGAGTGGTGGATCATAAAAAATATTAACATCAAAATCTGGGAGGTTTGAGGAGGGTACATGAAGGAAGGAGGTGGTTTTTGGAAGGGTTATGGCCTCTAGAAGAGGTGTGCGGATGAGCTTCGATCCAAGATGGTGGCTCTACAAATGAGGTTTTATCCTTGGAAGAGATGTTAGTGGATTATGAGGCAATGAAAAGAGTGTCACAAGGCCATATAGTGTGGAATAGGTGAGTGAGGAGGATTAAGCTGAAATGAAGAGATGTTTTTAAAAATATGGGTGTGATAACAAGATGATGTGAATCCTAATTTAATTTCCTATTTTTATTTGCAATCATTTCTCATTATCTATAAGGAAATCCGATCAATCCATTATGAAACAATAATTAACGAATATATGTGGTGAATTATAATTATACAAGGTGATATCATACATGTGGGGAAATAAAATTACATATGGTTAAAACACACATGTGTTGAAATCCAATTACACATGGTGAAATATTACACATGATGAAATCATTTTACATGTGGTGAAACCATATTTCGTGACATGTCGATATGTGTTGAATGAATGATACATGGGGTGTAATCTACTTTCATGACATGTTGACATGTAGAAAGAACCACATACATCGGGTAATAAAATTTTTGGTTGTGAATTAATTTAATCCATAAATTAAATTAAAAGCAACCCATCTTGACAGAAAAAATTAATGATTCAAACCTGGAATATGATATGATATTACAAAATGGAACCCCCTGTTATGATATTTATACCACATTGATCATTCTAGATTGATAAACCACTATATAATTTCTTATCCACTTCTGTAAATACTATTTTTTTGTTATTATATTCATAAATAAATTACAAGGGAACTTAATAAGATATATAAAGAGGGCCTATATATGGAGGGGTAGTCATCTTACTAGACATATTTAATTCAAATTATCTTTTACATATTCTAAATATATTATACTAAACATAAAATGATAACATTATTATCCTAAAATTTAATAAATTTTACTACTATTATAACTAAACCACCTTTATGATGTATCTTTTTTATCAAATTGGATTTTCATGTATCCCTCCTACATTCGCTTAACATACCGTCCCCACATAGCGATACAATATCTTTTACACAACCATCCTTTAAAAATGATTAATATGATGGGATATATGATAATTATTAAATAATAATTATTCTATAATTATAATACCAAACTATCCTTCTTACCATTTAATCCATCAAAAAAAACATAATTTTTATCATTCGTACATGTCGATTGTCCCCTCCATAATTGGATGTGATTCATTTTTTAATTATTCTATACATGTATGGTAATGAATAAAATTTTAAATTATACAATTCAAATAATTAATATTATAAAATTGTAAATTATTAATTACATTTCCTTTCTTTTATGTGTTGAAAAATGGAGAAAACCTTCATAAAAACATAATACCACCATCTCCTTGAAAGGGATAATTCATTTTTCAAGCTTTACCATTTATAAAAGAATATAAATATAAATACAAGGAATATTTATATGATATAAATATAATGGAAAACGTTTTTTTGGTGATGTAACTATAATAAAATTGAAAATTAAATTACTATTTCAACAAAATATTCCTTCAGAAATGATGTAGTTATCACCTATAATAGATATTTTGATAACCAATTTATGAAAAACGAGTGATATCTTGTTATAATAAAATAATAAATTTAAAAATACAAATTATTGTGGTTCTATAATTTTTTTATGGCTTTTCATTTAATTAGTATGGATTTTTTCTTGTGTCAAAACAAACCAAATACATGAGTTTTGGGTTTATCATGTCAAATGATTTTATTTAAGAAAAGTGTTACTTTTTTTACCTATATTTTTTATTTGGTTAAGTTACAATACATTTAATATATATAAATTTAATTCATTTATATTAATGATAATTAAATATTAATACTATTTCATTAGTTCACACTTATGCCATATTTTTAGTTACCATAGGGGTAAGTGATCAATGTTTTGATCTTATTTTAATTTGGATAGTTTGGGATGAAATTTCAATTAAGGATAGTTTTTAAATATTCTTAGATAATGGAATTTTATTTTACTTAAATATGATTATTTCCTCAGAATAAATATTTTCAAACTATTTTATTCACTATAAGTTCCCTTGATAAAGAAAATTTTTTTGTATGAAAAAAATAACGTTGTATTGTTCGATCGATAATCCTTTTATTCAATGTATAGGTTATCTCTAAAATATTTTCAAAAAATGAATCAGAATTCATATATTTTTTAAAGAACAATTTTTGTATGATATAATTTTTATAAATACAATCCAACGAACCATATTATCATTTTTATTATGTAGTACATTATTATATTTTTACCAATGTATGATTTTAATATTTTCATTGAAATTATATTTAATTAGCAGAATGTTATACATTAATTATTTACTACTTCGATGATACTTCATTTAAATGAGAACTAGTTTATTTGAAATAGTTATTTTCATTAATATTTAGTTAATATTTAGATCGTAACTATGTTAAATCAATATTGAAATTTTATATTCCTAAAGACATGGTTTAGGTGATATTTTAATAATATGTTTTTTCTATAATGAATTCATTTTAGAATATATAAATTTATAGTTGGGATAGATCCATTAATAGAAACCATATTCATTCAGAAATTTTTATAACTGTGATGATAATATGTGTTTGAAATTTTAACATCTTGCATGTACGAAAAAATTTATATTATTTCATAATGTATTTGTTATGGAACCATGTATTGGTAGGAGAGGTGTTATTCTACCCATCCATTGAATTTTTTTAATATTATCAATTTTAGTAAACTTTATATGACATATTATCCATCCCACATTCTTCCCTATTTTGGAGGTTTTTTTAGGGTCATTAAGGTTTTAAGGATCAACGCCATTTCCTATTCAAGGAAAGAATAAAGAAAATCCTTTTTGATAAGGGTTCATGAAATCTGGAAAAGATAAACATCAAAATTTATAATGGTGTGTAGTCATTTCTCATCCAATTAATCTAACACATAGAGATATTTTTGGGACTACATGTTTGTGGACTACTTATCATATATAATAATGCGGAGCGAGTGTAGTTGGCACTCAATACGTATAACTACATTTGTCCCATATACCGTTGAATCTAGGGTTTCTTGAGTTGTGATATGGGTTATGGCTTGAGAATCTAACAAAGAATGGTAGAGCTTTTTCAGCCATGAATTCATGTCATTTTCCACCATCTTCTGGAATTTATTGGATAGAGTCATTGTGAAAGCCTCTATATATAAGTAAGCTACTACATGGTAGTGGAATGACTAGTTGGTCTTTATACCATACTCTTAATATAATTTCTCCAATTGAGCAGAGCATAAGTTGGTGTCGTTTTCTAATATTATATTATGAGGGACGCCAAATATATTTATGATATTGGCTTCAAAAAAACTAATAAATAATCTTTTTCCAACCTCCAAGGGGGCGTATCTTGAAACCATTTGGAAAGGAAGTCAGTGGTAGCGAGAATATTCTTGAATTACTTGGACATAGTTAGAGGATTGGTCCCACGATATACATTCCCCATATAGAAAATGGATTAGTGTACATGGTTGTGTGAAGTATATCTTGGGGGCTAGTGGATGAAATTTTCATTAGACTTACATGAATTGATCTTCATTGTGAATGTTCCATAATCCTAAATCATTGTGGTCCAATGTTATCGAAGCCTTTCAATTTGATCAGAGATTGGTGATTTGGATTGGTTTGTTCCCCATCCAATTATGTACACTTCTTTCAAGATGAAAACAATATTTTCTCCCATAATATATCTAAGAAGGAACTTCTCAAGGCCCCAGTTGTATATGAACATTTCTTAATTAGTTCCATCAAACATAACAATGTTGAATTTTCATCTCGAGATCCCTCCCTTCCAGCATTATCTAGATGGAGTTCTCCCTTTTGAAGGAAATTTATGATGGGAGTCATCCAGCCTATAGTCGAACCATATAGCTCAGTGATAAGGATTATCTGATTGATTTATTACATGTAGGTCTATATAAATTATAATTCCTTATGATGGTGGGAAATGCGGATTATCATTTAATCCTTGTCTATGTCACCTAGGGTTGGGGATATATTTTCTAATCCCTATGATTTGACATTTTGGGACAAGGGACATGAGTTTATTTCGAATATGACGGGAATTATTCCATCAGTTCTCGAACAGGGTCTATCAAATGGATTATCTCATACTTGATAGCATTGTCACCATTTTCATTCTTGATGAGCATCTCTATGTCACATTTTATCTTCATCTATTCTATATGTACATGATGTGTGATCTCTAGGACTACGATGGGAGCCTAATACTCTATTTAGTTGTTCATTCACCCCTATAATAGTAGAATCGTGTAAGGTAAGAGATCCCTTTTAGGAGACATGTGTAGGGATCCCAACCGTACATTATTGAGTTTGGGGTCATCTATAATTTTTTCTATAATACTTCTTGATGAATAGTCTGAATACATATCACATGGTTGGGATTCCACCTGAATAGAGAAAACATCTTTATTTGGCACTATAATTTCTAATGGGGTTATTTATATTGAATGGTGTTCTTCCAAGAAATCATGTAGCAGCGGGCCCTTGATGGATTTTTGAGACATGAACCATTGTCAAATTGATATAGGATTGCCCCCATCGTGATAGGAGTCCAGTCAACATTAGACAGCTAAGAATATACTTTCGTAGGTAACATTTAGAGACCAAATGGACCTCATGGTTATGAAGATAGTGCCACAACATCTATACTACAATTATTAAGGCCAAGATGATCTTTTGGATATTTGAATACATGTCTCAACATCGATTATAGTCCAACATTGATAATAAATACTATTTTCACTACTGGCACTGTTATTTTGTGCGATCAAGGCACCTAGTGACCATTCTAAAGTAGTCACATACAATATTTGGGGTCATCCTTTGACCGGAGGAATTAGTTCAAGAGGTCTTATATGATATTTTTTGAGATTGTATAATTTTTCCTAATATTTTTAAGTCCATTTTTATGGAGCCTTCTTTTCCATAAACCCGGTGAAAGGAAAACATTTTCCTATTGGGATATCTATGAAGCACTGAATGTTGTTCAAATGTCACTAAAATCATCTCAAATAATTGAGGTTGTTTGGAGGTGACATTCCAAGTATATCCTTTGTCTTCTCGAGGTCGAAATCATTTCCATGATGATGTAAGATTAATCTAAATAATTTATATAGGGTGATTTCGAAATCCCCCTTTATAGGGTATATTTCAAAACTATTTCATTTAAATTTATTGAATATTATATCATGATTTGTTAGGTTTTATTAACACTGTAATAATTAAACAACCATATTATCACATTGAATTCAACTAACCTTCACAAGATGGGTTATAAAATTCCATTCATGGCCCATTGGTAAGTCGTGAAGGAATTTCAACCCAAAGGGAATTACCATATAAAAAAACCTCATTGTGGTGCTCTGAAGGTGGTGGATTCATCATCTCCCTAGGCCATTTAAATTTAATAATATACATAATATCCATCCATGAATGGTTGATCCTCATAACTCGTCGTTTTAATAAATAGATATTTTGGGATTGGGATTGAGAAATCATCTTTTGGACAATTCTTGGTAAGATCTGTGAAATCAATGCAGACTCTAAATTTCCTAATCTCCATTTTAACAGTGTTAATTTTGGCTAGATGATTGGTATATTAGACCTCATAAATGAGGTTCTTTATGTTCGTATCTATATCATCCTATATATTGGACGCTTGTGTTGTATTATTCATTCAATTGGATTTCTTATAACCACAATTGTCTTCTCGGATGCCTAGGGGGTGGGTGGTGACCTCAGTATCATGGCTCGACAATTCTATATTGGTCTAGGAATAAACATGCCCACTCCTATTTAGGATGTATTGGTATACCTTTTTAACATTTGAATACATTTTCATGTTAATTATAGTGGGATGCATTCCCCCTTCGATACGCAGATTTATTACAATGTTCCTCAATGGTGGTAGTGAAACCCTCCTCGAATGTTGGAGGGGCATACCTGAGGTCCTATTAATCCACCTATTATTCACCTTATTCATGTTCCTCTTATTCCAATGGGGACACAATTATTAATATGAGAAATTCAGATATGATATAAAACTCACCAATTTAGAATTCAGAGGCTAGGGTGATTTCCTGTGGGCTGAAATATATCAATGATTTTTTTGAGAGGATGGAGTGAGGGGTCAAAGTGTTCATTCTTCATCTTTGAACTTATAGAGTGGGTTAGTATATTTATATATATTTAAGGATAGTTCAAGGTCCTTTTATTATATCATTACCCACTATCATGGGAATCATATGATTTTACAATACTGTTAGGATTTCCAAGCATGATCGAAATAATAATAACTATCGAACATACATCTAAATCCAGACTTCTACAGTTAATTTTATTGATGGGTTTTATTTATTCATCATTGATGTTCATTAAGGGGTTAATTGGAACCATTTACAAACCATTTTGGGGTAGCGATCCAATAAATTCCATCGAAATGGGATGCTTACATTTCAGATCATAGAACCCTACATCAATATAGTGTGACTCACAGGAATTGAATGGGGATTTATCATGATGAAATGTCTCACACTTCCCGTTAATGAAATATTTGGTGAAATGGTTATATGAAGAGGGAATTTTTTATGCTGATGTAGCTAGGGAATTCCAAGATGGATATTTAAGGACATATTTTTCCAATCTGTATAGAATTTGAGTTGTCTATAAAGTCACAAAACTGGGTTTAAAACATGATTATTACCAAAAACATATTCTCACTATGTTCATCTCCCAACATAGTTGTATCACAGGGTTTTTGGTTATCATAGGTTCATGCCAATCACTGTAGTTCCCCCAGTTGGATGAGATTTATTTAGAACAATTTTCAAATAAGAATTTACTAATATCAACATCCTTTATCCTATCATACACATACAATAGTTTGATGTGTCCATGCATAATGTATTCTCCTACTAAATCTGTGAAGTTGATAATAATTTAGAATTATGGAGGGTAGGTATCTTTTTGATATAATTTTTCGGAGTCCACATCATTTTCAAGCACTTTGTGGCTTATAAAAGCTTCTACGAGGGATTCCCTAAGATTTACTGACATATTTATTGAATACAAAATTTTAAGCTTTGTCGGTACCATGGAAAATTGCTTCAGAATATCATATTTATTGATTAAATAATATTTATTCCCAACTAGGGAATCCACTTTCACATGTAATTTAGAATAATGAACACCATATGAGGGTGGTCAGGTACCCATGACATGTGATGGCGAGGCTTCTATATTATGTGAAATTTTTAGAGTTGGTTTTCCTGGATTCCATTAATGACTACACATCTTCTCTTCATCTAATGAATATTCTAGGATTATTGGGAATGATTGGCTTCCTATAAGGGTAGGATAATATTCATATCAATGTTGGGTCCACTGAAGGGTTAAACTGTAGGTTTCTGAAATGTGGATATTATGAGTTGAAGAGCGACCATAAGATTTATTTATCCCCAGCAGTGTCTTCCTAGGTATTTTGGTTCGGTTGGTCTCGTTCTTTAGCTCCCTGATTAGGAATAGGGAACTTGGTTTCATACCCATACTATTCATTGGAAATGGGTTCCTTTAAATTATGTATATTAATATATTGGAATATCAGTTCCTCATCTATTGTTGAGTATACTCGATTAAAATATTTTGATGGTTCCATTTGGAGGAGAGGTGTTCCTAGTGCAATTTTGTGGGTTAGAGAGTTTTTCCTTAAGAATATATTGAAATGAAATATACGAGTGTTAAAACAAGGGTTTTCCTTGTTCCATGTTGATCTTCTTGTACTTGATCCTGTCAACTCATGGAGGATCTTGGGGCTGAGGAAGAAAAATGTGGTGCATTATGAGTTGTTGGGTGCATAGTCATTTGACTCAACTGGGCTTAGAGTATTCAATGATCGTGGTTAAATATTTTAATATTCATATTATTATCAAACATATGCTCCTTATTTATGAACAACATTTTCCACTCCCAATCTTGATTTGGATTAGTGGTAGAAACATATTCCATATGTGTAGGTGGTGGTCAAAACATGACATTCCATGTATTTATCATTATCTAGATGAGGTATTTGGATAAAAACCACATTTGAATGTTGTGTCCCCATATATGGGTGCAGGTAAAATATATTTCATGGTCATCGATACCTTCTTGTTCAGCCCTCTTCGTCATTACTATTTGGAGAACGTTGCAATTCCTAGCAGCTACAATGATGTCCCAAAACTTGATCATCTCATAAATAACATACATTATTTCATCACTCCTGGAATTGATTTTTTCTCACCCAAAACTCTCAACTTGTTGAGGCAGGGGTGTATATTTATGTCTAGGGGTCCTTATACAGTTTAGCATGGGCCTTGGATATGCATCTAGATCAATGTATGGGTTAAGCATAAGGAAAGCCGCTTCACCTCTTCCGAACATTTTCCTAGGGATGATGGGGTTTCTCGGGACTTGATATTAGTCCATTTCATGGAATAAACTATTCTCAAGGTGATTTAAGAGAAATCTAGAAACCTTCTTGTATTCTTCACTTGGATGATAGATGTTTACAGCTCATCATAGTGATTACTGATGCACAAGGAAAGCATCTCATCTCGGGTGTGTGACCAGTTCATGGATAAATTCAGACCTTACCATATTGTATTTAGATATGATACTCTTTCATTATCCCATGGTTTTCAGTTCATAAGGTCACTAAATATTGTTTTTAGGAAAGTTGAACACAACTAGAAGAGGAACTACCACTAGAGGTCCTCCCATCCTGTTGTCGAATTTGCAGTCAAACTGTTATACCATACGAAGATGAACCTTGCGGGTTCCACACAAAGTGTATGTGTCTCACTCCGTGTAGATTAGGGGACACCATTATGTTGTATTTTTAATATGATTAGTGCATCAGATGTTTCTCCGGATCCCCCCATCCATTGAGCACGAGTAGTAAGGGATTCCCAAAACATTGTGACAGTGAGTCATTTTTTACCCATTTAGGACACAGTTTCCATTATGGTTGTATCGGTGCATGTAAAACATCAATGGATTACAATTGAGCAAGAAATGACATTATGGTATTCATGAGAACTTGATGTGTGGATTTTAGGACCTATGAATGGGAGGGTACAACCAAGGGAAGGAATTTTCAGACCGGTGCTGCTGGTAATTGAGCTCGATAGTTGACTGGGGGAACCCTTTGTCTGTTCACATAATTTTTTGGGATGTTTCCAAAATGGATGGAAATCATTGTATCCTAACAGGATTTGTATTACATGTAATGATAATCCTATTGATACCTTGAATATATTATCTGGCACTTTATCATTTGCTAGTATGACACCCAATCGAAGAGGATTCTTTATTGGGAATGTGTGATGATGTTATCCCTATGTAAAATACCAGTTGGAAGACTCACTTGGAGAAGGTGGTGTTTATTCGCCATAGATATTTAATTTCATCCTCATACCAATTGAACCTCTCATCATGTGTATGGTAAATGGTTTCTTGTGGAGGAGGTAGTAGTTCTTGTACATCCATTATCTTTTCCATCTAGTTGTTAGCAATTTGAAAAGGAGCTAATGATGTATTAGATGAGGGAGAACTCAAATTTAGTGTGACACGTTGGTTTTGAGTACACAGACATTTAGGCACGGTGTTGACCACCGTAAGGAGGGAACCATCCCCTATCATGTCATTATCATACATTCTATCTTAATTGATTTCTATGCAGTTTACATCTACAATGTTCACTGATTCATACCGCATTGCATGTGGTGTACTAGGTGATGGTTTGCATGGGAGATTCTAGCATCCTTTGTTGGATCATCTCCTTCCATTTTGGTGTCCTCTTCAGATTTCATGATTATGTTTACCATGAAGATCAGTATGATAGGAACTTGTTGTACATCTCATTTTTGGGGGAAATGGGATGTTGGATGGGATAAAGCATGTAACCCCTCTATTAATTATTCTCCCCAGGTGGAATAATACTAACATCCATTGATCATGTGGTCAAGGGAAAAATTCCCCCTGCCCTGCGGATGGAGGTTTCTCCCATTCCTATTACATTATACCTGGACCCAGATATTAAATTCTTATAGGGGAATTTTTTATTTAAAAATTCCCCATTCTGGTAAGATGACTTTGCTCCCATATTGTGCATGTCACTCCTCCTATTGCATATTTCTTGATTTCTTGCATCGACATTCGAGGGGGAACTAGATATGGTTCTAGTTCTATGTGGGGATTATTTTCTTCTAAGTAATTGAGAAACTCTTGTTTCTTGGATAAACATATGGGATAATCTTGTAGGATAGTGTCAGTTAGTTTTATTAGGATTTATTCAGTAGATCACTATCCTTGGGCCTGATGCTTTTAATATTTACTCAATGGTGGTTCATGTCGAGCATTCCATCACTCTAGAAAAAGAAATTAATTTGATGTTTATTTCAGGATAATGATATTACATGATTCATTTTCAATTAGGATCTACTATATGAGAAGTTGGGTGATGTGCAATTATCCGTTCTCAACCCAACCCCGAATATGAAAAGTATACGATGCGTCTCTTATAAGGAAACACAACTTGTGTAGTGTGTGGAGACAAAACAATTTGAGATCATTATTCTGCCTAAGATATTGTGGCCAATATTTTGATAGAATAAATTCTAGATAAATTTTGAAAATAAAATTCCCTAATATAATGTCCAGTTCGACATACCTATCATGGGGAAAATACTTTTCTTTCAGCTGGTTGAGATTTTTCTAGATGTTGAGATGAGTGTTGTGTATTCATTCATTATACAAATATCTCTCTATGCCGAACTGATTGTTGGGTGTGGGATATACCATAATTTATATATTATCCCCAGGTGATATTCATAATATGGGTAAAATATTTTTTATTTTTTCACTAGAGACATCCCTACATTGTGTTCCCAACATGGACTCCTTCTGATGATTTCATCCTGAGTAGTGGGGATAGTAGGGATGTAATTAATATGTGAGCATTGTAGATGTGGCAACAATGATTAGTGTGGCCCATATCCATATTATGGATGATAAAGGATGTCTATTTTCATATTAATTGTTTATTGCATATCCAACAATGTCCATCCAAGTACCTCAGAATATGAGGGCATCCTTGTATTTTATTCAATGTGAGGAGGACCTTCATATGTGTGAGTATTTTGAATATGTTGAGGGCCTTCAAATTCGATTCTATATTGGAGAGGACTACCTTAAAATATTAGAGTCTTATCAAAAGGTGATTTTATATGGAACATAACATGGGGAGAAATTCATGGTGGACCACAGGTGGGTAACTTCTTGATGTTTGTTGTCTTTGGTGAAGGACCTTTGCGACAACATCACTTATGGAAAGTACTACCATCATAGATTGATATGCATTTATTGGGAGAATAAAACTAGTCTGAATTTTTGGGATGACCATCAGGTTGTAATGATATAAGTGGAAGAACATCTTGTATCTTGGTTCAATTATAGGGAGGTCCTTCATAGTGGTTTCCATCATTATTAGGACTACCATCGTTTCTTGATTTTCGATTAGAGGGAGAATTTCTGTAGCATATTCCCTAGGGAGGACCATTAGGATGGACTTCATAATAGAGTGGGGCTTTTTATGGAACAATCTTCTATTCAAGAGGATGGATAACGTTACAATCAACAATATACAAGCCCCCATGATTTTATTGTTATAAAACCATGAGATAATCCCCCATGAGTGATTCGGTGAGAACCTTCAGAGCTTCTGGAAGCAACGTTTGGAGGAGGAACTTTTCAACTGATACAACCACTTCCATAATTTGGTAATAGATCGATAGTATCCTGAGCCTATATAGAAATTTTTTTGATGGAAATATTAACTAGAGATTTCAATAGAGTATAATTAGAAATATGATATTAATTTTCTAAATATCATTGGAATAATGTATTTTTAGGAACTATTTTGTGGGGAACAGGGGCCACCTGATTTTGTTTGCCCCTTCATGTATGAGTTCTTACTTCATTGGTTCTCATGATGTTGTTGTGATTCACTTATAGACATCTTGAATTCAATAAGGGATTTACAAATACCATGGTGTGGTCACCACATTTGACCGGTTTCCCCTAGTGGGAAGTGATATTTGTTCTTGATTCAGGTTTCTTTGTATCTTGGAATATGTTTGTCAACCCTCCTAGATTGAAACAATGTTTCATGAATTATTCAGAGTGAATATATTATTTTGTAGATCATTCACCCCTCTAGGGGGGGATGGGATCCTGGGCCTGTATTATTTCTTTTTACACAGAAAAAATTACATGTATTTTGGTAGGAAAACATAATTTTGAGTCGATATATGATCCTCCATTTTATCTAGTATGTTTTGAGATTCTTATTTGGATGGAAGGGGTATAAATTCCCATTAAAATGTCAGAGTAGGAGTTTTTTCATGGTCTTGTCACCCATGTGATTCTAATGGGCATTGGAATATATCTTATGTTGGGGAAGAGGAAATAGTCTGTAGTAGGATTTGGGCTGGGATATTCCCACTATTATAACTAGATTCTGTAATATTTGGAATAATAAATTCATATATACGAGCATGAATTTTTTTCTTTTCTTTTCCCCTATATTTGAATCACAGTGATGATATTATTATGTTTGAATTTGACTCTTTTAATATTTGATTTAAACATAAATTGACTAGTGGTTTTCCTAGTGGTAGGTAAGAATTTTCATCTGCTTATTGATTTCAATTTTATTTGACTATAGGGATTGAAATGAGGTAGAATGAATTTGACTCTTTCAATAATTGATTTCCACCACATTTAGCTATTGGTATTTATACTCATCGATATGTATGTGAACGAACCTGTAATTTTCTACCCTATTTGGATGATGATATTGGTATGAATTTGTAGGAATTTGACTATTATCCTCAAGGATTTACAATGTATTTGACTGTTGGGATTTATGTGCCTCAATGGTGTTGTGAAATAGCCCATAATTAGCTTCCCTTTTTATACGACATGATTTATGTCCATTGGAAATTTTTGGAGTAATCCTTAAACATGATTTTATATTTGTGTGATGTCACCAGAAAGTGTTGATGGGAATTTCGTCTCACTCATAATGTTCCACCGTATATATGTGGTGGGATTCCAAAGAGTGGGTATGATTGTGTACCTACCAATATAATGATACCATATCTGAATGATTGATCCCCTCCTTTGGATCTTGGGTGATGAGCTGCTCCAGATTTTTTGCTTATTGTGATTGGGCAACTACGTGAGGGGCATGTGTCCACTAGACTTCAATACGGTCCTTCAATGAGATATCTTCATCAGAATGAGGATACTAGGACACAAATTAATAACGATGATGTCTTATAGGAGGCGATCTTGAGTAAGACCCTTGAGATGCTAGGTTGATGTCATCAGTTTTGAATTATTCTTCCTCCCATGGATAATGGCCTTTCTCATTGTCATGTTCTGGGGAAAGGCTCCCAAAATGGTTGTGGATAGAAAATGGGGCCACCCGGTTCTTGACAGCCGATTTCCATTCATTTGGTGACTGGTGTGGATTTATTGAGTGGATGGATTTCCATGCTTCTTCCATAGTGGGGATATTACCATATTAATGGTACTCCAATATTATCACATTTAAAACTAGTGTTGAAGTTGATGGGTGCGAGATGGTTTCATGTTCTTTGCTATGGACATATTTTCATGTATACTTATGAATGTGAATGTCTGAGAAATATGTCGGGATTCCATTGGAATGATGGTTTCTATGTGAATTACACTACAATATATATTATAAGTGAAAACAAACATATCCCCATAAATTTTTCATATCATGGACCCATACTTTATTGATAATCTTGATCGTACCACTTCCTTCTGAATGTGAAATGGTCTTGAGGTGGGTAACCCGCCACCTTGGTTGATGATTCATGTTAGGATAATGAGGTTTCTTAAAATATGGCATGTAATTGTATCCAAATATAGAAATGGTCCATCATGGTCTAGGATGGTATTTCCTTTTTATATTATGAAGGAGGTGTCGTAGTTGATTTGTCCTAGTAGGTGATTTCAGGCGGTTCAGTGTATCTGAAGGCTCTCCACGTTGGGTAAAATTTCCTCAGAAGGTCTCCAACTAGTTTATTAGAAATTCCAGAAACACCCAATGATTATTTTATAAATTAATCATGGAAATACATTCCAATGTCTGGTTCTCATTGGGTGATGATTACGCCAACGAAACATAAGGAACTACATTCCTATGCCTAGTGGTTCGATAATATATGTCTGTTTGATTTGGGAAGGGGTCTTGGTCTAATGTTTTTGTACTGGATATTAGAGGGTCTATGAATGATGTAGTTGAAATAAGGATAAATGGTTGGAGCTATAGGGTAGAACGCATAGGAATTCCCTTGTTCTGCATACCATTTTCTCTTGTGGGATGAGGTTTTCCCCACATAGCACATTGATATGCGACTAGGGGATTCGTGCAAATCCCGTGAAGGTATGGGGACCATGATGTCGTCCATGTAACATTTCTCTATGCCCAACTAGGCTCTACTCACATAACTCTTTTCTAACTAGGGAAATGTTCTAGCCACGTTCTGTAGTGGTTTGCTAGGTTGAGTCCTGGATGCGCACCATGTTTGTACACTAGACAATGTTCCATATGTGAAGATATTTTCTATGTAGTGCATGGTTTATCCCATGTACTACTCTACTTAACTGGGTATTAATTTGAAGACGGTGAATTGGTCCTAAAATTTGCATGAAATTCATCTTCCAATGAGTTGAGGATTGTAGTCTATTTGTACTAATTATATTTTCTTTGTTCTTGGTACATGATGGTATTTTCATATGGGGAATCATCAAAAGAGTCTATCTTTTGTGTTATTATTCTCCATTTCATCATTCAAAACTCATAAATCCATTATCTTGATGTGTCAATGTTTCTGTAACTTTTCATGAATCCCCCTTGTAGGATCGAAATAACGATGTAGATGCTCAATATACAAGAGGGGGTGAATTGTACACTTTAAAAATTTCTTTAAACAAGGAATAATCTATGTTTAACAAATTTATACTAAGAATATTCACAACACCTCTAACACAAATTTAAATATTGGGACAAAGTATGAAGTTACAAACTTCTAGTTTGATACAGTTGCTTAAATCTAGAAAGTGATTCCGAAAACTGGTTCTGGAAATATGGATACGGAAACTGAAACTTAACCAATGTTTACAATATGAGATTCTACCTTAAATCTTATAGAATCAAAATTAATCATAGTACAAGTGTAAGGAAATATAAGATGGTTATACTTTCCTTAAAATTCAAAATGCAGTGGAAAAACAAGTAGTAAAATTACAAGTAAAAAACAATAACTCGTTTAACTAAAAGAGAAGGGTATCTACCAACCTCGGATAATGGTCCCTTGATTTATACTTTCAAGAATGTATGTCTTACCCACACTAGGGTAAGCCTTCAATACGAATATTGGAGTCTTTCTTGAAATCCCTGCAAGCCCTCAACTAGCAGGTAGTCAGCACCTATGTCTTCCTTAGTAAGGAAGCCCTCAAATTCAAGGTGTTGGAACCTATGTCATCCTATCCCTAGAAGACCTTGATTGTAATCACCAACAATCAGAGTCACATGAAGAAAGTCTGCACAAGACAATGTTTGAACATGTCGTTCAAACATTCTCCATGATGTTTGAGAGTTAATAAGAGCCTCTCTCTCTAGAAATCACATTAAGAAGATCAGATCACCAAAATTCAAAAAGTTTTCACTTCTTTTCATATGAGCTCCTATTTATAGGAGAATCTCCAATGGTCGGCTCCCTCATCCAACGATCATATTTCTCATTCAATTTAGTAGGGACTTGTAGACATGTCACTTAACCAATGGTTAGTTAGAAACAGAATGGAAGACATCGTTTTATATCAAAACAAGTGTAACTAAAGGCACGACATCGTTTTATATTGAAACGAGTGTAAGCATAAGAAAAACTGAAGTTCGGAATGTAATCAAATAAAATTTCGGATTCTAAACAAAATGGAATTCAGAGTCTATAATAAAAAGATATTCTGATTCTGTTTTATAGGAATTTGGAACTTGAATTCTGTAGAAATCATGCGTCTGAATTTCTAAGGAAATTCGGAGTCTGGTTTGAAATGAATTCAGAACCTGAACATTATAGAGTTTAGAGTCGAACTCATAAAAGTATAGAGTTGAACTCATAGAAGTTCAAAGTTGAACTCATAATAGTTTGGGTTCAAACACATGAAAGTTTAGAGTCGAACTCATAGATGTTCGGAGTTTAACTGATAGATTTTAGGAGTCGAACTCATATATGTTCGGAGTGGAACATATAGAGTTTCGGAGTCGAACCCATAGAAGTTCGTAGTCGAACTCATAGAAGTTTAGAGTCGAACTATATGAGAGTTCGTATCCAGAATTCGTAGTGGAACTTCATCATAGTTCATATCAAGAATTCATAGTGGAACTTCATCACAGTTCATATCCAGAATTCGGAGTTGAACTTCATTATAGTTCATATCCAGAATTCGGATCCAAAAACAGAATTCTTCATATCTAAATATTATATGATTCCAAGTTTATTGATATGAATCCTATTTTTATACTTAAGAAAAATATTGATATGAATAATGAAAATATGGTAGGGTTAAATTCCTTTGAGAAGGAAATTTTCCTTTTATAAAATATATATTTACTTATGTATAAGGTGTTTATGATTTTCAAATCAAGAAGGAATGGAAAAATTACTTAAGAAAATCTTATTGAGTTAGAAATCTCCCCCTTTTGGAAACCACAAACAAATTTACAAAAAAAGAATATAATTACATTGAAAATTTTCATTATACTTTGAAATTAAAACTTATCTCCCATTGTTCATAGATGATAATGAATACAACTAACTCCCCCTTAGGCATTGAATCTTTAAGGATTGTATTCTGGATTTCCAGAACGGAGTTTTCATTATCATGGGAATGAAAACCCTCTTAATAAGAAACTCCCCTTTACTTTAAGGATATATTCACTTAAAAATTGTTCCTTCTCCATTTAAATTTTTTCCTTATCCCCTTTTGAGTAGTTCTTTTTCCCTCTCCCTTTTGTGTTTTTCAAAAAGAATTGTGGGAATGGATAAAAATAATGTACTTTAAACATTAGTACAAAATAACACCAGATACAAACAACCAAAGATTTCATTAGAGTTGATAGAATTTTAACAAGGAAAATCAAATGAAACAAAAGATCTGATTTTGAATATTTTTCCTCATATTCCTTCGGAATTAAATTTTTCAAGAGAGTTTTAAGATTCTTAAAATCTTTCTGATCTTCCTCATCTTGCATCTCCAATGATGTGATCCTTTCTTGTTGAGCATTCAACATCTCTGTCTGAGCCTTCATGTACTCGTCCTATATATTCACTAATTCATATTGATTTACATGTTTTTCTTCGAGCTCAATCCATATATCTCTATCCCTTTTAAAATTTTGATCAATAGAGTTATCCTTATCATTCAAGTCCTTCACTTGATGATTCCGAGAATTTTTCTCAAGGATTAGATTCTCCTAAATATTCATTATCTTTGCATCCTCGGTATCAAAAGAATCTTTTACCTCATTCTGAAAATTATCAAACTCAACCAAGTCATCATCCACCTTCTTTGACCAATGATTGATTTTTCTCCATGATTTTCTACGAACATCATAATTGATGACAAAATTTTTATGGTTAGCTTAAATCTTCACAAACTTATCTATCACCATAGATAAGGATTCTGACTTCTGATTCAGAATTTGTTGCATCATCTAGCATCTGGAGTCCATGGTGGAAAATATCGGATTGGTGTCCACCAATTTATCAGAGACTCAACAACAAAGTCATGATCCAAAGCTGATGACTCTGAATCTGATACCTTATTAGGTGAATTCTCTTCTTCAACCTCCACTAGATTTCTTCTAGAAGAACCACCAACTTCTTTCTTCCTAATGATATATTTTTTTGGTGTATCCATGAGCACTTGATTACCTTTATCGGTTTTTTGAATGGGTTGATCATCTGGAGATTTGTCCTCACTCTCTGATAGTTCAACAATCTTGTCTTCATATATTTTCTCCTTTTCTTCTCCATCCTCAAGAAAAATCTTCTCATAGGTCTCTTCCTTATACAATCATAATCCTTTTCATCCTCTTATTTATCATCATTTTGGTTACCTTCATTCCCAACTCCCTTTCCCGGAGTGAAAAGTTTTGTGGATTCATCATTTTCTTGATAATCCTCAACTTGTTTAATTAGGTCACCTTGATCAGCACTTCCTTCTTCAAATTCTTAATCTTCCACTACTACTACTTATTCTCTTTCAAAAAATTCTTATTCTACGCTCTCAACAACTTCTTCTTCTTCTCTTTCAACAACTTCTTTCTATTTAAGCTTTTCCTATGTGATGTAGTACTTCCCAGGGGTCTCAGGTAAAGGTTCAGTTAGGAAAGATTCCAGAACAGGAGTCTGCACAGAAGCCATCACTATTACTTTCAAAAGAGATTGAACAATATATTCTTCTGACATTTTCTTCTTCAATTTAATTTCTTTTGATTGTCTTTCCAACTCATAAGAAGAATTCTCCTTTAAGGACTTAGCCTCAGTAGGATATAATCCAAATTGAGGGTCCCCTTATTTTATCTTCTCATTCTATTCCCTCCACTTAGCAGCCACTTCATCTGGGTAGGCTTTTTGTGACTTTTTCTTGGGTGGTGCAGATTGAGTTTCTGTAGATTTCTGGGTATTGTCTACAGCAACCACATCTTTCAACATTCTCTTCTTCCATGCCATTTTAGATGGTTCCAGATTTTGTTGATTTTTATAAGCTTCCTCAGCCTCTTCCTCTGGTAAAGGGAAGAATTCTCTGGATTCCACAGAACAACCCATCTTCATCCTCATTAATGTATCATCACTAATCATCATTACCTTACAATTTCTTGGCTTGTAATTGTAAGAAACTTTGAAAGAATCATGACATCTGATAATAAGCATAGAACGTATGGCCGGATACATTATGATATGAGATTTAATATTACCTTCTTTAATATTTTTAACAGTATTCAAAACATACCTCATCATATTCAACTTCCTTAGATTAACCAAAAAATATATGATGTATATATCACTCTTCTTTAAATTATCCTTATAACCCCTTCTCGGTACAAAAAAGCCATGTACCCACAGCTGTAAAATCAGATTATTGGAAGAGAGATGAGCATTCTTGGCATCTCTAAGTCCAAGTCATTTCAATGCATTCACTTTGTTGAAACTTCCTTGCTCATCTGGAAGCGTATGTGAACAGAACTTAGCTTCACCTTCGTTAGATAGACCCACCAAGCTTCCATCCTTGGTGTAAGAAAGCACATAAGTCTTCCCATAAGATTTGAATGAAAACTTCTCTCTTATATCCTCCTTAAGGAAGGTAACAAACTCGTAAAAAACAATAAGAAAATCTATATAAACATGATCCTGATTCACTGGCTTTGATAAGAAAACATCCTCCCAGCCATTCAATCTGATATTCTAAGATATAAGAGAATCAAACATGTAGAAACTAGGATAGACTAACCTCTCCCTATAAACTAACCCTTTTGAGATTGGCTTTGTAGTTGACATATCCTGAGAAGTAGCTTCCGAAGACATTCGTAATGAAGAGCTCTGGAAGATTTCGAACGGGATTTAAGAAGGGAGGAAAAACATCAACACGTGAAAGCTTGAAGCTCGATGTGGGACAACCATCAGGGGTCCCCCTTATATAGGAGATGAATCTGACCTTTGAGCTTCCAAAAACCATCTAATGGTTGAAAAACTCTCAAATATGATCTGACGGTTGAAAACATACTCGCAATGATAACTTTAATCTATTCTATATTTTGTTTTTAAGAAAAAACAATCCGATTTAAGAAAACTAGAATCCGTGAAATTTTAAAACTCATAGGAAAATAACAGTAAGAAAACTATGAATATGAATACTTAATTAAGGAAATCATACCTTTCATATTGTCCAGGAAGTCTATTAATAATAGGTGATACTCTTATTGAAGAAAAAAATTTACTACAAAAAACTAACTATGAAAAACTCACTACGAAAAGCTCGATACGAAAAATATGAGTACGAAAAATCTCATTACTAAAATTTCCATTACTAAAATTTTCATTACAAAAAATCTCATTACGAAAATTATCGTTTCAAAAATTCCAGTATGAAAATTTTGAGTTTGAAAAATTTAAGTACGAATAGTTTGAGTATAAAAAATTTCAGTATGAAAATTATGAGTATGAAAAATTTTCATTACAAAAATTTTGAGTACGAAAATTCCCATTACGAAAGTTTCAATTTCGAAAATTTGCATTAAGAAAATTTTAGTTCAGAACATTTCATTATGAAAATTTTAGTTACAAATGTTTGAAAAACTGACTACGAAAATTTTAGTTACAAAAGTTTGAAAAGCTGACTACAAAAACAATGATTACAAAATCTTAAAAAACTAACTATGAAAATATTGGTTACAAATGCATTTTAAAAAAAACTAACTAAGAAAATTTTAGTTACAAAAGATTTAAAAAATAACTACTAAAATTTTAGTAACAAAAGTTTTTTAAAAAAACTGACTACAAACATTTTGTTTATCCTAACAAGCAAATGTACTCCCCCTATGAAAATGAGTTTATTACTGTAAGGAGAATTTTTCAACAATAAGTTAATGAAGTAGGATTAACTCACGGTTATCATTCCTATATTCTTTTTAATATATTTAAATCTATCAGAGGGTAATGATTTTGTGAAAATTTCAACAATTTGATCTTGCGTTGTGATAAACTGTAGAATGATATCTCCTTTTTGGGTTTGATCCCTAAGAATGTGATGCCTAATATCTACATTTTTTACATGGGAGTGATGTGAAGGTTTTTTAGTAAGGGAAATGGCACTTGTTTTATCACACAATATTTGAGTCTTAGTAAAACTCAAGCCATAATTTTTGAGTGTGTGTTGCGTCCACAAAACTTGATCACAACAACTTCCAGCTGCTACATATTCTGATTCAGTAGTGGTGAGTGCTACAGAATGTCACTTCAGGAAAAAATAACCAAAAATGATCTTCCATTTCACTAATGCAAGGTACATATAACTCCTAAGATCTCTATGTTTAGTGTGTATATATTCTCATGCTTATGGGCAGGAAGAATAAATTTTTCCTTGGAATTATGTACTAAGAACTTATCATTCCTATTATTCACAAGGTATCCTTCATCATATAACTGACTTATGCTAATGAGGTTGTGATTAAGACCCTTAACAAACAAAAAATTTGAAATCAATGTTTTACCCAAATTAACAACCTTACATATACCAACAATTTCTCCCAGAGCATTATCTCCGAAAGTTAATTTTTTTCCTTTTGTCTTGATAATATTTTCAAAATAGTTTTTGTTACCAGTACTATGATGGGAACATCCACTATCCATGTACCATGTATTATTGTTGGTATTTCCTTTATCTTCCTGAAAATAAGAAATGAATTAGAATTTCAGAATCTAAACTTGTTTGGATATGAGATTAACAGATAAAAAAAATTTGGGTACCCACATCTTCTTAGAAAATTAAGCCTTATGAAATCCTAATGATAGGGTTTTGTTTAAAGAACAATTCTTTTCCCAGTGACCACCACATTTACACTTGTTACAAAATAGGGCACTTTGAGGAACAAAATAATTGTTACTAAAAGTTGGTTTTGCATGGGTATAACCAAATACAGATTTTTTTAAAGGTCATCTTTTTGAATACATCTTATCAAAATATCATTAGATTTGGAACTAGATCTAGGCTCGAAAACACTTTTCTTAGAAATTACTTTTTCTAGATAGTCAGAAGGTTTATTCTTCTCATAATTTACTTTCTCATGATTTTTTGAAATACTTTCAAAGTCATCATTTTTCATATCATGATCTTTAGAAATTTCTAATATTTCTTTAGTAATAATAATATTCCTAGAGTTTCACTTATCATGATATTTATTGAGTTTTGTATTATCAATCTCAAGATGTTCAAAAAACCTAGAAACTTCTCCATAAGTAGGTAATGTATTGTCTTCATCACAAGAGGATTCATCATCCGAAGATTTATAATATTTACTATCATTAGAATTTAAAGATACATTTGTCAATGATTCAACATTGTGTACCTTAGCCATAAAGTAATGATTGTTAATAGGTAATCTGGCTATAAGACCAAGATTCCTCTGTCCTGAGGATTCATAATCAGAAGATTCATATGAAGAGTCACCACCATTGGCACTCCTGGTGTCATTAGCTTTCAGATCATTCTTAGCTTTGGACTTTTAATACTTCTTTCTATTCCTTTCAGAATTCCTCTCTTTTCATTCTTTCTTTTTATGAAT
Organism: Viscum album; assembly: GCA_963277665.1. NCBI lineage: Eukaryota > Viridiplantae > Streptophyta > Magnoliopsida > Santalales > Viscaceae > Viscum > Viscum album. The sequence continues at coordinate 553,612,409 of OY728123.1, forward strand.
AGGGAAATCATGTCTAATGTGTCGAATTCTCTTGCATTAATAACATGTGACCTCTGAATCTTTATTATCTTTTTTATCCTTATTCTTATACTTGGATTGGAAATTTCTTTGTCCAACAGTCTTGTTAATCCTTCGAGCAAGATTAGCTAACTCGTTTTCTGAGATTTCATTCTCACCAGATTTAGAATGTATAATAATCTTCTTAGACTTGGATCAAGTAACTCTCTGAGGAGTCTTAGATTTCATGTGATTTGATGTTGTAGTAAAAGAAAGAGTACCATTCTCATTCTTCTTTTTGATGTTTTCAACATCTCTCTTCATCCTTGTTTCATGTTGGAGAAGAGTTCCAAACATCTCATCTACATAGATTAGAGTAACCTTCCTGTTCTCATCAATAACTTTCCTCTTTGATTCCCACTCATTGGGCATAATATCAGTGATCTTTTCAACAAGAGCTTCATCATCCAGACCTTTCTCTCCAATAGATTGTAAGCTATTCTTGACATTCATAATCCTTTGTTTCACCTTACAAATGGGTTCTCCATAAGTAATGTTAAAACCATGATGCTCAGCTCTCAACATAGCTATTCTAGTCTCTATGACTTTTGATGTACCAAAATGAGTAACTTCAATTTTCTTCCATATACAGTTAGCTATTTCACTAGAAGAAATTTGGTATATATGTTCCTATTAATTGAACATAGTGAAGTATTGTGTACCTTATAGTTGATTTGGTAATCATGCATCTCTTGATTAGTGAAACGGCCTACATCCTTATCAAGAATTTGATAACCTCCAGTAAGCATAACATAATTTTCTACTCCAGTATTGATAAATAATGTCTTCATTTGATCTCTCCAATACTCATAATCATCGCCATCAAAAATTGGTGGTCTTGTAGGATTTAGGTTTTCAGTGGAACCAACATTGATTCCTGACATCTTAAAATTCATTCAACACAAAAACAAGTTAATTACAAATGTTCGGATTCAAGGAACTAAACAAGAAAAATACAGAACAATGAAAAACTAAGGATGAAAAACATATTTGTGAGTATAAGTATTTCAGAGACCTCCTCTAATACCAATTGTAGGATCGAAATAACGATGTAGATGGTTAATATACAAGAGGTGGGTGAATTGTACACATTAAAATTTTCCTTAAACAAGGAAAGATATAAGTTTAACAATGTCAAACTAAGCAAATTCAAAACACCTCTAACACCAATTGAATGATTGGGAAAAATAATGAAGTTACAAACTCCTAGTTCTGTACACTTTCTTAAATATGGAAAGTGATTCCGAAAAACTAGTTCCAGAAATATGGATCTGGAAATTGAAACATAACCATAGTTTACAATATGAGATTCTACCTTAAAGCGTATTGAATCTAAATTAACCAGAGTACATGTGTAAGGAAATATAAGAATGTTATACATTTCTTATAATACAAAATGCAGAGTAAAAAAGCAGTAAAACTTCAAGTAACAAACAATAACACATTTAACCCGAAGAGAAGGGTATCCAACAACCTTGGATAAAGGTCCCTTGATTATTACATTCAAGAAATTTTGTCCTACCCACACCAGGTAAGCCCTCTATATGAAGATCAGAGTCTGTCTTGCTATCCCCTGAATCCCTTAACTATCAGGTATTCGGCTCCTTTGTCTTCCTAAATAAGGAAGCCCTCAACTTCAATGTTTTGGAACCTCTGTCTTCCTATCCCCAGAAGCCCTCGATTATAATCACTAACAATCGGAGTCGCACAAAGAAAGTATACACAAGTCAATGTTTGAACAAGTCGTTCAAACTTTTTGATTGATTCTTGAGAGGTAATAAGAGCCTCTCTCTCTATAAGTCACTTCCGGAAGATCAGATCACTAAAATTCCAAATGTTTTATCTTATTTTCCAATGATCTCCTATTTATAGGGGAAGTTCCAACGGTCATATTTCTCCCTGAATTTCAGAGGGACCTGTATACATGTCACTTAACCAACGGTTAGTTAGAAACAGAATGGATGATATCGTTTTATAGAAAAACATGTGTAACTAAAGGCATAAAATCGTTTTATATTGAAAATAGTGTAAGCATATGAAAAACTGAAGTTCAGAATGTAAGAAAATAAAAGTTCGGAGTCTAAGCAAAATAGAATTTTGAGTCTATAATAAAATGATATTCATATTCTATAATATAGGAATTCGTAATCTGAACTTTGTAGAAATCCGAAGTCTGAATTTCTAAGGAAATTTGGAGTCTAGTTTCAATAGAATTAAGAATGTGAACTTTACAGAGTTCAGAGTCAAACTCATAAATTTTTTGAATCAAACTCATAGAAGTTCGGAGTAGAACTCATAAATGTTCGGAGTCGAACTCAGGAAAGTACATAGTCAAACTCATTGAATTTCGGTTTCAAACTCATAGAAGTTTGGAGTTGAACTCATAGAAGTTCGGATTCAATCTAATTGATGTTCGGAGTAGAACTCATAGAATTTTGGACTTTAACTATTTGAGTGTTCATATTCAGAATTTGGAGTTGAACTACATGAGAGTTCATATCCAGAATTCCGTGTGGAACATCATTACAGTTCAAATCCAGAATTCAGAGTGGAACATCATTACAGTTCATATCCAGAATTTGGAGGGGAACTTCATTACAGGTCATATCCAGAATTCGGAGTGGAACTTAATTAAAGTTCATATCTAGAATTCAGACCATAAATCAGAATTCATCATATCTATGTATTATATGATTCCGAGGTTTTTGATATGAATATGATTTTTATACTTATAAAAAATATTGATATGAACAACTAAAACATGGTCGGGGTAAATTCCTTTGAGAAGGAAATTTTCATTTTATAAGTAAAATGTAGATTTTCATACGTATAAGGAGTTTGTGATTTTCAAAATAAGAAGGAATGGAAAAAGTCATAAGGAAAACCTTATTGACTTAACACCCCTTCGGGTCCTATTATATAAGAATGAAATAGATGGGTCAGTGGGTCCACAACACCATTTGTAGAATCCCAAGTTAAAATCACCCCCATGTGGATGACTCGATCAATTGAGGCATGTTGGAGTTATGGTCCAAAGAGGAAGAAATCAAACACTTAGTCCGGCAAATGACATCATTATCAGGATACCATTAAATTTTACACAGCCGCAAACCATCCGAGTATATGTAAAATGGTACGCGATGTGATTTTATCCACCTTTATTTCACAAATAATGTCATTAATGGGGGACTAGTTCCTTCATTTTCTTCTCGTGAACCATTTCACCTGCGTAGGGTTTGTGACGCGGACCGCTAGGTTGAGTCTTGGTCCGGGAACCATACATTCACTTCATGGTTTGTCCTTTTTTTGTTTCCAATTTTTCTCTTTTGAATATTTTTCTTCGTTAATATATTAGTTTGTTTCTCATCCTTTTCCAAATTTATGGGAGTACTTGAAATACCTTTACCAATTTTTTGCACCCAATAATGACACATCACCCAACACCTAACCGAATAATTTATAATCGTTCACGACTATATGGAGATTATTTTCTAAGTATATATACAATGATATATTCTTCTATTTTCAACCAATGATATTGGAGTTTATTTTTTTTGTGAACCATGAGATCATCTAAGTATAAATCCTTAATGAAGGACGGGCTTCTATTTTTTAACTATTTTGTTGAAAAAAAAGTTTTTCTTTAATATGGAATAATGTTTTATTTACGAATGATGGGGAAAATATCTAGATATATATACAAAAAAAATATTTTAGGATGAATAAAAAATCATCATTATTATCTTAGAATAATGAAATGTCATTTTTTAACTCATAAGATAACCATATTGAAATAATTGACTCCATTTGGTAAATATTTGTAGAAATTTTAATATTATTTTACAAATATCAAGATATGAATTCATAGAATTTTTTCAATGAATAAATTGTTTTTTGGGAAGGGTTATCCTCATTTGAGAAAGAAATTAGACACACATAATGACATATACAATAATTTGATAAAATCAATTATTGTTGTTTTCATTTAATTAATTAATTATTTATTTATAAAAGTTATTGATTTTAAAAAATATAATGGAATTTTTACATAACATAATTTTTACTATTAAATGAAAAATATATGATGAATGGTTATTATTTCAATACAATCAAAACAGAGGCAATATTTCCAAACATAATGTGCATGTAGAAGATCCTCCTAGTTTTCAATTTAATAAACATAAAAGTAAAATTTATTGAAAAAATGGTAATCATGAGGTGTTTTAGGAATTTTGAGATGTATTTCATTAATATATTTTTAAATTTAAAATTAATTTCACTTTTATATAATATATATAAAAATATATACATGAAAATACATTAGTATGATTTTTTTGGATTACAATGATTTTGGAATGAAGATGGTTTCTTTACAACATAATGTCATTTTTCTTTGAGTAATAGAACTAATTATTTCAAGTGAAATTATATATTTTTAATTTTCCAAAAAATTAAATTTAAATATTTACTTACATATCATGAATATATGTTTTACATAGATTATCATCATAGAGGCCACATTCCACTTACCCCCCTTTAAAAAAAGTTATTTATTCTAACTAATATATTGTTTCCATTGACTGCACAACCTCAATAAGAATCATTAATGCCTAATCATCTATATCTCTGGATGGGAAAATTTCATCAACTTTTACATTAAAAAACCCATAATGAAAATCTGATACTTCCCAGAACAATATTCCCAAACAAACAGAATAATTCCCTTTTTAAGAATATTATTTCAACCTCAATTAACATGATCCATCCCCCAATCACCATTGTGCGTACTAATATAATACTTAACAAATATTTCCAAAACATATACTGATAAACCACCTAATATAGATATGAATCACCCACATTGGATCAGTAAATTATTATTTAATTTAAATTTATTAATATTTTATAATTATTTAATTATTTTATTACTAACATATTCTTATTTGTAGGTGGTTCTAATTTATTATCTATTACTACACACAATATCCATAATATGATGTAGTAATTTTTATGAAGGACCCCATAACACCCTGAGAGGGGAGGGGTGAATCAGGGTGTCAAATTTATCTTTTTAAAGTTGTGGATCTTATTCCCACTTTTGTAGGAACTTGTTATATCTATCAAAAAAATAAAATCAAGGAGTTGACACAACACTTTTACATGGTTCACCACAGAGGGCGATTTCCGAGGATCATTTACGATAGTGTGTCGGTCATACCAAAATCCATTAATTTTCACTGGTTTATGAAATACATGTTTTGGTCATAGTCACTATGTTCCAGGCTCACTACCATTACAGAAGATCAAGGATAACTCAATGTGTTCCTTGGGTCACTCCCGTGGACTGTCCCTGGCTCGCTGCCTTTGGTGATGTCCCAATCAGTTTATGGACGTGAAGGTCTCTTCAATAGATTTTCATTGAAGTCTTTGTCTCTACATAGCACGAGACTATGCTTGCATCAATGTCCTGAATTTATGCTCTTGACCACATTGAACCACTGAACCAGATAATAAAAAATGGGAAAACAGGTTATACTAAATATTTCACGCAACTCCTATCCTTTGCACCAAATATATCCCTTTTGTGAGAAATACTGGATTTTCATGCATAATATATTTTTCACAACAACCTTCTTTACGTGCAGATTTACACACAATACCTTTTTTGCACAGCTTGGCATTATTTTCTTTGCTTGGAGTTTTTCGTCTAACCTCAAATTTTTCGCACAGTGGCTCTGTTTTTTTGCAGCATAACTTTTTCCATGTAGGTCGAACATTTTTTGGCAACTCAGACTTTTTCATGAAACTCCCTTTACATAAAAATTTTATTTGCATCAGACCTTTAATTTTCTCTATGTATTTAACCATATGGAATGAGGGGGGTCAACTCTTATTTATAGGTGTCTCTGGATCCCACGCACAAAACCATTGATGGCATGACAAAACCCCTCATTTGGTGCGTAATATTTAGCAGATGTACCGTTTTTCTCACACATCTCTAGATTTTTGTTCAGCCCACGCCTTTTCAATTTTTCAATGTTCTGATTCCGAAACTCTATTTGCGCCAAAAACCTTGCTCCACTATTTCACGCACTATGATGTTTTTCGTGCAAGTTGCTGTTTTTCACACACACCTCCCTTATTTCTCACACCACTTTCTTTTTTCACACACCTCCTCATTCCAACAACCTATGTCTTTATTTTTCCGATTTTCAACCCCAAAAATTTGGCAAAAACTCGGAAATGGTTCCACCTACAATAATGTTGTCTGCTTGAACTGTATGACCAGTTAACTGGCACACATTCTGAACTTCCACTAAGGATTGACAACAAACACAAACCACACTTCAATTCATGCATAGAATAACCATGGTTCCAACATTTTAGTTGAATGAAATAGATCTTGGCAGACTATACTTAATATTAAAAAAGTGTAGAAATCACTGGAAATAATTTAAAAGATTCATGGGATCTCTATACAGATATACTAAAATTTTACTGATTGAACCATTCACATAGAATAAAGTTGATTCTGATGTCAAAATAGAGTTTGCGATGATTCTTAACTGTTATTATATTTTCATTTTCATTTTGAAATTGTTATATATTATATGTCAATAAAATATTAATTTTTTTCATTGTAATCAAATTATTTCATATAATGACGATACTAGGGTGGTGTGTTTTACATTGTATTCTATGTGATAAAGGTCATATAACTGTGTTTCATTTTAGGTGTGGATTGATATAGTTTTTCACATAATGGACCATGTTTATTGAAGAAGTTATCTAAATTTTTGTAAGTATTTTATAATGACTTACTCATATTATAATAATATTGTATAATTAATTGATTTATGTTATTCTCAATAATTAGTTCAGGTTATTAATTTTGATTTATAAAAAATATTTTCTTTAATTTTTATTTTAACGCTGGATTGAAGAATGATATATAATAATAATGTCATAAATTTAATATTTTCATTCTATCTGACACAAAATTGTTCCCAATAGTGTAGAAAAAATGGTATACATATATTACATCTTTTCATATTTATATACATATCAGATTAAAATATTTTTTTAGTATCTACTAAACAGAAGTGAACAAAAAATATAATTTTTATATATGAGATCTAGTACATCATGCATTATTATGTTTCTTATTACACATGATAAGTTATGAGAAACAAGTTATCGAATATATAAAATAAATAATTTAATGATTATTTAAATTTTAAATAAATATAACTAAAAAATGAATATACATTATTATAAATAATTTTATTTATTGACTATGATTATTGTTAAAAATAGGATAATGATTTATATGGAATTTTTTATCCTAATGTCCATTTATATCCGGAATTACATCATGAAAAATTTGGACATTTCCATGATTGGATGGGAAACAAATTTCCCCTTAAAAGTACTAACATTGATCATGTACAAGAAACTCGTCCACTTAATCATTCATGGAGAAGTGTTATGATTTAACTTGGAAATAAATATATTTTAAGAATTATGAGATTACATATGCATATTGATTATAAGACCCATGATTTCAAGAGATATTTATTGATAATTTGATGCATTGAATTTAATTTCAAATGTATCATTTTCTCCATTTAGACAAAATATTTATACTAAACCATATAATGGTTTTGATAAGGATTGTGATAATAATGAAGATAGTTTGATAAATGTTTTTATAGTGTAGATTATTCATTTTCTCTATGTGGATCACTTATTTGCACAAAACCATCCAAACATGATCATCATGAGAGTGATAATGATGAATATTATGGGAATATTGGTGATTTTTTAGATGTTGGTCATTGTGTCCAAAAAAAAGAAGAGGACATTGATAATGATGGTGGTGGTGGTAATTATGTTTGTGTTGAAGATGATCCTTCTCATCATTTCCCATCATATAATTTATTGTAATAGAAAGATAATTATTGTTTAAATTTTATTAATGTATTAAAAATATATATTCTATAAAATATATTAACGATACTGAATATGAAATGAAATAATGATTAATTAATCATTAATTATTATATATATGTTCTCATGACTTGGATACAACTTAAATATTTTTATTTTAAAACTAATTATAGCCGTTAATATATTTTTATATGTTAGATATGATTATAGATAATTCTTATTTTGAATTATATATTTTTTAATTGATATAAAATTTTATAATATATTGACATTGTTGATGAATTTTTACTTTAGTTTTTCAATATGAATTTTATATGTATAACCAATATGTAATATATAATTATATTATAGGTGGAGAAGTATGTATTAATATAGAAATATATTTTTATCCATAAACTTTCCTTATAATAAATTAATATGTATAAATTTATATATCTATTTGATTTATTTTATAAAAGAGATGTGTTGAAATGTGTGTTTTTAGAAGCCTTGGTGTTTGATGAACACAAATGGAATGAATATGGTTCATAATTAAAATATTCTATGTAAATATTCTTAATATTATTATGAAATTTAATGTATTTACTTATATAAATAGTGTAATAATGAAAATTATATGTTTTAATATTTCCATTTTTTAATGTTTTTAATTTTCCAATATTATATATAAATATTTAAAAAACAATTTATCTACCATCTAAAAATTTATTTTTTGGATTAATTACTCACATTAATATGAAATTATAGAAATTAATATTTATTTTAGTTTTAAATTCTTTTTCTTCAAGTGTGATTATTAATTAGTAAAATGAAATGGAAATATAAATGAGTGACTTAGGATGTGTTTGTTGTTTTTTAATAAGAAATTATTTTGGTGAAATATTTTCAATAAATATATTGAAATTGATTAAAATTAAATAGTTTAAATAATTTATAATTTGTGGAAAGAAATGGTTTTAATGATGAAACTATTTAATGATGATAGAAATTATTATTCAATACATTTTTAATGATTTATATTAAATTAATGATGAGTCATTTTAGTTTTTTAATTATCAAATATTTTTTAGAATTGTTAGGTGATTCCTTGGAAATATTTTTTTGATGAAATGATTTAATGATGAAATGGTTATGAGTGTGGATGTTGTTTTAATGATGTATATTTTCTTAATAAAGAATATATGAATGTTAAACATTGATTAAATTATTTAATAAATTTTTGATTCAATGTTTTAATGAAAATTGATTGTTGATACTACTACTTAATTAATGAAATTTAATGAAGAAATAATTATATTTATATCAGTAATCATCTCTATTTCGAACCATTATTATGGAATAAATTCAAATTATAAAATTACATTGAAATGGTTTTAATGAAATGGTTATATGATGTATCATGTTAAATATCATAAATTAAATTAATATACAATGTATGAATATTAATTTTTTTGATTTCATATTCATGATAGTTATATAATATAAAATGTAATTTATATGTTTCAGTATTAGGTATAATTTTTTCCCATAACTATTTCCTTAAATAATGGTATGATATTTTTTTTAAAATTATTGATGGAATATTATAAATTTCAATATTTGAGTGGTGTTCTAATTTTGAAACATTTTTGGGTTCATAAAGATTGTTGATATTGATTTGGATTATTATAACTGTCTGGATTTTATATGGGTGTATCGATTTGATAGGGATATTTATATTTTTGTATGATATATATACTATAAATTTGACTAATTTTTATGGTGAACGTAGTTTTTTAAATCATATAAAAATTCATGTATAATATCAATCATTTTAGGTCTGATTTTTATTATATTTTATAACATTATATAGAATCATACATGAATATTTCAAAGATTAGTTGGTTATGTTTTTTCAAACTAATTACAAAATGAGTGTTTTCATGAGTCATTTTTTTCTATTTTATTTAATAAATGTAATGTTTTAATAATTTCATAGTCTCAGTTTGCTATTTGGGAAACAATAATTTTTGTTAATGAAATATAACCCCTATCACCATGTATTTAATTACTGTGACTATAGGATAAATATATTAATTGTTTTTAAATATAAAAAACTATTTTTTTAAATAGTCATATTAATATGGATGAAGAATATAGATTTCTAATCCTTTTATAGTAATAATTTTACTAAACCATTAACATATCATCCTTATAGCCATGGTTTCTGATTTCAATGTGACTACAAATACATTCAGAGAGTACCAATATCCATGGTTTTATAAAAAATGATTATACCTTATAAAAAAGTTTTTCCCAATATAATTATTATTCATATCTATTTCTATATATTGAATATGTAGTAGTGAAATGTCCAACTATTAAATGTAAAAGGTTCTGAACATTCCTAAATTAAAAGTCATTATTTAATAATTTTTAAAATCCCGACCATAATTAGAAATACCATGTATGATAAGTGGGTCTTATATTCATTATATTATATTCAAAAGTTTACTTAAAATAGTATTTCACTTATTTGATTTAAAATTAATAAGATGATGTTATTTAGGGAAATAATTAGAGATTTAAAATAAATATATTTTTTAATTGCATAGTAGGTGGATAATAATGATGATTAATGTCATAATTATGTAATTTTCATTAACAAACATAATAGAAAGAACATTTCATTTTTAAATATAATTATAAATGACATTATTTTAGAATATGGGAAGGCTAAATAGATAACAGTATGATTTTGTCACTGTAATGATACTGTTATTTTTTCATGAATTATATGTCTCCATTACAATTTTCTAGGGAAAATGGTTAGGTTCCACTTATTTTATATGAAATGATAACATTATGATATATTTTACATGAATTAGATTCAGTAATTTTTATGTGCTTGCGAAATTGAACAAAAAATGATTGTAAAAATGATTATATTGTTTTACACTAATGATTGTGAATAGTTTAGTTTTAATTAACATAATAATATTTTTTATATATTAAATATTAGTTACGATGACCCTAGAGGGTATGTACACCCAACTCTCTATGTTATATCATTTTCACATCCCCAACTCTATCACTATTAAAAAACAATACACGGGTCACCATATGACATAATGAATTTTTCCATATAATTTAGAGTTATACAAATAGCCTAGATATTCCAAGAATTTATCATGGGTATAAAATACACATGGAATAATAAAAAATTATAACATATCAGTAACATAAACATCTATAAAACTACGTGAACATCACTATTGGGTAGAATAATTGTGTAAAAACCATGGTATTAAAATCACAAAATTCAATAATTTTATGATGTCATCACATGGAGGACAATAATATACCATAAAAGTAAAATTATATATGTTTTATTATATATATAGTAAATATAAAAAACAAAAAAATGACAATGGAGTCTCACTTACATGTCTTCAATTTTAACTTATAAATTTCTCCATATAATTTCTAAATAATGTTATGAAGATCTACGTCCATTTTAATTTCCTACATTATAAAAATAATATTTAAATTTATAATGAGGAAATATTACATGGTTTTGGAATGAAACATAGTAGAAAAAATAATATAGTGTCACAAATTTATACTTTTATATTTCTTTCATTCATGTGATGTATAAAAAAGGAAGTTGTACACATCCGAAGATTAAAAAATAATAAATTATCATGGAATCAATAATCCACCATGATGGTTGAGTTATTCATTGAATAAAATGTGTTTTAATATAAAAACCAATTTTGAATGGATAGTTTAAAGGATTTTTGGAAGATATATCTGAAATAGTCTTCCATTTGTGTGGAAATGATTTTACCTAGTGTGATAGATAATAAATCCATCAAATATCATAATAATGAAGAAAATTTATCAACCCTCACAGTTAAGAAATCTGATCATACTTATAATATTAGTGAAAATAATATCAATCATCTCAATTGTGGAATACGATCATATCTCTCTGAGTGGTTATGATATTATCATCTATCATATCTACGTTCGTGAATTATACACAATAAATGGTGAACTAGATAACAACAACTTCAAAAATCGTAATCAATCATACCCATATTAATGCCAATGGGTTATGAACTATATCAAAAGTGGAAGAAAATCATAGCTATTTTAATAGATCTATATGGAATGGAAAAATAAATGAGTGGAGAAACTATAGTTGAAAAATATTAAAACAAATTTCCTCTAAATAATCTATAAATAACCTAAATGATATGATATCATGATAATCCCATAAGTTTTCAGAGTATAAAATATAAGGCAGTAGAAAGATAATTGTTTGATATTTAATATCATATAATAAAAATAAATAGAAAATTGAAATAAAAATATGTAAAAAGTTATGTATATATATTTTATTAAGGAAAAGATCATAATACCTGAATACTACTTATTCAATAATACCTTACAATTGACTAAATGTCAATAAGGATTTTTAAAACATTTCAATGATATCCCCATTACAGATATGAAATTTTCCCTTAATATATGCCTTATGTATGAATATCAAGGCTTATATCCCCAGATGCCCGAGATGATACATTATCATATTTTATAGGAATATATAAATTAGAAACATTATTTTATAACCCTAAAATCCCTTCGCACATAAAATTATAAACTATTTACTTTATTAACAAAAAACATGATATTATTGACCGGAAGTAGATCAATATTCATCAAGGATTCCCTCAATCTCGTAGGATTAGAAATGAAAAGATTACAAATTAAAATTATAATATCTATATAATAAAATCCTAAAAAAACAAATTCTTTGAAAAACATAAAAAATAGTTGAGTTGTAAGATACTCTCAACAATTAGTAGATTCACGACAGTGTCACCAAATGATTATTGCATCACACAACCAAATTAAATTAAAATTATTTTATATATTATAATCATCATATATACATATGGTTCATTAACAAAAACTATTGCAATGAACTCCATAATTCAAATTATATTTACATCAGAGTAAGTTTTAACCACATTTTTATGTTTCCTATTTTTGAAAAAGGGAACGTAGAATATATCACTATATTTTAATCAGCTCAACCCATTAAATTTTCATTTCATGAACTTCTAGTAAATGTAACATAGAATGAATTCTAGGATCATTGAATTTTTATATGGTCCTTCTAGAATCCTCATGAATTATAGTTAACATATTTTCATATGATAAAAAAATAAAAAATGAAAAATATAATTGAGTTGTGGAAAATTTATACGATGTTTGTTGAGTTTTTTAGAATATATTATACTATAGATAAATAATCTCAACAATATCTTGGACATATATTACTATAATTTTTTTTATTATGTCAAAAAATATTTTTTATTCATACCTATTTCATTCAAGGGAATTATATTCTAAAATTATGGAAATTTTGTAATGTACTTAATTAAATTATTGATGATATTAATGTCTATTCAATGGAATATATATGATAATTTTAATGAAATAAAACATTTTATTGTCATGGTTTGATATCATGAATGTTTGTTAAATAATACAATGAATTCCATGGAGGAATGTCAAGAAAGAAATTGACGAGGATATACATCTACAAGGAGAATATGAAAATTTGTGTAGAATCACAATACCACTAGTGGTTATTGATTGATTACTTTATTTGAAGAAACTACACCATCCAGGTGGTTAGATAGTGTAGTTATTATAGACCTATAATATTTTCATTAGATATTTGGTGCGTCGGACCAGCTACCCAATGGACCATATTCATCAAGTAAAAAATTCATTCACAGGAGGAAGAAATAGAACATAAATACTAATTAATGATATTTACTGACTTTTATTAATTATAGTATATTATTATACCTATTAGATAATATTAATAAGCTTCTATAGTGTGTTAGAATATCTACATTGGAAATATCTAAACCAGTTAACTACAACAAAATAATTTAATACATGATCAACGATCAATGTTTTTTCAAACTAATGGGAAAAGCTCTATATGATCCTCCCAATGTTATCTCAAGAGACAACTATAATTTCACTTCAATATCCAATGCCCCTTATGATAATTTTTCACTATCTATCATGTTAATTGTACAAATCCTTATGAGATAAAAAGCTTTATCCTTTTAATATCATTCCATCATGTATTCATCCTCTATTCTAATTTAATTCAATAATGGGTTATCAAAATTGAAAAAATGGTGGAAAAGTTTCATGGATACAAAAAATGTTCATTTTAGTGTTATCAATGTTAATTTTTAGGATGAGTTTCTTGGTCACCACTATGATAAATGCATAAATATAGAAATATTCAAATAAATGGTACGTAACATATAATTTTTTTTGACATTACTGTATCTATGTATGTTAATAATTAAAATTTACCATTTGAAATTGATATAATGTTTAAAAATAAAATTCACCCCAATTAAGGAGATCTTTCACCAACTAATAATATGTATCCAATAAATCATTATAGTATTATTTAAAAAATATAATTGTGTTCAAAATTTTATTTTATATATTAGTTGATTTCAATGTTTAATATTTTAATTAAGGAAAAGAACACTTATTACGATTCTCATAATTATAGTGCCATTTATTATTCAAATTGGAATAATTTCATGATATCATTTCTTTGTAACTTAGTTGAACCATTCTAGAAAATAGTTAGGCTTGAGTATATTCCTTCTAAATAAGATAAATATAAGTTGACAACAAATGATATTATGTAATTTAATATTACTGGAAAACCCATGAATCCTATACATTTTGGATAACAAAATATCAAGACATGTTTTAATATGTATTACATGTATAATATATATAAATATTTATATTAGTCACCAAAAATTAAATCAAAATTGTAAATGATACAATATTATATATGTACAAGGAGATATTTAGACGTTTTTTTATATATCCAAATGAATCAATTATATTTTTTACACAGGGTAATAATTTATTTAGTTTCCCTAATTATTTTAGTGATGAAATTTTTTTATGAACATTAATAAGAATTTTAATCTGTGTCTCTCTAATAAATTGATAAACCAAGGTCATTTCTATATTAGAATATGTGTATTTAATGATAATCATGGTTGATGAAGATATCTGATCTCAAAATAATTGAATAATTATATTGATGTGACAATTCAATAAGGCATCCTACAAATGAAAATTTTAAATGAAAAAATCATTTCAAAGATATTCGTGAAGAATCATATAGAGTGGATGTTATGGAATATACTCAAATCACCTGAAAACTAATCAAATACATCCAAAAATAAATTCCTCTAATAGATCCCAAAAAATATAAAAAAATATGGAAAAATATGTGAAAATTTATGAATAAAGGACAATGGATCACATATTCCTTGATTTTATCCTTTAAACAAGAATATTATTTAAAAAAACAAGGAAAAATACTCTCAATGTTAAATCCATGACTATTATATTTGAATACCTGAACTAAACGTCCCAATACCATCCATGTGACTCATGTTAGTAGATCAATATGGAAGAATTTTATAAAGAAATCTATTTTATTATACGTGCTTCTATTTCCTCCAAATCAAATTCTTCTAATATTTCATCCCCTTATTCTTTTACATCATTTTACTCATATATCCATCATTATAAAGACATTAAATATACCAATGATCAAATCAATAATATTTTTAAAAAACATAAATTATTGTAAAAGAAACTTGATATTATATTATATTTTATTGATAAATATAATGTATAAAATCTTAATTAGATTGTATAATAATCCATATAAATAGTATAATTATAAATGTAATATAAATGATCAACATGAATTTAATAATCTCAAATATAAAATCAAAGAAAAAATGATAACTATCTCTAAATTCACCCATGGTGAAAATAATCAGAATAATATTTTGGAACATAATGATATGGAAATTAATTGGATGGTCTTGGTTCCTCAAATCATTGAATTACAAAAAAAATCTATAAAAGCAACAAATATTAATGGGTTTTTATGATTTTTTTTTGAATTAATTTTATATAAAAGGAAATTTAATTTGTCACTTCTATTTCAATACTTTACAAAATGGGAGAAAAAATTAATCTTTAAAAAAGTACTTAAAAATATCATGTTAAAATTATAGATGCGTAAATATTTTCTAGATAATATTATAGAACACATTTTGGTTTAGATAGTAAAACCTACAGTGTTTTCATATATTAGGAATAGTTTAAAAGGATAAAATAAAAAATCTCTCTACGGTATTTGGATATTTGTTTTAGTAAGAAAATGTGTTGATTCCAATAAAAAAAATTTCATATAAATTTTTTTTTGAGGTCACATCACCTTCAATGATAACTCTATGGAATAAATAATCACACCTAGTACAGTGGGTTTTTCTTAAAAAACTCTTATTAAAAATGTTTTCGATGGATTAGAATACAATTTTCGATGAATTAGTTAATTATGTGACATTGATTATTAAGAATAATTAAAAAATAATATCAGAAATAATTTTTTCTAAATAAACTATTTATTATTTATTCTTATTTTATAAATAATCATAATGTTAATTAAATGTCTATTTATGTAAATATTCAAATTCATTATTTCACATGTTAAAGATTCAATTATTTGTAAAATAAGTTTTTTCACTATAGAAAATAATAACTTTCCAAACCCAACTCTTGTAAACTAGTATGATATTTAGAAAAAAATCTCATAGAAGAATTTATTTGTAAATTATTCAAATATATTATGAAACAAAAATATTATATAAAATCATAAATATAAATTTTCTAACAAAACATACAAATTAATTTATCTTCTTATATTTATACATTATTTATTTGAATATATTATAGTTAAAATACATATTGTTTTAAATGTATTTTAATTTACACAAATCAATTGGGAAAATTTATGATCCCATAAATTTTATTCATATGAATACATCATTTGGTTTTTTAAAATATGAAAATGTAAAAAGTTATTGAATTATTTATATTAAAATTGATCATGGAATTAAATTTGGAATTAATAAATTCGATGATTTTTTATTGTTAAAGATATAATCATTTTTTCTACTCATTGACAGCATAGAAAACAAGGATGTATAACAGGAAAAGTCAACCAACCCAAGAAATATCTTGACAATTACTTAAATGAATATAACATTCTTATATATTTTTGGGATGAGTAATTTAATACTATTTTTTTTTATTAATATTATTTTGACAATAATTTCTTCTAATTATTTCCCTTTTGGACCTAGAAAAAATAAGTAACCTAAATTTGTATTTTTAATGATTGTGGTTGTAAGTGATTTTTTATCATCACCAACAACAATCACAAAAAAATATAATAAAAAATATTCAATATAACATTAATTTGTTCTACCACTAAATAATTGAACCCAATATCATTATAAAGTGATATAAAATGTTGGGATAATAAATTAATCTTGTTATTACGATGTTTTAAAAAATCAATATCTCAAACTGTTTTCCAAAAATGGAGTATTAAAATATGGTAAACATATCCAATAAATTGTGTTCAAGTGGAATAATAGTCCCATTAAAATTAAATTTTGAAACCATTCAAAAATTTATATGAGGACCATCCCTTTTAAAAATTCATATGATTTTCTCATGTATGAATTAATCCTAGAAGATCCATTCTCTATATGGTTGATCATCATGAATTATTTTCTTAAATATAACTCCAATATATTTAAAATATCCATAATGATGAAAATTTTATCCCTTTATTGATAGTGGAACTAATGATCTTAATTATTCAAAACAATCCCTACAATCTTTGTATTAACATTAATATAATTTTAGTTTATCAAAAAGTTTTAATTTGGGAATATATAAATCATATTTTTGGTAAAAAGCATCTTAATTTATTTATGAATTGTCTATATACACATTTATATTGAAATTATAAAATCACAATATTAATTTTTTTTGTTTTTTATGGATAAATGAGAAATTAATTTAGAAAGAACATTATATTTGAGTTCCAATTTATTTTAGTTTCTCAAATTTCTAAAAAAACTATTATAATGTTTCAAACTAAAGAAAATACACTAAATAAAAAATAATATTTTTGTAATGGTTATAGAAAAAGAAAATTATAACACCTATGAGTACAAAATGTCTTCAATAATTTGAGGAATCCCATAAAATATTTGAAAAAAATATTTAAATTTGAATGATTGGTAGTCAAATATATATTGCTACAATATATCCTGGAATCATTTTTAGTGTTAACATTTTTTAAATAAACTAAAAAGGAATATAATCTCAAATATTTAAATGTACTTTTTATTATTTAAATAGATCAAAAAAATATGTGTTTAAATTATCTTAAAGGATATTTTATTGAATTTAATATTTTTTCTAATGAAAAATTTAATAGATTTAATCAATATTGGAAATGTATAATTGGGTTAGTCCACGTATTTAGAAAATACGTAACTTGATGGAGTTGAATGAAGAAAAAATCATTATCATATTCTATAACTGATGCATAAAAAATTTGATGATATTTTTTAACCAAAATAACATAGACAACAATAAGTACATAAAAAATGAGATTATATTTGACCATAGAACAATTATATTATATAACTAATTTTTCTAGGAATGTCATTTAAAATCGTATCCAATATTCTTTCAATAATCACATTCAATGTAGAAAAAAATTATGAAGAGTAATTTTCTAAATGGTTTATATCCTTTTTGATATTTAATGATAGAATTAAAACACATTGGTATATTCTAAAAAACAATATCCGTTTATAATTTTAATTTTTTTATAGGCGAGTTGGTTATGGTATGACTGCAATGATTTTCACCAAACTATATCTATAATGAGTAATATCTATTAAATATATTATTTTTTCTCATCTTATAATAAAAATATTTCCCATCCTTCCCAAAATGTTAGATTCTATATTTTAAAATTTTTACTTTAACTTATAATATATCATCCCAATATCTCAAATTTTAATTCATTTCAGGGTGACCATTGTCACTTATATTTTGAACATTTCCATAAGATGGATTTTTAATTTTAAAATTTTATAGATATTTATCATATATTAAAATATTAATTTTTTTCAAAAGAACATTTTATTATAATATTTTATTCACTATTTTTTAACTTTATACCTATAAAATATGTTTCATTAATTTTTTCAATAATTATTTTGATACATTATGTATATCTACTAAATATATTTTAATAAAGTGTTTTCTTATATAATTTTAATTATAATATTAATTATGTGTAAAAATTTATAAATATACTTTTATCCCTTATAATTATTTTGATTTTTCCATGAAAAAATGCAATGAAATATATATTTTGTAGAAATTTTTAAAAATAAAAGGAACTCCTTCAATATTTTTCAATTTTATAAATAGATCAATTGTGGGAAAACCACTCTCTAAGGGAATAATGTTTTCAGAAATTGTATATATTAATTTTAATTTTCCATAATCTATTTCATGAATTCTCTCTCTCTATACATTTTCTCTTTTCACTCCTTTCAATTAATTTTTTAAATCTTTTAAAACCTCATATGCTTCTCTATAATTAATTTATTAATGTGTTATTTGGATGGAAAATGATTTTTACATATTTTATTTAATTTATTATATTAATAATCCCTTTTATTTTTTACAGAAAAACATTTATAATTTTTATTGATTTTTTTTAATATCATTTATAAGTGACTACAGTTTGTATTAAAAAAAATTCATTTTATGTTCTAAACATTAAATTTTTTGTTTTTTAAAATAAATATAGAATATAAATTTATTAACAAATAAAATGGGATAAATTTCTTGAAATTATGGGAAGTTTTTTTAATTGAATATTAAATTTGTGAGAAATTTGTTATCACTTTTTTTGTTACTAAATTGTTTCACCAATAGGGATTCATATTTATTTACCTTTTTTCATTCGGAATGTTTTGTTTTTTTATATCATTATTATTTTTAATATATTGAATTAATATATTTTATGCATTGATATCTTTAACCAATTTATATATCAATCACTCTTGATTTATACATGATATATATTTTACTTCTAAGAATTTATGTTTATAATATATTGAGTGATTATTGTAAAAATAAATCAATCATAGAGATATATTCATTAGAAATACAATTTTCTATTTCTAATATTTTCATTTGAGTTAATTTTGCTGTAAAATAATTAAATTTGAGTTATGAATTTTTCAAATTTCATAGATATAATAAACACTATCCAGTGGCCTCATAACAAATTTTTAATGACAGTGAACTATAAATTTTTATGTTTAATGATCGTGGAATAATGTTGGAGGATCAAATAAAGGACATTAAAGGTATTTTTAGAGGATACAATTTAATAAGATCTTATATAGGTCACACAAGGTAGACTATGTAGAGCTATTGGCCATCTTGAGGTGAAATCTAGAATATAATATTTTTTAAAATTCCACTAGCCATCTAGTGGAAGATGATAGTGATTTGAGTCTTGTAACATGTGCACATGTTATTGATTAGAAATATTTGTTTAACTAGTGTACATGATCTAGAAATTCAATAATTGAGTTTCTAGTGGATATGATTAAGGTAAATTCAAATTGAAGTGTATTATTGACTTTGGAGGATATTTGATGAATCCATGAACTATTAGGGATTATAAATATCTTTCCATGGTGTCTATTAATATTAAATAGAAATACCTCTCTTGTTGTTAACCATAATTCTTGGATTTATAATTGGATCACTTATCAATGTTTTTTATAAAAAATATGAAGCTCTTGAGTATCTTCTCAAATTTCTCTTTATAGATAAATATAATTTTTCGTAAATATCTAAGGCTCTCTAATACCATATCATCTCTGTATCTTATATTAATTTTTAAAATCCTTATTATATTTAGGGGAGTGTCTTCGTAATTAGTTTTCATCAAATGATCCCTTCATCTTCTCCTCTCCTTCTACAATGGGATCTCAATACAAAAAAAGTGACATATTAGATTTATTCCTTAAAAATATTTTCAAGATGATAATCAAAACATTAATTTCATGGGATAGGTTTAATGATCACATTCGTGTCCAAGGGGGAATTATAAAAACAACTCAACCTAAGGACAAGCTTGGTAGGGGATCGCATGTTGCTACTATCACACTCCTTTATATAATATTTTTCCCTCCATATTTTAATTTATATTTTTCTTCCTTCATACTTGACAAAAATATTTTCATAAATTTGATAAATTCAATTTTCATTAGGTATTGTAAATTAATTAATATTATATTTAATATTTTTATATGTGCTAGAATTATTTATTTTTTTGTTAATATAATTTAATATTACGAATTTTTTCTTTTCATTATCAATATCTTTTAAGAGATTCATCTTTCTATTTCAATCGTATTCTTACCAACACTGTGTCCATATTTTTTAAATGTAGAATACATTTATATAAATGAAAAAATTTACACTTTGTTAAAATATAAAACTTAACCTTTGAAGGAAAATTGAATGTTTAAAAAATATTAATTTTTAATTTTAATGAAATTTAAAAATATTCCCACATATCTAGTTATATATAATTTCATCTAATAAATAATCTCCTTATTTCAATGATAAATATTGTTTTTTAAATATATCAAACATTTTTCAAAAAAAATAAAATTATTAACATGGATTGAATCATTGTAATACAAAAGGCCAATTGGAATCAAAATTCTATTAATTATATAAATTAAATACCTATTTGGAAGTAAAAAATCATAAATTTTCTTATTCTCTATTAAAAAATTACATGAGGTACTCAATATAAATTAGAAAAAATTATTTTATTTTCATGAAAAAACATATTTAAACTATTATTTATAAATTCAAACATATACATAATCGGAGAGTAAATGCATTTATTAATTTTTAAAATATCCATATAATATAAATTACTATATAAATAAATGTTTCATCAATGAAGAACATTTATCTTTTAGATAAGAATTAATATGTAAAAAAATTATGTTTTCTAATATAAATAATAATTTTAGAATTGAATATATTTTAGTATATTATATAGCAATCCTATAAAGTCTTCATAAGATCCATTCGATATTATTTTTTAATGTTCTCTAACATACTTACTCTAGATTCATTATATATAGAATTTATATTAATGTTGTGATCATAATATCCTTATCTTCTATCTTAAATACAGTGTCTCTTAACTTTTATTAATTGTATATAAGTCATTAATTATGATGTTTTATCACATTGATAATCCCATAGATATCTTGTATAATTATTTAATAATGGTCCATATGATACTAAAAGTCATTCTAATAAATAGTATTGTTTCATATTTTTTATGTTGACCATCAAAAATTTATTTCAAAATAAATTAAAAGGATTTTACATTTTTATCAAGAAAATCATTACATATCTGAGATGTAAAAATTTAAATGATACATTTATTAATTTTATTCTCATTTGAATCATTATTATAAATTATTACAACAAAAATTCAAAATAATTTATTCTAAAAATGATTATTTCTTGATTTTTATCAATTCAGTCACATCATGAAATATGTTTACAAGAACATTTTCATAAATGATAATTTTCTTCATCATTGTAAATATATGTCAATATGTTTCACTTTATAGTGGAGAAATATTCAAAAAACCAATTACATTGAATTTTTTTGTTAAAATAACATATGATCTTCATTTTGATCAATGACTTTTTCTCTTTATGGATTTTCCATTAAATTATCAAGATGGTAAAATTTTATTTTAAATAATTATTTTCTAAATTTTTTTATCATATTTTGATGAAATATAGAATATTATATATATATATATAAATATAAAGACTGTGATTAAAACTGGTCAAATAAAATAGTACTAGAAAATACAAGAGAAAAAGATGAGTTATGATGGACATTATTCATCAGAACAACATGTTGGGGGTTTAATGATTTTAGTATTACAATGATGTAAAACTCATAGTGTTAATGGAGAAAAAACTTATTATGTGTTTATATTTAATTTCATTGTTTTTTTATCATAGAAATAAAACCATTTATGAATAGTAGTTATATAGTGGATGCCTCATTCATCTAGTCTCCATACATTGCCTAAAAATTTCCATTAGTGCTGAACCTTTTTTCTACCAAGGGAATAATCTAGTGTCTATATTCCGGTTCAATTTTATTATCTCATGTGGATTTAATATTTAATTTTATCATTTTTCATAAGATGAAATTTGATATTTTATTGAAAATATTTCCCTATTATATAACATAATGTAACATCATTCAAGTGATAGACTTTATCTTGAGAGGCTTCTGTTAGATCCTTTCAAAATAACAAAAGATGGAAACTCCTTTTTTTGTCAAAAAAATTGAAATGTTTTCATAATTCATGGTAGGGTAAAATAATTATAATTATAATTTCATAACATACATATATATTTCATTCTAATATAAACATAAAAACATTATATATTCCCATATTTTATAGAAAATATAAGAGATAAAGATCTATTATTATTAATGAATCATTATAAACATTTCTTAGAAGTTGAAAAGCATTAACACACTATAATAATATTTTACATTCATTGTAAAATGGATTTTTTGAATGTTTCATTGGTTAAAAACTACTTATTTTCTAGTTTGGTACTTATAAATTATATTTAAATCTATAAAATCATTTGATAATCCAATAAAGACTCAACCTATAAAAACATTCTTTTAAATCCATCAACTCTTTCACATAAAGATAACGTTCAACTCTATATATAGGAATTTTTTCTTTCTAATGACCATTGGAATCACAATGAATATAATTTTTATAAAACTATTTTATAACATACTATTAGAACTTATTGTTGTAATAACATGTTAACATGAAATCTGCAAAATCCTAGAAAAAGAAAAAAATCAATATATAATCATGTTTATCATTCCTATCATGATACACTAAATATTTTCATAGGAAAACCACTTTTTGATTTTATTGGATGATTCCTTACAGTATATGGAAAACCACAACAGAGGATCAATGATCACCAAATGAATGCATGAAATCCTCAATAAAATTATTCCATGGTAACACATGGTTATATAATGTACATCTCATTAATTGATATATATTATTCCTCAAAAGGGTGATCTAGATGGTTATATTAAAATATAATAGCATATATTGTAAAATAATAGAAAATGGAATAAGAATTATGTAATATAAAATAAAATACAACGTAAAACTAACAATTAATATGAAAAATTGGCAGTTATACAAAAACATTTAACATTTCAATGGTTACAAAAGAAAATATATGATAAAATTATTTAATCATAAAAACATTTATTAAGTACCAAAAATAATTATTTTTCTGTGGTAATTCATGGATATAAATCCTTAGAAAATTAAATCATTATTATATGGATCATCAAAAGTATAGTAAAATTAAAAAATATTCTATTTGGAACTAAAAAATTCATTGATGTTCCATTCTTAAAAGTGAATAGTTTTTTTAATAAAAAATAAATGATGAGTTAAAAAAGATAGAACTTTCTTCAATGAAATATTTTCTTCCAATTACATCTTCATTATTAAATTAAAAATGATTCATTTCATGTAATAAATTCCTTTTACTAATATATAGAACTTGTTGTGGACTTACTTATATGTTTTGAAGAATACCATATTTTTTTCAAAAAACTATATATATTTTCAAACTAATTCCTTTATTATGAAAACAAAGATAAAAACATTTTCAACTCTTGATATTTCCTGTATAATGTCACTTTTATATTGATAAAAAATTAATCAATTATACAAAATTATTATCTTTTTAATGTAGGACATAAAAAGTTATTTTTTTTATTTGAAATAACACTTTCTTTTTAATTTTGTTATCAACAATGAAATCATCCCATGGAAATTATGAAATTCCATGGAAATGTTTTTATTGTCATCTATCACTTATTAAAACCATATTTAAATTATGTAATATTGGAATTCATCTCCTTATATATGGATTTATGTTTAATAACTCCACATATACCATTAGTATATTTTTAATTCATAAAATTCATCTCAGATTTTATATATAAATATTATTCTTATATTTAATCTGATTAGAATTATTCATATCCATATATGAATTGTGGGAAATTTATTATACATATATATATATAATATTCCAATCAAATATATTATATTTTAAAAAAAATCTTGATTATACATTATTACAATCATGTGATTAGGAATAAATTAAATCCTGACTCTCCCCGTAAATAGATATATCTAGAAAATAATTACTCAAAAATTGGTGATATAATTTTTTCACATTATAATTTACCCATAAAACATGTATAATTTTATATAATTCCAATATTTTCATAAAATCTATTAATCTTGTTTAAAATTTAAAATTTCGTTCTAAGGGACTATCATAGAAATTATACCATCCACTTTCACTCTAGGTGTCTAATACCTTGAAAATTTTATATCTATCTATTTTAATGATGTGTTATAATATTGTCTTATCATTTGTTATTTTAAATTTAGATAAATAGGTCAAATGTTTTTAGTTTTAAAATTACCATATTTTTTTTCTTGAAATTTTCTTTTCCCAACTTGGAGTTATACATTTCTAAAATTATTATAGAATTTGGAATGTTTTAATATAATTATTTTCATATTTGAAAATTTATCCTCAACTATATCTGTAAAAATATTATCTATATATCTTATTTCATAAACTATAAAATTATTCTTGGAGCACCAATAAATTTATTATTTTTCCAAACAAAATAACCATGAGTTATTTGATACATTTCCTCCTAGGCTATACAGAGTCAAAATGAAGAACGATAAAGTAATTATTTATAATGTATCCCTAAAATTAATAGTTATGAATAGTAATTGGAAAATGCTAAATAAAAAACTGTAAAATTACTATATAATAAAAAATTTATTTATTATTGAATAATATTTCATTAGTCATTTTTAATTAATTTAATTCTAAACTTCCAAAATATATTTCATTAATAAATAATTTTCATAACATCTTGGGAATTAACATTTTAACTAAATTTTTTAATTTTTTAAAAACTTATTTTATTAAATAGATGTAATTTAAAATTTCATCATATAAATATTAGCAGAGAAATTTTTATAATATATCTAAAAAGTAATAATATTTAACTGAATACTTATCATTCTCATTTTTCTGAAACTATTATTTATTTTCATGAAATATGGTAATATGCGGAGAAAATTTATTTTTTAATTTTTATATAAAAATAATATAAGAATATTTATTATAAATAATTTAATTATTAACATAATAGTTATAATTATGCATGATTTTGTATAAGTTAATTTTTGAGCCTAAAAACACATTATTCAAAAAAATAATTTTCTACATTCTATGAGTTTGTAATTTTTTAAATTAAAGAATAATATAATTATTAATGGTTTTAAGGAAATTTTTTATTATATAATAAATAAATAAATTAATTATAATTTGTTGACAATTTATTTAATTTATGTAAATATAGTTATGTGGTTAAAAATGTATTTTTCCAAAATATGTGTTCACCGAATTATGTGCACTTATTTAAAATTATATTTTTTATCTTAGAGAATTTTTATCATATAGATAAGATTAAATATGTTTAAATATAATTAATAATTTATTTTAATATGATTATCTTATTTTTAAGTCATAAATAGCGATATAGAAATTATAATTTTATTACCAAGGTAAAGGTTATGTGAGGTTTACGAGTGGTTAAAATAAAATAAGGGGGAAATAAATACCCATAAACTTTTATAATTACTTTTTCTTAAAAATATTTTTACCATTAATTTTCATAATATAAATTGCAAGGACATTGGGATCTATATTCACATTAATGTAAACATATATTATCAAAAAAATTAAGAATTTATGTGTGTGTCCCTACCCTCACATAAAACTAGCTACTAATTTCCAATTATTATTCCACAACATAACCTCAATATATAATCAAATAATTAATTAAAAAAATATTTATATCCTTCCCTTCAGGAATGATCATCGAAATGCCTCATAAGACTATTATTTGAAGACATAATGTGTAAGGTGAAGGAGGCCTCTCAAAGAAGTGGTATTAATCATAACTCTGACACATCAATTCTATTCCATATTATACCTACTCTATTAATATTGCATCCATAATAAAGTGACTAATCTAGTATTACATATATACATATAAATTTTATTATGATGATAGATCAAACACTTACCACCTATTATCCATCAAATGGGAGATGAAAGTGTTTCTCATTCGTATGCGTGGGTTACAGCATCCCCATTGTGATACAATTCATTTTCCATAAAAGTATTTATCTTTTTTTCCAATTATGATTTATTAAATGTATATATTATGTGTTTGTGATATATTAATGAATTTTAATAGCTGACTTATAGTTTACCATCAAATTTATTCTCTAAATAGAAAAATAAAAACAAGACATGTGCATATATATGAATTATTGTCTTCACAAAATGATATAATTTAATTTTCATCACATTATTATATTATTGGTTGTAAATATGTATATTATATATTTATCTGATATTTATATCATTATAATAATTTTTAGAATAATGAAACCATGACCATTTCTCATGGAATGCAATTTCCAAACAAAAACAAACATGAAAAATGAAGCAATTAACACCAAATATTATCATGATAACAAAAGAATGATTGTGATTAGGTGATAAGAATTAATAAGTAAATCATATATTTTATTATTGGTAAAAATAATTTAATTTTTAAAAAATATTTATTTTAAATGTTTCATATAGGATGTTATATCACTAATGAAATAGAATAAAACTTATATAAAAAGTTTTCTTCACAATCTAATTGATTTACTGGGAATCGTTATGTTTTAATTTCATATCATTAAAGTATATGTTTTATATTAAAAATATCACATATATTTTAATATAATATTGTTCTTTCATTATTTTACATTTCATTATATAATTGTTTACTCTTTATATTCTATATATTCGGAAAGAATATTTTTAAAGAAAACATTCATTATTTCTTACATCAATCATGAATTATTTCTTCCCCAGAAATAAATTCTTTAAAACAATTCAATGAACAATTTTAATTTTGTATAATTATTTATTATATTAATTTTTATCAGTTTAATTTATTTTTATATAATTTTCTAAATGGTGTATTATTATTATTTTCTAAATGATGTACATTTTTTACATCTTATAAAAACAATAAAATAAATAATTTATTAAATGTAAAACGAATTAATGTACTTTACCTTCATATTGAAATATATTTTACTAGAATATTCTACTACATGTTTCATTTATAAATTTTAATTTATATTTTTCCTTAATATTTCTTACATTTATAAATTTTAAATAATGGTTTCAAAATAATTAATTCGTTTTCGTCCCAAAATGTTTTAGAGATGTTTTACATGTACATTCATATTTAGTGAAATAATTTAATTTTTATAATTCTATAATAATACGATGACTTAATAATTGAATATGGATTCATTACATATTTGTATTATGTTTATGATAATTAAATATTGATGAATCCCATTTTATTTTAAGTGAGATACGATTAATTACAATGATAAATGTTTATAAGATCAGGTGTCATATATTTGATTGTAATTTTTATTTTTTATGTGTGGTTATATTATAATCCTCGAATTAATTTGGTGAAGAATAATTTTTCTATAAAGTAAAATGTTACATTGGTGGTTATCTAAATCCCATAAGAGTGTACATGATAATTTAACCACATATCAAAATATGGAATATGTGAGGGTATTCTTAATATTGAGTAGAAAAAGGGGTGATTAGATGAAGAATAATAAGTGATTTAGGAATTTGTGGGTAGAAATGACAAAATATTTCTATTATTATCATTCTCCCACTATATATATCACTATATTATGATATGATATTATTCCAATTTTATGCTCTCATAGATCATGTCCTTCGACACAATTATGATTCATGTTTTATGATCTTCCAATCATTATTCTACGATTCAAGATTATTTTTATTTTTGGGTATGTATTTAAAATATTAATCATATTTTTAAATACCCTAATTTTTATGATATGATTTTGTATGATCATTGGTTGATATCTCGATTATTTTTGCATATAGTGTATATGACATCACCATTTCTTATGTTTCCTTTTATCCATGAAATTAAGAAATGTTTTATATGTGATATGAAAAAAAGGTTTCTAGTTATAATAAACTATTTTGTAGATAATGTAGATATTTAATTTATTATTTTTTATCCATGTTTCCAAAATATATAAACCATTATTGTTTTTACAGGGATCATTCTGACATGTATTGAATAGACATCTAATAAAATTTAATTTTTATTTATATAATGTTCTGGTTGGTATAGTTGGTATCAATGAATAGTTGTTAATTTTTTGGAACTTGGGTGAGAAAATAATTATGAGAAGCCTTATGATTAACATAGATATATGAGACTATCAAATGATTAGTTAATGAAAGGAGATTGGATTTACATGAAAATAAATCCCTCTATAAATATTATAAAATGGAAACTTCTATGAGGAATGATGAGTGGGGCTGATAATGTACACCTGGTGGATGTGATTAAGATAATTCACATTTTCATAATTACACATTAAGAATTATTTGAATAAATAATTATCATGTATTAAATGGTTAAATATAAAAAATAAAATAAATAATATTAGTTATCAATATTTTTATATCATATAAATGATTATCATAACTATATGATTTCAAAATATGATAAATGTTTCTTATAAAATGCAGTTTTTATTCAATAAATCATTAAAACTATATGGATCAATGTTCATAAATAATATGAAGGAAAATTTAATGATTTTACTCCTAAGAATCCAATTCTTTTGGGAGTTAAAATGAAATTTTTTATACATTTTCACAAATTTCATAATCGATGGATTATTAATATTTTTTATAAAAGGAAATGAAAGGAAACTATAATGTAGAGACATTTGAAATGAAATATCCACATTGATTTACTAGGTCCGCTAATCTATTAATAACTAAGTGTCTCGAACCCCTCCCACCAAATATGCCCCTCCTGAGCTGGCAATGGTGAAAGGGAGATAATGACCCATGAGTCCCGCCTGCAGTAGGACCCGGGGTGGTTACTAGCACCAAGGGTATGAGTTTTCTCAAATATGGGAGGCATTACACTTTTATTATTTAAGATCGGGTAATATGATGAGTCAACCATCAAAAGAAAAAGAACAAGTAAATGGAAATAAACAAAAACCATTCCCACATGGGTGTTTAAATTTTTTTGAAACAAAGTACAAGTAAAAGATTGTTCAAATGTACAATACCAAAAAGAAACAAGAGTACAACAAACTGCAACAACTCCAAAGGCCCCGACTAGTAGGGTCCCACACGGCCCTGATAGTCTTCCTAAAAACCTGAAAGCAAATGTAGGGGGAGCATACAAGTATACTCAGTAGGGAAACCTAAAGCTCTCGTGCACAAGTGGGGAGACATCCTAATGTCCCATGAGAACAACAGAAGAAATCAAAACATATCAAGGAATTCTATCCACCCAACCTCACCAGCCACACTCTCCAAAAACACAAAACAACAAATATTAGTAGTATATAAGAACAAGAGTATTGGGTACCCCGCACCATTCCCCACTAGCAAGCTGCTCTTCCTAATGGCGAACGTCCTGACGCTACCACACTCTTCCAACCCGCACACACCTGGGCCTCTAGAACCATGTATCCTACACGCACACACCTGGGCCTCACAACCATGGATCCTGCCCGCACACACCTACGCCTCACAACCATGTATCCCGCCCGCACACACCTAGGCCTCACAACCACACATCCCACCCGCACACATCTGGGCCTCATAACCACGCATCCCGCCCGCACACACCTAGGCCTCATCCCGAAAATTCTTGGGAAATATCAATCATGCCCGAAGAGACTTGGGCTAAAACCACCCCAATCGAAACCTACCTGAAGAGTCTTCGGTGTAATGTCGTCTCAAGCCATCACAACCTATGGAAGGAGGAGCAGGAAGGAGATAGTAACGAAGGGGAAAACACCCTCTCCCATGATATGGGAGTGTTCGGCACTATGTCCTCAGCATGGGTGGGGTGCGACAAAACACAGAGATATAGATATATATCTGTATACCAACCACACAGCCCACCCTATGGATTCTAAATAGAGAAACTGAGCACATTCCTCGGCAAAACTATGTCGAAGCATGCATACAACAAACAACCCTAACCCCATATATGTTTTCATGTTTCAACAGATTTATTTTATTAGTTCCTTAACTACTGGGCAACTATCCATAACCAACCACATCAATCATTCGTAAAACATATCCCTGCCATCCACAAATCAAGTTGGGAAAACACATGAAACACAAAAAACTCCTTTCTTATAACCAACCAACCCCATTGATTATTATTATCATTTCATTACCATTCCCCACCATTCATTAACTCTTCCAATTTTATTTATTATTCACAACACATAGTTCGTTTACATTTAAACCCATCCTCGCAGCCCTACTACCAACCACCATAACCACAAACACATCAAAACCCATATATCATCATCCCATGATATCGTTTACCACAGCCCCGCTTCCCGTCACCAACGTAGCATTCACACCAACCCACAACCAAGCCAACCACAACCCCACTGGTCATCTGATCCACAACAACACACAAAATATCCCCATCACATAAATAAACCCTTACCAGCAACCACATATTTATTATTTCAGTTTTGTTCAACCAGGGTGATCACAAAAGGGATTCCGGATTTTCATTTAATCAGCCAACTTTACGTGATTAACCAATTTCCACATTCAACAAATATTCCATCCTTAAATGGTCTAGAAAGATAGGGAATGAATTAATTCTATAAGCAAAGTCCCCCAATGACCGTGATTTTTAGTAGGCATAAGACTATTCAATTCACAACATAATATCACAAGATATAATAAAGTAACTGCATTCACAAACTTCTCATCCCCGATATATAAGACAATTATTATCTTTATTAAACTGGTTCAAAAGTGTTTCACATAAAAAAAAGGATACCCAACTCGCATGATGAAAAAATTAGAGAGACGAAGGTAAGATCCCTACCTCAATAGGTTTTGATCACAACTCTCCCCCAGATCAGCTTTAGAAGACGTCCATTGGAATCCATCACTTTTTTCAAATCCTGGAAAAACCTCCTCAGGTGGAAGTTGGGAAGGAATGGCTGATGGGAAAGAAACAGGTCTAAGCTCAGAAGTTCAGCCGTGTAATTACGATCTTGTGGCCGCTGACAGATCATAAATCGGAGCTCGGATGATGAAGTTATGTTAGAAAATAGCCTTTGAATCTCTTGGGAGAGCTCTGCTCAAAGGAATGGGGAGGAGAGGAGTTATTGAAAAGGGGGAGAGGACCCCTCCTTTTATAGGTGAGAAAAACAAAAGTACACAGTTTGTAGTTTCTAGTACACGGTGTGTACTCGGCCTTTTCACATGGTCAACACACGGCTTCCAACACGACCTTCAACACGGCATGCGGCCATTAACTGGTCAACACACGGTTTGAGGGTAACACGTACATTGGGAGGGACTACACAACCTTTAGTATGGGTTACATGGCTTGTACCCATTTATTTCACATGGCAAGGACACGTCCTCAACACGGGGTGTACCCGGAGAGGGGGTACAAGGCCTGTACTCACACTACACGACGTGTACTTACAAAAATATTAGAAAGTGTGTGAAAAGTCCATTTTACCCTCCAAAACACTTCAAGACTATCTTTTTGACAAAGGAATGGGCCGGAGTGGTCCGGGTCATTACACAATGAAATGGATTAACACTATTAAAATGAAATTGTTCATTCTCTACACTTGAAAAATCAAAATTTTATCTTCACTGATTATCATTTTGAATGTGTAGTAGATCATTATTGAAATATTATCAATAAAATGAGGCTACATGAAAAAATTAACTCTCCAATGTTCAATGTGAATAAGATCATATTTTTTCAATTATCTTCTTTTATGAAAATGTGGAAGGAATTAATAAATCAAATTTATACCAATGATTAAACATTTAGTATATATATGGTAAATATCAGAAGACTTGTGAGGTACGTTATGTATTACCATGGAAATGGAAAACAAGATTTCTTAATTTTTTGTTGTTTTAAAAAAAATATTCTAATGGGTGTCAATTGTAAGATACTTCATATTATATTAATAAATAATTAAATATTCCTTCAATGTAGAATGATTTGTTTGGTCATCTAAAAATCTCATGGTATTCATAATAACATTATGATTAAATTTATGGAAATTGTAATAGAAAAAATATGGAGGGATGAAATTGGGATATCCTCTAGGCCAAATGTCTGGGAAAAGATTAAATGAAATTTTTATAAGTGTTCTAGAAAACAAATTATGTGCAGGATGGATGTTCACAGGTAAATATATTACATATCTAATGGGAAGGATTTAGTTATTAATGAAAATGGTGACAATGATCCATATAATATAATACCCATATTCTAATGTTTCAAATGTATTTTATGTTGATAATTATACTAACTAATTCTCAAATTTGAGGGATAATGTTGATAAATGTTTTCAGTAACCTCTTATCCATAGTGAAAAAGGGTAATTTCAATAGATCAATGTATCCTATGTGGTATTTCATAAAACATTATTGATAAGTAAGCATACCATCCACTCTATAACTTCTAAAGAACCATTTTTATAAATTGTCTTTAACAATGTTTTTGTATTTATTTACAAATAAATTTTTTGTTATAGAATGTTTTTGATATTCAGAAGTCATACTAGTCCATAATAATGGGGTTATTTTAAATAAACAAGTCTCTTGAACAATTATTTAATATTGAGAAACATCATACAAATAATATTCCAGGAAGATGATATAATTTTTCAAACACTTTATCATATTCAGTTCTATCAACATGACATTGAATATAATCACATTTAGAATATTCAGAGATAGAATTTATTGTTTGCTGTAATTTTACCTTTTAACAATTATAGAATGAAATAAGTTGATGAGACAAAATTTATTGGTTGAATAATATGTATTTTTTTGAAGATCTTTGAAAGAGTAATTTAAGGTCCTGAGTATGTATGTTTTCACAGTTTCTAAAAAATGATTCCATACTGATAAAAAAGTACTCCCAAATCATGAAAAATATAATTATAAAAGATTTTGATAAAATAGTGGATAGTTTTTAATTAATTTGGAGATGTAAGATTATATCTCCATCATAATTGGATTTCCATAGTTTTGTGAATTGCAAAATAATGACCTAAGAAAGACAAATATATTGATGAGTTAGAGGAATAAATCAATAGAATTGAGAGTTTTGTACTGGGATTCTCGTAATGAGATTTTCAAAATGTGATTTTATTATTAAGATGTTCGTATAGGGTTTTTCATATTGGGATAATCTTACTATTATTTCCATACAATTATTTTCAATCTAATAAATGCATACCAGGAAAATCATTCTGATATTTTCATACATAGATTTTTACGGAGGTTTTTTTACAGTGAAAATCATATGTAGATTTTTATACTAGTAATTTCATACTCATATTATCACATTGATGAAATCACAATAAAGTATTCAAAATTAATAGTTAGTATTGGATATGAAACATATCATATTAAAATGATATAGAATCAGATTGTAATAAAATGAAAATGAAAACATATAATAATGGGAATATAAAGGAAAAAATCATAATGAGATGAGAATGAAATAGATTGTTGGGTGATGATAGAGAGACATATTGTAAAAAAGGTAATTATATAACAATTTGATGAATTAAAACATGAATTCCAATTCCGATTATATCTCATAGAAATCTATGTAGAATTGAATAAGTCTATAATGTCATTTAAATGTAAGAGATTTATAGATTTTTGAAATTTTAGGATGTTGGTAATTTTTCACGTTTCTATCTTTTCTTATAAGAGTTACCTATAAATACATGCACTTGTTATTTTTATCATTGGAAACTTTTATATATGCACTAATTCTGGATGGCTGGACAACTAAAAGTGAAATTTCTAAAAATAATGAATAACAATTGTACTATTCATTCTATAAGATTTTCAGTTTTGTATAATGAAGAATGAGTTCATCATATTGATTTATAATCCATTTATGAAAATCAAATCATGCAGTATCATAATCATAAAATTGGATCCATCAATATCATATCGTGAAAATAAGATCCACCTTTTTCATATTGAGAGAATCAGATCCATAATTATTTTATTGAGAGAAACATATCCATAATAATCGTATCAAAAAAAATCAGATCCATCATTATCTTATTGGGAAATTCAAAATTTGGTAAATCAGATTCAGGATTGGACTATGAAATTGTGGAGTAACTTCCACAATGTATTTATTATTTTATTTGTATCAATAGTTTTATAAGGAAAAATTCAAAACATATAATTGTCATTATTATCATTCGTATTAGTAGATAGAATTTGTCTAATGGGATTGTGATCAAGTTATATTCACTTCTTTATTATATTGAATTTACATAGACCTATAAGTGTGGACATGGCAAGGATGTAGGCTATCACACAAAGGCTGATCCATTTATATATTGTGTGCTTTACATTCATTCCTAATTTTTCATTGATGAGTATTTACTCAGTGAAGTTATATTAATAAATCTCAATAGATGTCAACAATAATATTTTGAAATGTATTATACCTTTTAAAGAGTTTAGAACTAAATAACCCCCCTCCCCCACATGTTAGTTTTTATTCGATCTTCTTTAACATCTTTTGGTATAAGTGTGTCGAATTCCTTGTTGAATGTTTATCTTGGACTATATCAATTCGGAAAACTGTAGAGGAATACCTATATTTTATGAAAGGAATTTTTAATTATTGGAAAATATAATTATTAATTTTCTCGAATCTCTTGGGCATGAAGTTGTTGATGCTGCAAATATTGGTTTTCCAGCTATTGAGAAATACAATACTATGAAATTTATTGATAAAAAATATAGAAGTTGATAGGATGGATATCAATTAAATACTTATTTCCTTATTTGAGAATGATTATCATATAGTGATGGGTCAAAAAACATCGAAAAGTATATGGGACAAGATAGAAAGTGTTTTTAAATGGAATACAAATGTAATGGAAGATAAGATAAAAACTTAGTATAGTATGTATGAAGACATCAGAATGAGTGATGAAGAAATAATTGATGAATACTTCACCATTGAAAATGATTTTTTGCAACAACAATGGATTTTTTAATATCATGATGGATTCTATAATTTTTAATAAACATATTAAAAACATTTCCATCATGTTTGACTCTAACCATTTTTCTTCATAAGATAAATATAATTTAACTCTTGATTAATTTTATTATTTTCTTGTTGCTTCTGAAATTTGGGATGTTACAATGTTTAACAAGAATATGATATATAA
Organism: Viscum album; assembly: GCA_963277665.1. Classification (NCBI taxonomy): domain Eukaryota; kingdom Viridiplantae; phylum Streptophyta; class Magnoliopsida; order Santalales; family Viscaceae; genus Viscum; species Viscum album. Next base: position 553,649,077 of record OY728123.1, read on the forward strand.
AATGGATTTTTATGATATGATAATGTTTTGAATTTATAATTTTTTAGTTGTTGATTCATGATACTCCAAAGATAAACAGTTTGATAGGTTGAATGAAAAAATCTTGTTTCTTATATCCAAGATCTATAAAATAATAAGAAGAATTTATGGAGGTAAACATCCTATAAATAAAATTTAGTGTGCTTGGATTGGAGAAATTTCTATTCATTCTCTGAAAAATGATTTTGGATAATAAAACTTTGATTTCAATTGAAATACTTGATGGAATAAATAAAAATAAGAATAAATAGAAAAAATTCATGGAACATATATAAGAAGAGGTTTACTAGAAACAAAATAAGAACATTTAGCATGAAATTTGAATTAAACTCAACCAAAAAAATCTATTCAATGATGAACATTCATAATAATTTAAAAAAATTATTACAGATGTTGAGAGAAAAAATTCCTCAAAGAGTGAAGAAGGTGGTTAAGAATATTATAGCGAGTTTCAACAAATAATAGAACTTTTTTAATGTATAGATAAAACCAAAACACTAAAAAATGAAATCATAGTAAAGATGAAATATTATGAAGAAGGTATTATTGGAAGAAAGTATGTCCTCAATTAGAAGTATGAATACATTTTATAAATTTTATGTTACAATCATAGAATTTCAGAACATGGAATGTTGATTTACATTCATAATAAGAATATATAATTTATGAAAGAAGAGATTAAAAAATTTCAACAAAAACTTCATGAGTATGAAAATACTTTTTATAATATGAATGAAAAAAAAAACAAAAAAGCTTTAGAATTGAAATATTTAATAAATAAATTTGATGATAATGAACAACATGAGAAATAAGTGAAATCATCTCTTACAAAAATTAATGTTTCATCTAATATTTTTTATAGTTCAGGATCCGAAGAAATTATTGGGAATACATGGGTGGGGAAAGGATGTAAGAAAAAAAATATAATTTACAATAGTAGAAAAATATCAACAAATATATATTGTCTGCATCCTGAGTATGTTATAGTTGAATAAATTTACCAACCTCAATAATGTTTCATTATAGAATGCTGTCATTCTAATATAAAATAAAGATTTTATGGTTATTACTTGTGTTATAGAATATATGGTCATATGGATGGTAAATATTGTCACAATATATCATTACCTGAAATAGTGTTTGATAAATGTTGAATAAATATTGAAATTAGATTTAGAAGCTTTCTTGACATTCAGAATAATAAAAAAGAGAATTTTCACGATGTTAGAAAACTAACAATAATAAATAAACTAAAATTTAGAGAAGAATATTGTGGAATAAGTTTTCAGGATGATCAAAATTCAATAATATGTATGAAACTATTTCTAAAACAAGATTCTTGTGATACAAATGAAAAAATGTTTTAAATATGAATTGATAGGGAAGCACTATTTTATTGAAGATTATTTGAATAAAAGTTAAAAATAAGAGACCATGGATACTTAATTTAAATTTTTATTTGCATATAATAGGTGATATAAAAATATTTATACATGATGAATGTCATTATGGAGAAGTTTTTATCTTTTGTCATGATAGATCCTTAAAAATATGAGAAATCAGAATTAGAGATATTAAATCTGAAAAGATGAAAATTAAGGGAGTTGTATTTTTTGATCCAATGTAACATAACATAATTAGTAGATGTAAAAAAATTTAATCATGGTAAATAAGTTGATTTAATAAAATATTTTCCTTGTCATAATGGGAAATTAGTTACAATAATATAACAAACTATTGGTAATCTCTTTCAAATAATGGAATTCCATAACTATTGTTACATGAGTGGTAAAGATGAGAATAAATTTAACTGCAGACTTGTCCATACTAGTTAAAAAACCAATTAAATTCCGAAAGTTTATGCGATTTTGAATTATTATAGAATTTAAATCAAAAGATAAATAAGATTTCATTACTTACTAGAAAGGAAATATGATTGAAAAACGTCATTATAGAATTAATATTCAATCTACTAGAAAACTTCAGCATATTATTTTTAATATATGTGATTTTATGGGACATAAATAAAGAAATTGATCATTGTACATTATCATTTTTATTGATGATTTCACTTAGATTTAAAAAAATAAAATTTAGAAAGCACAAGATCGATACTATTGAAATGATATAATTATTTAGAAAATATTTTGAGAATTAAATGGGAGTTTCTATATAGAATTTTAGAATAGATAATGTCAAAAAATTAAAAATAGTTACATTTTAAAAATATATTAGAAGTCATGGTATCAATCATCAGTATAGTGATCCCTATACTCCATAAAAAATGGAGTAGCAAGAATAAATAATAGTTATTTAGTGGTGATGGGAAGAATTATGCTAGCAGAATAGAATCATTAAAAATTTGATTAGAAATTTGTATTTAGTATTTTTTAAATGTTTGAAATAGATTCTTGATGACAATAAAAACTATCATGAATCCTTTTGAAATGTGTTATAATAAAAATCCCTCATTGAAAAACTTCAATTTTATTAGATGTCTATGTTTTCTAAAAAATGTAGAATCAATATTTTAAAAAGTTGGATAGGAAATATGAGGAATAAACTTTTATGGGTCATTGAAAAATTGGGTTAAGTTACAAATGATAAAAAATATGATTAAAAATGTCACTTGACTTATATAATTTGAAGATAATTGAAAATTAAATTTTTTTTAAAAAATTTCCTATGAATGGAGAAGAGGACAGACTATGGATTTTGAAAAATAGTGAAATAATTCAAAACATCCTTATCATGACTCATATGAATCATGTTATGAGGAAATTTTAGTTGGGAATGAAACATTGTAATTTCCTACCATGAAAGAACATATCGAATTCCAATAAATTATCAGGTATTAGATGGATCTATTTTAGAGAACAATAATTTTTAGATTACCAATGATGACTTCACATATCTCAATTGTAGATCTATAATTAGTTTCAAAATATATTCAACACTAAAATGGGCTATTTCCATGAATGAAATGTGGGATTTGACTATGAAAAGGAAATATGGGATGTTGTTTTCGGACTAGAAAATAAATATTTTTCAGAACCAACTAGGTTTATAGATATATGTTAAATAAATGTAACCCCCTGACCACAGTTACCCAGAGTCGGTACATTATTACATAACATTGGAATGATCACAAAAGATCATGTATCGAATTACCGGTTAGAATAGTATCCTTGTAAACACTAGATACATTCATAAATGATACATTACATCATAAAGAGAAACCAAGAACAACATCTTGTCTCCACACTCATATCCCCTTATACTATCCCTGCAGGTCATTGGTAAAATACTTTTCACATCCTGGGAAAAATAAAACCTAGAAAGGGGTGAGCTCAAATGCCCATTAAGGATAACAATATAGCATAATCTTTCACAAATAAGTATACAAATTTAAGGTAATGTATAACTAAAACAGAATCCTTTTAAACTTTAATTTCAGCATAATATGTCAAAAATAAAATTAAATAATTCCATTTACTTATTCACATGGATATTCTACTAGTCTAATAATCACATGAAATATCAATAACCACATTCATAATGATGGAATGCCTAATTCTAGACTATCATAACCACTTAGCCAAGGCCTTGTGCCAAGACTACAAACAATATTTTGCAAAGCCTTGTGCCAAGAAACTAGTTTGTCTCAGGAGACCCACCGATGCATCAAGGAGCTATAGTAGGCGTGACCCGTCACTTACTATGTCTGATGCATTCCTCATATGAACAGGTTTAAAAATAACATTAATATTCGTAATAAAACTAGCATACAAAATGTAAATAATTTCTCCATAAACCATGAATGGTATTAAAATAACACATCCATAGTCAAATAGATCTCAAAACCTTCAATACAATATGGATGTTTTGTATCATAATAAATCAACTTCAAATAAGCTTAAAATCCATCAAAGGATGTTGACATAGATGAAATCAAAACTATTTGAGAGAAATATATCTTTTGTTGAAATCATTTAAAAGTCACATATTTATAAAATAAAACATCTAATTTGAAAATATTCTTATAATATTTTAAGGGAAGCTTCAAAGATTTTAAAATGTTTGACAATAGCCGCACCCACTGTATATGTTAAAAAATACATTCTTACCTTAATTATGTCGAAAAGGTTAAAAATGACATTGTTTGGAAAATGATGTAAAGATTACTTTATAAAATTCTTATAAAACATAAAACAAGGGTATAAATGAATATAACCCATATTCTATAAAATAGTAAAAATGTGTTGAAATACATTTTTATGAAACATTGATGTGGATGATAAAGAGGTCCCAGTAGATTATTACGTATAAACAACCTCAGATAATGAAGAGATTGTCAAATAAACCCTTACCTTGTACTTTTACTTGGTTGAGGGTATTTTGACCTCCTGTATAATGGTAAAATAATTTTTATTAAATTATAAAAGAATAATATACATTAATATGATATCATATATGATCTTTTAACATTGATTTGTTAATAATATCTTAGTATTATCGTTGTTTCGGGTGTTAACTTACTCATTTTTTATATATGATTTCTTACATAAGCCATGTTTGTAATGGATAGTTTGTATCTTATTCATATCCAGAATGATATAAAGAACTTAAACATTATTTTTAATATTAATATGAGAATTATACTTGAATGGATACGATGGGGAATGAATCACATCACGTTTGTGGAGACAGTAATCCGTACGTACACGTGCGCGACAATATCCATCTTTTCAAATTAAAATAATATATAATTGGGTAGTATATAATATATACAGAATCATTATCATGTTATATTTATTATTTACATGAATTAAACATCATTATCACACCCATCAAAATAATAATGTATTGAATAACAATTACACCCCTGACGTGGAGACAGTAGGTCGTACGTACACACGTATGGTGACATGTCATTCAAAGGATGGATAGAATACTGAATATGGTTGTACCGTATTTATAATAACATCACACTATATAGATGATATTTTAGTTATTATTTTAGAATGGAAATAGCTAGGAAAGAAGAAGATGAAGAATAAAGGAACTTGAAAAACGGTGCAAAAACATTTCCTCTTCTTCGAGTTCTTTCTTTTGATTTGATTAAAAGGTCTCCTTAGGTTGGATTTCTAATCAATCTAAGGCCTCTAGGATGAAGTGAGGGAAGTTGGGAGGATATTTGAGTAGGTTTTGGCCGATCCAAAAGTCTTTTAAGGTATGAATTTGAGAGAAGGGAGAGTGCCCTTTTATAAGAGGGGTGAGGGGAACCTTTGGAAAAGATAGAAATATTATTTTATAATAAATTAATATTTGATTTCTAATGGCTCCAAAGTGGATTATTTAAAGGATAAGGTGGGTATGGGTCGAAATCCTTCCAACCAATAGATTTTAGAAAGTTTTGTTTAATTTTATTAACCTTATAATTTATATTTAACTGTTAGTTACATAGTTTGACATTTACCATGTCTCTTTATATTTTTATATTATATAGTCAATAAACATACTATATACATCCAAGAGACCACCAAGTGGTCCATTAATCATACATCTATCTCGATATATGTCTTTTTTCGGAAACTTAGATTTTTAGGAATATAATATCAATAAATAAGATAATATTTGATTTAAAAACTCTTTTATGTCAATTTTAACACTATTGGGTATTTTGATTTTGATAATTTCATAACAGCATTATTACTTCAAATAAAATTTATATAACCAATTATAATATGTCATATTAACCTATAAAATTAGTTTAATTCATAAAAAGTCTCAAATTACATTTATTTTTATATTTATAATATTAATTGTTTTAATACTTCATTAATTAGGTAATTACTGCATCACCATTCTGTCATAAATAAGTTAAATTAAATAATGTCTAAAAATTATAAATAAAATACCATTATGTAGAAAATATTTATAACTTTCTAATTAATACTTATAAACGAATTTATATTATATATAACCCTGTATTAAAAATGTTTTAGTTATTAAACATTGATTTTAACTCTTTTAACTCTTCTTTGAATTAAATAATAATAAATGTCCTAATATAAAACAAGTGGACTTAACTGATAATATTTTATTCCTAAGATTATTTTTGGTCGAGATACACTTTTACAATAGAACTAGGAAACATGTTAGGGTAATATTAATATCATTTTACACTTAATTACCCTATTTACATATAATCGAGGTAAATAAAAGTAAAAAATTATTATTCACCAAAAAATTATTTTTATCATATTGTATCACATTTTACTGGTTGATATTAACTATGTCTCTATGATTTTTGAAATTCCACTCACATAAGTTGTAAAATTATGTTTTATGTGAATTTATAAATTCTCCTAGGAGTTGGGTAAAAGAGGGTGAAAAGTACAATAAGATTTTTTAATTATATAAACTTATTTTAAACTAACCCCAATGAATTACATTGAACGTATATAGGTATTATATATATATTTTGAACTTAATTAAATATAAATAAAATAAATAATTATTTAAATAAAAATTTGGTTTTAAACTATAATTAAGTGTATTTTCACTATTCATCGAAAATTGAATATTTTCAGAAAAATACCAAAATTTCACCCTAGGATAATTTCAATATTCCGATTCCAAAAATTATGTCAATTTTGAATGATATAATGTTAAGAATTTCAAAAAGTGGGTATTACTATTCATAATGGGTAGATTGATTGGTTGTGGTTTGTTAGAACTCAAAGATGCGTACAATACCTGCTAGTGTATTATTTAAAGAGAATTGAACCGTGGAAGCTTGGGGTGTTACATTCTCCCCTCCTTAAAATAATTTCGTCTTAGAAATTTATAGAATACTACCTCATGAAAAGACTTGGGTGATCCTTCATCATAAGTTCCTCGGGTTCCCACATTGCCTCTTTAATTTTATGGTTTCTCCATAGAACCTTTACCAGACGAGTTGTCTGGTTTCTCAACACTTGTTCACTTGTATCAGCAATCCGGATGGGCTCTTCGCAATTAGATAGATCAGGATCCAGTTCTAATTCCTCATAGGTGAGTACATGCATTGGTTCAGGCATGTATTTTCTCAACAGTGATACATCGAACACATTGTGAACATTCGAGAGATTTGGCGGCATTTCCAAATGGTAAGATACAACACCAATTCGTTCTAGAATTTTTAAAGGTCCGATGTACCTGGGACTCAATTTACCTTTCTTACCAAAACGGATAACTCCCTTCCATGGATTCACCTTCAAGAAAACATGATCTCCTACCTGAAATTTCAAATCCTTCCTTCGATTATCGGCATAGCTCTTCTACCTACATTGAGCAGCATTGATGTTGTTTTGGATTACCTTCACCTTTTCCATCGTTTCATCCACTAGTTATGGGCCTTTGAGTTTTCGTTCACCAATGTCATCCGAACAGGATAGTGTGCGACATCTCTTTCCATACAATGCTTCATATGGTTCCATCCGAATACTTAAATGGAAGCTATTGATATAGGAAAATTACACCATAGGTAAATATTGATCCCACATAGCCTAAAATTCATGTGAGCATGATCTCAACATGTATTCTATGGATTGAATAGTCTGTTTTGATTTTCCATCTGTTTGAGGGTTGTGGGAAGTGCACAGAAAATGTTTAGAATCCAAGGCCTTCTGAATACTTCTCGAGAATCATAATGTAAAAAGGGGATTATGATCAGAAATAATTGATAGGGGTACTCCATGAAGTCTCAGAACATCATTAATATATATTCTTTCTAGACGTTACAGTGGTAGATCTTCTATTATAGCGAGAAAATGTTCTTACTTGGTAAGACGATCAACAATAACCCATATTGTATCATTCTTTCTAGGAGTCTTTGGTAGCCCCATGACAAAGACCATCGTAATATTGTCCCATTTCCACTCTGGTATGGGAAGAGGTTGCATGAATCCTCTAGGTTGTTTCCTTCTAACTTTAACTTCTTGAAAAACCATCCATCTTGACATAATATTAGCAATCACCCTCTTCATGTTGTCCCACAAAAAATGTTCCTTCAAATCTATATACATTTTGGAGGTCCCAGGTTGTATAGTGAAATTGGATCAATGAGCTTCATCTAATAATTCACTTTTCAGATCAGGTATATCGGGAACACAACGTATCTTCCCAAATATCAAAATTTCTTCTTCATACACAAATTCTCTCAATCTCTCGTTATTCACATCTTTATTCATTGTTTGAAATTATTCATCATCGGTATTAGAACACTTAATCCTTTCTAGTAAATATGTTTTGGCCACCATATGAAAAAGAATTGATTTTTCACCTTCCATGGTAATTCCCATATCCATCTTCCATAGAGCCATGAAAATCGGATCCCTTTCAATTCTCACCATGTTCGAAACTCCATGATCTTTTCTACTCAAAGCATATGCCACCTTATTTGCCTTCCCTGGGTGGTATTGTATCGTGCAATCATAATCCTTGAGTATTTCAAGCCATCAAATTTTCCTCATGATGAGTTCTTTCTTTGAGAAAATATACTTCAAAATCTTGTGATCAGTATAAATCTCACATTTTTTCACCATAGAGATAATGTCTCCATGTCTTTAAATAAAATATTACAGCAGCTAAATCAAGATCATTAGTATGATAGTTTTTATTATGAATTTTTAGTTTTCGTGATGTATAGGCAATAACCCTATCATTCTGTATAAGGACACAACCATGTCCTTTCTTCGATGCATCACTATAAATAATAAATCCATCATTCCCCAATGGTACAGTCAATATAGGAGAATTGTCTAAACTTCCCTTCAGTTATTCAAAAAAATATTCACACTCTTTTTTCCAAACAAATTTAACCCCTTTACGCGCGAGCTTCATTAATGGGTTAGCTAATCAGGAAATATTCTGGATGAAATGCCGATAAAAACCAGCTAAGACAATAAAACTGCATACCTCATTTATACTCATTGATGGTGGAAATTCTTGGATTGCTCTTGTCTTATAAGGATCAACATAGATTCCATACTTATAGACAATATGGCCAAGAATAGAGATATCTTGAATCCAAAATTCACACTTGCTAAACATCCCATATAATTCTTGTCTTCTAAGAGTCTTTGGGATAATGCGCAAGTGATTTTCATGATCTTCGTATCTTTTGGAGTATACCAATATATCATCAATAAATACCACAAAAAATCATCAAGATATTCCTCGAAAACTCTATTCATTAGATCCATGAATACATATGGTTCATTAGTCAATCCAAACGACATTACTATAAAATTGGAATGCTCGTACCTGGTTTGAAATGATGTCATCGGAATGTCTTACTTCTTCACACACAACAGATGGTATCCAGATCGAACGTCAATATTTGAAATGTTTTGAGCTCCATGCAGTTGGCCGAATAATTAATCAATGCGAGGTAGGGGAAACTATTTATTTATTGTTATAGCATTGATTTCCCTGTAGTCGATACATAACCTCGTAGATCCATCTTTCTTCTTAACAAAAAGGAAAGGGGCTCCCCATAGAGAAACACTAGGGTGAATAAATCCCTTATTACTCGATCCCTCAAGTTATATCTTTTGTTCAACTAATTCTACAATGGTCATTCTATAAGTGGTTTTCGATATAGTCCTTGAACCAGGAATTAAATCAATGGAAAACCCAATTTATCATTCTGGAGGATGTCCACGTAAATCATCTGGAAACACATCAATATATTCTCTCACAATTGGTACATCCTCTTTTTGAACATTCCTCTCCCCACCCACAATAATTTCATTCTCTTCCTCCCCAATAATTGAATTTAGTTTAACCACTGGGGGTGGATCAGGGTAAGAATTAGGTGGGAAAGATTCTGCTCTAAAGATAAGGTGTTCCTTATCATCATCATAAAAAATTGTAAATTCCTTCTTCTTAGAATAAATCTTCGAATCATGGTTTGAAAGACAATCTACACTGAGTATTATATCAAATTCAATCATATGTATGAAATTTAGATTCGCAGATAAAGAACATTTATGTTCATTAATGGGGATTGATTCACAAAACCTTGTTGCAATGATACTTACCTTAGGGGTTTTTACTGAAAACTCCCTTGTTAAATAAAATTGGAAATGTCTGATTTTCTTATAAAACTGGGAAGATATGAAACAATGTGATGATCCAGAATCAAATAATGCATTTTCTAAACATGGGGAAACCACTAAATTACCTACCACCATGTCTTTCATAGATTCTACCTCAATAGTAGTGATATAATAATCTTGGCATTGATCCCTTGGCCTTTTCTGAGGTAAGTTCCATTGAAGGTTAGGAAATTCATTTTCATAATGTCCAATCTCCCTACAGTTGTAGCATTGAACATTAGTAGCTTCTTTATTCCCTTTGCAATCATGATCTTAGTGGCCTTTTTCACCACACTTGTAACAGACTCCCATTCCCTTCAAGAAAGTACCGGGGTGTTTCATCCCACATTTACTACATGATGGATATTCAAATTCTCCCTTCTTCCACTTATTTCGATTTCCAGAGTGATCAGTAGATCTCTTCTTCTCTTTATTTACATTAAAGTCATAATACATAGAGAATTATATTACTGTCTAGATAGAACTTGAGACAATATCTTCATATGACGAGAAGGATTGTGAGACCAATGCTTGATGAAGAAACAGTTTTACCCCAAAAAATAAACGATCAATCATACAGCTTGGGTTACATATATAATTTTCATCATACCTTGTTAACCTTGTAGTGTTAGCCTCATACTTTGTGACATTCTCATCCTCCTTTTGTCTCAGCCTTAGAAATCGCCTTTCCATATCTACTCGATGGTCACACGAAATTTATTTTTCTAAAAAAAGATCTTTGAACTCTCTCCATTCCATATTTGATACTTCATCATCTTCCTTCATATTTTGAATCAATGACCACCACTGATCAGCATCTCCAGTGAGGCAGAAAACTACCATGATAACTTTTTCCCTTTCACTACTCCCCAAAGCATGAAATATTTTCTCTAGGGAACTTACCATTTCAAAACTACCAATATATTTGTACTCCCATTGAATGTTGGTGGTTGTCGCCTCATGAAGCGATCTAACATTGATCCTCCATGCTGCGGATTAGTGTGATCCATATGTGTAAGGTTATAATTCATAACCTGAGTGAGTTTTCCCAGTATGGTGATTAGGTGATCAGCACCAGTTGAACCACTAGCTCCACTATAATTATCTTAAGCGGGAGGGAAATCCCTACATGGAGTGGGTGCCTTGATACGGTTTCCATTTCTTCCACTAGGCACCATTTCTAAATAATGGCATAAACTATATTAGTTTATGAATCAAAATACATAATTCCATACATGTAAAACACTTAACATAAATTGAGCTATTTATGGATATAATCCGTAATCATAAAAAAAAATCCTTTGAGGAAGTATACACTTATAAACACTTCATAATGGTTTGTCAGGAAAATGAGAATTATCCTAAGCATATCCCCCGAGAGTGTCAAAACCAAGAGTGTATCAAGGCCTGTTGTCATGCACCAGTCCCCATTCGATTCTAGCTCAAAGAGGTGTTTTTGGGTTTTAACCCTTGGTAAATATGTGCCAGAGCCACCTCTACCTACTCGTATCTTGACAGGGATGTATTTCTCGGAAAACTCACAAAATCTCTACAACAAACAAAATTCTAGGAAGTTCGTCTTTACTAATCCTCAAAGTCCATCTTAGGTCTATGTGATCTAATTAGAGTTTATCTAAATCTATTTTCCAAGTTTTGTACTAATCTTTATATAATACCAATTGTAACGACCTGACCCCAGTTACCCAGAGTGGGTGAATTATTACATAACATTGGAATGATCACAAAAGATCAAGTCTTGAATGAACGATTATTTTAGAAGCCTTGGAGACACTAGATAAATTCATAAATGTTACAATACATCATAAAGTGAAAACTACAACCACATATTGTCTCCCTACTCATATACCCTTATATTATACCTGCAGGTCATTCATAAAACAATTCTTCACATCCTAGGAAAAACAAAACATAGAAAGGGTTGACCTCAAATGCCTAATAAGGATAATAATACAGATGAAACTCTCACAAATAAGAATAAACATTTAAGGAAATGTATGACTAATACAAAAGCCTTTTAAACATGAACTTCCGAATAATATGGAAAAATAAAATAAAATAAATCCATTTACTTATTCACATGGATATTCTTCTAGTCAAATAATCACATACAATATCAATAACCACTTTCATAATGACATAATGCATAATGTCAGACTATCATAAGCACGTAGTCGAGGCCTCATGCCAAGACTACAAACAAGATTTTGTCAAAGCCTTGTTCCAAGACAATAGTTTGTCTCATGAGACCTACTGATGCATCAAAGAGCTATAGTGGGCTCCACCCGTGACTTACTAAGTTCAATGCATTCCTCATATGAACAGGTTTAAACATAAGATAAACATTCATATTAAAACTAGCATAAGAAATGGAAATACATTATCCATAAACCATGAATGGTATAAAAATAACACATCCATAGTCAAACTTATCACAAAACCTACAATAAAATATGGATGATTTGTATCATAATAAATCAACATAAAATAAGCTTAAAATCCATAAAAGGATGTTGACATGGATAAATAAAAACTATTTGATATAAATATCTCTTTTTTTGAAATAATTTAGAAGTCACATAATTATAAAATAAAACATTTACTTTTTAAATATTCTTATGAACTTGTAAGGGACGTTCGAAGATTTTACAATGGTGTAAAATAGCTGCACCCACCGTATAAGTTAAAAAATGACATTCTTACCTTAATTTTGTCGAAAAGGTTAAAAATGACCGTGTTTGTAAAATGACGTAAAGATTAATTTATAAACTACTTATTAAAAGTCAAAAAAGGGTATAAATGAATTTAACACATATTCTGTAAAATAGTAAGAATTTTTTGAAATACATTTTTAAGAAACTTGGATGTGGATTTTTAAGAGGTCCTAGTAGATAATTACGTATAAACAACCTCGGATAATGAAGAGATTGTGAAATAAACCCTTACCTTGTACTTTTCATTGGTTGAGTGTAGTTTAACCTCATGTATAAAGGTTAAAAAATTGTTATTAAATTATAAAATAATCATATACATTAATATGATATCATATATGATCTTTTAACATTGTATTGTTAATAATATCTTAGTATTATCGTTGTTTCGGGTGTTAACTTACTCGTTTTATTTTATATGTTTTGTTATATAAGCATTGTTTGTTATGGATATTTTGTATCTTATTCATATCCAGAATGATATCAATTCTTTAAACATTATTTTTAATCATAAAATGAGAATTTTACTTGAATGGATACGATGGGGAATGAATCTCATCGCGTCCGTGGAGACGGTAATCCGAACGTACGCACGAGCGACGATATCATTATTTTGATATTAAAATAATATATAATTGGGTATTATTTAAAATATAATGAAACATTATCATGTTAAATTTATTATTTATATGAATTAAACATCATTATCATACCCATCAAAATAATAATGTATTCAATAATAATTACACCACGACGTGTAGACGGTAGGCCGTACGTACGCACGTTTGGTGACATGCCATTCAAAGGGTGGATAGAATACTGAATATGGTTTTACCATATTTATATTAACACCACAATATATATAAGATACCGAAGTTATTATTTTATAATGTAGATAACTAAGAAATAAGAAGATGAAGAAGAAAGGAACTTGAAAAAGGGTGGTGAAAACATTACCTCTTCTTCGGGTTCTTCCTTTTTATTTGATCAAAAGGGCTCATTAGGTTGGATTTATGATCAAGATAAGGCCTCTAGGTTGAAGTGAGAGAAGTTGGGAGGATATTTGGGCAGGGTTTGGCCACGCCAAATGGCTTTGAAGGTATGAATTTGAGAGAATGGAGAGTGCCCTTTTATAAGAGTGGTGAGGGACACCTTTGGAAAATATAGAAATATTATTTTATAATAATTTCATATTAGGTTTATAATGGCTTCAAAGTGGATTATTTAAAGGATAAGGTGGGGATGGGTCGAAATCCATTAAAAAAATATATTTTAGACAGTTTTGGGTCACTATATTAACCTTATTATTTATATTTAATTGTAAGATAAATAGTTTGACATTTACCATGTCTCTTTGTAATTTTATATTATATTGTTAATAAACGTACTATATACATCCAAATGACCCCCAAGTGGTCCATTAAAGATTAAAATATCATGAAATAAGTCCGTTGGCTGATCCTTATATTTTTAGGAATAGAATATCAATTAATCATATAATATATTTTTAAAAACTTTTTTATGTCAATTTTGACACTATTGGGTATTTTGTTTTTGATAATTTCATAACATCATTATTACTTCGAAATAAAATTTATATAACCAATAATAATATGTCATATTAACCTAGAAAAGTATTATAATTCCTTAAAAGTCTCGAAATTACATTTATTTTGATATTTATAATATCAATTATTTTAATATTTCATTAATTAAGTAATTACTACATCACCATTGTGTAATAAATAGATTAAATTACATAATGTATAAAAATTATAAATTAAATACCTTTATGTAGTAAATCATTTTATCTTTCTAATGAATATTTATAATCTAATTTATCTTATGTATAACCCTATATTAAAAATTCATTATTTATTAAACATTGATTTTAACTCTTTTAACTCTTCTTTGAATTAAATATTAATAAATGTCCTAATCTAATCCATGTGGACCTAAATGATAATATTTTATTCTTAATGTTGTTTTTGGTCTAGATACAATTTCCAATAGATTTAGGACATGTGTTAGGATAATATTAATATAATATTTACCCTTAATTACCCTATTTACTTTAACTGTGTTAAATAAAAGTAAAAACATACTATTCACAAAAATTATTTTTATCTTATTGAACCACAATTTAATCCTTGATATTAATCATGTCTCTCGGATTTCCTGAATTCCACTCACATAAGCGGTAAAATTATGTTTTAGGTGAATTTTTAAATTCTCCTAGGAGGTGGGTAAAAGACGGTTAAATTTTCAATAAATTTTTTATATATCTAAAATTATTCTAAACTAACTCCAAATAATTACATTGAACATATATAGGTTTTATATATCTATTT
Organism: Viscum album; assembly: GCA_963277665.1. NCBI lineage: Eukaryota > Viridiplantae > Streptophyta > Magnoliopsida > Santalales > Viscaceae > Viscum > Viscum album. Next base: position 553,664,344 of record OY728123.1, read on the forward strand.
TTACCTTAATTAAATTTAAATAAAATAAATAATTATTTAAATAAAAATTCAGTTTGAAACTATAACTCCGTGTTTTTCACTATTCATCAAAAATTGAATGTTTTCAGAAGACAACCAAAATTTCACCCTAGGATAATTTCGATATTACAAATACAAAAATGAAGTCCATTTTAATATATAAAATTACTAAAATTTCAAAAATTGGGTATTACTATTCATAACGGCTAGTTTGATTGGTTGTGGTGTGTTAGAACTCGAAGTTGTGTACAACACACGCTACTGTATTATTCAAAGAGAAGTGTACCATGGAATCTTGGGGTGTTACAATAAACATTGAACAGTTTCATGAAGAGTTTCTAGACATGATTATATAATCTATGAATTGTTGGATTTTGGGGATTTTGGATAAACTATTCCACAACATTGGTATTATAATCTTTTATTATCCCTCTTTTAGTGTCTTCAAATTATATGTACAAATATTATTCAATGGATATAAATGGAGATTTCATAAATTGTAATATTTCAGAGGATGTTCACATTAAAAAACCTTGTGGGTTTATACATGGTTAGGATGAAAAAAGTTTGTAAATTCAAAAATGAATTTCATGGGATGAAACATGCTCCGTGTTCATGGTATTCAAAACATGATAATTATTTATGAATAATAATATTTTCTAATGGGAATGTTGAGGGAAAAGTTATGTGAATGATTTTGAATCTAGATAATGAATTTTATTTGTTTATGTGGATGATATGTTTTTTCTGAGGATACAGAATATTTTTCTAAAACATTTTTGGAGGAAATGAAGAATAATATTAAAATTTCAATGATGGGGGAATTAACATTCATCCTTGGATTACATGTTCGATAGATGGAAAAATATAACTTTATACCTCATGAAATGTATTCTTCAGATTTTTTACAAAAAAATTGAGATGGATGTATCCAAATAAGATTAAACTACCATTATAGTGGGCACAAATATGAGGAATTATGAATCCAGAATATGTGTGAATCAAAAAGACACTCGGATACTGAGAGGATGTGGTTGATATTTTATACCCTCAAGGACTGCAATTGTTTATTTTGTGACATTGTGTCCCAGGAATTAATTTAATATAAAAGAATAATAAATTTTGGACATAAAAATGATTTTGAGATATGTTAAGGGAACAACATTACATGGGTTGTTATATAAAAGAATTGTGATGAGGTTTTATGGTTATACTGATGCTGATTGGGATGGAGATTTTAATGATATAAAATCATCATCAGGTGGATATTTTTTCATTTTAAAATCTTATGTGTGTTGGTATAGTATTAAAAATTGTTCATTGAATTTCATAACAACTATCCAGTAGTGTGGTATCATGAAACTCACATTGGATAAATGATTTCTATTGATAAAATTCATAAGACCTTATTTGTTTACAAAATCTGAGTAATGAAAAATTCAATGATTTGGTATATGTTGTTTAGAAGGGTTTTCAACCAATCCAAATTTGGATACTGAAGAACTATTATGATAATTCAATTCTAACTATGTTTTTAATTTTTTTTACAAAATGACATTTTTATTGAAAAATGTATTTGTTATTCCAAAATTGGACACAGTCCATTATAATTATGTTATTTTGTGAACACTCATTTATTAAACCAAATAATCTTATTGAGATGCACTTTTTAGAGAAGAATCTTTGAAGATGAATTTTTAATCCGGAAAATTATCGTATTGAAGTCCATAAATGGACATTGCAAAATAATAAGATCAAGAATAATCATAGATATAAATTTTTGTTTTCTGGATGTTTTTCATTATCATAATCATGGAATGAAAGAAGGTGATAAGATAGAATTAACTTATTAATGATATTTTATTATTTCATGGGAGACTTGAAATACGATTGTGAATTGAAGAGTAATAATGTTATCATAATTTCTAAAACAAAACCATCAGTTTCCATATTGATAAAAAAGATCTCACAAATCATGAAAAAACTCCTGAAAAACTATTTTGTAGAACTAGGGGAGTGGTAAAAATAATTTCATAGTTTCAAAATGAAAACACGATAGTAGAGTTTTCTCTATCAAAGTGAGAATTACATCACAATGATATGAGAAAGAAAATTATGTTGATGTGGATTAGTATGAAATAAATCATACTGGTAGTTTTGTACTATGATTATCATAATGATATATTCATACTGATATGTACGTACTATGACTTTCATACTAATATTTTCATTCTAGGAAAATCATATAGTGTTTTTAGTAATAAAATTTTCATACTGTTATTTTTGTACTCGAAAAATGAAACTATGATTTAGGTACAAATATTTTCATACTAATATTTTGAACCTTGGAAAATCATTCTGAGATTTTCGTACTTGTTTTTTTTAATCAAATTTTTGTACTAAGGAAATCATACTAATGTATTCATAATGAATAAGTCATAATGAAAAATAATATGATCATAATGTGAAGATAAAGAATCAAATCATAATAAAATAATAAAGGAAACTGATTATAGTGAGATTAGAAAGAAAACAGAACGTAATGAAATGAGAAAGAACCCCATTATATTGTGATGAGAAAGAAACATTTCGTAATGAGATGAAAATGATATAATGAGTTTTAGATGTCAAACATGAAATTCTATACTTCTTAAATCTGAGAAAAATCTAAGGAGAATTTAATAAGTCACTGATGATGTTTAAATGAGATAGGGTAAACACCCTAATTTTCCAAATAATTTTTTTTAAAAAAATTATTTTTAGTTATTGAGAGTCTGAGAAAAATGAAAGCACATGATATTAAGGCACGTAGATCCCAGAAAAAAAAAATTTGAACATGATTTAAGGTACATTCAATAAATGTGTGGGCATCGATTTCTATCTTTTGAACTTCTTCTCAGATTAAAATTCTGAGGGAACTGTTGATTTGCCGCACCATGATTCACATAGGTGAAACTTAACATCGACCATTAAGGGTCAAACTAAAATGTTAATTTCTAGAAATTAAAAATAAAATAATAAAATAATTCAACGAGTTATTTTATGACTTTATTTTTAACCTATGTGTGACAGTGGCAGGACTACTTGGTTGTCAGAATATTTAATTTCCAGTTACACTTGCTTGTGTAACCGCACTGTCGGGATATAAATGGGATCATTAATTGAATTCATTAATTTACCTCATTAATTGTGCGGTGAATAAAACTACTCTATTCATCTATTTAGACAACTCTTGGGCATGGGTCTTATGCACTCTTGAGAGGTACCTCTAACAAAGTGGTTTTGATGAATTCCTTTAACGTATAGTAGAGATTCAATGCCTTAGGGGATTAAATATAGACTTCAACAAAGGTCAAAAAACATGTTATGAATGTGAAACCATCTCCCTTATCCGCACCATCAACCAACGTGTTATATTTAGGTGTTTTAATCAAATATTTTCATAATTCATTTACTCTTGATGATGAATCAATTTCTTCAATGTTATAATGCTAACGAGGAGTGAGTGGGCTGAACAAAAACCTCATAAACCCTCTGTCAATATCATTATTGGTTGTGTTCTTCATTGGAAATTATAAAATATAAAGGCAAGGAGAAACTGAGATGCGTGTAGTGTAGGAGCCATATAGGGAGGCCTGTAGGCACAAACGTGATTGATATCGGACCACCTAAGTTTCACCGGTGACCCATGAAACTATCAGTGGCACTATGGAACCGACAACCAGAGGAGGCAGCGACCGGAATCTTCTGGGCGTGAGTAGGTGACAGCGGCTGAAGGCGCCATGACAAAAAAAGGGGGTGGTCTACTAGAACCTACCGCACTATAGTTGGGTGCAGTGTTGCGGAGGCATGCCGCAGAGGAGTGTCACGACATCGAGTCTCTATAGAGGGGGAACCCACAGTCTGTGGGTTCCACAGGTGATTGGTCCAGCAGATAGGCCATGTGGAGTGGTGCCAGATGGCACCACTGATTAAGGAAACCTGACCAGATTGGCCATTAAATAGGGGATCAAACCCACACCCAGCTAGCTGGTCATACCGAGCCTGTGGGTTAGGTGGTTCCACTGCCCGACAAGCCGCACCCAATCGGGTGGGCTGGGCCAAACATTGGCCTAATGGGCCTATCCCATGGCCTGTGGGCCAAAACATTTTCCTAGCATGATGGATCAGGCCCATCCAAACCGGGTCAGGCCCAGGGGGCCATGTCAGATCGAACCCGGACCCTTTTTGGGACCAGTTTCGCTAAAATGGGCTTAACTCGTATACAAGAAGTCTGTTTGAAGAACCGTCTGTGGTGATGGAAACCTTAGGATGAGGCAAATAGATTTATTTACACAAATTGGGGTTTTGGATAGTGATTTATAGAATATGGTATGGATCAGACTCAAATCCAACTGGGCCACTGACACAAAATGCATATAACATACAGACTGGGTGTCCGATTGGCACTCTGCCTATTGCATTGGAACCATTGTGACATAGTAGTTCAATGGGTTACTTCATCATGGGAATTAATTTTATTTAAATTATGATCGATCAGTTGAGTAATGGATCCTCCCTGAATCAAGCACACTAAATGCGGTAATCTAGTGGCTAGTTGTGACGTGAAGAAATAATAGTGATTCGGTGTGGGTCAGCACCTAGTGATCATCCATGGGTGAGCACCTAGCTATCCTATGTGGGTCCGCACCTAGATATCTTGTGTGGTTCATCACCTAGAAATCCTCTATGGGTCCGCTTCTAGCGATCCTGTGTGGGTCAGCACCAAGAAAATCTTCTTGGGTCAACACCTAGTGATACTTAGTGGGTCAGTACCTAGTGATCATGTGTGGGTCATCACCTAGTGAACCTATGTGGGCCAGCACCGCTAATGACCTTGTGCAGTTTAGAATAAAAATCCTCTCTATAGAATATGATGATATTGGTTTATGAATAATCATAGTTATTCATGTTCTTTTAGTTATTTACCCAGTCTAAGGTGAGTCTTTTTCTTTTTTACATTGTGTTTAAAATCATCAATTATTGATATTACTTTTAGGAATTTTGAAACACCATCAGGGGTCTCAGAGATCATACATTGTATTGTTATACTCACCTATACATGGGCTTCAACCGCACCTTGTTGCGTCTTGTGTAGATGATGGTATCTTTGACTGAGACTAAGGGAGCTAGGACTTGAGTGAGTACAGAGGAGACCGGTTAACGTGGAGAGCCATAGCGGTGAGCAGTTCCATCATCTCAGTTTGGACCCTTGGAGGGAGACCTCAAGAAATATTTATAATTTACATAAACTTCCACTTCAGTTGGGCATGTATTCTAGACCCTTTTTATATTCAGAAAATACTTTTAAACTCATAATAGGTATTTAGTTGTAGTTGTACCTTTCCTCTTATATTGTGTTATAATTATGTGTTGTGTGCCATGTCTATGTGTGTACAGATTTATATGCAATGCCTTCCCTTTTCAATAATATGGATTTTTGTTACTAGTCACCAACCCATGGCCTATGGAAGGCATGATTGGGGTAGTCACAACATGGGCACCAAGGGAAGGTTCGTGAAAAAGTGGTATCAATAGGGTATGTACTACCAGATTAACTAATAGTATATGTTTTGAATTTAGCAACAGTGTTATGTGTCTTGAGTTTGGGTTTGAGTTGGAGGAGTCCAGTTTTTTTGCGTTGGCCTATGTATCCATAATCTTGGTCCATGAATTATGATTTTCTTCGTGGTACATGGAAACAGTAGTTGCTTGTCTTTTGAAAATGTTGTTTTATTATCCTACTGAGTCAAATTTCTAGTTATAACTTATTGATCATGACACACCTATTTATTTAATGATGCCTCTGCATAGCCAGCCATCTAGGATTCCGAAAAGAAATCATGATGACAACCCAACGAGAGATGATGTGTCGGTTCATGGCCCTCAAATAGTGATAACACCTTCATGTGGTGTACCAGCAGCACCACAACCCATAGGGCATCAGTTGTGACCATTCCCACAAGAAAACCATGCATACCTATTGAGCATGTTTCATGAGTTCTAGAGACAGAGGCCTCTATGAATTGTAGGAGTGACATACCCAAAGGAAGTTGAGGACTGGAGGGAGGCTATGGCATGGTTGTTTTGCTGGGTTGGGACACCAGTAGACTGGATGGTGATTTTAGATGCAATCCACTGTTAGGGAACAACAAGGATACGGTGGATCACGATGCTACAGTTACATGAGGAGGTGACCCTCACCTTGTTGGACTTCAATATCCTTTATATGATGGAGTTTGTACTAGCGACACTACACTCTATGCATATATAGGAGGAACTCGATATACAGTAGGGAATCCTGATAGTGACCCAGTACTCGGTGAGGATAACTGACCTCTCTCTCTACTCAACTAATATGGTATGTGACCCAGTATTCAGGGATTGGAACTCTAAGTAGCTTCTCAGAAGGGAGATTAGGGAATTGATTATATCACTCAACATATTGATGTAGGTTAGATTGATTGAGTGAGATATATTCATAGTGAACATCCTGGCTATGCGGGAATAGCGGGTGCAATCCACCATCGGATGATAGGTAACCGAGTCATAAGCTGCAGGTAGTAGGAATATGATGCACAGGTCCAAGTGGGAAGAACATCAGGATGACGACACCAGGATGTAGGATTGGAGGATCAGAGCTTGCGAGGTAGAGGTGGTCATATGAGGACTAGAGTCTGTTTCGATTGGGTCGGATAGGGGGAAATGTCTCACGACTATCTGACTCCCCACGAGGATGATCTTCATATAGTCAATGGACCACCATGACCATGGAACATGTTCAAGCGAGGAGGTACATAGGGAGGCAGACATGGTAGAAGGGTGGGCCGAGTAGTAGGGGCGGATGAAAGATCGAGGTTCAACTGCCACGACCTCTAGGAGGTCCACACCAACCACATGGAGCAGGTGGATATGGAGGAGCTCAACATCAGGAAGCGGAGCACTATTCTTGCAATGCTCTAGATATGATTTGAGGTACAATCTATGTCTACACAACCCTATCCACAGAATATATAGACACATATTTCCATCAATATTCTATTCCCACATCTCTCGTTCAGTGCTTGAAGATTTCAATGGAGCTGTTAGCTCATTCCTTACGATTAGCGACTCAAAAGGGAGAGGATTCAATGATTATGCAATGGTGATGACAGTGTGAGCATACACTTGGAGGTGAGAGATTTGGATGGGATCTCATAGTAGTTGTGACGTGGCCATAAGATTTCATATTGTTTATGGGGTGGTAATCCATGGTCCATGATCAGATCGAATGTTTTAGGCGCAATGTCTTGTGTGACATGAGAATTGGACCGAGTTTCCTATCACAAGAGAGAAGGGTACCTGTGCATCTAAGGATGGGATTTCTTGAAGGAGGGTGTTGTCTATCACACATCAATTGGCTATTATTATCATTAGAGATATTAATGTGAGGAGTCTGAGTTATCCTGTAGTGGTGGACCATTGTGTTGATGTCTTTCCTGATTAGTTTATGGGACTACCTCCTCACAGAAATGTAGAATTCTACATCGACTTGTGCCCAGTATGACAATAATATCTACACCAGAATATCAGATGGCTCCCATAAAGCATCGTCAGTTGAGGGTATAACTAGAGGACATGTAGGGTAATGGGTTCATATATCCTAGTTTTTCTCTATGGGAAACCCCAACTTTGTTCCCCAAGAAAGCATATGGGGGTTTAACACTTTACGTGGACTATCGACGCCAAAAATTGGTGATCATGACGAACATGTATCCACTCCTAGGGAATGATGATATATTCGATCAGCTGAAGGGAGCTCATTGGTTTTTGAAGATAGACATCATATCATGAAATCATCAGCTCAAGGTACGAGATGTGGATTTACCGAAGACAGACATCAGATGCCAGTATAGACACTACAAGTTCTTGTTGATGTATTTCGGTGTAACCAACGCTCATGATGTTTTTAGGGGGATGATTAATTGGATCTTCCAGACATACATCGATCACATCGTGGTGGTTTTCATTGATGGCATCATTATATAATCAGCATCATAGGGGGAGCACGCTATACATCTACAGATAGTTATGGATACACCCGGAGAGCATGAACTATATGGAATTATCTCATTGTTCCAGTTCTAGGGATGGGAGGACCACATTCCAGGATGCATTATCTCATATGCTGGAGTAGTAGTGGATCCAACAATGATAGAGGTCATTATATCTTCGGATCAACCTAGGAGTGTGACCAAGGTGTGAAATTCTCTAAGGTTGTCTAGGTACAACCACAGGTTTTCACCTGACTTTTCTAGTGAGTAAGCACCATTTTATGTATTGAAATGAAGGGGCATACATTCTTGTGGATGGAGAGTTTATAAAATAATTTCCATGAGCAAAGGCAGAGACTGGCAAGTTCCCCAATATTAGGATACCATAAGAGGGAATTGGTTATGTAGTCTACTAAGATGCATTAAGGACAAGACTAGGGTGTGTCCTGATGTAGGAGTGCGTGTTTATCACATACGTCTCAAATTAGCTGATGAAACAAGATTAGAACAACACGACCCATGACCTAGAGTTAGGAGTTGTGGTCATCGCACGAAATATGTGGAATCACTACTTGATGGCTGAATATATTACTATCTACTCTGATCACAAGAGTCTCACATATATCATTTCACATAAGGGCTTGAACCAAAAACAGGGGAGATGTCCAGAGTTCCTCCAAGACTATGACCTTGAAATAGTATATACTCTTTTGAATGGGAACAAAATTGCAGACGTGCTCAGCAAGTGGTTTGGAATACAGTTTCTAATTAGGTTGATAGAGAAGTTATTTGCATTGCAGATATCCTTTATGTATAAATATAGAGTATCTCACCACAAGTCTATGTCATTGACTACCCCAATCCCTCAATGAGTCTAGGAGGAACTTGTTGGGGACATTGACTATGTGGCCCGACATTCCAAGATATCCACAGAACGGTATCCTGAATTATTTTCTGAAGTTGAGGAGCACATCATCCACTTCTGAGGGAAAACTATAAAGCCAGTGACACTATTAGAGGAGATGATGAAGGAATTCCACACATCCCCTTTTTTGGTACATCCTGGTGTGGAGAAGATTTACCAGGACCTCTGATGTTAGTACTTATGAGTAGGGATCGAGAAGGAAATGGTAGTGTTAAATTTTATGGTTCCTCATTTGTTAACAAGCGAAGTCTAGGAACCAGGTTCCAGTACGCATGAATCATCCACTTGAGGTGCTTAAGTGGAAGTGGGATGGATTCCACATGGTCATCATGATGGGTCTACCATGTACATCCAGGGGCCACGATTCCATATGAATGATCATTGACCGACACACCAAGCCATCCCAATACCAACCCATGTGAGAGTAGGGATGAGTAGATTTTGTGGGATGTCTCTAGGTACTACATATTTTACTTCTTCATAGTGTGCCATTGACAAAAGATTCCGATCGTGAATGTCATTTTAAATCTCAGTTGTGTATGAGATTACTGGAAGAGTTTAGGGCTCAGCTATACATGACCACTTTCTTTTATCCTCAGAAATATGGTTAGACAAAGAAGACTATACCGATTCATGATGACATTCATTGTACTTGCATACTTGATTTTGGTCATAGTTGGGAGGACTACATGCCCCTTGTGGAGTTCACATACAAGAATTGTTATCACACCACCATTGGCATAAAACCATTTTAGGACTTGTAGGAGTAACCATGCAGATAATCTCTATACTAGATAGAACTAGGGGAGTCCGCACTTATGGGTCTAAAGATCGTACAGCCTAGCACTGAGAAGGAGAAAATCATCCCCGAGCAGATGAAGACCGCATATAGCATGCAGATGTCTTATGCCAATAAGAGATAGAATCCCTTGGGGTTTGAGGAGGTAAACCATGTCTTCCCATAGGTCTCAACCCTGGAGAGGATTTCAGATATTTGGCAGAGTGACAAACTATCTCTAAGGTTCATTGGGGATTTCCCAATCTTTATTGTAGTCGGAGAAGTTGTGTACCGTCTGGATCATCCCACATAGATGCAACAGGTGCATAATGTTTTCAGGGTGTCACAACTGTGTAGGTACGTTCATGATCTTTCGTATGTTATCGATTGGGGAAAGCTATACAATCTTGATAGGGTGATGTTATAAGAGTTTTAAATGGAGATATATGATCGACATGATCATGTTCTTCGTGGATAGTCGATCTATCTATTTCATGTTCGGTTGTAGCATAGGGACCTATAGGTGAGGACATGGAAGTGGGAGGCACAAATATGTGCTCAGTACCCCCATTTGTTTCCCAATTTTTTTTGTGTTTCATGTACATAAATACCTATCTTGGGGAGAATTTAATGACTCATATTTTTTGTATAATTGTTTTTTATTTATTTGGGATTATTAGGAGTCTGTGAAAATTGACGGTACGCGGTTATGAGGCACAGAGACCCCAAAACGGAATTTTGAACATTTTTAATGTCCATTTAGTAAATACGAAGGTGGAAATTTTTATATTTTGAACTGGTTCTTAGATTAAAAATATGAGTACACCATTGAATCCACAATGCTGGGATTCACTTATGCGAAGCATAAATTCGTCTGAAATGGGTCAGACAAAAAAGTTAAATTTTATGACATTACAAATAAATAATAAGATAACTAAATGAGTTGTTTTATTTCATTCTTTGTAACCAATGATAGAATGTTGTTGGATCACTGTGTTGTCAGACCATTTAATGGATGGTTACACAAGATTGTGTAATCGCACCGTCGGGAGAATAATGGGTTCATTAATTGAATTCATTAATGAACCTCATTAATTGTGCTGAGAGTAAACACAAATATTCATCTATTTAAAAAAATAATGGCCATGGGACTTGTGAACTCATTAGGATATTCTAACGAAGTTCCAGCAATGACTTCCTCCAATGTAGAATGGAGCATCAACGCCTTATAAGAATTAATCCGGAGTTCGATGAATGCCAACGAACACACTACAAACCCGGACCAGTCTACCTCATCTGCACCGTCTACAAACATGTTCATGGTTGGGGTTTTTTTCAAAGTGTTTTATAATTCTTATATTCTTGTTGATGATTGAATTTCTTCGATTTATAAGGATAACTCAGAGGTTGTGGGCCGAACGAACAAGGCACATACCCTCTACTAATCGCTGCATTGGTTGCATTCTTTATGGTCGACTAGAAATTTTTTAAGCAGGGTGAGACCGAGATCCATGATGTGTAGGAGCCATATTGGGAGGCCCGTAGGCATAGGTGAGAAAGAAATAGGACCATACTAGCTTCACCAGTGGCCCGCGAAAGCATTGTCGGTGCGACGATTCCGTTTACCGGAGGATGTGGTGGCCAAAAACCACCATCCATGAGTAGGTGATGGTGACCAAAGGTGACATAGAGGATGAAGGGGGTGTTTGTCTAGCTCCAGCCATGTTGGAGTTGGGCAGCTTGCCGCAGAGGAGGGTCGCAGCTTCGAGCCGCAGTGGAGGGTAGACCCACAGTCTGTGGGTTCCGCATGTGATTGGTCCATCAAATTGACACGGCGGAGCAGCACCGACCGGTGCTACTGGTTAATGAATGACGAATTTATTCGATGTTAAAGAGGGGATCAGACTCATGCATAGCTGGTAGTTTGTGCCTGTCTAGCAGGTCGTGTGGTTTCACGGCCCATAGGGTCATGCCCAGCCAGTTGGGCCTAGCTGAACCCACGAACAACTGTCATATCTTGTGGCAAGGGGGTTGATCAGGTGGCCTAGAAGGCTAGATCAGGCCCATCCCATCTGGCTAGGGCCCTTTGGGACTAGTTGCGTTTTCCCGACTAGGTTAGACTAGACACAAACCCTTATGTGCACATTTTCCCTACAATGGTTGTATCTGCTAAAATATATGTCGGTTTGAAAAACCGTCTACGGTGATGGAATCCTTAGGAAGATTTAAGCCTTTTATAATACTCCATGTGGGTTTTGGGAGAATGTTGAAGTAGGACTAGTTTTGATAGGTCTCGAATCAAACCGGTCCACTGACACTAAAATGCGTATAACATAAAAACCTTGTGTCTGATTGACACACCTCTTGTTGTATTAGAACCCTTATGACATAGAAGTTCATCGAGTTACTTATTAATGGGAATTAATGCCGGTTGAAATATAACAGATGTATTGCGGAGTATAATCTCTCAGAATCGAGCATTATAAGGGATTGAATCCAGTGGTTGGATGTGACATGAAGAATGAATAAAAATCGCGCGGTTCAACACTTAGGGATAGTATGTGGGTCATCACCTAGAGATCATGTGTGGGTAAGTACGAAGTGATCCTCTTTTGGTCAGTACAAAGCGACCCTCCATGTGTCATCACCAAGGGATCATATGTGGTTCAACGCCTACTGATCCTCTTCGGGTCAGCACCTAACAATCCTGTGTGGGTCTACATATAGTGATCCTCTGTGATTCAACACATATCCATCCTCTGTGGGTCAGCACCTCTTGAATCCTTGTGTGGTGTAGCAGGAAAGGCCTCTTGACTGAACTAGATGATTTATCTTTATGGATAATCATCTACATTCACATTCATTAAGTTATATACATGGTTTTTGTCGAGTCTATTTAATTGTACATTTTTTATGGGATAATGATTTGGGGTTATTTCTTTTTGGTCTTTAGAGGGACCTTCGGGGGTCTCGTGGTCTCCAGTGAGTATTTTAATACTCACACCTACATGGGATTCTACAGCACCATGTTGTTTTTTCTAATGACATGAATCTTTTAGTAGGACTTCGGGTGATAGGACATGATGAAGTATGGTGGTGACCAGTTGACATGGAGTGCCGAAATGATGTGGTGTACCTATCGCTCAGGGCTGACCCTTGGCGGGCTGCCTCAGGAGTAATTTTCCTTTTACATGTACATATATTTCAGTTGGGCCTGTATTATGGCACCTAATTACTTTCATCACATAATTTTACACTCATTTTGGTTTTTTAGTTGTGCTTATACCTTTCTTAATCCGATGTTTTATAATTGTGTGCAGTGTGCCATGTCGGTGTGTGTACAGGTTTTTAGGCAATGACTTCCCTTTTTAAGAATATGCATATCTGGTCCTACTGTCCGACCCCTGGCTTATAGTGGGAGGGCTTGGGGTGGTCATGGCACGATCCCTAGGGGATGGGTTGTAAAAGATATATTTGGGGGATTTTGAAATTTTAGGATACAGGGAAAGATTTATAGTTTCTTATTTTTTGTGTTACCTATAATTACATTCTCAAATAATTTGATCATATTCAACATTCTTAAAGGGACAGTTGGTGAGGTGCTCGAAAATTCAAGTTGAATGTTCACATATAATTGTTGATGAATTATATTGATCATTCTATCAATGTTAAAGTTTTCATATCAGTGAATGAGTTTTTCATATTGACCCCATCATTTTGAAAAAATCGGATCCAATAGTATAGTATTAAAAAAATATAATCTAGGAATATCATATCATGAAAATATGGCCCATAATTATCATATTGAGAAAATTAGTTCTTGAATTATAATGTAGAGAAAATTGGATACCTCATTATCAAATTTAGATAAATTGGATCAAGATAAATCGGACTGATGAACAGAACTGTGCAGTTGTGGAGTAGTCTCATGTAAGGGATTATTATTTTGTTTGTCACAATTAATATATAAGGAAACATGGTAAAATTATGGGAGATAGTACATACATTCCTATCAGGATAGATAAGGTGTCTAATTCGAGTTGAAAGATGTTTTATTCACTTCTTCAAAATAGAGTATTTCCACAGACATATAGATGTGGTTATAACAAGGATGTTGATTCTCACACGATGACATAAGCTTGTAAATACTGTGTTATTTACATTCATTCCTAATTTCACATGCATAAATATTTCATGAAATTTCATAAGGAAATAAATCATAATTAGTTATAATAGTTATGTTTTGAAATTTATTGAATCTTATAAAATGTGACAAATGATTCAATCCTACGCTTCTTAGTTGTTATTCGATCTTTTGGAACTTCATCATTATAACCTATTATTTGATTCGATTTTAGCATGTTCTTCAGTATCTGATTAATTTTATAAGGTTATCAAAAATCCACTACATTTATTAAATATTAAATTATCTTTGAAAACATTTATTGGTATGTTGATCACATGTCATCAATACAATTATTACTCAAATGAAATAATTGGGAATATGATTCCTGAAAATAAGTTTATTCTCCTACTACATGAATATGATGTCATTTTTGGAATGGATTTTATTTATGCTTTATAATTATAATATAATATTCTAATGATGAGTATAAAATTTGAATATTAAAACCATCCTATGATCACTGATCACTATCATGATAAATATGAACTTACTATAAGAATTAAATGTATGGAATGGGTATTAATTTTAATTAGAAAGGAGAAATATCTCCTTATTTAAGGTAATATGCACATCAATAATAAACCTAATATATGGTATTTTTCTAAAGTTATTTTATAAGATATTTTTTATCATCCTCTGAATCAATATGTTGATTTTTAAAATTAATTCACACTTAGTTATACATGTATTTTACATACTCAATATAGAATGGAGTTGAGTGAATTTATTGAACTGATGAATGAAATCCAAAAGTATAATAAAAATTGAATCATTCAAAAAAATTTACCCCATTAAGATTTAAATATTCTTTACAATAATAGTAATGATTGATTATAGAGACTCTAACTAGATCATCAAGAACCTTACATTACTACTATCATGAATTAGAATATTCTACTCCGTATTGAATTTTTTTCCAACTCCAGTGAGATGAATATTTTTATAGGATTGATCCTTTACGATGGTACAACAAATTGTGGTAAAAAATAAACACAAACATAAGGTAAAATTATGTTTGAGGTATGTGGTCTATGTATTTATATGGATACCAAGTGGTTTTATAATTCCCCACACAATGATGATATATTTAATGAATATATTAAATATAAATTATCATGATATTTTTATGGAAGTCATTATATACAATATTAATATATATTAAAAGAGAATAGAAGTATATCCCCATCAGTTATAGATTAAATTGAAGTTCCTAAGTATGGATATGTTTTAACAAAAATTAATGTAGTGTGATTTTTTTAAAAGTATAATTATAGGTATATACATATTAACATTTTCTTAAAGGGTATCAAATATATTATTTTCATTATGTTTTAAATTATGTAATATACTATAAATTGATCAATATATAAAATATAAAATGGTTTTAGTTGATTAAATTATATGAATGCTCAATATATTTCCACCCTCGGATGGAAAACAAGTTGGATGATTCATTGAGTCAAAAGGGTCTTGATAGCTTTTCCATGATGAGGATCACAAAGGATATAATATTTCCATTTTAAAAATTAATTTACCTTGAAATAATTAATGATTTGGGTTAATCATGTATTTCTCAAATTATTTATTAGTTATATCTAAATGTGTGGAATATAAATGCACTAAAAAAGAATATATGATTATACAAAAAGGTAATAAATTCTTATATGTTGTACCTTCATAATTATGTAATGTTAAGGATTAAGAACTATGTATGTGTCATGTCTATACCATCCATATTTAATGATTTAATGTAAGAATCTAATTTTTCATAATTTTCTATAATATCATGATGTATGAAGATATATAAATATATAACAATATATATATATAGAATAAAAACATAAAGATATATATTGTAGAATATTTTACATAATGAATTTTATTTCAAAAAGTTAAGGATGTGAGGCATAAGTATAATGGGATTTATCATCCACTTCCCATTTCATAATGGGAAGATGATAAAATCCAAATGGTTTTTCTTACGGAATCTACTAAACTATTATAGTCCATAATATATTTTGGGACATTTTTCATATCCTTATAAAGTTACTGCACTTCATTACTATTAGATAATATTTATTTCATTATCATAATTATAGTGCATACAATAAGGAATTGTTATGTTTACATGTTGTACAACATTATATTGTATCTAATAATGAAATTTTGTTTTCTATAGTGTTCTAGAGAACTGTAAAAAATTCATTTTATATAGAGTAATTATTCTGTATCTTTTATCATTGATAGATGGATAATCAATCTATGGGGACTATCTAAATCTCATGGGATATATTGAGATCAAATTATCTATATCTACATGGTGGTTTATATCAACACCTTCTCCTATTAATGTTTTTATAAAATAATAACATTTAAATAATAATTAAGATGGATCCATATGAATATGTCAATTTATAGATGGGTGGAAATATTATATGCTAGGATTAATAGTATATTTAAAGAGATTGGGGCCTAATATAATAGGGGAAATTTTAGAAAATGATAGATTTTTTAGAAACAAATCATTACAGATAAATGTTGATTGAAGATTTATGGTTTAAATAATTAGTGATATATTGAATTCAATTTTTATTATAAGGAATTCCATTGAATATATACATGGAATAATTGTATTATAATCAAAAACAAAGAAAAGTCGATCCCTAGTTTTATTTTTCACTTATAGAATCATGATTTATTAATGACAATACATTATGTATTTTCATATCCATTGACCCAAACTCAAGTATAATATGAGTTCCTTATTACCAAATTTTTTTAGCACATATCTTGTCACTCACATGTGCTATACTCAATGGTTGTACCAATACATCATGATTATTATTTTGAAAAATTACCACTAGATATCTTACAACATTGAGATAAAGTTCTACTGAAAAATACTAAGAACCTAATTAGTATATTTTAGAAGAATCATATATTTTATGATGATACATGCCATCCCAATGATGTTATTATATAGATATATCCATGTTATTTCTATTATAGTGATGTAATATTAATTGTGAAATCCATTTCAAGGGGCTTTGAATTTAAAAAATATATTTTATATGTATTTTCATTGAATTAAACAATATGTATGTTATAACATTATTATAGATACCCCCGTATATAAAAGAACATGAATAGTTTAATAAATAGTATAATTTTTAAAAATATATAATCAATTTTTAGTATTAACATTTTATGTTACAAATGTAGTTTTATCCAATAACGAGTTTAATTGAAATTTTTAGAAATTAATTATATTTAATTTATATAATTATTTATGTTATATTTTAGTTAATTAATAATTTTTTATATAATTATGTTAATATTCTCTTAGTGTTAATTTCAAAAAAATATATAAAAATACAATTTTATTAACAGAATAGTGAAAATATAGATTTCTAGGAAACTATCATTTCTTTTCATTAAATATGATAATTTAATAATTTCCATTTTGTTTTGTAATTTTTCATAAAATAAAAAATTAAAATTTTAGATAAAAAAATATAATTTATTTCATAGTAATCATCCATAGACATTAATTTCATATAAATTCCTCAATGGGCCTAAAATATAATTTTATAAATATATTAGAATGTTCATAGTGAATTTTTATATTAATAAGTAAAATTGGTGTATATATATATATTTATTTCACGTTATTTATTAACACAATATTATATTTTCAAAATATTATTTTTAATTTATTCTAAATGGGAAATAATTTTAGAAAATTCAGTATTATTCAAAATAATATATTTTTATGAATCATGATCTTATTTTATTATTTTTTGTCTATTTTAAATTAAACTTATTGTTCTTATAGGTTTTGAATCATGTAATATTGATTCAATTTTTGGAATCACAATATTTAATATAATATAATATATTCAACTTATATTTTTCTCATACTAAAAATTAAACATTGTAAATGTATTCCCCAAAGTTAAATGTGATACATTTTTACTAGGGGTAAACAAAGAGAAAAGACTTATAATGGAACTTAATAAATAATAATTATTATTTTATTAATATATTTACACCATTTATTATTATACATTATATTTCATTTCCATTTTGAGCCACATTACGATAAAATTTACCTTATATAAAAAAATATGTTTAGAATTTCAATTTTTCTCCAACACCTCACTTATAAATGGAAATCTATTATACTCAACATTTTAAGAAAATATCCTTATTGAAAAACCACTACATCCTCATAATAATTAATATATTCCATACCATCATCCTATAACACCTATTATTCTATTAAGGAAAATAATTCAAGGTATATGGTATAATTCAAAGGATGTCTCTAAAAAGAAGTAAAAATATTATCCAAACTCATCGAATTTTATTACCTCTTATAATTCCTCAAAACCCATTATATATGACATAAAAAATGATATAAATATCATAAATATAATTATACGACATTATGATGTTTTCACAATCATTTACAACCTCCCCTTCATCAAATGGGGGATGAATTCACCACTAATTAATATGTATAGGCTACAAGCTCCATGTAGCTATATGATTCATTTTCCATTATAATAAATTTGTTTTTTTCATTATGATATATTTAATATAAAATATATATTTATGTATGATATATATTATATTAATTTTATTATTTCAAGGTGAATTATTTTATACCATTCATTTATTCTATTGGTGATTGTTGGAAATGTCACTCATGCGTACATATGGACATCCATCTCTACAGAGTAATGTAAATTAGTTTTCATCCACATATTATATTAATGAGAAAAGATTTGTATGTTGAATATATATGTTATTTATCTAATGGTAAATATAATTCTATGGAGTAACATTGTTGAATGTCCAATTACAATAACTTCAAAAAACAAAAACAAAAATGAAAAATTAAACATTAAAAACTATAATTGATAACGATAATTTAATATTGACAATGTACATGTGATAAGATAATTTATTTAAAAAATTTGTTCAGTTATTCATAGTTACATAAAATTTCATAAATAAACATTACATATTTGTTATAAATATTCAATGCATAAAATTATGGTTCATGCTAGATCCATAATGGTTTAGTGTCATTAGAAATTTGTATATATGATCAACTTGTTCAAAAAATGTTTGTATAATTTCCCACGTAGTTATTCATACTAGAAAAATTATTCTTAAAACATTTAATCATATCTTAGGGAATATAAAATATAATTAAGTGTGATATAATATATTCAATAATGGTAAATAAGGGAGATATCAATGAACACTTAATCATAACCTGATCAGAAGGGTATAAGAATATAAGAATCACAATTGAAAATCCTAATTTTTATAAAATAAATCAATATATTATTTCATTTCACAATTTATTGTAGTTCATAATCCATGTATTATATAGGACTCAAATAACATGTGTCATAAGAGCATGATATTATCATTATACATGTGTTTGAATCATACATAAAAAAATAGATA
Source organism: Viscum album (assembly GCA_963277665.1). Lineage (NCBI taxonomy): Eukaryota > Viridiplantae > Streptophyta > Magnoliopsida > Santalales > Viscaceae > Viscum > Viscum album. The sequence goes on from OY728123.1 coordinate 553,683,807, forward strand.
GTCTCTTTCATTTTAATGAAGGCTAAAAATCATATCTATCATTGTGGAATAGGTAAACTCCCCATAACATCATTGTAGTTGATGTTCCATAGGATGTAAACCCTAGTGGAAAGATTCTCCTACTAAACTATGTTTAATCCCCCATTCATTTTCTTTTAATATTATGAGATATCAATATTTCCCCCAATATATTACAGTAGTATATAATTATTGGACCACCATTGACATATTGAATATTTTATAGATGTGTTTAACATTATCATAAAACAGTCATCACATCAGAGCCCATGAATGGAAATTGGCGTCATAAACATTTCACCAATTCATAACTAGGTGAAAATAAATGGGGTTCATAAAAACTTTAGCATATCATCATATCGAACACCTTTAAAAAGGAATTGGTTTGATTAAAATATTTGAATCTGGAACCTAAAAAAACTAGAGAATGAATATGGTTGGTACCATTGGATAATATCCTCCGTAATAAATAGAGAATTAGAGTTGTTGACATTTATGAAGATAATTACCAATAAAAGATCATTAAAAAAATATTTAGTTAATAACTGTTTCTACTCTGAATTCACTTTTTAATAACATTAAATTAATATAACGTTGTGGAAATAATATTCTTTAAAAATATAATTTATAATTAATTTGGGATCAATATAGTGTATACTGGTCATGAATATGGGAAATTTTCATCCTGTAGTATAAGTAAAAATAATAAATTCCCCTCATAATTTTGATGAAAGAAAAGATTTAATTATTTAGAGAATGAAAAAAATCTTTATTTGTAAAAAAAATTATAAAAAATTAATTAATGTTTGTAAATATAATTAGATAATAATAGTCTAACATTTATAAAAATTAATGATATAATTTTTAAAAAACATGGATACAGGAAAGAAAACTTAAGTAAAGAGAGAATAAAATATTTTTTAAAAAAATATCCCAATTTTTTGTTCAGTACATAATGTGAGCAGAATTAAAAGAAAATATATACTAAATGGGACTAATAGAGGGGAAAATAATTCATATTTATTTGAGAACAATATAATGATATCTCTTTATCATAATCATAATAATAATGAAATCATAAAAATCAAAGAGATTTTAACATAAAACACTTTTAATTATATTAATATTAAATTCATAGGACCTATAAAGAAATAAAAAAATTGGATTTGAATATAAAACAATTTAAAAAATAATCATCATAAAAGGAATTCATCTTTTACATATAAAAACATTTACAGATCAAGTGGCATATATGGCATGTTTCCTTATAAATATAATGCTATTCAAAAATCACTCACCTCAAGTTCCACTATATTAGAAATCACATTGGCATCAGGTATAATAAACATAAATTAATTATAATTCTATATGATAATCATATTCATTCTAATAATGTCAATTATATTATTCCATGGAAAAATCTAAAATCCATTATATAAATAATTCGACATGAAAAGCTTTTTTTCTGGGTGTTATTAATTTCTCTATTTTATAAAATATTATTCTTAGTTGTTATCGTCCTTGTAATTTTATAATGTATACATACCCAAAATAGTTTTATTATATATTTAAATTCCTTATGTATTTAATACTTTTTTATTTATATATATTAATCATAGATAGATGTATTAAAATTAATTCCACTCTTCATAGAGATGGTAGGTCGTACCTACATATGAACCCTATTTTCAATTTTTAATATAATTATTTAAGAAATGAAAAAAATCATTCACCCATCTAGAAACATAAATAAGTCATTTATATCATATATATTTGTTACATTTGTTCTTATTAACATCATTGTATAATAGAGATGAAAATAATAATCACATTGTGTCATGGATGTGGTGGTCCATATGTAGTCATGATAGATGTTATCATTTTCCAATCGATTGGAAGGTAATAAAGAATAAATTGTATTTTATTTCGAGAATAATAATTATCTAATAAATATCATACATAAATGTTATTCTAGTCAATAATATTTGGGTATGATAAATGTATTATATCTCCCTATGGAGATGGTAGACCATATATAAGCACAAGTAATACATTCATTTCCCATTTGATGGGAATTGGAGTGGATAGTAGTGGTTTCAAAATCATAATAATATATTTGAATAATTATTTAACGAAATAATTATGTTGTGATTATTAACATATATTTATAATAGGTAAATGAAGAAGGAAAGAAAATAATGTGACTAGGTTAGTTAACTACATCTTCTTCTAAATAACTTCTTTAGATCTCATCTTAAATATTCATTAGTTAGAGTTTTAGGAATGTGAAAACCACAAAAATTCTTATAAGAATATAAGGGGGAATTTTTTTTGGTTTTTTTCAAGATATATTTTTTATAGGATATAAATAAATGAGGGTAAGAGGAACACAATATAATTGAGATGAGGGGATATTTTTGTATTTATTAATATAAAAAAATAATGTAAATATCAATAAATAAAATTTACAATGCCCATATATTTGAATGTAAGATTTTATTTGGATATAATCCCATAAAATAACAATATTTGGAATAGTTTATGAAGTATTTTAAACATCTTCTTTTGGTTTAACACCTTAGTGGACCCATTTTATCCTTATCAATGATAACAATGTTTTCATTATTCATAGGTAATAATTTAACATGTAATGATATTTTTGACTCATAAATAAGAATGTAATGAAAACTTATAACATATATTATCCTAATTTTCCACTATGAATAAATTTAACTTTTACTTAAATTAATAAAATTATATTTTTATAAAATATCATTACTGTCAATTTTAATAATATTCATAGAATTTTACTTCATTGAAACCAATAGAAATATTAAACTATAATATAATACTAGTTAAAATCACTAATATATTATATTTATAAAAAACATGAACATAAATCTATAAATCAATCTAATTCTCTTGCAATTAATATTTTAAATGTCATTTACATTCAATTTAATTAATTTATTCAATAATTTATTACCGGTGCAAAAAACATTAATGTAATAATTTAATCACTAAAAATTATAAATAAATAACAATCATTAATATCACATCTTAATTCAAAAAAGTACTTTTAATATTCATTCCCACATGGTTTTTTCTACTATGTAAAACATAATTTATATTTGAATATAATATAGTGAATTTCTAAATTCATATATTTAATTATTTTATATGAATTCTTGGGGAAATGATTCCCTTAAATAATTAATTTTCAATCCTATGGTGTGTGGGGAGAATTTCATTTAACAAATAATAATTGATATTAATAATGGTGATTTTGGCATTTAGTTATTCACAAGATTGACTACTTTACCCTTTACAAATGGGTTATATCTTTCTCCAATTACACTACATATTTGTTAAAAATAATAGAAGAAATTTTTTAAAAAAATATGGTCCTCTTCATTCCAAATGTATATTTAATGTAATACATCACAATAAAAATGTTTGAACATTATATTTAATAGCTTGTATAACACAAAAAACCATGTATAATAGGGAATATAATATCTCCAGCATCTACAATACATTTACAATATTATATAAATTCATTCAATGATATAAAATTAAATGAAAAAACGTATTTTGTAGAATTATATACATAGAACATATATTTTGGCTTCTATTATATGAAATAATGATTTTTTCGACGGTTTTAATTACATACAAGACATTGTTTTACAAAAAAAAATTATTAAAATATTATTCGGTAATATAAAAAGTCATAACATAGCAGTTCAATTCATCATTATGAGTTTGATAAACTATCTTCTAAAAATATATAGTTTACCAAAATATAAAATAAATTCATTGAATACTAATTAATTTTAAATGAATAGAAAAACCAATTGAAAAAAATGAGACGTTTTATTCCTAAAAATATTTTCTTTCCAAATAAATTAAATTAATTATTATTAGTGAAATATGTTTAAAAAATTAAATTATTAATTAAATAAAATATTTCTCAAATTCATCAAATAGATTTTATAACCATAAGTTAATAAAAATATCATTATTATTCATATAAATATATATTTTCATAAGGTAATTATTTCCACATTTTAATGGAACCCATATTTTAGTAATAATTTTTCCTCTTTTTCAAATAGTATATGATAATATAATCATTATTTTGAATTCATAATGTCAAAATTATTCTTTGATGAATTTTTGGTATTTTTTTAAGAAAATTAGTTTTTTTATAATGTAACTCCTAATATTTTTTTCATGAATTATTTTTAGAAATTATATGTTTTGATTTGATGACCAGGTGCTGAGAAGACATGTGATTCTGAGGCCTGGATTTCATAAAATATTTTGTTGAAAAATACTAATCTTTTAAATACACACACATTAAATTATCCTTTAATTTTGGAATAAATCATAAATGGGATTCCATATCAGAAATACTACGACACTGTTGATCTCATAATGAAATATTTTCCATAAGGGTGACCAATCTGGGTTGGTGTAGGTCATCTATAGAAAAAGTTACCAAAGATGTAACCAAAAATAAAAAACTTATTTTGTTTTGTTTTATTTTTTAAAATGATAATAAATCATGAATGGTGACATGTATTGGAAATATGCGACCATCATTGAGTTTGTATTGATGTTTTATCACTACGTGCAACATAATATTAGTCAGTATAGGTCCTTTTTTAATATGATATCGTGTGATGTTATATTAATGAAATAATTTAAATAAAACTTTTTTATAAGGAAATGAAATTTCATTCGATTGGTTCATTTCCTAGAATTCTGGATTTGCATCACAACCCTAAAATTCTTCTTAGTCATGGATTATGAACTCTCTCAATGAAATAATGAAAAATCGTGGATCGATAATGAACACGTAGTGAATTTGAAGGAACCTCGCCAATGTAGCTAACATTAAGATCATCCATCATCTATGACTTATCTAAATCGAGGTATGGTGATTGTTTCTTGGTAGTTACTATTATTGATTTACATGATGCACATGTGTCAATCCAAGAATAGATTGATCCATGGTTCAAACGTTGTGGGATGGTTGATAATTGCGAGGATTATTTATAGAATTTATCATATTATTCGACGTTCATCATAATAACGAGAAATAATTGAGTTATACACAAAAAATGGTTGGTGGTTGATCCTCTGGGTGTTCTTGGTGCTTTTCCTTCACCCGTTCTCTGCATTCTTCTCTGTTGAACCCTTATTTCCACAAATCAACTATCTGAGAGGCATTGAATGTTATTAGACCCCCAAATTAATGGAAACCTAAAATAAGAGGATATATCATCATATAATAGACATAGAGAGCCCAAATATACGGTAATTTTGAATCCGAAAACATAGAAGGTCTCTTAGTGGTCTGTGGAAGGGACCACCTGTGTGGGTAATACATAACATTCTAGGGAGGAGAGGGGACATTAATGAGTGCAACAACAACCACAGGTGGCAGGGGCGGACATGTGGGAGTTTTTGGGTGGTTGTGCAACATCGGGAGCCATAGTTGTGTATGTGGTGGTGGTGCGATGGGGCGTCACATGGGACGCAGTGGTGTGGGAAGGGAGATTTAGTAGGTCACCACAGAATGTGGTGGTCACAGTGGTAACTTATTGGGCAATGGTAGGTGACTATGCTGACGAGGCTAGGTTTGACCTAGTGGGTTGGCTCAGACCCTACGGATCGGGACAGATCCGGATCGAACTGTTGGTTGACCCATGACTGTCATTCAATTTACTGTGGGGGTAAACCGCTATAACAACTCGAGTTTTGGTGGCAAGGTCAACTACAGTGTGGTCACAAGGTCAATCATGGACCAATGACAATGGGTCATACTAACCTAGATGTTCAAACCGCACAATCAGTGCACTGATCCTATATTTGGTCCACAGAGCTAGTGACCCCCTTTATTTGAAACATTATACTTCCATAACATTCTAATATTATTTCCATTTGAAAAGGTTTCATAAGATTTGAGACCCTAGTGAGGAGATAGTTGTTTTTACCAAACTGTTGAATTTTTAGTATGGACAAGTATAGGATGGGAGTGTTTTAGTATGACCTTTTCTCATAGGTTTAATAAGGAATTATATCCATATTAGAAGATTGTATCCCCTCTAGAGGTCAAGTCCCAGAAATGTTTATGTTATTCAATAGTGACACTACAACGGATAAATTATCACCCAGAGTGGAACCTTTTGGAATTGATGTACCCTTCGAGAAAAGGGTGTTGGTACTCTATATAATAGGCCACATCGGTAGGTTTAGTGGTATTCCACAGGGTTCTGGGAAGAATCCCCTATGTTAGGAGCTGCAAGAGTAGGGATTTTGGAATTCTCCAATGTATCTGGGAAAGATCATACATGTTGCGGGTTTCTCCATATCGGGTTAGTGGTATTTCCATGAGTGTTTGATAAATATCCCATCACCATATATCATACCCTAAATTGACCAATACTTTATCATTTAGGAAGGTCTCATGTGAGGTAGACCTATTCTTGTGTGTCTCTAATGATATCATGGATCGAGGTGTTATTTTTCTCAGAACGAGAAAGATTAAAAATGAATCCTATGGTTGGATGTGGGATAATAACTCTGGATGGTGTGGAGTTTATCATATATATATTAGGATATTCATATTATATGTTCTATATTCATATATATAATTTTGGAACTGACTAGTATTTTCATTTATGGTATTTCCTTCATGGTATTTCCTTCATGTTATTTGCTCTGTGTTTTTTAGCTGTCTAACTGAGTATTTTTGTACACACCCCTATATGTGATTTTACAACATTTGACATTTTTTGTGCAGATGATCAACATTATGATGGATTCCTATGTGTTCTAAGACTATGTGTTCTTAGTGAGGATGGATGGTTGAGGTGTGTTCCTGTGGTTCATACAACACACATAATACCATTTTTCTAATAGGTTGGACTTATCGTTACAAACTCTGTTTTGGTGGGCATTTATTCTGGCCCAATTTACATTACTATTATTCTTATCGTACTATTTTGTGGTATGTTAGTGGTTTTTATTCAATTTCAACATAGTGTGTTTTTATTTTTGAATTTGTATCATGGATATGTGTGTGTGTGTGTATGTACATAGGCTAATGACTCAAATTTTTGGGATATTCCTACTCGATTCTAGGCACCATCCTCTGGCCTATCAGAGGTAGGCTTTGTATAGTCACAACACATGCCACTATGGGGATGGTCATTACAGATTAGTTCTGGAAAGTATTGAAATTTAATTGAAAATTTTAATCAAATTAAATTATATAATAAAATAATATTTTAATGATATAATAAATAATGTTTCGTTCAATTATATATCAAATAATATTTTATTCATTGGAATAGATTTCACATTAAAATTGGATATAAAAACATTTCAATCTTTTGACAATTTCACCTTAAAAACCCTCATTATTATCCTGTCTATATGATTAATTATAAATTAATTTGTATAAATTATTTAATCTAAATCTCAAAAAATTTAATAAAATTTTTGAATAATAATAACTTATAATTTATAATGTGGTAAAATATGTTTTTACAAAAAAATATTATTAAATGTTATGAAAACATTATTACAAATATGAAGAGAATACCCATATTTACAACGGACTAAAGCTTAATCGTAAACGCCAAAATGACTATGAAACATGTAAATAATATTGTTTCTGTCCAAATTTGGACAATTTATTCCATTTTATATTATTAGGATTATTATTTTTCCGCATTATGTATGGGAGACCTGTCAATAGTATTATGTTTTTTATATTAACAAAAATTACACTGCCACTATAATATAAAAAGAAAATCATCCATCTAACTTATTCACGCCTATCAAGCCAGTTTTACATCAAATTCCTAACCATGTAATCTCCAATGATCTAAAAAATCATATTATAAGTCTCCCTTGGGCAATAAATTAATCCAATGAATTCATTTGGTGTAAACCAAAAGAAACTTCTTCAATAAAAGGTAAATATTTTCAATGATCACTTTTTTTTGTTTACTTATCCACCCCATCAATTCAAATTATATCATGATCATATAATAACATAAAAATTTTCAATATTAAGAGATATTTTATTATCAATGGTATTACATAATCTAATAGACACGTCCATTAAAATGGATACACAGTCATCATTCGTGTGTTTGGAGGACAACCACCTGGAGAACTGATGTAGCTTGTTTATCCATTCCCAAAATTTAAGGATGAGAGTGATGATTTATTTGTAGTTTATATAAAAAATATATGATATTTATAATTTATTTATTCATATATATTATATATATGAAAAATACCTTCTTGCTTTCCATTTTTTTGAAATACGACAACAACATTTGTGGATGGGTGGACTACTTCCTCCACAAAGACATGTGATTCATTCACACTATACATGGAATATATTAAGAATTGTATCATTAAAAAATGTGAAGTATATAACATAAATAATATACTAATGTTAAAATAGGATAATTTATAATTTATTTTAATTCGATTTATATTAAAATAATATGGAAACATCATTTGTGAGTACGCATGACCTACCATCTCCATTAATGGTGTATTTCACTTCCAATTTCCAAATAATGTGGTTTATTATATTTAATAATATAGTGAATTTATATGATACTTAAATAATTTTTTACAACTTGATGATGATAAAGTAATGATCCACATAAGAAGCTAAATCATATTAGGTTAAAATATACTAAAAAACAAGACAATTAACACATGAAATGCTAAAAATAATTAAATATTGTTAACAAAATATTAATAAGATATAATTATATGATCACAAATGTTATTATAAATATCTATCACAATTGGTTTAGACCAGTTGGTGAGGACATGGAATGTGAAACCATGATTCCTGAGTTAAAAACTAGGTGGGGACATATTTTTCAAGTTTCTGTGGCATTAATGTAGTTGGAACTATAGCATGTTCTATAGTAGCCAGAACTACTCAATAGTATGGATTTTCAGGACACTAGTTTGGGCCTCGGGTCCCTCAAGGCCTTTGTTCCACCCATATCCATTGGGCCAGTAAGGATTTTGGGCCACCTCAACACCTTTAGGCCACCATAAGGCCTTAGGACAACCTCGTGGCCTTCAAGAAACATTAAATTGTGTTTAGTGGCTAGAAAGACTCTACAAGGAACAAAATATAGATAAGGATTAAGAGGTGTCATAGTTCGTAGAGAATAAGCTAACCAGATTTGTTAGAAATAGAGGGTATAGAATTTCCATCATGACCAGCAACTGCATGGACGGAATGCCTATCCAAATATTCTATGCAAAGTAGGAGAGATGGAATTATGATGAGAAAGCTTAGGAGGAGTAGTTCAATGTACTCATAGTTTGAGTTTTTCCCTAGGACCTAGGATTCATATAATATTGAAACTTAAAAGGCGTTTAAAGGTTCTTCCTCATGCCTTGAAAGGTGGGTTATAAAAAATGAAATAAAAAAAGATGGAATTTGTGACATTTGAGGTCATATTATAAATATGTGTATGGTTATGGTACAATTTATTATCATTTCTAAACCAATATACTTTGGTTAAATACTACACAACTAAAATGAAGCTTATGGATTGAAATTTTATCTCAATTTTCATTTCATCGAGACATATGTGTTATTAGGAACCAATATATGTTCATGTGTTGTATATACAAAACCTAATTCATTTAACACCATTATTCACATATTATTAATGGTATTTAAATTTTATCCTTGAATTGTTTCCTATAAGGGGTTTGAATTGAAAATTACTAAGTGGAAAATTATATTTTGGAAATACCACATTCTTTTAGGATTGTTAACTTTCTCTTGAATTAATCCAACTATTATAATCATATATCATTGTAAATTAAATTTACAAAAAATATACATATCATATAGTATGGAATTGATTAGTTACTAAATGGTATAGAATTTTTACATATATTGAATACTTTTTAATTTATTTTATTACCTAGGGAAATAATGATAAATTTGTATCCATTACTGAATACATATATTTGATATGGAGCATTTTTTATGAGTTAAATCTAGTATTAGATATATTATGAATGCATTAGACATGAACTAAGTGGGAGATAGACCAGTTAATTTATGCCCCTCGGTTTATCTATAGTCTCATGAGATAGATCATGTATCCAAATATATTCGATAGTAACATAATATTATTTAAAAAATCATGGGGATATATCATGATGTTAACGTATCATGGGCCTCTGAAACATAACATCGATTAATTAATAATTTCATTTATTACAGGTTTAGATACAATTAATATCCATGACACACATTCTTTGAAATTATTTATTGATGCATTATAGTGCTTAGTTTAATGATTAAATTTTCTGTGTGTTCAGTTAGAGAAATTTCTATGATGATTATGCATTATATAGTTTTTAAAATGGATTTTTTCTTCAATTATTTACATTTCCATTTTTTAATTCACTCTATCTTACTTAATTTATTTCATGTAATGTGTGTTATGTTATTTACCTTACCAAATTTTATATTCTGATTAATTAGTTGTTATTTTTTTTGTACTCATCCTTTACTAAGATGAAGAAAATTTTGGAGAATTAGTAAATTTTATTTTTTAACATAAAAGTTCATCAAAAAATAAAAAATATACATATTTTAGCCATTGGTTTAATTGTTTCAATATCTACTTGGGTTAATGTGATAATCAATGACATTGTAACATTATCCAAATAAAATTATTATACTTGGAAAAAATATTATTAATGAAAACAATACTAAAAAGGGTATTTAATGATTAATTTTATGTCATGAATAACCACCTTACGGTTTTTTGAAATGTTATTAAAATTATATTAATATAGGTTTATAAAATGATCATCGTGTTATTATAGTAGAAAAACAATTATATATGGAAAGGAAGTGGAGCATGAAGTCGTGACTAATGGATGATAAAGGGTTTTATGCCTACCACTTTTCTATGCGATGTGCTGGATAATTTCAAATTAATTTATCAAAACAATTTGATGAATAAATATTAATAATGAAATAGTGTAATCACATTTGATATTGATAGATTCACATATTTAAAAATATTAAATTTTTAAATAGTTATAAAAAACATAAATACTTGTTTTATAGATTTTTGGATTTAATTTTTTTGAATTTTATCAATTTAAGAATTAAAAAATGTACACTTATGATATATATTTCATTGATTAAGAGATGAATTGTAATTTTTTGATGCATAACGAAATATAAAACTTTTCCTTATGAAATTTAAATAGTTCATGTAGGAATATTTCTTTATATTATGTACAATAAAATAATTCATTAACATTAATAAAAGTATATTTAATTTCTTTTATCTTATATATTCAGTTTTTTCAATTGATGGTAATTTTAATCATTTTAGAATTATAGATTTGGGGCCCTCAACGTTGCATTTATCATTTAATTATTTTTGATTAATGAATTAAATTGACCTATAAAATTTAATACACCTTCCACCAAGTCCATATCATCCCTTACCACTTTTTTATAATACATTAAAACCTGGTTAGGTGTCATTCCATATAACCTTGGCAGTTCCTATTCAATATTTTTAGGATGATGTTTTACTAACCCTTCACACAATGTGGTATTTCAATAATTTAATTTTAAAATATAAAAAATTTATCACTAAGGTCAAGTTAATATTTATAAGAATAAAATTAATTAAGGATGGTAGAATTTATCTCATAGAAATATTAATGTAAGAAAATTTTATTCAATTACATGTACAACACACAACACCAATTGTTGAAGAGAATTTAATATTCTGAGGAATTAAAATAAATTTACTATATTCAATAAATATTATCTATTATATAGAATAAAATGAATACAATATATTTTTTATCTTTCTCTTTATAGAACATGGATTGTTACTTCTGTTACATGAAATATTTACAATCTCTAATGCCTTGCATTAAATGTGTGACCGTGTTTTACCAATCAAAAATATATTATTAAAATGTTATTATTTTACATAATATGATATAACCTTGAATTTGAATTGGAATCTTTGAATATTATTTAATTACTAATGAAAATATATATTTGTTACAAATATATAAAATGAATTCATAGGAATCCTATTAATTAGAAAAAAATAAACAATAAATGAAAATAAATGAAAATTTTTTTCTTATTAAGGTGTATTATCCTAATGATTTAAACTACATTATATTAGGGAATGATATTCAAAGAAATTATATGTTATATATTTAATAAAATATTTTTTAAATTAATAAAATATATTTGATATGAATAACATAAGAAAAATCTGTATATTACATACTAAAAGCTATCATTTTATAAAATATTTTAACCACCTTTTAATGGAAAACTATTTTAAAATAGTATTTCATAAATTTAATAATAATTATTTGTGTACAAAATCATAATTTTTCAAATTTTAATATCATAATTATCCTAAGATGATTTTCAGTTTTTATGAGATGTTTCAGTTTTTTATAAATAGTGAAAATATAGAATTTTAATTGAAAATATATTTTTCATCTAATTTATTTATATTTTAAAAATATATATTTATTTTTTTTAATATATTTATTTCAATTAAACATAAAAAAATAATTTTTTTTATTTTAATAAACATCATAATGAGATTAGAAATAAAAACATTTCATACATCTAACATTTTTTCATAAAAAATATTCTTTGTCATCTTGCCAAGAGGATTAATATTAAAATAATTATATCCACTTTTTTAATTTTAATTTGGAAAAACTGATTTAATATTTTTCATAATAATAATTTATAACATATAATTTGGTCAATTATATTATTGAACAAAAATATTTTTTAATGTGATAAAAACTAATTACTCTAATTAAGAGAAAGACTATCTTTACAAGGGATTAAAAATTGATGTTAATGGAAATAAACATTAAACATGTAAAAACTTATTTTATGAAAATATTTATAACATAACCTCACTAGGATATAATTTAGTAAATTATTGGGGGAAATTTATGTATGTAAGACCTCCCGATATTGTTTACCATTTTTATTTACATGAATGCCACTCCACATCTGCTATAATAGGCACTAAACCCTCCCACTTCTTCACACCATTAAAATAATTTATCTAATCAATAAAAATTGATCAAATAAACTTAAAATATCCCTAAGCTAATCATAGAAGAATAATTTTTGGATTTCATGTAAAAAATGAATTACTTTTGTTTATTCCAAAATGAGTTACACAAACAAGAGGTAACTATCTTCAATGATCACTTTTGATTAATTTACTTTTCAACCCCATAAATTAATATTATATCTTTCTGATATATTATCCTATGCATATTAAATTTATTTTTATGATTTTATTTTAATTTTACCATCAAAACTCCCACACAGATCTATCCAATGAGATATGTAATCATCACTCATGTGAACGGTGGGATACCGCCCCATGAACTGCTAACACTCCTTCATCAATTACAACCTTTTAGGGGTGAAAAAATGATGGATTTATAGTTTATATATTATATATATGATATTAAAAAAAATTATTCTTCAATAAATATTATATGACACCTGCCATCATTTTTTCCATTTTTTGGGAATATTGAAACATAGTTTCTCGATGTGTTGATTATCTCCTCCTCAAATCGATGTGATTGGTTCACTATATATGTGGAATGTATTATGTATGATTTAAAAAAATATGCAACATATATGAAATTATTATTATTTTTTAGTTATAATATATATATTTATCATTCAATCTTTATTCTTGTTACATGAAAATAAAATCGGAACACCATTATGCATATATACGGCCTACTGTCTCTATGAATGGTGTATTTAATATCATATATATAAAAATTATGAATTATTATAAATAGTTTTATAGTTAATATATATTATATTTATCTAATATATTATATCATGGTGATAATTAAATAATGATCCCCATAATAAGAATAATGATAACAAGTCAAACCATACTTGGAAAACATGATAATTATCACCCGAAATGAATAAAATAATGAATGATTGTTATCAAATAATTTATAATATAATATAATAATATCACATATGATATTATAAATATGATAATGGTTATTCTATAAGTTATTAACATGCTTTAGACCACTGTACCGGAGGTTAGATTCCACACAACAAAAAGGAAGTATAACATAGGGTATTTTGTCTCAATTTATATTCCATTGAGACATATTCGTAATTTAGAACCAATTCACATTGATGTTGTGTATATATTCCTCATTTATAGTTTCATATCATTAATAAATCATAAATCTTGGTATTTGAGATTTCAATTTGTATAATTCCATCCAAGGGGTGCTGACATGAAAAATACCAAGTGGTCAAAGTTATCTTTGCAGTGTCACATTCATTTGTGATTAATAACATCATCTTAAAAAATAATTATATTGTAATAAATTTTCATTAGAACATAAATTTACAAAAAATATCCATATCATCTATCATGGATTTGATTATATCCTTAAGCATATTAAATTTTTACATATGTTTTATATTATGAATTTTATTTGATTAACTAGAGAATTATTAATAATGTTATATCCTTTACTTAATTTGGATATTTGATAAGGCACATTATTTATGAGTTAAATTATTTATATAATTTATTAATAATGATTTTGAAATGTAGAACAGATTTTGGGGATTGGTCGATGAATTCCACAAGATGTATAGATAGTCTCTGAAGAAGATTCATTTATCCAAATTAGATTCAGATTTTACCCACAATGTTTTAAAATATTTTTGGATAGATCTTAATAGTAATGTTATAATTCACCAAGGAAACATGATGTCCAATAATTATGAATTTAATATATTATTAATTCAAGTATTATTAATATATATGAATTTTTTTAATTGAAATTATATATGGATTAATTTTTATTCATAGTTTATTATTTAAATTGAATGTTTGTTTAGTTATTTACCTTTCTATACAAATTATCCATTATCCAATTATATGAATGAATTTTTTATTCATTTATTTACATTAAAATATATTTTATCACTCCCTCATTGTTTTTTTGATATCATGGAATGATTTTTCAGTTATTTTGATTTATATATTGATTATTATCATTGATTTATTGTTGTTTCAATTATACATAACACACACTAATCATTTGAGATGAAAATTATTATTATCCCTTTTGGTATGAATCATTGGGGTATACTATGAAATATATTCAATGATATAATACGTGTGAATAATTTTATCCTTGACAAAAAATTATTTCTTAGTTAGTGTATTGATTTTGTATAGAATACTCATGTATGTATCTAGTTAATGAACAATACTAAAAACTTCAGTCATTTGGGATTTTATTCCTTATAATCATGAAAATATAATAGCAAAAAAAATTCTTTTAATCATATTGGTTTTGGTTAGTACAATAAGATTTTTATTATTAAATTAAAATAATTTACATAATGTCATTCAAAAATTGATGGACAAAATATTACAAAAATAGGTTTTTATAAAAAATTAATTTAATCATAAAAATTTATTTATTATTATACCACACCCAATATATATTATATTAATTTTAAAAACATTTTATTGAATGAATAAATATTAAATGTCAATAGAATAATTTATAAATTGTGATCAGTTTTAATTATTAGGAAAAAAACAAATTGTGTGCAGAAATTGATTTTCACCAATAATATATATATATACAAATATTTTAAAACTTAATTCAATAAATAATGTGTTTAAAATTAAATAAATAATATTATTAATAACATAATTTAAATATTTTTACTTTTATGTCATTTATAGATGACATAGGACATGTTCAATTCATGAAAAAAATTAACTTTTCAATAATAAAACTTATTTATCACTTTTCATTAAAAAAAATAAATCTGTTAAAAAAATTATAAATAATTAATAATAATATAATTTTTATATAAATACTTCATGAATAATTAATTTTAAAAAAAACATTAGAACTGGTTTTTTGAAATTAAATATAATATTTTGTTAAAAATAAATGACTTTTATTGAATGGAACAATATTCTGAATCATTCAATAACTTTTTTATGAATAGAATATTTATTTCATATGAATTAGTTAATATTCCTTAATTACCTATGATATATATATATATATATATTATTCTTATTCGTTCCCACCAATTCATTATCCAGTTTTACGAGTCACTCTATCAATTCTTGGTCATTTAATCTTGATGTTGCATGTTGTACATGATATCAAGAATATTGATCTTTATTAAAATATAAGGGTTTTATATTTTTAGAATTAATATATCCCATTTATATAATTTTAAAATAAGTATATTTATTATACAGAATGATAGAGGGCTTACAAATTCAAATATTCTTGAAGAAATGGTTTTATCATACAATATTATTTTTATTTGGGTATGCATGATTAAATTTCGGATGAGGGAATTATATGATACATCTGTCATAAATATTATTTATATTCTTCATCTATGGTAATTTTTTTAAATTTCATGTTTTTTTTTATTTTATACTCTTTGATTACATAAGAGAAAATTTATGGTATCAAAGGAAGATCACTATAATTATTATATTTACTCTAAAATATATTCTTCCATGTCATTATTTCCTACAAAATTTTTAAAAATAAGATTTTAAAATTTATAATCCATTTATTAAATTCATTTTTGTCGAATTTTATTTTATATATAAATGATTAAATTTGACATCCCATTATTTTCGTAGTGATGCACTACATGATTTTTTATAGAAAATGTGAAAGGAATCATTGTTTTACAAACATCACCTGAATGGATTTTACATCAATTAATATTTATATTTTATTTAGTGATTTATATAAATATCTTTTTTACTTTCAATGGATGTTTTTTTAATTTTTTTATATTTTTAAATTAAAAATAAGTTATTTCAAATTGCATGTGGAAATTTCTCTTTAAACGATTTTGTAATATTTTAATATTATTTATATCTATATCAACAACCATTGATGTTAGTTATTAATATCTAATAATATGATCCAATGAACAATATTTCTTCTTTCCCTATATTTATTTTTATTTTTGATAATGAAATATCAATGAATGTAATTTCTTATTCCATGGTTGAATATTTAATGTAACAAGAAATTTTTTCACAAACTAATGACATACAATGAAATTTATTGTGATTATTGAATAGGTGGATCAATTAAAAACCCTAATGTAATGGGTAATTATCAAATTTTATGAGATCAAAAGGAATATGATTTGTTATCCCAATCCAAAAAGAGGATGATCTAGGGGTTATCACATGGCTAAAATTCAGTACACTGGAGGTTATCCCAACCCCAAAGTAGGCACATTTGTGGTTTCCCAAAACATTTCACGTGACAACCGATTTAGAGGTTTAAATTTATATAACATTATTTTCATTATTATTATTCTTCACTTTATACCATTATTTTGTTAAATGACATTATTTTACAGCTATGCTATTCAGGATCATGTTTTTTGATTAATTTATGAATCATGTATTCTGAACCACCAAGAATTATGCCTTAAAATTTGATTGAATAATTTTTTTATTATAATTTAAAATGTTAGGATAAAATTACCATAACATTATTGATATTATATACATAGATATGGACCTTGATTAATATCTCCCATTTTTATCCATAATTTTCTTTTAATCTAAGACATTAATAAATTAAATTTTCCTCAGGATATGAATAAGTATTTAATTTATAATATGTCATTTTAAGGTGATTGTTGTGAAGAACTACATGGGAGATGATATTGATATTTTGTGCTCTAGTTTTTAATGTATCATATTTTTTAAATACACTAATATATAATATTTCTATCGAAAATCATAATTATATGTAATGAATATTCATCTAAAAAATATAATATATATATATATATTGACAATATCACTATATTTCCATCTAGAATATATATATATATATATGTAGATACAAAAAATCATTATTTTAATATTAATCATATATCATTATCCTTCAAAAATGAATCATGAATGTTCCAATAATTTCATCCATAATTAATATTTGTATATGATTCTTTTCATCGACCATCATCCTCTTGGAATCATATACCCTTAAAACTATATTATAAATTTATAAACAACTTACCCATCCAAAAATTCCTTCTTACCATGACATAACATATTATTCATAGAAGTAATATTTTGTGGATGAATTTTATAAAATGATTTAGGAGGTAGAAAATTAAAATCAAGATAATATTATATCAATAAGGATCCATTAGTTTCCAAAACATTATTGGTTATGATATGTGTAGCATAAAATTTTTTCATAGTCAATATGTTATTATTAATTAATAAATAAGATATATATATTCCAATGAATTAAATAGAAATATGTATTATGAAACATTTCAATATAACATAATTTATTTTTCAATTCTCTTATATAAATTTAGAATTATTTAAATGTTACTTTTAACAACAATTCTTAATTAAAAAAATTCTACATTAGTATTGACAATTATTTTTTACATTCTTTCAAGCATATATAAGTAATCACTACCCCAAATTCTCAATGTCTTTTTTCATTAAGAATTTCTATAAAATGAATACATAAACATTTCTTCATAAAAAATACTTTTATAATATATTTTTTTATATGGAAATTGAGTGTTACATTTCCTTAAATAATAAATAATTAAATTAATATTACAAAAATTAGGATAAAAATTAAAAACATCAATAATTCCTTATGATTTACAATATATATTTGGAAGAAAACAGATAATTAGTGGAGGTGAGTCTTTTTTTAGTAAATGTTACAAAAAATTTTCCCCACATCGTGTTTATAAAACACGGACTGATATGATCATTTCATTAACCAAAAAATTATAATATTAAATAAAGAATCATAGTTGAAATTTATTTGTTTGAAAATTAAAAAAATAGAGAAATCATAAATACATAAATGAAATTTAATAAATCACCCTGACGTCAAAAATAATTCACAGACAAAGGATAAATTCCTAAAATACTAAAATCATATAGTTAGGAAATATTAATATTAATTTAATGTGATTTGGGGATCTATATAAAATATCCATATTATCTATATTCCATGAATTGTAATGAACTCAACTATAAACATGTTAGTGGGTATTCCATTATTCATAACTATATAATCCATGAAAAATAACAAGTAAGATGATATCACATTCATAACATGGGATACTCGATAATCAAATACCAAAATCATTTGAAAAAAAATATTTGTCGAATCTTTAATCTATGTCATGTAATATAATGATACAATGGATAAAATTTATCACATAATTACTCTTTTAATACTTCATAATATATTTATTATAAAAAATGATTACAACTAAAAATCCTAAGAGTATTACTAATTAAAACTGAGAAAAATAAAATATTATAAATATAACATAGAATAAAATATTATAATGATCAGAAGATATATGAAACAATCAGAATCCCAATATAATAAAAAAGATATCATTTATTCTAATACTCATGAAGATAAAATATATTTTTGAATCAGGAAATATTTTTTAATTCGATCCATTTAGTTTAATTATTCTAACCTACTCCAATGGTAAAATTATATAGTCTCTATATATAGTTGTGACTACATTATAAAAACTATCACGATCTTCTAAAGGACTAAGAACAAATATATATCTCTTGAAGTAGTAAATCCATCACCTAATTTGTTATTGGAAATTGAGTAAATTTAAGTTGAACTTAATTTAAATATATTTAAATATATAAATTAATTTTAATTTTATTTTACAAATAAAAAATTTAATTTTAAATTACAAATATTTTCTATTGTAAAAAAAATATTTAAATTATGAACTAAATGATAAATAAAATTTACACAAAATGTGTAGTGATTTAAATAAATGGTACACATGATTCATATAATCAAATAAATAATATTTTTGTTGAATAATATATTGTTAATTATATATGATTTAGGAAATAAAAAATCATGTACTACATATTAGGACTCAAGGGTAATAATTTGTTTATATATGTATAAAATATGACGAAAACATCATAATGGTGGTGGAATACATTCCTATATCACTGTGTAGTAAATTTTATATCAAATCACAGATAGAAACACAGAATAATCACTATAATAAAGTGAAACACATTGAACAGTCCCTATAAAGTAGTTAATAACCATAATGCTATGAAAACCCCATTTGGCGGTTGTATGATCCATGTACGATATCTTGGAATTTTACGTTATTATTTTTATCATAAATGATTAGAAACATAATACATTATTAACTCCTAAAGGATCATTAGAGGTTTTTCTGTTTAATATAAGTATATAATATATGATATATTTAAATATATTTAAATATTATATAAAAATAAACATTATTTAATATTATTAAAATAAATCCTTTATAATTCTTTCATTGGACACATCACAAAATATAATTTCATAAGAACAATAATCAAGAGAAATGAATGATTAGAAAGCTCAATAAGGGAGAAAAAATACAAAATATAAG
This sequence comes from Viscum album, assembly GCA_963277665.1. Classification (NCBI taxonomy): domain Eukaryota; kingdom Viridiplantae; phylum Streptophyta; class Magnoliopsida; order Santalales; family Viscaceae; genus Viscum; species Viscum album. The sequence continues at coordinate 553,704,448 of OY728123.1, forward strand.
TTATCATTGTTGAAAACCCACGGGGAATAAAATGTGTGCATAATCATACGTATGTGAGATATAACATGGAAATGTGCGTACAATATAAAAATGTTTCATTCGTAATAATATTGCTATGTTTACCATAAGGGAGTCCTATAAATCATTTGCTAAGGTATTCATAAAGGTGTCATGAAAAATTACAATTTCATGCTTCCAATTAATTATGAACATGTCATGTTGTGATATTAATTCATATGATAATTTAATGGATCTCTATCTGAGTTCCCCAATAATATGTTTAAATTAATTTTTTCCACATATTTCTTAAAAAAAGATATATCTATATAATTTTAAGAGACAATATTGAATTTTCTATGTTTATTAATGGAATTACCAAATCAAATAACTTTTTTAATATACACATGAATACTATTGTATGAATTTTGGGTTTTGTATTCAAAAAAACAATGGGGAATTTAATGTAAAATATTTTTTTGAGGAATATAACGTATAAAAATTTACATATATAATATGGAAAATTAGATAAAAATTTAGTATCCCATTAATAAATAATAATTATGAAAACATAAAATAAATATGAACATATTGGGAAATAATACATTTAAATTAAATATTATTATTAAAAATACATAAATTGAATAAATTAAAAGTAGAAAAAATCCATTACCTTTTGATCCATGTCCATTTGATATTTATTATTTTAGATGTGTAAAACATTTATATCCATAAAGAATTATTTATTAAAATCATTAAATGATATTTATTTTTTGGAATGGTTATTAGTATATTGTAAAATTTAAATTATTTATTTAATATAAAATCCATAAATAATAATAGTCATTTCCATCTATTCGGTACATTATATTACATATTACATCGAAATCATTACATTAGTATTTTATAATACATAATGTATGCAAATATTGTATTTTAATTAGTAATCCAAAGAAGGATACTCTAAAAAATAATGAAAAATTCATAGCTGAAAAACATCAATGATCATATTTTTAAAATAATATCCATTATATTGGAATGATTTTATTTAAATGCTAAAATAAATTATTTAAATAAGATGAATATTGATTGAAAAATAACATTTTTTATAACATGATAAATTTATAATCATATGAAACATTATATATAATTACATTAAATTATATAACTTCTTATATATGAATATATATATATATACAATTTTTTTTGAATATACTAGTTTTATCAAATATCAATAATCATCCTAAAATAGTGTATTTATTAATATTTAATCATATAATTTTGATGAAAACTAATTTTTTTCATTATATAAAACATTTCTTTTATATTATTAATCCTATAAACATATTAATTTTACCTTTTTAAAAATATTTATAAAAAAATTAGTATTAGTGAAACCAGTATTTCTTTTCCAAAAAACAATTATTACTTAATAACACGTAATGTCTATTTACAAAATCCTTTATCATGCCATCATACTCTCTATGGGTAAGGTGTGTGATAGTGTATATTTTATTCATTGGCCCAGAAAACATTGATTTTTTTATACCAACTAACTAAAACATCTCAAATAGATGATTCTGATCAAGAATCACATGATGAATATCTAGATATGTTTGGTAATGTGTGAGCCACAATGGCTCTATATTCTTCTCTTGCTTTGGGAAATGGGTTTAATAAGGATTAGTTGTAATTATTGATGATATCACACATACCATCTATGTTAATTTTCTCAGACCATTTCGCTAAATGTAAAATAATTTTAAATAATATTTGTAATTACAATATTATAAATAGTTATAATTTCCATCTACCATTATTTAAAATAATCATAAGAAAATTTTTTATAATTCCTAACTATAAGATCTAAATATTCTCATTACAAATTTCACTATATATAAACTCAACAATTATAATAATGTATCTTCCAACACTTCCATTAAATGGGATTTAAATTAACCTTTATAATGCCGATAAAATTTTTAAAATATGCTATTTTTAAAATTTTATTGTAATCAGTGATGTTCCATTGGTATTAATGGCTAATAGAGGATACCCTTAATTTAATATAATGCATTATTTTTTAAATGATGTTCTCACTGAAGAAGTAATTATTAATAATATTACATGTTGTGTGTGAAATAGTAATTATATTTTTATGAAATTTACTTATAAAAAATAAAAATATATATAGTATTAATAATTAAAAATTTATTAATAATATAAAAATATTTAGATTCATTACATAATTTCCAATATTTAAAATTTTCGATGAAAATTTTTTTGTATCCTAAAAACAATTGTGAATATTTTTCATTTTTTCTCCATCAATCCCCCATGTTTCTTTTTGATTCATGTTTTTTCAAAAAAATAGATTCATGAGTTTGTTTAATATTTCCCTCAACACATGTTCATTTATTGAATAATCTAGACCATTTCATCATTATACAAAATTTCAGGTAGAATTCATACACTATATGTGTCTAATATATGAGTTGGGAATAATATATACATTTCTTATAGGGATATGTAGAGAGAGTTTAGAACATTATAAATATTTAATGGTTGTTCTAACTAATAATAAACTACTCCAATAAGATATATAATTTAAAATTTTCTTATATAACCTGAAATTAGTTTCCGCTTGTTTCCAAATTTCATAAATAATTTCCATGGTGGTAAGATATTAGAATACATGATTATCGAGAAAATATTATATGAATATTATTAAATTTATGAACAACCATTTTTTTCAACTATGAGAATCCTTAATATTATTATTGATCATATATATTTTCTGTGAGGTCTATTTCACAAGGTCATGTTTGGACAATTTTCAATTTCAACCATCATCATTGTATACTTCATTTATATACATTTTCTTGTAGCATTTTTAATATGAATTTATTTCAATACAATAGTGGAAAATATTTTTGTATAAAAATAAATAATGGGAAAATTTTGGTTCCAAATCCATTGAAAATCATGTGAGATAGGCTATAACATAACATGGAATGTCATCATTGTCCACTAAAAATGTCAATTAGAATGATTTCTTATATATATTTAATCATTTGTATTTATAGTATTTTTAATGATACAATAAAACATAGAATTAATTCATGTATCTTAGTCAAAACAAAATTAAATAGGTATTCTATGATGTCTCAACACTTCATGAATATATATATGATCAAGGTAATCAGGGGATAAATATTCTAAGATATGGATAAAATGAAATGATTATCCATAGTTAATTTGATCATTTTAAATCCATGGTATGGAAAACATAAAAATCCACAGTTTTGTTGCCCGACATATATATAGATATTTCTATTGGTTTCGACACTATGATGGGAAATATTCATACCAACTTCAAATTTGGATATATATATCATCATGAAGTAAAATACAAAATTCATCTCCTAATATTATCAAACCAATAATTTTTGATATGATATAACTACATTTTTCTGCTCCCATGATGTATAAATAATAAATAATTTTGACATTCTTATATATGTTCTTTCTCTAACTCTATAATATTTTCATTACATATACCAATATCAAACTAAAAACACCATTACGAAAAAAATTGACCTCAGAAATCAATCTTTTTTTCAAAGCTTATATATTATTTTACAACATCAGATAATCTATTTGTTATTTAATTATATAATAATATAATTATTGGTCGAAAATAATTTCAGATATGATTAATGATCCTATTTCCATATTGAATATTTTTTCAATGTTTACTAGGTCTATGATTAATTGATCTACAGTTATAATTGTTAGAATATTTGTAGATTCATTATGGCTTAATGAATCTATAATATTTTTTGAACTTCTAGGCTGATAATGAATAGAAAAATAAAAATATTTTATAATATTCAACTGTCTCCTTAGTCTCATGTTCATTTAATTTTATATAAATATATATATTATTCATTTGTGGTGTGTGTTTATATCTCACACATTCCTTAATAATGATAATGTCTCCATATAAATAATGAGTAAAACTACTACCTATCACTCAAAGACATATTTAGGAAATTATATTAAAAAAAGTTAATTGTTTTGAAGCTGAGGTAATCACAATGTAATTATTCACGAAAATTGAATCATTATAATTAAAAAATCATTATTATAAAGTAAAAATACTTCTCCATCAGAGGGTAATGTTAGAACAAGTGCACGGTCCATCCACATAATCAATTCTACGAAACATTCTTAATAATAATTTATTCAGATAAACAAAACACTTATTATAGTTAACATGGTTACTAAATTAGAAATGAATTAGCAGTTTTTCACAAACATCCAATAATATCATATCTATCAGGTTAACTGTTAATCTCATTCAATATTTTTGATAATTACACTCCCCAACAATAGTTTTTTTTAAATATCTCACCATAGATAAAATCATTGTTAATAATGTGTCATATGAATGGTAATTATTCTTAACAAAACTCACATTTTTTTAAAAAAAATTATCCCTTTATTTCTATTTTTTAGTATGACCATTTGATGAATCACTTATTCCTCCCAATGGTTATAATATTATAAATTATCACAAATAAAGATGACTATAAATTCATCATTGAATCCCATAAGCACCATATTATTTTCATCCATAAATATTAAATGATAATTATTCAATCCAAGTGGAATGTAACTAAACTCAAAATTGTCCTTATCAATTCCATAATCCCATATTTCTTAATATTCAAATTTTCACCTCCAACATACAATACCTTTATTAGAGATCAAAATTAAAAAATATATATTCCCTATATATTTGGTTAAAAAAATAGTTTGAAGATGGTGTTAATTATTTAATATTACTACATTAAGATAACTATAATAAACATATAAAAATATTTACCCATCACAATTCTACATAAGGCAAATAGGTCGACTCTAAAATGGTATGAAATATTTAATAATAACATTCTATTTATTATCTTAATGTTTTTTCTTCAAATAAAATTACTCCATAAAACATTCATTTGGGGTCCTTGATATAGGTTTGTATCATGGTATGACTTATTTTAATAATTATACCACTCTATTATGGGAGTTTATAATAATTTATAAGGAAATATATTATTGTAATTTTGAAAAATTGAATACCATTACTATTTTGGTGAATTAAGAATATTCATTTTAAACACCAATCATTTCCATTTAGAAGGAAATATGATGAGGTTATTTAAAATACAAAGGATATGACTTATACTATTTTATAGTTATTTATAGTTAATACTTCAATGAAACATTAATTTCCTTAATTATATAGTTCATCATTTATTATAAATTTTGAAATAATCAAACCCTTTTATAATTTTGTATTCTTACATTGGAATGACCATGATTCTTACAATAAATGTTTCTATATAATTTTATTATTAAAATATGTTAATACCCTTGATATTTCAATAAATACTCATGATATTTTAACATGAAACTATATATCATTATGTTTATGTTTTAACATGATATTCTTTGTAAATAAGAAATAAATAAAAGAATGTTTTAAGATGAAATAAAAAAGGAATTAGATATCATTAATTGTAAATGAGTAGACATACTATTACATCATGTGGCCCATTGATTTTATCCACCATAACTAAAAAATAATGTAATTTTCCAATGGAATATACTAGTGTTAAGTGAGGATTACACCCATTATCTTATGAATTGAACATTAATTTAAAAAGTGTACCGGAATTCCATACATGAAGAATTACACTACAGATTGTGAATGCATCATCATTCATATTTATTTATATTCACCCAATGAGTATTATATTATCCATATAATTCTTTATATATGTTTATAGTCTTTCCTAAATTGAAAAAAAAATTAATTTCTTGTTGAAAATTACTACAATATTTATTAACACAATTATTCTAAAATGGTAGTTTTAGTTTCTCCCTTTCCCATTATTGAAAAAAATATCCCTACATTATATATATATATATATATATATTCATATCATTTATTCCATGAGGAAAATTTATATCTTCATACTCTATATCCTCATTGAGAGCACATAACAGTGTCCCATTATAAATCCCAATTTCTTGAATTTCCAGATCCATCTATAGAAAAAGTCTTCTTTTATAATATATTTGATCAATGATTCCATTAAGATCATCATAAATTATTTAAATGTATTGAACAAAAATATTAATATTTATCTAATTACTTCTGAGTGATTCATTAGCCTATTTTGTTCATCATTTTTATTTACCTTTTGTTTTTTTATATGATGGTACAAGGAGAATAATTATAAAAAAAGAGTTTTAAACTATTTCCACTATATAGCTTGAATAGTAATATTTTTTATTGATGTTTTTAATATGTTCCACTATTGATTAGATAACCTTAAAAACAATATTGGTAAATAAAATTTCCCAATCATATAAAAAATGAGTCTATAAATTAGGTTTTCTATAGTCTTAATAAACTATTCCACAATCTGTGTATCATAGGATTCACTAAATTCACATGGTTGTTGATGTGTGAGGGATATTACTAATAATTATTCAATCCATAGTGAATCTAAACACAATCCAATATTTAAATTGTATTTTAAAACCTAATATTACTAAAACAACAACATCCCTATGTATTCAACTCCCTATATCATCATATTTTTTACTCATCCATATAAAATATCAATGTATCAATTACTTACATTGTGAATTATATTTCAAATATTTTTAGTAAAATAAAACATTAATGGGAAAATATAGACAAATTAAAAACTCATGATAAATTATCAAAGTGGGGGTTTAATTTATATTTTCATAATATTATATATCTTTGATAATAGAATTTTTTTCGAACAAGAAATAATTACTTTCACCATATATCATTCATAAAGTTTAACATAGGGAATGTGACAAACCAATGAAAATCCATATAGAGGGAAAAAAAGGTGTGGTATTTTAACACTTTTACATACACTATGTTATGATTGAGTTAATACCCAAGAAATATTATTTAGGGTCTTTAACCTATTGTTTATTTTTCAGAGAGCCTACATCATTTTTTGTGTATCCCAAAACAAATTTTATTTCTAATAAAATGTAATTGTCATTTATTAATCAAAATTTTATGTTGTTTCCTAATATATAGAAATACCAATAGGAGTTTTCGCTACGATTTCATAGTCCGGGTTTTAAAAAATTAAACTACCTTGATTTTTAATCAATTATGATGTGAAATATTTTTCCTGCATTATTTTTAATCGAATTATTTAGAATAATATCAAAATTATATTTTAAGACAATTAAATATAGTTTTATATACTTTGATACTATGAACATAACAAGTGAATTATATTGATAAAAATAATTATTTAATTCTTTTTAAAATCTCCATTATAGGTAATTTATTAGTCACCACACATCATATGATTTTTGGGGGATATACATAAATTGATAAAGGTTATGATAGTTACTATTATGAGATAAATAAATAAAATTTAACAGGAGTGATAATTATGTGCAAGAAATATTTGAAAAAAGAGAATAATAATATCTATTTGAGAATAATCATGGAAGTATGGAAAAATAAAAAAATCATTCATATCATATCCTAATGGTTCACCACTAAGGTTTAATAAAAAATATTTCAATGGCCAATGAATAAGTTATCATGAAAAATTTTCATGTAATGTTGGCAAAATATCATTGAAATAATGATTAATTATATACCCAAAAAATTATATCATTTATAATGAAAATACATCAAATATATAAATTATTGTGTTCAACACAGATCATATTACAAAATAACATATTTTATAATTTTAACTCTCTAGTAGGGGAGTGTTTTTTTATAAATGTAATTACGCAACAAAGAAGAGAAGTTAAGTATATATTAATATATTTAATGAATATTGGGTTGGTTTATCAAAATATATATCTATGTAAAAGAAAATTAAAATTCAATTTTATTACATAATGGATAAATTAAATATATTATATAATTCTATTAAAGAGAGATGAAATTAAGCACTCAATAATATAGAATCAATTTTTTAGGAATGAAATGATCATGAAATACATAAAAATAATCAAATAAAAATCCTTATTTATTATTATAATGGAAATAAATGAAGAATATGGGATGGGAATATATTCCTTTATTATAAAATATAGATTCCAAATTCTTTTGAATAAGGCCTCAAAACTATAGAAATTATTTATAGAGAGTTTAGTGATAGAAAATTTGAGGTGAATCATGCTCTATGGCATTGATCTGGGGAATCATAGAATAATTGATGGGGATTAATATTAAATGATTTTTGATTGGTTATTAAGTTATAGAAATTTATTTTGGAATATATGTTATAAAAAACAAAAAAAAAAATTGATATCATCAAGGATTTAAGACATGGTATTTTCAAAAGAGAGTAGTTCATATTTATTTAAAAGATTATGATCCAAAAAAATTATTTTTATTATATTGAAGGATTGAAATATTCAAATTCAAAAATAATAATTTTTTATAAATTTATATTGTACATTAGGTTTTTGAAAATTCATTATTGGTTTGTAAAATGAATAATATTACACTAAAAAATATTTTTTAATGATAAAACTAATTTTTGGTTGGGAAAATAATTTTATTACTTATTAAAATCACACTTAAGTCATTATGATTTCGTACCACTCATATTAATTACATACATTATTTATTTTTTCCAGAAAAATAAGCTATTTTTGAAAATAATGAAAATTCACTTGTAGATAAATCTATTTTTATGATTAAAAATTTAATATGAAATTTATCAAAATAATTTCATAAACGTGTGAAATAATTATATTTAAATAATTATAATTTACAACATTCTTATGTAAATTATAATTCAATTATATTTTTTCAATTCACCATCAAACATATATTTCAATATAAATTTGAAATATATGATGTCCAAAAACAATTATTGTTTCTATTTATTAGAAATATTATTTATCGTAGTTCTCCTCTAATAATATATATTTTATTTAATTTATATGTTTGATGAACTAAATAGAAAATACTAATTAATGTATTCACAATTACCTTTATAAATTTTTTACTTATTAAACCTACAAAATGTCTATATACATTAACACGTATAACACTAATTTTAGCCCGGAGGAAATGTTGTACGATTGTGGTAACATTCATGGTATGGATCACATAAAATTCATCAGGTGCTGATTTACATTAACTTGATCATCTCACCTAGACAAATTTTATTAATCCTCAATTGTTAAGACACATCTTAGGAATCATCATGGACATAGCCAAACAATGTAACCTCCAACCTAATATCGAATAAATTGGATTTTTAAGGGATGATATGATTAGGGTAGGCCACCATACCTCCATTATAAATTTCTTATCACTCTTTATTTATATTAATATATTTTAACTCAAATATTTTATTTATGAATTTAATATTTTATAATGGATAATGGATGATGCACATGATGCACATATTTTATTATTCAAATTGTTATTATTCCCAAAGGTAATAGTTTAAAATTATCATTTCACATTACACCCTAATAAACACACCCATTATCAAAATTATCCTTCCCCACTACATTTGTAACATCTTTACACTTAACATTCTATATTCTATCATATTCGAAAATGATTCTTTTTAGTAAAATTGTATTGCAAGGTGAATTTCCTGGGATAAATTAGATTGATGGAGATTACCCTATTGTGTATTTTGTTCTTTATTTTTTATCACCCAATTCTTTTTTAATTTTCATCATAAATATTAATAAATTAAATCTATTGAAAAGTTGTAGTCTATCTATGTGGTTCATATTTTGTACACAATAATATATATGTTTTGAAATGTGAGTATTTTTATGATTATTAGAAATAAATTTCAGGATATTACACTAAGGCCACAGTAGATAATTACAATGTTATATTAATGAATTATAACCCTTGAGTATAGAAATAATATTATTTATAATCTTTATAAAATTAGTCATTATACATTTATAATGACAATTTTCTATTTCACTTAACTCATTTAGTTGATATATATTACATCGTACAAGGTTTCATACCCCAAATACACATTATAAAATATTACTATACACAATCCTCATTGTATGAATAACTATTTAGTTTTTTTATCTTATTCTAATACCCTTAGTGCAGTTCCAATTTCTTAGTTAAATGGGAGCCTCTTGAATAATTTTAGTTAAATAAATAACACCATTAACTATAAAAACTGTTGGGTAGATTATCTTAATATAGTACGCTTAGTATAGTTTTTATTTCTTGTTGTAGAGGCCCCCCTATAAAATACACCTAGTTAATTCTATAATATGATAAAATTTAATATAGGGTTTTCACACCCACATCTACCTACTTGTACATCACAATATAAAAACACTTGAATTCAATGGAATATAAATTTTGGATTGAAAATCTCATCAAGGATAAATCTTATTGCTTCTCATCCATTTATTCTCAATGAAGCTTACATCCACCCTCAGTCATGTATATACTCCATTATCCCCACAATGTATCTAATATATGTAATTAAAAAACAATTATATGTAATTTAATATTTTAATTCATAATCATTATAAATTCGATAAACAAATTGAATGATACTAACTAAGAATAATCACACGAAATGGGCTATGATCTTGTCCTGAAACACTCCAAGAAATACGCTATAAAAAATAATATATATCCCACTTTGAATAACTAGGGAAATTTTCAAAAATTAATTATAAATTGTAAAATAATTAATATAAAAACAAATTTTTTTAAAAAATATTGAAAAATAGAGAATTTTAAATACTCTATACAATTAGGTCAATCTAATTAGAGTGATAATTTTTTATTGATATGATGTGTAACGCCCCGACCCCAATCACCCAGAGTCGGTGCATTATTATGTATCATTGGCATGATCACAAAAGTTCATGTCTCGAATTATAGATTAGTTTAATAGTCTTGGAAACACTAGATATATTAATAATTCTTACATTACATCATAAAGTAAAAAAACTACAACAACATCTTGTCTTCATATCCCCTCATACTATACCTGTAGGTCATTCATAAATTACTTCTTCACACCCTAGAAAAAATAAAACATTGAAAAGGGTGAGGTCAGATTCTTATTAAGGATAAAAATATAGCATAAACACTCACAAATATGTATAAACATTTATGGAAATGTATAACTAAAACAAAATCCTTTTAAACATGAACTTTAGCATAATATGGAAAAAATAAAATTAAATAATGCCATTTACTTATTCACATGGATATTATACTAGTAGAATTACCACATGCAATATCAATAATCATTTGAATAATGATGGAATGCATAATTACATACTATCATAATCACATAGTCAAGGCCTCGTGCCAAAACTACAAATAAGATTTTTTCAGGGCCTTGTGCAAAGACACTAGTTTATCTCATGAGACATACCGATGCATCGAGGAGCTATACCCGGATACACCCTACGCTTAATAAGTCCAATTCATTCCTTATATGAAAAGTTTGAAACATAACATAAACATTCGTATTAAAACTAGCATACAAAATGTCAATAATTTAACCACAAACAATGAATGGTATAAAAATAGCACATCCACAGTAAATCATAACTCATTAGAAACAATATAGAATATTTTATTATATATGATTAACCTCAATTGAGAATAATGAAGGACATTGACATAGATTAAAATAATCATCAATCTATTGTCCGAAATATCCCCATTTTTCTTGAAAACATTTAAAAGTCACACTATTTGTCAAGAAGCCATTTAAAATAGATTTTTTAATCAAAGTGTCCCATACCAATTTTATACATTTAAAAGTAATTTTGATTTGAAAACATTAATGTCCATATAAATAAATCTTTTAAACCATTTTTAAAACATGGACATTAAGGAGAATGATTTAGAATAATAAATCTTTAAAAAATTTAAAATGATTTTATAGTTAGAGTGCCTAACCAAAAGAGAGACACTTTAATAAAAATAATTTAGGTAATAAAAACTTTGTAATATCATGAGAATAAAGGGATTCGTGATATACTATTTCAAAGTACATTATATACACCATATAAAAGTTATTTGGTGTATAATAACGAAGGAGTCTCAATGGAATGTAAATTGAGATGAAATATCTCATAAAGGTTATATCGTTAGGTTAAGGATAAAACGACAACATAATTATGTGTGAAAAATATAAATACACTCAATATGAATGGATATTATGTGTATAACAATCAAAGGACATTCACACATATTCTTGTAAAAACAACACCAATTAATGGGATGATTAACTCAACAATTCAAGATTGAGTAAAAATTACTATTATCATGTTCATACCGGTGACTTGAGAATTTATCAATGGAGTGTGTATCAAAAGTATATCCACATAAAGGGGAGTCTAAATTATGACATAATCAAATGAATAGTTATTCCACTCATAATCTTGGAGTAAAATAATCAAAGAAGTATGCGTAAAGCCGAATTAGTGGAAATTTAAATTTCAAATTCCCTTAATGACTTGATAACATATGAAACATAAACCCATGAAATAAGGATCATACAATCATGATTTAAATATACATGAATCAGTGCATGTTACACAATGAATACAAACATGGGTAGTACACACACAACATGCAATAAATAAGTGGTGAATAATAGAAATCTCAAGGAATTAAAAGTGAGATAAGAAACACCTTACTTTGTACTTTTTCCTTGGTTTAGGGTAGGTTAACCTCCTGTATAATGGTTAAATAATTGTTATTGAATTATAAACGAATCATATTCATTAATATGATATATTATATGATCTTTTAACGTTGATTTGTTGATAATATCTTAGTATTATGGTCGTTTCAAGTGTTAACAGATTCATTTTCCTTTATATTATTTGTTATGTGAGCCATATTTTTTATGGATGAGATGTATCTTATTCATATACAGAATTATATAATGTCTCTAAACATTATTTTTATTCATAAAATGAAATTTATTCTTGAATGGATATGATTGGGAATGAATCTCATCGCGTTCGTGGAGACTGTAATCCGTACGTACGCACGAGCGGAAATATCATTCTTTTAATATTAAAATAATATATAATTGGATGGAATATAATATATACAGAATAATTAACATGTTATATTTATTATTTAAATGAATTACACATCGTTATTATACCCATCCAAATAATAATATATTGAATAATATTTACACCACGACGTGGAGACGGTAGGCCGTACCTATGCACGTATGGTGAAATGTCATTCAAAGGATGGATAGAATACAGAATATGGTTGTACCATATTTATAATAATATCATAGTATATAAAAGATACAGGATATATTATTTTAGATTCTAAATAACAATGAAATAAGATGTTGAAGATGAAAGGAACTTGAATGAGGGTTGTGAAAACATTGCCTCTTCATCGGGTTCTTCATTTTGATTTCATCAAAAGGGCTCCATAGGATGGCTTTCTGATCAAAATAAGGCACCTAGGTTGAATTCCTGGAAGGTGAGAGAATAATGGGGAAGGGTTTGTCCAAATAAAACGTCTTTTAAGGTATGAATTTTAGAGAAGGGGGAGTTCCTTTTTATAAGGGGGTGGGGGAACCTTAGGAAAAGCTAGAAATATTATTTTATAATAAATTTATATTCGATTTCTAATGGCTCCAAAGTATATTATTTAAAGGTTAATGTGGGTACGGGTGTAAATCCTTTCAACCAATAGATTTTATATAGGTTTGGGCCACTATATTAACCTTATCATTTATATTTAACTCCTAGTTAAATAGTTTGACATTTACCATGTCTCTTTGTATTTTTATATTATATAGTTAATAAACATAATATATACCTCCAATTGACCCCCAAATGGTCCATTAATGATACATCTATCATTACATAAGTTCGTTGGCCAATCCATAGATTTCGTGGAATAGAATATCAATTAATAATATAATATTTGTTTTAAAAACTCTTTTATGTCAATTTTGACACTATTGGGTATTTTCTTTTTGATAACTTCGTAACAGCATTATTACTTCGAAAAAAATTTATATAACCAATCATAATATGTCATATTAACCTATAAAATTAGTGTAATTCATCAAAAGTCTCAAATTACTCTTTTTTGGTATTTATAATATCAATTAATTTAATATTTCATTAATTATGTAATTACATCATCACCATTTTGTCATAAATAAATTAAATTATTTACTGTCTAAAAATAATACATAAAATACCATTATGTAGGAAATATTTTCATCTTTATAATGAATATTTATAATCTAATTTATCTTATTTATAACCCTATATTAAAAAATTTTATTTATTAAACATTGATTTTATATCTTTTAACTCTTTTTGAATTAAATAATATTAAATGTCCTAATCTAATTCAAGTGGACCTAAATGATAATATTTTATTCCTAAGGTATTTTTTGGTCAAGATACACATGTCCAATAGAATTAAGACATGTTTTAGGGTAATATTAATATATTTGTTATCCTTAATTACCCTATTTACTTTTAACCGTGGTAAATAAAAGTAAAACGTTACTATTCACCAAAGATTATTTTCATGTAATTGAAATAAATTTTACTCCTTTATATTAACGGTGCCTCTCGTATTTTCGAAATTCCAATCAATGAAGTGATAAAATTATGTTTTATGTGAAATTCCTAATTATCCTTGGAGGTGGGTAAAAGACGGTGAAAAGTTCAATAAAATTTTTATATATCTAAATTTATTCTATTCTAACTCCAATGAATTACATTGAACTGATATAGGTATTATGTATCTATTTTGACATTAATTAAATTTAAATAAAATAAATAATTATTTAAATAAAAATTTGGTTTTTAACTATAACTCAGTGTTTTTTAACTATTCCTCAAAAATTGAATGTTTTAAGAAAAATAACAAAAATTGACCCTAAGTTAATTTCGATATTCCGAATCCAAAAATGTATTCCATTTTGAAAGAAAAAATTTATAGAATTTTAAAAAGTGGGTATTACTATTCATAACTGCTAGTTTGATTGGTTGTGGTGTGTGTTAGAACTCGAAGCTGTGTACAACACACACTACATTATTATTAAAAGATAAGCGTACCATGGAAGCTTGGGGTGTTACATTCCCCCATCCTTCAAATAATTTCCTCCTAGAAATTTTTTTCAAATTGTGCTTGGGAATATAATGGAATGTCCCACATCAGAAAAAATATTCAATAAAACAATCACCTTAAAAGAAAAAAGAGGAGTACAAAGGACACCCAAGATAACTCATACTAGGATTACATTTAAGAAAACATGGATATGGAAGATAAACTAAATGTCTTGTTCTGATGGAGAGGGATAGAAAACATGATCAGGAGAAAGTTAAAAACAATAAAGCCACAAACTTGTGATGGGACAAATGGTCATTAGTTTCCCAGTAGGAAAAGTATACGGAAAACATTTGTTTATGTTATATTACATAAAGATGATGAGTTCATTTATGAGATTGACTAAGAAAATAATGAGATGTGCTTACATTTTATGTAGAGTTTCATTATTTAAAAATTTCCACCACTAACTCAATTTTTTTAAATGATCAGTATTCAAGAAGTCTTGGTCTAACAGGAAGATCTAGAATAAATGTCTATGGAATCACCAGATCCACGAAGGATAAACTATATATTTACCTTGTCTTTAGAGATTAGCCAAAACCAAAATGGCTAGTACAAGATCTGATGATCCCCCAAAAGGATATTCCATTATAGAAAGAAACACTAATATTAATTTCTAAAATTAAACCAACAATACCCCAAAGTTAAATAAATACTATTCAATAAACAATTGTCTTGAAAATACTTCAATATAGTCAAAACTAATATTGAAACCCAAAACATAGAAGAATTTGGTTGTGTAGTCTTCCACGTCAAATTGTATCTCCTAATGACATAAACTACTCTTAAAGTCACATACATAAAATTAATTAACCTAATCACATATTCTCTATTATAGGTTAATCATTTCCATAAATAACCCAAATCACTATAAATACACTATGAAAACGTTGTTAAAAATACACCATTACTCCTCAATGGAAATCCCAGAGTATTTTAGTTTCCTTGGGCATATAGTGTTCCCAAAAAAGCGAACATCTTCCAAAATAAAATTTATAACTTAATAACCAAATCATTTTCCTATACTAAGGGTATTAATTTTATAATACATAAGAACCCAAATCAACTTGTTATTGATCAATAAAATCATTTACCTAAAAATAATTAGTCACACTAATCAGGGACTTCATGTAGTACAGTTGTAGGAGATAAATCCCAATTGCACTTTGGTTGTGGGTTCGATTCCCACAGCTTTTTCTGACACGACGGGTTGTCACACGGTCTATGTGTTGTCCTATTTCAAAAACTATTTTTTATAACACTACCAAAATGAGATAAATTCCTCAAAATAACCATTACATAATTTTTGCAAGAAATTTTATCTCATACCTTGAATTTTCATCCCAAAATATAAATACCTGTAATTTCCTGAAACCCATTGATCATATAAAACCAAATGATTATATATAACTCTATCCACAAGGGAAATGATAAGTCTTCCTCAAATATCATTCTCGCATGGAAAACTTTGGGGTTAAAAATACAAGAAGAAATTATTTCACAGTAATCCAATAAACATGGAGCACTAATACATTTAAACATTTCTACATCCATTTATATCCACATAGCTTCTTCTTTTCTGAAGAAAACATCTTATAGAATAGGGCATTCACTCGGGTAATGGCCAGGTCCCCTATATTTACAAAAAATGACTGTAAATGGATTTTGGGGACCATTTTTATTTTCTTCCATAGTAATCTTCATTTTTCCTCAAAAAATATTCACTTTATTTCCTCCTTTCCCACACGTAAGGCATTTCCTGGTTCTGTTGAGACAAATTCATGGGTGTCACCTTCCACATTTCCTGTATGATCAAAATTTTGGATTCTTTTCTCCATGGTCTCCACTGCTGGAGATCTTATCATTAATCACCTTTCTCTTCATTGTTGAGTCTGGGAGTTGGTTAATATATATGTTGTTGATCATATTTTTGGAAAACTAATTTGGAATGAACACAATATCGTTTATGCCTATCAACGTTGCATTTGGTTGCTCATTTCCACAACCGTTCCCACCTTGTACATCATTATCTATGTTACAACGACTTACTTGGACTCCAGCCGTCGACTAAAACCAGAAAGCATTGTGTGAGTATCAGTAGTCATAAAATCATTTAGAGAATATCATGACACCATATTCTCAATTTGAAACACCTTAGGATTAACCAAGTTCATTTATTCTCCTCTTATATTAAAATACATTAAATTGGTTTGTAATGAAACTGTTTCTTATCCTATGCATATCCCCCCGGAGTGTTGTAAACAAGAGTGCAGCAAGTCCCGTTGTCGTGCACCATTTCTCGTTCGAGTCTAGATCAAAACGTTGTTTTTGGTTTTTACCCCTAGGTACATCTGTGCTAGAGCCACCTCTACCTGCTCATATACAGACAAGGATGTCACGACCCATCCTCGGGGCCCATGCCATGACTACCCCATGCCTACCATCCATAGGCCAGGGGCTGGCGACTAGCAACAAAGGCGTAAATCCCGATAAAAGGGAAGGCATTTCCTTTATATAAGAAAACAAACAACACAGATTATAGAAGATGATTTAAACAATAAGTAAAATGAGTACAAAAGTAAGTGCTAAAAAGTAAATGGGCCAGTATTCAATCCCAACTGAAAGTACAGTAAAACTAAGAAAAGAAAGTACAACAGTTGAAAAGTAAGCAGCAACCACCAAGTCTTCCTCTGAAATTCCCACCTGATGTGTGGGTAAAAATAGTCTCGTCAGCTCCTCGGGTCCGACCATCTGCTCTGAGTACGTCCCCCCAAGTGTTCCACCACTAGGTACCATCCCGTTCCACAAGCTTCAACCACGATCAGCATTGTCTGTCGTCTCCAAGCAACACAATGTAGTGCGGTAATAACCCACGTAGGGGTGAGTATACGATACTCAGTAGGGACCCTGAGACTCCTGAAGACCTCCCAGAATCCAAAAAGGATATACCACAAAAGGAAAGATACAAATGCGAAGTATCAACCAAAAATAATTAGGTATATGCCCATACATATACCTAAGTCATCAATTCCAGTTCGGCTCCAACACCTGAGCCCAAGTACATCCGAGTCCACACCGGAAAGCATAACCACATCCACATAGGAAAAGACAACCCAATCCACACAGGAAAGCACAACCCAATCCACATAAGAAATCATGATAATCACAATGATGATGATGATTGAATTTCAAGACTCAACTCACATAGGTATACTACTCACAATGAGGGGTGGAGATGATTAGATGTATCCTCTGAATCATCTCCTCTACCAAACCCACACAGGATCCAAGTATAAAAGTCGTCATTTCTGAACCCACGTAGGATACTAGTACAATAACCATGGCTTCTGATCCCCCGGAGAATCCAATTACAGTCGTTATTGCTACCAAACCCACATAGGATCCATGTATAGCCGTCCTCACTACCAGACACATGTAGGATCCAAGTATAGTCGTCATCGTCGTCGTAGTCGCAGCCAGCTCTAGGGTTACTGCACACAACATTCTCGATTCCGGGAGGGTCCAACCCACGAGCCAAGAGGGTCAATACATCAACTATCACGATGTACAGAGTTTATGTATGACAACGTTCTGTCTCGTCAATAGGAACTCAATGCGATAGATGGCGTGTCAATCGGACGCCCGGTTTGAGAGATATTAGCTTTTCAGTCCCATGGGCTCGGTTGGTTTTTAAGATAAACCAACCCTACTGTACTGCAACAAAATCCAAACCTCAAGTGGAGTAATCCAAAAGAACCGTCTCACTAAAAGGAATCAAACGTAATTGATGGCATGTCAATCAGACGTCTGGTCCTTAAGTTATGAGTGTTTCCACTCCGAGGGCCCGGTTAGTTTTGAGTTCGAACCAACCCGCCCATACCAAATCGCCGTAGAAAGCTTGAGTGTAATATACCGAAACGACCGTCTCGATCCAAAAATCCCTACGCAACTGACAGTGCATCGATCGGTGGTGCGTAGCCCAATATATGGTTGTTTGAACGAACTAGGTCCGAAGATATGGGGTTTGGGCCCGGTCCGACCCGGCCCAATACCCCCTGGGTCGGCCTGATCCGGGTCGACCCGACCCGGGCCTGGGTCGGGCCCGATTAGGTGCGGCCCGGCCCTGCTGGCGCAGCCTACGGCCCATCTTGGAAGCCGGTCGCGACTCGTCTCGAGGCCGAGCGGGGTTCGAATGGGGCGCGACACCCTTTGTTTCGGAAACGGTAGCCCTACCCCTAGTGGGGTCCGCCCTAGGCATGTCTGAAGGGTTACGCCCGCCGGTTTCATTGGAAAAGGATGGCCATAATGGTCGGCCAGTTGAGCCGCCGTGGGACCCGCGGGTGTCCCGCCTCCTGGAACGCCAGCGGCCGGCCGAGCCCAGCCACCCCTGCTAAAGACCACCACAGCCTTAGGTCACGGCTACTGTCCACCTGGTGCGGCGTGACGGCGCCGCGCCCCTCTACCGCTGCCTGCCCCTGCCACATCCCCCTTGATGTTATAGCATGGCACGACGGTGTTGCGCCCCTCTACCGCCGCGCTCTCTTAGCCACGACCTCCTTGATGTTCCTGTGTGGCATGATGGCACCGCGCACCACCGCCGTGGCCCGCCCCGGCCACAGTCCTCTTCATTCCTGCACGGTGCAATGGAACCATGCCGCCTTTGCCACCAAGATCAACGAGGATCAACAAGAAAAGGGAAGGAGGATCGGCCGTGTTTGTGCGGTCTGATCTCTCGTTATGATGATAACAAGCGGCCAATTTAATCAACGAAGAACGTTAAATTAAACATGAACTAAGATTACCCCTACCTCAATAAAAAATGTCATTTTCCGGTGACACAGAAGATGGTGTCGTGGGGTGAAGTTTCAAAGACGGTGTTTGTGTGTGTCCAAGCAGGGGACAACGTCTCACACTAGCTGCGAAGAGAGGAAGGATGGAACGTCGTCTCTCCTTGTGGTGATTGCGTTCTTCTTCGAAGGGTGACATTCTTTGCGGGAGGAACTAGAGCTCTCTCCCCAATTCAAAATACAACAAGCTAAACCCAAAATAAAATAAGTCTCATCATATTTTATTAATTCAATCCATGCATTCAAATTTACAAATTTCAAACTCATAACTCAATTAATTGAATTAATGTGAGTTGGCATTATTAAAGAGGGAGAGAGGGGAGTTACTCAAATAATGGGGGGAGTTAGGGAGTTAGGGAATGTTAAAATTTAGGGATCGTGTGGCCCCCACATGATTTTTATCCTCTCAATGGTAGTTAGTAACTAGTGGGTCCCACCCCAACTCCCACACCTAGGATATAACCACTTAGAATACAGAATAAAAATTGTTCTACAATTTTTATTCAATTCTTATTTAAACCACAAAATTAAACTCATTCTCCCATGAAAACGCATCCACGGTAAATGTCCTCTTCAACAATTATCGGCGTTGTGGTTCCATCGGTGCCATCGAATTTCAAATCCGAGCACCGGTTCAAAAGATAGAAAAACCCGCTTGTTCGTTCACTGAATGTACCCGAGCTAAACATCGGAAATTGATTCTGGGCACACCGGGCCTCGAAATTAGGTTCCGTCAGAAACTACGTACTCATAAAATCCCAAAGAATTTACGAAAAAAATGTTCCTTTAAATTTATGGGTCTTTACATTACTCCCACATCAGGGATTTACGTCCCCGTAAAGATTCATCATAATCTAGGGAAAAATATGAGGGTATCGTGCATGCTTCTGAGCCTCCCGCTCCCATGTGCTCTCCTGGAGGTTCCGGTGCTGCCACCTGATGCGCACTAGAGGAATTGACCATCCACATAGGACCCGCTCCTATCGATCCTCGATCTCCACCGGGACCTCCACAAATGTCGCCCCGTCATCGATGTCCAGCTCCCCGTGGTCGATGATATGCATCGGTTTGTGCATGTTTCTCCTCAACTGAGATACATGGAAGACGTCGTGCACCCGGTGAAACTGAGGTGGAAGATCCAGCCAATAAGAGAACTCTCCTATCCTACTGAGAACCTAGATTTGTCCGATTAACCGTAGATAAAACTTGCAGCCACGACCAAATCTCTGTAGTCCACATCGAGGTGAGACCCATAAAGAAAATGAGGTCACAATCCTCAAACTCTAGTGGTCTCCGCCTCCTGTCAGCATAGGACATATTTCGGCTCTGAGTAGTCCTCAACTGCTCCTGGATGATCTGCACCTCCTTTTTCCTAGCCTGGACCATCTTTGGTCCTACGAGTGCTGACTCCCCAGGGTCTGTCCATCATAGAGGTACTCTGCAAGGTCGGTCGTACAATGCCTTGTATGGTGTCATCCCGATGGTGGAGTGGTAGTTGTTGTTGTACGAAAACTACGCCAAGGGTAGGTGATCCTCCCAGTTGTGGCCAAAGTCGAGGACACATGTACAGATCATGTCATCAAGTGTCTGAATGGCCCTCTCTGTCTGGCCATCCATTTGAGGGTGAAAGGTGGTGCTCTGGCATAGCTACGTCCCAAAAGCCTCCTACAACACCTTCCAAAGCTGGGAAGTAAAGTGAGTGTCATGATAGGAGACGATAGATGATGACAGACCATAAATCCATACGATCTCCTGCTCATAGAGGCTTCCCAATCTCTCCACTAATCCCTTCTCTCTGATAGGTAATAAGTGGGCCGTCTTGGTGAGTCGGTTCCCGATCACCCAAATGGAGTCGTGTCCTCTACAAGTACGTGGATGTATTGTCATGAAATCCATAGATATCCCATCCCACTTCCACTCCGGGACCTCTAAGGGCTGTACCAAGCCTGCTGGTACCTGGTGATCTTCCTTCACCTGCTGGAAAGAGAGGAATTGTGAAATGAACTCAGCTACAACCTTATTCATACCCTGCCACCAGTGCTATCATCTGAGGTCCTCGTACATCTTCACTACTCCAGGATGTACCGGTAGAGGGTAAGTGTGATAATCCCTCAGAACCTCCTCCCATAATGAAGCGGGTACCATGATACATCCCCTGAAATGGATGACATGCTCTCCTGCTACATAAAATCCTTTAGGTGCATGTCTTCAGGATATCTGTGCATGTCACGTCTCACAGTCAACGTCCTCATGTTGTGACTCTCTGACCCACTGATGTAGTGGAGGAGTGACGGTGAGTGACTATAGAAAGGCTGCTCCTTCTCTATCCATGAAAGATATCTACAACGCAGCTAGCTACTATGTATCCTCTCTATGTTGTTGAATGCCCGACCTCCTGCTGAGAGAATCAGCTACTACATTGCCCTTTTTAGGAGTATAGACTCTCTCAAATTCATTGTCCTAGAGGAACTCGAGCCATTGTCACTATCATAGGTTCAGGTCCTTCTGTGAGATGATATACCTACGACTCTGGTGGTCAGAGTAGACTATAAAGCGCTCGCCCATCAAATAGTGCCGCCACATCTTCAAGGTGAAGACCACTAATGCTAACTCCAAGTCATGGGTAGTGTAGTTATGCTCATGTTGCCTCAACTGTCGTGATACATATGTGATAGTTTCCCACTCCAGCATCAGGACAAACCCGATTTCGGTCCCTGATGCATCACATTAAACTACGTACCCTACTTCCTCATCTGGTAACCTCAATATATTTGCACTGGTCAATCTCTATCTCAGTTCCTGGAAACTCTGCTGACATCTATCTGACCAAATGAAGGGTTTCCCCTTCTTCGTCAATGATGAAATTGGTGCTGAAACTCAGGAGAAGTCTGGCACAAATCTCCGATAGTACCCATCCAGACTTAGGAAACTCTGCACCTCAGTCACGCTCCTGGGTGGCTCCCAAGCTAGTGCTGCCTTGATCTTCACAGGATACACCACAACTCCCACCTGAAAGATGACATTCCCCCTGAAGTGGACCTCTCAAATCTAGAACTGACACTTTGAGAGCTTACCATAAAGCTGGTGCTCTCGGAGTGTGTCCAGTATAACCCGCAAGTGGTAGGCATGCTCCTCCTCAGTAGTCGAGTAAATCAAAATGTCGTCGATGAAGACTACGACAAACTGATCGAGGTAAGGATGTAAGATCCTGCTCATGAGACTCATGAACATTGTTGGGCATTGGTTATGCAGCAATCCATAACCAACAACTCATAGTGGCTATACCGACACCTGATGGTTGTCTTCTGCACATCCTCATCCCGAACTCTGAGCTGATGATAGCCTGACCTGAGGTCTATCTTCGAGAACCATCGTGCTCCTTTGAGCTGATCAAAGAGGTCTTCAATCCTCGGGAGTGTATACTTGTTCTTTACGGTCATTTGATTTAGGTGACAGTAGTTAACACATAGTCATAAGCTTCCATCCACCTTCTTGGTGAATAAAATTGGAGAAGCCCATGGTGAAACACTGGGTTGGATGAATCCCTTGCCCTGCAGGTCCTCCAGCTGTACCCGTAGCTATCGAAGCTCAGCGGGAGCCATACGATATGATGGAGTAGATATCGGGGATTTCCTGGGGTACAGGTTAATATATAAGTATACCTCTCTGTGATGAGGTAGTCCTGGAACGTCATCAGGAAAAACGTCTGCATACTGATCCACCACAACAGGAAAACTCAGACCCCTCACATCAACTACTCCCAGGATGAGACTAGCCAACTGATGAGTGTTCGGTTGTCCTCTCCTCTATGTGAGTCCATCCTGCACTGCAAACACTCCCTTCATGTTGGTGAAGGTATACCTACTCTCATCGGTGCGGACAGACCACACCATGAGCCTAATATAGTCGATCTGATCATGGACCGTAGATAACCAATCCATTTCCAAGATGACGTCGTAATGCTTCGACACCACTACAAGAAGATCCTAGCTGACGCTCTCACCTCCTAGAGTAAGATCACACTACCGGCACCCGTGCACAATCTTCGATTCTTCTCCCATATGAGTGTCTAGCCATAAGGATCGAGCCAACAGCTCCGTCGGAATCTCCGAGCTCCAAACAAGGGCGGCAGCAATGAAAAAATGACTTGCTCCTATGTCTATAAGAACTGCAGAAATGGTGGAGTAGATTCATATAGAACCTCGAATCATCTCAGGTGCACCGTGGGGTTAAGCCTCCACTGCCTGACGTTGAGCCTGCCTCTGCCCACCAACTCCATGTGGTCGGGGTGGAACTCCTCGTGGTGGTGGTGTTAGATCCTCGAAGTGTCATCCACCACCTTCTGCTCGGCCAGCTCCTCTACCTCGTCTGCTTGCTCCCTGCAGACCGCCACGGTCGAACCTCTACCTCTGCCTGGGTGGTCCCTCAACCATCTGCTGCTCCTCTGCATGGAAGTTTGGGCAGTCACGAGCCATGTGGAGCTACCAGTGGCATGCATAGCACTGACGACCTCTCGTTTGACTGGCTCTACTGCATGTTCCCTGCACCTCCAAAACAGTGTCCTAAGGTCGCCCACCTGAGGGGCTGGTCAACTTGGACCTCAGCGACATCTGTCTAATGTCGGCTACAGAAGACTCCGTTCTGTGCTACCCTGCGGTAGGTCACACTGCTGGTGTAGGCTCATCAATAATGTTCTCCGCAAGAAGGGCTCGCTCCAGTACTCTTCCCTGCGTCCGAATGCTGTGGAAGATCATTGATGCCCGGATCTCATGCCTCAGTCCCTGCTCGAGGGTCCGGGCCCGGATGAATGGGTACGTACCATGCCTGTGGAGTAGCATGAGAGATCAGTAAATATCGCTGAGTACTGGGATACTGTCATACTGCCCTACTGCAGCTGTAGTAACTCTTGGATGTGCACCGCACGGAGGGTGGCTAGAACGAACTCCGAGCAGAAGAGGATCTTGAAGTCCGTCCAAAGTAGAGATGCCTCGTCGTTCACCTGGAGCATCAGGCTCCACCATCTACCAATTGCTGTGTTCAGGAGACTCACCGAAATGATCAACATGAGGTTAGCTGGTGTACCTACTATTATGAATACTCCAACAATAGACTCCAGCATATCCTCGGCTACCTGAGGTTCCGTCTCCCCATGGGACCTAGGCGGCCACCGACCCTGAAACTCGTGCAGTGAACTCAAGTTATGTGCACTCTCATCTACTGGGGCTAGTGGCATCGGTGGCTCGGCGGGTAGAGGTACCGCCAGTTCCTCTATTGTAATGGGGCCCTGTACTGTGGCCTCATCGCTCAGTGGGCTTCCATCTCTCACAAAGATCGGAACCCTAGCTTCATGCCATCATGGGGCCATCCTGAAAAAAAAACAGGTGCACCACGGTTAATACAGTATACCTGGTGAGCTGACATAAAGTAATCACAAAGAAAACTTTTGAAACACACATGGAATCAATGTTTTCATGCACTAAGTCAAATATCAAAAGGCAGGGTCCTGGTTTATAGATACGTCAGCCGCCGCACCAACACTAGACTCATGGACTAATAACCGAACTCAATACTCTAAACATTATTGCTTCACATAGAAGAAATTATCAGAGTCCTGAGTTCTGCGGTAGAACCGACTCCTCTGATACCAATTTTTCATGACCCTTCCTCGGGGCCCGTGTCGTGACTACCCCAAGCCCGTCTTCCATAGGCCAGGGGATGACGACTAGCACCAAAGGCGTAAATCCCGATAAAAGGGAGGGAATTGCCTTTATATAAGAAAACAAACACCACAGAGTATGGAAGATGATGTGAAAACTAATTAAACTCAGTACAAATGTATGTGCTGGAAAGTAAATGGGCCAGTATACAAACCCAACTAAAATTATAGTACAACTGAGAAAAGAAATTACAACAGGTAAAAAGTAAGTAGAAACCACCAATTCGTCCTCCGGAATTCTCACCTGAATGGTGGGTACAGATAGTCTCGTCGGCTTCTCGGGTCTGGCCATCCACTCAGAGTACCTCCCGCCACGTGGTCTATCTCCAGGTACCGTCTCATTCCACAGGCTTCAACCACGATCAGCGCTGTCTGTCATCTACAACCAACATGACATAGTGCAGGCATAGCCCGTGCAGGGGTGAGTTTAAGATACACTGTAGGGACCCCATGACCCCTGAAGGCCTCCAAAAATCGACAAAGGATATACAAAAATGGAAAGATAAAAACATGAAGTATCAACCAACACTACTTGGGTATATTCCCATACATATACCTAAGTCATCAATTCCAGTTCGGCTCCAACTCTCGATCCCAAGTACTTCCCAGTCCACATAGGAAAGCATAACCAAATCCACATAGGAAAACACAACCCAATCCACAGAGGAATGCACAACCCAATCCACACATGAAATCATGAAAATCACATTGATGATAATGATTTAAAGTCAAGAATCATCTCACATAGGAATACTACTCACGAAGAGGGGTGGAGATGATTAGATGCAGCCTCTGAATCATCTCCTCTGCCAAAACCACGTAGGATCCAAGTATAGAAGTCATCA
Organism: Viscum album; assembly: GCA_963277665.1. Classification (NCBI taxonomy): domain Eukaryota; kingdom Viridiplantae; phylum Streptophyta; class Magnoliopsida; order Santalales; family Viscaceae; genus Viscum; species Viscum album. The sequence continues at coordinate 553,731,097 of OY728123.1, forward strand.
CTGTCGAACCCACCTAGGATCCTAGTACAGTAACCATCACTGCCTAACCCATGGAGAATCCATGTATAGTCATAATCGATTCCGAACCCACATAGGATCCATGTACAGTCATCCTCGCTGCCAGACCCATGTAGTATCCAAGTACAGTCGTTATCGTCGTTGCATTCGAAGCCAGCTATAGGGTTCCCGCACATAGCATGCTCGATTCTAGGAGGGTCCATTCCATGAGCCAAGTGGTTCGATACATCAACTATCACGAAGTCCAATGTTTATGTACCACAATTTCTTTCTATTCAATAGGAACTCAATGCGACAAACAACGCATCAATCGGACGCCCGGTCTGAGAGATAGTGGCTTTTCAGTCGCAGGGGCCCGATTGGTTTTTAAGATAAAACCAACCCGCCCATACCCAAACTTCGCTGAAATGTTGAGTTTAATATACTGAAATGACCGCCTCAATCCAAGGATCCCTAGCCAATATAGAGTGATTCGATCGGTGGTCTGTAGCCCATGATATGGGCATTTGAAAGAACCAGGTCCAATGATAGGGGGTTTGGACACAGTCCGACCTGACACAATACCCCCTGGGTCGGCCCAAACCGGGTCAACCCGACCCGGGTCAGGGTCCGGCCTGATTGGGCGTAGCCCAGCCCGGCTGGTGTGGCCCGGCCTGGCTGGTGCGGCCCGGCCCGGCTGGTGCGGCCCGGCCCGGCTGGGCGCGGCCTGCGGCCCGGCTCGGAATCCAGTCGTGGCTCGGCGCAGGGCCGAACGGGGTACGAAGGGAGGACAACGCCCTTTGTTTCTGAAATGACGGCCCCACTGGTGGGGTTCTCCCTAGGAAGGATCGGGGGGTTACGCCCCCCAATTTCTTCAGAAACGGCCGGCCATAATGGCCGGCCGGTTGAGCCGCCGCAGGACCCGCGGTGGTCCTGCCACCTGGAGCGTCGGAGGCCAGGCGAGCCCGGCCACCCCTACTGAATACTGTCACGGCCTGCCCCGGCCGTGGCCCCCTAGATGTTCCGGCGCTGTGTGACGGTGCTGCGCCCCTCCACCGTGGCCCGCTCTTGGTCGCGGCCTCCTTCGGCCTCACAGATGTGGCGCGACTACACCGCACACCACCGTCGCGGCCCTCTTCGGACGCAGTCCTCTTCATTCTCATGTGGTGCAATGGAACCTCACCGCCTTCACCGCAGAGATCAATGAGGATCAACAAGAAAGGGGGAGGAGGATCGGCTGTGTTTTTGCTGTCCGATCTCCTCTTGTTATGACGATAACAAGCGGCCAAATTAATCAATGAAGAATGTTGAATTAAATTTGTACGAAGATAACCCCTACCTTGATAAATGATGTCTTCTGCTGGAGACACAGAAGAGTGTGTCGTGGGGTGAGGTTTCAAAGACGGCGTTGGTGTGCATCCAAGGAGGGGACAGTGTCTCACACTAGATGCGAAGAGACAAAGGATGGCACGTCATCTCTCCTTGTGGTGATGGTGTTATTCATCGAAGGGTGAAGTTCTTCGCAGGAAGAACTAGAGATCTCTCCCCAATTCTTAACACAACAAGCTAACCCCAAAATAAAATAAGTCTCATCTTATTTTATTAATTCAATCCATGCAATCAAATTTCCAAAATTCAAACACATAACTCAATTAATTTTATTAATGTGAGTTGGCATTATTAATGAGGGAGAGATGGGAGTTTCTCAAATAATGTGGGGAGTTAGGGAGTTAGGGAATGTGAAGATTTGGGGATCATGTGGGCCACACCTCATCTTTATCCTCTCAAGGGTAGTTACTAACTAGTGGGTCCCACACCAACTCCATCACCTAGGATATAACCACTTAGAATAAAGAATAAAAATTGTTCTACAATTTGTATTCAATTCATATTTAAACAACAAAATTAAACGCCTTTTCCCGCGAAAACGAATGTATGGTAAAAGTCCACTTAAGAAATTATCGGCGATGCGGTTCCATAGGTGCCCTCAGATTTCAAATCCGATCATTGGTTCAAAAGGTAGAAAAACCCGCTCATTTGTTCACTGAACATACCCGAGCTAAACTTCAAAAATTGATTCCAGGGACTCTGGGCCTCGGAATCAGGTGCCTTCAGAAAATGCGTACTCGTAAAATACCAATAAATTGAAGATATAAATTTTCCTTGAAATTTGTGGGTCTTTACAAGGGATTTATTTCATGGAAAAATCACAAAATCTATACAATACCAATATTCTAGGATGATCTTCTATACTAATCCTCAAAGTCTATCTTAGGGCTATGTGCTCTAATCAGAGTTTATCTAAATCTAGTTTCCAAGTTTTGTATTAATCTTCTTGTGGTACCAATTGCAATGCCTCGACCCGAGTTATCCAGAGTCGGTGCATTATTACTTATCATTTTCATGTTTACAAATGATCGAGTCTCGAAAGACCGATTAATTTAGTAGACTTGGATACACTATATATATTCAGAAGTCTTACATTACATCATAAATTAAAAAAAACTAAAACAACATCTTGTCTTCATATCCCCTCCAACTATCCCTGCAGTTCATTTATAAATTATTTTTCACACCCTGGGAAAAATAAAACATTGAAAGGGGTGATCTCAGATACTCAGTAAGGAAAACAATATAGTGAAAACTTTCATAAATAAGCATAAATATTTAAGTCAATGTATAACTAAAACAAACGCCTTTTAAACTTAATCTTCAGCATTATATGGAAAAGATAAAATGAAATAATTCCATTTACTTATTCACATGGATATTATACTAGTCGAATAACCACATGCAATATTAATAACCACTTTCAAAATGATGGAATGCATAATGCCAGACTATCATAACCACGTAGTGAAGGCCTTGTGCCAAGACTACAAATAAGGTTTTTTCAAGACATTGTGACAAGACACTAGTTTGTATCATGACACCTACCGATGCATTGAGGAGCTATAGCGGGCTCCACCCATCACTTACTAAGTCCAATGCATTCCTCATATAAAAATTATTAAACATAAAATAAACATTCGTATTAAAAATAGCATATGAAATGTCAATAATTTAACCACAAACCATGAATGGTATAAAAATAGCACATCTACAGTATAAAATAACTCATTTATACAATATAGAAGATTTTATTATATCATATTAACCTCAATCTATAATAATGATGGATATTGACATGGATTAAATAATCGTCAAACTATTGAGAGAAATATCCCCCTTTTTCTTGAAAACATTTAAAAGTCAAACTACTTGTCAAGAAGGCATTTAAAATAGATATTTGAATCAAATTTTCCCATAAAACTTTTAAACTTTTAAAATGAGTTTTAATTGGAAACTTTAATGTCCATATAAATAAATCCTTTAAAGCATTTTTAAAACATGGACATTAATGAGAAAAATTTAGAATGAAAAACATTAAAACATTTTAAATTGATATTTTTGTTAGAGTTCCTAACCAAATAGATACACTTGAATACAAATAATATAATTAATAATAACCTTTTAATATCATGAGAATAAAGGGATTCATGATATACTATGTCAAAGTACATTATATACACCATATAAAAGTTATTTGGTGTATAACAACAAAGGAGTCTCAATGGAATGTAAATTGAGATTAAATATCTCATAAAGGCCGTATCAATAGGTTAAGGATAAATCCACAACATAATTATGTGTGAAAAATATAAATACACTAAATATGATTGTATGTTTAGTGTAAAACAATCAAATAACATTCACACATATTCTTGTAAAAATAACACTAATGAATTGGATGTTTAACTCAACAAATCGAGATTGAGTAAAAATTAATATTATCTTGTTCATACTGATGACTTGAAAATTTATCAATGGAGTGTGTATCAAAAGTATATCCACATAAAGGGGAGTGGAAATTGTGATAGAATCAAATGAATAGTGATTCCCCACATAATCTTGGAGTAAAATAATCAGTGAATTATGCGTAAAGCCGGATGAGTTGAAATTGAAATTTGAAATTCCCTTATTGATTTGGTAACTTATGAAACATACACCCATTAAAGAAGGATCATACAATGATGATGTAAATATAAATGAATTAAAGTATATTACATAATTAATACAAACATGGGCAATACACACACCACATGCAATAAATAAGTGCTGAACAATGGAAATCTCACTGAATTAAAAGTGAGATAAGAAACCCCTTACTTTGTACTTTTTCCTTGGTCGAGGGTAGGTTATCCTCTTGTATATTTGAGAAATTATTTTTATTTAATTATACAAGAATTATATAAATTAATTTGATATCATATATGATCTTTTAACATTGAATTGTTTATAATATCTTATTATTATGTTCGTTTCGGGTGTTGACGGATTCATTTTACTTTCTATTCTTTCTTATGTGATCCATATTTGTTATGGATGGGATGTATCTTATTCATATCTAGAATTATATCAAGTATATAAACATTATTTTTAATCATAAAATGAAATTTATTCCTGAATGTATATGATGGGGAATGAATCTCATTGCGTTCGTGGAGACGGTAATCAATACGTACGCACGAGCGACAATATCATTCTTTTAATATTAAAATAATATATAATTGGATGGTATATCATATATAAATAATAATTATCATGTTATATTTATTATTTACATGAATTACACATCATTATTATACCCATCTAAATAATAATATATTGAATAACAAATAGAGCACGACGTGGAGATGGTAGGCCGTACGTACACACGTATGGTGACATTTCATTCAAAGGATGGATAGAATAATGAATATGGTTGTACCATAATAATAATAATATCATAGTATATAAAATATAATGGATTTATTATTTTATAATGGAAATAACAATGAAATAATAAGTTGAAGAAGAAAGGTACTTGAAAGAGGGTTGTGAAAACATTACCTCTTCTTCGGGTTATTCCTTTTGATTTGATCAAAAGAGAATCCTAGGTTGGAATTTTGATCAATATAAGGCCTCTATGTTGATGATAATAAAGTTGAAAGAATATTTGGGTAGGGTTTGCCAAACCAAAAGGCTTTTAAGATATGAATTTGAGAGAAGGGGGAGTGTCATTTTATAAGGGGGGTGAGGGGCACCTTAGGAAAAGCTAGAAATATTATTTTATAATAAATTCATATTCGGTTTGTAATGGATCCTAAGTATATTATTTAAAGGTTAAGTTGGGTATGGGTCTAAATTAATTCAACCAATAGATTTTAGACAGGTTTTCGTCACTATATTAACCTTATCATTTATATTTAACTCTTAGTTAAATAGTTTCACATTTACCATGTCTCTTTGTATTTTTATATTATATAGTTAATAAACATACTATATACCTCCAAGAGACCCCCAAGTGGTCCATTAATGATACACCTATCATTATATAAGTCCTTTTTCTATGGATTAGATTTTTAACAATAGAATATCAATTAATAATATAATATTTGTTTTAAAAACTGTTTTATGTCAATTTTGACACTATTGGGTATTTTTTTTTGATAATTTCATAAAAGCATTATTACTTCGAAGAAAATTTATATAACCAATCCTAATATGTAATATTAACCTATAAAATTATTTTAATTCCTAAAAAGTTTCAAATTAAATTTATTTTCATATTTAAAATATCAATTATTTAAACATTTCTTTAATTTGGTAATTTCTGCATCACCATTGTGTCATAAATAAATTAAATTATATAATGTCTAAAAATTATTAATAAAATTCCATTATGTAGGAAATAGTTTTTTATTTCTTATGAATATTTATAATTAAATTTATGTAATTTATATCCCTATATTAAAAATGTTTTAGTTATTAAACATTGATTTTATCTCTTTTAACTCTTCTTTGAATTAAATAATAATAAATGTCTTAATCTAATTCAAGTGGACCTAAATGATAATAATTTATTCATAAGGTTTTTTTTGGGTTGAGATACACTTTTCCAATATAATTAGTGTTAGGGTAATATTAATATCATTTTTACCCTTAATTACCCTATTTACTTTTAACCGTGGTAAATAAAAGTAAAAAGATACTATTCAGCAAAGATTATTTTCATCTCATTGAACCAAATTTTACTCCTTGATATTAACTGTGTCTTTTGGATTTTCGAAATTCCACTCACAGAAGTGGTAAAATTATGTTTTTTTGTGAATTTCAAAATTCTCCAAAGAGGTAGGTAAAAGACGGTGAAAAGTTCAATAAAATTATTATATATATAAAATTATTCTAAACTAACTCCAATGAATTACATTGAACTTATATAGGTATTATGTATCTAATTTTACCTTAATTAAATTAATATAAAATAAATATTTTTTTAAATAAAAAATTGGTTTTAAACTATAACTCAGTGTTTCTTCACTATTCATCAAAAATTGAATGTTTTCAGAAAAATACCATAAATTCACCCTAAGATAATTTTGATATTCTGAATCCAAAAGTAAAGTCCATTTTGAATGATAAAATTTATAAAATTTCAAAAACTGTGAATTACTATTCATAACGACTTGTTTGATTGGTTGTGGTGTTTGTTAGAACACGAAGTTTCCTACAACACACGCTACTGTATTATTCAAATAGAAGCGTACCGTGGAATCTTGGGGTGTTACATGATGTGAAAATGGTCTGATTGAATTGAAAATTTAATGACTAATCCCATCACACTAAAACTGGTGGATCGTATTTTTATGAATAATAATGATAAAAAATTCAAGTAACCATTGTTAATTAATTAATCAACCAGATTTAGTAACACTAGATCATAAAATATAGGTTTGAAAAATGAATAATTTGTGTGGAGATCTATCACATGTTTCTAGATAGTCTTAGGCGCAAGAATAATATTGAGTTCATAATTGATTCCTCATAAAATTACCCACAACTCCCAAATATAAAGTGATTGTAAGTAATGTGCATTTAAATTCTATTTTTATCTTCTGAATATCTAGTGCAATGTCATGAAATTATTAAAAATCCATATAAACTATTGTAGTTTATGGTGAGGTTATGATTGGATTATAAATCATATCATTGTTTTTCTTACTCACATTTCATGATTAATATATATGTAAGGGATTTTGGATAAGATAACCCATGGTAAACACTTCCATATAAACACTGATGGGATGATAAACATTATTTATACTATTTTATGTACAAAAATTCATTTTCCAAATTTTTTTTATTCAACTATAGTATTGAATATATATGTCATACTAACAAATAACATCATATTTCATTTCTATTCTCTCACCATACCGCATCTCATAATTGAGACACATTTTCAAATATCTTCATTAGACCGCACCAGCCATTAAGATATAATTAATTCAATTAATCATTATATTATTATATGAAATGGATATCCCATCATAATACCCAAACAATTTAACTTAGACATTCTCTAAATTATTTATTATAAAACCCAACTTTTAAAGTATCCATTCCCATAATAATTGTCTTCAGTTAAAAACTATTTCATCATAATTAATCTCACATTAATGTGTATATAGGTACGGTAATACAAAATCAAAGAATGAAAACTAAATGGTCTATGATATATGTTAAATTTATATCTCACTTAATCATTAATCTTAATATCATGAGTTTTACATCACATTTACTCTTCATACCGTGAATCGTATGTAATTTAATGAATACATTGCAGGATTATCTATTTCATGAAATCTTATTTTGTAGATTAAAGCACTAGTTTTTAGAAAATTCATACTTTTTTTAAATGGAATATTTAATTAAATATGACTATTGGTTTTATGAAAATATCATTACAAAATATTTTGTATCATCTTATCTCTCACTTTACCATATTGAAAATGTTTTGAAATTTTAAGACCTCATTAATTCCATGTGTATACCTTGATATTTATTGATCATAATTTTGATTGAAATCCCATGGTAATCCCAAGAACACTTTTTTATTAGATTCTTACACATCAAATATATTTCCCCCATATGTCTCCCATAATGGGATATTCACCCTAAAAACATTGATAATGTGCTCCCTAACACATAATTTATCATTTCCACATTCAAAGAGAATCAACATTCCAAAAATATATTTCCACTAAACCAGCATAACTCTTGATCGATACTAATATAATTTAATTATACCAAACCCTAAAACCTAGAATATATTGTCTAAAAAAATACATGAATCTATGTTAGCAATGTATACTATTATTGAATATTTATTTTCAAAAGAATCGATTAACATATAAATGTATATCAAGATTAATGACCGCACACAATATAATGCGACCATAACATTATAAAATACTATGAAATCCACCAAAATCATGTAATAAGAAAAAATATAACTTTAATTTCTAAAATAATATTAAAAATACATTCAGTAGATTCGAAATTTTAAAATTTGAGACCCATTTCAAAACATTAATTGTTAACTTATTTATTTTATATATATATATATATATGTATTCATTATATATAAATACCTTAATTATTCACCTTGAGTAATTTATTCATATAAGTGATACATAATTAATGAAAATGTACTTATAAAATTTGGCCTCAAGTTTAACTTACCAGTCCCGATTTGTAAAGAACAAAATAATAATCAATAATAATATTTAAATCTAGAAACTTGGTGAACCCTTCCAACTTCAATGTCAAAAATAATTCCATCATGTGCGGGATCCTTCTCATATTAAATATAATTGAACATATATTAAAATATTATCTAGGTTATAGAATTACCATATTGATAGTAATGAGTACTTGAATTTTATAGTTGATATGGTGATTGATGATTAATTTCAAGAAGGCATATTCCAATGAATCCCAAAGAGTAGATAAAAAATGTTAGGTGAAATGGTTAATAATATATATACCTAAAATATAATGTGAAAAAAATGTCATGTGGATATAAATGATATGGTAGATTTTTTTATCATATTATTTAACTAATTTTTATTCGTATAGTTATTCATCTCTTTTTAGATCTCTGATTAAATAGTTAAATAATTCCCAAACAGTAGAACAAAATGGGATGATGGAATGGTTCCCATCCTCAAAACTTAAACACTTACTGAAATTATTCCAATATTTTAGAAAATTGTTGTTATATTGTATAAAAACCCATGTTTTTACCCATGATGTTTTAGTGAAATTATTTATGACTACCAAAGCCATATGGATAGGTGTAGTGACAATTTCCATGATCACCCAAAAATTATTTTCAATTCGATATCAATAATGAAGACCTGATAAACTAAGTGGTTTTAATTTATATTTTGATCCAAAAAAATTTGGTGGATAAATTCCCATAATTTAATTTCAAGATGGAACAGTGAAATGGTTCTTATATTTAAGACCCAAATTTCTAGGTAGAACGAAACCAAGTTAACAGATCAAAAAATCATATTGGCATGGATCATGTAATTCATAAAATCGAAGATTGTGTGAATTAAGATTACTATTTTTCATAAAATTTATTTTTATTGTCGATTAAATTTATACAAATATAAGATCACATGTCTATTTTAGAATCATATTATATATTAGGGTACCAATTGAGTCAATGTGTCTCTATTATAGTGTCAAAAGGAATGGGTAGTCATAGAATTTCTATGTAGATTCTAAATACATTTGATAGACCTAATTTTAATGTTAAGTATGTATAAAATGAAGCAAGAATAAATGAAAGGGTAATTTCATAGTAGATTTAATAATCTTGAATGTGTTCTATTATATCATAATTTTGAGTTATAAATTTCATTTTTACTTTTTAATTCCTTTTGAAATTTTATATTGGAATTCCCAAATTCATTCGTAAATATATAATATATAATACTTTTATAACCTATTTATTCATGATATGTTTTCATAATAATTTAAATTAATTTTAATTTATTCCCAAATTTAAAATAAAATTGTTATAATAAGCATGAATCTGATCATGAATGGATTCACCCTTTCAAATTTATTAAAAATAATTTGTTTTTTATTTGTACTATCAATAGTCTTAATAATATTTTACATCGAAAATGATACTATAATATTCTAGCATTTTTTCAATGAATACCAATTATTTGGTAATGAATTTTACCACCATACTGTAACTATCATATATATAAATAAATCAAGGTACCTTTATAAATATAGGGACAAATATTCTTGAATGTATAAGTGAAGGAACCTTTATCCTATGTTTTTGGATAAACTTATATTTTAGTTAAAAGAATTTCATTAATTTACATTTAATTCATTTATGCTATTATTTTAATAGAATTTTAATTGTTCTGTATATTCATTTTTCTATTCTGTATTTTTATTATCATAATTGCTCCGATTATTATAAAAAAATTAGAATGTTAATATGATTTTTGTGATTATGACTAAATCAATTACTCTAATTCTTATTTTATATTATATAAGGTATAATCATGTATTTGAAAACATGTGACTTATAGTAATATCAGAATCATACTGATTATGATATCATTATTACCAAACCCAATGGCTATTCTGATTACTTGTCAACAAAGGTTTTTTAAATTGAATTATTTTAAATACATATAAATTAAATACGTATCAGGATAATTTTTTAATCATATAACTCACCCCTCATGTATTTTACCCTCTATATATACAATTTAATCCAATACATAGTATCAGATCCATGTATCTATAATATTTATACTCACTTTTTCTATAAGAGGAGGTTTCTACTACAAAAGGCAATCATGTGGTAACTAGAAGTTGTTATGGTTAGGTGTTGGGGATGCAACAAATAATAAATGTTTTTAAAGTGAATTCTAGAAAAACTCAAATACTATTTGATAACACTGGAGGCATTTCCTATTGTAAAAACCATGCACACAACTCCTATGAAAAACATATCAATATTAGGAATCACATTATTAGGGATCACACTGTAAAATAATATTTCTTTTTACAATTCATTGGATTAGAGGAACAAATTTCCAAAAATTTTACAAAACCATTACCTTCCAATATATTGAAATATATTAATCAGAACCTAAGAATGATCAGTATAAAGTAATCATTCATATATACTTCTTGTTTAATTAATAGGGGGAGTAAATATTTTTATTTTTTAAAAAAATAAATAGTCATAAAAAATATTTTATTTACATTTTTTGGCATAAATTGTTTAGGATCTATTTTTTGGAACTTAAAATATTATCGATTGGATTCAATAATTTCAATCAGATTTAAAATTAAAATAGGATTTCAAAAAATAATGGAATTCATATTATTAGTCCAATTTAAAAATTAATTAAATTTGAATTAAAAATTTAAATTTGTAATCATATTTTTTTATAAAAATAAAATAAAAAAAATTTACAAAATGTTTTTATAATATTTCCACTGAAATGTTGTTATTTCGTTATGAGAAATATATCATAACAAAATAAATACTTTATAATGTATTTTGATTTCATTAATTTCACAAAACATTCATTATTTTCATTATATTTTATTATTATTATTATTTATTTTTTAATACTGTTCACTTAATATTATAAAAATAATTTTAAAATTCAATCATATACACCCAATATGATAAAAAAGATTTTATAAAACATAATGATTTCGTGTAATTGAGAACATACATCTGATACAATATTAACCATCATAATAAGAAATATTAAATGTCTATAATTGGATAATAAAGGAATTTTAATTTTCACTTGGATTTTTATATAAATTGGTGAACACCATATATCCCACATCATTTATCATTAAGAATTCCATTACAATGCACTACCAAATTTAATCTTCAGATGAAAATTCCTCATTTAAAATTCATATTCTTTAATCCCTAATATAATTCCTCCTACTAAATCTGAGGATTACATAAATTGGTATATCTACCATGAAAGGTAATTATCCAGATCCGTATATGAAAAGTACGATTAATCCTTAAAAAGAGTGATCTAATTCCAAGGATGATAATCACTTTGAAATGAATTCAAAAGTCCAAATTATGAATTATTTTATCCAGAGAATGTATATTATTTTTATGATTCTATTATACACTAAAACATTTATCACCATTGAGAATAATATTGAAAAGATAATAATCTGTGAAATACAAAAGGTTCTATCTAATCAATAAATTCTATCCACATCCCTGAAGGATGGTCAAAAAAAATTAAAAGATGAAGGAAAGAAGAATGTTAATGAAATTCAATTTTCAGATAAAAGTACCAGTAATCAAAAAAAATTAGAAACCATATCTGAAGAAAAAAAATACACACAAATAAGTGATTGGTTCAAGCAAAAGAATTCAATGAGAGTTACAATCCAAAAAATAAATTATTAGCTCAAGAAATTGATTATATTTTTCATTTGATACACGTTTTACTGAAGGAAATTATATATTTCCTGAGGATTGAAACCATTTTAGATATTTTGATGGTAAAACCAAACAAGGATTTAAATTCAGTAAATGAAATAAAAGACAATTTATTTCTTTTTTAATCTGAAGTCAATGTGTAAAAATTAAGGGACAAAACTCATAAGAAAAAATTAAACTAATTTATGAAATTGTCTCAATGTGTTAATGATTATTTTAAGATAAATGACTATAATATTGTAAAACTCATGAAATACGTGTAATAGATCGAAATGGATTCAATTATTTAAAAAGGGATTCTACAAACAAGGTAAGGTTTCATGATAACATTAATGGTGACTCTAAAACTTTTTCCGAAGATATCTCAAACAAGGAAATAAACCATAAAATTTTGAAAATAGAAATTTCTAGACTAAATATATATAGATATGATGTCCCCACCATTTTGAATAATTTCACAAATTTCTTAAAAAGTATGAAATATAAAAAAGAGAAGATTTTTTCCCGTTATAAAAATTTGCAATCTCATGAAGAGTTGAATCGTACGTTGTATCAATTGTCTTCAGAAAAATATGAATGAATCTAGAACTAGGAGAAAATAATCATGAAATTATCATGAAAATCAAATACAAAGATGAGTTATTGAATATATTATAATTTTATAGAAAGGATTTCACGTTGATGGACGATGTTGTTAAATCATTGAATCCCCTAAAAATAAGAATGATTCGAAGGAAGATCTTTGATCCTAAAAACTCTTGTTTTATTATATAAATACATGGAATATTAGTGAATCACCCTATTATACATGATCATTTTTGACTGAATGTGATCTAATATTTCTTTGTTGAATGTTCTTCAATTTTTTGGATGATCAATTACCTTGAATTGTTTTAGATAGTTTCATTTCATTAAAATGTTCTAGGTACCAAATATAATACTCCCATTACATTATAAAAATCACAATATGGGAGAATGATAAACACTGTGGGGATACTATAACCATAAAATGATATAAAAAAGGTGGAATGATAAAGGGGTATAATACGATACTTAGGGATTATTCTATCCTAAATGGGAGTTAGTTTTATAAATTATAATATTCTAAAGTGTTTATAAAACTTAGTCAGAGATAAGTAGAAATAATTATTTATTAATATGATAGTGTTTATAAATAAATTTGGACATATGATATTAAAAATAAATTTAGAATTTAAATTTTTGGTTTGTAGTTTCAGAAAATGTGGAGACTGTTGAGTAAAATTATTCTTTATATCTTTTTCTTTCATTTTGATTTTTTTGAAATCAAAATATCATTCATAGATATATAAGGTCTAATACCTTTATATAAAATTTATTCTTACATGGTTTTCTTAATAAATTAATATAGTTTTAATATATTCTCAAACTTACCAAACAATTATCATAATAATCATGAATATGATTGTGACTAGATTCTCCTTTTAAAATCTCATATAAAGACATTCTATTTTTTATTCTTGCTACTAGAAGTATTATCGGATTAAATATCAGAACTGATACTTTAAAATTCACACTCATTGATAGAATTATAATGAAACTCTGTAAGTAAATCCATTAGTTTGAATTGTGATTCAATTCTAAATACAGAATATTGTTTCATCATATTGGAAATTTTAAGTCTTAACTATGAAATAATATAGTGAAAAATTATAATGTGTTAATTATTTCAATATGTGAATCAAAATGATGTCAGGATTTTTGTTACATGATTATTGTTTATGTCCCTACTGTCTTGGCTCCAATGAGATTTCCAAAATATTATGAATGTTGGGGATCTAGATGACCATTGGGATAGACACATATAAATACACGAAAATCCGAACAATCAAGAGACATGATTTTGATACATTTGGAAATATCTCATATAAATTTCATATGTGTAAAATCTCTAATGTTTACAAGTCCTAAATTACTTCTTCCAAATACTTTTAGCATTATCATGTTTTTTTCTTTGTGTGGTGCTGATCGTTGTGATAATAGTTAAGTAATACTAAGGATTGAAAGACAGAGGATCTGATCACTATCTTATCTTTGGGATTCAAGAGATTGGAAGATATAGAATATTATTAACATATTTATTAAAGGGATTAGAGGTATGTGTAGTGATATTAAATCCATTAATCATATTGAGGGATTACCCCAAAGTTAGTAAGAATGAAATTATTTAAATTATAATTAATGGGGCCAATAACATAGGTTATTAGATTACCTTCTATTTGGGTTAAAATAATTGTATTTATTTATTTTTATTTAATTTTATCTACAATTTTAATATAAAGTTACTTTTATATATATTAATTTTTCAATTCTATATTCTATTTATTGTACTTAATATGATGATGGTGATTTTTAATTACATTGATTTTACAATTTTTGTTATTACTATTAAATTAATTACTCTAATTATGATTCTATATAGTGTAAGGTAGAATCCTATAATTTTAGTCCTATGACTTATAAAAATATCATAATAATATTGAATAAGATATCTTCATTACCAGGTTTATGTTCCATTCCAATTAATGTTCATAAGAGGTTTTTTGAATTGAATTAGTTAATATCCTTTTATAATAAATTAATTTAGGGATAAAAACTAAAGGTTTAAAACATAAAACTCACCCCTATCATATTTTTTCATCTACCTATACATATTGATCTAATTCATATGGCATGTATAAGGGTTGATTTAATCACTAACAATGAGACTTGGTTTTTCAGATATTGTTATAGAGAAGTGGTGTAGGTGATTAAATATATGTAAAATAGTTAGGATGTTGGATGATTATTTATGAACTATAAAATGGTAGATTCATTAGTTTTAAATTATATCTAAGATATAGTTATAATAGAAGGATAACTCCATTATAGATTATATGGGGATATTTAGTGGAATTTACAAATGTAAATTGGTGATTATATAGATACGGAGAATAAAAATGCCTGATGTTGAGGTTGGAGGGGATATAGAATAAGGTGAGCCTTCATAGGAAATCAAAGAGGAATATAAATAATTTATTTAATCTGAATGAATCTTTATTAGAAAAGAGAGTCTACAGATATTATATAGTGTGAGGTAACCCATGTCGAATCATATTTAATGAGAGGCCCATGTCAAAATATTGACCATTGTATCATATCTTAAATTATTAAATACAAAAAATATGTTTCTACGTTAATAATAATTAATCAATATGCACTAATAAATTGCATTTTTCTTATATATATTTATATTAAATCACATAACTCATTATATTTTTCATGATATGTCATCTATATCCCATTCATATCGAAGTTAACTACCAATCAATTTCCAATTTATGTATTACCATATTAAAAAACATATAGTCCAAAAAATAAATTTATAAAATATCAAATTCATAGATCCATTAAAAATTTATTTTATGTGAATAATTATCTTTCACCTATTCGTGATCAATAATTTAATTCATAAAAAAATATTATTGATTATTGATTGTTTTTCATGACATTTATATGATATTTCCCTCGAAAAATATGGAATTTAACAAGTCATAATTTCTATCATGATCTTACTAAAAATGAGATTCATTGTACTCCTCTTATAGGCATGTATAGTATTCAATAAAATTCTAATCATGCCAAACTAATAAGTTATAATCCAATGATTTTATGCTCATAAACAGAAATATTTAGTTGACCACACCTCAGTTGAATGTTAAAAAAATTATAATTAAGATTTATCTATGATTCCATTCAATATATACCTAATAAATTATACATAATTTAACATGTTACTCCATAAAATGTTTCCTATGAGTGGTCTTGTAACATTATGTATTTATTTTTTTTCCTCTTTACGAAAAAATTAATCCTATATAAACCACTCTCAGTTGGGATACCCTTATAGATTACAATTTCTATAGAATTAAAAGTTTAATTTCACATGATATTTAGCTAACATATTCATTTCCTCCTCACTACTAATTTCCACCATCTCTATGATTTTTATAACTTATAGAGGTTATATATCAGAAATAACTCACTCGTGATTTATTATCATATAACCTAAACCTTCTAACATGCTATTTCCCCTAAATAATGGCTCAAACACACACATGGTATATGCAAACAAAAACAAACAATGTTAAATACATATTAATTATATTTTATTAAATCATTGGGAAATAAATATTAATCAACACAAAAAAACTATGTTTTCATAATCAATAGTATTTTAATAGAAAACCAACAAATTATTCTATAAGACCTTGAATATTTTTGTCGAAAATTTAGATATCTATATTCTATATAGTATTGAAAAATTTATTCCTAAAAATATTCTATAATATTCATTCCATGTGATCCCTAGTATATTTTTTTAAAAATAAACACACTCTTTTTGATACAAAAACCAATGGTTAAAAGATAAGGCATAACTAAAAACATCATATATTATAAATAAAATATAAAAATTAATAGTAAAAAAGGAATAAACATAACCTCAAATCACATAAACATGGATATATACCTATATTAGTATTTTTATTTTATAAATATAGTATTCCATGTTTGGAATAGTAATAAAAGTTGACATAACATTTTAATTAAAAATAAAATGCTCTGATATCCTATTGTAATCACATATCACAGTCACCATCCAATGTTTACAGAGGTTACACCACACAATAGTAAGCATGTCTCTGTCAATTATAGAGGATTACGATTAGATTTGAGGGTCATATATGAACTCTTGTAATAATTAGTTTCTTAGTATCATAACATACCCGAAATTATTAATATCATAAACTCATTGGCCTCGATACTAGTAGACATTGATGGTCAAGATGGAGGTTTTTATTATCTTCTGAATAAAAATATATCATTAATAAAAAAGAATCCAATAATAAAATACAATGATATATGATTTTATAGTAGTAAATATCGACCTGATCCAACTAATACACTTCACACATTCAAAATGTGGGTATAAACTAAGCAATATAGGTGGCCTAAAAATGTAATAGAAGTCACTACTCATTTCAACGGATTTTTATGGAACATGGAACAAAAATGAAATATAAATTTTATACAAGGAGGAATAACTCAAAATATTGAAACCTAGATATAGAACCCAAATATTTCATTCCTTTTCACCCTTTTGGACTAACCAAAGACAAACCATTTGAGATGTATTATAACCAGACACTATTTTTTGCTTTGAATTTTAAAACCAAACCAAATATCACACAGATAGAGATAATGGGAAACTATGATACATTAGAGGTTTTATATAAAAACACACTAGGATAAAAATATTGAGGAATCCTATATTGTATTTAGTTAATAAAAATATTGATTAATGATTCCCATCTAGATATTTTCACACTAGAAATGATAAAAAATATACAGTTCAAGAATACACTATAGTTTTCTATAATTTAGCATATATTCCACTAAATCCTATATATAGTGTTTACTTATGGAAAAAAATTTAAAAATTTTGTTTCCAATCGAAAATATTGTAATTTATGTTTTCCTATGCAATATCACTTTTCCCTCACAATGTTAAAAAACACATTAGTGGTGTTTTAAACATAGATAATATACAATGAATAAAATCATATACAAAAAATATTTTTAATTTTAAATGAATAATCATTTAATAATTTAATAATTATTAATAAAATAAATTTTTGTTAAAGTATCTATTATACTCCCTAAAAAACTGGACACTCTTCGTATTATAAAGAATTAAAATTTTAATATCATAATTATTTGCAACCAAAAAGGATCTAAAATTAATACTCATAGAATAAAATTATATATATAAACAATTATGTAATAATTTTATAAATGAATAATGGTAAAATAAATATAAAACTAGTCAAAAATCAAAATCATAAAAAATAGAGAATATTTTTTGTATTCTAAAAATAATTTTTCTAGAATTATAAGATTGATACTTTTGAAAAAATTTATCATCTTTGTAATATTGAAGCTTATAAAGGTCAATATCAATTTAATGATTAGACATAAAATAAAAATATCATTATTTCCATCAATGATGAATGGTTCAATGTCCAGTGGTTCAAAATCTTCATAAGGTATAACCCTTTGAAAATAATATACTAATTTTAAGTCATAAAATTTAGAAAAACTCAACATATATAAATCACATAAGTGTATGAATTATAATGGTGGTGTATAATTATTTTACATTCAATGTATAATTTTTAGACATACCGCACATAAGGTTCATAATATTATTAATAATGTATATATATTGTCTCGTAATTTTCAATTTAGTTAAAAGTAAGGGATATACAACTACATAACTTATAATGAATTTTTTTCTATATTATTATTTCATAATATATATACCAAATTTTGGAAAACATTTAAAAATATTAAACAACATCAAACAGATTAAACATTATTTTTAAATTCTATATGTACCAATATAATGAAAATAAATAAAAACCATTATATCTTTTCAAATATCATTTTGGATATTGTAACAAAATATTATTCTTTAAATTATAATTAACTACAAAATTGATATGGTATAGAGCCACTAATTTTTTCCCACATAATTATAATGATATGCCCAAATAGAAATTAAAATATTTCCCAATATTAAGAAATTATAAAAAATTACTAAAAAATAAATCATGTAAAATATCACCCTACCCCTATTTGAAACAATATTTTACCATAGATATTATTCTCTCTCTTTATTTATGACATGAAACAAATTATAAAACTATAATAAAATAATTCATAATAATAATATTAATATATGACTAAAAGACAAAATAACTACATAAATTTTTGTATTCAAAACAATGAATCATCTAATAGGTACTTTATTATACTAAACTAATCAGTAGAAAATTAAAATAGTTAAACATACACATAATATTGAATTTTATACCTTATAAAAATATCTTTGTGACTTAAAAAATATATATTTTAAAATAAAAGATTTATAATATAATTGAATTTGAAATTATTCTAAAAATAATATAAATCCTAATATAGCAATAAAATATGCTAATAACATAAAATATTTTTCAAACCAACTGTTAATGACTAAACATAAAAATACAATATAAAATAAAAGAAAATTATAAAAACATTTAAACTAAAGGTAAGATAAATTCACAAGGATGATGAATTCAAAAATAATAGAGTTTTCATTATGTACATCTCTAATGAAAATTGATTTTATCCATCATGAAGAAAAATAGATATTATATGAAAAAATTCTCTCCACATACAATTTCTTTTTAATGGATTCATTTCAATCATTAATTTTAAACTTCCATCAATCAATGTTCAGAATTAGTTATTTAAAATGTAGTTCAATCCATCGGTTTAGAAAAAATTTTCTTGTAGTATATTTTTTGTTTGAACATATCAGAAATAAATTTATCATTTTCAAACATAGTATATATTAAAATGATATTTAACATCAATTCCTTTATATAAATATATATTAATATAATTTATTTTTCAATATATAAATATCCGATATTATTTAAACAAAATATGAATTGTTTTAAACAAAACATAAAAAATATTTATACCTTTTTATTCCACATTGAATATGAATAAAAACATACAAAAATATTGTATTTTACTTTTTAAATGGATAATGGATATATTTGTTTCTAATATCCCATTGATTTTGATATGTTTCCATGAAAATATCACATTTCCATTATAATATATTAATATACATACATCATCCAATAAAATATCAATTGTTTTTAAAATTACAACATTTTATTTTTATTGTAATCCCATGTTTCATAGAACCATTAATAATTAATTTATTTCTTATAAAATTTATCAAGATACCTTCCATAGGATTACATTAAAACATTACCAAAATAATACCCCTAAACATTATATCATAGCAATATATAGGTAAATAAAATCAAATAAAATTCATAAATAAAAAATGTTTATTACCAATTGGTGTTCTGTATTTATCAATATATAATATACTTATAGTACTCATGGTGGTACTTTATAATGAAAAATAATAATAATCAGTTCCTCTAATTACTTATTTTTTCTTAATTGGATTAATTATACAAATATTAATCATACCATATATAAATTTAATGCTATGAAATAATTTTACATCTCCCATTTGACATATATAGAAATACACTTTCCATTTAATTTCTTAATTCATTATATTAATAATAATATTAAGATCAAAATATAATATCACAAATTTTAATTAAAAAATATTTATTTCATTGGTACTTTTCCTAAAATCAAATGATGATCTATCTTATTCATAATAGAACCATCATCCGATATAATATGAGAAAATATTATTTACGATTATAATGGATTTTAATTACGTATGAAATGATATTTTTAATGTATTAAAAGAATAATAATATGACATTAATTTTCAAATTCTAGAGGATGTATTAGAAATAATTCTATAGAAAAATATTAATAAAGAAAATTAGTTTCATAAAAAGTTTCATATAATTTAAATCCCTGAAGAAAAATTTATGATATTTAAAATCATATAAGTTTTATCATATATACTAGATTAAATGTATCATCTTAATCGATGAATTATTTTTTTTGGAAAAATATTATACAACTAATCTAGCCTTTTTCATATATTATGTCATGAATCATATATATTGTTTAGAAAAATCCATTCAATGCCAATAATTGTTTTGGTTTTTTATATGATCACCTAATTTCCTCATATTATTTCATTATAAAATCTTTAATTTTTTTACCATAAAAAATATAATGTGGGTCATTAAAATATATATTATTATCTTAATGAATCAATTATAATGAAATAAACAATGATCATGAAAAATCATTCATTAATTTCTAGTTTCGTCTCTTAAGTTATCATTTCAAATCACATTATGTAAAGGGTGATCTCTTTGGATTTCTAAATAATTTCATTGGGTGGTTCTGCCCCTCAATATTTGAATTTTTATTTTATTCTAAAATCACTAGAAAATTAAAATCCAAAAATTCATCATCATGATTTCCTAAATAATAAATCATTTTATTTTAAATCAATTTTATTAAATTATGAATTATAGTCTCAAAAACCATTGAGGATACTTTTATGTAAATTATATTAACATTAGTATAATTTTAAATACAAAAGTTATACCTTTAAAATATTTTTATTAAATTTATCAAAATTATATTTTCTATTTGGAATAAATAATAAATGACTAGATACCATATATTAACTGACCTTATATTTACTATATTTTTAATGTTTATATGGTGGAGTATTTAATTTTCAAAATAAAAAATATATATTTGACACAAAAAATATAATATTAATTTATTTATTTTAAATAACATCATTATTTTTATAAACATTTTTTTAATGAGTCTAGAAATTTATGACTTTCTTCACATTTTTTTAATGAAATACATGTTTTCTTGTATCTTAGGGGATGAAAAATTGGGATTATACCTTCTTAGGGAATGAAATTTTAAAATATATATTAAAAAAATCCCAACATCTATCACTTCATATCATTAAAACTATATATCACAATGCATATTTAAATATATTACAATAATAAAACAACTTAAATATGTTTTATAATTTATTAGAATGAAATTACAATATTGAAAATATAAAAAACTACTAACTATTATAAATACATAGACATCGCCACTATAAATAACCATCGATTATCATTGAAGTAAACCAATATAGATGTGTAAAAGTTGTATTTATGTTTTATACATCATTTTAGATCTATGGCCCTATTTATGTTATTTTTTTTTCATACTAGATTAAAAATTTACAATCAATCCAGGATTAAGTATAAAATATATAATTTTGTTAAATGATTTAAATCTTCTATAATATCCTAAAATATCATTGTAAATCATCATAATCCCCCAAATGTTATCTAAATTTGTGAAAAATAAATAGTTAACATTTTGTATACTATGATCCATTATAAACCTAGAAAACTATTTAATATTTTATTTTCCTACAATTTAAATAATTCATCTTAAAAAATACATTTTTTTGTTTTGAAACATTACAGTCATTTATCATCAAATAGTTGAGATATATTAGTCAAATTTTTCATTAATTGTTCAATATATTTTTATTTCTAAATTCCAATAGATATTAAAATACAAAACACTACAAATACATGAATATTACATCTAGTATTATCACCTCAAATATAATTAGATCCATAATATATATTGAATAATGAAATTTTGATGTATGAAAAATCATGTCTCTCAATCATCTACTACCAATATACCAAATATCATATCTCAATATCCTAGGAAATATATCTTACTACATCAAGTAAAGGAGTATTTGAGAAACCATAAAAACACGGATCCAATCAGGTTAGAAGAATATTTTTTTCAAATCCAATAACATTTCATATTATATTCATATGTAATTATATATTTATGAATTTAGAAAAAAAATATTTTATGTGACCAGGATATTGTTGAAATCATAAAATTAATAATTAATCCCATGTTTTTATTAAGATACCTAAAGTACTGATATTTTTTAAAATTTATGAGATATTTTCCCATGTTGTTATTTATTTATTAATATATATAGGTAACATCCATTTTAAAAATTAATTTTGGTTAAAATTTCTAGAATTTATAAAATTTATTTTCATTGATTCTAATTACTTTATTGTTTGATATTATAAATGTTTTTATTATATTTATAGTTATTTATTCTATAATAATAAGTATCCATAAACCCATTGGTTGATATCTACATTCCCAACCAAATAAGTTCAGGTGGATTAGACCACTGAAGAGAATTATGTACATGAGTAGGAGGAGGAGGCACTGAATGTGAATAAAAGATTTAGAAAGGAATATGAGCATTAGAGTGAACCATACCATGGGAATGCTCCACGCGGTATCATAAAAATAATTTACATTGTGTGAGAAAATATTAATGGAGTTAGTAATCCTCCGGTCTGAGTTTGACTTGAATGAGATACTTTAAATTTGGTATCAATTTTATTGTAATTGTCAACTACTGAATTGTTGTATGTGAGATGTAGTCATCTATGAGAACTATTAATCTCTAATAAAAATGTAATCATTATATATCCTTGATCACCCATATTTCATACATTCCCTAAAAACCCCAACCATTGCTTAGTACACATGAAATCCCCAAACTACCTCTTTTTCCATCCAGATAACACCATGACCACCATTGTGAGGGCTCAATATCAAATCAAAATATTCTACCATGTATTTAAAAATAATATATCTGAAATGAGATCCTCGGATGATAATAATGATGTTGAATACAAGAATATAAATCCCTTATTTATAATAAGTATTTTTATATGTCCACTATGAAAGATAATAGAAATAATGAAGGAAAATGGGAATAATAATTTTAGTACACAATTGTCTCCACATAGGTGTAATTGTATTGAAATTGAAGCTAATGAGAGAGATCTATAAACAAAATAATTAACACCCATAAAGATGAAAGGATAACCCACAATCCATGATGACTTTAGATCTCAAAATTAGATAAATGAATTAAACAGGGGCTATGATTCTTGAACACAATCCCCATTGTGACATGGATATAGAATTAAGTTACATTTTCATATAAACTATCTATTCCATGGGTATATGTATATGATAAGAAGTATGGACCATGGATCAATTATACTCCATTTTGGTACCCAAAATAAAGTTGAAAAGGATTTGAGGAAGAAATATTTTTCGGTTTTTTGGAGGCTGGATTTACTATATCTAGGTAGAGGAAAACATTATAAGGGAGGATATGATACATTATTAAAATACATAATATATATTGGTTTAACCATTGAAATTTCAAATATGAAATATCCAAGAGATACCAATTTTATATTGAAAATGAGTGCTAGAAAATTGAATTATTATTTTTATAGAAACCATATATATCCTTAGGAGTTAAAAACACTACAGAAATCAAATATGTATAACATCACCAAAAAAATTTATTTTAATAAAATATTTATGAATGATGTAATGATATATAGGATATAAAAGAATTTTAATAAGATACATGGATATTCAATTATGTATCATTAGAGAAAATCTCCAAATAAAAAGGATAAGAATTCTACTGTGCCTAGAGGAATGGAATTATAGAACTCCAATTCTGAAAATATTGGATAAAGTTTGTTGATGATCATATTGTTCATGATATGGAAGTAGTCACTTTTCTACTGTATTTTATTCATAATATGTCTTTTATACCGAAAAATTCATTTTTTCTTCATTAGTGGAGTGGTTAAAACATAATTTTAATGGGTGTGGAGGTGATCAATTTGATATTCGTGAGTCTATGAGATTAATTACAAAAAATCAATTTATTTTCATTGTATATTAGTTTAAAAAAATTTATATAAAATTTAATATGATTTTCCTTTTTTATTAATTCTAGGTATTAAATAATATATTGATTATTTAATACGTGTCACCAAGTAATTGTATTTGGATAATATTGATTTATTGGACAATGAATAAGTAGATATTTTTTATGGATTACTAAAAACATGGGGAAAGGGAAATTATGAAACATGGTTCCATAGGAATAAAAATACCAGTTTTGGTATTGCGTATGAAAATCAATGTTGATTATTTTTGAATTTTACATATAACAAGGATATTTTTTTAATTGAATATAAATTTTAAATACAATTTTTAGTATTATAAAATATTTTTAGTGGTGAAATGTGGAAGTGATGATGGAAAACATCATTACATATTTGGACAAGTGAGATAGATTTACATTCAAAGGATGGTGACAACATTAAAAATGAGAATCAAAACTTATCCATGCCACTTTTCCCTTACATTGGGTTTTATTAATTTTGTTTCAGTGTTTACTAGTTTTCAATGTCATCATCTATTTATGTTCATTATTCACATGTGACACTATATTAGAGAACTGCACTATGAAGAGATCATTAATTTCCGGTAAAACTAGATTCCCTAGTAAATAAACAATATTTTCCCACATATTATGATTTGTGTCCATAAATACATGGTGCCACTATTGGGGAGTGTCTGTCGGTATGACATTAAATTTATAATTCCATGACATCATCCATAGAATTATTATATTTTGATACAGAAATTGAAAGAAATTTTTTCAATTGGAATACTAATCATAATATATTGTATGAAATTAATCTTCATTGATTCCGTGAATTTTATAGAATTCCCAATGATTACATAATGAATACAATAAACCCAAATCAATCGTTATAAGACTGGTGTCCCAAAAAAAATTATGAAAAATAGATTCAAAATACCTTTCATCTATTACAGAATTATTTTGAACTTTGAATAAATAAGATTCATGTGCTCCTGAAATTTCATAGTCATATAGATGAAGAAAAATATGCATATTCATTAGTTCACATATATTTTCTAATGATACAAGCCATGAGGTTTCACTGAAAATAATGTCAACTATCGGGAATTCCCATTTTTACCTAAAATAATTTATAAGGAGTTGATGTGAAACATACATTTGTGAAAAATTAATAATATGTAAAACCACAAAATAATCATTCTATAATGGTTCATCTAATCTTCTAATATTGCATAGATTAGTAAATTCATCGATAATATTCAAAATGTACCACTGAAACACTATGTAAGATTTGGGAGTTCTTCAAGAAGTCTTTTACATGTTTCCCAAATAAATATATATCTAAAAACATTATATAATTATTTTTACATGGACTATTGAAAAATAATAAAAATCCATTGGATATATCCCATGAATGAGAATTTATTAACAAGACACCAATGAATTCTAGGATTTAGATTGAAAATATAACACACTATTATTAATAATTTAAAACAAGAGTTACATTTATATGAGGTATAAATAAATGAAAAACATTTAATTAATCACAATTATATTAATTAAATAATGAAGAAATAATATAATGTGTGAGAAAATTATCTTTGAATAGTGATATTTAATATCCTGCCCCACCTTAATTATGATGATTTTAATATTAGTCTAATCAAATTAGTGATTTATATGAAGATGTTTAAGGATATGGTTTTTCCCAATCATCATTCCATGAATGAGAAAACTAATGAAAGTAGGAATGCAAGGAAAGAATCACTATCAAATGATGGATTTGGTGCCCTAAATCATGATTGAGATTCTTATCTGAACAAGATCACAAATCAACCCCTATATAATTTGGAATAATATACTTTATAGTCATTGAAACAACAATAAAAAATAAATATAATTAGAATAAATTATCATTATATCCTTTCCAAAAAAATTATTATGAAGGTCCTTGATTATAATATGTTAAACTGCATACCATAAGCTAAAATATAATGTTGGGGGATATAAGATAATATATATAAGGAAAAACATATTCCAATCTCTTAAGAAAATTATAATAAGATATCCATTGAATCATCATTCCTAAAGAGTCCTGAATATAGTGATGTTTGTATAAATTATTACAAAAAATTAGTGTAAATGAGACACATCCCCCTGAAACTATGATATTTTTATCTGAAAATTAATACTGTGTTGCTAAAAATAAAGAGTGAAATTTTTATGATCAATGAAGCTAGCCATAATAAGAAAAAAGAAGAAAGAAAAAAGGAAATGGGTTAGAAAGTGAAAACCTAATAAACCATTAAATGTATGAAAATCAGTAATGCCATTCCATTTATATTTACCTCTTGTAATGTTTCCTAAAAATGTAAAATAATATCATTTTGAAATTGAAATTCATGAAATATTTCAAAAAGATGAAATTAACATCCAAGTTTTTGAGGGTATCTGGAATTTTTGATATTAAAAATAATTTAAAAAGGATAATTCCACTAAATGGTGAAGACATGCTGGGTAGAGGAGAATAATATTAAGATGATGTTTTTATCTCTTATCATACTAAAAAATCCAAAAAAATAAATGTTCTAAGGACATTTCATATTAATTGGACATTGGGTTTATTATCTTTTACGGTTTATTATTATGATCAGGAATAATATATAAATTTCATTAAAAACTCAATGTTCTTATATACATAGGTATGATAATATATACATGAAATGGAATTAGTATAAATTATAAATATATTCACTATTATCCCAAATTGGAGTCTCACAAGACATCATGGTTGGAGTTAATGGACTGATTTTTCCCGCATACATAAATTTTCATACTATTATAGAATAAAATCATATATATCATTAACTAATAGTATTCAAGAATTCCTTTTGAAATATCATAAAATTGTCAATTTATATGAAATAACGCTTAACATAGAGCCTATAGAATATACTATTTTCTTAATATTTCCTGGTTTAATAAATCACTGAGGAAGTAATATTTCCATTTTTAGACTCTAAGATGAATAAGGTACATAAATAATTAATGGTTTTGTTATTATGATTGAATTATTTACCTTATATGATCAAATAGTGATTGATACTACATCGAAATAGGTGAATTCCTTACTTTCTTCAAATTATACTATTGTGATAGAATAAGAGATATCATCTGATTTCATTGATAAATTATTTGATGATTGAAAATTTAATATAATTTATATTACATAGATGATTAAATCGTTGAAGTGGGAAACCTTAATTAAATATCATATCTGGATAATGACCCAAATATTGAATTAAATCCAATCCCATTTGATTTTAATTATGTATACCTCAATAAACCTGATATATTTGAAATAATAATTGTTAATAACTAGTCCATAACCCAATAAAAACCCTATATTGTCATTTTTAGAAGAAACATCCATGTTTTAGGGTTGATCTTAGGTGGTAAAAAACTCGTGATTAATGAGTTACAATTTATTTGTAAATTTATTAATAACACCTTTTAAAATTGATAATTGAATGTATTCCCAGAATAGTTTTGGTTTCAGGAGTGTCCATTGGGTTTGGGATAAGAAAATTTGGAAAACTCATCTATCTAGTTTATGGAACATAGTTTGTTTATGGTTAATACAAAATATTCACACAAAAATGTTTGACCTTTAGAATGCATTTTCCTAGTTTTTGAGCCATGAAAAGTGAATAGGGAATCCATGTGGCATTGGAAAGTGCTAACAACATGGCCTCAACATAATATTGTAATGTATGAGGTATCCATGTTAGTATATTTCAACCCAGAAAATCTAGGATAAATGAAGGACTATTTTAATGTAATAGTTTTGAAAACCATGAGGCAAGAGTATGCATCTAATTAAAAGTGATAAAATTAATTCCCCCTTGAACAATAAATATTTACACTTGATTTCTCCCCCGTTATATCCTAAAATATCATGGGGTTTAATATAATAGAAACTATTCTCCCAAATTGTGAATCTCCTACAATATTTGTCCATTTTAGGTATTGATTGTAATAAATCAATACACTATGTGTGTCTATGAATCCTATTTCTTATATTTTATGGATGATTCCATGTCATTTGTCTGGTATACATAAGAACCGTAAAAACAATTTATTAATATTAAATTATAATTGTGGTAATTTATGTTTGTTTTGTCAAGAATCAAAGATATTTTTTAGATTAGTGGTTGATTACGAGCTAGGGGTTTGTGGTATACAAGGGTTTTCCCATAGTGTTGATATTGTTATTTTAAATGTGGTTATTCTAAAGTTCTTCCTTAGTGTATTTTTTCATGAATAATAAAATTATTTTGGGAATTAAATTAATGCATGACAACACTCATGGACACAATTGGGTCCATTTATTATTTGATACTAGGTCAAAGGCCATTAGGGGTATGAAAATCCCTTAATTGTCGGGTAATTAGATTATAAATGATATTATAGAGTGATTATTAAAGAAAATGTTCATAATTTTCATTTTCTATGTTAATATGGTAAATGGTATAGTGGTTATTATTTAGAGATAGTTGTTCATGGAATGTTAGGAGAATTATTCGAAACGTTATCTATGGTAATATTTGAAAAATTTGAAGGGGGTTCTAAAAAGGAGTAAATGTGGTGTTTGTATTTTCAAATTTTTTTGGTTTTAAATTTGGTAATACTATTTTTTTAAGAATATAATTTCTTGAAATGAGATTTTGACGTAATGGTGATGCTGAAAATGTGGTTTGTTAATTGTTTTCAAAATTTTATTTGAAATGAAGGCATGGTTTCCCTTTATTGGTGAAAATACCATAATGGGCCGTTAAATGATTTTATTAGGAATGAAGGACATGGGACTTATGTGGTTTTTTCATAGTGCAATATTGATGATTAAGGCATATATTATAAAATTTTACCATGGATTTTTTGGATGAACATGTAATATTAATTTGACTAATAAGTGATTATGAGTATATGTGGAAAATGGTTAAATGGGCCTTACTCATGCTAATAGCTGGTTGACTGAATGATCAACGGCTATGGTTCAGAATATATTGCCAAAAAAATTATTTAAATAATGATCATTAGAATAAACCATGAATAATATTATTAATGGTATGGTTGGGATGATGGATTTATGGTTAGAATATTTTTTATGGGAATGATTGATTTTATTATACCAATCGATGTATTTTTTTATAAGACGTTTTACAGATTCTCCACATATTTTGTTCTAGATAAAATAATGTTCTATGTACCACCAATGTATTTTTTGTGTTGAGTCTGACTCAATGATGTAAAATAGTTTGATGATAATATAATTGGAAATTACCTTATGATTTTTAAAATTAATCATACTTTTTTACAGTTCATCCTTATTGAATGGGATGATAAAGGTTGTATGGGGTTGTGTTAGATGTATACGTGGTGAAATGAAGGTGAATTTGAAAACACTTAAATAATAAAACATTATTTTTTCTAATTTATTATATATAAAAAATTTCAATAACCTGTTTATTTCTTTTGACATCACTGTTGGTGTCCTACATAGTTCTACTCACCCACATCAAAGGCGACCATGAAATAGTAGGACCTGATCATATGGTGCATGCTTTAAGAATATGTTCCTGATAGGTAAACAAATCTCGAGTCATATTTGGGATGTTGAGAAGTTGAATGGGTTGTTATTATTATTCCTATAATCGAGATTTAAATATAATTTTACATAAATTTATTTATTTTGGGTTTTCATGTGGATTCCTAACATTGAGATTGGATATTTTATTATTATATCATCATTCAATTGGTTTTTAGTCGGAAATAGATGTATGTTGTTCCATTTACCTCTTATACTATTTTTTTATCTATTGATATTATTCATAATGAAACTTTACTTTTATAATAATGTATTGTTTCCCTAACATATCATTATAAATATTCATGACCAGTCCATAGCCTATGGCATAGGGGAGGTACGTATGAGGTCATGTGGTGCACATGAATAGGGAACCTGTTATATTGGAACATGGGCCAAGACATTATGAAGTGGTAGCAAGGAGGATTATTTCATGTTTCAATCTTGTCATTGGAGACAAGAGAATATGATCTTTTCAGAACATGGTACAAGGTATGTTCCACGGTACCTATATCCCCATGAACAGGTGAAATAATTGAGTTCCTCAGGATTACTAATAGATGGGTTTTCTTTGACCATTGGTTTATTTTCAGCATTGAGTGGTGATGTTTTATGTGTTGTTATTGATTAATGTTGTTTTCAACTCATGTATAAACATGGAATGATAATATCTAAGATCTTGCATTATTATATGCATGTAATATTCATAATTCATCGACATTATTCTTATAATTTATAATTTACTTAAGATACAATGTGTTAGTAGTGTAATTTTTTATGTACTATATGTACTCTAGTCATTTATATCAGGCTATGGTTGAAAAAATTTTGTGGAGTAAGTATTTAATGTGTTCACAACTATTATTAAAACAACCAGGAAATTTTATCATGTTAAAAAGTTCATATGAAATGGAATGTTTTATAATTTAAAAAAATAAAAATCAATTTACTGATTAGTTTTTATAAAATATTTGTTATTATATAATAATACATAAAAAATTATTTGATTATATTACTATTCATGAATTAATATTTTATCATTATTTAATGCAATTAAATAAAATATAAAAAATAATGATGAAACATGTAAAATTAAAATATAATTATATTTTTTAATTATAATATTTTATCAAAAAAAATTATACAAAAAATGAATTTTCATAATGATTTATCATCAAAGGGAAAATTTAATAAATTAATTTTCGCAAGTGACATTGGAAGTTAGTATTGAAATTATTTTTTGGTAATTAAAACATAATATCTATATATAAACATTTAGAAAAATAATAATGATATGTTACTAATATATAAATTATAATTAAAAGTAACGTATTTTTAAAATATATGAGATAAAAAAATAAAAAAAGCAAGAAATTTAAAATAATGATTATTTAATAAATTATGAATTAAAGGTAATACTATAATTATTTCAATATAAAAATATATGAAAATTATAAAAATATAAATAATAAATATTATTAGTGTTATTGTTATTTTTTAAAATAAAACTAAATATGAATTATATATAAAAATTTCCATTTTATTTAAAAAAATATAATGGGAAAATGTGAATTGAAATGATGATTTGGGGGTTTGTATGGTGTAGTTTTATTGGAGGTGAGCCAGGGTCTTCTTCATGTGGTTGGTACGACCGCAACTGAAAATCCTTATTTTGGAGATGGATTCATATCATTTTGGGAGATTGAGTGTGGATAGAATTTGAACATTTAGGATTGATCAATTGGAGCTCTGATGAAGTAAATATTGATTTTGAATGCTGAAGTAGGAGGTTCAATTTATGAAATCAGTTTCGAACTCATATGGGGTGAATATCAAGATTGAACCGAGTTCTCAATATTCCTTCACTATAATCTGATTTACATATCATTTTTAGGTTTATTTTTTACTTTTTATTGTTCATATCTATCATTTTCATTCAACTACTTTACATATTCATAGTTTTATTCATTTTCATGGTTATGTGGACATCGATTGTTCTTAGTTCATCATATTTATATATTTTACTTCACTTATATATATATTCCTCTATATTTTATAATATGGATAGATTTTTTATTTTTTCTAGATCAATTACATATCATCAAGAAGCTTCATGATGAGGCATTCATCGACTCAATTTAATGAACTTATATATTATTTAATCAATATCGGGTCTAATATGTTCGTCATCATTCACCTTCTTAAATAAAACATGTAAAAATCATTCAAATATAAAAAAACTAATTTCGTTCATGTAAATCATTTTTCGAAAATCATTTCTTGAAATAAAAATTTATTTTTATCACTAATATAATATATACATATATTTCATCACTGTATCCAAATAGTGAAAAATATAGATTTAAATTCCTTCAATTAATGATCATTTTAAAAATAAAATCCATATTTAAGTCTAGAGATAGGGCCTCTAATGCAACATGTGAATAAGGTCATCTATATGTTTTTCAAACCAATAAGGGGATTACATTCCATTTTTTTCCCAATTTACAAAAATACATGTTTAATTCATATATCTTATGATATATATAATAACATATTCCAAATATTTATTCCTTGATTATGATGTCGTATTTTTAAATCCATAATGTAAAATATATTATTTAAAAAAATACTTATTTCATGATTATGATATTTATATTTCATTATTTCATGATTTTATTATCAAACTAGTTATGAATTATTATATTTAAACTATATATAATTTTATGAATTTATGATATGGAATTTAATTGTTTTTATTTTTATTATAATAATTATTATTATGAAAAAGGTCGATATAGAATCCAAATCTCTCAAACTATTATAAAATGTGAAAGAAAAAGAGAACAAGATAGAAAGAAAATAGACAACGTCATACAAAGAGGCAAGCACTCATCAAAAAAATGAAAAATATGGACAAAAAATATGGATCATTTTATTATTTATAATAAAAAACATCAACTTCAACACCCATTTCCTACTCTATCTGTGAATTGCTTTTATTGTGGATCCCAAAGATTATATCTTTCATCATTTCATTCTCTTAAGTGAGCTGGATATTTGATGCCTTAGAAGATGTCTCGGTAGACACACTCCATGGAAAATTAGAATAATCCTTTTATAGACCTATTTTTTGGGGAACCATAGTTAATCCCTCCCAGCTGATAATCTTTCCCTTCTCATTTAAAACATCATCATTAAAAGAAACACAGTCAGCACTTCATGTAGGTTGGAGAAGTGTGTGGTTAAATAGAACTATCCAATTTTCTTTGTCACATCCATCATCCTAGAAATTACCCATATTTACCATATATCATCGAAAAACTAGTGATGTAATAAATTAATCGATGATAATCCTTGATTTACTAAACTTATGAATTCCCAAACCCATCTTCCAATGGAATGTTTTCGGAGAAGACCATGGCCCATATCTATACAATAAAACTATTCTCACCAGTCTGTGAAGGATAATACCCGAGTACAATAATAAAGTCATCATATATACAATTTCTAACATCACTATTATCATTCATATCCTTGCAAGATAATTTGTTGATAATCAAATTGGAATTACTGACTAACTAAATAGATCCAGATTTATCACCATGATGATTCAATAAGACACCCACAAAAACATCGTATTTCAGCACATTAATATAAATTACAATAAACAAGAGGGACATAGAAAAAGTACATTTGATTTATCTTCTCTAATTACACTACTCCTACAATATGGTTCCTCAACATGTTTGTTTATGATTGTCCCACATTCGGCTGCAATCATCAATATTCACCTTTAATGATCATAATAAACAGTCCTGATCCTTTGGAAACTTCTCCTTCCCAAGGATCCCACATAGAATTTGTTAGATCATATGATTATTTTTTATTTCCATATAATCATTTTTCATTTCAAATTATGTTTATAGATAAGTCCATGTAATTTTTAGAATATTATTTTTGAATAAAAATATAAAAATCTAACATATTTTGGTGAGGTATCAATATTTTATATAGTTTTTTTAAAAAGGATTATAAATAGTTTCCATGAAGGTAATTTCATTGTTTTTAAAAATCCTTATTTTGTAATTAATTCCAACCCTTTGTATTAAATTATTTTTATATGTTCAGTATAAATTCAATGTATACTTTTTTCAGATAAGGTGGAAGTGCATGTGCTGATAATTTTATAAATGTTTTAGAATATATTATGAATTTTATTAGATTGAAATTTTTTCCAAATCATAGAACAGAAAATGGTCCCAGATTTTATAGAATATGGTTAATTTTTTCAGTTTCATTTTATATAAAATAAATACCTATTATTTTCAGTTTTTAATATGATATCATGGGTTATGGATTTTATAATGGGTATTAGAGAAACATTCTAGAAAATATTGGAAATTTGGGATTTTTATTTGAGGAAAATGAAATCTATATGATAGGATTTTATTTTGAACCAATAGATAAATAAGATACATTAGGGGTTATAATTTTCGTAATTCTAAACAGGGAAATTCCTAAATTTGGTAGGTTTGAGACACAAATTTTGAGTGCGCAATTAATTTAGAGGGATCCCAATAATTTTAAAATATTAATAATATTATATTATATTGATTAATTTATAATTTAAACAAAAATAAGTAAATTTTTATTTTATGTTATGATAAAATATTCGAAATTATATAATAATACATAAACATAATATTACTTTGTATTATTTTTCAAATCTGAAAATTTTAAAAATAATGAAACCGAAAATAAGCAATCAAAGACATGATTACATGGTTAATATAAAAATTTAATAAAAATTTTTAATAGTTAAATTTTAAAATTAAATTTGATACATAAAAAATGTTTATAAATATTAATTTATCATTAAGAAAACAATTCTTTGATAAAATAATACTTCGATGTAACAATAGAAATTATTTTTAAACATAATATTTTTTTTATAATTTAAATTTTATAAAAATATATAAAATTTTGAAAAAAAAGAACAAATTTAAAAAATATATAATTTATAATTACAATTTTTTCTATAATTAAATGAAATTATAAATTAATAAAATCGTGATAATTGTAATACTGTTTATTTAATAACGTATGAATGATTTTCAATGCTACAATAATTTGTATTTATGAAATTACGAAAATTATAAAAATATAAATATTAATAATTATTTTTTTCAAAATTCAACAAAAGAGCCATGAACCATCCCCTGAGGTCTGTTCCATGACTCTCCCATGTCCACCATTCATAGGCCAGGGGTTGGCGACTATCACCAGAAAGGCATATCCCTAAAATGGGAACACATTGCCTTTAAACATACAAACACACATACCAGGTACACTACAAGAGAAAAACATATAGTATAACAACTGAAATTAAATGTGTGAACTGAATCGGAATGAGCCAGTATTGAAACCCAACATAAAGAAAGTACAGAAAAAATTAAAACTCGCTCCTTAGGTCATACACTAAGGACCATACCTAAAGGGTATGTACATGTTTTTACTATGTCTCACAACTTTAACATGTCACATATATATACCATCTATTCCTCTCACCCAAATATTTGGAAAAGCTATATGTCCTCTGTACAAGACAGCACAATGTGCAGGCGATAACCATGCAAGGGTGTATAAAACAATAGGCAGTAGGGACCTCGAGACCATCGAAGGTCTCCTAGAATTTCTCAATGGAAAATCCACAAAGTATTATCTCAATCACCAAGCATAAAGTAAAACACAGTGCCCACAAAGTATATGACATAAAGAACATGAATTATTATGATTAGTCGCAAAGGGAAATCATATTATTTAATTTAGAGGTTCCACTACTGATCCAAAAGGAAGTTTCTATATTGCCGATTCACAAATGGTCGTATGTCACCGATCCACACATGATCGTAAGTGATTGATCCACACTAGTTCTTAAGTCGTCGATCCACACAGGGTTTTAAGTCCTCGATCCATACAGAGTCATAAGTCGTTGGTCCACACAGGGTCGTAATTCGATAACCTACCAAGTGTCGTTAGTCTTCGATCCAAATAGGGTCGTATATCCTCGATCCACATAGGGTGGTAACTCATTGATCCTCATTCTTCCTCCATGAGGCAAGTCCTCATTATGTCGCACTACTTAAGATCCACAAAGGGTTTCTTTGATGCTGATCCACAATGGGTTTCTACTCACTTGACAACCATCCACATGATTCCCGCATTGGGGGCACATGAGTTCAGTATATTCTTCTTCAAAATCCATGGGATGTACCTCAACAGCTTCAATGTCCCATGAAGAAGTAACCCGTAGAACATCCATGTCATAAAAGATCCAATTCAACATATATCACGTAAACCTGATACACATTTTATAAGTAATAAGAATTTTAGTACTGAGGGTATGACTGGATTCATGTTCGATCCATCTTGTAAGTACTACAACATTCTCAAAAACCCATGTGGAGTATCTAAAATGAACTGGATCATCCTAAGGGTACCAAAACCACAAACGGTTTATCAAATGGATCCCTGGTATAGATCTTATGACCCTTTAAACGAAATTGGGTAAAATTGGGTCCATGGCCAGTCTGACCAGGTCGAACCATCCCGAACTAGGTGGACCCGACCCGGTCTGTCTTGGTCTGACCTAGTCTAGATGGGCCAGGGACGTGGGACCAACCGAGCTAGCTGGATGGGGGGGTCCATCCCCCCGCCCTCGGAACTAACATAATTTGTTCGGGTCTTCAACCATAGGTGCCAGGCTGGCGCCTCCCCCAAGATGATGGGTCTGGTGGACCGGTCTAGGGTGGGACCTGTGGATGTGGGTCCACCATCACCTCAGCTAGAGCCACGTTCAGAGATCGTCGGTTGCCTCCCTGTTTGTCGTGGTGTTTTCGGTGGCCTCCACTTTATCACGGTTGATGGTTTCATGCCAACTATACTTCGGAGGGAAAACAGTGAAGCTCCGGTGGTCCGATTTCCTACATGCATATACATACAAGCCTACCGGGATGCATCTATCACTACATCATCACTAGTTTCAGCATCCCACCATGTTTCTCAATTTCCCATGTAAAAGGCTACAATACCAAGATCCGAAGAGTGTCACGGGATTGTTCGGATCGGTTCGTGCAATCTACATTAGCATTTTATAATGGTAATAATTGAAAAATCGTCAAGATAATGCATAAAGCCAAATTTAAACCCTGCATCATCCATCCGCATGAATAAAAAGAACAAACCGAAGATCAACCTATTAGTCAGTTGATCCGAATTCGTTATATTATGAAAAGACTAGAATATGATAATTCAAAAATATCATCAAATAAAATCAATACAACTACCTTGAAATCGTTGTAAAATACTACATATGAGGGAGATAAATCCGTTTTTAAAGGTGTTTGTTGGAATTTGTTGATCCCGAATAGAATCCTCAACATTGTCATTTATTTTACATTCATCATAGAGGGGGTCTCTACCGGCTCTACATAAAGTGTTATCTCGTGGTTGTCAAATCATTTTTTCCAATGGTTTGATTAAAATTTTAGAGTTAAAGAGTTTAAGTCTATTATCATTTATGTGCTTCATAATTTAATTAATAAATGAACCCATTAATTACTCGATGGTGTGTTTCCAAAACCAAATACAACATGTTATTAAAGGAATTCATTTAATTACTTATTAACTCTGTGGTCCCGCAACCATCCTCAATGATTTTAATGAATGAATAAAATAAATTTTAGTTATTTATTTACCTGTTTCCCAAAATTCCTGAAAAATGATATTCCAAGATGATTTTTTTTTAAAATGTTATCCTTATCCTTATTGAATCCCGATGTTGTGAGTTCAATTGTTCCCTCATATTTTAATTCCGAGCACCGATTAAAATGTATGAAAACTCACCCACATGTTTAAATAAGTGAACATAAAATAATGTTCAATATTTTGTTTCAGTAACATTGGTCCATCGAATTACATTCCGTCAATATTATATTCCTTGAAAGAGTTTCATATAATAAAAAAATATATATATAAAAATTCTGGATCATACATTATCCCCACCTTAGGGATTATCATCCCTGAAAGCCACTACAAAGGCTAGTAAAACAAATGGGAATAGTGAGTATAAATTTGAGCCTCCAACTCCCATTTTCTCTCTTGGAGTATCTTGTGCTGCCACAGAACACATACCATAAGAATCGACTATCCACTAATGACACAATCTTATTGATCCTCTATATCCAATGGGAACTCTTCAAATATTTCCCCATCTTGAATGTCCATCTCTCTGTAGTAAATGATGTGTAATGGATAATGCACGTATCTATTGAACGGTGACACATGGAAAATGTTGTGCACCATGTACATCTATGGGGAAACAGATAGGTGGTATTAATAGTCTCCAACTCTGCTAAGAATCTGGAACGGTCTGATGAAACTCTAAGATAGCTTACCACCCCAGTGAAAACTCTGTAAACCCCATCGAGGTGAGAACCGTAGGAAGACATGGTCTCCCTCCTTGAACTCTAAGTGTCTCCATATTGAGTCATCATAAGGAATTCCCTAATCATTGTAGTCTTAATCCACTCCTGAATGATCTTCACCTCCTCAGTGATTCCCCGTACCAACTCTGGACCCATAAGTGCGACTCCCCAGGGTTTTTTCAGTATAGAGGTGATCTCCATGGTTTCCTGTAAAAGGACTCAAATGGTGTCATGCCAATGGTGGATTTATAGATATTGTTTTATAAAATATCCAAAAAGGGAATGTGATCCTCCCAATTATGGACAAAATCAATGATTCAATCACGGAGTATGTCCTCAAGCGTCCGTATGGTCCACACTTTCTGACCATATATCTGAGGAAAAAAGGTGGTGCTCAAACAAAGCTGAGTTATGAATAACTCCTGAAATCCCATAAAAAACTAGTATGCAAAACAATCATCATGATCTAAGTCAATATTTGATGGAACCTCGTAAAGTTGTACTATCACTTATACATAGAGGTTCCTCAAACCCTCTTCTGATACCTACTCCCAGATGGCTAGGAAGTGGGTCGAATTAGTGAGTCAGTAAACGATCTCCCAGATGGAATCATGGTCCCAGTTCACACTATGTAGTCTTATCACAATGTCCATGGAGATTACATCCCACTACCATTCTGGCACCTAATGTTGAATTTCAAATCCTACTAGAAATTTATGTTCCGCACTCATTTACTAACAATTGAGTCATTGTGAAATGAACTCATTCACTGCTTTCCTTAACCCTGTCCACCAGTACTGAAAATGAAGGTCCTGGTAAATCTTCGCCACACCAGGATGTACTAAAAAATGGGATGTTTGGAACTCTCTAAACACCTCTAATTATAGTTTCATTATTACTGTGGTGAATCCTCTGAAAAAGATAATGGGATTCCCACCTTTGGAATAACTGTTGTTGGCATGTCATAAGGATATATGAGCACGTCAGGTCTCACATTCAACATCTTCTAGGTGTGCATCCTTGAATCACTAATGTAGTGGTGGAATGATGATAATAGACTAGAGATAAGCTGCTCCATCACTATCCAGGATGTTTAACTGTAACGAGGTAATCTTTTCTATCGCCTTACTCAACAACTATAAATCATACCTCCTACTGAGTGCATCTGGAACTACATTTCCCTTCCCAGGAGTGTAGACTATTTCAAAGTTATAGTTCTAGAGGTACTCCATCCATCTCCACTACCTCAAGATTTGGTCATTATGTGATAATATATATACCTGAGACTCTTGTGATCAAAGTAGACAGCAAAACGTTCACACATTATGTAGTGCCGCCAAATCATCAAGGTACAGAACACTACTGCTAACTTTGGGTCATAGATTGTGTAGTTTTTCTCGTGCAGTATCAAATTTAGTGAGAAAAATAGGATCACTGCTCTCTCCTTCATCTGGACACATCCTAGTATTCTCCATTATGTGACCCAGTAGACTACATACCCAGTGCCCTCTTCTAGTAGCCTCGTGATGGGGCACTGATCAGTCTCTGCCTTAGCTCCTAGAAACTCTGATGGCATATCATTATTCTCAAGAAAATATTTCCCATCTTTTTCAAATCTAAAAAGGGTGATGCTGCTCTAAAAAATTCAGGTATGAATATCTGGTTGTACCCATCCAAACCCAATAAATTCATCAACTTTGTCACACTCTAGGGTGGTTCCAAGCTTTCCCCACCGCTATCTTCAATGGATCCACTGCAAATCCAGCCTCCAAGAAAATGTGTATCATAAATTGGACCTATCATATCCAAAAATAGCACTTCAAGAGCTTACCATGAAGAAGTTTCTCTGGTAGTGTATCTATAACAATATGCAGATGATTGGTGTGCTCATCCTCTAACAGTGGGTTCACGAAGATATCGTCAATGAAGACCACCCCAAAGAGATCGAGGTAAGGCTGGGTGAACCTTTTCATGTGTCCCATGAACCCTATTGGGGTGTTGTTCCCACTGAAGGGAATCACCATGACCTCATTGTGGCCATACCAGAATATTGATTCTATCTTAAGTACAACCACATCTCGTATACTAAGATGATGATAGCCTAATCTGAGTTCTATAATCGAAAACCATTGAGCTCCCTTTAGCTGATCAAAAAGACTATCAATCATCAAGAGTGGATACATGTTCTTCATGTTCAACTGGTTCAGGTGTCGATATTCCACTAAAAGCCTTAATATATCGACTTCCCTTTTGTTGAAAAAAAATTGGGGCTACCCATGGAGAATCATTGGGCCCTATGAACCCATTCCCCTACATGTTCTCCATCTATACACTCAAATCACGAAGCTCCATGGGAGAAATCCGAAATGATGATGTAGATATCGGTGTCCTCTTGTGGTATAGGTCAATTTAGAAGTATACCACATTGTGAGGAGTTAGTCCCAGAACATCTTCCAAATATACATAATTATACTGTTCCACCACGATTGGATAGCTCATAATTCTCTAGTAAACTACTCTGAGGGTAAGGCTAGACAACTGATGAGTGATCAGCTACATCCTGGTCTGGGAAATTCTATACTGTGCTGAAAAGGTTACC
The DNA here is from genome assembly GCA_963277665.1 of Viscum album. Taxonomy (NCBI): domain Eukaryota; kingdom Viridiplantae; phylum Streptophyta; class Magnoliopsida; order Santalales; family Viscaceae; genus Viscum; species Viscum album. The sequence continues at coordinate 553,772,671 of OY728123.1, forward strand.
TTGTCTTCAATGAAGCAGAACCTAGTTCTATCCTCATAGATACACCACACATTGAGCCTAAAATAATCAATCTGATCATGGATCATGGATAACCAGTCCATAACCAAGATGACATCGTAAGGCCTCGACATTGATACTTGGAGATCACAGTTTATGACCTCATCGACTTGAGTAATGTCATACAACCTACACCAATGTGTAATCATCTAATCCTCTCCTATAGTAATCTCTAATCGTATGGATAGAGCCAACAACTCCACCATGTTCTCCAAGCTCCGAACGAGAGTCGTGGAAATAAAAGAGTGACTAGAACCAATGTCAATAATATTTTCAACTAAGGTGGAATAGAATCATATCGTACATCAAATAATCTTAAGAGAACTATGTTCGTAGACCTCATCTGCCTAATGTTGAACATGTCCTTTTCACCTGCTCCTTCAGTTTGGGGTGGACCACCTGTAGGTGGCGATGGTGGAACCTCACGTCGCCGCCCACTGCCAATTGACTGGAAAGTTCCTCTACCACGTCTGCCACCATGCGGACCTCCACCCTCGAATCTCAACCTCTACCTTGGTTCCCCTAAACTTTCATCTGATCATTGGTGTGGATGATCTAGTATTCACAAACCATGTTACCCTACACAATGCATAAGTTGAACAGTCTACTCCTCTGGTGAACTCCTTAGTCTCGTGAGCTCTCCACCTCCGACCATACTTCCTTGTGTCTTCCACTATATGTTCTGGTCTTCTTGGGCCTCTGCGTCATCGGTATACTGTCTATTGTAGTTGACTCGGTTCTGTGTCACCTGGTGGTTGATCTCACTTTCAGTGATTTCTTAGCCACTATGATTTCCACCAAAAGTGATTGCATTGGAACTAAATCATGTTTCAGTATGTTGAGTGATATCATCGTAGCTCTAATCTCATGTCGGGGAACTATCTCAATGGTTTGGGCCCTGAAGAAAGGGTCTCGTACCATGTCTGTGGAGAAGTGGGAGAGGATATTGTATCTGACTGAGTACTGGGATACTTCCAGGTGACCCTACTGTAAGTGCAGGACAAACTGAATATGGACAGAGTGTAGAGTCGTTAGAACGAACATCACCCGGAAGAGGCCCTCAAAATAAAACATGGTGAGGGATGCTTCATCGTGAAACTAGACAATCAGGCCCCACCATCAACCTTTGGTTCCCAGGATGAGACTACCATCTAGGATCACCATCTAGTCTGCTGGTGTCCCCACTAGGTGGAAAACTCTAGCCACAGCATCCAGCCAGTCCTCAGCTACCTCCAAATCCATCTCGCCCAGAATCCTCGATGGAATCTGCCACTGGAACTCATTCAGCGCGCTACGCTGGTGTGCACTATCTTCTGGTTGGGTTGGTGTAAACTTATTCCCTATGAGTAGTGGTGCCACTAGTATACCTCCTAAAGGTAAAATCACCATTTGAGGGTCATGCACCGAAGCCTCGTCTCTGGGTGGACTGTCATCGCAAACACTCTCTAGAATCCTAGATGGTAGTCTATGTGGATGTATTTTAAAAAAAATAGATGCACCACAATCAATATGTTATACCTGGTGAACTACTCAAAAAAGTTCCAAAGAAAAATATTTCCAAAACACACACAATCAGTGTTTTCATGTACTTATTCAGAAATCAGAATTCAGGCTCCTAGTGAATGGATATGTCGGTCGATGCACAAACAATAGACTCCTCAAACTAAAAACTATATACAAAACACTGAACACAATTTCCCTATTGAAAAGATTAGACTCTAAGTTCTTCGGTAGAGAATCCCTCTAATACCAATTTGTAATGACCTATCCCCCAGGGCCGCTGTCGGGTATACGCCAAGCTCACCATCTATAGGTGAGGGGTTGTTGACTAGCACCAGAAAGGAATATACCTAATATGGGAACACATTTCATTTAATCCTATAAAAAATTAACCAGTTACACAATAATGACAAACTATGTAGTAGAACTATTGAATGTTAATGTGTGAACTGAAGAAGAATGTGACAGTATACAAAATCCAAATAAATAAAGTACAACAAAAAGAAAAAAACAATGCATGTGGTCGTCCACCAAGTATCTGGCATGAATGGTAGGTGTAGTTCATCACAGTTCCTATCAAAATCAATCAGTCACCACTACAAACTATCTTGTAATAGTTCCCAAATGTCGGCCAAGGATGTCTATCGTCTGCACAAGATATGAGATGGTGTGGGCATAACCCGTGAAGGGGTGAGAATTAAAATACCTAGTAGTGACCCTAATACCACAATGGTCTCCTAGAATTCCATGCAGGAAAAACCACAAAATATTATCTCAATAAAAAAGGACCGAGTAAAAAAACATCTCACATAGGGTATATAACATAAAGAATGGGAATAGTGATAATTAGTCATAAAGATAAATCATCTTATTCTGTTGAGAATTTCCACTTATGAACCATTAATAAGTTGTACTATTGTCGACCCACATAGAGTTGTAATTCACTATTCCACATAGGGTCATAATTTGTCGATCCACACTGCGTCTTAAGTCGTTGATCCACACAGGGTCGTAGTTCGGGGACCCACATAGTGTCGTAAGATATCGATCCACACAGGGTCATATGTAACTAATCCATGAAGGGCTGCACTAAGGTTGGTCCTCATCAGGTCGCACTACTGTTGATTAACATAGGGTTTCCTTGATGCTAATCCATAAAGGGTCGTCATTCATTTGACATCCATCCACAAAATATCTACACTTGATACGGTTTAGTTCTATAGACTCTTCTCCCAAATCTATCAGTCATACCTCAACTACAATGATGTCCAATGAATAAGTAACCAGAATAATTTCCCTAACATAAGCATTCCAACACAACAGATGGTGCATCAATTAGACATCTACTCTATAAGTTTTAGGCATTTTAGTACTGAGGGCCCAATTGGATATGAGTTTGATCTTTCTTGGATTTACTAGATCATTCCCCCAAACCAATTTGGAGTATCTCAAAAAATCCACCTCATACTTAGGGTTCTATCCCCTAAGACGTTTCATCAAATGGATGTCCTATTTAGAAGATATTGGTCTCTAAGAGAAATTGGGTCAAATTGTGTCCGAGTCGGACCCGTGTCTGACCCATCCCAAGCCGACACAATTCGCTGGGCCTGGCATGGACCAACCTACATGTTAGTGGGATGAGCCCAACCAACCCAGCTTGGTGCGGCGTGCCATCTTGGTAGGGTCTATCACCCCCCCCCCCCCCCCCCCGAACGGACAGAGTCCGTTCGGGTCCTCAATCGGGGGTTCCAGGCGGGCTCCTACCCCCAGTTTAAAGGTTCGGTGGACTGCTCTATGGAGGGACCCACAGACGCGGGTCTACCTCCACCACCTCTAGATAAATGTTGCCTCCTCAATAGTGCACCGCTCGCTAACAATGCAACTAGATATTGTCAGGTGCCACCCTATCTTCAGCGGTGCCTGTGGGCACCACCAGTTCCACACAGTCGGTCGCTCGCGCGGCCGTATTAGTGGTTCAGTGCTGGAAGTAATTTCGGGGGCCACTGGTGAAGCTCTAGTGGTCTACATTCCTTCCTTTCTACACCCATGGTCCTCTGAGGATGTCGTCTTCACTTCACAGCCATCAGATTCCACTTTCCACCTTGTTTCTCAGTCGCCCACAAAAACGCAACAAAAACTTCACCGGTGGAGTGTTCAAGCTTTGTCCTTATTATCCTATGCCCTATGCGTTAGAATTTTAGCATGGGAAGGATTAAAACATCATCAAGATAATGTTTAAACACAAATTTCAACCCTGAATTAACCACCTGCAAGAAGAAAAAGAATGAACTGTGGATCAACTTGTTAGTCAGTTTCCCAACATTATTCATATTTTGACAAGATTAGAATAAGAAGATTCATAAATATTATAAAATAAAATAAAAAACATACCTTTAACATGATGGAAAATGCTGCAGATGAGGGAGAAGAATCCACCATCGAATGTGTTCTTCAACATTCTTTGATCCTAGATTGAATCTTCAATGGCGTCGTTCCTTACTCATTATTCATTGGAGATGGTCACCGACGACACTTCTTTTTGTGTTCTCCCACAGTTTCCAATCCCTTCTTCCAATGTATTTATTATCATTTTAGATTTAATGAGTTTTAATCTATGATAATTAATTTGGTTCATTAATAAATTAATTAATGAACCCATTAATTAGCCGATGGTGTGGTTGCACAACCAAGTGTAACGGGTTATTAAATGACATCATTTAATGACTTGTTAACTCTATAGTCCCACCACCATTTCTCAACAATTTTAATTTAAGAACCTGGTTCTTATTTTTAAGGTACGGGCTTCTTCTTTTTCCTTTTCCTTAAGTGTTTTTTGAGATATTATGGAAAATGGGTAAAAATCCTAAATTTTCGAACTACATGCCATGTACTTTATCCACACGCAGTGTACATTTAGCCGTGTTGGGATGAGTACACGGGGCGTGTAGCCATGCTGGTGATGAAGGGTGTAGGAACCGACTACACGTCGTGTAGTGGTACTTACACGCCGTGTAGTCAGTCGGAAGGCTTAAATAGTAAGGCGGTGGAGTCACCGCCTGCTAAGCGATAGTACACACCGTGTACTTTTGAGTACATGTCGTGTACTCAGGTCGACGGATGAACAGTGTGGCGGTGCCGCCAAATGAACAGTTAAATGAAAGAAATAAACGTTGTGTACTCATAAGTACATGCCGTGTACATTGTGTTTTTGTATTAAAAGAGGCAGTAGCCTCCTCATTTGGCAGAGGAGGCGTTTGAGCCATTTTGGAGCCAAAGGAGGAGGCCGGATCTTTGAAGATATGCTGGCAGTTTGTCTGGAATCCGATTTGGCTTCGGACGATCTCATTGGAACCGCACGGGTAAGCCCTCTCCTCTCCTGGTACCTTTCTTACCAATTATTCTCCTAACATAAGTTATTTACGTTTGATTGGGTTTTTTTCTTCATCATATCTACGCCGTTCTTGGGCGTTTCAGGATCGACGTTCATGTATAACGCTCGTTGGCATATAAGGTAGGTGTATCTGTGTTTATTTTCCAACTGTCGTGCGTTTTTGTGCATTTTCGTTCCATGAACCCATGTTGGGGTATCGTGTGGCTGAGTTCGTTGCTATGTTTAATAGCTAGAATTGAATAGGTGATTAAACTATGATAATAAAATGTTGGTTGGGATCCTTGATTGGATCTGGAACCACCCCTGGGGTGTGTTCCACTATTTATCCGTTTAGCCAGGATACCCGAGGGTATGCCTTAAATGTAGTAACTGTAGAATTTAATTGAGAGTAATTTCTTGTTTACATCATTATGATATTTTGGGCATGGCCTGGTTACCTGTTTAGCCTGAGGTAATTGTTGTGATTGGCCTGAGGGCGTGACTGTTTTAGCCCGAGGGCAGTCGTTATTCCACCTGAGGGAAAAATTTCGTGCCTGAGGGCTTGACTTCTATGCCTGAGGGAGACACTTCATATTCCTGAGGGCGAGAATTAATTTTTTGTTGGATGGAAATACCTATGGGATGGATTCTGTATAGCCTGAAGGCAAGCCTGAGGGTGTGGTTTACTATTTTAGCATAAGGTAAAGCTTCTGGTTGGCTTGAGGGCTTGGTGTTGTTGCGCCCAAAATGATACTAAGATCAATGATTAAATAAATAATAAAATAGCAATATAACTGGTAGTTAGTTACTTTTGATTACTGCTTACTTTATTGCATTTTACTATTGCACAATTTTGTAGCATGCTTACACGCAGTTGGGAACGAGCCTTTACTGGGTGCCTATTGAGATATATTTCTCACACCCTGTTTGGGTCATGCTTTTCGGCCCAAACAGATTACGTTTCTAAACGTGTGGATAGGGGAAAGAGTCCATATACAGGTATTTGTCTATTGCTGTGGAGTAGGAGGGCATGGGACCGAGCCTAGGATCGTGATGCCGCTGCCAGCTGTTGTCTTTGTTTTGTTGTACTCTGTTGTATACTGTACAATATTGATGTATAACATGTTCTGGCTGTTTTCTTAAATCTTGAAACATGCAGCATCATCATTTATATATTGTCAGTTATATCCACTGTTGTAGTTTATTTCAGTTATGTATGTTTACTGCTTCCGCTGTTTTAGTATGATTTATTTAAATTCGGATGCACTACACTTTGACAAATGAGGGCATATTTTCCCCACTATCACACCTAGGCCCTCGCTGCTAGTCGGCAGCCTCTGGCGTTTGGGGAAATGGGCTAGAGGTCACGTGGTGAACCGTGCCCGGGGAACCCGTTGCATGGCACCCGGGTCCGGGACGTTACAATGTGGTATCAGAGGCGGTTTCTTTTCTTTGACATACTATTTGGAGTCGTAGTTAGGGATAGGACGGAACGACTGTTGGTAATAAGATGTGCTCATGCGTAGCTAACCCGTGTACAGGGAAAAGCCAGTCTACCTCTTATTAGCATTCTTTTGATTTTTCAAATTTTACGATTGATATGTTTTCACCGTTGGGTGACGCACTTGGATTGTGCAATTTTTATTTTATCTGTGGGTTCTATTTAGTTGCAACCCTATAGATGAGGGTTTTTCATCTCATGCATCATATAGGCACATGCTAGATATCACATGCCATGCATAGTATCCATGTCGTGTAGGTGAATTAGAAATTCGCATGTTGTTGTGATAGTTATTGTGCTAGAAAACCATGCTGTTGTGATAGCTGCTTGATAAATACCTGCCATGTGATATGGTATTTTTGTTGGAGCTTGTTTATAAAATGGATGCCAAACTTTGGTTTTTGGGGAGTATGGGCCCCCATTGACCGGAATGTGGTGGATCATTGACTGTTTTTTGGTTATATCACAGATAAGATGTCAAACTTTGATTCGTGGAGAGTATGGGCCCCCACGGGTCAGAATTTGACACTTAGGTGTTGTTTTACGGTATTTTCTGGTTTCCGGGAAAATTTCTGAGGCATACTGTCCGGAAACCAAATCTACACGCCGTGTAGTATTTTTATACACTCCGTGTATGTTCTTCTATTCGGGAAGAAAATTGAACCTTTTGAGTACACGCCATGTAGTCTCTTCTCGTGTCACAAACCATGTGGGCGGCGACACGGGGTAGGGAAGGCCTTGGGTAAAACACGCCGTGCCGTTTTTGTGCACGATGTGTAGTGTGACCCAGAGTTCGGCCATGTAACTAACAACAGGGGTTGGTGAACTCCTTGGCAGAGCACGTCGTGTCAATTATAGACACGCCATGTAGTGTGACATGGGGACTCGGTTGTGTAACTAACAACACGAGCCGATGTCACCTCTACCAGAACACGTTGTGTACCTGTGGATACGTCATGTAGTCTGGTCCGAGGACAGACCGTGTGGAGTTAGCCGTGTGGCTGGGAAACGGGATGGTGTACACGCTCTGTGCGGGTGTAACACACCGTGTGGAGTAAATCTGAGTAGTCGACCGTGTCACAGATGACACGGGAAGTTGGAAAATAACACCGTACATGCCGTGTAGATATTATACACGCCATGTAGTTTTTTTGAATGGAAGCTGTGTGGCTTAGCTGTGTAGAAGGACCCAGGCAGGGGAAGGGATGTCAAGTACACGTCGTGTAGTCATTGTACACGCCATGTAGTCTTGTTCTGCAAATTTTGAATACCTTCTTTCTCTTGTTTCCTTTGTGGTTCCTTCTCTTTTCGGTCTTAATAATCTTGAATCTGAGGCGTGATTTTGACCTTGTAGTGTCATGCCACCTAGACGACCGCGAGTTGTTCACGAGGAGAGCGGAGATGATTATACTATAGAGATGGTGGGCCATGGGCTACCAGTTGATCCTCCAGTAGAGCCAGATGTGGCACTAGCTATTATACCAAACACAGGTGCGGAGGCGCAGTTCCGTGAAGGCTTATTGCGGTTCATGCAGACCATTCAGGGAGCACCGCAGGCTGCCACATCTATGGCCGAGCTGACACGTATATTTCAGCAGCAGCATCCACCTACGTTTTCAGGGGATGGCGGACCACAAGCTACATATTCTTGGCTAGGATAGATGCAGACTATTGTCAAGCACTTGCAGACGCCTCCAGGATGAAGGGTCAAGATCGCGAATTACATGCTCTGTGATTCTGCCAAGAGGGCGTGGGATGTTACCACCTAGACAGAGAATCACAGAGACATGGTGTGGGAAGATTTTCAGGCAGTCTTCTATGACTTCTTATTTACCAAGAAGCTGAGGGCAGATAGAGCTCGAGAGTTCATGAATCTGTAGTAAGGCGCTATGTTAGTGATGGACTATTCTGCTTGTTTTTCGGAGCATCATCACTTTACACTCGTGCTGGTGGGTGATGAGACGTTGAGAGGCAGAAGTTTTTATGATGGTCTTTGGTATGACATCTGAGCGCTGGTTAATTTTTTTAGGTTGCCTACTGTACACGCGATTGTGAATCAGGTGCTGATTACATAGAGGAACCTGCGGGAATCTAGTGGTGTGGGCCAGGGCGGTTCAGCACCAGTTACTGGTGTTATTTATGCTGGCAAGAGTAAGAGAAATATGGACTTCTTTCAGGGTGGCAGTACCAGCCAGGAAGCTTCGTCAGGTGGCCTGATCAGGTGATACCAGTGTGTCTTAGAGGGGCACCATAGTCAGTAGTGTCCATGAGACCCAGTGGAGTTTTGAGCTTGTGGCAAGATGGGTCATCTGTAGCGATTTTGTAGGGCGTTTCTACCAGTGGATAGTGATAGGGATTCTGTATAGACTCCGCATGTGGGAGAAGGACCACTGACTTCTTACCAGTCTGGGAACCCGAATACGTCAGGGCGTGCAGGCAAAGATTGTGGTCATGGTCGTGGTATCCAGACACCAGGAACGCAGAGGCAGTAGGGTGGGACAGCTCAGGGTAGCCAGGCTGTGTCGCAGGGCCACGGCACAGGGCATGCATATGCAGTGCAACAGACCCAGTAGGAGCAGGATCCCAGACCTTCTACAGTTAGAGGTACTGTTCTAGTAGCTTCTGTCTTGTCTTAGGCAATTTTTGATATGGGTGCTACGGAGAGTTTCATATCTGTACCCATTGTGGAGATCCTTGGGCTCAGTGTTTCTTCTTCTTCTGATATCATGACGCTAGGCACTCTGTTGGGGACTAGAACGGCTGGTGTGCGTCAGTGCAAAGAGTGTCCCCTTGAGTTTGGTGGGTGTCACTTCTTTTGGGACCTCTATGTCTTAGAGATGACAATCTATGACGTCATTCTCGGGATGGACTGGTTGGTTCCCTATCGAGATTTTTTAGACCGCTATCATCACAGGGTGCGTTTCACGTCACCAGAGGGTAGAGAGTTTCTATATAAGGGTGAATGGTATGTTCAGGCGAGTCGAGATGGACCAGAGCATCATGGGTGGGGTGGATTCACAGCCCAAATTGAGAGCTTATATCTGGATGATCAGGGGAGTTGTCAGACGGATTTTCCTCTAGTTGTCGATCATTTCAGGGATGTCTTCCCGGAAGACTTTTCAGGTCTACCTCTGGTGCGTGAGGTGGATTTCTCTACCGAGCTAGTGCTAGGAGCAGCACCAGTGTCCATTCCTCCATATAGGATGGCCACACCGGAGTTGCAGGAGCTTAAGAGGTAGTTAGAGGAGTTACATGAAAAGTTCATTATTCGACCCATTACTTCTCCTTGGGGTTCTCCGGTAATTTTTGCGAAGAAGGAAGATGGTACCTTCAGACTTTGCGTGGATTATCGAAAGCTGAACCAGTTGACGGTTAAGAAGAGATATCCCTTGCCGAGGATTGATGATCTGTTTGATCAACTTCATGGAGACCGAGTGTTCTCGAAGATTGACATGAGATCTGGATATCATCAGCTATGCTTTAGACCATCTGATATTCCTCTCCCAGCTTTCAAGAGTAGGTATGGTCTATATGAGTATACGGTTATGATGTTCGGACTCACGAACACACCATCAGTTTTCATGGCTTTGATGAATCATGTGCTCCATCCATATCTTGATTCTTCTGTGGTAGTATTCGTGGATGATGTCTTGGTGTACTCTCACACTCGACACGACCCTGCCACCCATCTTGATATCGTATTGAGTACACTATGGGAGCAGCGGCTATATGCTAAGCTCTCAAAGTGCCACTTTAGGATAGACCAGATTCAATTCCTGGGTCATATTATCTCCGAGGCAGGAGTTGAAGTAGACCCAAAGAAGGTGAGAGCAGTAGTTTCCTAGGAGCAGCCTAAGAACAAGTTTGAGATACAGAGTTTCAAAGGGATGGCTGGTTAATATTGGCGCTTCATACAGGGCTTCTCCCACTTGGCAGCACAGTTGACAGGTCTGACTAAGAAGGGTGTGAAGTTTATTTGGTTGTAAGCTTGCAAGGCAGCTTTTCAGGACCTGAAGGGAAGGTTGACATCAGCACCGATCCTGATACTCCCAGATCAGGGGAAGACCAATACAATTTATTGTGATGCATCAGGGATTGGGCTGGGGGCCATTTTGATTCAAGGCGATTGAGTTGTTGCGTATGGGTCCTGGAAGTTGAGGCCACATGAGAGGAATTAACCGACGCATGATCTCAAGTTGGCTGCAGTTGTTCATTCATTGCGCTGTTGGAGACACTATCTATTGGTAGAGAATTTCGTGGTTTTTACTGACCATAAAAGCCTCAAGTATATCTTTACTCATCATGACCTGAATCTGAGGCAGAGAAGGTGGGTTGAGTACCTACAGTCCTTATATTTTGAGCTTTCTTATACACCTGGAAAAGGTAATGAAGTAGCTGATGCACTAAGAAAGAAGACTCAGATACAGGCAGTGCAAGAGGCCAGTGGTTAGTGGGAGCTCATGGATTTGTACTCTGATATGCATTTGGAGGTGCACGATAGTCAGGGGAAAACTTATCTTTCCTCCTTAGCTGTGACGTCTACCCTCCTGGATAGAGTGAGGATGAGACAACTATAGGATTCATAAGGCCTATTTATACGGGATTCGGTGGAAAGTGAGGACCCTCCTCCCAATTGGATGATAGGCGATGATGAGGTTTTGTGTTTCCTTGGACGTTTATGTGATCCATGGGATATATGTGAGGAGATGATGCGGGAGTTTCATGCTTCAGCTTGGCCAGTTCAACCCGGGGTTACCGAGATGTACCGTGACTTGAGGAGTCAGTACTGGTGGCCAGGTATGAAGAGAGAGAAAGCTGGTTTTTTTACGAGGTGTTCCACCTATCAGCAGGTGAAGTCAGAGCACCAGAGACCATCTGGGCTGTTACAGTAGTTGCCCATTCCAGAGTGGAAATGGGATGATGTCATGATGTATTTCATGATGGGTTTGCTGAGGTCACCTTGAGGAAATGATTCCATGTGGGTTGTTGTGAACAGTCTCACAAAGATATCTCACTTCTTGCTGATCAAGGAGACCTTCGGTGTGGACGAGCTCGGAAGGCTGTATATCCGAGAGATCATAGGTTTTCATGGGGTCCCTTGTTCTATCGTTTCATATAGGGACGCCTGCTTTAAGTCTCTTTTCTGGAAGAGTTTTTAGAGGGTGCTGGGTACACAGGTGCTCCTGAACACAACATACCACCCCCATACAGATGTCCAGTCAGAACGGATGATACATGTGCAAGAGGACATGCTTCGCGCATGCGTCCTAGACTTTGGGGTCTCGTGGGAGAAGCATATTCCCTTAGTTGAGTTTGCCTATAGAAATAGTTTTCAGGCAACTATTGAGATGGCACCATACGAGGATTTATATGGTAGGCCATGAAGATCACCTTTGTGATGGATAGAGGGAGGTGAGGCAGCTTTGCTGGGGGCATAGCTCGTGCAGGAGACATCTGAGCAGGTCCAATTGATTCAGAAGCGGATGGCTACCGCACAGTCTCGTCAGAAGTCTTGTTCTGATCGCCACAGACGACCTTTGGAGTTCGTGGTTAGGGATCAGGTTTTCTTGCATGTTTGGCCGAGGCTGGGACACAAACGGACCAGGATACATGGTAAGCATTCACCGAGGTATATGGGACCATTTTAGATTCTGGAGAGAGTCGAGCTGGTTTCCTATCAGTTGCAGTTACCACAGCGGTACCGAGCCATGCATGACGTCTTCCACATGTCTCAGTTGTGTCACTACCATTCAGACTCATCTCACACCATTCAGCCAGAGGAGGTTGAGCTTCAGCATGATGCGTCCTTTGAGGAGCATTTGATCCGTATCATTGACAGGAGCATAATGGTTCTTCGAGGCCGTTCAGTTCCTCTCATACGGGTGCTATGGCAGCATGGCCGAGTGCGGGACGAGACCTGGGAGCGGGAGGTTGACGTACGTGCTCAGTGTCCAGAGTTGTTCTGATCTTTATCTTCGTCACCCTTGGAAGGGAAATTCGGGGGCGAATTTCTATAAGGGGGGATGTTTGTAAGAACCCGGTTCTTATTTTTGAGGTATGGGTTTCTTCTTTTTCCTTTTCCTTATGTGTTTTTGAGAAAATATGGAAAATGGGGAAAAATCCTAAATTTTGGAACTACACCCAGTGTACTGTATCCACACGTCATGTACATTTGGCCATGTTGGGATGAGTACACAGGGCGTGTGGCCATGTCGGCGATGAAGGGTGTAGGAACCGACTACATGCCATGTAGTGGTACCTACACGCCGTGTAGTCAGTCGGCAGGCTTAAATAGTAAGGCGGTGGAGTTTCCGCCAGCTGGGCGATAGTACATGCCTTGTACTTGGGAGTACATGTCGTGTACTCAGGTCGACAGATGAACAGTGTGGCAGTGCCGCCAAATGAACAGTTAAATGAAATAAGTACACGTCGTCTACTCCGAAGTACACGACGTGTACTTTGTTTTTTTGGTTAAAAATATGTAGTAGCCTCTTCATTTGGCAGAGGAGGCGTTTGAGCCATTTTGGAGCCAAAGGAGGAGGGCAGATCTTTGAAGATCCGCTGGGAGTTCGTCTGGAATCCGATTCGGCTTTGGACGATCTCGTTGGAACCGCACGGGTAATCCCTCTCCTCTCCTGGTACCGTTCTTACTAATTCTTCTCCTAACGTATGTTATTTAGGTTTGATTGGGTTTTGTTCCTCATCAGATCTACGCCGTTCTTGGGAATTTCGGGAACCGACATTCATTTATAACGCTAGTTGGAATATAAGGTAGGTGGCTTTGTGTTTATTTTCCAACTGTCATGTGTTTTTGTGAATTTTTGTGCCATGAACCCATGTTGTGGTGTCGTGTGGCTGAGGCCGTTTCTATTTTTAATGCCAAGAATTTCTTAAGTGATTAAACTATGATAATAAAATGTTGGTTGGCATCATTTCTTGGTTTCAGAACCACCCTCGGGGAGTGTTCCACTGATTATCATTTTGGCCAGGATACCCAAGGGTATGCCTTAAATGTAGTAACTGTAGAATTTCCTTGAGAGAATTTTCTTTTTTACTGCATTTTGATATGTTGGGCATGGCCCGGTTACCTGTTTAGCCTGAGGGCGTTGTTGTGATTGGCCTGAGGGCATGACTGTTTTAGGCCAAGGGCTATCATTATTTCGCCTGAGGGAAACCTTTCGTGCCTGAGGGCTTGACTTTTGTGCCTGAGGGCGACACTTTGTATGCCTGAGGGCGAGAATTTCGGTTATGCCTGGAGGAAATACCTGCGGGTTGGATTCTGTATGGCCTCAGGGAAAGCCTAAGCGGGTGGTTTACTATTTTATCCTGAGGGCAATCTTCTGGTTTCCCCGAGGGCTTGGTGCTATTGAGCACAGAATGTTACTAATTTAAATGATTAAATAAATAATAAAATGGAAATATAACTGGTAGTTAGTTACTTTTGAGTACTGCTTACCTTACTGCATTTTACTACTGCACAATGTTGTTTCATGCTTACATGCAGTTGGCCACGGGCCATTGGTGGGTGCCTATTGAGATATATTTCTTACACCCTTTTAGGGTTTATGATTTTTGGCCCAAACAAATTTTGTTTCTGCAGGTGTGGATAGGGGAAAGAGTCCCTATATTGGTACTTGACGGTTTCTGTGGAGTAGGAAGGCATGGAATCGAGCCTAGGCTCGCGATGCCGCTGCCAGCTGTTTGCCTTGTTTTTCTATACTCTGCTATTTACTGTACTATATTGATGTATAACATGTTCTAGATGTTTTCTTAGAACATGAATCATGTAGCATCATCATTTATATACTATTAGTTATATCCACTCCTGTAGTTTATTTCAGTTGTGTATGTTTACTGCTTCCGCTGTTTTAGTATGTTTTATTTAAATTCCACTGCGCTACACTTTGACAAATGAGGGCATTGTTTACCCACTATCAGACCTCGGCCCTCGCTACTAGTCGGCAGCCTCTGGCATTTGGGGAAATGCTCTTGAGGTCACGTGGTGAACCGGGCTCAGGGCACCTGTTGCGTGGCACCCGGGTCCGGGACGTTACATTTAAATACAAAATAACATTACTTTTTGTCGTTTTTTTTCCTTTTTCATGATATTCTGATGTAAATAAATTTCTCGGCCGACTTTTTTCGGAACAATGTTAAGCCTTTCATAAGAAAATCTCGGTGCTGCAAGTACAAAATCACCCTCAGATTTCAATTCCGATCATCGGTTAAAAAGTTATAAGACCTTCCCAAACATTCACAGAAGTGAACCTAAAAGAAATTTAAAAATAATGTTCTGGGAACATCATGTATCTGAATTATGTACAGTCTATTTTCACTGGATCAGAATAGTTATATATAATTAAAATAATATTTATACAGAAATTCATGGTCATTACCTGAAATATGGATAAAATAAAATAAATAATAATAGGAAAAAATATTATTTTAAGATAATCGTGAATCTTGATTTACGATCTGGGGTTTTTAGTGATTCGTTTCATTGGAGGCAATAATAGGCCATCTTCAAGAGGTTTCTTTTATTGAGACCAAAACGATCTATTTTGGAGAGGTTATATGAATATTTATGAGGGGATTAACATGGATGGAATTCAAAAATCAATGATAGATTGAATATTAATAGGATTGATTGAAGAATTATGATAGAATTTTAATAGAGGATGATCTATTTTTAGAAGGTATTTCGTTCAAATATTGGGTGAATTCCAAGCGCAAACAAATTTATCCTTATCCTTATTCTGTAATCTGGTTTCTAAATCAATTCTAATTTTAGGTTTTTTCTTATTAGGTGTCTAAATAAAAAATTGTGTTCTGTTATATTCTATATTCTTTGTTTTCCTCATTTTTATACATTAATAGACATTGATAGTTCTCTTTTCATCATCTTCTTAGATATTTAATCCTTGATCATTATCTGTTAACCTATGTTTAATTTTTATAGGCAAATTGGTCAATAGTTGTGGATTGGTGACATATTAACTATATGAATCTTAAAGCATCATTGTAAAAAATACACTATGTTTTATTAAATAACATATAAAATTATTTAGTTGATATCTTATATATTTTTCTCATTTTTTCCTATTTAAATTAAAAATATTAAAATCATCAAAATATAAAATCTAAAGGCTTGTAGGAATAGCATTTTACCAGAACCATTTTTTAATCAAAAATTATTTTCTTCATTAATTAAATATATATATATATATATATATATTTAATAACTATATAAAATTGTGATTAATACGGATAAAAAATAATTCTATCAATATTATTCTTTAATAGATAACTAACATTCATCAGTAGAGAGGGTGAGAAAGAGTCGGAAGAAAGTGATGAATAATATTTTCAATTTTTTTTTAAATCATGTAAGTTAGTTTCATTCCACATTTTCACTCAAGTTTTTTAAAATCAATGATTAATTCATATATCTTCGTATGTATGAAATGAAATTATTTCAAATATTTATTCAATTATTAATTTTTTTTAATAATTCATAACATAAAATATAATATTTTAAAAAATTATTTATTCCATGTTTATGATATTTTTATTGTATAAATTTATTATTGTTTTGATAAAACGGTTTGGGATTTTTAATTTTATTGGTTATATAATTTTATTAGATTATTAAAAAAATTAATCATTAATATTCATATTGTTTTATGATTATTTTTATTTATTAATTATATTACAATATAATTTATAATATTTTTAAACAATATCATAACAATTGATTTTTATTATTGAATTATAATTTTATGTGTATTTTTTTAATAATATTTCCAAGTTAATATTTATAATATGAAAAGATAATATTAATTTTACATCATTTATAATTAAGGAAATATAATATGTTAATAATGGAATCCATGCATATATCATAAAAATAGTTTAAATTTCAATACATTTATATTTACTATAGTTGATTAGAATCATTTCTTACTAAGAAATGGATTACAATAAAAAAATAATGTTTTTGTCAAGAAATAAATTATTTAATTATTTAATTTGATGAAAATAATATATGAACTCTTTTGAAATATTGTTAATTATTCATAAAGGAGAACGGTTGATATGAAGTAAAAATCCTTCATTAATTAATTTTATTACTTTCATATCAAAGGAAATGATAATGGATGGGGCTAAATTTTCATCCAGTAGTTTTCATTTTACAGAAAGTTATATAACCATGTGACCACATGGTTTTCAAGATATATATTATGTATCATTTATTCCAATAAAATAATTATTATTTTCCAATAATTTTTAAGTAGAAATCCATGAAATTTTTGAAGGATTTATTTATAAGAGATATTCGAAAATTATAATTATTTTTTGAATGTATATACATTGGACATAATTTTTTAAAAATAATGTTAAAATGTTTTTTTATAGTTGTAATGTATCTTGTTTTAAATAAAATTATTAAAAATATGAATTCTCAGACTAGGTTTACATTATTTTTATATGTTTTGAAGGAATTCAAAGGACGTGTGTTTTTTAAAAAGTGGAAGAGGCCACGAAGGAAATTGTATAAATTATGTAAAACATCTGATGATTTTTATTGTGTTTTCTATTTTTCCAAATTTTATAAATAAAAATGTCCTATAATGTAAAAAATATTATTTAATATTTTTACTTGTATATTAAATACTAAAATAAATATATTTTTATTTTTGAATCCATTGTCATGCGTTCAGGGTTATAGAATATATTTGATCAAGATATAAGTGTAATTTGTTGCATGACTTGGCTAAATCATCACAAATATTCAAGGTAATGGTAAAGAATACATTATATATGATGTTATAGATCCTGAATAATAAATTATCAGTAATCTGATTATAAGGATCAATCTTATTGTATATTTTTAATGAAACCCTATTTTTCCAGAACAATTAATCATGTAATTTGAAAAAGATATTAATTTTGTAATGTTGGAAAATGAATGGTTTTAAATTTGAATACATTTATTTGGAATGACAAATCATATATTAAATATAAATGTTGCATGATGAAACCTATAAATTCATTGAAAATTGGAACCCACGGTTTTTTATCAAACTATGTATATGTGGGGTTCTATAATTTAGAGCTTCATAGTTCTGAGACCCCTAGTCATTTCATTTGAGGCCTTAAAGAGTATTGATGTATTTGAGAGTGGGATATTACTTATTTTTTATTTGGTTATATTATTCCCTTATGGTGTGAAGTGTTGTCTTGTATTATGGATGTGGTAAACCTCTTGGGATGTGATATAGAGAGTTGTACACTGGACATTGATAAGTGAATCTTGGTTTTCTGTGTAGTTTGTAGTGTTTTTAATTCTACATGAGTATAAATGAGTATACATAATAGGATTTTGGGTTAGGGATTCCATGTTTTTTAGAATGGGGACATTAATATCACATATGAGAACAGACTTGAATGATGTCCTGTGTGAATGTTTGAGTGGGAGAGATAGTGGTTCATGGAATGGGACTCGGGTTGTGATCTAGAGTGGGTGGTTTTTTGTAAGAGTAGGTAAATGTGATTAAGGTCAGATCATTATTGTGTATGTTTTTGATATTGAATCACATTGGTTTCTTTAGAGGTGGAATAGATGCAGGGTACTTTAAATTAAGTTATTTTAAATGGTATGGTCATTAATGGGATTATTTTATAATGAAATAATATTATGTACTCTAGGTTCGATTAAAAGTTGGTTTCATGGGTATAAGAGTTTGGGTCCTTATCTCTATCATTATATAGAATCATGATGCATGGATCAATGTTGAAATTAGTTAGATATGGTAAGGGTGACTAAAACATAGGTGGATTCATTCGATAATGGAATGCCACATTAGGTAATAGGTTGTTCATGTGGAAGGAACAAATAAATAAGGTGTTCATATTGTTGGATTGAATCACTGAGGGAACCTCAAAATTTTCCAATCTAATGCGATTGTTCGCATGATTAATTGCTTCAGTGGGATTTCTGATCTTAGTTCTAGTGATGTGTGACCAATTGGAATTTTGAGTTTGTATTAGTGAATGGTTCCAATAAGGTATGTGACCCATGAGTTTTGGTTAGATCAAGTTCATTGGAATGTTCTATAGATGGTCACTTATGTGTGACACACATATGTAGGTAATTCGGGAGTACAAACCAATTGTTTTTTGGAGAATAAATTATAATTTATAATAAGTGTTGGAGTATTTTTTGATAATTATCATGATTCATTACTTTTTAATAAAAATTATGTTGGTTGAGGTGGAGAACTAATTTGATATTGTTTTATTATTGAAACAATAATTTTTGTTTCAGAACCTCATAGTTGAAATACATGCTGTTGTATTAATTTTAGGCTGATAGGTCCCTCTAGAATCATGGTGGCGTGAATTTGATGAATTCTTGTGGGTAGGGAGGCTTGGTCAATCCGAATGGGATGTTATAAGGTATTACATTGTAGTGACATCAGGAATGGATTAGTTTATTTTTATTGAAAATAGAAATTATAGTGTAATCTTTATTTAGATATTATTATTCCTAGCATCATGACTACATATTGAGTATACTAAAATAACACACGATAAAAAATCTAAATAAAATTATATTATAGTTTTACGTATATCATTTGGGTAGATTTAACTCATGGAGATATGTAAATATATCCATATGGTGGGAAGGGAACCTTTTTACATTGATTTTATGGACACTTTGATAGAAAAATGTGATTAAATTTATTGGGTAATAGTTTTAGAATTTTTTAATGTGTGATAATTGAAATTTTTTCACATAACTAAGTATCATAAATCCCCCATAAATATCTTGGATTTGGAAATAATGGTATCTTGGGTTGTGGAATTTAGAGTGGATTGAGTGAGGTGGGGACAATGATGTTAGAAATGTGGGGAGTAACATGTCATTCATTGCGATTCAAACATCATGTTGGATGTGTCGTGTACATTTTGAGAAGGTCAGAGATATATCAAGAAGGGTATGGTGAGGCTATTATGGAACGTATTTGGTCCATTCAAGTATTCCATTAAGAATGATAATTGTGAATCAGATGAGACAGATGATTGGGACATGTATTTGATCTAGGATCATTGTGGTTAAAATGTAGTCTGTAGTTTTTATGTCAAAGATGCTTTAGTGTATAATTTAAATCATGAATATAGTTGTATAGTATTTGAGGTGTTGTGTGTGGAATATCACTATAATTTGGGTAGGGACTTTAGTGTTACTTTTTATGTTCTTGTGGAATCACTCTATTGAAGGGGGGATCATAATCATGTATTGTGGAAACTATCCATAGCTTGGATTTGGATTGATTATAGATGAATTGTTCATGGATTCTACAATATACATTAGAAGAGGGAATATATGTATTATTTTTCAAACAATGTTTAGTGTTTCGTGTTATAGGTTACTGATTTGTTTTATAATGTAAAAATATGCATT
The DNA here is from genome assembly GCA_963277665.1 of Viscum album. Lineage (NCBI taxonomy): Eukaryota > Viridiplantae > Streptophyta > Magnoliopsida > Santalales > Viscaceae > Viscum > Viscum album. The sequence goes on from OY728123.1 coordinate 553,792,567, forward strand.
GAGGGAAATTATACATTCCATAGTTCATATTTTGATGGATGACATATGTCCATTTTAGTGGGTCATTTATGAGAGGGAGTGAATATATTGTTTAATAGATATCAGGTGGGAGTTTAGACATCTCATGATGGGAATAATTTGTTTATCACTATGGAATAATGAGTTCAATGATAGTTAAGGCTTTTTAGTGGTGGAGGTTCCAAACTATGGAAGTGGTTGTTATAAATATAGGATTATGTTAGGGATTACCATAGAAATATATAGTATCTAATAAATAACCCAATAAGTTCTTTTATTGTAAGGGATATATCATGTTCCATCATAGTGGTTATGTTTTTATTATGGGTGTTGTATTGGGTCATATTACATAAAAACCTTGTGTGGATGGTTGTGACTTGGTTTTTCTTCAGACATTATAATTGGAATGAAGATGATGGGTCTAATAAAATTAATTATACTAGGTTGGGTAATGTTTTTGAATGACTTTGTTAGTGTGTGTGGATGAAATTCAGAAATGATTTTGAATTTTTAGTTAATTTTTTGGGATATTGGATAATGTTTAGTTGCCCTACATATATATATTATTTCCCGATGATTAAACTAGTCAATCCATGATAAATTACATTTTCCTTCTGATATTATTATAGGTGGTAGTGTGTTCTATTGTATGTCATCATATTTGGACATTTTTCATTTTTAAAAACATGGAAATATGACGCCCATGCATTCTACGATATTGTTATTTTTAATGTGATCGCATCCATAATGATTTGGTTGCCTCTTCTATAACAATTATATATGAGGCCTAATTATTTTTTTTTGTTAGGTATTCGGCAGTACAAAATCAACCATTTATATTTTATTAATGATTGTGATGTCGAGAATAATGTTTGTGTGACTTTTGGGGAGAATTAGATTCATTGGTTCGAGAGTTTTAACCATATATTCATGGTCCGTAGGAACTATGGTAGTGTGATACTGATATGGGGTCCTTGTAGCACATTATATTACTATATAAGCAAATTTATTCTTATGAGAATACCTCGAGTATTATATGTAATAATTTAGGGATGTTTTTTAAAAAGTGTTTTTTTATTAGGTGTGTTTTAATTTTATTTTTTACTTTAAATCATCTTAAAATGGTTAATGAAATTCCATTTTGGAATACGGGAGGTTTGGGGAGTGTATAGGGGGTTGGGATAAGAAAATGGGGAAAATGGGGTCATCCAGAGCATGGATCATAATATAAACATGGTTATTACATACTAGGCATTATAATCATGAGCCCTAGATAAGAGCGTTTCACTATTTTTGAACTATGAAAATGGGGTCATGACATTATGTGACATCAGACAGTGCCAAATACATTACATCTGTAGTATTTGGAAAACCATGTGACTCATTACCATATTAGATTTAGAGGCCCATTTAATTATCATTTTTTGGAAAACACTGAAGCCTGACAATGTGGCCCATTAAATGTGAAAACATGGCAGTTTTCCATCCCAACCATAAAACATTTTTCACTGGATTTCTACCCCATTCCACACTCTAGTAACTACGGGTCAAACAAAAGTGCTTCCAAAACCCACATTTCTGATTCTCTGTTATATTTGTTGATTTGACGAATTGTTGGTCGATAGTCAATAATTTGGATGAGTCTATGAGTAATCTTTCTTCTATTTTTGGAAATATGCCTTATTAGATTTCTCCCTCCTACCAAATCCCCTAACTCTTTATTTTCTATTGAATAAAATTATTGTATGTTTATGTTAGTTTACCCTTTAATAACATGTCATTTTTAAACTACATTTGGTGCTCAATGTTGATGTCAGTGGTCAATAAGATGTTTTATATAGTTATTATGTATCTGTTATGTTTGTCATTGTGATGATGCACTACCATGATGTATTATTAATTTTTTAATAAAAAAAAGTAATTTAGGATTTAAATATAAGTGTGATACCCTTCACAAACACTATTTGGTTATTTGATGATTTGATATTGTCCCTATGGCTATCCATGTCATATACCAATCAATCGATTGTGGTGGAAAGAGACTTCAAATTATAAGATATAAAATCTATGAACGAAAATGATTCATAATTTTCACTTTTTATTTTAATATGGTAATATTTATACTTGGTATAATTTGAGGATATGATTTTATGACATGTGAAGAGGATTATATGAAATGTTATTTTTGTCAAATTTTGTAAATTTTCTTAGAGGATATGGAAATTGATTAAATTGTTTATTAGTATTTTTAGACAGCATCAATTTTAAATGAGGGAAAATCATGTTTATATGTTGATTCTGTTTTGAATATTGGTGTTTAACCTAAGGGGTATTAAAAATGTGTGATTCTAAATGGGTTTTTATATTTTACATGAAATGAGGGAATTTTTTTTTCTAGGAAAATCAGTTAATTTAAAATGCAATGATTTTAATCAATATTAAGGTCTTGGTCCTTATTAGGTTTTTTTGAAGAAGAAGAGACATGTTAATGTGTTGTCTTCCATGTGTCTAGCTTATACTATTTCGTTTAACATAAAATGGTAGTAAGGGTATGTGATGATAATGTGTCAATGTAGTAAATGGTGAATAGTGAACAACTCATATTGTAAAATGGTTGACCAAATGTTCAATAGTTAGAATTAATAATTAATGTTAACTGAGATGATGATAAATATGTTTATTGGAAAAAACAAATAAATTTTTGAATATTTTTATGGTTTTGATGTTGTAATGGTGCTCCCAATCATTGGATTTGGGCCAGAACGATGGTCTTGGACCTATTACTATATTTAGGTATTGTTTGGATTCTGTGATGGAATGATACTCCTCATATTTGTGAGTAAAAATATTAATGGTATAAGTCCTGCTAATGCATTTTAGATAGATGGAATGATTAACCACGTTAAATTTGGTTAATTTTAATTTATTAGGTAATCCCCTTGTGATTGAAGATTATACCTACTTTTATGGTTCATTATTTTGGCATGGTACAATGAAGGGTTTTTGGGTTCATCTATAACTTGCAACCATGTAGTTTTTTTATTTGAGTCGTTTCAAAGAATTGAACTTGATTTGTTTACTAACTTGTTTTTATTTTTTTACATGTATATAAACTATTTTATTAATTTTTTATTTCTTTCGACCTCAGCAGTGGTATGGTATTGACATATAATCACACAAATCCCTAACTTCCACAGCATCTGGGTGCCTAAGTAGCTGCTACTTGTTTTAGTTATAATTTCACAATAGTGATAGGGCTCTTATGATCTATTTAGGCTGTTTTGTTGTAAAGTGGGACGTTAGGGATGGGAATGGGCCAAGAAATGAGTTATGGTTTTCATATATTTTGTTTTTGGGGTTTAGGTGTATGAATACATGATATTTAGAGTATACATTTAATTTTTTACTTCATCTTGCATATGGGTTTTAGTTTGATCAATCATTGTGTGTTTCCATTAATAAAATATATTGTTTGTTGTATAAATTGATATTATTTCATTTTTTACTATAATTAGTAGGTATAGAATCCCCATAGATTCATCATAGACCTAAATTCCAATTTATAAACCTATGGAATATGGAGGGGAATACCAGGGGTCATGTGGTACATCAGATCTAAGCCCCAAATCTAGTGGCCCCTAGCCTAGGATGTAGTATTGGTGATTTTATACTAATAAGACACAAAAAATACTAACAGAAAATCACATTAGATGTCTATTTTTGAAAATTTATTCATATTTAAATGTGGTTAAAAACAACCTTCATGGAGGTAGAAATGAAGGATATATAGAAATTTTTATTAGAAATGACTATAAATAATTACTGATTCATAATGGGCCATTGTTGTCCATGTTGTTACCAAAAATTAGTCTTAAAAATTGTGGGGAGTGAAAATAATGAATTCATTCAAAATATATCTTATAATATTTAATGAATGTGTATTGAAAGTTGTAAGATAAATGATATCACTAAAAATGAACAATTTCTCATTCCATTCATTGACCAATTTCTATAGTGGTTAGTAGGAAGAACTCATTATTTTTTATTTTATTTTATTTTATGGTATTTTAAAGAATGTGTTTCTCTATAAAATTTCAAGAAAGTTAACATTAAATGTAAAATAGAATACTTTCATACATAATGATGGATTTTGGTTATGTATTTACACAAGTTCACTTTAATGATATATGGTATGTATACTTTTTTAATCAAATAATGTATTGTATATATTTATTTGTTTATGAATTTATAGTATGTTATAATTGAATTGATAAATATATGTGAAATATAGAAAATGTTTTAATATGAATTCAATAATTGAATCTCATTTTAAATATTGAAAAATTTCCCTTCATGGATGACAATGGGATAATATTAGGATATAATATCACATAAAACGGAATTGATGTGGATAAATTCAATGTTGTATTGACAAATTATATCACATGTCCAACTTATATAAGATATGTTAGATATTTCATAGGAAATGTGGGTTTTTATTGAAGAAAAATCATATATTTTGGTGACATTGATCTTTTTCATTCCAAATATACTTTAAAAGAAAAAATATATTTAAATGATGATTATAATAATTTATTTAATTATATTATGAAAAATAATATTATCCCATCAATAATTACACCAATAAATTTAAAACATCCTTTTGGGAAACATTCTATTGGGTTTATTGAGGATCCGAGAGAAATACATTTTCATGGAATTGATGCAAACAATGTCATAAATTATTCCTCAAGGACATTGAATACTAGTCAGCTCAATTTAAAAAGTGCTGAAAATGTGTTCCTTTATGTTCTTTTGTTATTGATACGATTAGATCATATTTATTTGGAACTAAATTAGACATATATTGTTATTATAAATCTCTTAGGTAGATAATAATGGATGCAAGTTCTATTAAAATTTTAGTACCATTGATATTAAATTATCATCTGTTCAAAATGTATATCATTGAAAATTGTGGAACTGAAAATTTGGTGGTCAGTATCAATAATAACCTTCCCAAAACTATAAAAGTTTTGTTTCTATATTTGATCTTAATAAATGTCTATATAATGGTATAAGGAATCTAAATTTCTTGTGTTGAACTAACCTGGTATAAAACTATTTTGAATTATATGGTCACATATCCTATACTATTTATCCTAAAATCTCATAAAAATAAAATAATAATGTCCATATCCAAACATTATACGTATGAAGATCCATTTCATTGAAAATGATACAATAAAACTTGTTATACTGTGTTCATATTAGAAAGTAAAATCAAATCCATTTTTTACATTTTTTCACAAAATTACTGATAGATTCCACATTAAACCTCAATGAAAAATAAAAAATTTGTGTGATCTACATAATATCATCCAACCTGGATAAATAAGATAATGAAAATTCTAATAATAGTAATGAATTTCATTTTTCATAAAATATAATATAAATATATGAGATAACAAAAACCCCATTATTTTAGAAATAATTATTAATTTATTGGGAATTTATTTTATTGGACCCTTTACTATGTCTTTCGGTAATTCAAAAATTCATTCTTTTCTTGATTACGTCTCAATATGTGAGGATGCCAAGGTCACCGAAACCATTGATGCCAATGGTGTGTGTGATTATTTTTGGTCCAAAATATTTTATGGGTTTGGGGTTTTTAGAAATAGAATCATTTATCAAGGGAATAAATGTTTTAATGGAATAGTATAGGTTTTTAATATGATGTATTTAGTGCATCAATAGAAATATATTTCTTTCCATCCACAAAAAAATGGCCAAGATAATGTGTCCAGTCATGAAAATTAAATGTATTTTCTTAATAATATATTTATATCCATTAATAAATTTTGGATCCAATGATTGGATGTAAACTTATTCGTATATGAGACATCATACAAGGAACCCTTAGGTATTATACCCCACTAATTGATCTTTGAGAAAAAATCCCATCCACCTATGGAGTTGGTTGTCAATGAATATAAGGATGTAAAATAGATCAATTTGGATTTATAAGGTTATAAAATTGAGTGGGTGTTCTAAATATAAGTGAGGGAGGAAATTATAAGAGTGTGTTTTGAATTTTTTAGAATTTGTAAACAATAAACAAAACTGTTTCATGAAAATATAATGAAAAAAATATTTTTAACCTTGAAGAACGTTTATTTCTATACAATTTTAGATTGGAGTTGATATAGAATATTATTTAATCCAGGTTGGAGGGATAATTTATTTTTACACATGTATATCCTTTCAGTGCATTCTAGTTTAAGAAAGAAGGTGAGGGGAACCCATTTACTATCCATGGAAAATGGATATATAATTTCTATAGAAACATAACCTACAAACCAATGGAGGATATTAGACATCTCCAACCTATTTACTGAGAAATTTTCATTAGTTTATGTTGATAAAAAATAAAAAATATGTTCTCCTCTGAGGAAACATGTGTTTTATTTATTTATTTTTGTATATATTAATTTAGCATATATAAACTATTTCATTTTATATAAGAAAATTAAATGAAATTGTACCCATATATTCAAGAGTTGTTTAAATTTTATAAAATCATATGGGGGATATTAAATAGTCATGATGTATTTAAGATGAAATTATTGAATAAAAGAACTTGAATTTGAAAGTGTATTTTACATTTAAATTATTATTTTTTATGATCATTTATTAATATGTTTTGTTCTTTAAAATAGAATATTATTTCCCCCACTTAGACTTGATTCTTTACATGACAATCCTATGGAACATGTTATTATTAGCAATATAATGATTACATGTTTTTTATTTGTTTAATAACTAAATTGAATGATAAAGGAGGATAAATAATGAATTATTGATTTATATATGGTGTTACTCCTATGAATGATTAATTGTGGGAATTAGTTGATAAATGTAAATTATATTTTCATACCATTTACATACTCTAACATTTTGGAATTCATGTTGATTAATTTTTCATTATTATTACATTTCATGACTAATTTAGAATTTAATATGTTTCATTATATATAGTTCTTATTGACCCAATACATCCCATCATTATCTTTTTCATATTCATATGATATTTTGGGAAATTTTACATATGATAACATTAATTGATACTTTCAAATGATACTATTAGGAAAAGATAAATTTAATATGAATACAAAATTATTTATTTATATCGATAATATAATTGAAAAATCTATTTAAATTATTACTTTTTGATCCCATATAATCAAATAATGATTTTCTAAGAATTGAAATATTATAGTAAAATATTTTCCATACCCATCATACTATTTATATTATTAATTATATTTAAAATTTTGGTGATTTATGGTGAGGGATATCATTGGGGGAAGCGATTCCCTGCATTTGAAGGACTATTTGTGGAGGTTCACTTTTATTTATTTTGAATTTCTCATATTTATTCTTTTATTATAAATAATTTATAGACAAATTGTTGATAATAAAAAGAAAAAAATAAAAAACAATTTCTGACATGGAATAAAATCACCACTAATAAATTGATGATTATATCATATAGGGTTATGTGGTAGATGTGATAAATTTCAAAAGCATAACATTAATAAATATTAAAAAAATATGGAAAATCATTTTGAAACTGGGAAAAAATTAAAAACAATAAAACAATTCAATTGTTTGTGTATCATTTAGTATGAAAACATTGTTCATAACACCTGAATAGTTCTTGGAGATTGAGTGATTTCATTTCTATGTTTATATTTTCAATTCAAATTTAATTTTTATCTTCATTTATTATTTAATGTTTTCATTTTATTAGAGGTTCAATGTTTTTGAACAAATATACATACTGATATAAATCCTCAAAATCTTATATCCTTAATCGAAATTCCCCATGTTATTATTTTATCATTAAAAATTTGGGAATGTATATAATTTTCAATCCCAGTATATGCATATTTATTCATGTCATGTGAACAATAATATATTAATGACAACCTAAATTTATTTTAATAAAATTAATATTTTTTATATCATAATTTATAATATTCAATAATATTATATTAATATTCTTGAATGGATAGTAGGATATAAATAATAAATATTCAAAGGGAAAAATTATAATAAATGGATTGATTGTATTTTTGAAATATATATTGATTAATTTATATTTTATCTTATTATTTTTAACTTTTTTATCATTTATGCATTTTTTGTTCTGGTAAATTTAATGTTTTCTACTTGTTTCACAAGTTACAATTTAAATCTATTGTAGATATTCAATTATTATTAAAAAGAAATGGTCCTTGTGCTGTCTTATTTTCTTCCCTCATTTTTTATTATAAATGTATAAAATTTGTTTAATGGGTTTTATTTTTTATAATTATATTACCCATTTTACTCACTATTTTTATAAAATTTGGGTTACTTATATTTAATTAATTATTTTTTAATGATATATTAAAAGATTATTTATCTTTATGATAGTTTGGATTGATTTTTATAAGTGGTAAATATATATTTATTTATACTTTTAGACAAAAATTTATATACCTCATCTGAATGGGTGAAACCCGCATAGTTAACAATAGAGTGTAAATCTTCTAACATGCAGAAATGATAAACTATAATTTTTGTATGGTGGAGTCATTAATCAGTAATATATTATGATAGAATGGAAAACATTCATGTGACATCATCATCACAAGGGTTAACTACCTCTAGTGGTGTTTGAATGTATCAGTAATTATTGGTGAAAATATAAATGATTGGGATGATATAATCCTAATATGAATTGATTATCGTAAATTAGAAACATTATATTATAGAAGGGATAAATCTATAACCAAAATTATTTATGTGGGATAGGATAAACTATGTGAATCATTCACCACTAACAAAAACATTATTGTTTCACACCCACGATTATGAACCCTACTCATGAATTATATTGACACCACTACCAATTGGATCCACCATTGATATATTTAAACAACCACTACAACTCACTGATGAATTCCATAGTCCCCAATATTAGATCTTGATCTTGAGAACAAACTTCTAAAAGTATGAAACCCAAGGGATTCTATAATTGTTATGGATGACCACTAATAAGAGAATAAAATATGATAAATCCATTATCTATTACATGGATAAAAATCATGCCAGTGTAAGGAGTAAATAGTAATGTTTAAGGAAACCACGAATTATAATTTTATTATTCCATTACTACCACTACTACACCATATGATAATTGTAGACAATGAACGAATGGATCATTTACACTATAAAATAGACACTCTATATACCTCATTATTTACATTTACAATGTTGAAATTTAGAATATTAAAATTAGTATAATATTTGAATCATTTCATGTGTTACTAAAATGTGGTCTCCTATATCATGTGATTGAAGGTTGATTATGAAATGTTGTATAATATAACTATGTTATGGAATAATTTGTCAATGAAGAATGATTTTTCATAAATATAGGATATGAAATTGGGTTTCCCAAATTGTTAGAGATAATAAAATGAGGAAAACAATTATTGTGTCCATTGGGTGGTTGGAAAGACCCTAAATATGCCTATGAAATCCTATGCAAGGGACGATATGTACAATAATCATGACCATGTCCCCGATGGGATTATTTCACTATAAATTGAAATATCTAACATCCTTGGGATAACTAAGGATTAATTGCAGAGTATCAATAAATAATAAAGTAGAACATTATTTGGGACCTTGTATATGCACATGAATCTCAAAACACTCTTATAATAATGGATTAATGAACTGAAATATAATTTTTTTCAGAAAAAAATAGATTTGATGGAAGGATAAATATAGAATAGATAAGCTTATATGATGAAGATATGTGTTATTTCAATGATACGTCCCTAGATACAGTCGACATATAAACTTTTTGGGAAATATTTAGTGAAATTAGGACAAAAAAAGTAGAACCCTGTAGTATAGGACAAGGGGAAGGATTACATAGAAGAATAACATGTGACTAGTTTATGTGTACTCGTCTTTACACTTTTTCATTCTAAATATCTATTATACCCGTAAAACTCCATTGTTTAAACTTTAGTAGAGGGGTAGTAACATTATATAATTACGAAAGCGGATGAGACCCATTTCAGATTCTTGAATGTAGTATAACAATTTTAAGTCAGCGATTTATTTTCATTTTAAAATGGATCTAAATTTTTTTTCCAAACCATCAGTGGAAAAAAAAAATTATTGAAAAATTGAGTTTATTAATTATATACATAATTATGAAATACTTTTATATACTTAATTTCTTTTCGATAATGTCAATTGATTTGTTTAATCCTAAATATAGAGTGTTTGTTGGTTAAAAAATCCATGAATCGTACGTTAACAAACATTGTTTCATGGGATTATCAATACCAAATTTTATATTACCTAAGAAATAAAGTGTGATTAATTTTTAACCCCTCACATATAAAAAAGATTAGTTCAATTAATTGAATTCATGGGAACTTTTTTCAATATTATAAATTATATAAAATAGTGATAAGGGGAATTAATATACAAACCACTAATTTAACCAGTTAGTAATGGAAATAGATTTTTTTATAAACAAAATAAAATCATTAAAAAATTTAATTCATGTATAACCTTATTACATCCCTCTTACTTTGTTTTATCTGGTCTATTTTTATGTTCAGATTCTATATAGAGATTCATCAATTAATTTTATTTTTAAAATTGTGACATAAGATTTGGGAATTAATATATTGAGAGAAACATGGATTCTATTAATACAATATTCTATATGGAAAATATCATTTTAAAAAACCTATAATAGGTTTTTTTATCTAACTTGTGTATTTTAATTTAATAATACTTATAAAAACATACTATAGAATAAATTTATTTTTAACTTTTAATGAATTATTTTTTAAAAAAATTTGTAAATTATTTTAACAATAAATTATGTACAACATTTTATCAATTTATTTATTAACATAATTTTGTCATAATATTACATTTCTTGGATAAATTTGTACAGATTGTGTATTATGATTTCAACATCATATTTTATCTTCACATTTTCTTCTAAAACCAAATATATATTTATTTCTATAAAATTAGAAAATATAAATAAATCATTAATATTATGAATTTCCATTTTTATATATTCTAAATATGTATACATTTCATTATTTATATTGGATGAAAATTCCATTGCTTTTAATTTTCTACAATTGTGATCTTTTTCTCCTCAAATTTTTTTTCATAATTATTATATAGTTATTCATATATTTATCAAATAATTCAAACATTAATCATTAGCAATTAAAATAATTCATAAAATTGATCAACTAAAGGTTTTTCTAAATAACAATTTTTAGTGTCTAAATAATATTATGTTATATAATTTGAATAAAATACCAAGATTGGATTTCAAAATTTATTTTTTGAGGTAGATTTTTGTAGTATAATTCGAGTCTTCTGTGTTGCTAAATCCTATACAATGTGACATGTTTTGATTTTTATCATCCCGTTTATCTATTGAATCTTTGGGCATTTCTGTTTTATATTTCCTTCTCTTATAAAAGAAATTATAACATTATGTGCGTCATTTTATTCAACATTTCCCTCTATAATACTCTCGTAATCCTCTTGAGGTTAAATCCTTTTAATAAATCTTGTGTTTGTCTCCATTTTTTTATAAATATATTGGATATACTAGAAACCATATATTTGTAATTTTTAAATATATTAGAATCTGAGGAGTAATAAGAAAATTTTTCATTTTATTTAATATAAACACTTATTCATTTTCTAAATTACAATTTACATATAATTTGCAGTTATAATTATCATTTTAGTGAGGATTAAAATTGTTCATAAATGTATATTATTTAATGTTAATACATTCATTAATATAAAAGAAATTTACATAAAAATACTAATGGAATGTCTAATATCTAATTATTTTAATAAAGTAATGAATATAATCGATAATGTACAAAATATGAAACTATAAGCGTAATCAGAAAACAAAATGTAATTATTTAAATATAACCATTATAACGTAGACATTAAACTCTTTGGTTGAACAAGATTGACTAATTTTGGAATATATATATATATATATGTGTGTTATAATAAATACAATATTATTTTGAACCATTATGCAATAATCACTCATTTTCATCATAATGTGATTTTGTTTTTTAAAAATATCATCATTTCAATAATGAATTTTTTCAAGTGAATATTATAATTAATATTGTCAAAAATTATAATTTTTATTATATAAATATCATTTTTAAATATGACTTTTAAATTTTCTTTTTGGTGAAATTTCTTTACCTTAATGAAAAAAAATTATTTTCCAGTGAGATGTAAAAAATAACAATTCATATTGAAAATTTTATTTTCATTTAATGTATTTACAAGATAAAATTCTAATTTTTATAAGTTTTGAGAATATAACATACATAACATTTATTATAAAAAATCAAAATTTAGTTTTTAAAGTAAATTTTACAAATGAATTTAGTATAAAAAATATTTATATTTAGAATCATTTATCTGAATATGTATTTTTTGGTGGGTTTTTTTTTGGAATAATTTTTAATTAAATTATTCCCCTTATTTATATTGAAATTTGAAAATATTATTCCATATTTACAGTTTTTTTAAATGTGTTTAAATATGTACCTTTTATTTTTCATAAATATATATGAAACCATAATAAATAATTATACCATTATAAAGGGTAAATAGGGTAAATAATGTTCAAATTAAAATTATGATGAATAATAAATTAACCTATCACTTTAATTAATTTATTATTATAAAAAAACTCATCTATAATCGTTCATTTGTTAATGAAATGTATTTTTTTCTCCATTTGTTTCTAATTATAACCTTTATAATATTTTTTCTATTAAAATTAAACAATTTTGTAGTCCCAATTTTTATAACAATAATATATTTCTATTGGGGACAAATTTTTTAAATTTTAGTTTATTAAAAATTACTTTAAAGATAAATGATTTTTATTCAACTTGATAATTTATTATCAAATTTTGGTGAAAAATATTTACCTTAAATCCTTACATAATTACGGTGCAATAATTACTAAATAAAAAACATTATCCAATAAATGATATTAAAAATATTAAAACAAAAATTATATGAGATAATAATTGTTATCAACTAATTTTACATAATAATATAACATCATAAAATTTTAACAAAATATGTTTTTATAATTTTATTTGTTTTCATGATGTTATTAATTTCATAATAATGGATAGTTTCAAAAATTGACATTAATAATATTTTTTAATATATAATATTTTTTTTAATGCTATAATCATTAAAAAATTCATTGTTACTTCCATGTTATTTTAATTAGGTTTATAATATCAACGTTTATCCATTTATGTATATTTTTCCATTTATAGTAACTATAATGATAGACAATGATTAAAAAAACACGTTGGGATGGTATGTGAGAAAAGGGGAAATCATGTGCTTAAAAAATGATATAGGTAAAAATATTATCATAATATTTCCTAAATATATTAGATAATATAATTTTTATAGATACTAATAAATAATTATAATATTATCAATTTTTATCTAGTTTGATGTAAAATTTAATTTATATTAACTAAATATTTTGTGGAATTCTAGAATAACCCTTAACTCATAAAAGTGAACCACATATTCTCAATTATTTACACTTAAAGACAAATTTGGATCAAAAACTAAATACCCACATAACATAATAACATCCATACACACATTATAGTGGCATTTTGTATTAAATAATACAACCTTTAGTGGTGTTAATGTTTCACATAGTGAATGCAGATTGGAGAAGAGATATCATTCCTGACATAGAATTTATGTTTTATTTATTCTTCCACATCTTTAAAATGATCCAAAAAAATTAATTTATTATAAACAAATTATATTCTATATAAATATATATTTTTTACCTTAATTTTATAACCTTATCCATCTCTAATATCCCTCAAATCTAGATAGACAATCATCATTTCTATGTATGAAGGACTATCACCATGGAGGCATAATTCATCCATTTTCTATAACCACCAACCAATGTAGGTTAGAATAAATTATTTAAAATTTATGAATTATATTCATAACAAATTTTTCATTAATAATTGACAACATGAATATAAATTTAATGCAATTACATTCAATGATGAATGATAACGTCATTCGTATATACGTGTGGGCCACCAACTCCAAGAAGTGAGGTGATTTGTTTCCATAACCATATCGCATGGATGATATATATATATATATAAAGAATTATTTGTTATGATTAAATTATTATTACTTAAATTTAATTAATACTTACATTCTATTAATAATGATTGTTGAAAAATGGAAACCTTACTAATGATTATCTGTTGAGTACCATTAACTTGATTATAACGTGCTTAATTATTCATAACAATATTTAATGGCTAGATTTATAAGTATTAATATTTTTTAATAATTAATAATTATTTCATTATTATTATTCTTTATATTATTAATCAATTACCCCTTTAGACCATTGTAAACACACCGAATTAATTTTTAAATTATAGACCGATCATTCTAAAAGTACATTTCTTAGAGATAACTGATTATGTAAATAACTATGTAATATAATTAACTAAAATATATTATTTATTGAAAATGGAATAAAAAACATCTTTTGAAATAAAATAATTTATATTAGATAATTTTATATTAGTTTGAGAATATATATGGAAATACTAGGCTTGTGGTAAATAATTTCATCACAATTTCTTTTCATTAAGGGATATTTTATTTATATAAGGATTTTTTATATTATATATTGCATATAATATTCTTTTATCTATTATATGATGATTTTTAATTTATTTATGGAATTTTATGACAAAATTTAAGTCTATTTTACATTATATTTACAATGTTATAATGGGTTTCAGAAATCAATTTCCTTTTTTTGTATTATAATGATTTATTGAAAGAGATATAACATTATTATGTATTCACTCGACTCTATATTTTATTACTATGTATTTAAAATTTCGTGTTTGGATTTTAATTTATTATAAATAATCACTCCATTTATTGATTCTCAAATCAACTATATGATCTTTTTAAATTAAATTTTATAAAACTATATTTTATTGAGAAATATGTACATAATATTAACATATGTTATTTTTTAATATGTATATACTTCTCCATTGACACAATATTTCCTGAATATTATTATTTTTTTAACACATAATTTTTTTTTATTCTTTAATGGATCTTATGACTGAAGACTCACCAATGTGGAAAAGGATTTATGTTACGATCTACATTATTTTATTGATATTTTCCATGGTTTCTTTTGAAGGATATCGTATTATCATATTTGTTCATCCACATGTATATTATTTTCCATTGATATTTATTATTTTTTAAAATATTTAATTTATAGTTCCTCCCTTTTTTATTATAAATTCATCCAAAATTTCATTTTCATGTGATACCTATCTTATAATTAATTTTTTACTAGGAATCCTTCGCTTCTATAACTATGTATTCAAATATGGTTTCAAAACTTTTGATTTATAATATTATTGGATTTAAAAAATCAATTATATAGTTTATTTATTCTTTATTTAAAAATACATAAAATAAAATTTAATTATGTGGTTCAAATAGATCACCTCTGATTGTATTTTAAAAAATGTTTGAAAAGAATGTTTCTTTTTGAAATCATAAACATGAAAGGATTTTCTCTCATTGAAGGAAATAATTTTCATTGAATAATTCTTAAAAATTTATAGGCATACATTCGATGATTTTTTACAATATTTGGAAAATTTATTGTTTTAATGAGTAGTGGTAACATGAATAGGTTATTTTCCTCAGGAATGATTTTGATGATAATTTATTGGTATTTTTATTATTCAATTCCATGAACCCATTATCTGCCATTTTCTCCCCATGGTATTGTGTGTATTTGTACAATCATTACTATTTCTCTGGATGGATAATAATTTTTTCAAATTTATCTTCATGTAAACCGTTCTTTTTCAACTTGTTAGGTAATTTATTAATGTAAAAATGTATTTTTATATAAGTTTAAAAATCAGATTAAAGATTTAGATATAATAAAATGAAATGTTTAATTGTATTTTTTATGAGGACTTTTGGTTTCATTATAAATGGATATTGGATGACCTCATTATTGAATACTAATACAATGAAAAATTAGATAAAGTAAACCAATGAGGTTTCTCCATAACTATTTTCAGAATATGTAGTGATGTTTATTCAAAATATTGGATAAATATGACAAAATAGATTTTAGGAGTCTATTATTAAGACTTTTCTTTGTATAAACATGATAGTTATATGAAGTGTTTGTTTGATGGTTACACTATTTATATCTATAATGGTTGTTCTATATATAATAGATATATAAATATGACACAACAAGTTAAAATAATGGATTATTTACTCTTTATATAGTTTTTTTAAAAGAGTATTATGAATTTTCATTTTATGATAAGGAGTTTTTCATTAATGAAATGTTTTTTATACTAATTAAATTTGGAAATCCCTTGGGTTTTAATGATTAATTTGATCAATATAGATATAGAATTTCTCTGATTATTAATTCCAATGACTATATCATATGTTATATCATTATTACTTGATTTATGATCCACTTATAGTTGACTATTATTCCATTACAATATTCATTCATAGTAGTATTTTGAAATAATACACTTATTATCAGCATAATCTCATTAAATATATTAAATTCATAATTAACACATTTACACAAACTGATAATTTGAGCACACCCTTCATATGTTTCTATCTCACAAGGTTATGATGAATGATGGTAAATAGAATGTGTTAATAAAGGATTCACATTTGAATGATTTAATGGGAAATGATTATGAATTGACATAAAATATTAAATAAATAGTATATTGAAAGAATATGTTGATCTCTATTGAATGATTACTATATTCCCAATTTATTTATAAGTTTTTGAATATTCTGTGAAATAATAAATCTTGGGTATGTATGTCTTCCAATATTTTATTTTAATAATTTTTTTATAATGAAAAAATAATAGCACAATTATTTTTATGAAACTAATAAATTTAAATTTTATGTTTTTATCACTAAATCTCGGAGTGGAGGTTCATGGCTATTATTTTTGGTATCAATGAAGTTCATAGATAACTTTAGGAATTATGATGTTTTCATATGATGTTATCTAATGAGTTATGGATACCAACATGGGTTTATAATATTTTGTTTATTCAAATGTAAAAGGTCTTAGACACCCATTTTCATTTATATATTATCATTATGTGGATTTATGGTGTTATTTTGGAATATATGATTAGTACATATACATTTTTTGGTATATAACAATATTCACGACTAAGGTTATTTGGAGATAAATATTAAATTTATAGAATAATAATATTCTATCAAATAATTATTATATTTTTATGCATATTTATTATAGTTGGCGTTTGGCTTAGTGGTATGCACACTATAATCCTACATGATAAATGGGGGTTTAAAGACCATCGGGTGTAGGATACTGTAGAAGTATTGTAGTAGCGGAGGCACTATAACAATGGCAGGAACTCTAGAGGCATCATGTTACTGTAGCGGCGACGGGGAAATGTAGGAGTAATAGGTACTACATGTTACTGTAGCAGGCAGTTACTCTAGTATATCTATTCATAGGAATTTCCTTGGGCCCTAAATTTTGGCTGATAGGCCATCTAATGAGCTAAATGCCCACTGGGCCTTCAGGATATGTAATGGGTCTCCCTCTACCTAGTTAAAGAGATCATTGTTTTTCTTTAGTAATAATTGAGGCTTCAACCCCTATCATTTTAAAAATCATTTTTTTAGGAATGTTTTATATTATTTTGATTATAATTATTTATTTAATGATTTAGATATAACATTGTGTATAACATAAGAATATTTAATATTAACGTATTATACATTATTACTACGATCTGTCCATTTTAATGCTTTATCTTACCGTTTAATAACCATTAGGGTTTTACGTGATGTAAAAATAAATCGTAAATTGACTATTATGATTTTATCGATGTATATGATTATATGGAATTTCATTATGGAAAAAATTCTACTAAACTACTTAATCACTGTATAAAAAGATGAAATTTTAGTGGAAATTGTTGAATGGATGATAATATAATTTTAATGAAATTTAATTTACTTACATTGTTATTATATATTGTATAGCCTGAATGGCCCGAAAGACTTCATTTTTATTGATTTTTGATAACCCCCCTTTAAAGGGATGAGGGTGAACCCTTACAAGGCCCGTAGGCTCAGAGATTACATGGCCTGTAGGTTTATGAGATTCCATGACCTGAAGGTCTTAGGTAATTCAACCAGACTATATACAAGGAACTACCCCTCCCCTACATCTGCATCATGATAGTAGCTATCAACCATTGCATGGTTGTCTGCCTAGGCTTCCCGTGCAAGAACATTATGGTCCTGATGCCATAGCCATACCCTCTCATTCTGACAAATCGATTTGAAATAACAATTTAATATGTATACTTTAATTACCTAGAAATGAATGGTCATTTAAACCATCATAGATTTATGGTTGTGATGGTTATCTTTCTCATTATAGTGTTCTCTATGACTCTTTATTAATCATTGGTAATTATTTTTCTTTCCACATTCAATATATTTACATCCAACTAATCGTATACTTTTTCAATAATTTTTTTGAGTTTTTTTAGATGATATTCGGCCATTGTTTCCTTTATTTTATAATAGACATTTTGTAACCTATTTTACAATGTGAGATTTCGAAAAAATTATTTTGAACATTCAAACCACTGTTTACCAAGAAAATAATCAAATTTAGTGGATGAAATTTACTAAATGCGGTAGATTTAAATATATATGAATCTAAAAATTTAATGAAAATGTTAGATAGTGTAAAAAAGATTCATCACTAAGTGTATTTGAATAGATAAATGTTGTTATTTAAATTTTAATGTTTTACACAAAATATTAAATTTGATATTACGGAGGAGAATTAATACTTTTTAAAATATAAATATTTTTATTCTATAAAATAAAATGGTATTGATTTTTGATTTAGAAATATTTATTCATTTTTAAATATTTAATTATATTCTTTATAAATATGAAAAATTAAAAAATAATTTTCTCACAGAATAATATAAATATTTTTTTCCCAGTTACTGATTTTTTTTCATTAATTAAAATTAATTTGGTTAATTGTATCTTCAAACAATTCTTTGGATGATATTTAGTTATATTTCTTAAGAAATTTATTTTTTCATGAATGTTTATATTAACTGTATTCATTGAAAAATATATTTTCATTTAAATTATTTAAAATGGTAAATTCTATTTTTTATTAGTTTTAATATTTTTGTAAATTATTATTGCTTTTAAATAATCTAAATAAAGTTTTAAATGAATTTTATGCAAAACATTAGTATAAAAACAATATATTTTAAAAAATAAATTTTTAAGAAATGTTATTTCTTCATGTTTTTTCAATTCATTTTTAAATTATACTATTCCATTTTTTTGTATTGAATTTTAAAAAATGGATTCCAAATATTTAATAAATGATGCTAATTATTTTAAATAGGTCCCTTTTATTTTTGCTCAATATTAATAGTTTCCATAGTAATATTTATTATCACATTAAAGGATGAATTATGCAATTATTTTTTGATATAAAATGACAAAGACTAAATAATAACCCTAAAACAAGGAATAATTTTTTCTAGTATTACACATTCATATTCATATATAAGTTTAATATATTTCAATTGTTCCATTTGGAATAATTATAAAATATAAAAAAAATCTGTTAAGAAAAGTTAAAAATGTCACATTATTATTTCTAATAACTATTAAAATCATAACATGAGGATAGACAATATATTATTTTTCATATATATACTAATTTGAAATATAAATTCTTTATATATAGCATTATAATTTTTGATAATTTTTATATAATAAATAACATCATTAAAATCATTAAAAATGCTTCCACAATTACTAATTTATTAGAAAAATAATAATATAACTAATCTAAAAAATATTTAAAAATGTTATATGAGATACTTATAATGATTAATGAATTTTATATATTATTATAAAAAAAATATTTATTAAACTACTTTTTTCTAATTTCATTTGTTTTATTGATGTTGTTAAATACATAATAATGAATAGATATTAATATTGTCATTATTGATATTTAATAATAAATTATTTTTTAAAAAAATATTATTAAATTCAAAAAAACTATACTACACTACCATGTTATTAGTATATGATTTATGATATCTATCACAGTCCATTTTTTTTACTTTTGTCTATATATTATAACAATTATTTCCCTCGGAGTGTAAAAACCTTGTTATTAAGCTAAGTGTAAAAAGGGTTAAAAGTGGGTTAAAACCAAATGATTTTGTTAATATGTGACATAAACTATCCCAAACATTATATTATACTGATATTTATATTTATATTCATATTTTATTCAAATAATTTTAAATTTTTTCAACTTTTAAATCGAATTTAATCTATATTTAACTAATATTTTAAGAAATTCCATTAGTGCCCCTCCTCTATCAAATTGAAGGTAACCAATTTTTTTCATTTATTAAAATATTTAAACACATTTTTTATGCCAATATCATCCAATAAATATTCAAAAAATCCCTTCTAATTTTAAATAGTCCTTATATATGGAACAATACCAACCTTATTGGTATTAAGGTGTTATAAAAATGAGTTTTTATGAATAAGAGACATATTTCTTAATCGAGCATTGAATTGTTTTAATAAATATGGGAACCTTGTAGAAAATAGGGACCAATTATAATATAAAAAGAAAAATTAGTTTATAGAAGTTTAAAATAAGTAAAATTACACTTTCCCCTCTAAAAATAATATTTAATAAAAAGGTATTTAAGTAGACCGAGTAAGGATAGTCCCATATGATCATTTTTTTGAAAATACCATCATCAAAAGAATTTCCTTCCCTATTGACATGGGTGAGGATGTAATCTATAGAATATAATAAAACACATAGTTGGCCCATTTATTATCAATTCTCCAAATAATTTCAGTAGAACCGTTTCTAATATCTTGTATAACAATAGATCGAGAGTTTAAATTTTAATTCTTCTAATAACATGAAAAAACAAATTACTAAACATTATTATATATTAAAATCATTTTATTCCATATAATACTATTTTATTATTTTAAATTCCAATCCTATATCCATCTCCACCATCTATCAAATGGAAATAGAATTAATCATTTCGGTGTATAACAGACTACCTCCTCATGGATCAGTGTAATTTTTTTTCATCACCTACATTATCCAATGAATAAAATGATATAATTATTATTTATAAATTATATTAATGAGATATTTATCATTATTAAAATTTAATATAATAGTTTATTTATTGCCTTTATATTAAAAAAACGAAAACATCATTCATGTATGTGTGCGGAATACCACCTCCATGAAGCGATGTAATATTATATTCATCACCATATATCATGGATGATATATAAAATTATATTTAATAACCCAACATGGTATTTATGATATAATTATAATTTTTTAAAGCTAAAATAATATATAATTTTTTTCATCATTATCATTGAAAATTGGCAAGAATATTCATGCATATGTATGGACTAATGAAATGGTGATTATACTGTAGTTAATTTTCTATAATAAAGTCTAATATATAGATTGAATAGTATAATTTATGTTTCAAAATGATAATTGTTTCTTTGTTATTATTCGGGAGATGATGGAATAATGACCCCTTTTGACCATTGTCAATACAATGAAGCTTTTATGAAATTTTGGATTGAATGTTCTCAATAGACCTAACATGTAAATAAATTAATAAGTAATTGAAAATTTAATTATGATAATTGTAATAAATTTTTTATTGATAAGGTATAAAACATATAAAATTCATTATTAAATCAAATAATTGATATGACTGATATATATTTGTCTTAAAGTACATATGTGGAATTAATGTACTCAAGGCAAGTGATTTAATCTCAATTTCATTTCATTGATAAACGTTTTATGGTTATGCAAATAATTTCATTTTCATGGTGGTTATACTAAAATTATAACTATAACATATAAATTCTGTCATTATTAATTTTATTATATTTTTCATTTTTAATTATTTCACCAAATAAGATTTTATGTTAAATTTTACAGTTGTTAATAGTTTTTATAAATCAATTTACATTATTGTGGTTATAAATATTTTTCAATTTCTTCTGACATGATTGTGAATGAATTGAGATATAAATTTTTTTATTATGAACTTATAAATATATTTCGTAGAGTAAATATATTAAACATAATTTATCCATTGATTAAATCTATATTCAGTGATATGTTATCTGTAACCATAATTCATCTCAATTTAACATTCATTATGACATATATTTATGATATGATACTATTTTTTAAAGAGGTGTATATACTAAACCTTTGATGAATGTATTTAATTTAATTATATTTAATGTGTTACATAGAATTATTCATTCATGGGACTTATGATTGAATATTTTCCAAAGGTGAAAAGGGTTTATGTTAAAATATTATTTCTATTCATGATTTTTATGTTCAATGTTCATATTTGAGGAAATTATGTGATATTTTTATCGAAAAATATCTATTTTATTCTCCTATTTTCATGATTTTTGTAAAAAAAAATAACCTCATACACTTTTAATTATTAATCATACATTAAAAATAATTTTATGTGATTCTGATCTAGTGATTTTGTCACGAACCAACCCGATTAGACCCTGAAACAGTCACCCGAGCCAGCCCGTGACATGGCCCTAGGGGCATTCCCGATCCCCATGGGTTGTCATCTAGTGTCGGGTATCAAAATTAAACAGTTGTGAAAAATTTCGACCAGAAGAAAATAAACTAAGCAGCAGAAATTAAAAATAACAAAAGAAAATAAATAAATAACAACCAACAACGCTACTAACCTGACCACGACCAAGACTCCACGTGACCCCATGGGTCACTCTCTAATACCATAACCAACATCACTCAAGGCGATCAACTAAAGTTGGAACCTGCAACAGAACTAAAATCAAGAAAACACTATAGGTGTGAGTATTAAAACTCAGTAGGCCAGCCCGTTATCTATTCCCAATGCACTACCTTTAAAATAAAAGAAACACCATTTTAAATTTGAACTACAATTTATAAAAGTAAAATTTTCTACTTGTTACTCAAAAACAATGTACGAGTCATTTACGCTATTCATTTCTCAAAACCCAAGTCTTTTTTCTAGTGAGACATTAATATTTTTCCATGGGGAAGTGATGTTTAAATTTTCAATTTGCACAAAAAGTATAAAACACCTTTCTTTGAAAATAGTTTTCATAAACCACTTTAAAACAACACATCCCTTTCTAGTAAAAACACTACACATGAAAATGCTACAGCAGTTACACAGTAAGGGAAATGAGATGAAAATATATACAAGTACTATATTTATCATATCAAGTAACTGAAAGCCAACAGACATGGGAGAACCTAGGAGATCGTGAATAAACCAGAAGACACCAATACATGAGAAATCATCTTCTTTGACATGTCACGATGAAATCAAAAGCCACAATACGCTCGAACATCCTCTCCCAGGTAGGTCGAGGGAAAATCCCATAGAAATAAACCCAATATATCCACATACGATGGGCCACCGGTGAGTACCATAATCTACTAGTGCAAAAATCATTCTTAGAATATTCTCTCAATATGCCAGATTCCCATGACTCAAGTGTTTGGAATGTGGGTGAGCCAACCAATTCCAACCGAGAATCCAATAATATATATATAAATCACAACAGGAATCACCCTGAGCCACTCCATGAGAATACACGTTGCCTTTAAACCACTCCAGTACTCGGGAGCCCTTAAGCGCGGCCTCCCAAAAAATCAATTCAACCAAGGCAGGAGAGTTATTCTAGGAGGATTTTTATCAAAACATTTTACTCATTTTCCATAAAGTGGGAAACGTGCATTAAACACCATTAACAATCACCGATTTAAAAAAAATTACAACTTCTTTAAAAGACCAAAACCAGTTTGAAACCATTTAAGGAGCCCCAGAACACTACTCCACAGCCTTCTAATATTTTTATAAAACCAAACCAAAAAATTTTACTTTTTTCCAGTTGAACCATAAGAGCCATCCGGGTAATTTCTCAAAAGAACCAAAGTAATTGTTAACGCTTCAAAAGAAATCATTTATCATTAAACCAAATATAAATTTGATATTCCGTGATTTATGTTTAAAATAAAAACTGGCATTCTTTCACTACTAGGTGTCTGCTCATCAAGAAAATATTTCAAGTATCCTGTATACAATAAACGTCTCTTTTTATACCAAATAATCAATTAAAAATTAATTGTCTAATTTTATTTCACATTTATTAAAACTAATAAAATACTGAATCTGAAAAAATAGTGTGTGTAAACATCAAGAACTAATGTAACTTAAATTTTAAAAAAGCAGTGCAATGGAAACCTACCTCGAAACGTAGCTCGGACATGACCTTGTGACAACCCTCACACCAGTGCACAAGTGCGTGCAACCTGGTGACTGTGGTATCACGGATTTTTCTCGCCAACGCACTGAAACAAACATAAAACAACTAAAAACGCATAAGGAGGAACAAAAAATAATCCAAACTAGTAGAAAACGCAAAAACCAACCTCCACATCGGTGTAGGAAAACCGAAAGGACCCCAAACTAATAAATAATGATAAAAATAAATAAATAAATAAATAAAATAACCGAAACAATTAAATAGCCTAACCCTCACCTCGGTGCGGAGGAACGCTCAATCAGACGAGTTATGCAGAAGGGGGAACGACCGACGAAGATGCTGATGAGGGGTGTGAGAAGGTCGAGATGATGTCGGCAAGGTGCAGGCTGGCCGGAACGACACCAGCAGGCCGTGTGAAGGCCGGAATGACACCGACAGGGAGCACGATCACCGGTATGACACTGGAAGGGCGCGGGAAAAGACGGAATAGCGCCGGAAGGGGATGATCCAGCAAGGGAGATGATGGCAGGGGGCCGGACAATGTCTGGAGGCTACTGGTTGGCGGGTGGGGCGCGTAGAGGCATGGTAGCAGGCGAGCGCGCGGAGGTGTCGGGTCAGGTGGGGCGCGTGGAGGCCCAGGGTCAGGAGCGGGGACAACAACATGCCGCGGCCGGAGAGAGCCCAGCGGTGAGGCTACGGGAGCGGGGACGTCGGCGCGGCTAGCGTGTGGGAGGAGGCAGGACGTGGAGGCCGGTGCGGCTGGCGGGAGGACACGTAGCCGCCGGGATCGCTCTCGGATGTGGCTGGTGTGGGAGGATGTTCGCATGGGGAGGCAGTGGCCGTGCGACGGGACCGAGCGATGTGGGGCAGCCGGGTGGCGAGTAGGGTTAGGGTGAGGGTGGGGGTGGCACGGCTAGGTTCCATGAGGGAGAAGATGGGCGGGTGCAGTGCCCCCCTAGGGATTCTAATAATTTTTTTTTTATTTTTTTAACATTAATAAATAATAATAATAATAATAATAATAATAATAAAATATATTTATAATGAATAATAATAATATCAATAACAATAATAAAATTAATAAATAATGTAAAACTTTTAATCACCAGGAAATTGCACGGTAACTAGGACCGTCCGCACGGCTACCGCTGACCGTGTGGTGCCCGCACACCGGTCTGAAACCCACCAAAAAACATTAAACGTCAAATAGTTTGACCAACGCTAAACCCTCTCCCTTGCTTGGCTAACCAAAACCAAGAAATTATAAAATAAAATAATTTAAAATTGTCTGGATGTGACAATTCTCCCCACCACAGACACTTTCTGCCCCGAGAAAGTCAAAAAGAAAAAGGACTATCGAAACTCGAGTCCATGCCCGAACAAAACCGAGAGACATAACAAGAACTATGAGGTTACTATTCACTCCATAAGTCACACTCGACCATCCTAGAAGAAACCACAAATCATGGGAATGGTTGAACCTGAGAGGGTTCTCCCCACCACAAGGATTTAACTTGTACGAAAATTTAAACTCAAATACACCACCCCATGAAGGGGGCCAACGCAGAAACTCCCAACCAATCCAAACCAATTCCATATCACGAGCAAGGGAACTCCTCCATTGAAATTTGGAACTCTCAACCGAGTCCAAAAGCTTCCAAATGAAAAGAATCTCACAAGAAGGACTTAACCGAGACAGTAAGTCAGAAACACCGGTTCTTAGTCCCACAAGACACAAACATCACCAAACGAGCACAACTAAACCAAGATCAACCCATACATGGTTCAAAAACGCTTCAAGAGAAATTCACAATTTAGACGACCCTATTCATACAAACAAGACCGTTTAGATTGAAATGGAACAATTTCATCGCATTCTTCCACTGAAACAGTGACGTTACAATGATGAAACAACATTAGCGGAAGAGGAACCAAGACAAGAAGATTTTAAAAATGATTCAATCCCAACATGGAACACATAACCCGGGCCGAGTCTTCACACCCCCGGAAACATCTAGTTTTGCGCGAGCTTCTCCCCGAGACCTATGGTTGGGCCTCTGATGGATGAAGAATTTCCTTCCTCATAGTCAGGCACTAACATCCCCGATAAAAAATCCTTCCTCATACAATGCTTCCCACAGAACGTCCCCCCCATTAACCAGAACGACCACAATGATGGCAAGACGTTGAAGGGATGCGATAAGACAACTTGAAATGATCGAATCGGCCATACCGATGGTACATCAGAAAGCGTTCTGACGAATTGAATGTCAGAACCAACAAAGATTACTTCTTATAGATAGGTTCCTCTCGTACACCCTACTCGACATATGGGGAACCCTCACGAACGACGGGATTTATGAATTTTCCAAGCACTTGCACTTCAGATTCCAACTCTTTGATGTGGCTGACGTTGGCCTTCACATCCTCGAATATGATCAATTGGGTGAATACATACTTCAACTCCGACCACGTCAACACAAATAAAACCATGATGAGACATCAAACCTTCATTGGTCCAAAACTGGACCCTCAAAAAACACGAGACAATGCAATCTCACAAACCTCAGGAGTTCCCAACAACGTGAAGACACTCTCTAACTCCACAAACCACACAACTGCCTCTAATGGACCTCAAAAACCTCGATAAATAGGCAATATTCGATAGAAACCAGAATTGGCAATGACTCATTAACAACTTTTGGAGACTTTTCGGGGCGGCACAATTTGAACATAGAAACATAGAGCGTGAAATCAATAACCAAAAAAATCATAACCAAAAGGAAAATCATGTGAAAAACAACTGGATTGGATACCAAGAACCACAAACACGATTCAGAAATCCGCTTTTCGAAAATAGAAAATTCATTTCAATTTCAAAACTGTGTTATTGAAATACTACTTTCCAGACACAAAACTTAATATTGACAAAACAAACCCCACATTCTAAAACAAAAACAAATTTCCAAAACAATTTTTTTTCTTTCTTTCAAATTCACAATTTTCATTAAATATTTCAAAACTGCCTTGTCCCAAGGCCATTTTGCAATAGAAAAATCCATTTTTTCACTATTCAGAAATTTATTTCTCTAATGAAAACCAATTTTCAATACAATTATATTTCAAAAACTCACCAATGGCATTCTATGAATCATCACATGTGTGTGCATCCATTTCCATAGACATCATCCACAAAAAAGTGCCCCATGAACATTCCCTACACACCCACACACATGTGATTCCCCATAAAGAATACCAGTGTCACCCCAAGACACTCCTTTACAGGTTCCAAATAATCACCAACCTTTAAACCAAAAATCCATCAATTTGAAAACCCACATTAAAAATTTAAAACCATTCTAGTGAAAATGATTTTATTTAAAAATCCACACTCATTTACAAAAGAACACTTACACCAACCAAAGCCAAACAAAACGCAATCTACAACGAAGAACCGGAATGAGGAACCAACAGTCACACTTAACCTGGCGACAAGATAGTGAGCCACGCCCTGGTAAGCAGCAACAACTAGGAGGAACGTAAATCGTGCACTCGGACTCCACCTTAGTCAATACTCCTTGTATGGTCATGGAATGACACGAGCTCACCTCCATTTCCGTTACTCAATCCTAAAAAAATAAGAAGACTCAAATCTCGGACATCCCTGGTAACTCGATAATCAGTGCGAGAAATACTTCGCAATGCTCTTCCGACACTTACCACCCGAATCTTGATAGGCCTAATATCCATCTAAAAAACACCCCAAATAACAAAGGGCCTCCTATGATACGATTTTTTCAAGAACCAACTCATGTCGACCCTGAACCAGTCACCCGAGCGGGCCCACGACATGGGCCAAGGGGCGTTCCCAATCCCCACCGGCTGACAACTAGTGTTGGGCATCAAAATTAAATAGGGGGGAACGATTTGGCCCAAAAGAAAATAAACTAAGAATTGGAAATTAAAAAGAACAAAAGAAAATAAATAAATAACAACAATCAATGCTACTGACCTGACCATGACCAAAACTCCACATGACCTCGCAGGTCACTCTCCAATACCACAATGAACGTCGCTCAAGGCGAACAACAAAATCTAGAACCTGCAACAGAATTAAAAACAAGAAAACACTATAGGTGTGAGTATTAAAACTCAGTAGGCCAGCCCGATATCTATTCTCAATACACTACCTTTAAAATAAAATAAATACCATTTCACGTTTGAACTATAATTTATAAAAGTAAGTTTTTCTACTGGTTACTCAAAAACAAAGTACGAGTCATTTCCCCAATTCATTTTTCAAAACCATAGACATTGTTCCAGTGAGACATTATCATTTTTCAAAGGGGAAGTGATGATTACATTTTCATTTTGAAAAAAATTATAAAACACATTTCTTTGAAAACAGTTTTCATAAACCACTTTAAAACCACACATCACTTTATTGTAAATACACTAAACATGAAAATGCTACAGTAGTTACATAGTAAGAGAAATGAGAAGAAAATATATACAAGTAATATATTCATCACAGTAAGTAACTGAAAGCCAACAGGCTTGGGTGAACCTTGGAGATCGAGAATAAACCAGAAGAAACCAATACGTAGGAAATCATCTTTGTTGACATGTCATGATGAAATCAAAACGCACAATACACTTGACCATCATCTCTCAGGAAGGTTGAGGGCAAATCCCATAGAAATAAACCCAATATATCCACCAACTATGTTCCACTGGTTAGTACCATAACCTACCAGTGCAGCACGCATTCTTAGAATATTCTCTCAATATGCCAGATTACCATGTCTCAAGTGTATGGAAAGGGGGTGAGCCAACCGATGCCAACCGATCATCCAATCTTATATATATATATATATATATATATATATATATATATAAAGCACAACAGGCATCACTCTGAGCCACTCCATGGTACAACCTCTTTCCTTTAAACAACACAAGTACCCGGGGGCCTCTAAGCACGGCTTCCCAAACAATCAATGCAACCAAGGCAGGAGAGTTATCATTGGATGGTTTTTATCAAAACATTTTCATCATTTTCCTTAAATTTCCAAACGTGCAATAAACATCTTTCACAATCACCACTTTAAAAAAATACAACTTATTTAGAAGACCAAAACCATTTTGAAACCGTTTAAGGATCCCCCAAACACTAATCTGTAGCCTGTCAATATATTTATAAAAACAAACCAAAACATTTTACTTTTTCCAGTTGAACCATAAGAGCCAACCGGGAATTTCTCAAAAGAACCGATGTACTTGTTCACGCATCAAAAGAAATCATTTATCATTAAACCAGAACTAAATTTGATATTCTGTGAATAATGTTTAAAATCCAAAATAACATTCTTTCACTACTATGTGTCCGCTCCTCAAGAAAATATTTCAAGTGTCCTGTAAAAAATAAACGACTCTTTTTACACAAAATAATAATTTAAAAATTAATTGTCTAATATTATTTCACATTTATTAAAATTAATAAAATATTTAATCTGAATAAATAGTCTGTGCAAACAGCAGGAATGAATGTAACATAAATTTTAAAAAAGAAATGAAATGGGAACCTACCACGAAACGCATCTCAGAAATGACCATAGGAGGCAATTCGCACCAGCGCACAAGTGTGCATAACCAACTGACCGTTGTATCGTGGATTTTTCTCACCAACCCACTCGAAAAATCACAAAAACAACTAAAAATGCAGATGCATGGACTCAAAATAATCCAAACGAGTAAACAACACAAAAACCCACCTCGACATCGGTGCAGACGAATCGAAACAACCTGAAACAAATAAAAAATGATAAAAATAAATAAATAAATAAAAAAAATAAATGAAACAATTAAACAACAAAAACCTCACCTCGGTGCAGATGATCACTCAACCAGACGAGTTATGCAGAAGGGGGAATGATTAGTGAAGATGCCGGCGAGAGGTGCAAGTGAACAGGACGACGTCGTCTAGGTGCGGGCGGGCTGGAACGACACCTGCAGGTCGTGCGACGGCCGGAACGACACTGATAGGGTGCCCAATCACCGTAACGATGCCGACAGGGTGCGGGGAAAGCTGAATAGCACTGGTAGGTGCGGCAACGGTAGGGGGCTGGACAACGGACGGAGGCTGCTGGAGGGTGGGCGGGGTGCACGGAGTTGCGACGGCAGGCGGGGCGTACAGAGGCGTGAGGTCAGGTGGGGGCACTAAGGCATGGGGTTGGGAGCGGGGATGGAGGCAAGCCGCGGCTAGAGAGCGCTCAAATGTGCAGGTTCAGGAGCGGGGATGTCGGTGCGGCTGGCGCGTGGGAGGAGGCGGGAGGCGGAGGTCGGCACGGCCGGCGGGAGGATGCGGGGCGGCCCGGTGCGCTATTGGAGGTGGTCGGCGTGGGTGGCGGTTCGCACGTGGAGGCAGCGGTTGTGCGACGGGTCAGAGGCGTGTGGGGCGGTGGGTAGGGTTACGGTGAGGGGTGGGGGTGGCGTGGCTGGGTGTCGCGAGGGAGAAGAAGGGAGCGGGGTGAATCTCCCCACAAGTGTTTCTAATAATTTTTTTAACATTAATAATAAATAATAGTAATAATAATAATAATAAAATATATTTATAATGAATAATAATAATAAATAATAATAATAACAATAAAATTAATAAAATTAATTTGAAAATAAATCTTTTAATCACCATCCAACTGCATTGTAACTGGGATAGTCCGCGCGGCTACCGCTGACTGTGCAGTGCCCGTGCACCGGTGTGAATCCCACCAAAAACATTAAACATCAAAAATATTGACCAACGCTAAACTCGATCCATTCCGGGGCTAACCAAAACCAATAAATTATAAAATAAAATAATTTAAAATGGTAGGGGTGTGACAGTTTTCATTTAGATAAGAAAAATTAATCTTTTATATCAAAGGTATTAAAATTTTCCCAAAAAATTCTGATTCCAAAAAAAAGATTACTAATATCAATATTACTTTGCTATTGAAATTATTTTAAAATGTCTTAAATAAGTTATTAAGATTTCCCAAAATGTTACTTATATTCCATTGTACAAATAGTTTGAAGTGAATATTTTTTGGACATCTATAATATTAGAATATTTTCTCACCATCTTGACCATTATTTACCTAGTTTCAAAATTTATATGTTTCTAGGGTTATTTCCAACAGAATGTTATTTCAAAAAGTTTTGTAATTGTTTTTTAATTGATATTCAATCTGGAAAATTTATTTTCCTCAAGATGTTTTATGGATATTTTAGAAGAATTTCCATTTATAAACACCAACATATTTAAATATTTCATAAGCACCACTATGTATATTTTGTATTGATACTATCTTTATTAATTAACATGGTGTATTAGTATTATTTCAAGGATATTATCATAAAACCCATTTAATTTTCATAGTTTAATCCATTTATTAAAGGAATAATTATTGTTTATTTGAGTTTTAAAATGATATTAATGATCTATTTAATTTATTATATTATTTTCATTAAAAAAAATTATGATGATGGGAACTTCTTTTATAATATATGTCTTGTGATTTTAATATCTATCTCCAATGAAATTGGTAAAGGGTAATTGTTAACAAATTAGGATTCTAAAAAGAATTTATGGGGATATATTATGGTGGATATTAAAAATATGGTAGATAGTAAATTTATTTTATTTTGTCACAGAAGAATATCGAAATATTCAAATATTATTATTCAATTTATTTCCATGATGGTTATTTCAGTTGTAACTATGATGGTTACTACATGAATAACGTTTATGGTTATTCGCTAAATATGTGTTGTATGAAAATAATCCACTATGAAACCAACTTGTTTTATATATGATTTGTATATGTTTTTCTAAATAACTTGTTATTTTATAAGGATATATAATGAGTTTATATTAGATCAAAAGTCTTTTTTAACAACTTATAATTGAATTACATGGTTTTTAATGATTCCATGGATCTATATATACATCACATGTCTCCTGATTGTTGATTCAAATAACTATTTCTGTTATTAATGTTATATGACACTATTATTGATGTGGGTATTTATGGGTATAAAATCTATGTTTCATGCTCATATAATATGATTATGTCATTATATCCTTATTAAAATATTACTCAAAATTGTATAATTCAATTTGTCCAGAACCCCTCCCCACAAAGTGTACCCCTCCCAGGCCGGCAATGTGAGAAGGGAGATAATGACCCCCGAGTCCCGCCTCCCATAGGCCCCGGGGTGGCGACTAGCACCGAGGGTATAATAAACACACAAATTAGAGGAATTACCCTCTAAGAGAACACATGCGGAAGAGATAGATAATATAGACACCAACCAACTCCCACTCAGAACTGAAATATAATAGAAACCCATGTTCATATATGAAATTCCATGATAAAGTACTACAACTAAAAGGGAAAACTACCAGTACCCAAACGAAAGTAAAAAGGTAGTGACCACAAGCCTGAAAAGCTCCTCTAACCACAAGCTAGTAGTAACCGGATTGATCTCCAACCTGCTCTAAGTGACCTGGGAAAAAAATAGTTTATATATACGTATGGTGAGAATATCAGTATACTCAGTAGGATCCTCCCCGAATCCTCTCGTGAAAAAGTAAATAAAGAATGCTAAAGCACAGTGAACAACAAGTGAAACTAACTCCTCACCTAAACAGGTATACTATTTTCCCAACCTCACCACAGCTACTCTAACCAAGAAACACATACAAGAATGTAGCATATAGAAAATAATATCAAGGGTACCCCACTACTACTTCCCACTGGTTTCCCGCTTTTCCCCAATGACATACATCCTGTTCAACTCTCCAAAGGCAATACCATATAAACCTGGGCTAAGCTCCACAATCTGCATCACGTGCACCACAAAGGCATTCCCATAGACACCTGGGGTAAGAACCACACCATCCTCACAACCAAAAGTAACCAGGTAGTTTCCGGGATCCACCACAGCTCGCCTAACGTGTATCATATGTCAGGTATTTTACCTCATACCATTATATACCATACGCCACGTAAGGATCCTCAAGACATTACAGCCTATACACGTTACACCTATAGTAGTACATAGGATACTATATCCAGAATATATGGGTGTGAATAACCACAAGCCATTACAGCCCTCTACACACATATATGGGGAAAACTAACCGTTGTGCCTAATTGCACTTATATCTACCAAGAGAATAGAGCAGTGTCAAAGGGGGTAGTCATCCATTCATCCTCACATTGAAATATTTTGAAAAACACCCCCTAGGGATCAGAATCCTCGGGGTGCCAGTTTCCCTTACTGATAGGGTGGAGTAGCGTATAGAAACACAGAAAGTACAAAATATATTATAACTCACAACCACACTATCGGCATAACCTAGTATTAGACATAGCTGAAGCTAACGTATCTTGTACTCCGGGCTCCCACTTCTAATACTAGGTATCATATAATCACCCAACCATTTAAAGGGATTTATTAGATTAATTCATTCCCTTTTTATCAATTCCACTATACATTAATTAATTCTTCAAACATTAATTAACCATGAACAATTCCACATTAAATTCCAATAACATCACATCCAAAAACCATTGTCCCTTCAAAATTTCTCAACCTCATCATTATGTTTCAACAAACTACAACCCCATGGGATAACATAATTTATTCAAACATTCATTATAGAATTACTTTCCTAATTTCCTAGGAATTCTAGAAAAGCATCCTATTCTACTAAACACAAGGGGATGAACACGATGAGTAGATGTACTACTCGTCGAGTCTTTGCAGCCTATAGCAAGAGCATAAACCCATTCTCCCTTGAGAAGCTAGACCTGGAAAGCACGTGGCATACCCGCGTGTCCTCATATATTTCATAGGATGGGTAAGCAAGACCATCTGCCTTGAGAATTGGAGAAAAGTAAAGTAGATAAACAACCGAACAAAGCACCAAGAATCCAAAAATCACATCCATCCCATTCCATCATCCCTGGGGTCCTCCCTGACACCCACATGCATAAACTGATGCATATCACCATTCTAGGCATCATCCGCTACAACAACCACAAGGCCTCCATGCCCCCACATCACAATATCCATCCAGGATCACATCACAACACAAGCAGCAGGAAAGTAAACATCACCTCAATTTGGGCTCTTGGCCCTTTAACAAGGCATCCAGCCTTCAAACATCATGAACAAATAGATTTCAGGTTTACCAACCAACTGAATTAAACACATCATCGACATCGAATTGATTAACATCAATTTGGATCAACAACCACAACAATAAAAACCAAATTCGTTTACATTCCTAGATATCTTTATCCAATTAATTATCAATTAATTCAGGCTTTATGTTCTTTATAAATTTCATCAAGAGCAACATGCTTAGAAGCAAGGCATAGATATCACACTATCTTGAAAACCAAGAGGTGAACCGTTATCACGGTTCAAGGCAACAACATGCGATCAAACCAATTCATTTAATCAGTTTCAATTATTTTATTAGGTCAATTTCATTGTGATCCAAATGGATAAATCATGCTAACACTACGATTTAACATATACAATTAGAGAAGCCACAAATCCCATATCTCAACGGTTTTGACGGAACCCACAACGGTCGAAGAATGCCCAAGAATACCGGGTTGATTCAGCAAGGATCCTCCCTAGATCTCTTCTCCTAACACAACCAAGACCAAAGCTCATCATCAACTACATCACCCACATATATATATTCATAACAGGCATAGATATAGGATCTCGAGAGAAGTGGAAGATTATATATAGGTAGATCTATGAAACCAAAAAAAAAGGATCACATACCTCGGGAAACATGCTTGTATTCGTGAAGAGAAGCCTCCAGATCGCCTCCAAAATGATTAGGAGAGGTCCTTACACCTCCAAGGAAGGGTAATCACGAGTTATGGCCACTTAGAGGCTTAAACGAACCAATTAGAAGAAATAGAGTTCAGATCCACAATTTTAGGAACTAACTTTAAGTGCCCACATGGTTAGTCGGCACGGTTTAACAAATTGTACGCTAATCGTTTTTTAGCTTCTGCCTCTCCAAACACTCCTCGCATGGTTAGGCCCCACGGTTAGACAAACCATGCATTAAACATGCATTAGCCCCTACCTCCAAAACCAACATTGCACGGTTTGGCTGCACGGTTTAGGAAGATCGTGTGCCTCCCGTGCGAAGGCTACTGCCACCAACACCAACCTCACACGGTTTGGCCGCACGGCTTGACAAACCATGTGCCACCCGTGCGAAGGCCATAAACATTTAACATTCCTTAAAAGTCCACCCAAATACACACCAAGTCACCTTGACCTCTCGATACACCTCCAACACCACCTTTTCAAAATGGAATGGACCGGTGTGGTCCAAGCCATTACATCAGATACCTCTCAAAACATTCTCGTCCTTGAGAATCCAAAACTCACCTAAAGAGAAAATGAAGTAGGGTCTGAACAACCACCCAACGCGATACCTCTCAAAAGAGAGCAACCAACCAAAGCAACAAAGGGTGCCATCTCAAAAACATGAATGGTTCGCAACCACATAAGTTACAATGATACATGAAAATAGGTAAACATCAAAAAACTATGGGTACTGAGCACGTAGCTTTGACTAATGTTCCCTAGTACTCTCCCCCAAGCCACAATGTTGCCACAAGACACGAACTAATGGGATAGAACGCCCATGCAACACCTTCTCCTTGTCCTCTTGGATATCCATAGGTCGGTCATCAATGTTTGCATCATCATCGACATCGATCTCTCCCCAATCGATGACGTGAAAGTTTTCATAAAGATAACGACGGAGTTGTGATACATGGAAAACATCATGTATCTAACTCATCTGAGAGGGAAGTGCTACTCGGTACACCACTGCTCCAAGACGATCTAACACCTCGAAAGGCCGAACAAACTGGGGAGAATTCTTACTTCGACGACCAAACCTTCCCTACCTATGATGGGCAGTCACATTAAGAAACACATGATCCCCAACATTGATCTCTAAGGGTCTCTTTCTTTGATCGTCATATGATTTCTAACAATATTGATATGTCTTCATCCTCTCACGAATCACCTGAACCATCTTTGTTGTATTCTTCACTACTTTCATTTTGTGAATTGCTGACTCTCTGACCCCAGTACAACACAATAGAGAACGGCAAGGCCGACCATACAAGGCTTCAAATGACGTTATACCAATGGTGTAGTGAAAACTATTATTATAGTCGAACTCCACCAAGGTTAAGTGCCTCATCAATGATCCTCCAAAATCATGAAAAAAAGAACTTAACATGTCTTCAAGATTCTAGATGGTTCACTCCGTCTGACCATCCATTTGAGGATGAAAAGCAGTGCTAAGGCATATTTGAGAACCAAAACCATGTTGGAGTCATCTATACACCCTGGAGGTAAAACAATGATCTCGTTCAAAAATGATCATCCTTGGGACTCCATGAAGTCTCACCACCTCCTCTAGATACTGCCTTGAAAAAAGATCCACTGATCTTGACTCCTTGATTGCTATAAAGTGGGATGATTTCGTTAAATGATCCACTACCACCCAAATATCATCATAACATCCTAGATCGCGAGTTTAACCAGTAACAAAGTACATTGAGATATCCTCCCACTTCCACTGAGGAATATCTAATGGCTGGAGAAGACCAACTGGAACACGGTGTTTGTCCTTCACCTTCAGGCAGACTAAACATCGAGACACAAACTCTACAACTGCACGCTTCAGCCCAGGCCACCTAAACCGACTCCTCAAGGATCGGTACATCTTTGTCACACCAGGATGCACTGCTAAAGGAGAACCCCGTAACTCTTAGAGGACAATCTCGCGCATCTCCATGGGAACAAAAATCCTTCCATGATACAAAAATCTGTGTTGTTTGTCCACAAACAAACAATCAGGGGGTTCACCAAAAACAACTCGGTCTCTCCAGAACTCCCCCTCAAGATCCCAAAATTTGGACCCTTCCACCTTCTGCACCATGGTATACTGCATCGTCATCTGAAAAAAATAACCTATACCCCCTACTTTTCCAATATCAAGATGTAATGTTGACAGTTCTTTCATTACTCTCCATGAATCACCATATTCACACACAGAATCACTACATGACTTTCGACTCAGTGCATCAGTCACAATATTCCCTTTTCCATGTTTATATGATATTTTGAAGTTGAATTCCTGTAATAATTCAATCCACTAACTTTGTCTTAAGTTCAAGTCACACTGGAAGAAAACATGCATAAAATTATTATGATTAGTGAAAACCACAAAGCATTCACCAATGAGGTAATGTCTCCACAAATTCAGAGAAAACACCATGGATACCAAATCAAGATCATGGGTGGCATAGTTAAGTTCATGGGGACGCAACTGTTGAGACCTGTAAGAAATGACTGAACTCTATTGCATAAGAAAATAGCCTAACCCTAGATGTGAAGTATCATAGAAAATATCAAACTGAACTCCTTCAGCTGGAAGAAAAATGACTGAAGCACTTACTAACTTCTCCTTTAGATACTCAAAAGCTTCCTGACACTGATCAGTCCATATGAAAGCCTGATCATTCATGGTCAAAGATGTCAGAGGAGTCACAAACCATGAGAAATTGGCTATGATCCTCCTATATTAGCCTTGAAGACCAAGGAAACTTCACACCACTAACACTATCATGGGGGCTTCCCAAGACACAACTACTTCAATCTTCAATGGATCCACATCTACTCCTTGTTGGGACACAACATGCCCCAAGAAGCGGACTTCTCGAGCCCAAAAATCACACTTTGAAAACTTCCCAAACAACTGATGTTGTCAAAGGACACCAAAAATGGCTCATAGAAGCTCTGCATGCTCCTCTTCAGATGTGGAGTTCACAAAGATGTCTTCAATGAAAACTACCATGAACGTGTCTAGAAATTCACGGAAAACAGCATTCATCAAACCCATGAACACTTCTAGAGCATTCGTCACACCAAATGACACTACAACAAACTCATTATGGAAATGATGACAATGGAAAGCAGTCTTCGGGATATCCTCATCCTTCACACAAATCTGTTGATACCTCGACCGCAAGTCAATCTTTGAGAAAAAACGTTCACCATTTATTTGATCGAAAAAATCATAAATCTGTGGAAAAGGATAGCAATTATTTATTGTCACTTTGTTTAAGAGACTATAATCAACACAAAACCGCAAACTTCCATCGGCCATCTTCACGAACAGAACTGGTGCACCACATGAGGACACACTTGCTCGAACAAAACTGCATTGCAATAGACCATCAATCTGTATACGCACCTCTCGTAACTCATAAGGGGCCATCCAATATAGATATATAGATATAGGAGACGCTCCTAGCTGTAGCTCGATCCCAAACTCAATCTCCCATCGAGGGGGTAATGCTACAACCTCCTCTGGAAAGACATCAGGGTACTTTTGTATGACCCTAGGAAATGCCAACTGCCGAACCTCTGAAGAACTCATCATCATCTCAACTGCCATGGACGATAAGAATGGTACATGCCTATGACCCATCTGAGGATTTCGCTCAACAACAAACACCACTTGGTCTCCATCCTCACCATGGAAAATGACCTTCTTCCTGTAGCAATCCATGATAGCCTGCACCAAATACAAACAATCTATGTCGAGGATGACATCGTATGGTTGTCTTCATAAACATATGAAATCTCCCCAAAAGTGATGTTTCCCCAAAACTAGCTCATAGTCTCTACATACATCAAACAAGTCAGCTTGACTTCCAACCAGCGTAGTCAACGGCAAGCGCACTGGAAGCCTCTCTACCTCAAGTCCCAATGCATGGACAATGGTAGGTGTTATGAAGGAGTGTGTCACTCCTGAATCAAACAAGGAATACAACAAGGTAGAAAACAAGAAAAGGGTACCTTGAACGACATATGGCTCATATGTTTCTTGCAACACTAGAGGATGAACCTTACCACGACCTCCTCTATAGCATATCTGACCCTGATGAAGACAACCACCACGACCCAGATCTGCTCTCTCAGGACGGGGAGCATCATGGGGATGCCCTCTGCCTACCCCATCTTCCCTCTAGTGATCTATAGCTAGTGAAACTAGCTGCTGCTGCCTCAGATGGAACTACCTCAAAGGAGTAACCTGGATCATAGCACCCGGTGCACGATGACTGCTCTGAAAGGTCGGGCCCTCCCACTGCTGATGGCCACGACCACCACAAGAAATTCAAGTGCATGATCCCTTGGAATAGGCTTGAGAGTTTCTGCCTCCAGGGAAACTAGATATAACGGGATGGGACCTACCCCAAACTAAACGTAAACTCTTATGCCCTAAAAACTGGGAACCCCAGACCGTAGCTCTGTTTCTTGAGGAATCATGATGATTCCCCTCTCGTGATGATCTGGTCCTAGCCAAAGTCCTCTTGACAACCTCTTCCCTCACTAGCACCTCAATATATGTCTTCAGTATAAATGGGGTGACCTGGCGCTCAATCTATGGACGCAAAGCCTCCTCGAAATGCCTCTCCCTGTACTCCTCATCTAGTTATAGGTCTGAAGCATATCACAAATGGCTCCTGAAACATATTCCAAAATCTCTAACACTGGAGCTCCACTGTCGAAGGGTAAGAATCTCCTGGGGACTGGATTCCTTCGCAGTCGTGGAAAGTAACTCGACTCGGAACTTGTCTCAGATCTTCTCCCAGTAGATCGCTGACTCCTCACGATCCCTTAAGAACAATAACCACTACTACCTTGCTGCTCCATGCAGCATCATCACAACCATGGACATAGAGTGATCCTTCTGAGCAAGGATCTAACTGAAGCCTATCTCGACCTCCTCCAAGCAGTCTTCCATGACTGT
Organism: Viscum album; assembly: GCA_963277665.1. Taxonomy (NCBI): domain Eukaryota; kingdom Viridiplantae; phylum Streptophyta; class Magnoliopsida; order Santalales; family Viscaceae; genus Viscum; species Viscum album. Next base: position 553,833,233 of record OY728123.1, read on the forward strand.
ATCTGAAATGAAGCCCTCATACTTCTGCAGAATCTAGTGCTGAAACCCTCAGAGTGTCTTCCTCCAAGTGTCTTCGTCATCAACCTCAACCCTACGGTGATATCCTGGAACAACCTTTTGTACTTTTTCTCCGCAAGCCTGATGAGGACGTCGACCTGGAGCCATACTTGTAAAATAAAAATCACTTAGAGCTCCTAATCCTAGAATCTGGAAGACACATCATTAATTAATTAATCGTTTTCTTTTATTCGTTTTATGTTAACTTATCCCAAGGTGAACCAATTCAAACAAAGACAAAAATAATAATGATTCGTCATCATTTCCTAGGTCTCTACCCTACAACAAGTATCACCTTGTTTAGTAGCAATTGTAAACATAATGGTCTGTACATCAGATCATAGGGGTCCCTAAACGCCTATTTTTTAGCCGGTGTCCAGTGTTTACAACACTTGATAAGCATGAATGACACTGTTTCCCTACCAACCCATGCAACCTCACATGTGCCTAACTCCAAAATCCATCATATCCCTCAACTAGACCTCTGATACCACTCTGTCATGACCCCATCCCCACAAAGTGTACCCCTCTTGGGCTGAAAATGTGAGAGTATAGATAATGGCCCCCGAGCCCCACCTCATGTAGGCCCCACGTTTGCGACTAGCACAGAGGGTATAGTAAACACACAAATGGGAGGCATTACCTTTTAAGAGAACACATGCAGAAGAGAGAGATAAGATAGACACCAACCGAATCCAAATCAGAACTGAAATATAATAGAAAATCAAGAACATATATGAAATTCCATGAAAAAGTACTACAACTGAAAGGGAAAACTACAAGTACCCAAAAGAAAGTAAAAAGGCAATGACCACAAGCCCGAACAGCTCCTCCAACCACAAGCTAGTAGTAAACATCTTGATCTCCAACCTACTCCATGTGACCTAAAAAACAGTGTTTATGTACATAGGGTGAGTATAACAATTTACTCAGTAGGATCCTCCCCAAAGCCTCTCATGAAAAAGTAAAGAAAGCATGCTAAAGCACAGTGAACAACAAGGGAATCTAACTCGTCACCTAAACAAGTATACTAGGTTCCCAACCTCACCAAGGATACTCTCACCATGTAATGCATACAAGAGTGTAGCATATAGAAATGAATATCAAGGGTACCCCGCTAGTACTTCCCCATTGGTTTTCCACTTTTCCCCAATGAAATACGTCATGTGCATCTCTCTCCAAAGGCTTGCCTGTATACACCTGGGCTATGCTCCACAATCTGCACCACGTGCACCACAAAGGCTTTCCCCCAGATACCTCGGCTAAGCACCACACCATACTCATATCCAAAAGTAACCAAGTAGTTTCCAAGAGCCACCACAGCTCGCATAACATGTATCATACGTCGGGTGTTATACCTCAAGCCATTACAGCCCATACGCCGAGTAAGGATCCTCAAGCCATCACAGCCTATACATGTTACACCTATAGTAGACCATAGGCTACTATATCTAGAATATATGTGTGTGAATAACCACAAGACATTACATCCCTCTACACACATATATGTGGAAAACTAACTGTTGTTACCAATGGCACTAGTATCTACCAAGAGAGTAGAGGAGGGTCAAAGGGGGTAGTCAGCCATTCACCCTCCCATCAGAATATTGTGGAAAACACCCCCAGGGTTCAGAATCCCCGGGGTGCAAGTTTCCCTTACTGACAGGGTGGAGTAGCATATAGAAACAAGAAAAGTACAGAATATATTATAACTCACAACCACACTACGGTAATATCCTAGTATTAGACACAACTACATCTAATGCCACTTGGACTTCGAGCTGCCTCTTCTAAGACATGGTATCCTATAAGCACAAAACCATATAAAGGTCTTTATTAGATTAATTCATTACCTTTTCATCAATTCCACTTTATGTTAATTAATTCTTCAAACATTAATTAACAATGAACAAGTCCACATTAAATTCCATTAACATCACATCCAAAAACCATTGTCCCGTTAAAAGTTATCAACCTAATAATTAATATTCAAAAAACTCCAACCCCATTGGTTAACAGAATTTATTCAAACATTCATTACAGAATTACTTTCCCAAATTCCCAGGCTTTCTAGAAAAGCATCTTATTCTACTAAACACAAGGGGCTCAACACGATGAGTAGATATACTACCCGTCGAGTATTTGCTGCCTATAGTAAGAGCATAGACCCATTATCCCTTGAGAGTCTAAACACGGAATGCATGTGGCATACCCCGTGTTTCTTTGCCTCTTTCATAATATTGGTAAGAATGACTAGCTTCCTTGAGCAGTGGGGAAAAATAAAGCAGATAAACACCCAAACAAAGAACCAAGCATCCACCAATCAAATCCATCCCATTCCATCGTCTCTAGTGTCCTCTCAGACACCCACATGCAGAAACCGATGCATCTCACCACTCCATCATCCATGGTGTCCTCCCTGACACCGACATGCATAAACTGATGCATCTCTCCACTCTAGGATTCATCTGTTGCCACAACCACAAGGCCTCCATGCCCCCACATCACAACATCCATATAGAATCACATCACATCACAAGAAGTAGGAAAGTAAACATCATATCAATTTGGGCTCTTTGCCCTTTAACAAGGCATTCAGCCTTCAAACATCAAGCACCAACAGATTTCAGTTTTACCAACCAACTGAATTAAACACATCATCGACATCAAATTGATTAACATCAATTTGGATCAACAACCACAACAACAACAATCAAATTTGTTTACATTCCTCTTTATCTTTAACCAATTAATTATCAATTAATTCCAGCTTTACATTATTTATCAATTTCATCAGGAGCAATATACTAACAAGCAAGGCATAGATATCACACTATCTAGAAAATCATGAGGCAAACCATTATCACGGTACAAAGCAATGTCATGCGATCAAACCAATTATTTTAATCCAGTTCATGTTTTTAATTAGGTCAATTTCATTATGATCCAAAGGGATAAATCATTCTAACTCTACGATTGCACATAAACAATTAGAGAATCCACAAATCCCCTACCTAAACGGTTTTGACGGAACCCACAATGGTTGAAGAACGCCCAATATGACCATGCCGATTCACCATGGATCATCCCTAGATCTCATCTCCTAACACAACCAAGCCCAAAGCTCATCATAAACGAAATCCACACACTTAGATCTACCCATAACGAGCATAGATCTAAGATCCCAATAGAATAGGAGGAGTAGATCTAGGTAGATCTAAGAATCCAAAAAAAGAATCACAGACCTCTTGAAACTGGCTTCGATTCACGATGAGAAGCCTCCAGATCATCTCCAAAACACATTGGAGAGGTTATTCCACCTCCAAGGAAGGGTAATCTCGAGTTATGGACACATAGAGGCTTAAACGAACCATTTAAAGGCAAAAGTGTTCAGATCCACAATTATAGGATCTAAATTTAAGTGACTGCATAGTTAGTATGCACGGTTTCACAAACCGTGCACTAACCATGCATTATATTCTGCCTCGCAAAACACTCCTCGCACGGTTTGGCTGCATGGTTTCGGAAAACCGTGTGCCTCCCGTGTGAATGGTACTGCCTCCAACACCAACCTCTCACGGTTTGACCGCATAGTTTGACAAATCATGCGCATCCCGTGTGAAGGCCATAACCCTTTAACTTTCTGTAAAATTCCACCCAAATGCACACCAAGTCACCTTGACCTCCCATAACACCTCCAACACCACATTTTCACAATAGAATGGACCAGAGAGGTCCGGGCCATTATACAGTTAGTATTTCTTATGTTTACCCATACTGAGTATTACATTTATCCATAACTATGTTTCCTCTTCCCATTTTTATAAATATTTTTTTTAATTAATGTTTTAAAATGTTTCATACGTGAGGATGTTTATGGGAGATATTGAATATGTCACATGGAATATGAAAATATGGGTATAATGGTGTATGATATTGATATTTATGGGATAGTTATACATGAACCGAAGTGGTTAATAATTTTTCCAAATTTCAGAAATATGTAAACCATAGTTGTCCTTGTGTGGGTACGTAATACAATATTACATTTCTATTCTGTATGTTCTGGATTGCAAAAATTTGGTCACATTTATTATTATCAATTCTGTGAATGTAATGTTTATTGTTTTACCATAGGATATGGGAGTGAATGTTCAGGGTTTTTACATAAATTCTTAACAACCCATTTAACTAGAACTTTATTTTCTAATGATTCTAGAATAGAACTCATAATATTTATAATTAGGATAAAACTATGAAATATTTTATTCATAATATCATATTTGCTCATAGAATTTCTTCAGATTCAGCCCTATGAATAAAAATTGGAGTTATTTATTATTTATGAATTTTATAATGAGTGACTTGAATATATTCAAGATATCTTTTATAGTTATATAAGAATATTTGGTTGATAACATATTTCTTCTAGTTGCACAATTTAAATTTTTTATTTGCCTTGTTGTTTAAATAAGAATAGAAATGTTTACAATTCTAGGTCTCTAGCACAATTTATGTTATCATGAATGGTTTTACTATAATTTTCCAATGATTACTCAAATATTTCTTAAGGTAATATTTATTCATTTCTTTATAATTCACATATTTTATATAATAAAAAAATGCTCATTGTGGTATCTAACCAACTCATGAACATGTTTTAATAATTATAAAAGTATCTCCAAAGGGTTTTTATAAAAAATATTAGAAATTAGATTCATTATATGTACATAATATATTTAAAAAATAATCTAAACTGATCAAGATCCCCAAATGGTTGTGATTTGATTCTCATTTAAAGTCCAAACATGAGAATTTATGAATGGTTAACCAGGGAATGAGGTGGTGGGGAAGTAATTGAACTATTAATAAAATATAAAAATATTGTCATATTAATAATAAATATTATGTATGAATTAAAATATGAAATTTTTTTATAGTAGTTTAGATTAATGTGATCCAATGTTTATAATCAAAACTGTAATCCTAGTAGTATGCAACCCATTATAAATGTTGCATGACATGTTGATGATATTTAAAATCCGTTATAAATAATAATTTCAAACATTGAATCACTACCAAAATTACCATACCATTTTCTACATGGAGGCGCATATTTAAAAAATCATACTTATTTTCACCTAGTGAAAAAAATCCAAACAATTGATTCCATTTTCTACAAGGACAACAACCCATGTTGTATCTATTGTTAGTATAACATTACATGAAGAACTAACATTTTAATGAAAATTTAAAAAAATGACATAGAATGTATAGTGAAATACATTATAATACAAATTTTTAATAAAATAATTATACTTATAATTATTTAGGAAACCAATGTTATTTTTTAGAATTGAAATATAATTCATTGACGTCCACCAAAATATAATAACAATATTTTTAATCAAAATATGTGTAAAATAAAAATCACCAATGTATTTTTTAATTTTTTTTCTATTTATACACACATTCATTATAAATATTCATCATGTAGACAAACAAATAGAACCAATGATTTCATGAATCTGAATTGTAGAATGTCATTTCTCATGGAACCCCCCATTTCACCATCAATGATAAAAATTATTATTTATAAATCAATGAAGCATAAATAATATATAAAAATAAATAAATTTATATATATAAATCTCTATAATATTAAATGAATAAATATTTAATACATGATAAAATATTATAATGTTAATTAATATTCTATTACATTGAATACACTCTAAAATCATGAGAGATATATGGTTTATATAACATCACCAAAATATAGTTTCATAATATCTGGATACAAGTTATTAATATATCAACCCACATAATAATAAATTTATTTCTTCCATTCTACAAAGTCATAGATCCAAAAATAGATTTCATGATTATTCCTAAATAATCATATTCAATATATAGAACAAAAAAATAATAAAGATGATATTTTTGGTAGTCTTCATTCCCATTTTAGAAATATCTTCTAATAATTTTTGACATTATAAAACACTAGTTCTTTATATAGGTTCCTTATAATACAATGAATGCCAAATAATAGATCTAAATTTCTCTAAGGTATACATATAATGTTAGAGAATAAAATATGATAGCTCAGAAAAATAATCTCAATGTTGTAAAAAGGAATATATGTGAATAAAAGAATAATATGATTATTATGTGCCATGAATGAAATGAATAGAACTATTAATAACATTAGGTTAAAAAAATAAATTATTGTTGATAAATTATTACATTACCTACTGTGAAAATATATGAATGAACATCCAATTAATTAATCACAATATTATATTTTGATATCCAGTAAATGGATGGACTGTTAGTTCAGATGGATTTTCCTATGTAGGATGGAAAAAACCACCCTGTGATCACATTTATGACTAAAACTAAATTTGATAAACACTTGGTAGTTGATAATACCTTCTATAATACGAAATAAAGTATCATATATCACAATTATGGTAAATGATCTTACATCCACCAATGGTTAATGAGATATCATCGATCACAACCTAGGTAATTGATTATAACCTCTTAGTAACAAATGATATATCAGCTATCTCAATAAAGGTGGATTAATAATAAAATATTATTTGTGAAAATGATATTTACTATCTCAAAATGGTTGGGAAATTATATAGTTATTACAGTGAACATGGTATTAAAAATTATATATATGTTAAGAAGTTAGACATCATGAATATATATTATAGATTTCAATAACTATAGGCACGATTATGAACTGAACACAACAAATAACATACTCACCATTTCAATACAAAAGCATTTCAACATCATGGTTGTGAACCATTTATCACACAGTTAAAATCAATGTATTTATAATAACCACAATCATATGAAACTAACCACATAACCATATCCCTTAGGGAATGATCCATCACACATAAAGAATTTATTTCATAACATATCTTTATAACATTAGTTTCCAATAATAAATTAATTTAATAATGTTCTCATGAAAACCAGTATAATTGGTAGTCTCTTACAACCCATTATTATACTATAATACTTGGTAAAAACAACATTATTGATGCAAAATTATAGTTTGAAACTCATAATTTACAATATCTTGTTTTTTATTTAGACCCATCATTGATAAAAATTATTCAATATTATAACTATAGTTAATTATTAAAATTCATCTTCAAACACAATTATGCAATGAAAATAAACTCATTTCCATGTCACATGAAACCTATCATATGTTGACTTAATACTACACCTTTTCACTAACATATACTATCAGGGAACATCAAAGGAAAACATATCTCTATGCAGTTTATATATATGATACATTTTTACTAGAACTCTTGTCCACACTAAAATGATAACATTTATATCATGAATGTTACCTATTCATAATTGAACCAATAATATTTCAATAAAAAATGAATGATTTTATAATGATACGGGTGGCTTAAACCATAGGATAGATTTCTCTTGAAATTGTGTAAAAATATGGGAAGTTAACTTAAAAGAGGTTTTCTTATCAAAATGTTCTAAGGAGTGAATCTTTTAAAAACATTTATATGATCAAAAGAGTGTGATGAAAGTGTATTTATAAATATATTCTTTAAAACTAAAAATAATTTAGAATATTCACATAAATAGATAAGATAACTCCATATTTATATAAACAAAGATATGGCACCCTGAATGAACAAATGAGGTTCGGGTAGAATTTGTTACAGTTTATCGGCATGGTTTTAGGAGATCTTAAGAGATATTGAAGATAGAGAAAAGGAGAATCTAATCCCACATAAATCATGGCGTTAGTATGGGGTAGGTGAAAAATCATACCCCATCATTTGGTGTTACACATAAAAAGGCATATCATAGAGGAATATCTTGAGTATGACTGAAATGGAGGTGATCTCTCAACTTAAATCTGTTAGTGTTCCCCAATTGTTATTAATAACATGAATAAAGAAATTATAATTATTATTTAATAATTACAGACCCTCATATATATTTAATTAGATTAGTATAATCATTTTATGTTCATTATAACTATATTGATTGGTTATACGGTTCAATTTCATTGTCTGGGGTTGTTTGTTTACTTGGTTTTAATGGCTGGTTCGCTTATATTCATGTTTATATAAACATTTAAGATTATAGTGGTTGTCTATAATTGATGTTATATGATATTAGTGAACATACAGTGATTACATGGTTTCAAATTTAATTTAGTTACATATAGTGAAGTTGCATTATTATATAAAACCATATTGATAACCATTTTTCTTAATCGGGCGGATTTTATTACAAAGAACATGATTTTGCTTTATAAATTAATAACATTTGTAAAAAATGATTACAGAACCAACCTATGATATATTACCTATATAATAATCAATATCAACCATAACATAAATGGTTTCATGACCAAAATTAATTATAATAATAGAAATTGATAAACAATCGTCCTTGAATGTTCTAAATTAGAACATCTCAACCGGTGCGTTCATTTCTTTCAAATAAAAGGTGTTGAAAAAAGAGAAGGTAATAAAATATTCCATTATCAGAAAAAATTCCAATCAAATTATTTTACTAGAGTTATCATACTATTTTGGTGAAGCGAGGTGAGGTATGAAATAAAAAGAAATGAACTTAAAAAACGAAGGAATCGAAAAAAGGAATTTACCTCTTGAGACTCTCTCCTTTGAGAAAATATTAAGGGGAGTGGTTTTGGTAATTTGAATAGGATAGTGGATTTTTGAAATGGGGTTGGAGATTAGGGAGTGATTTGGCAGAATATTGGAAAAGCAAAAGGCTTTAGAGAACTGAAGAGAAGAGGTAGTTAATGGGGATTTTATTATGAGGGAGAGGAGGGTTTTCATAATTGTTTAATCATTAGTTTGTTATTTCTTAACAATAAAATGAATAAAAAATATTCCATGAACCAAAAAAGTAATAAATGCACATGAAATATTTATTTGGGAGCTTACATGACTTGTGATGTCAGGAATAGTGGGTTTTCACTATAGTGTATTTATACAATAAATTAATGTATTTTACTATTCACTAAAAATTCATGTATTTCAGAATAATTTCAAAAATTCACCCTAACCATTTTTTGACGTGTAGAATAAAAAAATGAACTCCATTTTTCAAAAATAATTTTATTATGTATGATTATTTTAATATTTAATTAAAATCATAATTTATTATCAAAACCCCATTCGAAAACATATATTTACTTATTCTAAAATATATGTATATCGTACTTTCAACGAGAATATTCTTTATATAATATCATATGTAAAGTTACTATTCATTAGGGTATATCCCTATTCATACGTGTCTTTTATTATTAATAAGGGTAGGTTACTATTCACCAAAAATTAGGTTTTTCTTATCAGACTCTAAATAACTTACTGATTGCAACCATGTATGTCAGATTTTCAAAAATCCAAACACAGAAATGAAAAACTTATGATTAATGGTTACATAGCACTTAATAGTTTATTATGTTGTTATTTAATGACATATTTATAAGAAAATAATTTCCTTTGAAAAACATCGGGTCATTACAATATATCTGTCTCAAACAACTCCAAGACATGCATATATAAAATAAAACCAAAACAATCTGAAATGAATGTTTCAAAATGTAACAGATACAAATGCTATATTCTCAAATGTAAAGACTAAAATAAAAGAACTATTTCAACACAAACATTGTCTCCAACACCCATTCTTTTAATTCCCATCAATGTCCCCATAGTCATCATAAAAAATAAAAACAATTTTATATATATATGGTGATCATACATGTATACTCAGTAAGAAAAACCAATGTATCTCATTCACAAGTGGATAATCGTACTAATTCACCCATGAGAATATAACCAAATGAACCAAATAATTTATACTATAAATCTGATATCTAACCAATGTACACTCACAGAATAACTCAATTCAAGTAAAGTAATATAATATGAAAATCGATGATAGGGTACCCTACACCACTTCCCATTGAATTTCCATTCTCACACCCTAATTAAAAACGTCTTTGTGCTCTCACATATTTAGAAAGGAACACATCACGACCTTCCAAAACACACCTGAGGCACACACCTCATCAAATCCCACCCCCACACCCCCAGGCCTTGTAACCCCATCTATTCATACCTGAAGACAAATGGTCTACAAACCACACCACATCCCAAAGACACATGTACACCACAACATATCTCATACCCAAAAACCCAACAAATCACAACATGAACGCACACACATAGTCCTAAAAATAAAAAAAATTGACTGAAGTGTCTTAGGACATCACCTCCTGGAAGTGGGACCATGGAAGAGCGAGGGTCAGCCATCAATCCTCTATTAAGATGTTTGGAAAGACACCCTCTTCCATAACAATTGGGGAGTTCGACACATATTTCTCAACCGAGGTGCGGTGTGTATATAAATCATATGGACCAAAAAGTATATATATAATTACCTAATATTCAACCAAACCTATAGGTTTTCAATCCCACAACCACCCCATGACACTATCAGCTCTTCTGCTACCTCTAAATTCCCAACCATTAAAATAGAAATAAACATAAATCATAAACCCATACAATTTATTTAACCTATTATCAATAAACACTACCTGTGAAACTATGAAGCACAAAATGAGTAACAACCACATAAACAACGGAGAAACCACACGATGAAGAAGGGCCATGGTAAAACAACCAACTGAACACAATTGGCCACACAAAAACTAGAATCCCTAGTATCCCTACTGCATACACACCACACGCATCATTTATTTCATAACCTATATTTGGTACCACTTCATAAAATTTTCATAAATTCCAAAATCAGTAATCCCCCAACCTAATACTCCATTACACCACATGCACCACCCCATACATGAAACACTCAACAACCATCACTAAATTAACTTCCCCATACACATAGATCAAAAAATATACCAATAGATTGATCCCATTATATTACCCTACACCCATAACTATGATTCCAACCATATCACCATACATCCCAATTGAATAAAAAGATATAAAATATGCACACACAATACACAACCACACAATACAAGGAAAAATGTATTCATATATAACACACTATTTCTTTCGTTCATTTATGATAAATCTGGGATTATTAAAAAACACGTTTGATTTGAGGGAATACATTTAATTACATATACATGCCATTAATCATGATTTTATGTTTACTTCAGTTTTACATAGGGTTCAAAATAAGTGTTCATGATTTTGGTTCAGAAACTGAGACCACCAAAAGACATGATTTTTAGAAGGCATACATCCAACAAAACTCAAATTGTGGATCAATGATAATAGATAAAATAAAAACACATAATCATCATCTTACCCACCCCTAATTTATTATGAATTTAACAAATACCTTTGTGGTAACATGTACGAATATCATTATAAAATGTTAGATTATCATCAAAAAAATGGGATCTGATTGTAATCACAAAGGAATGTTATCTCACCCAAACTGCATGATCAAAAATATACATAAATACTATATAATCCATACATTGAGAAAAAAATGATCACCAACTCCTCATTGTGCATAAATAGAGGGTCACACAAGGAGTAGGATAATCCAAGAGAAACTGAATCCAATGGACACATCATAACACACGAATTATTCGAAAAGAAAGGATCCGGGAGCACCATTTGAAAAATGGAAATGCTTGGGTAAGGGAATATCTATGTTTAGAAGATCTAGAACCTATTTCAATCTAAGAAAGCAGTTTAAAGGGCCATCAATGTCATGACCTGTCCTCGGGTCCTACGTCGTGACTACCCCAAACCCTCCTTTCTTAAGCCAAGGGCTGTCATCTAGCACCAAATGTAACATCCCAAGTAAGTAATGAATAATAGATATTTTTATATATGTCTATTAATGATTAAGATAGTGTTATAGAGGCTTAAAATTAAAATAAATACAATCTTATGCATGGAATACAATAATATTCTTAAAAGATTGTTTTACTGCCTTTTGATGGAAAACCATTTTTGAATCTATCTTTTGACAATTTTATAAACTATTTTTGTCAAAATAAACTTATTCTTTATGATTGGGACATCAAAATTTACCTTGTGTGAATTTTTGGTATTTTTCTGACAATGTTCATTTTTTTAATGAATAGTGAAAAATACTGAATTTTACATCAAAACTACTTTTTAATCTAATTTATTTATATGATTAGATTATGTTTTGAATTGGTTTTGAAGTAAAATTAGAATATATGTTTACCATTTTATCCAATGGTGGTCATTGGAATAAATTTCAATTTGAAATTAGACTTAAACTGGTGTCAATCTTTTGATACTTATTGTTTTGTAAAAACACGCTTTTTACTCTGGAAGCGGGAATTAATTATTAAATTAATTAATGTGACTTATATGATTTTAATTTTGTAAAATAGACTTCATTTTTGAATTCGGAATATCAAATATAGATTAGGGTTAATTTTTGGTAATTTTCTGAAAAACATCAATTTTTGATGAATAGTGAAACCACTAAGTGGTAATCAAGCAAACTGATTTTTCAGTTAAATGAAAGTTTACCACTAATGTGTATTGAATTTTGAAAATCCGAAATACATGGTTTTCATTAAGAAGTAAAATGTGGTTCAATGAGATTAAAATAATTTTTTGGTGAATAGTAACTTATTAAGTTTTTAATCGCGATTAGTGGTAATTAGTGTAGTTTAAGGTAAAAATAATGCTTTAATAATATGAAATGACCTAGACACATGTCCCAACCTTATTGGTTGTGTCATGGCCGACCAAGAAAAGCCATGTGTCAACTTGGGGACCCCATGGAGACATTTTGGTTGGGAAATGACATAAATAACTTTTTATTTAATGTAAAAGTAAAAATGACACAATCATAATATGTTTCACGAAAACAATTTTTACATGGGGTTATAAAGATCAGATATTTGATTATAAATAGTCATTGGAAATAAAAAAAGATTTCCTACATCATAGTATTTGTTTTATGATTTTTAGACATTAAATAAATTAAATTATTTATGACATAATAATGATGCAGCGATGACATCATTATTTGACGATTTAAATAAAATGGAAAGACAATGTAAAATCTATGAACTAAACATGGCCAAAACCAATTGGATGAGTGGATTTTGAACCCTTATCACCTTATCCACGAATTATATCAATGTGGGACGTTTTGAAACCGAAAAAAATTTTCAAATAAAGTAATATTTCTTTACTTTCCAAAAGTGCCCCTCCTCTCCTCTTATAAAAGGCCCCCACCTCTACCTCATTTCACACACTCCTCAAGCATTTGGCTTGGCCAACCCCTGCCCATTTACTCTCTCCACATACCTCTCCTAATCCTAGAGTATTCCCTTTGGGTAGAATCCTTTCAAAGGAAGCCTTTAGGCTCAAATCAAAAGGAGTTACACTTTTAAAGGTAATTCATTCTCTCATGTTCATTTGTTTTATTTTTCTTCTCCAACCCCCTAAACTCTTTTTATTTACTTATTTTGTAACAACACCAGTATCTTAAATATACAAGGATGTTGTTATAAAATTTATTTGAGCTACACTCTCACACAACTACATCAAATAGTTAAAGAACATACGGTTTCCGTGGATGGCGAAATTCTGCCTCCCGAAATGATGATTGTTCAATACTCATTTAACACCATCAAAGGTGGCCATTATGATGTCACTATTTTTATATATGATATATAATATGTTTATGTTTTCCTTAAGCTTCTGTTTTTTTCATTTTGGGCATACCTTTATGGTTTCCATTATAGGTAAACACGATATCTTCATTTTAGGAAGTGCGGACTACCGCCCCCTGAAAGTGATTTGATTCGTTAATACCATATGTGGGATGTGTAAAGGATAAATTTAATGATCTTATATATGTTATTATAATGGAATTATAATATACTCTTATATCATTATGATTCCATTCCAGAAAATATGAAATAGAAATGGAAGTAGCGTTCATGCGTACGTACGGCTTACCGTCTCCATGAACGGTGCATTTCATTTCTTACCTCTAAATATGATGTAATATTATAAATACGTGTATATGATGAATATATATGATATATATGTTATCCAAATCATTAATATCATTCTGGATATAACGATCCTATGACCAAATTAACAACATGTAAGTGTAAGAAGTCTATTTTTGACTTAAGAACCAAATACCGAAAAAATGAACATTATTAACATAACTGATTACATGATGTTCATAACATGGTATAAAAGGAATAATGAACTTGAAAAAGATTCATAAGCAAGTAGAGATTAACTCAAGTTTATTATTCAGGAGATTAAAGAACGGTCGGGTCAAGTCGGATACGAGGTATGGGACTTCGTCTCAATCTCCTTTCATTGAGGCATATTTTATTTTATACACAACTTTCTTTTATACGGTGTATAAACCCCTTTGACTTTTACGTTTATTCAAAAGGAATATTTTTTATACGAAGCATTTACTAAACGACAAAAGGGAATGTTTTTGTCGTACGTATGCGGCGACAACGACTTCTCCGCCGTCGTGACCGTTATTTGAGTTTCGGCTTCCTCTACAAGCCATACCTTCTTTTTAAAAGAAAAATAAATACCATGTTTTACTTTTCTTTTATTTTGGTATTGAAAATGGTTTTCACAATGTGTTTGTATTGTATTGATATATTGTGATTGAAATGTGGAAATGTTATGTTTCCTTTATGCATGTTTTATGTGATACGATTATGTTATGGTTCTGGGGCATTATTATGAAGACGGGTGGTTCCGTGATAAACTAAGGGCGGGTGAGCCCGATATATCTCTCCAATGCATTGGGTAATGCGAAGGAGTGAAAAGTTAAGGTTTCTCCGAAGCGATTTAGGGAATATACTGTGATGGGTATTCCAAACGTAACCAAGTGGGTTACTCCCTACGTAAGAATGTTATAAATGCCTCAAGTTACCTTTATGTCTTATGATTTCTATGATTTATTCATGATTTTATGAGGTATGTTAAAGTGCCTATGTTTTATGGGTAAAGTATGATTTCATTCTTATATATATATGAACTCATGTTTCCTTTCCATGTTTTTTTATAACCCATACTGAGTTTTTATGCTCATCCCAAGTTTTTGAAATGTTTTTCACAGGTCAAGGGAAAGGTACATGATAAGATGATAGAGTCAAGGATGTGTCAAGAAATAATCCATGTTTTATTTTAAATATGTTTCCTTTGATGGGAATGAAGAATACTATCTTTATGTAACCACTTTGTTTATATGTGGAATGTAATGCAAGTTTTATGATCTAATTCTCAAAAACTCTAAACCCGAAAAGATCCTCAATGTGAAATCTTGTAATAACTCAAGATTAAGTAAGGTTTAAGGCTGGGGCCTTATAGTTGGTATCAAAGGTCGGTTTAGATAACTTTAGGAGTTAGAATTCTATTAAATGATTATCCAAAAATATTTTTTTTCTTCGAAATGATATATCATTTAAAGATTTCCATGTTGCTTCATCTAAGACATGTTTGTTCAGAATGGTTTTCCGCAGAGGAAACAGGGAAGCAGTGCTAGGAAGGCATACATAAGGAAATAACCTTCCGAATCAGCATCCAGAAATGGTCGGAATTGGAACTGAACAGTTTGTTGCAGTAATGGTGCAGATGACTCAAGCGATAAATGGCGGTGGTATCCATACACGAGATCAGCCAGACCAACCGCAGAGGAACATTTCAGTGGTGGAACATTTCATGAGGCAACATCCACCATCGTTCAGAAGATCATCTGACCCTGTGCTAGCTGAATGGTGGATTAAAGCACTGGAGAAGATTTTTGATGTCATGGGGTGTTCAGACAATCAAAAGGTTAGTCTTGCTATTTACCGTTTGGAGGGTTAAGCAGATCAGTGGTGGTCTATGGTTAAAAATATCAGGGACGCCGATGAGATTGATGCTCTCGAATGGGATGAATTCAAAGGTATGTTTCTTGAGAAGTATTTTCCTAAGGCTGTTCGACTTTGGATGGAAAAGCAATTCTTGTAATTGAGGCAAGAGGAAGACTCAGTGGTTGCCTATGAAAAAAGGTTCACTCAATTGGAAAGGTATGCTCCAAATTTTATCTGAGACCTTGATAGTAAAATCAATCGTTTTTACTCAGGATTAAAGCCAAAATATTGAAGGGCATTAGCTTCTCGTGAGTTTAAAAGTTATGAAAAGCTTGTTCGATGTGCTGAGAATGTGGAAATGGAGTTTGCCGATGACCAAGTTTTCTATAACAACCAGCAGAAGAAGAGACCGAGGTGGCAGGAGAAAGGTAAGAATTCTTCAAAAAAGTCTGATGGTAAGAGAACTAAGTTTCTAGTTTGTGATAAATGTGGAAAAAGGCATGCTGGGGAATGTCTTCTGAATTCTGGGAAGTGCTACCGATGTGGTAAGATGGGACATAAGGCTCGTGATTGCACTGAAAAGGATCAAGGTGAAGGTAAGAACAAATTTGATTTACAGTTAGTGAAATGTTATAAGTGCAATGAGATGGTTCACTATGCAAACGAGTGTCCGACAAGGATCTTGAGTGATGGGAAGCAGTTAGAATACAAGCAGAAAGGGGTGGTGAAATCCTTTGCAACTACTTCAGCAGATGTAGGGCCATCAAATGAAGTGGTATCAGGTACTTTGTTTGTTTTTTCAGATTATGCCAGTGTGTTGTTTGATTCGGGGTCTACACATTCTTTCATCTCTAAAACCTTTTCTAGTAAAATGGGAATACCATCTCAAGAAATGACTCCTGAACTTTTGGTAAAAACACCTGGGGGAAATGTCGAGGCAAAAAGAATTTATAAGAATCTTCCCATCCTTATCTGTGGAAAGAACCTACTTGCAAAACTTATTTTTCTACCTCTAGTAGAGTTTGATGTTATCCTGTGTATGGATTGGCTCTCTATTTACCATGTTAAGATTGACTGTAGAGCTAAAGAATTTTCTTTTCAGAAAGACTTTCAGTTTGTTTACAAGAATGAACCCTTACTTTTGATAACATATCAAGAGGCCGAGAAACTTGTAAAAGATGGAAATGAATGTTACCTTGCACACGTCGTTGAAAATAAAGGAGCTGTTCAGATTAATGATGTGCCAGTGGTAAATGAGTATCCTGATGTTTTTCCTGATGAGTTTCCTGGAATAATACCAAATCGGGAAGTTGAGTTTACTGTTGACTTAGTTCCTGATGCTAAGCCAATTTCAAAATCCCCTTATCGAATGGCACAAATTGAACTTTTAGAGTTGAAGGAGCAATTGAATGATTTATTAGAGAAAGGTTTCATTAGACCTAGCACATAACCATGGGGTGCTCCTATTTTATTTGTTAAAAAGAAATATGGTTCTATGAGACTTTGCATTGATTATAGAGCCTTGAATAATATCACTGTTAAGAACTAATATCCTTGGCCTCATATTGATGATTTGTTTGATCAGCTCCAGGGAGCTCAGTTTTTTTCAAAGATTGACATGAGATCAGGGTACCATCAGCTGAAGGTAAAGGAGGAAGATATTCCGAAGACCGCGTTCCGTACGAGATATAGCCATTATGAATTTGTAGTAATGCCTTTTGGGCTAACCAATGCACCTGCTGTATTCATGGACTTAATGAATAGAATTTTCCATGAGTTCTTGGATAAGTTTGGGGTGGTTTTCATTGATGATATTTTGGTGTTCTCTAAAAGTAAAGAGGAGCATGAAAAACATTAAAGGGTTATCTTGCAACCCTTAAAAGAAAAGAAACTGTATGGGAAATTCAGCAAGTGTGAGTTTTGGTTGCAACTAATTTCTTTCCTTGGTCACATTGTTTCTAAATATGGAATAACTGTTGATCCTGCAAAAACAAAAGTTGTGGAAGAATGGCCAAGACCCACAAATGTAACCGAGATTCGTAGCTTCCTTGGTTTGGCGGGCTATTACTGAAGGTTTGTTAGAAATTTTTCACGGTTATCTAGTCCAATGACTAAGCTAACTTGGAAGGGTGTTAAGTTTATCTGGACAAAAGAATGTGATGATTGTTTTCAGGAATTGAAAAGAAGATTGGTGAATGCTCCAGTTTTGGCACTACCTTCCAGTAATGGTGAGTTTTTTATATACAGTGATTCTTCATTGAAAGGACTTGGTTTCGTCCTAATGCAGAATGATCAGGTAATTGCTTATGCTTCACGACAGTTGAAAACTCATGAGGTAAATTACCCTACACATGATTTGGAATTAGCTGCTGTTGTTTTTGATTTAAAAATTTGGAGGCATCATTTGTATGGAGTAAAGTGTGAAATATATACCGATCACAAATGTTTAAAGTATATATTCACTCAGAAAGAGTTAAACATGAGACAAAGGAGATGGCTGGAATTAATCAAGGATTATGATTGTACAATTCATTACCATCCGGGAAAAGAAAATAAAGTGGCTGATGCTTTGAGTCGAAAAAGTAATGCTTCATTAACAATATTGCGGTTGGAACATGATCCTTTGGTTAAAGATTTGATGAACTTTGGCATATAAGTTGTTGGTGCAGGAAGTCCTTCTGTTTTTTTCAGGTATCAGTGAGATCATCTCTATCAGATAGAATCAAGCAAGCACAGAAGCAAGATAGTGAGTTTCAGAAAAGGGTAGAGCTGGTTCAGAAAGGTATGTTGCCTGAATTCAACATTGATAATGATTGTGTTTTGAGATTTGGGAAGAGATTATGTGTGCCTTGTGATTCACAGTTGAAGAGAGAGTTGTTATGTGAAGCTCATAGTTCTCTGTTTTCAGTTCATCCAGGCAGTACTAAGATGTATAGAGATTTGCGGGAGTATTACTGGTGGGATGGAATGAAAATAGATATTGCTAATTTTACTGTGAAGTGTTTGACTTGTCAGCAGGTTAAAGTAGAGCGGAAGTTACCGAAAGGGATGCTTCAGCCTTTACCAGTGCTAGAGTGGAAATGGGAGAATATATCCATGGACTTTGTTGTTGGATTACCGAAGACATCTCAAGGTAATAATGCAATCTGGGATATTATTGATCGCTTGACCAAATCTGCTCATTTCCTTGCTATACGAGATACTTTCTCTCTTGATCAACTTTCCCGTTTGTATCTTAAAGAGATAGTCAGGTTACATGGAATTCCTCTCTCCATTGTATCGGATCGTGATCCCAGGTTTACTTCTAACTTTTGGAAAGGCCTTCAGAAGTCGTTGGGTAATGAATTAAATTTTAGTACAGCTTTTCATCATCAATCAGATGGGCAGTCAGAACGAACAATTCAGACATTGGAGGGTATGCTAGGATCTTGTTCTATGGATTATCAGGGAAGTTGGGACCAACATCTTTCTTTGGTTGAGTTTTCATATAATAACAGTTTTCATTCCAGTATACAGATGGCACCATTTCAGGCATTATATGGGAAGCGGTGTCGAACTCCATTTTTCTGGGATGAAGTGGGTGAAAGGAAGTTGATGGGACCAGAATTGGTAGAAGAGATGGAAGAAAAAGTTCAGCTGATTCAGAAACACATGAGAACAGCTCAGAGCAGGCAGAAGAGTTATGCGGATAACCGGAGGAAGGATCTATCTTTCGAGATAGGTGGTCATGTTTTTCTCAAGGTTTCTCCATGGAAAAGTGTGATGAGATTTGGTAAGAAAGGAAATCTGAGTCCAAGGTTTATTGGACCATACGAAATTCTGGAGAGAGTTGGATCAGTTTCATACTGAGTGGCTTTACCTCCGAGTTTATCTCAGGTACACAATGTTTTTCACATTTCGATGTTGAGAAAGTATATGCCAGATCCATCTCATGTTTTGAGTCCAGAGGTAGTTCAGCTGGAAGAGAACCTATCTTATGAGGAACAACCGGTCCAGATTCTTGACCACAGGGAGAAAGTGTTACGGAATAAGGTGATTAAGCAGGTAAAGGTTTTGTGGGAAAACCACATGATTGAAGAGGCAACATGGGAATCTGAAAATGCAATGAGGGATAAGTACCCCCATTTATTCGATAAGTAAATAAATTGTGGGGACGCAATTTTCTAAAGGGGGGAAGGATGTAACATCCCAAGTAAGTAATGAATAATAGATATGTTTATCTATGTCTATTAATGATTAAGATAGTGTTATAGAGGCTTAAAATGAAAATAAATACAATCTTATGCATGGAATACAATAATATTCATAAAACATTGTTTTACTGCCTTTTGATGGAAAACCATTTTTGAATCTATCTTTTGACAATTTTATAAACTATGTTTTTCAAAATAAATTTATTCTTTATTATTGGGACATCAAAATTTACCTTGTGTGAATTTTTGGTATTTTTCTGACAATGTTCATTTTTTTAATGAATAGTGAAAAATACTGCATTTTACATCAAAACTACTTTTTAATCTAATTTATTTATATGATTATATTATGTTTTGAATTGGTTTTGAAGTGAAATTAGAATATATTTTTACCATTTTATCCAATGGTAGTCATTGGAATAAATTTCACTTTGAAATTAGACTTAAACTTGTGTCAATCTTTTGATACTTATTGTTTTGTAAAAACACGCTTTTTGCTCTGGTAGCCGGAATTAATTATTAAATTAATTAATGTGACTTATATGATTTGAATTTTTCAAAATAGACTTCATTTTTGAATTCGGAACATCAAATATAGCTTAAGGTGAATTTTTGGTAATTTTCTGAAAAACTTCAATTTTTGATTAATAGTGAAACAACTAAGTGGTAATCAAGCAAACTGATTTTTCAGTTAAATGAAAGTTTACCACTAATGTGTATTGAATTTTAAAAATCTGACATACATGGTTGTCATTAAGAAGTAAAATGTGGTTCAATGAGATTAAAATATTTTTTTGGTGAATAGTAACTTATTAAGTTTTTAATCGCGATTAGTGGTAATTAGTGTAGTTTAAGGTAAAAATAATGCTTTAATAATATTAAATAACCTAGAAACATGTCCCAACCTTATTGATTGTGTCATGTCCGACCAAGAAAATCCATGGGTCAACTTGGGGACCCCATGGAGGCATTTTGGTTGGGAAATTACATAAATAACTTTTTATTTAATGTAAAAGTAAAAATGACACAAACATAATATGTTTCACGAAAAAAAAAATTTACATGGGGTTATAAAGATCAGATATGTGATTATAAATAGTCATTGGAAAGTTAAAAAGATTTCCTACATCATAGTATTTTTTTTATGATTTTTAGACATTAAATAAATTAAATTATTTATGACATAATAATGATGCAGCGATGACATCATTATTTGACGATTTAAATAAAATGGAAAGACAATGTAAAATCTATGAACTACACATGGCCAAAACCAATTGGATGAGTGGATTTCGAACCCTTATCACCTTATCCACGAATTATATCAATGTGGTACCTTTTGAAACCGAAACACATTTTCAAATAAAGTAATATTTCATTACTTTCCAAAAGTGCCCCTCCTCTCCTCTTATAAAAGCCCCCCACCTCTACCTCATTTCACACACTCCTCAAGCCTTTGGCTCGGACAACCCCTGCCCATTTACTCTCTCCACATCCCTCTCCTAATCCTAGAGGATTCCCTTTGGGCAGAATCCTTTCAAAGGAAGCCTTTAGGCTCAAATCAAAAGGAGTTACACTTTTAAAGGTAATTCATTCTCTCATGTTCATTTGTTTTATTTTTCTTCTCCAACCCCCTAAACTCTTTTTATTTACTTATTTTGTAACAACACCAGTATCTTCAATATACAAGGATGTTGTTATAATATTTATTTGAGCTATACTCTCACACAACTACATCAAATGGTTAAAGAACATACGGTTTCCGTGGATGGTGAAATTCTGCCTCCCGAAACGATGATTGTTCAATACTCATTTAACACCTTCAAAGGTGGACATTATGATGTCACTATTTTTATATATGATATATAATATGTTTATGTTTTCCTTAAGCTTCTGTTTTTTTCATTTTTTGCATACCTTTATGGTTTCCATTATGGGTAAACACGATATCTTCATTTTAGGAAGTGCGGACTACCGCCCCCTGAAAGTGATTTGATTCGTTAATACCATATGTAGGATGTGTAAAGGATAAAGTTAATGATATTATATATGTTATTATACTGGAATTATAATATACTCTTATATCCTTATGATTCCATTCCAGAAAATATGAAATAGAAATGGAAGTAGCGTTCATGCGTACGTACGGCTTACCGTCTCCATGAACGGTGCATTTCATTTCTTACCTCTAAATGTGATGTAATATTATATATACATGTATATGATGAATATATATGATATATATGTTATCCAAATCATTAATATCATTCTGGATATAATGAACCTACGACCAAATTAACAACATGTAAGTGTAAGAAGTCTATTTTTGACTTAAGATCCAAATACCGACAAAATGAACATTATTAAGTTAACTGATTACATGATGTTCATAACATGGTATAAAAGTAATAATGAACTTGAAAAAGATTCATAAGCAAGTAGAGATTAACTCAAGTTTATTATTCAAGAGATTAAAGAACGGTTGGGTCAAGTCGGATACGAGGTATGGGACTTCGCCTCAATCTCCTTTCATTGAGGCATATTTTATTTTATACACAAATTTCTTTTATACGGTGTATAAACCCCTTTGACGTTTATGTTTATTCAAAAGGAATCTTTTTTATACGATGCATTTACTAAACGACAAAAGGGAATGTTTTTTTCGTACGTATGTGGCGACAACGACTTCTCCGCCGTCGTGACCGTTATTTGAGTTTCGGCTTCCTCTACAAGCCATACCTTCTTTTTAAAAGAAAAATAAATACCATGTTTTACTTTTCTTTTATTTTGGTATTGAAAGTGGTTTTCACAATGTGTTTGTATTGTATTGATATCTTGTGATTGAAATGTGGAAATGTTATGTTTTCTTTATGCATGTTTTATGTGATACGATTATGTTATGGTTCTTGGGCATTATTATGAATATGGGTGGTTCCATGATAAACTAAGGGCGGGTGAGCCCGATATAGCTCTCCAATGCATTGGGTAACGCGAAGGAGTGAAACGTTAAGGTTTCTCCGAAGAGATTTAGGTAATATACTGTGATGTGTATGAATGCCTCAAGTTACCTTTATGTCTTATGATTTCTATGATTTATTCATGATTTTATGAGGTATGTTAAAGTGCCTATGTTTTATGGGTAAAGTATGATTTCATTCTTATGTATATATGAACTCATGTTTCATTTCCATGTTTTTTTATAACCCATACTGAGTTTTTATGCTCATCCCATGTTTTTGAAATGTTTTTCACAGGTCAAGGGAAAGGTACATGATAAGATGATAGAGTCAAGGATGTGTCAAGAAATAATCCATGTTTTATTTTAAATATGTTTCCTTTGATGGGAATGAAGAATACTATCTTTATGTAACCACTTTGTTTATATGTGGAATGTAATGCACGTTTTATGATCTAATTCTCTAAAACTCTAAACCCGAAAAGATCCTCAATGTGAAATCTTGTAATAACTCAAGATTAAGTAAGGTTTAAGGCTGGGGCCTTATACCAAAGGCATAATTACCTTAATCTGGAAAGGCATTGACTTCATAAACTGTAAACACACACAATAGATATGAACACAAGTAAGCTTTATAAACAACAAGTGAGTACAGTAAGTAAAAAAAAAGTGTCTGGAATACAAGACCAACTGAAAGTACAAGAAAATTAAAGTACAATTACAACTAATGAAAAAAGAAAAATAGATACTGGGTCATCCTCTGAGGTTCCTACCTAAAGGGTATGGCGAGATAACATCCTCAAAACTCCACGTCCATCTGTCTCCTCCATGTACCAACACACCATATGGACCACATTTGGGTACAGTCTAGTCCTAGTACTCTCTGCCTCTATCAACATTGTCCATCGTCTACATCCAACACAACGAGATGCGGGCATAGCCCGTGCATGGGTGAGTATAATGATACTTAGTAGGGACCCCGATAAACTCATGTTCTCAAAATATCCAAAAAATATAAACCACAAAATATGAAATCAACTAATAACCTTACATAGGTATATGCCCATACATATACCTATTTAATCATATGATCCATCTCAATCGTTAGGAAAACACAAGAAAACTGGCTCATCGCAACTAGGATTTTATTCACATTATCAAAACCATGACTGTTGGATAACTCCTTCCCAATCGAGTACAGTGGACCTTTCTCAACACATAGAGGCGCTTCCCACTATCCTTGGACTGATGAGGTACTCCTCTTGTCAAGTACCGTGGTTCTGCTACGTCACACTGAGGCGCTCCCTAATATGGGTCTTCCACTACATCCAGGCTCTCACCCTCACATCCTGCAGAGGTAGTCCTCCTGTCGAGTACCGTAGGTCTTTCACCACAACCAGGCTCTCCCCTTGGGCTAGTTGAGTCAGTCTAAGTCAATCGGTCAGTAGTTGTCATGTCTCATCCAGCTACTAGGTCTCCACACTCTCCTAGCTCGTCACTGGAAGGATCTGCATCACAAGCTATTGGTCGATACTACAACAATCACGATGTTCATCTATGATGTATCCCAAAGGTTCTCTACATCATAAGGTTCTCAATGCAACAGACAACTCGTCAATTGGACGCTCTGTCTATGATTTTTTAGCCTTTTTTCTTGGGCACCCAGTCTTGTAAGTTATTTGCCTTGAAAGTGGGCTCCACACGGGGAGCACATGGTTTGTCATACCATGCGTGCAATCCTTGTGAAGTACCTATTTGAGACTGTAGGAACTGCACGGTTGGCACACGATTTTCCAAACCGTGTGGGTAAGATGTGAAAACACATAGAGTAAGGTTTTAAGTCTCAGGCCCCTTGGGATTTCTGAAATTTTTCCTCATCCTTCCTCCCACTCAAGGCTCACATGGAACCTCCTATTTTTATAGGATGGGGAAACTCATTATCTTGATTTGGAGGCAAATCTAATAGTTTTCTTGGTGGATCGAAGGCGGTTCTCCGTCGGTAAGTCCCTCTTTTGGAAAGAGGGTCATGGTGCAGTGGGGCGAGCCATCTTCCATTTGTCGACGCGGCACAAGTAGAGGGTCCTTGTTCGCCGAGCAACACAGATGTACGACGCCACTCTCATCGTGTGGCCGGCCTCCAGTTTCATCCTTACTCTGTCGAAAATATTTCCACAAAAACACAAGGGTATTCATAGAGGTCAGGCCATGTATTTTTGGCATGTACTCTACACGTTAGAGCAGTTGCAAGCTATTCACAAGAATATAGAACATCAAACCCTTTCACAAATCTTCTTCATAACTCATAAAAGAAAAGAAGTGGTGTACTTGTGAAGTGATAATAAAAAAGAATTAAACCCCTACAACTTCCCTAAACAAAAATATTCCCATCCTGCAAGGAAAACATCAGTGGTTCAACTCGATATTAAGTTGATCCACGTTAATTGTTTTTCGAAGGAAAGAATCAAGGGAGTAAAATCATACATAATTAAAAATCAAACTTTGTTCGTTTTTCATTAATGGAGTCATGGGGAAGAAGAAGAATCATTGTTAAATATGGACGTTAGCGTTTTCCTCGATCGTCAGTCTGTGCACCCGCTCGTCGTAGTCAAAGACGTCCTACAACAGAGGATGTCCTAAGGAAGAAGATCGACTTCGGGGTCAACATTATTCGTCGGTGGTGTGTACATTGTGGAGGAACCATTATTCATTGGAGAGTTTTCTCCAAGAGCTCTAATCCTCCTTTTCCAACCTTTTCCAACAAATTAATATATATCCCCTCCAAATAATAGATTATCAATTATTTATTTTGATGGGTTTAAAATTAAAATTGTAGAATTTAATTAAATTAGATGGCTCAATTCATTAAAGGGGAAGGTTTGACACCATTAAAAGAGGGGGTGGTGGAACCATTATGATATGGGAGGTCAAAAATCTATCCCTTATTTACGGGGGAGTTGAAAGGTTTTCCTCAAATAATTGTGTGTTTTATCCCTAGTGGTCCCTAAAACGTAACCTCATGTGGGAGGATAGGTTTAGATGGGCCCCACCACCATAAAATCTCATGGGAGGTTAAGGTGTGGTGTTTCCCACCTCCAACATTCACTTGGGTGGTTATAAAAGATGAAATAAAATAAAACTTGCATTTATTTTATTTTATTATTTCCATGAAAAACCCCAAAAACAAACATTCACCCTTGACCAACTGTCGTCAAGGTAACAGTCTTCTTAAGCGAATACTGGAACTGCAGGTTCAACGGTATCCTCAAATTTCAATTTTATGCACCGGATTAAAAGATAGAAAAACTTGCTCGTAATTTTACTGAACGTACTTGAACAAAACATTATAAGTTGATTTTGGGCACATCTGGCATCGAAATCACGCGCCATCAAATTTCTCAGACTCGTAAAATTTCAATATATGTAAAAAAAGAAAATTTTACTTGGATATTTTGGGTCTTTACATTCTCCCATCCTCAGGGATATACATCCCCATATGCCACAACTCATAACTATGGGAACAAGTGGGGGTACTGAGCAAACATCTGAGCCTTCTGCTCCTATGTGCTCTTTTAGAGGTTTCCTTGCTTCCAGCAAACGTGCACTAGAGCTATCAACCATCCACAAAGGACCCGCTCCTGTCAATCCTCAATCTCTACTGGAACCTCTGTAAAAGTATCCCCATAGTCGATGTCCATCTCCCCATGGTCAATGATGTGGGAAGGGTCGTGCACGTATCTCCTCGGCTAGGATACGTGGAAGACGTCGTGTAGCTGGTGCAACTGAGGTGGAAAGGCTAAGCGGTTTTCCACCACTATAAGTCTGCTGAGGACCTGAAAAGGTCCAATAATCCTCAGAGATAACCTTACCCATAGCCAAATCTATGTAGACCTCATTGGTGTGAGACCTGTTGAAGGACGTGGTCACCATCCATGAACTATAGAGGTCTCTGTCTCCTGTCGGCATATGAAATCCGCCAACTCTGTGGAGACTTTATCCTCTCCTGAATGATCTGAACCTTCTCTGTGTTAGCTCGTACCATCTCTGGTCCAAGTAGTGTTGACACCCCTAGGTCAGTCCATCACAAAGGTAATCTGCAAGGTCGCCCATAAAACGCCTCGAAAGGTTCCATCTTAATGGTGGAGTTATAGCTGTTGTTGTATGAAAACTCCACCAAAGGTAAGTGATGCTCCGAACTACTATCGAAGTCGAGGATACAAGCATGCAACATGTCCTCTAGGACCTGAATAGTCTACTCGGACTGCCATTCGTCTAAGGATGGAAGGTGGTGCTCAAAAAAATATATGTCTGAAAAGCCTCCTGCAACCCCTTCCATAGATGGGAAGTAAATCATGCATCATGATTGGAGATAATCGTTGAAGGTACTCCATGTAGCCCCACAATCTCTTGTACATAGAGGCATCCCATACTCTCTACTGAACCCTGCTCTTTGATTGTTATGAAGTGGGATGACTTGGTGAGTCGATCAATGATCACCCAAATCGATTCATGTCCCTAAGATGTACGTGGAAGTACTATCACGAAGTCCATGGATATCCCATCCCACTTCCACTCTAGGACCTCTAATGGCTGAAACAATCTTGCATGTACCTGATGCTCAACATTGACATAATGACTAGTGAGGCACTAAGAGACAAACTATGCAATAGGTTTCTTCATTCCCGGCCACCAGTGTTCTCTTCAGAAATCTGGGTACATCTTCGCCACTCCTGGATGTACAGCAGGATGGGATGTGTGGAACTCCCACAACAATTACACCTGATGTGACACTGGTATTATGGTATGTCCTCTAAAGAGGATGACATTCTCCCCACCTTCAAAAAATCCATCAGGTGCCTATTATGTGGATATCTGATCACGTCGCGTCTCACACTCAGCATCCCCATGTTGTTCTTCCCTTACTCATTGAGGAAGTGGAGGAGTGACTGTAAGAGACTGAAGGGTGGCTGCTCCATCTCTATCCACAAAGGATATATGCAATGCGGCATGCTCCTCTGCCGCCTCACCTAGAAGTTGCATACCAGATCTCTTACTGAGTGCATCAGCAACAATGTTCCCCTTCCCAAGAGTATATACTATCCTGAATTCATATTCATGGAGGAACTCAATCCAACATCTTTGTCTCAGGTTCTGGTCCTTCTGAGAGAAGATATACCTGCGACTCTTATAATTAGATTAAATGGTAAAAAGCTTGCTATCAGATAATTTCACCCCATATTCATGGTGAGGACCACTACTGCTAACTACAGGTCATGGGTAGTATAGTTATATTCAAGATGTATCATCTGCAGAGAACTATAAGCGATCACTGCTCACTCCTACATCAGGACACATCTGAGTCTGTTCCCTGATGTGTCATAGTAAACTACATACCCTATGCCCTCCTCTTTAAGTTTCAAGATGGGGGAACTGGTCAGCCTCTACCTAAGCTCCTGAAATCTCTACTGGAATCTCTCCAACCACACAAATGGTTTCCCCTTCTTCATCAAGGATAATAGTGGTGCTGCAACTCTGGTGAAATCTGTCACAAATCTCTGATAGTATCCAGCTAGTCCCAGTAAACATCATACATCTGACACACTCCTGGGTGGATCCCAAGCAAGTACTGACCCAATAATCATAGGATCCACTACAACTCCTACCTACGAGATGAAATTTACCAGAAAGTGAACCTCTCAGATCTAGAACTGGCACTTCGAGAGCTTGTCTCAAATCTTGTGCTCTCAGAGTGTGTCTAGTACTACCTGAAAAAGGTAGGCATGCTCCTCCTTAGTTTTCATGTTTATTAGAATTTAATTTATGTAGTCTATGGAAAATAGGTCGATGTACGGCTGGAAGATCCTATTCATGAGTCCCATGAACACTAATAGAGTGTTGGTTACACCAGATAGAATAACCATGAACTTGTAGTGGTTGTACCGACATTTGAATTTCATCTTCTGCACATCCTCATCTCAAACTCTGAGCTGGTGATAACTTGATTTGAGGAAAATCTGGGAGAACCACCATGCTTCCTTCAGCTGATTAAAAAGGTCTTCATTCATCGGGAGTGGGTAGTAGTTCTTCACGGTCTCCTGGTTCAGGCGTTGATAGTCAACACAATGCCTAAAGATCCCATCCGCCTTCTTGGAGAATAGAACCAGTGCTTACCATGGAGAAACAGTAGTCCAGATGAATACCTTTCCCTAGATGTCCTCTAGCTATACCCACAGCTCGCAAAGCTCTACGGGAGCCATCCGATACGCTGGTGTAGATAACGGTGTCGTCCCATGGTAGAAGTCAATGTTAAAGTCTGCCTCTCTATGAAGAGGTAGACATGGAACATCATTAGGGAAAACATCTGCATACTGGTCCACCAGTACATGATAATTCAAACATTCCACATCAACATCACCGAGGTTAAGGCTAGATAACTGATGAGTGATGGGCTGCACTATCCTTCGAGAATGTCCATCATGTGATACAAAGTCTCCCTTCTCACTGGTGAAGGTAAACCCGATCCCATCTGTGCCGACACAGCGCACTTTGAGCCTAATACAGTCTATCTGAGCATGGACTATAGATAACCAGTCCATACCCATGATGACATTGTAAGGCATCGAAGCCACTACTAGGATATGTCTGGAAAACCTCTCGCCTCTTAGAGTAAGATCAGACTATAGGCACCAGTGCATAATCATCAAATTTACTCCTATAGGAGTCTCTAGCCATAACTATTGAGCCAATGGATCCGTCGGAATCTCCGAGACTCGAAAAAGGGCATTGGAAATGAAATTGTGACTGGAACCTATGCCTGTAATTACTGCAGCTATGGTGGAGTAGACACAGATCATACCTTGAATCATCTCCAGAGTGCCATGATCGTATGCCTCTGCTGGCTGGACCTAAGCCCTCCCTATCCTCCTTCTCGTTGCGGTTAGGGTGGACCACCTGGTGGTGATGGTGAAAACACTTCGAAACGTCTCCTAATGCTTGCTGCATGACCATCACTTCTGCCACATCCACCTGATCACTATGGAATGCCTCGATCGAATATATGCCTCTTCTTGGGTGGTCCTTCGACTGTCTATTGTTCATCGAAATAGCGGGTCGGGTAGTCACGAGCCATGTGACCCTTCATGCCACATGAGTATCACTTCCCACTCCTGGCATGTCCGTCTCCACATCTGGTGCCCCGCACAACCGATCCTGAATCATGCGGTCATCCACCTGTTGGTCTGGTCCTCTTGGACCTCAGCAACATCTGTCTACTACCAGCTGAAAAAGCCTCTTCTAATTTTCGACTAGTGGTGGATGTCACTTCTGGAGACAACTCAGCAAGGAAACTCTTTTCTAGGAGGGCTCTATCTATCACCCCCTGTAGAATCGAGAAGCTGAGTGAGATCATCAGAGCTCTTATCTCCCGTATGATCCCCTTCTCAATGGATCGACCCCTGAAGATTGGGTTCTGCAGCATATCGGTGGAGTTGTGTGAGAGGTATGTGAATCTCATTATTTACTAGGCTATAGTCATATTGCCCTACTACAGATGAAGTAGCTCCTGTAGGCGCACTACGTGAAGATTCATTGGGACAATCTCTACCTAAAACAGGCTGTCGATGACTGCCAAGAGAAGCTTCATCTCGCCGTGAACTTGAAGCATCAAGCTACACTATCATCTCCCTACTGCATGTTGATGACTAACGGAATGTATCACCATGAGGTCTGCTGGTGTCCCTACTAGTCAAAAGACTCTCACCATAGCCTCCAGCCAATCCTCAACTGCATGTGGGTCTATCTCTCCCCTGAAACATGGTGGCCTCTGGTGTTAGAACTCATGCAACGCGCTCATGTGGCATGCACTATATACTTATGGGGATGGTGGCATAGGTGACTCAATGGGTAAAGGTACCACTGGTGCCTCTACTAGAAAAGGGCCCTGCACTGAGGCCTCATCACCTGATGGGATATATATGCATACAACTCTCGGAACTCTAACCGGTTTTCTACGATGAGGCATCTCGAAAGAAAAAAATGTGACACAGTCAAATGATTATACCTGGTGAGCTGACCTGATTGAGCTGACTTATAGAAAACTTTTGAAAACATACATGCAATCAGTGTTTTCATGCACTGTGTTGGAAACCATAAATCAGGGTCCTCGTGTATGGATACGTCAGCCGCCACACCAACACAAGACACCCTGGACTAAAAACCACAGTCACTACCCTTAACACTATTTCTTTACATAAAATATCAATTTCCTAAGATCTGTGGTAGAACAGACTCCTTTGATACCAACTTGTCATGACCCGTCCCCTGGGGCACTTTTCGTGACTACCCCAGGCTCGCCTTCCATAGGACAGGGGATGGAAAATAGAACCAAAGGGTGCAATTCCCTAAAAATGGTCAGGAAATTCCTTTATAACCTATAAACACAAACAACAGATATGAACACGAGTAAACTGTATAACCAACATGTGAGTACAATAATTAAAAAAGGGGCCAGAATACAAGACCCACTGGAATGTAAATGAAACTGAAAGTACAAGTAAAACAAAAGAAAAAGGAAAAATAGCTATTGGGTCATCCTCGGAGGTTCCTACCAGAAGGGTAGGTCCAGATCACCTCCTTGGCACTCCACATCCTTCTCTATCCTCTGTGTACTGACACACCATATGATACACCTCCTCGTACCATTCAATCCTGGAACTCTCAGCCTCTGTCAACATTGTTCATCGTATAAATCCAACACAATGAGCTATGGTCATAGCCCGTGCATGGGTGAGTATAACGATGCTCATTAGGGACCTCGAGACCTTCAAGGTCTCACAAAATCCAACAAGGATAAACCAAAAAAATATGAAATCCACATATAACCTTACCTAGGTAATGACCACACATATACCTAAGTTATTAAGTTATCCATATCAATTAAGAGGAAAACAAAGAAAAATTGACTCAGATCAACCATGATTTCATTCACATTATAAAAAAAATAGTTGTTGGAGAACTCCTACACAGTCGAGTGTAGTGGGCCTTCCGCATCACAGAGATGCGCATCCCACTAACCTTGCACTGCTGAGGTTCTCCTCTTGTTGAGTACCGTGGGTATGTCGCTTCACACAGAGGCACTCCCTACCATGGGTCTACCACCACTACCAGGCGCTCCCCCTCACAGCCTAGAGAGGTACTCCTGTGGAGTATCGTGGGTCTGCCCCCACAACCTGGCACTCCTCCGACATGGTTCTGCCACCACAAAAACGATCTCCCCACTAGGCTAGTTAAGTCACTCTATGTCAATCTGTCAATAGTCCTCAGGTCTCAGCCATCTACTATGTCTCCACAATATGCTCACTCATCATTGGAAGGATCTGCTCCATGAGCTACAAGTCAATACTACAATTATTACGAATTCCCATGAAGATGTATCAAATATGTCTTCCACGTCATAGGGGTCTCAAAGAAATAGAAGACTCATCAATCGGACGCCCTGTCTATGAGTTTCTAGGATTTTGGTCGTAGGGACCCAGTCTTGTAAGTTATTAGCCTTGAAAGTGGGATCTGCATGGGCATCACACAATTTTTTCAGACCGTGCATTGAAGCCATGCGAAGTCCCTTGGTGAGACAGCAGCAGCCGCACTGTTTCTCATGGTTTGAAAAACTTTTCAGGTAAGTCGGGTGACCACTTAACGTTAGGGTTTTAAGTCTGGAGCCACTCGAAATTTCCCAATTTTTCCCTCGTCCTTCATCCCACTCAAGGCTCATGTAGATGATCTGATTTTCAGAGGATTTGGAAACTCCATATCTAGATATTGAGGCAAATCGAAGTGGTTTATTGGCAGATCAAACTCTGTTTTCCTTGGGTAAGTCCCTTTTGGCGCGAGGCCCACAGTGCGGCAGGGTGCCACCACAGCTGGCCGGATGGCCAGCCTTCTTCCATTTGTTTCCGCAGCACAAGATGTAGATTTTTGTTCGCCGATCGGTGTGGACGTACGCCGCTGCCCTCATTGTGTGGCTACACTCCGATTTTCATATTCCTCTTTCACAATGATTTCAACCAAAACACAAGAGTTTTAAGAGAGGTCAGGAAATGTTTTTTTGGCCCGCACACTCCGCGTTACAATGTTAGCAAGCTGTTCATGAGAATATAGCACGTCAATCCCTCCAGAAAATATGCTTCCCAAATCGCAAAAGAAAAGAAGGGGTGTAATTTTGAAGTGATAATCTAATATCATTAAACCCCTAAAACTTCCCAAAACAAAAAAACTCCCATCTTGCAAGGAAAGTATCAGCGGATCAACATGATTATAAGTTGATCTTCATTCTTTTTTTAGAAGGAAAGAATCAGGGGAATAAAATCATTCTTAATTAAAAACCCTACCTTGTTCGTTGTTCTCTGATGGAGTTGTGGGGAAGAATACAGAACATTTGGAAATGATGGATGTCAGTGTTTTCTTCGATCGTCTGTTTGTACACCGGCTCATCATAGTTGAAGTCATCCTACATCAGATGAATTCCGAAGGAAGAAGGTTGATGTTGGGATTGATGTTCTTCATTGGTGGATTGTTCATCATGGAGGAAGCGTTCTCCGTTAGAGAGTTTTCTCCAAGAGCTCTAATCCTCCTTTTCCAAACATTGCCAACAAATGAATAGATAACACCTCAAAATAATAGATTATCTATTATTTAGATTGATGGGTTTAAAATTGAAATTGTAGTATTTAATTAAATGATATGGCTCATTTAATTAAATGGTAAGGGTTGATACCATTAAAAGAGTTGGGGGTGGCACCATTATGTTAAGGGAGGTCAAGAGACTCTCCCTCATTTATGAGTGAGTTGAGAGGTTTTCCACAACTGATTGGGGGTTTTCTCCCAGGAGGTCCCCACACCGTAACCTCTCATGGCAGGTTAGGTTCGGATGGGTCCCACCACCATAACATCTCATGGGATGTTATGGTGTGGTGGTCCCCACCTTCAACTTCCACTTGGGTGGTTAAAAAATATAAAATAAAATTAAACATGCATTTATTTTATTTTATTATTTCCATGAAATCCCCCATAAACTAACATTCTCCCTTGACCAAGTGTTGTCGAGATTAAAGTCTTCTTAAGTGAATACCGGCACTAAGAGTTCAATGGTGTCCTCATATTTCAATTTCAAGCACCAGTTCAAATGTTATGAAAAACCCACTCATACATTTACAACACGTACCCAGCCTAGAATTCAGAAATTGATTCCAGAAACACTGGCCCTTTGAATCACCTGCCATCAATATTCACAGACTCGTAAAAGTACCATAGATTTAAAAATATTACATGAAAATTTGGGGACTTTACAATCAATGTACAATTGTGGTCATGATTAAAATATTTTAATATTTAAATGTCCTTAGAGAATTAGGATATTAAAAATATAATAAATATCCTTTTAAAAACATTTATAAATTTTCAATCAGGGTTTTAAAGTTTATTTATTTAAAAACTAATGTATATGGGGAGAAATTAGAAATACAAAAAAATTTAAATGACACACTGATGGTTGAGTCACCAACGTGATTCAGTTACAGCGACTCACTGACCATGTGTCACCGACATGAACCACCAATGGTGAATCAATAAATTGACCCACTGATTCATGAATCAATGATGTGAGTCCTAGACGCCTAAACTAACAATGCCCAATATGCTGACATCAAACCTACTGATTCCCTACATACAAACTCCCAACCTACTATGCCTAACCTATGGACTCCTAAATTACAGATGTGTGACCTACTGATGCCTAACCTATCGATGCTCGAACTACCGACATTGATCCATTGATGTTGAGCCATTGACACTGAGCCACTTACACTGAGATGATGACCCGAACAACTGATACCACCTGAAAACTTCACCTACCTATGTTTTGTTACCGATGTGGCCTACCGACACTATGTCACCGACACAACTTACTGGTATAAAAATTGTAATTCTAGATAAGTATTTAAATGATCTACTATTGCCACATAGAACACACCAATCACTGTATATTGACAGTGTAATGGACCACAGAGGTTCAGCCCATTACATTAGATACCACTCAAACTATTCTCACCTTGAATAATTCAAAACCAAACAAATATGAAGGAGGGTGTCTGAAAAACCAAATCATAAGATATCTCTAATGAAAAAACCACCATGTGTTGTTAAAATTCTATAATGAACCCTCAACATCTAGGAACACCTCATACCACATCTGTTATCCCTAACAAAAACAACATACCCCATAAATGAAACAACTATTCTAAGATATGAAATAGAGAATTCCATCTTCCATTTTGAGATTATATCCTCTCTAGGAATCACTCACATTCCAATATGGTGTTAATAAAATCTCAATTAATGTATCTCAATTACAAAAATAGTCCTCCAATTTCTACATTCCAGGAGTTTAGTAGAAATTATGGAATAAGAAAGTAACTCATCATATAGAAAACAATGTTCAAGAACAACATCACAATGAAAAACATATAATAAAAACTCAAAACAACTCTGGGATCAGGCCAAGAATATTTGCCTCCCTTTCCAATGTACTCTCCTTTAGGCTTAAATGACTCCACAAAACATGAACCAAAGGAATGGTATATCAACAAACACCTTTTCCCATTGATACTAGACCTCTACTAGATTTTCTATGAATGTTGCATCATCCTTGGTATCTAACTCACCATTGTAAATTACATGGGATTCATCATGAATATACTGATGAATATGGGAGACAATAAAGACATCGTGAATCCTCTCCAATTTTTATGGAAATGAAAACTGGTATAACATATCATAAACTCACCCCATCACATAAAATGGTTCTATGATCCAAGAAGAAAGCGCGTTCCCTCAGTTTAACCACCATTCCCATAGTGAAGAGAAACCATAAATAGAACATAGTCCCCAACATTGACTTCCAAAGGATTTATCCTATGATTAATATATGACTTCCCCTGGTCATATGCATCCTTCATCCTCTCATTGAGACGTTTACCATTTTATGATATACTCTACACATCGTCTACACCATGAACAACTTGCTCCCCATATTTTTTCAAGTACAACGGTGAAGAAAAATATCTCACATAAAAGGATATAAATAGATCTATAAAAATGGATGAGTTATAGCTATTATTTCAATTAAACTCTCCCATGGGATGGTGTTATACCAATCGTCCACCAATATCCATGATTCATTCCCACAAAATATCCTCCAACGCCTAGATAGTCCCCTCTGTTAGCCCATCTGTTTTAGGGTGGAAATAAATTTTGATACATAACATGGTTCCAAATGATTTCTTCGACACCCTCCAGAATCATGAGGTACAATGTGTGTCCAAAATTGAGAAAATAGACCATGGAAAATCCTACATACACACCACCCCATCCACATAATTTCTCTCCAAGGAATTAACTTCACTCAACTCATTATTTTCTATGAAGTGAGATGATTTCATCATTCGGTCAACCACTAACCATATATCCTCAAAGACTACATGTCCCTGGGTATCCCTGTGATGAAATCCATCGAGATGCCATCCCACTTCTAGTCAGGGACATCTAGTGGCTACAAAAGACATTCAGGATCGTGGTGCATTGCCTTCACCTCCTGGAACACTAGACATCTTTTCAAAAACTCGACAAATGATCACTTTATCCAAAACCATTAAAAATGTCCCCTAACACCCCTTTACATGTTAGAAACTCTTCATTGTACCACTAAGGGTAAGCTATGAATGTCACAGAGAACACTTTCATGCATCTCCTATGGAACAAATAGCATCCCATGGAACAACATACAATTCAGTCCATCCACTGACCATCCCTCCAGAGCGTCACCCTAGACAATGTGATCCCAGATCACCACCACCTCTGAGTATCCCTAATTTGAATCCTTCACCTACTACCTCAGAGATGAATTCACCATCAATTGAAATATAAACCCTCTATCTCCATACATTCCTAAAATTATGTGCATCAAATCAAACTCCTCCACCACATTCCATGCATTTATAGATTCCCGGTCAACCTCTTCCAGAGACGTCATACATACTGAAATCATTGGCCACAAAAAATCCCCTTACATGAGGATTAAGAGACCATGAAACCATATGAAGAAACCACGTCCACCACCACTCTCATATGTTCATATCTCACTATGAAAATAGATACCTTGATCTCTTATAATCAGGGAAGACCAAAAAGCATTACCCAGTAATCTAATTTCACCACAACATCAGCATAATCAGGACTGCTACTAGATCTATATCATTCATTTATAGTTACATTTGTGGGGATGTAACTCCCTAGACCCATAAGATATCACTCCCCATTATTAAATTAGAAAACAACCCAAGCTTAGATAGTAATCACCAAAAAACACCTCGAACATCACACATTTCCTCTAGAAACTGGAGCACCAGAGCGTTGAACAAATTCCAATTAATATAAAAAAACTACCTAAAACATCTCACAACACACAAAATCCTGGTCCGTTTTTGTTAGATCTGTCATGGGAGAAACTATTCAAGAGAAATACTGTAAAAATATATGATAATAACGTTTCAGACTGATAAAACTGAGAACATATACAAAATATTTGGATGATTCCAAAAAACTAGATACACCTTCATTGGATCCACTAGTACACCATATTGAGACACCACATATAAATGGATGTGGACCTCAATTGTCCAAAACACGAATATAAAAAAATTAAAGATGGTGGTTTTGAAGGACCTCAAGGAAAGTCATGAGATGATTAGAATTATTATCATATGATTTCAAGTAGATAATAATGCCACCGGTGAATATGATGATTAATTGGTCTAAAATAAAATGAAATACTATTTTAATTAGTCCCATGAATATTGCTGGTGCA
The DNA here is from genome assembly GCA_963277665.1 of Viscum album. Lineage (NCBI taxonomy): Eukaryota > Viridiplantae > Streptophyta > Magnoliopsida > Santalales > Viscaceae > Viscum > Viscum album. Next base: position 553,871,287 of record OY728123.1, read on the forward strand.
TACATAACATCGAACAACATATCAATGACCTTGATGTTCCTATACATTCCCCTGAATTAAGTATTTGGGATGAATCCCTCCATCACCCACAATTGGTGATACCAAGACAACAGGTCTATAATAGAAAACCAACTTTCTTCACCCAACTATTCGAAAAGATCGTCTATTCTTGTGAGATCATAACAATTTTTTACTGTTACCTAATTCAACCTCCAGTATTCTCTACACAGCCACATACCACCGTTTTACTTCTGTATCAATAGGACTGGAGCACCCCATTGAGATAATGTGGTCCAGATAAATACCTTATTCATCAAATCTTCAATATGCATCTACATCTATCACAAAATGGAATATTCCATCTGATAAGAAGCCATAAAAATCAAAGAAGCCTTGGGATGCTAGAAAATCCTGAACTCAACATCACAGTAAGGGGGTACAATCACAACCTCCTTGGGGAAGACATATAAGAATTAAACAAACAAAATGGAACCTCCTCTGTCTCATCATCCACTAATTCCACTGACATCTCATCCAACAAGGAAAGGAGAGGATCTACACACCGATTTTCTAAAAGACAGCTTCACCTGAAAATGAAATCCACACATTTTCTATCCACATATGATAACACAACTAATCTCTGGAAGTAGTCGATAATAGCACAAACAGAGTAAAAATAATTTATTCCATGTATGTAATTATATAGTATAATATATAATAGTAAAAGATCAACATGAGACTGATGCAGCCCCAATATTAGTCTATATCCTAACAAAAATCAAGCAATATGGTTTGACCCCCCTACTTGCGTACTAAAAAACAGGGGCCCGAAAAGACACTTTATGTCTAGTAATAGAGCATGTGATAGACCTGGTAAAACAGAAAAGTATAAAGTTACTAAATCAAAATAGGTGGAAACAAGTGTACTAAAGAAGCTAATCTTACCTCAAACGTTCTCTATACCCTCTTGAACTATTGACTCTATAGAATGAAATTGACCGTATCGATCTCTTCCTAACATGTATTAAATATTTAATCATAGACCATGTTAGATTATAGGTCTTTGAGGGTTTCCCTAAGGTCAGCCTCCACCTAACCCTTCTCTTGTCTGTTGGGAAGGAGCCTACTGTCCCTATTTCTAGAATAGTATGTCCATAAACTGCTACTGAGGCGGGCGTTGAACCTATCCACCTCCACCATACTGTTATTGAACATGTTACTGACTCCAAAGATGCCTAAAGAGACTATAAGAGAAATATTCCGACCCCTGGCCCACAAGATTGTCATGTGGACCATAAGTTCATAATAAAAACTGTGGAGATCGACTACCTGATGAGAAAAACCTCAAAGGTCGGGGTGCCTGAGACCTTCCACTGGCAGCATTTCCCTTTGAATAACATTTATCACTCCCTTATCCTAATATACCACATCACAAGTGAATTATCTCAACTACCTACTCTATCTTCACGAACTTTAAGTATTTTAGAAAGGGGAAGCGAGTAACTTTATTCTAGAAAGAAGGATGAAGTTCCTACTCTAATAATACAGCTTGATACTACTCACCTAAGAAGATATTTGGATCAATGTGATGTATATCCAGGAATAGGATCACCATTTCACATACTGACATACTCCCTTGCTAGAGGGAGAGTAGATCCTATTGCTTCTCAGCCTTCATGGCCCAAGATTGGAATTCTTCATGAAACTCTTTCTTGAAATCGACCCATAGAACATCAACATCTTTTCTCTACCTCGGTAATATGAGCACCACTAATGCAAAGATACCCTAATATAATTCACCCCCAACAATACTTAATATATCATCTAATCCCAAATAAGGCTGAAAGTGATCTCATTTTCCTCTTTCCACCTCTCCATCTTAAGGTCCAAGAAACTACCCACATACTTTCTCAGATTCTACCTATAGAAATCACATAACATTATCATACACTAGTTTTCCTCCTCCTTTCGATAAACCCTCTCTTGATCATCCAGATCAGCTTTCTATGCCTCTACTTCCTTAGGCACTCGTGGATGATGACTGGGTTCCATAGCTGAATGGTAAACCAAGAAATACTAAGCTCAAGTAGTTTGTATTTTTTTAATATTCATTTTAACTCATTATTTTTTTAATCTCCGAGAAATTCCCAATTAAAACAAAAAAATATTCGTCATGATGGGTGAACCTATCATCGGATAATTTCCCTTCCATGATTGTATCTTTACTTGGTCATTCGGTAATATAATAGTCCTTTAATTAGATCACTTGGGGCCCTAAAATCTTGGGTCCTAGCTAGTATTCCCTAGAATATGTAATGCACTAAGTTCAACTGACATTTTTTTGCTACCATCCCATGAAATCTTCATTGTTATTAACTCCAAAGTCCATCCTATCTCTCAAAAATCACCTCGGATACCATTCTATCATGACCTCCTCCCTCCGAAGATTCCCCTCACGAGCTGGTAATGAAGATAAAAAGATAATAACCTCCTAAATCCCAAGTACAGTAGGCCCTAGGGTGGAAACTAACACCAAGGATATAGACATGTACCAAAATGCGAAACATTAAACTTTTAATAATAAATGTGATTAGGATCTAATATGTATCAACTACAATCAACTACAATAAATGCTTATATGAAGGAACACCAAAAAAATCCCACATGAATAATTCATAATGTAACTAATTCAAATGAAAGAGTCTCCATTGTAATCACCAAATGAAAAGATAATAAGCGACACAATAAATATATCTAACACCTTTTCTAGTAAGGAAAAACATTCTCATTGCAGTCCTCATGGAAACTGATAAATAGTATTATATATATTGTGTGGGGATACAAGTATTCTATGTTTTGATGACCACAGTCTATCATACACAATTAGAGAATAATAATAATTCAACTTTGAGAAAACATCAAAACCCAAAAGAACCATAGAAGGACTAATATTTATCCCCAATATCACCAAGTTATAATCATAAAATAATGAAAATCATGTAATGTAATATAATAATCACATCGACAACAGGGTACACCACACTACATCCAACTGATTAAATGCTCTCATACCCTAACAAAAAACATCATAGAACTCCCAACTCTTCTAAACTAACTCCATCACAATTCCCTCACAAACACAAAGGACACATACCAGATTAAATCCCCCCCACAAACTCTTCAGACTCACAACCATATATCATCCCACAAACAGACAGCTGGGCCACAAACCTCACCACATCTCAATGCCACCTCGTAACCCCAACACATCTCATCCCAAAAACATATGGGGTGCATAACTCTCCCACAAACACATGGACCTGAAAACCCACATCCTTGCCAAAGATTCATGGGTTATCACCCCCTTAAAGTGGGAGTCAGGAAGAGTGGGTAGGCAACTGTCCATCCACCCACCGAGATGATTGGGAAAGACACCCTCCCCTGTAACAATGGGTGTATTCTTCTCACAGTGATCAACACAGTGGGGTGTTTATATAAAAACCTAAAAGAACTAAAAGTTTATGTATAGGAACCAAAATATCTAACCAACATATTGTTTCTCAAAAAATCAAAACCCCCATGATACTGTTTACGATGCTTCTACCTCTAAATTCAAAACCATAGAAACAATTGTAATCCTAATTCATATCTTCACTATAACACCCTGATATTTTATGAAAAATCTTCTTTTTAATTTCATTGTCGTCTTTTGTGGTATGCTGCACCATGATTATCTTGCGCTATACATATCCCCATATTAGCTTGCAGTATACGCAACAGTATTCTTGGCTAATGTTACACAAAATTTAAAGTTCGTTTTATGGAAATTATTCTACGCAACATTGAGTATAGATTTTGTTTAATGTAGAAATGAAATAAGTTTTGACTATGTTATATGAAAAACCAAACAGATCTTTCACTACATGCATCCCCGACTTGGATTTCATTACACACAATCAAGACCTTCCTCGATAGCATGTGTAGTATGCAATACCGAGTTTCACAAAACAAGATATTATTATAATATTATTATGAACTAGCCGTTATGAATAGTAATACCCACTTTTTGAAATTTTATAAATTTTTTCTTTCAAAATGGACTTCATTTTTGGATTTGAAATATCAAAATTTTCCTAGGGTGAATATTTGGTATTTTTCTAGAAACATTTCAAATTTTGACAAATAGTGAAAACACTGGGTTTCTATTTAAAAACTGTTTTTTTATTTAAATAATTATTTTTTTATTTAAATTTATTTTAGGTAAAAATTGATACATAATACCTATATATGTTCAATGTAATTAATTGGAGTCATTCTATAATATATATAGATATATAAAAATTTTATTGAACTTTTCACCGTCTTTTACCCACCTCCTAGGAGAATTTTCAAATTTACATAAAACATAATTTTACCACTTATTTGAGTGGAATTTAGAAAATCCGAGAAATAAGGTAAATATGAAGGAGTAAAATGTGGTTCAATAAGACAAAAATAATTTTTTGTGAATAGTAAATTTTTACTTTTATTAACCACGGTAAAAAGTATATAGCGTAATTAAGGGTCGAAATGATACTATTATTACGCTAACGCATATCCTAATTCTATTGGATAAGTATAATTCGAACAAAAACGACCTTAGGGATATAATATTATCATTTATGTCCACTTGGATTCTATTAAGACATTTATTATTATTTTATTTTAAAAGTAGTTAAAATAGTTAAAATCAAAGTTTAACAAGTAAAACATTTTTAATATAGGGAAATGAATAAAAGAAATTAAACTATAAATATTAAATAGAAAGATAAAAATATTTCCTACCTAATGGTATTTTATTTATAAATTTTATACATTAAATAATTTAATTTATTTATGAAAAAATGGTGATGTAGTAATTACATAAATAATGAAATATTAAATTAATTGATATTATATATACCCAAATAAATGTAATTTGAGACTTTTTATGAATTCTACTAATTTTCTAGGTTAATATGACATGTTATTATTTATTTAATTAACATTATTAATTAATAATTCTTTTATGATATTCACCAAAATCAATTACCAAATACTATCAAAATTGACATAAAATAGTTTTTAAAACAAATATTTTATTATTAATTGTTATTATATTCCTAAAAATCTATTGTTCGGCCAAATGACATAGATATGGTTATATATATTAGTAATGAACCACTTGGGGTTCCTTTGGATGGATATAGTAAGTTTATTAACCATATAGTGTAAGAAAACAAGAAGACACGGTAAAAGTTAAATTATTTAACTTAGAGTTAAATCTAATATATAAGGTTAAAATAGTAACATAAACATGTCTAAAACCTATTGGTAGAGAGTATTTCGACCCATAACCACATTAGCTTTGAAATAAATCAATTTGGAGCTATTATAAACCGAATATGACTTTGTTATAAAATAATATTTTATGTTCTTCCAAAGGTACCCCTCTCCTCCATTATACAAAGGGCACCCCTTCCCTATACTCTTCACACCCTTTTGAGCCTCTAATCTCGGCCAAACCCTGACAATTTATCTTATACACTTCCGTAGAAATATTCTGGAGGTTTTGGTCTTCTCAAAAGACCAACTCTACTTCCTCAAGAAGAATCTTAAAGGAGGTGTGTCGAAGAAGAGGTAATCTCTTATTCAGATTCTCACAATTTTCTTTCTTCTTCTACTTCTTCTTCTTTAGTTATCTCATTATAAAGTAATAACCTCAGTATTACTTATATACTGTTATGTTATTATAAATTTTAAACCACCCTATTTCACCTTCTATCCATCCTACAGAAAACGAAATCACCGCGCGTGCGTACTTACAGAATACCCTCTCCACGCCGTGGTGTAATCTGTTTCCGACGACCACCTTACTTGGATGGGAATAATGGTGTTAATAAATAAATATATATGATTATTGTAAATTGATATTTATTCTAAAATATTATAAATACACTTCAATACAATTCTGTGACCATGAGAATGATATCACCGCTCATGCGTACATACGGACTACCGTCTCCACGACACGATGAGATTCATTATCCATGTTTATCATTAATGAATGATTCTAAAGTATATATAATGAATAATAATGAAATATTTGACATAATAATGATAATGTATTTATGTATATATATATGTATGTCATCTACTTAATTCCATTCAATTCAATAAGGAAACGAAAAAAGCGTTCATGCGTACGTACAGCCTACCGTCTCCATTAACGATGTATTTAATTCCATTTATCGATCTATCATATATATATATTTATGTATATTCTGAATATATATTATATATAAATCATGTTTTACATTCTTTAATTTAGTAAATCATTATATAAGTAATGATATCAAGAACAACAAGTTGAAACATGCACAATAAATGAAACGATTTTACCCAAAACGCTGCTTTAACATGGAATTTACAAAAGAACGGGTAATATAAAGTAATAAGTGAACCATATATGTTACCATAACAATGAATATTATTCTGTAATAAGTCAATGACATTATTTAAATAATTATACAGGAGTTTCAGATACATACGAAGCATATGAGACATATGGTAAGGGATAACTTTTCCAATCTCGTTTTTATCCAAGATTGATTATTCTTAATTTTTTTTTTGGGTTATTGTTATCATCCATTCCCATGTTTTCTAAATATTTTTACATGTATGTTTACATTATTTGTAACCTTTTTTTTAAAATTAGCACATTTTATGAAATGAATCTTACTTTTGTTTACCACACGAGTAACTTTTTGACATTTCCGACAAAAGTACAAGGAGACTGTTTTTTTTAAATTATACGGCATGAACGGATTTTTATGGTTTCATAACACCTGATTTTCATGAAGATTACTCTAAAAGATTTCATAACTATTTTCAACAAAATAGTCTTCTTTTAAAATTGCATGGAATTTTTTGAAAGGAAAATGATTTTGAATAAGAAAGGATATTTTCCTCAAGAATTGATTTCAAGTGTTTTATCAAAACCATTTTCCATCTAATATGACATTATTTCATATGTGTTTTTTTCATGTATAATTTCTCTATGATTTAAATAGTTTCTATTCTCTTATGATGAAATGATATCCATTTGTTTTATATGGATTATGTTATAATGTGATGATGTTTATGAGACCCATTTTATTCTTTGGGTTATGATGAATGATTTATGTTTATGTTGTGGCACACATAAGAATTATTTCATTACGAGATGGATGGGACCTATATATCCCTCCAATGCATTGGGTAAAGATTTATATCTCATGAGAAATACATGGCTGGAATGGTAAGTTAATTCGGTTCAGTGTTACAGGACTGGAACGAGGAGTGAAATCGATTCCGAAAGGGACTTTGTCAACTAAGATGGTCTTGGCAGCAATGCCTTGGCTACTATGGAAATCATATCATGTGATTAATGTTTTTCCACAATTATAGGTTTTATTTACAAGCTATTTTATATTGATTGATGCTCTATTATGATCTTTTCCTTACGTACTGCCATGTTTTATTTCATTGCTCCAGATTTTGATGTTTAAACAGTATGTTCATGTCTTTAAGTTAAAATGTATATAATTTGTTTTATTTTATCCATGCTTACCCTTTCCGAGTATTTGATCTCACCCTTTATATGTTTTCTTTTCCACAAGATTTAAAGAAAGGTTTAAGGTAATTAAACAAAAAGGGGAAGATCTTTATGGGAGATGTTGAAGATCTTTCACCATAATTAGAAGATTATGTTCTGAGTTTCCAAAGACACTAAACTATTATGGTCCTTTGGTGTCTAGTTTTGTTATGTATTAATTATTCTGAAAAATTAATGTAATGTCCATGTACATCAATCATTGGGTGTCTACAGTTGGTATCAGAGGAAAGGTTTAGTAAATGTTTGGATACTAGGATGCGAAAACATTAGTGAGATCCCTAGAGATATTTCTAAGGAATGTCTATGGATGTCCCTAAGGATAAGTATACGTATAGTTTATAGTCCTAGAATTACGGTAAAAATCTTATAATTTAACCTAAGATGTTACATATTGACGGTAATCCACCTTCATTATGTTGTTTTACCTAGCATGATATTTTCCTCTCACACTATACTTTTTGGGTTTTAGAAAATGGCTGGAAACAGGATGATTCATGATAATGAAGGATATTATGGACAATGGAATGATATTCTTCATGAGAAACCAAATGAAATGGGATTTGGAAGTCCAAACATCATTATTATGCCTAATCAGAAATCATATAATATGATCAATAAACTCAACTTTGGTAAGTTTCATGACTTAGCTAATAAGGGAAAGATGTAGTTTCATGATGATCATAGAGGAATGAAAGTTCAATTTCCACCATGTAAATCATATGGGAAGAGGAATCAAGGAGAATATTTCAAAGGAACTGGAAGATGCTTTGGGTGTAGAATAGAAGGACACAAATCCAGTAAGTGAAAAGAAAAAGGATCAGTTAACCCCATGGACAAGAATAAAGGTATATCTTGGACATCAACAATAGTTAAATGTTTTAAATGTGGAATGTACGGGCATTATGAAAACCAATGCCCTTGGGAATGTCTCATGGAGAGAATCAGCATGGTCATATGGGTAGTATTTATGTTGATGATGATGAAGAAACTACAAATGATATGTGAGATGATATAATTTTTCAAGATTTTTCAATGGTTTAAGAAGGTAGTGGAATGATTTGTGTTTATGAATAGTTATGTTGTATAAGTAATGGTACTATGGAATAAAGACACATCTAAGGATTGTTATACAATTGTTTTTCCTAAATTATTTTAAAGTATATGTTGAATGTTACCAGTAACAATTAAAGGTTATTCAGATATTTTTGGAAAGAAGATGATATGCCCATAATGAATGGATAAGGAGAAAATCATATGTTTGATAGTATTCATGAGCTCATCATTGATATAAGGACTATGTCATATCATGGTTTGAGTATATAGAATTTTTGGGATTTTGGTATGTGTAAAGAGTTAACATTTAACTACATTCATGTTTTCACTAAGGTTCAATGTGTATAAATTTTACAAGAGAATACTTGATTATGGTATTCACATTATTCGAAGGTGACCAACAATATATATGAGGGATAAATGATGGTATTAACATTCTTGATATATGACCTTTTTAGTAATCATTCTCTTTATTCTATGAGTTTGGAAAGAAGTATTTTGGATAAGCCTAAATATTGGAATGGATTATGTTGAACATACGTTATTATTGTTTAAGGTTAAAAATTTTGTTTCTATATTATTGATAGAATGTTATAATAGTGTAGATTAAGAAAAGGAACAACCTGTAGAACGGGTGACAACTCTTCGCGTCAGACAAGGTTGCAGGAATCAAACGCACAACCGAAGTGCAACGGGCCTTTATTTTCCTACCACTGGCCTATACGAAGTCCCTGGTTAGTATAAACTAGTTTCAATTTATTATGTGGTATGATATATGAATTATACGCCCATTTTAGGAACCATATAAGATTAATCTCACCATATATGGACTTATGTATATTTATTAAATTTTTCTAATCTTTTATTTAAGATAGATAGAATTACCCACCGTTCTATCACATGATCTGCAAACACTTCACGGAAGACAAATTAAAGTTCATTTCAATATGATATAAAGTGTAAATTGTTCAATGAACAAACAATAGTGATATTGTACCAAAATAAAGTATGTATTTCTTTTAATTCAACCAAATATTCAACATTAGGGAAATGATCTTGATAACCAGAAATGTTGTCCTAGTGCTCTTATATATGATGAATCAGATAGTTCCTTAGATCATCACAAATTTATGGCTTTGTGATTGTTGTCTTTTTCATAGCCATGTCCTTTACCACTCTCCATCAGAACATGATGGTGAGGTTTCTCTTCCATATCCATATTTTCACCTATGTTCACTTAAGCGGAAACCCAATGATTAGTAAATTTGGTTAACCATCATGTTTCATACATTAGTTTTTATTGTTACATTTTGGTATTCCTTTTACGATGTGGGTTTCTATTAAAGAAACTTCGAGTAGTAAATCATTTATAACCCCGATGAATTTCAAGTCGAAAATTCATTTTAAGGGGGGTAGAATGTAACACCCCGAGATTTTATGAAAAATATTCCTTTTAATTTCATTGACGTCTTGTGTTGTATGCTCCACCATGATTATCTTGTGCTATACGTAACACCATATTAGATTGCAGTATACACAACACTATTCTTGGCTCATGTTACACAAAATTTAATGTTTGTTTTATGGATTTTATTCTACACAACATTAAGTATAGAATTTGTTTAATGTATAAATGAAATAAGTTTTGATTATGTTATATGAAACACCAAACTAAGCTTTGAATACATGAATCCCTGACTTGGATTTCATTACACACAATCAAGACCTTCCTCGATAGCGTGTGTAGTATAAAATACTGAGTTTCACATAACGAGATATTATTATAATATTATTATGAACTAGCCGTTATGAATAGGAATACCCACTTTTTGAAATTTTATAAATTTTACCTTTCAAAATTGACTACATTTTTGGATTCGAAATATTGAAATTAGCATAGGGTGAATTTTTTGTATTTTTCTGAGAACTTTCAAATTTTGATGAATAGTAAAAACACTGGATTACTATTTAAAAATCGTATTTTTATTTAAATAATTATTTATTTTATTTACATTTATTTTCCGTAAAAATTGATACATAATACCTATATAAGTTCAATTTAATTCATTGGAGTCATTTTATAATAATTTTAGATATATAAAAATTTTATTGAACTTTTCACCGTCTTTTACCCACCTCCTAGGAGAATTTGCAAATTTACATAAAACTTAATTTTACCGCATCTGTGAGTGGAATTTCAAAAATATGAGAGACACGGTTAATATTAAGGAGTAAAATGTGGTTCAATAAGATAAAAATAATTTTTGGTGAAGGATTATATAATTAAATAAGGGGCGAACTAATGGATATTGAGGATATTTTATACATAATTAATATCCCTACCTCTGTGGATGAATTTGATGAATTTAGCAGCTTATTATATGGATGTGATTTTTCTCATTTTTTCATTTTCCAAACACAGTTGACCTTATTTCATATGATGTTATACATCAAATATCAACTTGTGTAGATTTTACATAGATAATGTTTCCAAGGAACTTCATGAAGAAATCATCCAAGTACACCTTTCTCTCATTACTGAGGGAGTGATGGCTAATAATCCTAAAGTGGGAGATCCCATGATCCCATTCGCAGAGAAAATTTAGGAGGCTAATCTTTGTCAAGAGATCCTTTCTATAAGAACCATGTTTGGGGGTACTAGGGATATGTCAATCCCAATAGTTGATCCAACAACGGGTAAGTATTATTAGCCACTTTGGTTAATTAACTACCTTTTTGTATGTTTAACTCCTGATGTTGATCAGAGGTGTCACCTATTATTCAGTTCCATTGAATTTAGTGACTGAGCTTGAGAGGGGGACTTTTATTCTAGTTACACTAGCATTGGTAGCTGAAATTGATTCTATTTTGTAGGGATTGGAATAAGGTGACTTGTTGAGTTTAATAATCCCAAAATACATCACTATTCAATGTAGTATTATTAGCCACTTTGTAGGTGAAATTTAGTCTATTTTGGGATTATTAAACTCAACAAGTCACCTTATTCCAATCCCTACAAAATAGACTCAATTTCACCTACCAATGATAGTGTAACTAGTATAGAAGTACCCCTCTCAAGCTCAGTCACTAAATTCAATGGAACTGAATAATAGGTGACACCTCTCATCAACATCAGGAGTTAAACATACAAAAAGGTAGTTAATTAACCAAATTGGCTAATAATACATACCCATTGTTGGATCAACTATTATGATTGACATATCCCTAGTACCCCCAAACTTGGTTATTATAGAAAGGATCTCTTGACAAAGATTAGCCTCCTAAGTTTTCTCAGCGAATGGGATCATGGGCTCTTAGGGATCTCCCACTTTAGGATTATTAGCCATCACTCCCTCAGTAATGAGAGAAAGGTGTACTTGGATGATTTCTTCATGAAGTTCTTTGGAAACATTATCTATGTAAAATCTACACAAGTTGATATTTGATGTATAACATCATATGAAATAAATTCAACTGTGTTTGGAAAATGAAAAAAATGAGAAAAATCACATCCATCTAATAAGCTACTAAATTCCTCAAATTCATCCACAGAGGTAGGGATATTAATTATGTATAAAATATCCTCAATATCCATTAGTTCACCCCTTATTTAATTATATAATCCTTCATACATTAGGAATATAATATTATTATTTATGTCCACTTGGATTAGATTTGGACATTTATTATTATTTTATTTAAAAAGGAGATAAAATAGTTTATATCAAAGTTTAATAAGTAAAACATTTTTAATACAAGGTTATACATATAATAAATTAGAATATAAATATTAATTAGAAAGATAAAAATATTTTCTACATAATGGTATTTTATTTATAATTTTTAGACATTAAATAATTTATGTTATTTTTGACACACTGGTGATGCAGTAATTACCTAAATAATGAAATATTAATATAATTGATTTTATAAATACCGAAATAAATGAAATTTGAGACTGTCTATGAATGATAATAATTTTATAGGTTAATATGACATGTTAATGTTGATTTAATTAACATTTTTTGAACTAATCGTTCTATTATGAGTTTTAAAAAAATCAATTACCAAATAGTGTCAAAATTAACATAAAACAGTTTTTAAAACAAATAATATATTATTAATTGTTATTATATTCCTAAAAATATGTGGATCGGAAAAATGACTTAGATAATGTAATATATATTAATAATGAACCACTTAAGGTTCGTTTGTCTGGTTATAGTAAGTTTATTAAACATATAGTGTAAGTAATCAAGAAGACACAGTAAAAGTTAAATTATTTAACTTAGAGTCAAATCTAAAGGATAAGGTTAAAATAGTAACATAAACTTGACTAAAACCTATTGGTTTGGAGGATTTCGACCAATAACCACATTATCTTAGCAATAAATCAATTTGGAGTTATTATATACCAAATATGACTTTATTATAAAACAATATTTTATGTTTTTCCAAAGGTGCCCTTCTCCTACCTTATAAAAAGGTCACCCCTTCCCTCTTCTCTTCAGACCCTTTTAAGCTTTGAAGCTCGGCCAAACCCTGACCATATCTCATCTAAACTTCCCTAGAAACATTTTCTACATTTTTTTCTTCTCAAAAAACCAACTCTACTTCTTTCATAGGATGGTTAAAAGAGGTGCGTCGAAGAAGAGGTAATCTCTTCTTCTGATTTTCTCAAGTTTCTTTCTTCTTCTAATTCTTCTTATTTAGTTGTATCATTATAAAGTAATATCATCAGTATTACTTATATAGTTATATGTTATTATAATTATGAAACAACCCTATTTCACCTTCTATCCATCCTACAAAAAACGAAATCATCGCGCGTGCGTACGTACGGAATACCGTCTCCACGCCGTGGTGTAATATGTTTTTGACCACCACCTTTCTTGGATGGGTATAATGGTGTACATAAATAACAATATATGATTATTTTAAAGTGATATTGATTCCGAAATATTATACATACACTTCAATACAATTCCACGGTCAAGAGAATGTTATCATCGCTCGTGCGTAGATACAGACTACCATCTCCACGACGCGATGAGATTCATTCTCCATGTTAACCATTCATGAATGATTATAAACTATATATAATGAATACTAATGAAATATGTGACATAATAATGATACTGGATTTATGTATATATATATATATATATGTATGTCATCTACTTAATTAAATTCAATTCAATAAGGAAACGAAAACAGTGTTCATGCGTACGTACGACCTACCGTCTCCATGAATGGTGTATTTCATTCCATTTATCGATCTATCATATATATATATGTAAATTATGAATATATATTTTATATAAATGATGTTTTACATTATTTAATTATTTAAATCAGGATATAAGTAATAATATCAAGAACAACATGTTGAAACATGTACAATAAATGAAACGATTTTACCCAAAACGCTGCTTTAACATGGAATTTACAAATGAATGGGTAATATAAAGTCATAAGTGAACCATATATGATATCATAACAATGGATATGATTATTTAATAAGTCAATGAAATTATTTAAATCATTATAAAGGATATTCGGATACATACAAAGCATATCAGACATAAGGTAAGGGATAACTTTTCCAATCTCATTTTTATCCGAGATTATTTATTCATAAGTATTTACTGGGTTATTGTTATCATCAATTCCCATGTTTTCTAAAAACATTAATGTATGTTTAAAATCATTTTTAACAATTTTTTAAAATTACCACATGTTATGAAAATAAACTTACTTTTGTTTGCCACACGAGTAACTTTTTTACGTTTCTGACAAAAGTACGAGGAGAATGTTTTTTTAACTTATACGACATGAACGGATTTTTACGGTTTTATAACACCTTGTTTTCTTGAAGCTTACTCTACAAGATTTCATATGTATATTCAACAAAATCTTCTTCTTTTAAAATTTCCTGGAATTTTGTTAAAATAAAATTATTTTGAATAAGAAAGGATATTTTCCTCAAGAATTGATTTCATGTGTTTTATCAAATCCATTATCCATCTAAGATGAAATTATTTCATATGTGTATGTTTGAAGTATAATTTATCTATGATTTACATGTTTTCACTTATCTTATGATGAAATGATATCCATTTGTTTTATATGGATTATGTTATGACGGGATTATGTTTATGAAACCCATTTTATTTTTTGGGTTATGATGAATGATTTATGTTTTTGTTGTGGCACACTTAAGAATGATTTCATTATAAGATTTGTGGGACTCATATCTCCCTCAAATGAATTGGGTAAAAATTTATATCTCATGAGATATACATGTTTGGAATGGTAAGTTAATCCGGTTCTGTGTTATAGGACTAGAACGAGGAGTGAACTCGATTCAGGAAGGTACTTTGTCCACTATAATGGTCTTGGCAGCAATGCCTTGGCTATTATGGAAATCATATCATGTGCTTAATGTTTTTACACAATTACAAGTTTAATTTCCAAGATATTTTATCATTAGTGATGATTTATTTTGATATATGCCTTACGTACTGCCATGTTTTACGTCATTGCTCAAGATTTCGATGTTTAAACATTATATTCATGTTTTTAAGTTCAAATGTATATGATTTGTTTTATTTTATCCATTCTTACCCTTACTGAGCATTTTACCTCACCATTTATATAGTTTCTTTTCCCCTGTATTTAAATAAAGGTTTTAGGTTAGAAAAAAGAGGGGAATATGTTTATGGGAGATGTTGAATATCATTCACCATGATTATATGATAATGTTCCGAGTATCCAAAGACAGTATACTATTACGGTCCTTTGGTGTCTGGTTTTTTATGTATTAAGTATTCCGAAAAAGTAATTTAATGTCCACGTACGTCAAGCTTTGGGTCTCTACATTTGGTATCATAGGAAAGGTTTAGTTAACCTTTGTAAACTAGGATGCGAAAACATTAGTGAGATCCCTAGAGATATTTCTAAGGTAAGTCTAGGGATGTCCCTAAGGATAAGTATACGTATAGGTTATAGTCTGAGAATTACAGTAACGATCTTAGAATTTAACCAAATATGTTAGATATTGACAGTACTCCCCCTTTATTATGTTTTTTACCTAACATGATTTTTTCCTCTCAAACTATTCATTTTGAGTTTTAGAAAATTGCTGGAAATAGGAAGATTCATGATAATAGAGGATATGATGGACAATGGAATGATATTATTCATGAGAAACCAAATTAAATGGGATTTGGAATTCCAAACATTGTTATTATGCCTAATCAAAAATCTCATAATATGATCAATAAACTCAACATTGGAAAGTTTCATGACTTAGAAAATAAGAGAATGATGGAGTTTCATGATGATCATAGAGGAAAGAAAGTTCAATTTTCCCCATGTAAATCATGTGGGAAGAGGCATCATGGAGAATGTTTCAAAGGAAGTAGAAGATGCTTTGGGTGTATAATAGTAGGACACAAAGCCAGAGAGTGAAAATGAAAAGGTTCAGTAAACACCATGGATAATGATAATGGTATTTCTTGGACATCAACAGCGGTTAAATTTTATAAATGTGGAATGTACGGGCATTATGAAAACCAATTCCTTAAGGTAGAGTCTCATGTAGAGAATCAGCATGGTCGTATGGGTAGTATTTATGTTGATGATGATGATGAGACTACAAATGATATGTGAGATGAAAGAATTGTTCAAGATTGGCCAATGGTTTAATAAGGTAGTGTAATGATTTTTTTATCAGGAGTTATGTTGTATAAGTAATGTTACTATGTAATAAAGACACATCTAAGGATTGTTATACTATTGTTTTTCCTAAAGTATTTCAATGCATATGTTGAATGGTACCGGTAACTATGAAAGGTTATTCAGATATTTTTTGAAAGAAGATGATATGCACATAATGAATGGATAAAGAGAAAATAAATGTTTGATACTATTCATGAGATCATGATTGATATAAAGACTAAGTGGTATAATGGTTTGAGTATATAGAATTTTTGGGATTTTGGTATGTGGAAAGAGTTAACTTTTAACTGCATTCATGTTTTCACTAAGGTTCAATGTGTATTAATTTTTCAAGAGAATACAAGATTAAGGTATTGACATGATTGGAATGTGACCAACAAGATATATGAGGGAAAAATGATAGTATTCACATGCTCGATATATTACCTTTTTAGTAATCGTTCTTTTTATACTATGAGTTTAGAAAGAAGTATTTTGGATAAGCCTAAAGATTGTAATGGATTGTGTTGAACATAATTTAGTAATGTTTAAGGTTAGACATTTTTTTGATATTATTGATAGAATGTTATAAAAGTGTAGTTTAATAAAAGGAAGAACCTGCAGAACGGGCAACAACCCATCGCGTCAGACAAGGTTGCGGTAATCAAACCCACAACTGAAGTGCCACAGGCCTTTATCGCCTACCACTGGCCTACAGGAAGTCTCTGGTTAGTATAATTTAGTTTCAATTTATTATGTGGTATGATATACGAAGTATACGTCCATTTTAGGAACCATATTTGATTAATCTCACCATAGATGGACTTATGTATATTTAATAACTTTTTCTAACATTTTATTTAAGATAGATAGAATTAACCACCATTCTATCACATGATCTACTAACACATCATGGAAGACAAATTCAACATCATTTCTTAACGAGATGAAGTGGAAATTTTTCATGGAACAAACAATAGTGAGATTGTACCAAAATCAAGTAAGTATTTCTTTTACTTTAAAAAAATATTCAACATTAGGGAAATGATATTGAAAACCATAAATGTAGTCCTAGTGCACTTATATCTAATGAATAAGATGGTACCTTAGATCATCACAAATTTATGGCTTTGTGATTGTTGGATTTTTCATAGCCATGTTCTCTACCACTCTCCATCAGAACATGATGGTTCAATTTATCTTCCATATCCATATTTTCACCTATGTTCTCCTATGTGGAAACCCAATGATTAGTAAATTTGGGTAACCATTATGTTTCATACATTAGTTTTTTATGGTATGTTTTGATATTCATTTTTACGAAGTGGGTTTCTATTAAAGAAACTTTAGAGTAGTAAACCATTTATAACCCCGACGAATTTTGAGGGAGAAATTCATTTTAAGGGGGTAGAATGTAACACCTCGAAATTTTATGAAAAATATTATTTTTAATTTTATTGACGTCTTGTGTTCTATGTTACACCATGATTATATTCTTCTATACGTAACACTATATTATCTTACAGTATACACAACATTATTGTTGGCTCATGTTACACAAAATTTGAAGTTCGTTTGGTGGAAATTATTCTACGCAAAATTAAGTATAGATTTTCTTTAATGTATAAATGAAATAAGTTTTTATTATCTTATACGCAACACCAAACGAAGCTTTCACTACATGCATCCCTAACTTGTCTTTCATTACACGCAATCAAAACATTCCTCGATATCACGTGTAATACGCAATACCGAGTTTCACTAAATGAGATATTATTACAATATTATTATGAACTAGCCGTTATGAATAGTAATACCCACTTTTTTAAATTTTATAAATTTTATCATTCAAAATGGACCTCATTTTTGGATTCTAAATATTGAAATTATCTTAGGCTGAATTTTTTGTATTTTTCTGAAAACTTTTAAATTTTGATGAATAGTGAAAACACTAGATTACTATTTAAAAACCTTATTTTTATTTAAATAATTATTTGTTTTATTTAAATTTATTTTCGGTAAAAATTGATACATAATACCTATATAAGTTCAATGTAATTCGTTGGAGTCATTTTATAATAATTTTAGATATTTTAAAATTTTATTGAACTTTTCACCGTCTTTTACCCACATCCAAGGAGAATTTTCAAATTTACATAAAACATAATTTTAACACTTCATTGAGTGGTATTTCAAAATTTCGAGAGACATGTTTAATATCAAGGAGTAAAATTTAGTTCATTAAGATAAAAATAATTTTTTGTGAATAATAACTTTTTACTTTTATTTACCACTATAAAAAGTAAATTGGGTAATTAAGGGTAAAAATTATATTATTATTACCCAAACACATGTCCTAAATCTATTGGATAAATATAATTCGACCAAAAACAACCTTAGGGATATAATATTATCATTTAGGTCCACTTGGATTAGATTAGGACATTTATTATTATTTTATTTAAAAAGGAGTTAAAATAGTTAAAATCAAAGTTTAATACGTAAAACATGTTTAATATAGGGTTATACATAAGAGAAATTAGACTATATATTTTAATTAGAAAGATATAAATATTTCCTACCTAATGGTATTTTATTTATAATTTTTAGACTTTAAATAATTTAAGTTATTTATGACACACTGGTGATGTAGTAATTACCTAAATAATGAAATATTAAAATAATTGATATTATAAATACCTCAATAAATGAAATTTGAGACTTTTTATGAATTCTAATAACATTATAGGTTAATATGACATGTTACTATTGATTTAATTAACATTTTTTTTATCTAATAATTCTGTTATGATTTTCACAAATATCAATTACCAAATAGTGTCAAAATTGACATAAAATAGTTTTTAAAAAAAATATTATAATATTAATTGTTATTATATTCCTAAAAATATATCTTTCAGAAAAATTACTTAATTAAGGTTATATATATTAATAATTAACCACTTGGGGTTCGTTTGTCTGGTTATAGTATGTTTATTAACCATATTATTTAAGAAAACATGAAGACATGGTAAAAGTTAAATTATTTAACTTAGAGTTAAATCTAAAAGATTAGGTTAAAATAGTAACCAAAACTTGTATAAAACCTATTGGATGAGGTCATTTCGACCCATCCCCACATTAACTTAGAAATAAATCAATTTGGATATATTATAAACCGAATATGACTTTATTATAAAATAATATTTTATGTTTTTCCAAAGGTGCTCCTCTCCTCCCTTATAAAAAGGGCACCCCTTCCCTCTTATCTTCACACACTATTGAGCCTTGAAGCCCGGCCAAACCTGGCCCTTTTATATTAGAAACTTCCCTTGAAACATTCTGGAGGTTCTGGTATTCACAAAATACTAACTCTACTTCCTTAACAGGAAGCTTAAAGGAGGTGTGTCGAAGAAGAGGTAATCACTTCTTCCGATTCTCTCAAGTTTCATTCTTCTTATACTTCTTCATCATTAGTTGTATCATTATAAATTAATAACATAAGTATTACTAATATACTTATATGTTATTATAAATATTAAACAACCCTATTTAACCTTTTATACATCCTACGGAAAACGAAATCACTGCGCGTGTGTACGTACAGAATACTGTCCCTGCACCGTGGTGTAATCTGTTTTCAACCACCACCTTACTTGGATGGGTATAATGATGTAAATAAATAACTATATATTATTATTGTAAAGAGATATTGATTCATAAATATTATACATACACTTCAATACAATTCCACGATCATGAGAATGATATCATCAATCGTGCGTACGTACGGACTACCGTCTCCACGACACGATGAGATTCATTCTCCATATTAACCATTAATGAATGATTATAAAGTATATATAATGAATAATAATGAGATATGTGACATAATAATGATACTGGATATATGTATTTCAACTACTTAATTCCATTCAATTCAATAAGGAAACAAAAACAGTGTTCATGCGTACGTACGGCCTACCGTCTCCATGAACGGTGTATTTCATTCCATTTATCGATTTATCATATGTATATGTTTATAATGAATATATATTATATATAAATCATGTTTAAAATTATGGAATTAAGAAAATCAGGATATAAGTAATAATATCATGAACAATAAGTGGAAACTTGTCCAATAAATGAAACGATTTTACCCAAAACGGTGCTTTAACATGGAATTTACAAAAGAACGCGTAATATAAAGTCATAAGTGAACAATATATGATATAAAAACAATGAATATGATTATGTAATAAGTCAATGACATTATTTAAATCATTATATAGGAGGTTCGTATACATACGAAGCATATCAGACATATGGTAAGAGTTAACTTTTCCAATCTTGTTTTTATTCGATATTGTTTATTCTTAAGTATTTACTAGGGTTATTATTATCATCCATGCCCATGTTTTCTAAAAAAATCATGTATGATTAAATTAACTTTTAACAATTTTTTAAAATTACCACATTTTATGAAAGAAATCTTACTTTTTTTTACCACACAATTAACTTTTTGACTTTTCCGACAAAAGTACAAGGATAATGTTTTTTAACTTATACGGCATGAATGGATTTTTACAGTTTTATAACACCTTATTTTCATGAAGCTTACTCTACAATATTTAATAACTATTTTCAAAAAAAAACATATTCATTTAAAATTTCATGGCATTTTGTGAAAAGAAAATGATTTTGAATAAGATATGTTATTTTCCTCAATAACTGATTTCAAGTGTTTTATCAAAACTATTTTCCATCTAAGAGGAAATTATTTAATATGTGTATGATTCAATTATAATTTATCTATGATTTACATGGTTTCACTTCTCTTATGATGAAATTATATCTATTTGTTTTATATGAATTATGTTATGATGGGATGATGTTTATGAAACCCATTTTATTCTTTGGGTTATGATAAATGATTTATGTTTATGTTGTGGAACATGTAAGAATGATTTCATTATGAGATTGTTGGGACCTATATCTCCCTCCAATTCATTGGGTAAATATTTATATCTCATAAGATAGAAATGGCTAGAATGGTAAGTTAATCTGGTTCAGTGTTACAGGACTGGAACGAGGTGTGAACTCGATTCAGAAAGGGACTTTGTCCATTATGATGGTCTTGGTAGCAATGCCTTGGCTACTATATAAGTATATCATGTGATTAATGTTTTTCAAAAATTACATGTTTTATTTCCAAGCTATTTTATCATGATTGATGCTCTATTATGATCTATGCCTTACGTAATGCCATGTTTTATGTCATTTCTCAAGATTTCAATGTTTAAACATTATGTTCATGTTTTTAAGTTTATATGTGTATGATTTGTTTTATTTTATCCATGCTTACCCTGACTGAGAATTTTAGATAACCCTTTATATGTTTTCTGTTCCCCAGGATTTATAGAAAGGTTTTAGGTAAGAAAACAAAAAGTGTAAGATATTTATGGGAGATGTTGAAGATCTTTCACCACGATTAGAATATTTTGTTCCAAGTTTCCAAATACACTAAACTATTACGGTCCATTGGTGTCTGGTTTTGTTTCGTATTAAGTATTTTGCAAAAGTAATGTAATGTCAATGTACTTCAAGTTTTGGGTCTCCACATCCACCAATAACTTTATGAAATTATCAATATACATTTAACAGTGTATTTATTTATTACATCCCTACCCAGGTAACTAAAAAGGACAACATGAGTAACATCCACAAAAATAACCAAGAAAGCATGCTAGGAAGATGGGACAAGGTAAAACAACCCACTACACACAACCATCCACACAACCAATGCCATATCAGGTTACCAAACTGCATACACAACACACCCAACAAGCTTAACACAAACCAAATGAATTTCCAATGAATAAAAAGTTCATCCATTACATATTATACATTCCCCCAACTTTAGATTCTATTATACCACCTCCCACATCCCACACATGAAACCTACTACAACCATCCCCAAATATGATGCCCCACTATATAAACATGCCACACCATACCCACAGTGAAAACACCCTTGGCATCCCTTACATTAAAAACCATTATTAAAACCACAACAAAATACCTTACATATGAAGCATATGATTGAAAATATCCACAAACAGAAGAAAACCAAACCAAAAAAGGAAATGATTATTTATATTTAACGCGATCGTTATTTAGTTCCACAATTACAAATCAAGGGTTATCACATTACAATTTTGATATTGGGGTAACCATTTAATTAATCTGATATATAAGATTAATCGTGTTATTATGTTCACAATAGTTTAATAGAAGATTACCAAAAATTATTCATGAGTCCAATATGGTAACATAGACCTCCAACAACCATGATTTTCAGAAGGAATACGGCCCACACAATTAAAATTTTGTATCAAATATCACATATAACATAAAAAAGTAACATACTCATTTTCCCTCCCCTAATTTATTACTAATGTAACAAAACATGTTATCGTAACAAGTCATATTATCTTTATATGAGTTTAGATTATCTTCCTAACACTGGGATCCAACTTTAATCACAACAGGACATTAGCTTATCCACCCCGCCTGATTCAAAAAATAAAAAAAGTTAGTCCCTACCTAGAGAAATAGAAAATCCAAAACTGTTCATTGTTCTAAAACAAAGGATCACACAAGTAGTAGAAGACTAAAAGTAAAA
Source organism: Viscum album (assembly GCA_963277665.1). Classification (NCBI taxonomy): domain Eukaryota; kingdom Viridiplantae; phylum Streptophyta; class Magnoliopsida; order Santalales; family Viscaceae; genus Viscum; species Viscum album. The sequence goes on from OY728123.1 coordinate 553,894,425, forward strand.
CTAAATCCAAATGTCACAACACAACACATTAATATGTGGGGAAGAAAGTCTCTAGGCACACCTGGAGAAAAATGGAAAAACACAAGGAAGAGATGATTCTGGTTTGGGACATCTAAATCCTATGTTAATTGAAGGAAAGATATTTAAGGGTCACTAATGTGATATCATCCTTTAGATTAAGAGTTATGAATATTTCAATGTCCAAACGTTTTAGGATATTAAAGAAATAATTAATATATTTTCAAAAACCTTTACAAACACTCAAAAAAGGTTTTATAGTCAATTTACGTCAAATAAAATGTATGAGGGGAGAAATAAAAAAAACTGGAGAAATATGGGAATGGCTCCCTGATAGGTCAGTCACTGATGTGAGTCACTTACCACAACTCACTGACTTAAAGTTAGTGATTCATCCCACCGGTAGTGAGTAAAAAACATGACCCAATGATGACTGACTCAATGACATGATTCAGATACACCTAACATACCGATGCTCTACCTACCGACCCATGAACTACTAATGCCCAAACTAAAAACGCCTGAACTACCAACCACTGACATACTGATGCCTGAACAACTGACACTAAGCCACTAATGCAGATCCACTAATGTTGATCCCCTGATTATGAGATACCGATATGAACAACCAATATAACCTACCGATGCAATATTCCATAACTAAGTCACCAACGCGACCTAACGAGGATGTGTCACCGATACAACCTACTAATGGAAAAAATGTATTTTTGTAAAACTATTGAAATAACACGTCATTGTCTCCTAGAACATCCCAAAAACAAGATTTTGAAAAATTAATATACCGGGGAGGTCCATGCTATTACATGTGTTTATTTTTAATCTAAATGAATGAGGTATCCTCTTGTCATATAATGACATAGTTGATTGAGATATTCCATTAATGCATTGTGTGTTTGATGAGCTATAAGAATATCATATCATATGGAATGTTATACATGGAAATCATACTAGAATCAGTAAATATTAGTGTATGATTACAACATGTCCTCGGTTAAGATTTAAAACCACCTCTACCATAACATAAAATATATTTTCATCAAATGTTACTGTATATTATATAACATTTGAATTTAATATGTAAATTAGTTTTCATTGTGAAATATTAGGGATGATATATAATTCAACGATTGTATGATGTTTTATATTAATGGAAGAATTGTTATAAATGAAAATAACTCATAGATTATAATTAATATGTTATTCTATTAGAGTGTACTAATGGATATTTGATGTAAAATACACCATCGAGATGATGTGTTTATTCCTACCAAATAAATTTATAAACCCCCCATCTATAAATGGATCTCATCTTCATCAAACATTTTATGTCACAAGGAAAATTATTTCACTAGATCATGAGAGGGTCATTCATCAGTGTTGAGTGATTGATTTCCTCTATTATATATACCATAAATTTAGTGTTTCATTTCAAACAAACAATTCGTATTAATAAAAAAATAGATGATAAAGATGGTGGATTATTTTTAATATGTTGTGGTAAACATATAATTGTTCATTTTAGAGTACTATATTATTTTGGGTAATTACCCATTTGTGATATGAAAATGTGTTACTATATTTAATTTTTTGACTATATCTGTTTTCATTAGTTCATGTGAGACATAATAGTTGTATAAAATAAATCTATTTTGTAAAAAACAATTTTTAATTTATAAAAGGAAAAATAATTCATGATATAGAGAAATAGATAAATGAATTTTCCCATACAATATTGTGTGTGATGTTAAAAAGGATAGAGAGATTGAACTATTTCAAAAATTACATTATAAAGTAACATAATATTAGGATTGTATCACAATATATGTTTTCTCATAATGTAATATGAATAGGGATTGCATCATTCATTATGTGAAAACATATACATGTAACTACTTTTGGTTGTTGTAACCGACATAAGTCCTTTCACACACTATATAGTTCCACAATCACTCTACCTATAACCCCCCACATTCCAAATTACTCATACAGATTCATTTTCTCATTTTTATATCAACCTTATGTGGTTGTTTAATACTATAAATTGTGAGATGTACTATAGAACCAAAGGAAAGGCTCACCATAAATTTATTATCCATAATGTAAGACACCATGAAATTTATTTCATAATGAAACAAAAAGATATTATGTCAATCAATCAAAACATGATACTACTCTTATCAATGTGGATTCTCCAAAAGATTAATGTTACCCAAAACTCAATTATTATTATTTGAGATTCTCTATTAAAATATAAATTTACATATAAGTCAATCTATAAAATTTTTAATTTTATTATAAATAATAAAAATATGTATTTTTGTATATTTACATACTTTAAAAAGTGATAATAAATATTTTTTATTTTTTATTTTTTATTTATAATTTTTTTTGAGATATATATATAACATATCCATGAATAATAAATTTTAATATGAAATACATTGTTCATGTTATACCGAAAAAAATATAACATGAAAATAAATATATTATATAAAAACAATAAGATTATTTTTTAAAAATAATTTACATTTCCAAAGACTACCAAAAAAGTATAAATGATTTTATAATTAAATTATGAATTGTTACAATTAATTAATTTCGGTTGTTCAATATATTAAATTATGTAATAAATAAATATTATCTATTTTATAGTATGTTTCATATTTGATAAAATGGTTAAATTATATTTTATATTTGATATTATGTTTATATAAAATTATTTACATTATATAATTGAAATATAAAATATTTAAAATTCATGTAATATAATTTACTATTAAATTTAAATAATTATTCATAAGAATGATTTAATGTTGGGAAAGAATATAGAGAATTTATATGTAAAATTATTTACTTCTTATATAGATAAATAAATTATTTTTTAAAAAATTAATATTCATAAATAAAGTTACTATAATTATTACCTCATGTATATAAAAATAAATATTCAATAATTTATTTTAATCTAAAATTTATTCAAAACAAAAATTTTAATATTATGATTCCTGGTTTATAATTTATATTAATTGTGTAATAATTATTATGTTATATATCAAGTATGTATCAATAGAGAAACATTTCAATTAAGATAATGGATTTATATTTTTATCCATGACCTTGTATTGTATTGAGTTGTGATAATGAATTATATAATTATTATTATTGATATGAATTGGGTGTTGGGGTAATAGTGGAATTGATATCTATATATAGTTATGTCTTCCTAAGTTTAATTGAAATAGTATATTATAAATAAAAGTTTTACATAGAATAAATATGTGCCTTACTTAGTACTTTTTATGATTTAATAATCACTCACCATATAAAAATACAAAACCCAAATTTTTTATTTAAATATTATGAATTTAATTATGAGGATATTTTTAACTAACAAAATTAATAACTATAGAATGTTGTAATAAAGAAATATAAATTAAAATAAATTGAATAACATAATTTGAATTTGTTTATTAGCATGAATAATTACAGTAACAAACATTACAATAAAAAAGAAACAAATGAATAGTAATGTAATAATATTTTGAAAATTTTCAAATAATATACCATTTGAATAATTGATGGGAACGGTGAATAATAGAGGTTTGAGATATGTATACAAAGTATAAAACATATATTTTCCTTGAAAATATGACCATGCTAATAATAACCTGGATGGTATCAATAGTATCCAGATTGTTTAGAATAGTAACAGGATTGTAGGAATAGTGAAATAAATTTTTTAGTCATTAAATTTAAACAATAATTATTTTATGTTATAATAAAACTAAATATTTTTATTTTATAAAGAAATTATATTTCATAATGAAACTATAAATGTATATTTGAAAAATTTATTTGTTTTTTCAAACATTATTTTTTTTGGAAAATATTAAAATTTAAAATAATAAATCATTTTTAATATATATTTTTTAAGAAAATTATTATTTTATATTTAAATGATAAAATAAAATTATATAATATGATGTTATTTTTTGATGTATCAAAATTTTGATCAGGTAATAATTTTTTTATCAGTTAATTATTTTATATAATAATTATTTTTGAAATATCAATACAATATTTATCTAAAATATAATTTATTTTTTGAATTATCACTTCAAGGTTATCATAGTTCTGTTTTCGATATTTTTTATAAAATATTATAATTTTTTTATGAATAATTAAATATAATAATATATGGTATTTTCAAATATTTGATAAATGAATGATTAATTAAATATGGGATGATTTAAGAAACCATTATCATACACTCAAATGAACTATTTAATATTTATATTCATATAAATGACAATTATTGTAGGAATTGATTAGTAATAATAACTTAATGAATATTTTATTGTAAAATACCCCTCTCCTCCTACATAAATTTCTCCATTCACAACACCACTTACCATCACACGATAATGATATTATATCATCAAAAATATTCTAAAATCCATCTTTATCACACATAGATATACCCTATAGGTTATGGCATCATAAAAATAACATCCATTGTAGGAATAGTACAATTATTAATGGAGTCTTCCAGAAGAGTTAATTAAGAACTCATAATCACTTCTATTAAATTCAATTAATTTTCTTCGAATTATACCAATTCAAAATATTTTCCATACATATGGGCAGAAATAAATAAATATCATAAATACTATGAAATATTATTATATTATTGAAATTTAAATATCCCCTCTTACACATATTTAATCTAAAATATAATCATCACCCATAATATGGTTTTTCTATCGACAACATAGAAAACAATATTGTTGTTTCCATCACTAACATAATGGATGATTTCTAAGACAATTGAATGATTAAATATGATAAATATGTTTACATTATATTCCATCGATAATTCATGAATTGTTCAATATACATAAATATTGAGTTAAATTAGTTATGTTTATCATGATCATAAAAAAACAAACCACTAAATTTAAATATTAATAAATTATCAAACATGGTTTAATATAACGAATATTTGAATTTGAATTTTATTAAAATTTTCTCAAAAATAAACTTCATAAATTTATATTTATATAGTTATAAACCCATTTTATGAGAAAATATATATTTATGAATACACTAATTTGACCATGGAACAATGAAATGAACATCACTATGCCAATGTTCATTAACATAATAACTAATTAAAATGATCATATTTTATTATAAAATTACAATAACAAATAATATTTATATTAAAAACATTAAGAATAAATTATTATTATCCAAAATAACATTATTTATGATGTTCGATGCTATGTAAATGAATTTCATGATACAATGTATGGATAAATCAAACCTCCATTGTTTTATTGACTTTCACATTCCCTCCCAAAACCTATCATTATCTCTATACTAATCTTTTGTACATATTCAAAAATATATATTTCAGACTCTTATATATATACATAGTTTTTATTAACATTCTTATTTGGGGTTATATATCATATTTACGTCCCCATTTCAATTCATTTTAATAAGAAATATTGATTAATGGGAACTTCTCCATCACAATTTTCATTCATGTTAAAAAATTGGAACCATTTTAATATTATATTATTTCTAAAAAACATATAAGATGGAAAAAAAATCTAGATCATCACTGATTTCCTAAAAGGCTCTATTTGATATAATAATTAATGATTTGATATTCATTAATTAGAATTATCTAATGAGGAAAAATTATATATAGAATTCTACACCATATTTTAATTTATTTTATTCAATTCAACTCCATAGTTAAAACATAATATATTTTATTCAAATCTAAGTGCCCATAAATTCAAATTCCCCCAGTTTCTTATTTTCAATATTTTGTTTTATTCATTATTCCTTGAGACAGTATTAAGTTACCCTCTTCTATCACTTGATTTCTTATGTTTATGACTTCAGTATGATTTCTTTATTTGGAACACATATTCATGTACATATTTAGATGTGATATGTTGGTGTTGACTTATAGATCCCATTGATTCATTGTAAAATTCTTTGATCATATTATATATTATTTTTAGTGAATGACGTGTATGCCTAAGAGATTATGTTAGGTTTTCTTGGGGCTGATGCTTGAAATATGATTATAATGTAATATTTTATGGTGTTTCCACAATCTTATTATGACAAGATGTTATAAAAATATACATTTATTTCATTATTTTTTTTATTATATATGATCTTTCAAATCAATTATATCATTTTATTCCTCCTAATTCTTATGTTGTAATTCATGTGTATTTCTATACAAGGAATAATATGTCCCAATTATCAATTAATATTTCTACATGTCATCATATTTAGTAATAAAATATTAAATTTATTTTAATCATATTTTTAATGTCTAAAATGGTGTTTTCATTTTAATTAATGATAATATATTATATACATAATATTTAAAATAAAAAAGAAAAATTGATTGTGGGGTTTTTTGTTATGATCTATTATAGGAATCCATGTATTTCATATAAAAATATTATGTAATTTTATATGAATATTCAATACACACAAATATGATTAATGCGAAACCAATAATGTAATAGTGTATTTAGAGATAAGAAGCACAAAAATCATATTTATCTATAGTATTTATCTTCTCTCTTCTATTTCATTTCCATTTATACACTCATAACATAACCGAAATTAAACATTTCTTCAAAACCATGATAAATGAAACATGATAATTGGAGGTCTCAGATGATTAGTAAGTATAAACAAGGGTGATATAAGTCGATGATCATATGAATAGATAATTTAAGAAGATATTTTAATTTCAAGTATGGATCTTTATTTCAGGTTGTTTTTTAGGAAAAATGAATAAAGGGGAAATTTTAGGAGTACACGCTATGTACTGCTATGTAAATGTTGTGTACCCAGTTTCCGTGGGATGTCATGTACTAGTTGTGTAATGGATAAGTGCTTGGCCTTGTGGTTGACCTGGTTGACCACATAAAGTATGAGGTAGTTATGGCTATTATATGTTGTGTACATTTAATGAACACATTGGGAACATTTATTTTTATTTTATTAATCAGACTAAGGTCATGTATAATCTCTTGAATCATCTCCTTCTTCCCATGTCTCGTACAGGAGAGTGACGTACGACTGATGATCGTCGAGGTCCAATTGTTCCTCTACCATAGCTTTGATTAAGACATCATTGGGTGTGTTGGATCCCCACGGGTGTGTTCTCTCATTCTCTGGAGGCTCTCTTCCTGATTTCTCCTCCCTCGTATGTTATTCAAAGTTGAGTTTTTTTAATCTTTTATAGAAGTACGACATTTTAGGATGATTGAATGCCCGATGTTCCAGGCTGTTCACCAAACCACATCATGGTAGGTGGGTTGTGAATTTCATTGGTTAGATTTGGATTTTTTATGCTAAAAGTGTTGAATACCTTTATATAAGGTATTGCTTGTTTTGGAAATTAACCCTGTTTAATTCCTTCTATGGTTTGGTCGTTTGCGAAATGGAAAATGATTGTGCATAAGGTGTACTACCTTGTTTATGGAGTTGTTTCCCATGGTTGTTTTGGTTATAGTTGTTGGGTCTAGAAAGCATGTTGGGATGTGTTGTTTTCAATGCCTAATTTTGTTATGATATAGTTTCTACTTTTATGAAATGCATATGTTTCACATTATGAATGAATTCCCAAACATAATTTAATATGAGAGATTCTCGAATTAGGTTATATTAATTATGAATTGTTGTTATGAATGAACAGAGGTATTGAATGTGAGATCTATCATGGGTCTTTGGCCAGAGGGGATAGACTGTGAGAACTACGCAGAGGGTTGTTATTAAATAAATGTTGGACCATAGGGCATTGACTGTGAGAGCTACATGGGTTCACTATAATGAAGACCAAGGGGGTATTAACCATATAAGAAACCATGATGGTTTTTTGTAAATGAATAGTGTTATGTGAGATCAAATGGGGTAGCTCGAGTGAGCATTCGCCTAGGGTATTTATTATTTATTTATTTGATGATATATGATTCTAGAGGGGATTGGACTATGATATCATTCCTAGAGGGCTTCTTGTGAATGGTTGTATTAATATGATCAGTATGACCAGCCAAATAACAATATTCTACTCGGTATCTCTTGATATTTTAGAAGGTCTTTTAAGACGTATTTTGATACTTTTATAATAGGGGATACATATCATAGGCTAAATCCTGGGGTTATATTATTTAGTGTATTGAATTATTATTAAATGTAAATGAATGTAATTGAAATCCATATGATTTTGTACTTCTAATTAATTCATAGTTTATTGATTCATTTATTCTTAATACATGATATATATATTCACAGACATTTAGTCAAAGATATTTTGGTGGTTGCCTACTAGGATTCATCTCACAACCAACTTAGGTCATGATCATTAACCCAAATAGATTGTATGGTTATAGGTATAGATAAGATTAAAAAATGTTCTTCATCAGGTACTTGATTCCTGTTGGAGCTGTAGAGCATTGGACCAAGCTATGTCTTGGGATGCTAAGGGATTTTACTTGTTATATTTTTTAACTTTGGTTTAGTAATGTATTTATAGAATTTTGACCTTCTTGAATGCTTTCTTATACATATGTGACATCTATCATTTATATATGTTCTCAATTTTTTATTTACTATCAACATTCCATTGATTACTTGTTGAATGGTATTAATATTTATTCTTTTTTTATTATTTTTAATCTGCATTGTATACTCTACAAATGAGGTCACAGTTTCCCATTATCACACCCATGTACCTTTCTTGTAGTCAGTAGCCTTTGGAATTTGGGGAAATTCACTGTAGGCCATGTGGCCAATCATGTAATGGTAGCCTTTGGGAGGAACCCCGATTTGGGTTGTTACAAAGTGGTATAAGAAGAGTTTCATGTCTACCATGTATTACTATTAAGAGCCTATAGACTATGATAGTAAGTAATTGGTAGTCCGTAATAAGTTGCACCCAGGGGTAGCTAACCCCTAGACATAGAAAAGCCAATTTACATCAAATATTATTATTTTTTGGTTTTGTAATTGTTTTAGTTGATTTGATTTCAAAATTTTGTGATTCAATTGTTTTTCACTGTTATCATTTATATTATTGAGGTTTTATTTATGTTCCAACCCGATGAGATGATTGAATTCCATCTCATGCATTATATTGAGCCTTGATAGAGATAACATGTCACGCATTCTTGTCATGACATTTAGGGTTCATTACTGATTGAATGTTGTTGTGATATATGTTGTTCTAGATATTCATGTTGTTGTGATAGATTTTGTGATAGAATACATACTATTTTGATAGGGTATTTGAAAATTTAATGTTCTATTTTACTTGTCCCCAAACTTTGGTCCCTGGGGTGTTATGGGACCACATGGATCAAATTTTGGGTGATCATGTTTGAAAATTAATTGAATTTTCTAAATTTATATTGTGGAATAAGATGTCAAACATTGATTTGAGTTAGAATGGGCTCTCATGCATTAGAATTTTTCATTTCATAGATAATATTTTCGTTTTTAAGGGGTTCTGAATGAGTTTCAGAGGCTTACTGTCTGAACCCCCAAACAATACAATGTGTGGTATTATGAACACACTCCATTTGTTCTTCTGTTCTTGTAAAAACAATAATTCTTATGTACACAACGTGTACCCTATGTATATGTTGTGTAGTGCATGACCATGTGACTAACTGTGTGAGTATAGACACAGGGTTTGGAAAAAATTGTTATGAAACACTTTGTATATATTGTACATGTCGTACTATATAGTACATGTATCTATCCATGTGACTAAGGACATGGGTGGACAAAATTCGTGTGTTATACATAGTGTCCAACATGATCATGCTAGGTGGAAGTTAACTGTGTTTCGGACTGTGTGACTAATGACATGATTGGTCATGGCTGACATAGTACACATCGTGTCTAGGGTGAACACATCATGTAGTGTTACGCAGGATAAAATCGTGTCGTTTTATCTATGTAGATGAATCTTGGGAAGGAGAGAAAAATTAAATTACATGATGTTTCATAGGAGGTACATGTCGTGTTCATGGGTCTTACATGAACATGTTTTGGTAGAGGTACACACCTTTTTTAATTGTTAAGGGAGAACTATGTGTAGTGGGTTTACATGAAGTGTGACACTATTTTAAAAAACATGATTTTTTCTTCTTATGTTCCCTTCATGAACTTCTAAGTTGATGTCCTTGAAAATTAGGTATTGAGGTGTGCTCTTGAACTTATAGAGTGATGCCACTGATACGTCCTCTAGTTTTATGCCATATCTAGGGCAATGATCAAACACTAGATATGGTAGATCAGGTACTACCAATAGATCCTCCTACTTTGTCTGTATTTCACCAGTTGTTATACTGGGCATGGGTGTTGATGAAAAGTTCTTTGAAGGCATTGTGAGGATGTTAGAATATTCTGGGAGCACCGAATCTTGCCTCGTCTATAGAAAATCTGACGATTGTGTTCCAGTAGTAGAATCCTCCTCTTTTTCTGTAGAAGGAGGACCATATGTTGCAGATTCATGGTTGGCGGCCATGTTTTATATCATTGAGCATCTAGAGACGCCTACAAAGAGGAGGGTGATGCTTTCTATGTACATGTTATGTGATTTATCCAAGAGATGGTGGGATGTTATCTCGATGATAGAATGTTATCGTGATATGGTTTGGGAAATGTTTCAGAGGATATTTAATAACAACATGTACCCAGAGACGTTGATAGTCGATCGAGCCTGAGAGTTCATTCATTTGGAGCAGAGCACTATTTCAGTTATGGAGTAATCATCTCATTTTATAGAACTAAAACACATCACACCTATTATGGGAGGTGCAGAGATGTGTTCAGCTAGGTGGTTTTCGGATGGTCTCAATAATTTCCTCTGATGGTAGGTAAATGTCTTCAAAATGACTTCATTGAAAACTATAGAGAACCAAAAATTATTACCAAGTGTAATCTATGGGATTTAGATGTTTTGAGCTAGGGATTTCTAGAATCCATGGATGGTACTCCTTCAATATATATTAGGAGGATACATAGGGAGCTATCAGGCGATGCTTCTTTAGATATCTAGGTGGTATGCTACCTGTGCGGGAAGAGTGGGAACACGATACCATAGTGCTCGAGTGACCCATTTGAGTGAGGTGGATATGGAAATATGGGTCAGAATCATAATTTTATCCTGTTGATATCACCAGCAATGAGAGATATGGGTTCTATTATGACTCCGCATTCAAAGTCAGGACCACCTGTTTCTCACCCGTTAGGAAATTGGAGATCTCTTGGCCGTGTAGGCTAAGGAGGTGGTTGCGGTTGTAGAAGTTAAGCTACATTTCTTTAGTGATCGTAGGGTGGATCAACTCATTGTAGTCAGGCAGGCTCAAAGGGTTGCAGTATTGGTTATACATTTTCATTAGAGAAGACCTAGAATGATCAGGATCTTAGACCCAATATAGTTAGAGATACGATTCTAGTTTCCTCAGTTTTAGCTTCTTCAGTTTTTTATATAGGGGCTTAAAATAGTTTTATATCTGTTCCTATTGTGGAGATCATTGGGATCTATCCCAATTTTTGGATGATGTTATGATGCTAGACACTTTGTGGGGGATTACTACAGCTAGTGTGCATCAGTTCACGGTGTTCCCTATCGAGGATGGTGGGTGTCACTTTTTATGGGACCTCTATGTCTTAAAGATGATAAGAAATGATTTTAGTCTCAGAATGTACTAGTTAGTATCATTTCAGGCGTTTGTTGACTGTTATCATTGTAGGATGAGTTTTACGTCACCAGTGGGTGCGACTTTTTTATACAATGGCGAATGGGATGTTTAGGTGAGAAGTGTTGGAGAAGAGAATCACTGGTTTGGAGGAATTATTTCCCAGATTGGTTATTTATATCGGGAGTACACAATACCGAGTTTCGCTAAACAACGATATGTTATATAAACTAGCTGTTATGAATAGTAATACCCACTTTTTGAAATTTTCAAAATTTTATCTTTCAAAATGGACTTCATTTTTGGATTCGGAATATCGAAATTAGCCTAGGGTGAATTTTCGGTATTTTTCTGAAAACATTCAAGTATTGATGAATAGTTAAAACACTGGGTTACTATTCAAAAACCGACTTTTTATTTAAATAATTATTTATTTTATTTAAATATATTTTAGGTCAAAATTTATACATAATACCTATATAAGTTCAATGTAATCCATTTGAGTCAATTTATAATAATTTTAGTTATATAAAAATTTTATTGAACATTACAAAGTCTTTTACCCACCTCTTAGGAGAATTTACAAATTCACATAAAACATAATTTTACCGCTTCTGTGAGTAGAATTTCGAAAATCCAAGAGAAACGATTAATATCAAGGAATTAAATGTTGTTCAATTAGATGAAAATAATTTTTGGTGAATAGTACCTTTTAACTTTTTTTACCACGGTTAAAAGTAAATAGGGTAATTAAGTGTAAAAATGATATTATTATTACCCTAACACATATACTAATTCTATTGGATAAGTGTAATTAGACCAAAAACAACCTTTGGAATAAAATATGACCATTTAGGCCCACATGGATTAGATTAGGACATTTATTATTAATTTATTTAAAGAAGGGTTAAAATAGTTAAAATCAAAGTTTAATAACTAAATAATTTTTAATATAGGGTTATACATAAGATAAATCTGACTATAAATATTAATTAGAAATATAAAAATATTTACTACATAATTGTGCTTTATATATAATTTTTATACATTAAATAATTTAATTTATTTATGACACAATGATGATGCAGTAATTATATTATTAATGAAATATTAACATAATTGATGTTATAAATACCCAAATAAATGTAATTTGATACTTCTTATGAATTACACTAATTTTCTAGGTTAATATGACATGTTAGTATTGATTTAATAATCTTTTTTCTAACTAATAATTCTGTTATGATTTTCACAAAAACCAATTACCAAATAGTGTCAAAATTGACATAATTCAGTTTTTAAAACAAATATTATATTATTAATTGTAATTTTATTCCTAAAAATCTATGGTTATGCCAAATGACTTATATAAGGTTATATTTATTAATAATAAACAACTTGGGGTTATTTTGGCTTGTTATAGTATGTTTATTAACCTTATAGTGTAAGAAAACAAGAAGACACGGTAAAAGTGAAATTATTTAACTTAAAGTTAAATCTAAATGCTAAGGTAAAAATAGAAACCTAACTTGTCTAAATTCTACTAGATGAGAGGATTTAGACCCATCCCCACCTTAGCTTTGAAATAAATAAATTTGATCTATTAAAAACCGAATATGACTTAATAATAAAATAATATTTTGAGTTTTTCCAAAGGTGCCCCTCTCATCCTTTATAAAAAGGGCACACCTTACCTCTTCTCTTCACACCCTTTTGAGCCTTCAATCTCGGCCAAACCCTGCCCATTTCTCTTCTCCACTTCCCTATCAAAATTCTGGAGGTTCTTTTATTCTCAAAATACCAACTCTACATCCTTAATAGAAGGCTTAATGGAGGTGCGTCGACGAAGAGGTAATCTCTTCTTTCGAATCTCTCAAGTTTCATTCTTCTTCAATTCCTTCTTATTTAGTTGTTTCATTATAAAGTAATAACATCGGTATCACTAATATAATGATATGTTATTATGAGTATCAAAAAACCCTATTTCACCTTCTATCCATCCTACGGAAAATGAAATCACCACGCGTGCGTACGTACGGAATACAGTCTCCATGTCGTGGTGTAATCATTTTTTCCACCACCACCGTACATGAATGTGTATAATGGTGTAAATAAATAACTATATATGGTTATTGTAAAGTGATATTGATTCTGTAATATTATACATACACTTCAATACAATTCCATGATCATGGGAATGGTATCATCGCTCGTGCGTACGTACGGACTACCGTCTCCACGAACGCGATGAGATTCATTTTCCATGATTTGCCATTCAAGAATGATTATAAAGTACATATAATGAATAATAATGAAATATATGGAATAATGAATCTAATAGATGTATGTATGTATGTATATATATTTCATCTATTTACTTCCGTTCAAGCCAACAATGAAAGGAAAACTGTGTTCATGCGTACGTACGGCCTACCGTCTCCATGAACGGTGTGTTTCACTTCATTTATCTATCTACTATATATATATATATACTGAATATATGTGATATATAAATAATGTTTTCAATTTTTTAAGTAAGTAAATCATGATATAATTAATAATAATATCAAGAACAAAAACCCCAAACACGTACGATAAATGAAACAATTTTACCCAAAATGCTACTTTAACATGGAATTGACAAATTAACGGGTAATATAAATACCTAAGGGAACCATATATGATATAATAACAATGAATATGATTCTTTAATAAGTCAATAACACTATTTAAATCATTATACAGGAGGTTTGGATACATACAAAGCATATCGTACATAAGGTAAGGGATAATTTATCAATCTCATTTTAATCCGAGATTGTTTATTCGTAAGTATTTATTGGGGTTATCTTTATCAACCAAGCCCATGTTTTCTAAAAATGTTTTCATTTATGTTTAAAGTCATTTCTACCCATTTTTTACTTTTACTACATGGTATGTAAGGAATCTTTTTTTTACCATATGAGGTACTTTTTGACTTTTCCGAAAAAACAACGAGAAGAATGTTATTTTTATCTTATACGGTGTGAACGAATTTTGATGGTTTCATAACGCCTCATTTTCATGAAGCTTACTCTAAAAGATTTTTTGACTATTTTCAACAAAATACTTTTATTTTAAAAGTGCATGGAATTTTGTGAAAAGAAAATGATTTTGAAGATGAAATGATATTTTCCTCAAGATTTAATTTCAAATGTTTTATCAAAACCATTTTCTATCTAAGATGACATTATTTAATATGTGTATGTTTCAAGTTTAATGTCTCTATGATTTACATGGTTTCACTTTTCTTATTATGAAATGATATCCATTTCTTTTATATGGATTATGTGATGATGGGATGATGTTTATGAATCCCATTTTATTTATTGGGTTATTATGAATGATGTATGTATATTTTCTGGCACAAGTAATAATGATTTCATTATGAGATGGGTGGGACCTATATCTACCTAAAATGCGTTGGGTAAAGATTTGTATCTCATGTGATAGACATGGCTAGAACGGTTTGTTAATCTGGTTCAGTGTTACAGGACTGGAACAAGGAGTGAACTCGATTCATAACGGGACTTTGTCTACTAAGATGGTCTTGGAAGCAATGCCTTGGCTACTATGGAAATCATGACATGTGCTGAATGGTTTCCACAATTACATGATTTATTCCCATGATATTTTATCAAGATTTATGTTCCTTTATGATATATTCCTTATGAACTTCCAAGATTTATGTCCTTGCTCAAGATTTTGATGTTTAGATTTTATGTTCAAGATTTTGCATTCATATTTTTATGGATTGATTTATGTTCTCTATTATTACCCATACTGAGCATTTGAGATCACCCATTTTATGTTTTCTTTTCCTCAGGATATAAAGAAAGGTTTTAGGTAAGAAAAAAAGGGGAAGATCATTATGGAAGATGTTGAAGATCTTTCACCACGATTAGAAGATTATGTTCCAAGTTTCCAAAGATACTAAACTATTACGGTCCTTGTGTGTCTATTTTTGTTATGTACTTAGTATTCCGCAAAAGTAATGTAATGTCCATGTATGTCACGCTTCAAGTCTCTACAGTTGGTATCAGAGGAATGTTTTAGTCAACCTTTGGAAACTAGGATGCAAAAACGTTAGTGAGATCCCTAGAGATATTTCTATGGTATGTCTAGGGATGTCCCTAAGGATAAGTATACATATAGGATATAGTCATAGAACTTCGGTAATGATATTAGAATTTAACCTAAGATGTTAGATATTGAGGGTACTCCCCCTTTACTATGTTGTTTTCCCTAGCATGATTTTTTCCTCTCACACTATTCTTTTTGGGTTTTAGAAAATGGTTGGAAATAGGAAGATTCACGATAATGGAGGATATGACGGACAATAGAATGATATTCTTCATGATCAACCAAATGAAATGGGATTTGGAAGTCCAAACATCATTTTTATGCCTAATCAGTAGTCTCATAATATGATCAATAATCTCAACTTTGGTAAGTTTCCTAACTCAGGTAATAAGATAAAGATAAAGTTTCATGATGATCATAGGGGAAAGAATGTTCAATTTCCCTCATGTAAATTGTGTTGGAAGAGGCATCAGGAAGATTGTTTTAAAGGAACTGGAAGATGCTTTGGGTGTGGAGAAGAATGACACAATGCCAGTAAGTTCAAAGGAAAAGGTTCAGTTAACCCCATGGACAAGGATAATGGTATTTCTACGACATCAAAAATTATTAGATGTTTTTAATGTGAAATGTATGGGCATTATGAAAACCAATACCCGAAGGGAAAATCTCATGAAGAGAATCATCTTGGTCATATGAGTAGTATTTATGTGGACGATGATGAAGAGACTACAAATGAAATATGAGATGAAGGAAATGATGAAGCTCAGTCAGTGGTTTAAAAGGTCAGTGGAATGATTGTATGTTTATAAAGAATAATGTATGATACTATGGAATAAATAATCATCTAAGGATTGTTACACTATTGTTTTTTCTAAAGTATTTGAAAGTATATGTTGAATGGCACCAGTAACCATGGAAGGTTATTCAGATATTTTTGGAAAGTAGATGATATGTGCATAATGAAGGGATAAGAAGATAATGAGATGTTTGATTGTATTCATGAGCTCATGACTGATATAAGGAAATAGTTATATCATGGTTTGGGTATATAGAATTTTGGGGTTTTGGTATGTGGAAAGAGTTAACTTTTGATAGAACTCATGTTTTCACTAAGATTCAATGGGTATTCATTTTTCAAGAGAATACATGATTAAGGCCTTAGAATGTTTGGAATGTGACCAAAAAGACATATCTTATTATATATGGGGATCAATGATGGTATTAACATGCTTGTTATATGAACTCTCTGGTAATCATTTTCACTATAATATGAGAGTGGACTATAGAATTTTGGATAAGGCTAAACATTGGAATGGATTATGTTGTACATAAGTTAGTATTTTTTAAGGCTAGAACTTTTTCAATATAATGGAAAGTTATAATATTGTATTTTTAGAAAAAAAAGGACAACCTGAAAAACGGGCGACAACCCGTCACATCGGACAAGGCTGTGGGAATCGAACCCACAACCAAAGTTCGATAGGACTTTTTCGCTTACCACTGGCCAACAGGAAGTCCCTGGTTAGTAGAAACTAGTTTTATTATAATAGGTATGATAGATGAAGTATAAGTCCATTTTTCGAACCATATACGGTTAATCTCACCATAGATGGACTTATATATATAACTTTTTCTAACTTATGTTCGATACAGATGGAATGACATATCATTATATCACATGATCTGCTAAAACTTCGCAAAAGGCCAATTAAACTTCATTTCTTAAAGAGATGAAGTGTAAATTGTTCAAGGCACAAACCACGGTGAGATTATACCAAAATAAAATAAGCATTTCTTCTAATTCAAATTCTTCAACTTTAGGGACAGGATCTTGAAAACCAAAAATGTAGTCCTAGTGCCCTTATATTCGATTAATCAGATGGTACCCTAGATCATCACAAATTTATGTCTTTGTGATTGTAGTCTTTTTCATATCCATGTTCTCTACCACTCTCCATCATAACATGACGATTATATTTCTCTTCCATATCCATATTTTCACATATGTTCTCCTATGTGGAAACCCAGTGATTAGTTAATTTGGGTAATAGTTACGTTTCATTCTTTAGTTTTTAAAGTCAAGTTTTGGTATTCCTTTTTACAATGTGGGTTTCTATTAAAGATACTTTCTAGTAGTAAACCATTTATAACCCTGACGAGTTTCGAGGGAGAAATTCATTTTAAGGGGGGTATAATGTAACACCCTGAGATTTTTTGAAAAATATTCTTTTTAATTACATTATTGTATTGTGTTGTACTCTACACCAAAAGGAGCTTTCACAACACGCATCACTAACTTGGCTTGCATTACACGCAATCACAACCTTCCACGATAGTGGGTGTTGTACACAATACCGAGTTTCGCTAAACAATGATATGTTATATAAACTAGCCGTTATGAATAGTAATACCCCCTTTTTAAAATTTTATAAATTTTATCTTTCGAAATGGACTTCGTTTTTGGATTCGGAATATCGAAATTATCCTAGGGTGAATTTTTGGTATTTTTCTGAAAACTTTCAATTTTTGATGAATAGTGAAAACACTATGTTACTATTCAAAAACCGACTTTTTATTTAAATAATTTTTTATTTTATTTAAATTTATTTTAGATAAAAATTGATACATAATACGTATATAAGTTCAATGTAATTCGTTGGAGTCATTTTATAATAATTTTAGATATATTAAAATCTTATTAAACTTTTCACCGTCTTTTACCCACCTCCTATGAGAATTTGCAAATTCACATAAAACTTAATTTTACAGCTTCTATGAGTGTAATTTCGAAAATCTGAGAGACACGGTTAATATCAATGACTAAAATGTAGTTCAATGAGATGAAAATAATTTTTGGTGAATAGTAACTTTTTATTTTTTTTACCATGGTTAAAAGTAAATAGGGTAATTAAGTGTAAAAATGATATTATTATTACCCTACCACATGTCCTAATTCTATTGGATAAGTGTAATTAGACCAAAAACAACCTTAGGAATAAAATATGACCATTTAGGCCCACTTAGATTAGATTAGGACATTTATTATTAATTTATTTAAAGAAGGGTTAAAATAGTTAAAATCAAAGATTAATAACTAAATAATTTTTAATATAGGGTTTTACATAAGATAAATTCGACTATAAATATTCAATAGAAATTTAAAAATCTTTCCTACATAATTATGTTTTATATATAATTTTTATACATTAAATAATTTAATTTATTTATGACACAATGATGATGCAGTAATTATCTTATTAATGAAATATTGACATAATTGATGTTATAAATACCCAAATAAATGTAATTTGAGACTTTTTATGATTTAAAATACTTTTATAGGTTAATATGACATGTTATTATTTTGTTAAATAACTTTATTCGAACTAATAATTATGTTATAAGTTTCACAAAAATCAATTACCAAATAGTGTCAAAATTGACATAAAATAGTTTTTAAAACAATTATTATATTATTAATTTTTATTTTATTCCTAAAAATATATGGATCGGCCAAATGACTTATATAAGGTTATATATATTAATAATAAACAACTTGTGGTTATTTTGGCTTTTTATAGTATGTTTATTAACCTTATAGTGTAAGAAAACAAGAAGACACTATAAAAGTAAAATTATTTAACTTAAAGTTAAATCTAAATGATATGGTTAAAATAGAAACCTAAACTTGTCTATATTATATTTGATAAGAGGGTTTCGACCCATACCCTCCTTAGATTTGAAATAAATCAATTTGGAGCTATTAAAAAACGAATATGACTTTATAATAAAATAATATTTTGAGTTTTTCCAAAGGTGCCCCTCTCCTCCCTTATAAAAAGGACACCCCTTACCTCTTCTCTTAACACACCATTGAACCTTGAAGCTCAGAAAAAACCTGCCTATTTCTCTTCTCCACTTCCCTAGAAACAGTCTGGAGGTTCTGGTTCTTTCAAAATACCAACTCTACTTCCTTAAGAAAAGGCTTAAAGGAGGTGCGTTGAAGAAGAGGTAATCTCTTCTTTGGATTCTCTCAAGTTTCTTTCTTCTTCAATTCCTTCTTATTTATTTGTTTCATTATAAAGTAATAACATCAGTATAAATAATATAATGAAATGTTATTATGATTATGAAACAACCCTATGTCACCTTTAATCCATCATATGGAAAACGAAATCGCCACGCGTGCGTACGTACGGAATACCGTCTCCACGCCGTGGCGTAATCATTTTTTCCACCACCACCTTACATGAATGGGTATAATGATGTAAATAAATAACTATATATGGTTATTGTAACGTGATATTGATTATTTAATATTATACATACACTTCAATACAATTACATGATCATGGGAATGATATCATCGCTCATGCGTACGTACGGACTACCGTCTCCACGAACGCGATGAGATTCATTTTCCATGATTAGCCATTCAAGAATGATTATAAAGTATATATAATGAATAAAAATGAAATATATGGCATAAT
Organism: Viscum album; assembly: GCA_963277665.1. Classification (NCBI taxonomy): domain Eukaryota; kingdom Viridiplantae; phylum Streptophyta; class Magnoliopsida; order Santalales; family Viscaceae; genus Viscum; species Viscum album. Next base: position 553,914,832 of record OY728123.1, read on the forward strand.
GAATCTACTCGATTTATGTAAATATGTATATATTTCATCTACTTACTTCCATTCAGGTCAATAAAGAAAGGAAAACAGCGTTCATGCGTACGTACAGCCCACCGTCTCCATGAACGGTGTGTTTCATTTCATTTATCTATCTACTATATATATATATTGAATATATATGATATATAAATCATGTTTTTCATTCTGGAAGTATATAAATCATGATATAATTAATAATAATATCAAGAACAACAAGTCCAAACACGTATGACAAATGAAACAATTTTACCCAAAACGCTACTTTAACAAGGAATTGACAAATGAACGGGTAATATAAATACCCAAGTGAACCATATATGATATAATAACAATGAATATGATTCTGTAGTAAGTCAATAACATTATTTAAATCATTATACCGGAGGTTCAGATACATCTGAATAATATCGGACATAAGGTAAGTGATAATTTATCAATCTCATTTTTATCCAAAATTGTTTATTCGTAAGTATTTATTGGGGTTATCTTTATCATCCAAGACCATGATTTCTAAAAGTGTTTTCATGTATGTTTAAAGTCCTTTTTACCCATTTTTGACTTTTACTACATGGTACGTAAGGAATCTTTTTTTGTTTACCATACGAGGTACCTTTTGACTTTTCTGACAAATGTACGAGAAGAATGTTATTTTTAACTTATACGGCGTGAACGGATTTTTATAGTTTCATAACACCTCATATTCATGAATATTACTCTAAAATATTTTATGAATATTTTCAACAAAATAATTGTATTTTAAAATTACATGGCATTTTGTGAAATGAAAATGATTTTGAAGAAGAAAGGATATTTTCCTCAAGAATTCATTTCAAATGTTTTATCTAAAGCATTTTCCATCTAAGATGACATTATTTCATATGTGTATGATTCAAGTTTAATGTCTCTGTGATTTACATGGTTTCACTTTTCTTATTATGAAATGATATCCATTTCGTTTATATGGATTATGTGATGATGGGATGTTGTTTATGAAACACATTTTATTTATTGGGTTATTATGAATGATGTATGTTTATTTTGTGGAACAAGTAAGAATGATTTCATTATAAGATGGGTGGGAACTATATCTCCCTCCAATTCATTGGGTAATGATTTATATATCATGAGTTATAAATGGATGGAACAGTTTGTTAATCCGGTTCAGTGTTACAGGACTGGAACGAGGAGTGAACTCGATTTGGAAAGGGACTTTGTCCACTAAGATGATGTTGGAAGCAATGCCTTGGCTACTATGGAAATTATGACATGTGCTGAATGGTTTCCACAATTACATGATTTATTCCAATGCTATTTATCAAGATTGATGTTCCTTTATGATATATGCCTTACGTACTTCCATGATTTATGTCCTTACTCAAGATTTTGATGTTTAGATTTTATGTTCATGATTTTTCATTCAAATGTTTATGGTTTGTCTTATGTTGTCTATGCTTACCCTTACTGGGAATTTGAGCTCACCGTTTTTATGTTTTCTTTTCCCCAGGATGTAAAGAAAGGTTTTAGGTAAGAAAAAAAGGGGAATAACTTTATGGGAGATGTTGAAGATCTTTCACCACGATTAGAAGATTACATTCCAAGTTTCCAAAGACACTAAAATATTACGGTCCTTGTGCATCTGTTTTTGTTATGTACTAAGTATTCCGCAAAAGTAATGTAATGTCCATGTACGTCAAGCTTCGGGTCACTAAATATTTCTTACAACATTTTTGTATTACCTCTATAGATAGAGGTAGATTTTTCTATCGACATTTTTAAAGGAGAAACCTAGGAGTCCATTCATTATAATTGGATGGTTACAAAATAGTTATAGGAGCTCTAGATGTTATTAGAGTGGTAATAGAAAAATGGTTTTATCTGACCCAATACATCCCCTTGTTTATCTCATATCCTTTTTAAAAAGAATGTGGATGTAACCCTCCGACATTTTGTGGATTATCAGATGATGAAAGAGATGATAGTAGGGAACTGATATCCCATACCATGGATTGATGATCTCATTCATCAGCTTTGAGGAGCCCATGTTTTCTAAAATATTGACATTAGATCCTTTTATCATTAGTTCTATGTTATACCATATAATATACCACATACAACCTTTTAGAGATGGTATGGTCTATACGAGTATGTGTCTATGATGTTCATTCTCCCGAACACAACATCAGTTTTAATGGAACTGATGAACCAAGTTTTCCATCACTACATCTATTATTTTGATGTAGATTTCATCGATGATATCTTGGTGTACTCTCACACTCAAAATGTCCATGCCACCCATCTTCATATATTTTTTAGTACACTGAGAGAGCATCAGCTATATTTAATTCTATCAAAATTCCATGATTAGTTGGATAAGATTCACATCATAGGTCATGTTATCTGAGAGAAAAAAGTAAAATAGACCTAGAGAATGTGAAATAGGTTGTATCCTAGGAGAAGCCAAAGAATTTATTTGAGGTACAAAGTTCTCTAGTGTTGGATGGTTACAACATGCACTTTATAAAAGAATTATTTCACAGAGTCGAATGCTTGATGGGCCTATCTATGAAGGGTTCAATTTACTTATGAAATTATTCGTTTGATTCAGTTTTTCATGAGATGAATGAGAGATTTACATCAACACCGATACTGATTTTTCCAGATTCGGGCTAGAGTTACACTATTTACTATGATGAATCTCTTATCATCCATGGATCAGTTCATATGTATAGGGATGGATTCTCTATGTACAAGCCTTGGTTGTTGAGTCCACATAATTGGAATAACCCAACACATGATATAGTTTTATCTTCAGTTGTGCATGCTTTATATTGTTCGTGACATTATCTTTTGGGTGAGAATTTTCTTGTGTACACAGACCCCAAATATATCAACTATACGAATAATTAGCATGATTTGAATTTCATACATCAATGTTTTTTTTATTACTTTCAGTCATTTGATATTGATATTGTATATATGTCTAGAAAATTAATCACAATGGCTGATGCATTGAGCAGGATGACTCTAATACATGACATTCAGAAGGCCAGAAATGAGTGGCGACTTATGGATCTGTTCATTAAGATGAATTTGGAGGTGCTTGATAGACAGGGGCAGACAGTTATTTATTCTCTAAATGATACCTCTAGTCAACATGATTGTCTTATAAAGAGTCCTCTTTGAGATTATGATGGTCGCGTCATACGAGAGGTTGTTTTAGGAGAGAAACCTTCCCTTGGGTAGACCATATACGGGTATGGGAACATTCATTTTAATTGGTGAGTGTGGGTTTAGTAGACATAAGCTATGAGATGATGTGGGATTTAGATTCCTTAGTTTTGGAATTTAATCTTGGTGTCACCATGATGTATCTTGATCCAAAACTTCAATATTGTTGGCCAAGAATGAAGAGAGGTGTGGCTAGTTTTGTTATGATATGTTCCACCTATCATCTGGTGAAGTCAGAGAATAAATGACCAGATGTTCTTTTACATCAATTTACCATTCCCAAGTTGATGTGGAATGATGTCACGATGTATTTCATTACATGGTTATGATGGTCACATTAGGGGAGTGATACAGCATGGGTTGTTGTTGACAAGAATAAAAAAGGTGGCACATTTCTTTCTTATCAAGGAAACCTTTAGTGACGATGAGCTTGGTAGGTTCTATATCAGAGATATCGTATGTTGTTTTTGGATTCCAGTCTCTATAATTTCAGACAGGGACTCCCATTTCAATTGTCATGTCTGTAATGTGATATAGTGGGATTTGGGTATACAGGTACTTCTATGTACATCTTACTATCCACAGATAGATGGCCATCCAGATTGCACGGTTTTGGTTCTAGAGGAAATTCATTGAGCATGCATTCTAGATTTCGGGGATTTAATGGAGAGACACATACACTTAGTTGATTGTTTCCTTCAGTAAAAGTTTTCATGAGAAAAGTCATATGTCACATTATGAGGCCTTGTATGGTAGGGTATGTTGATTAGGCCTTTGTTGGATGGAGGTCGAAGAGGCCACTATTCTAGGACATCATCTTATCTAGAAGACCACTAATTAGTAGGAGTTGATTCCGAATAAGATAAATAGAGCACAATATTTCAAAAAATATTATTTTTATGGAAGGATATGATCTCTGGAGTTCGTGGTCGGAGATTAGGTTTTCTTATGTTTTTTCACTGAGGATGAGATATAATTGTATTAGCAGACATGGAGTACTTTATCAGGGATATGTTGAGCCATTTGATGTTTTAGAGGGAGTCAGTCCAGTTTAATATCGTCTGCAGTTACCCCAGAGGTACAAGTTTGTGCATGATGTCTTCCATATTTATCATTTATTTTTTCGCAATTCTATTCGTTCTCAGGTTTTTCAATCTAAATATTTTGAGTTGGAGGATGATACATCCTATGAGGAGATCCCAAATGAATTTTGGATCACATCACAAAGGTTTTCCATGGCTGAAATGTTCATCTTGTATGGGTTCAATGGACGCAGGGGCAAGCACATGACAAGACATGGGAGAGGGATACCGACATACAATCACAGTGACCCATGTTATTTGATGTTTCTTATTTTCCACAATTTTATGGGAAATTTGGTGGATAAATTTTTAAGTGGGGAATATTGTAAGAGCCCAAAACTTTTTGTAAGGTATAGAACAATATTTCAAGTTTTTTTTAAGACAAAGGACTAAAGGGGAAATTTTATGACTACACATAGTGTACCCAATTTCTGTGGGTAGCTATATACTAGACATGTAACGACTAAGTACATTGCCATGTGGTTGACCTATCAGACCACCTAATGTGGCGGTCGATTGAGGATAGAACATGACATGGACATTATGTGAACACACAATGTACTTTTCATTTTTATTTTATTAATTAGATAGAGGCTTTTTTTAATCTCCATAAGAATCTTATTCTTCTTGATTCACGTACATGAGAGTGACTTATGGCCGAAAATCATAGAGGTCCCCTCATTCCTCTATTCGAGCATCGATTGAGATATCACCAGGTTAGTTGAATCCCCACAGATGATGTTTCCCATTCCCTAGATCCTCCCTTCATTATTTATATTCTCTTGTAAGTTATTCATGGTTTATCATTTTTGACCATTTTGTAGATCTAGAATGTTCTAGGCCAATTCGAGGACTAACGTTTGAGATATTTCACTGTATCACATCATTGTAGGTGGTTTGTGACATTCTATGGTTTTTGGGATTGTATATGCTAAATGATCCAAATTCCCTCCTTTTGAGTATTGCATGTTTTGTAATTTAGCCTTGTTTAATGCTTTCTGTGGTTTAGTTTTTTAATATAGGGGTATTGATTGTGCATAAGTTTGACTATGTTTATTATGGTGGTGTTTCCCATGGTTGTTTTTGTAATATACCTTGGGTCTAGAAAGCATGTTATGCTGCTTTGTTTTCCATGACTAGTGTTGTTATGATGGAGTTTCTTCATATATGAAATCCAAATTTTTTTCATTAAGATTGTATGAACATAGGTAAATGACTGTAAGAGATTCCTAAATTATGGTCATTTAATTATGAATAGTTATTTTGATTGACAAGAGGAATTGACTGTGAGACCTGTCATGGGTCATTGACCAAAGGGGTTAGACTATGAGAGATACCCATAGGGCCATTATTAAATAAATGTTGGAGCATACAGAATTGACTGTGAGAGCTTCTAGGGGGTCATTATAATAAAAACCAAGGGGGTATGGTCCATAAGAGATACTCTAGATTATTTTTGTAATTGAATAGTGCTATGTGAGACCAAATTGGTTAGACCATGTGAGGTTTCTCTGAGAGTCTTTATTTTTTGTTGATTTGATGATATGTGAAAACACAGAGTATTATAGAATGAGAACATTCATAAAGGATTTCTTCTGAATTAATTTATGATTATGAAGATTATGCCAAGCTAAAGCAAGAGCTTGGAAGATGTCTCTATTGATTGTTGGGATGTTATTTTGAGAAGTTTATTGTTACTTTGATATTAGGGGATACAGAGCTTAGGATAAATACTGAGGTTCAAATATTCAATGGATTGAATAATTCAAAAATTTAAATGATTATAATTAAAAAATGTAGGATTTTTTACTTTTGAGTACTTCTTGTTTACTGTTAATTTATTCATATTACCTGCTATATATATTTACTGACCATTTGGAACAGATACTTTGGTGGTTTCCTACTGGTGTTAGTCTCACACATTGTTTGGGTCATTCATTTCACCCTAAATAGATTACATGGTAGTGGGTATATAAAAGGGAAAGAACCCTTCTTCATTTAGTAATTAATTATTTTTGGGGATGGAGATCATAAAACAAAGATGAGGCTTGCGATTCTTCATGAGTTTACTTGATTATTTTTTACATTGGGACAACATTGTATTTCCAGAATTTTGACTTGTTTGGAAGTATTCCTTAAAATATTTGACATGTATCATTTATATATGTGCTATAGTTATTTATTTGCTATTATTATTCTACTGTTTAGTTTTTGTATGGTATTATTGCTTCCAATTTTGTTATTATTGTTGTTCTACTTTCCACACTCTGTCAATGAGGGTGTAGTTCCCCCACTATCAAACCCAAGTCCCTCATTGGTAGTCAGTAGCCTCTGGCATTCCTGGAAATTTTCATCAGGCCATGTGACCATCTGAGTATGGGGCCCCCTTGGGAGGCACCCAAATATAAGATGTTATAAATAATATAAGAATAAGGGTATGAGATCATGACCATAACTTACATGTTTTTTACCCAATCATTCATGGATCATAAAAATGATTTATGACATTAAAAATTTAATTTTAAAAAAATCATTTATAATATTGTTAAATCCTCCAAAATAAATCATGAACCATATGTTTAGATGATATTTATAAAAACACTATATAAATGTGTGAAACCATAATAATCATAGAAACCATTTTCAATGATATAGTTAAGTAACCTGACCATCATAACATAGTGGAAGATGCATAAAAACCTATTTCCCCCATCACAACATATCATGCATCACCACATGTTTCCTATTGTGTATATGGCTTATTTACCTATTTCCCATATTGGATAGACATATTATCTTTGTTAACATAATTAAATCATGATATATATAGATTCACCCAATGAATTTGATGGATATATAAATTATGTCTCACTTAACAAAAAATGAAATCTATAAATATGAGTGAAAAAATATAATAGAAAATTAATCATATCATCCTAATATAACTCGTGGAATGGAAATATGTTTCGTAAATATTTCAACTATTCATAATAGCATAATTGAGGGAAAATAAAAGGGTTTCATTAAAATTACATCATCCTAATCATAAAAATATTTTTGAAATAATAATTATGTTATCATTGAATCATATACCCGCATACATATATTTTACATCAGAGGATTTTATCATTTGTTTAAATTAAATTGAAATATCACTAGAATACATCTTGAGGAAAATACAATTTTCAATTTGAAATCACTTATTTAAAATATTAAATTAAGAAAAAACTGATGAATTTCGTTTGAATATAAAAATGGAAACATGTATGATTTGTTTCAATGTATTGACTATTCTTGATGATTGGAAACTATATTCTTATAATGTTTGTTAAAAATTAATCCTTTTATATTTTTAGAAGAAAGTCACATGTACATAATTCATTAAAATTAAAAATATTTTTAGATTATATTTTTGAATATAATGATGTGAAAAAATAACATTATAAATAATAAGATATTCAAAAAATTGTTAGTACATTTTAATGAAAACATGGGAATGATATAAAAATATTCCTACCAAAAAGGAAATAATTGTTTTCAAAGAACTATCACTAAATAATAATAAGTATAAAAGAGAGGAAATGGTAATGTTGCATGAAATTTAAATGAATAGTAATATGATAAATAAATTAAATTCATTTATATGATATAATCAAATAATATCGTCACTGTAAAAATAAGAACAAATAATCTCGCTTAAAATGGGATTCAAAAATAAAGTCCAAAAATTATGTAATGTATTTCATCATATATGTTCAAACTAACTTTATATTAAATATAAAAATATTATAAATGTTTTATAAAATCATAATAATTTATTTCATACCTTATGTTATTGAATATTATGATTTTATCACCTATTTATAATAAATTATTTATTAAAAGCACTATTATAGGTGTTGATAGCTTCATATTTATGTTTCTGTTGAGATTTCTTGAACTTATATATTGATCATGGATAAACTATATAAACATGACTAATAGTGATTTAAATATATTTTATAATCATTATATATTGGGATTAATTGATAAATTTTATATTTAAAAAATAATACACTATTCATAGAGGCAGTAGGTTGTAAATATACTTAAATGTTGTCTTCATATTTCAACAATTTGAATGTTAGAATTTAAATTATAATTAACTTTTATATAATCATTATTATATCACTAATATAATATATATTTATTAAATATATCATTATTAAAATATATGCAATTTGTAAATGAAATAAATCCCATCACATCAAGTATTTATTAGTACAAAAGTATAAACAAGCGAAATTGCAGTTTTGAAATGGATGGGCTGGTAAGATTTCAAAAGAGATATTATCCATCGATTATAATATGTATTTAATAATTATCATATATAAACAATAAAACAATCAGAATAAAAAGCCATGATTCATTGTGATAGAAAATTAATATAATCGCTTCGGGGTAGAGTAAGCCCTCATGTTTGCATTAGCAACAAATTCACAACCCATTGAGTGGAAGATTGTGTAGATAATGGTGGATACATAATCAAAATAACATTTTAATATAATTATGATAAGATATTTAATATTTTATTGATTAATAATGTTGTTTTATTAGAGATATATATGTAATATTTTAAAATCGGTTGGGTAAGAGGATTATGTCCTCTTTGGAAGGCCTCCTTTTAATCCCCTATTGAGGACATATTAAATGTTCTTATATCAGTCCTTAAAAAGATATAAATAATAAATTAGAGGTTTTATAAAAGTTTTTATAATTTTTTGGATGATATATATGGCTGATTTTTTTTTAAACGATAAGAAGTTTCCATTTTTAAGGAAGGGGAAAGACACACATATTTTTCTTGAAAATAAATAAATTTAAATAATTTCATTCCCTAGTATAATGCTTTCAAATAAATATAAATTTCAATAGAAGAGTATGTGGCCAAAATATAAAGGGTAATTTATGTTTATATTGTTTTTATCACCATTTGAGGTTATACGATTCAGTTTAACTCATTCATTAAAGAATGTTATACGTAACCATGGTAACAAAACATTAAACAATAATGGGGTTATAACTGTACATATAAGGTAATATTTTGATAATAAATGGACAACGTATGACATTTTCGATCAATTACGACAATAATTTTCCACTTTAGATATTTTTATGAATTTTAAATTATTTAATAAAAATTTATTTTTTTTTTAAATCTATATTTTCATTTTGATATTATTCATTTACCTGGAAATTATTTTCATCAAGATACTTAATTATATAAAATATAAATATTTCGATTATAGAAAATAAATTATATTTATCATAATAATCATTGAACAGAATAATACACCAATCATTTATTATATTTAATTTTTCTAAATTCATTTTTATTCTACTAAATGAAAAAACATAGTGTTAGTGTTACATAATTAATTATAGTAATTACTAAATCAATAAAAATTATAAACAAACTAATATAATAATAAAAATTAAATTTGTTTTAAAATGCCTCTTTATTAAACGTTTTTTCTATTATTATCAATATGAAATAATATTTCATACATAAATTTCAATATATAAACTTTTTATAATTATGAATTTTTAATATCATATAATAATTATAATCAAATAAAATAACCACAATTTGTTAATATTATCAAATATGAATACAAATTTATAATCTCAACACATCCAATATGATTAAGAGATGTTTTAGAGAATTTTTAAAACCACATCCTTATGTTTTGATGATATTTTCATCCTTTTACACAAACTAATGCGAAAAATATTTACCGTGGTTACAATTCTTAAACACATAAAATAAAAGTGAAATATTAACCAAATTTGACCATTTTCATAAAAAAAATTAAAATGGTTTTCTAGATTCTCTTTATGTATTCTGTCAAAATATGTGTAATACAATCATGTATTACATGATGAAAACACTTTTCTAGAAAAACACATTTTAATCATAAAAAAATTCATTATTATTCTAGGCCTAATAAAATCGATTAACTAAATATTAAAATATTTTATGAAATATGTAATATTTTAATTTCATAAGAAATCCATCAATATTTAATAATATAATTATATAATATATAAATAAATAATACATATAAAAGATAGTTTTCATATGTGCATATTTGTATATTTCAAATGAAATTATTTTTATTTCTAATCAATTGATTAGTTATGAAATCGTTTTATACAAGTTTAAAACATAAATTTTTTGTCATATTATTATTCATGGGAATAACATCCAATCCAATGGTTTGAATGTTTTTTTTCAATTTAAATAATTATATTTTAATAGGATAACATGATTCATTCAAACTCATAGTTTCATGTATACATTGATATCAAATAATTAAAATTTCTTTATATAAAAATTTATAATATAAAATTATGTGGTTATATTTTACCACATTACAAAAATTTCAACCTTGATATTCCATCACATGGATATAATCAGTTGAGGATACTTATTGTTTATTAGATCCTCTATCCCCTAAGTAGCCTCGGTATATTTATATTTAATCCAAAAAACATGGACTATTTGTGAGGTTTTTATTCATAGTAAATTGTCAGTATGATAAGAAATCACCTCCATCTATTCCCCAATAGATATATGTTAATGTAGTTGTATGACCACTGAGTTTAGTACATGTGTATAATCAGATATATATATCCCCATGAATGATATCTAGGAAAGATCCTAAATTTTAGAGTGTTTTGGTGCAAGTACTAAATGATAATATCCAATAAAAAATATTATAATTTTTTAAATGGATTGAAACATATATCGATTGATATTATATTAATCATAATCCACATAACCATTATCCATGAATATATATATAATAATACAAATTCCCCAAACCCAGACTCTATATCTCACCTACAATAGATAGATTAATTTTTTTCTGGACTGTGATATACTATTATTTAATATTTAATGGATCTAAAATTATCATCAATATCATTATAAATCACCAGTCTCAGTATATTTCATTCTATAATTTAGTCCCTGTATATTGGTGGTTTTCACATCCTAGACTATAGATCTTCACACGGAGCTTGTCACGACCCGCCCTCGGGGTCCGTGCCGTGACTACCCCAAGCCCACCTTCCATAGGCCAGGGGCTGGCGACTAGCACCAAGGCGTAAATCCCGGTAAAAGGGAAGGCATTGACTTTGTAAAGTAAACAATCACACAGAGTACAAGAGGAAGAAGTAAACACTAAATACAATAGTAAGTGCGGAAAGTAAAAAGGGGCCGGAAATACAAGCCCAACTGTAAAGTACAACTCGAAAGGGAAAACAACAACTGAAAAGTAAAGCTGGTACGCCGAGCTGTCCACTGGAAATCCCACCTGAATGGTGGGTACAGATAGCTCCTCTGCTCCTCGGGTCCCGTTGTCCGCTCCGAGTATGTCGCGCCCAGTGGTCCACCTCTGGGTACTGCCTCGTCGTCATGTCCACCTCTGGGTACTGTCCAGTCCTCGAGCACTCGGCCTCTGTCAGCATTGCCCGTCGTCTGCAACCAACACAATGAGGTGCGGGCATAGCCCATGCAGGGGTGAGTATAACGATACTCAGTAGGGATCCCGAGACCCTCAAGGTCTCACTAAACCAACAAGGATAACCACAAATAATATCTCAACAGATAACCTCTACTTAGGAATATGACCATACATATACCTAAGTTATCAAGTGACCCATCCCAATCATGAGGTAAACACAAAGGTCATGAAATCAACGGATAACTACTACTTAGGTATATGCCCATACATATACCTAAGTTATCAAGTGACCCATCTCAATCATGAGGTAAACACAAAGGTCAAAAGTCTCAGCTCAAACCAAGATTTTCATTATCGAAACCGTAACTGTTGAAGAGCTCCGTCTCTGGAGTGTACAGGGGTCCTGTCAAAACTCCGAGGTACTACTCACTAACCTAAGACTGCTGAGGTGCTCCTCCTGACGAGTACCGTGGGCCAGCTGCTACAACCAAGCGCTCCCATTTACCGCTACAACCAAGCGCACCACTGTCGTGGGTCTGCCGCTACAACCAAGCGCTCCCATGTGCCGCTACAACCAAGCGCACCTCTGTCGTGGGTCTGCCGCTACAACCAAGCGCTCCCATGTGCCGCTACAACCAAGCGCACATCTGTCGTGGGTCTGCCGCTACAACCAAGCGCTCCCATGAGCCGCTACAACCAAGCGCACCTCTGTCGTGGGTCTGCCGCTACAACCAAGCGCTCCCATGTGCCGGTACAACCAAGCGCACCTCTGTCGTGGGTCTGCCGCTACAACCAAGCGCTCCCATGTGCCGCTACAACCAAGCGCACCTCTGTCATGGGTCTGCCGCTACAACCAAGCGCTCTCATGTGCCGCTACAACCAAGCGCACCTCTGTCGTGGGTCTGCCGCTACAACCAAGCGCTCCCATGTGCCGCTACAACCAAGTGCACCTCTGTCGTGAGTCTGCCGCAACAACCAAGCGCACCCCTGTGCCGCTACAACCAAGCTCACCTCTGTAACACACCGGCTCGTCCGATCAGCAGTCGTCAGGTCTCAGTCAGCTACCCGGTCTCCGTACTCCACACGCTCGTCTCCGGGAGGGTCCGCTCCACGAGCTACTGGTCGATACTCCAAGTATCTCAAAGTCCCACGAAGAAGAATCTCAAAGGACCGTCTCATCATAGGGGTCTCAACGCAACAGACAGCGCGTCGATCGGACGCCCGATCTGAGAGTTATTGGCTTTTTCGTCCCAGGGGCCCGGTTGGTTTTTAAGGCAAAACCAACCCGACCGTACTCCACCTACGTCCAAACCTCGGGTGGAGTATTCCAAAAGATCTGTCTCACTAATAGGAACACAACAAAGCTGACGGCACGTCAATCGGATGTCCGTAGCTCAAGATATGAGTGTTTCCGCTCCGAGGGCCCAGTTGGTTTCGTGTACGAACCAACCCGGCCGAACTCAAAGTATTCCGAAATGTTGAGTGCGATATACTGAAACGACCGTCTCGATCCAAGGATCGCATTGCCGCTGACTGTTCGTCGATCGGAGGTCTGTGGCTCAAGTTATGGCCAAAAGACCGAAAACTATTCGAAAACGGGGGGTCCGGGCCCGGGGCGACCAGGCCCGACCCCCTCCCTAGGACGGCCCAAACTGGGTCGACCCGACTCGGGTCCGACCCGGCGGCGGCGCGGCCTGGCGCCGCTTGGTGCCACGCGCGGGGGGCAAGGCCCCCGCTTCTTCATGTTGGCGGCGCAGCCTTTAGCCGCGCCTTTGGAGAACCGGCCCCCCCTTGTGGGGGCCTGCTTTGAGGAAAACCGGGGGGGGGGCGCCTGCCCCCCTTAAAGAAACCGACCCCCCTCATAAATGGGGGGGGCATTTGAGTTGGCTGGGGGAATTAAATTCCCCCGTTTTTTCCCTTCCGGCCGGCCCACCTGGCCGGCCGGTTCTTCTTCAACGGACCGGCAAAGCCGGTCCCCTTCCGGCTTCCGACACCGGCGGCCCGGCGAGCCGCCGGTCTTCCCGTCTCGCCGCGGCCCGGAACCGGCTGCGGTGTTCATCGTCCGGTGCGGTGCGACGGCACCGCGCCCCTCCGCTGCGGCCCTGCTCTGGCCGCGGCGCCTTCGATTCCCTTCTACGCGGCGCAACGGCGTCGCGTTCATGATAAACTTCCCGTGGCGCGTGTCACGACCCGCCCTCGGGGTCCGTGCCGTGACTACCCCAAGCCCGCCTTCCATAGGCCAGGGGCTGGCGACTAGCACCAAGGCGTAAATCCCGGTAAAAAGGGAAGGCATTGCCTTTGAAAAGTAAACAAACACCACAGAGTAAGCAAGCGGAAAGTAAACACTAAACAAAAGAAGAGTACAACTGAAAGTGCGGAAAAGTAAATGGGCCAGAATACAAACCCAAACTAAAAGTAAAGTACAACTCGAAAGGGAAAATAGCAACTAAAAAGTAAAAGCCGCTACTCCGAGCTGTCCACTGGGAAATCCCACCTGAAGGGTGGGTACAGATAGCTCCTCTGCTCCACGGGTCCCGCCGTCCGCTCCGTGCACGTCCCGCCCCGTGGTCCACCTCCGGGTACCGTCCCGCTCTGCAAGCCTCAGCTAAGGTCAACGCTGTCCGTCGTCTGCAACCAACACAACGTAGTGCGGGAAAAGCCCGTGCAGGGGTGAGTATAAGCTACTCAGTAGGGACCCCGAGACCCCTGAAGGTCTCTCAAATCCACAAAGGATAAACCACGAAGAAAGGTACAATCACGAAGTAACAACCAACACTGCTTAGGTATATGCCCATACATATACCTAAGTCATCAAATTTCAATACGCTCCAACCTCCGAGCCCAAGTACAACTCAGTCCACACAGGAAAGTAAATGTATTCCACACAGGAAAGCAAAACGTAATCCACACAGGATTGCACTACACAATCCACACAGGAAAGCAACAGGATTCAGCTCACACAGGTATACTTCTTCAAAGGATGATAAAGATGATCTCTGATCCATCTAAGTCGTCGGACCCACGAAGGATCGATAGGTAACTAACCCCCGCAAAGACCCACACAGGATCGGGCCCACACAGGACCTGTAGGCGCTGGTTCACACAGGACCGCTGAGCGCAAGGACCCACACAAGATCGGACCCACACAGGATTGGGCCCACACAGGACCTGTAGCACTGATCCACGTAGGATTGCTGAGTGCTGAAGTCGTCGTCGTCGAATCCACACAGGATCTCTGTACTGTCGTCGTCGCAGTCACAATAGCAGTAGTAGCAGTCGCAGCCAGCACTAGGGTTCCCGCACACAGCAAGCTCGTTCGGAGGGTCCGCTCCACGAGCCGAGAGGCTGATACATCAACTGTCACAAAGTCCATAGTTGATGTATCCAAAAGTTCTGTATCGTCAACAGGAACTCAACGCAACAGACGGCGCGTCGATCGGACGCCCGGTCTGAGAGTTATTGGCATTTTCGTCCCTAGGCCCCGGTTGGTTTTTAAGGAAAAACCAACCCGACCGTACTCCACCTGCGTCCAAACCTCGGGCGGAGTATGCCAAAAGATCTTTCTCACTAAGAGTAACACAACACGGCTGACGGCACGTCAATCGGACGTCCGTAGCTCAAGATATGAGCGTTTCCGCTCCGAAGGCCCGGTTGGTTTCGTGAAAGAACCAACCCGGCCGAACTCAAAGTAATCCGAAACCTTGAGTGAGATATACCGAAACGGCCGTCTCGATCCAAGGATCTCGGTTCCGCTGACGGTTCGTCGATCGGAGGTCCGTGGCTCATGTTATGGCCAAAAGACCGAAACTGCTTCGAAACGGGGGGTCCGGGTCCGGGGCGACCCGGCCTGACCCGGGTCCGACCTGGCCCGGCCCAGCCGACCGGCCGGCGGCGCGGCGGCGCGGGGGCCGCGGCGGCCTGGCGCCGCACGGTGGCTGCACGCGGGGGGCAAAGCCCCCGCTGATTGGGATGACGGCGCGGCTATATGCCGCGCCTCTTTTTGCAACCCCCCCCCCCCACGTGGGGGGCTTGATTGGAAGGAAACGGGGGGCCTCCTGCCCCCCCTCAAGGAAACCGCCCCCCTCATTAAGAGGGGGGTTTTGATTCCTGGCCGGGGGATTAATTCCCCCGGTTTAATGCCATACGGCCGGCCAGCTGGCCGGCCGGTTTTCTCCAACGGGACCGGAAAATCCGGTCCCCTCTTCGGCTTCCGACGCCGGCGGCCCGGCCGCCGGTCTTCTCTTCCTCCGCGGCCCGAAACCAGCCGCGGTGTTCGTCGTCCGGCGCGGTGCGACGGCACCGCGCCCCTCTGCTGTGCCTTTATTTCTTTCAACGCGGCACGACGGCGTCGCGTTCAAGATGTTCCTTCCATGGTGCGCGCGCGACGGCGTTGCGTAAAATAAACGCACGATTAACCGCGTGGTGCGACGGCACCACGCCACCTTGTTTCCACCCGCGAGGCATTTCAACAAGAACGATGGAGGGGTTTGGCCGTGTTCATGTGGTCCGGCCCCCTCACGTTAAACAATAACACAACTTTAAATATTAAAGAGCCTCACGTTAGACATGCGAGATCCATGATCAAGAATAAAATAAATTAACAATAATCAACAACCCCTACCTTGGTATAAGGTTCGAAGATTTGTCTACGTTCCGCGGAAGACGACGTCGTGGAGGTCGGGCGTCGCGGTCGTCATTCGTCAAATCCGTTGACGAAGAGATGCGTCCGATGTGATACGTCATTGGAGAAACTTCTTATGTCGATGAAGGGAATCCGAGGAGGAAGCGGCGTTCCCTCTTGTTGACACGGAAGACGAAGAAGAGCGGAGCGGCGTTCTTCGTCAGAACTTGAGCGTTCTTCGTCAAGTTGAGCGTTCTTCGTGATCTTCGTCAGAGTTGAA
This sequence comes from Viscum album, assembly GCA_963277665.1. NCBI lineage: Eukaryota > Viridiplantae > Streptophyta > Magnoliopsida > Santalales > Viscaceae > Viscum > Viscum album. The sequence continues at coordinate 553,931,581 of OY728123.1, forward strand.
GAAGAAGAAGAAGGAAAAGCTCTCCACCTCTCAAGAAGACAAAACAATTAACCAAAATAAAATAATACACTATCTTATTTTATTATCACATCAACACACTAGAATTTCAAAAGTTTGAAATTCAAAAGGATTAACTCCAAAATTAAATAACTCATGTCATTTAATGAGGGGTTAGGGGAGTCGGGAGAAGTTGAAAGGTTGGGAGCTTCGTGTGGGCCCCACCACACTTAATCCTCCCAAGGGAGGTTAAGTGGATGTGGGTCCCACTTCCAACCCCCTTTGGTAGGATTTAACAAGTTAAAATAAAAATTGTTCTTCACGAAATTTATTTAACTTAAACTAAAAACCCAAAAATCTAACTTTCAACCGGCAACAAACGCAACTTCCGAAAAGGTCTCTTTAAGCGAATATTGGCGCTGCGAGTTCATCGGTGCCCTCGGATTTCAATTCCGAGCAACAGATCAAAAGTTAGTAATTCCCGCTCGTTCGTTCACTGAACGTACCCGAGCCAAACTTCGGAAATTAATTCCGGGCACTCCGGGCCTCGGAATCAGGTGCCGTCTGAAACCGTGCTCTTGTAAAATTCTAAAGAAAAAATAAGAAAAAATTTCCCTTGAATTTTACGGGTCTTTACATTACTCCCACCTCAGGTCTTTACGTCCCCGTAAAGATACATCAAAAACTAGGGAAACAAATGAGGGTACTGAGCACGCATCTGAGCCTCCCGCTCCCATGTGCTCTCCTGGAGATTCCCGTGCTGCCATATGATGCGCACAAGAGGAATCGATCGCCCACGCAGGACCCGCTCCTGTCGATCCTCTGTCTCCACCGGGACCTCCGTAAAAGTCGCCCCATCGTCAACGTCAATCTCCCCATGGTCAATGATGTGTGACGGGTCGTGCACGTATCTCCTCAGCTGAGACATGTGGAAGACGTCGTGCACCCGGTGCAACTGAGGTGGTAGAGCCAGGCGATAGCCACCTCACCAATCCTGCTGAGAATCTGGAAGGGTCCTATGAAGCACGGAGATAACTTTCCGCCTCGGCCAAATCTCCAAATACCACGTCGAGGTGAGACCCGCAAGAAGACGTGATCGCCATCCTCAAACTCCAGTGGCCTCCGCCTCCTGTCAGCATATGACTTCTGCCGACTCTGAGCTGTCTTCATCTGCTCCTGGATGACCTGGACCTTCTCTGTCGTGGCCTGGACCATCTCCGGTCCCACCAGTGCTGACTCTCCAGGGTCAGTCCAGCACAAAGGAGATCTACAAGGTCGGCCGTACAACGCCTCGTACGGTGCCATCCCGATAGTGGAGTGGTAACTGTTGTTGTATGCGAACTCCACTAAGGGTAGGTGGTCCTCCCAGCTACGACCAATGTCGAGGACACATGCGCGGAGCATGTCCTAGAGAGTCTGAATGGTCCTCTCCGTCTGACCATCCGTCTGAGGGTGAAAGGCTGTGCTCAGACGTAGTTGCGTCCCGAACACCTCCTGTAACCCCTTCCAAAGCCGGGAAGTAAAGCGGGCATCTCGATCGGATACGATAGATGATGGTACACCGTGGAGCCACACAATCTCCTGAACGTAGAGACGTCCCGAGCTCTCCACTGAGCCCTGCTCTCTGATGGGTAAGAAGTGTGACGACTTGGTGAGTCGGTCAACAATCACCCAGATGGAGTCGTGACCTCTGGAAGTGCATGGAAGTCCAGTCACGAAGTCCATAGATATGCCATCTCACTTACACTCCGGAACCTCCAAGGGTTGTACCAAGCCCGCTGGTACCTGATGCTCAGCCTTCACCTACTGGCAGGTGAGGCATCGAGAAACGAACTCTGCTACTGCCTTCTTCATGCCCGGCCACCAGTGCTATCGTCTGTGGTCCTGGTACATCTTCGCAACTCCACGATGTACCGCCAAAGGAGAAGTGTGAAACTCCCTCAGCACTTCCTCTCGCAAAGTGACTGGTACCATGGTATGTCCTCTGAAAAGGATGATGTGCTCTGCTCCAAGGGAGAAACCATCAGGTGCCTGTCCTGAGGATATCTGTGCACGCCGTGTCTCACAGTCAGCGTCCCCACGCTGTGCCTCCCTGACTCGCTGCAGTAGTGGAGGAGTGACTGTGAGTGACTGAAGGAAGGCTGCTCCAACTCTATCCACGAAGGATATCTGCAAAGAGGCTAGCTGCTCCGTCGCCTTCTCAAGTAGCTGAATGCCCGTCCTCCTGCTAAGGGCATCAGCTACTACGTTTCCCTTCCCAGGAGTATAGACTATATCAAAGTCATAGTCCTGGAGGAACTCGAGCCATCGCCGCTGTCTCAGGTTCAGGTCCTTCTGCGAAAAGATATACCTGAGACTCTGATGATCAGAAAAAACTGTAAAGTGCTCGCCCATCAGATAGTGTCACCATGTCTTCAGAGCGAAGACCACTGCTGCTAACTCCAGGTCATGGGTAGCGTAGTTCTGCTCATGCGGCCTCAACTGACGTGATCCATAGGCGATCACTGCCCGCTCCTGCATCAGAACACATCCGAGTCCGGTCCCTGATGCATCACAGTAGACTACATACCCTACTCCCTCCTCAGGAAACCTCAAGATAAGTGTGCTAGTCAATCTCTGTCTCAGCTCCTGGAAGCTCTGCTGACATCTGTCAGACCATACGAAGGGTTTCCCCTTCTTCGTCAAAGCTGTGAGTGATGCCGCAACTCTAGAGAAGTCTGGCACGAATCTCCGATAGTATCCAGCTAGTCCCAAGAAACTCCGAACCTCAGTCACGCTCCTGTCTCTATAAGAACTGCAGCAAGGGTGGCGGGCAGAGACAGGCACAGCTATGAAAGAGTTACTCGCTCCTGTGTCTATAAGAACTGCAGCAAGGGTGGAATAGACACATATAGTACCTCGAATCATCTCGGGTGCGCCGTGGTCGTAGGCCTCTGCTGCCTGGAGCTGTGCCTGTCTCTGCCCGCCAGCTCCCTGTGGTCGGGGTGGACCTCCTGGTGGTGGTGGTGGCAGAGCCTCAAAGCGTCGCCCACCACCGGCTGCTCGTCCAGCTCCTCTGCCTCATCCGCCTCCTCTCTGCGGACCGCCACGATCGACCCTCTGCCTCTGCCTCGGTGGTCCCTCAACCGTCTGCTGCTCCTCGGCACGGCGGGTCGGGCATTCACAAGCCATGTGGCCTTACCCGCCGCACGAGTAGCACTGTCTGCCTCTTGAAAGACTGGCTCCTCGCTGTGTGCCCCGCACTGCTGAGCCAGTGTCCTGAGGTCGTCTGCCCGAAGGTCTGGTCTGTCTGGACCCCTGAGTCATCCGTCGACTGCCTGCTGCAGATGACTCTGCCACGTGCCGCCCTGCGGTGGGTCGCTGTGCTGGTGTAGACTCAGCAAGGAAGCCCTAGATCAGAAGGGCCCGCTCCAGTACTCCTGTCTGAGTCGGTATGCTGAGGGAGATCAGCGATGCCCTGATCTCGTGTCTCAAACCCTGCTCGAAGGTCCGGGCCCGGAAGAAAGGGTCCCGTACCATGTCGGTCGAGTAGCGCGAGAGATCAGTAAATCTCGCCGAGTACTGAGCGACCTTCATGCTGCCCTGCCGCAGCTGTAGAAGCTCCTGGATACGCACCGCACGAAGGGTGGCTGGGACGAACTCCGAGCGGAAGAGGCTCTCAAAGTCCGTCCAAAGTATAGATGCCTCATCGTGCACCTGGAGCATCAAGCTCCACCATCGTCCTACTGCTGCGTGTAGTAGGCTCGCAGCGAGGATCACCATGAGGTCTGCTGGTGTCCTCACTAGCCTAAACACTCAAACCACTGCCTCCAGCCAGTCCTCTGCTGCCTGGCGATCCGTCTCCCCGCGAAACATGGGCGGTCGCTGGCGCTGAAACTCATGCAGTGCGCTGAGGCGACGTGCATCGTCAGCGGCTGCTGCTGGAAGCATCGGGGGCTCGGCGGGTAGAGCTACCGCCGGTGCCACTGCTGACAAAGGGCCCTGCACCGAGGCCTCGTCGCTCGGTGGGCTGTCGTCATGCTCGACTCTCGGAACCCTAGCTGGCTGCCGTCGTGGAGCCATCCTGAAAAATAAACAGGTGCGCCACGGTCAGAAAAGTATACCTGGTGAGCTGATATAAGTAATCACAAAGAAAACTTTGAAACACACACGCAATCAATGTTTTCGTGCATTAAGTCGGAAATCAGAAGTCAGGGTCCTGGTGTACGGATACGTCGGCCGCCGCACCAACACTGGACTCCCTGGACTGATAACCACACTCAATACGCTAAACATTATTGCTTCACATAGTAAAGATTAGAGTTCGCGGTAGAACCGAACTCCTCTGATACCAATTTGTCACGACCCGCCCTCGGGGTCCGTGCCGTGACTTCCCCAAGCCCGCCTTCCATAGGCCAGGGGCTGGCGACAAGCACCAAGGCGTAAATCCCGGTAAAAAGGGAAGGCATTGCCTTTGAAAAGTAATCAAACACCACAGAGTAAGCAAGCGGAAAGTAAACACTAAACAAAAGCAAAGTACAACTGAAAGTGCGGAAAAGTAAATGGGCCAGAATACAAACCCAAACTGAAAGTAAAGTACAACTCGAAAGGGAAAACAGCAACTAAAAAGTAAAAGCCGCTACTCCGAGCTGTCCACTGGGAAATCCCACCTGAAGGGTGGGTACAGATAGCTCCTCTGCTCCACGGGTCCCGCCGTCCGCTCCGTGCACGTCCCGCCCAGTGGTCCACCTCCGGGTACCGTCCCGCTCTGCAAGCCTCAGCTAAGGTCAACGCTGTCCGTCGTCTGCAACCAACACAACGTAGTGCGGGCAAAGCCCGTGCAGGGGTGAGTATAAGCTACTCAGTAGGGACCCCGAGACCCCTGAAGGTCTCTCAAATCCACAAAGGATAAACCACGAAGAGAGGTACAATCACGAAGTAAAAACCGACACTGCTTAGGTATATGCCCATACATATACCTAAGTCATCAAATTTCAATACGCTCCAACCTCCGAGCCCAAGTACAACTCAGTCCACATAGGAAAGTAAACGTATTCCACACAGGAAAGAAAAACGTAATCCACACAGGATTGCACTACACAATCCACACAGGAAAGCAACAGGATTCAGCTCACACAGGTATACTTCTTCAAAGGACGATAAAGATGATCTCTGATCCATCTAAGTCGTCGGACCCATGAAGGATCGATAGGTAACTAACCCCCGCAAAGACCCACACAGGATTGGGCCCACACAGGACCTGTAGGCGCTGGTTCACACAGGACCGCTGAGCGCAAGGACCCACACAGGATCGGACCCACACAGGATCGGGCCCACACAGGACCTGTAGCACTGATCCACGTAGGATCGCTGAGTGCCAAAGTCGTCGTCGTCGAATCTACACAGGATCTTTGTACTGTCATCGTCGCAGTCACAGTAGCAGTAGTAGCAGTCGCAGCCAGCACTAGGGTTCCCGCACACAGCAAGCTCGTTCGGAGGGTCCGCTCCACGAGCCGAGAGGCTGATACATCAACTGTCACAAAGTCCAGAGTTGATGTATCCAAAAGTTCCGTATCGTCAACAGGAACTCAACGCAACAGACGGCGCGTCGATCGGACGCCCGGTCTGAGAGATATTGGCATTTTCGTCCCCGGGGCCCGGTTGGTTTTTAAGGCAAAACCAACCCGACCGTACTCCACCTGCGTCCAAACCTCAGGCGGAGTATGCCAAAAGATCCGTCTCACTAAGAGGAACACAACACGGCTGATGGCACGTCAATCGGACGTCCGTAGCTCATGATATGAGTGTTTCTGCTCCGAATGCCCGGTTGGTTTCGTGAACGAACCAACCCGGACGAACTCAAAGTAATCCAAAACCTTGAGTGCGATATACCGAAACGACCGTCTCGATCCAAGGATTGTGTTGCCGCTGACGGTTCGTCGATCGGAGGTCCGTGGCTCATGTTATGGCCAAAAGACCGAAACTGCTTCGAAACGGGGGGTCCGGTTCCGGGGCGACCCGGCCCGACCCCCCCCCCCCCCCTGGGTCGGCCCGAACCGGGTCGACCCGACCCGGGTCCGACCCGTCCCGGCCCGGCCGGCTGGCCGGCGGCGCGGCGGCGCGGGGGCCGCGGCGGCCTGGCGCCGCACGGTGGCTGCACGCGGGGGGCAAAGCCCCCGCTGATTGGGATGACGGCACGGCTATATGTCGCGCCCCTTTTTGCAAAACCGCCCCCCCCCCCCCACGTGGGGGGCTTGATTGGAAGGAAACGGGGGGCCTCCTGCCCCCCCTCAAGGAAACCTCCCCCCTCATTAAGAGGGGGGTTTTGATTGCTGGTCGGGGGATTAATTCCCCCGGTTTAATGCCATCCGGCCGGCCAGCTGGCCGGCCGGTTTTCTCCAACGGGACCGGAAAATCCGATCCCCTCTTCGGCTTCCGACGCTGGCGGCCCGGCCGCCGGTCTTCTCTTCCGCCGCGGCCCGGAACCGGCCGCGGTGTTCGTCGTCCGGCGTGGTGCGACGGTACCGCGCCCCTCTGCCGTGCCTTGATTTCTTTCAACGCGGCGCGACGGCGTCACGTTCAAGATGTTCCTTCCATGGTGCGCGCGCGACGGCGTTGCGTAAAATAAACGCACGATTAACCGCGTGGTGCGGCGGCACCACGCCACCTTGTTTCCACCCGCGAGGCATTTCAACAAGAACGACGGAGGGGTTCGGCTGTGTTCATGCGGTCCGGCCCCCTCACGTTAAACAATAACACAACTTTAAATATTAAAGAGCCTCACGTTAGACATGCGAGATCCACGATCAAGAATAAAATAAATTAACAATAATCAACAACCCCTACCTTGGTATAAGGTTCGAAGATTTGTCTACGTTCCGCGGAAGACGACGTCGCGGAGGTCGGGCGTCGCGGTCGTCGTTCGTCAAATCCGTTGACGAAGAGATGCGTCCGATGCGATACGTCGTTGGAGAAACTTCTTATATCGACGAAGGGAATCCGAGGAGGAAGCGGCGTTCCCTCTCGTTGACACGGAAGACGAAGAAGATCAGAGCGGCGTTCTTCATCGGAACTTGAGCGTTCTTCGTCAAGTTGAGCGTTCTTCGTGATCTTCGTCAGAGTTGAAGAAGAAGAAGGAAAATCTCTCCACCTCTCAAGAAGACAAAACAATTAACCAAAATAAAATAAGACACTATATTATTTTATTATCACATCAACACACTATAATTTCAAAAGTTTGAAATTCAAAAGGATTAACTCCAAAATTAAATAACTCATGTCATTTAATGAGGGGTTAGGGGAGTTGGGAGAAGTTGAAAGGTTGGGAGCTTCGTGTGGGCCCCACCACACTTAGTCCTCCCAAGGGAGGTTAAGTGGATGTGGGTCCCACTTCCAACCCCCTTTGGTAGGATTTAACAAGTTAAAATAAAAATTGTTCTTCACGAAATTTATTTAACTTAAACTAAAAACCCAAAAATCTAACTTTCAACACGCAACAAACGCAACTTCCGAAAAGGTCTCTTTAAGAGAATATTGGCGCTGCGAGTTCATCGGTGCCCGCAGATTTCAATTCTGAGCACTGGATCAAAAGTTAGGAATTCCCGCTCGTTCGTTCACTGAACGTACCCGAGCCAAACTTCAGAAATTAATTCCGGGTACTCCGGGCCTCGGAATCAGGTGCCGTCTGAAACCGCGCTCTTGTAAAATTCTAAAGAAAAAATAAGAAAAAATTTCCCTTGAATTTTACGGGTCTTTACAGTGCGGCGCGATGGCGCCGCAGGATTATGGCCTTGCGATTCCCGCGTGGTGCGACGACACCACGCCATCTCATACATCCTCAAGGAAATAATATTCAAGAACAGAGGAGGGGGAATTCGGCCGTGTTTGTGCGGTCTGTCCCCCCTCTCGTTAGTCGATAACACTTAACAATAAACCTCAAAATTTTCAAGCTAGATCCAAGAACGAGAATAAATAATTAACCAACAACAACCCCTACCTTGGTTCAAGATCGATGATCGTCAATGATCCGTGGAAGACAACGTTGCGGAGGTCGGGCGTTGCGGTAATCGTTCGTCAAATCCGTTGACGAAGAGGTACGTCCGAAGAGGTACGTCGTTGGCGAATCTTCGTAAGCCGACGAAGGAAGTTCGAGGAGGAAGCGGCGTTTCCTTTCGTTGGCACGGAAGACGTCGTTGATCTTTGGAGACAACCGGCTACGAAGAAGAGAGGAGCGGTGTTCTTCGTTGGAGCTTGAGCGATCTTCGTCAAAGTTTGAAGAAGAAGGAGGAGCTCTCAAAACCTCTAAAGATGGCTAAACAAATCTAACCAAATAAAATAAGCTAAGGGCTTATTTTATTTACTCAACCAAACCATTTGAATTTAAAAGGTTTGAATTAAGACAACTCAACCCATTAAATAACCCAACTAATTTAAAAAGGGGAGTTTATGGGAGAAGACGAGGGGATGGGGTTCGTGTGGGTCCCACCACACTTAATCCTCCCAAGGGAGGTTAAGTGGATGTGGGTCCCACCTTTAACTCCCTTTGGGAGAAGTTAACCAACAAAATAAAAATAAAAAGTGTTTCCACATTTTTATTTAACTTCTTATGATTTCTTCCAAAAACTAACTTTCGACCTGCAATAAATGCAACCTCGGAAAAGGTCCCCTTAAGAGAATATCGGCGTTGCGAGTTCATCGGTGCCCTCAGAATTTGATTCCGGGAACCGGTTCAAAAGTTAGAAATTCTCGCTGGTTCGTTCACTGAACGTACCCAAGCCAAACTTCAGAAATTGATTCTGGGCACTCCGGGCCTCGGAATTAGGTGCCGTTAGAAACCGCACTCTTTTAAAATTCCAAAGAAAATTAAGAAAAAATTTCCCTTGAATTTTACGGGTCTTTACATTACTCCCACCTTAGGGCTTTACGTCCCCGTAAAGATACATCAAAAACTAGGGAAACAAATGAGGGTACTGAGCATGCATCTGAGCCTCCCGCTCCCATGTGCTCTCTTGGAGGTTCCCGTGCTGCCATCTAATGCGCACAAGAGGAATCGATCGCCCACGTAGGACCCACTCATGTCGATCCTCTATCTCCACCAGGACCTCCGTAAAAGTCGCCCATCGTCAACGTCAAGCTCCCCATGGTCAATGATGTGCGTCGGGTCGTGCACGTATCTCCTCAGCTGAGACACGTGGAAGACGTCGTGCACCCGGTGCAACTGAGGTGGTAGAGACAGGCGATAAGCCACCTCTCCAATCCTGCTGAGGACCTGGAAGGGTCCGATGAAGCGCGGAGATAACTTGCCGCCACAGCCAAATCTCTTTATACCACGTCGAGGTGAGACCCGCAAGAAGACGTGGTCGCCATCCTCGAACTCAAGTGGCCTCCGCCTCCTGTCAGCGTATGACTTTTGCCGGCTCTGAGCTGTCCTCATCCGCTCCTGGATGACCTGGACCTTCTCTGTCATGGCCTAGACCACCTATGGTCCCACAAGAGCTGCTATGATTTCTTCTTTTCCGATAAGAGAAATCTGGTCTCATTCCCTAGATGAACCACGTTCTTCACCTAATACTGTCAATCCCGACATGGATGATACTAACCCATACCAAGGATGACGTCGTATGGCCTCAACCCTACTACAAAGAGATCCAACCGTTACTCTCACCTCCAAGGGTTGAGTCACACTGTCGGCATCAGTGTGTGGTAACTGGGTCTCCTCCAGTAGGTACTTCTTAAGTGAGGGTCAAGTCAACGGTATAATCCAGAACCTCTTAGAAACAACACAAGAGAGGACAGGGAAGTAAATGCCAAAATAAAAGGTGTCTTTTATTACTACAGCTCAAGTACAAAGACACAAAGCATCTACAAACATACATCAACAAAACTAGAAGCAACATGATCAAAAGTCTCCAGGTCTGGAGCTAGTCCTGCTCCTCTCCATATTCTCCCAGAGCCCCATGACCGTAGGCCTCAACTGCCTGAAGCTGAGCTCTCCCATGTCCTCCTGTCCCCTACGGTCAGGGTGGACCTCCTGGTGGTGGTGGTGGCAACACCCCGAAGCGTCGTCTACCTCCAGCTGCACGGCCAGCTCCCCTGTCATGGCCGCCTGCTCCTTGCGGCCCGCCCTGATCGAACCTCTGCCTCTGCCTGGGGGGTCCTTCGTTCGTCTGCTGGTCATCCGTATGCCGGGTCGGACAGTCACGAGCCATGTGACCAACCCCGCCGCAGGAGTAACACTGCCCTCTCATGGCAAGTCGTTGCCCACCCCGAGTGCCTCGCGCAAATGATCCAGAGTCATGCTGTCGACCACCTGTAGGTCCAGTCCTCTTGGACCCCTGCGTCATCCGTCTACTGCCCGCTACAGAAGACACTACCGCATGCCGGTAAGTGGTGGGTCCTGCTGCTGGAGACTCTTCAGCAAGGAAACTCTCCACTAAGAGGGCTCGCTCCAACACCCCTGCCTGAGTCGGAATGTTGAGGGAGATCATTGAAGCCCTGGTCTCATGCCTCAGTCCCTGCTCGAAGGTCTGGGCCCGAAAGAATGGGTCTCGTACCATGTCGGTCGAGTAGCATGAAAGATCAGTAAATCTCGCAGAGTACTGGGCTACTGTCATGCTGCCCTGCCGCAGCTGTAGTAGCTCCTGAATGCGCACCGCTCGGAGGGTGGCTGGGACGAACTCCGAGCGGAAGATGATCTCAAAGTCCATCCAGAGAAGAGATGTCTCGTCATGCACCTGGAGCATCAAGCTCCACCATCGGCCCGCTGCTGCGTGCAGTAGGCTCGCAGCGAGGATCGCCATGAGGTCTGCTGGTGTCCTCACTAGCCTGAAAACTCGCACGACTGCCTCCAGCCAGTCCTCGGCTGCCTGAGGGTCCGTCTCCCCGTGGAACCTAGGCGGTCGCTGGCACTGAAACTCATGCAGTGCGCTGAGGCGATGTGCATCGTCAACGGCTGGTGCTGGAAGTATCGGGGGCTCGGCGGATAAAACTACCGCCGGTGCCACTACTGACAAAGGGTCCGGCACCGAGGCCTCGTCGCTCGGCGGGCTGTCGTCACACTCGACTCTCGGAACCCTAGCTGGCTGCCGTCGTGGGGCCATCCTGAAAAGGAAACAGGTGCGCCACGGTCAGAACAGTATACCTGGTGAGCTGATATAAAGTAATCACAAAGAAAACGTTGAAACACACACGCAATCAATGTTTTCGTGCATTAAGTCGGAAATCAGAAGTCAGGATCCTGGTGTACGGATACGTCGGCCGCCGCACCAACACTGGACTCCCTGGACTGATAACCACACGCAATACGCTAAACATTATTGCTTCACATAGAAAAGATCATAGTTCGCGGTAGAACCGAACTCCTCTGATACCAATTTGTCACGACCCGCCCTCGGGGTCCGTGCCGTGACTACCCCAAGCCTGCCTTCCATAGGCCAGGGGCTGGAGACTAGCACCAAGGCGTAAATCCTGGTAAAAGGGAAGGCATTGCCTTTGTAAAGTAAACAATCACACAGAGTACAAGCGGAAGAAGTAAACACTGAATACAACAGTAAGTGCGGAAAGTAAAAAGGGTCCGGAAATACACGCCCAACTGTAAAGTACAACTCGAAAGGGAAAACAACAACTGAAAAGTAAAGCTGGTACGCCGAGCTGTCCACTGGAAATCCCACCTGAAGGGTGGGTACAGATAGCTCCTCTGCTCCTCGGGTCCCGCCGTCCGCTCCGAGTATGTCCCGCCCAGTGGTCCACCTCCGGGTACCGCCTCGTCGTCATGTCCACCTTTGGGTACTGTCCAGTCCTCGAGCACTCGGCCTCTGTCAGCATTGCCCGTCGTCTGCAACCAACATAATGAGGTGCGGGCATATCCCGTGCAGGGGTGAGTATAACGATACTCAGTAGGGATCCCGAGACCCTCAAGGTCTCACTAAACCAACAAGGATAACCACAAATAAGATCTCAACAGATAACCTCTACTTAGTAATATGCACATACATATACCTAAGTTATCAAGTGACCCATCTCAATCATGAGGTAAACACAAAGGTCATGAAATCAACGGATAACTACTACTCAGGTATATGCCCATACACATACCTAAGTTATCAAGTGACCCATCTCAATCATGAGGTAAACACAAAGGTCAAAAGTCTCAGCTCAAACCAGGATTTTCATTATCGAAACCGAAACTGTTGAAGAGCTCCGTCTCTGGAGTGTACAGTGGTCCTGTCACAACTCCAAGGAACTGCTCACTAACCTAAGACTGCTGAGGTGCTCCTCCTGACGAGTACCGCGGGCCAGCTGCTACAACCAAGCGCTCCCATGTACCGCTACAACCAAGCGCACCTCTGTCGTGGGTCTGCCGCTACAACCAAGCGCTCCCACGTGCCGCTACAACCAAGCGCACCTCTGTCGTGGGTCTGCCGCTACAACCAAGCGCTCCCATGTGCCCCTACAACCATGCGCACCTCTGTCGTGGGTCTGCCGCTACAACCAAGCGCTCCCATGTGCCGCTACAACCAAGCGCACCTCTGTCGTGGGTCTGCCGCTACAACCAAGCGCTCCCATGTGCCACTACAACCAAGTGCACCTCTGTCGTGGGTCTGCCGCTACAACCAAGCGCTCCCATGTGCCGCTACAACCAAGCGCACATCTGTCGTGGGTCTGTCGGTACAACCAAGCGCACCTCTGTAACACACCGGGTCGTCTGATCAGCAGTCGTCGGGTCTCAGTCAGCTACCCGGTCTCCGTACTCCACACGCTCGTCTCCGGGAGGGTCCGCTCCACGAGCTACTGGTCGATACAGCAAATATCTCAAAGTCCCACGAAGAAGAATCTCAAAGGACTGTCTCATCATAGGGGTCTCAACGCAACAAACGGCGCGTCGATCAGATGCTCGGTCTGAGAGTTATTGGTTTTTTCGTCCCAGGGCCCCGGTTGGTTTTTAAGGAAAAACCAACCTGACCGTACTCCACCTGTGTCCAAACCTCGGGCGGAGTATTCCAAAAGATCCTTCTCACTAAGAGGAACAGAACAAAGCTGACGGCACGTCAATCGGATGTCCGTAGCTCAAGATATGATTGTTTCCGTTCCGAGGGCCCGGTTGGTTTCATGTACGAACCAACCCGGCCGAACCCAAAGTATTTTGAAACTTTGAGTGCGATATACCGAAATGTCCGTCTCGATCCATGGATCGCATTGCCGCTGACGGTTCGTCGATCGGAGGTCTGTGGCTCATGTTATGGCCATATAACCGAAAACGATTCGAAAACGGGGGGTCCGGGCCCGGGGTGACCCGGCCCGACCCCCTCCCTGGGACGGCCCGAACCGGGTCCACCCGAACCGGGTCAGCCCGACCCGGGTCGGTCCCGGCCCGGCCGGCAGCGGTCCGGCGCGGTGGCGCGGGCCGGCGCGGCGGCGCGGCCTGGCGCCGCTTGGTGCCACGCGCGGGGGGCAAGGCCCCCGCTTCTTCATGTTGGTGGCGCGGCTTTTAGCCGCGCCTTTGGAGAACAGGCCCCCCCTCGTGGGGGCCTGCTTTGAGGAAAACCGGGGGGGCCGCCTGCCCCCATTAAAGAAACTGCCCCCCCCCCCCCCTCATAAATGGGGGGGCATTTGAGTTAACCGGGGGAATTAAATTCCCCCGGTTTTTCCCTTCCGGCCGGCCCACCTGGCCGGCCGGTTCTTCTTCAACGGACCGGCAAAGCCGGTCCCCTTCCGGCTTCCGACACCGGCGGCCCGGCGAGCCTCCGGTCTTCCCATCTCGCCGCGGCCCGGAACCGGCCACGGTGTTCGTCGTCCGGCGCGGTGAGACGGCATCGCGCCCCTCCGCTGCGGCCCTGCTCTGGCCACGGCACCTTCGATTCCCTTCGACGCGGCGCGACGGTGTCGCGTTCATGATAAACATCCCGTGGCGCGGCGCGACGGTGCCGCGCGATTATGTCCTTGCGATTCCCGCGTGGTGCGACGGCACCACGCCATCTCGTATATCCGCAAGGAAATAATATTCAAGAACATAGGAGGGGGAATTCGGTCGTGTTTGTGCGGTCCGGCCCCCCTCTCGTTAGTCGATAACACTTAACAATAAACCTCAAAATTTTCATGCTAGAACGAAGAACGAGAATAAATAATTAACCAACAACAACCCCTACCTTGGTTCAAGATCGATGATCGTCAATGATCCGTGGAAGACAACGTCGCGGAGGTCGGGCATCGCGGTAATCGTTCGTCAAATCCGTTGACGAAGAGGTACGTCCGAAGAGGTACGTCGTTGGCGAATCTTCGTAAGCCGACGAAGGAAGTTCGAGGAGGAAGCAGTGTTTCCTTTCGTTGACACGGAAGACGTCGTCGATCTTTGGAGACAACCGGCTACGAAGAAGAGAGGAGCGGTGTTCTTCGTCGGAGCTTGAGCGTTCTTCGTCAAAGTTTGAAGAAGAAGGAGGAGCTCTCAAAACCTCTCAGGATGGCTAAACAAATCTAACCAAATAAAATAATCTAAGGGCTTATTTTATTTACTCAACCAAACCATTTGAATTTCAAAGGTTTTAATTAAGACAACTCAACCCATTAAATAACCCAACTAATTTAAAAAGGGGAGGTTAAGGGAGATGATGAGGGGATGGGGTTCGTGTGGGTCCCACCACACTTAATCCTCCCAAGGGAGGTTAAGTGGATGTGGGTCCCACCTTTAACTCCCATTGGGAGAAGTTAACCAACAAAATAAAACTAAAAAGTGTTTCCACATTTTTTTAAATTCTTATGATTTCTTCTAAAAACTAACTTTTGACCTGCAATAAACGTAACCTCGGAAAAGGTCCCTTTAAGCGAATATCGGCGCTGCGAGTTCATCAGTGCCCTCGGAATTTGATTTCGGGCACCGGTTCAAAAGTTAGAAATTCCCGCTCGTTCGTTCACTGAACGTACCCAATCCAAACATCGGAAATTGATTCTGGGCACTCCGGGCCTCGGAATCATGTGCCGTCAGAAACCGTGCTCTTGTAAAATTCCAAAGAAAATTAAGAAAAAATTTCCCTTGAATTTTACAGGTCTTTAGAGAGATATATAAAACCTTGAGTGAAATATACTACTTTATAATCATTATGACATATAAATAAGTTGATCAAAACCAAATTTATAATCTATATATGATTATATCAACATATATTTTTTTATTTGAATGTTCCCTTTAAAATAAAAATATGTGTCACGTATTTTTAAATTATTTAAAAACAACTATTTATCCATATCATGTTGGGGACTTATCTAGAACGTTTTTGTTACATTTATATCTCAGAAAAATACAATACAATTTTGTTCCTCATGAAACCATAACACTTACATAATTTATATTAAAGAAAACTAACCATGGAAAAAAAATTCATAGATACTAAAAAATATTGATGAATTAATAATTAAATCCCCTATAAAAAATTCTTTTTTCTTGTATAATTTTGGTTTAGTATGATGAAAAAATATTTGGGGAGGTTTTACCTATCCATATATGTATCATTAATGGTCATATCACCCCCTACAACTAGTGTATCTCATCCATAAATTTATCCTATTCCAGTCAAAAAGTAACATATTCTAAAATATATTCTTCATGTTTTCAAATAAAAATGTTCTTTTAGGAATTAATATATATTTTTTACTTACAGGTCAAATATAAAAATATCAAATATGAGAATAATATAATTATTAATTCTTCAATTCATGTATTGAAATGACACATATTCTATTTTATAACCTTACCATTCCTTCAAAATCATGATTAAAATAATAAATGTTTCTCAATATATTCTGTAATAAAATATCATTCATACAATCCCATTTAATCCTCACATTGATGTATTTTTTATACTTCATCTTAGATTGATATCCCGGATAGAATTTTCCCAGGATTTAAACATGATTCTTCAAGAAAAATTATTATTTGATCTATTTAGATATTTATCATGGGAAAACTAATAAGTTACATTTGTCACAAATAATCATCCTCATTGTTTTCCATCCTAGATTTGTAATGTATTGAAAAATAATTAAAATTTATTAATTAAAATCATATTATATTTTTTATATTCAACCATTTCTATTATAAAATATTCATAAATATTTCATGGTCTATATATGTTTCAATAATTTCGACATAATAATAGTTTATCTATATCATACATGAATAAATTACTATTTCCAACTCTTAATCTATATTTTTGTAATTGAGATCATTTAGTTTCGATTTTCATACTTCAAATTCTTAAACAATAAAATTACACATGAGTAAATATCCAAATACATTTTTTGATGCATAACTATATCTTAAAAACATTTCTCCACTAGAGGTTATTGTTAGTATAGGTTGACTAACCAACCTTCTCTTAAGATTCATGAAATAATGATAATATCCCAAAAACCAAAGAGAACTATGTTTTTTTAAAATTTTATATGGTATAGGATAATATTCAATAATATGCATATTTTATGAATCAAACTATATAAACTAACATTAAATGACATAATAATTGAATTATTATTATATAATCCATAATTGGTAGTTTATAAATTTTGGATACAACTTCTCACCATTTTGGGTCTGAAATAAAATGTTAATATTATCTTAGTCATTTTCAATTTAATTTGAATAGATAAGAATATGACCAATAAATTCTACCTAAAATAGATCATGTTAATAAGTCGTCAAAAAATTCCTCAAATTTAGTATGTTTTAATGGGAATTGATATGTACCAATTGAATCACTATAAATTCATATTGGCCATAACTAGTATGAAAAACTATATTTAGAATTCCATCAAATTTGGAAACCAAATGATATTTTCTTGATAGATGATCACTCATGGAAAAATATTAATATATTCATAATTGGGTGGAAAAAATTAGTATGGGGAAAATGGTACATAATCATGACTTTCATATTGTTGTGTTTCCAATATATAATGTGGAGTTTCACTAATCCAAATTCATTTTATTAAGAAGTAATTGTTTTAACCCTAAGTGATAGATAATAGAATATAAATAACTTATAAATATTCTAGTTGGGTTTCTTCTTAACAACATAAAACTTAATATGGTCCACTATATGATGAATTGTTTTATGATTATATTAGAATTTATAAGTTATAATGATAACCGATCATAACATTTCAATGGAATAATTGGAAAATATTCTTGAAAGACATAAAAAACTGTAACACAATAGAAAAATTTTAATGACCAAAAACATAGTAACCTAGAATCAATTCCTGCATTGTGACATTGAAACATGATAAAAGTGTTGCCATACTAAATGACCAATAGATTTAGTAGGACTAGTTATTTATATACGTAAACAATTTACATATTAAATTTGAATAAAAATTTAAAAAAATAATATTTTTTCTGAAATATCATTATTCCCCTTTCATATCCTTACATATCATTCTTTTTGTACAATGTATATTCAATGAAATTACAAAATTATGTATGCTCTAAATTTTTATAAAGGTTTTTATAAATTTTAAGATGTTATGAATCAATAATCACAACATACATTCAATGGTAAATTTGTAAACATACATTCCTTTTAAATAATTTTAATATAATTACAGATAATACATTATTATATGGTAATCTAAATATTTTAACACAAAATTCATTTAACAAATAAAGTTATTATTATGATTAGTTTGAAAATAATCATTACATAATGTTAAATAACCTTATAAACATTCTATGTAATCAATAAAATGACATTCATGATTTGATAAGGAATAATATTTATGGGAATATAAGTATATGAACACATATGACATTTAACAAATACGCTAATAATGAAATTAATCTAGAAATAATATCATTTTAAAAATATCAAAGATAAAAAAATTAATTATTAATTTATAAAAATCAAAATGATTGAACTTTATGGTATCATACATGATGATACCTATACTTTCAAAAACATTAACAAGAATATCTAAAATTTATGGGTATGTATTAACTAGAAACCCATTTCCATAAGCTAGCTAGATAGTTTATCACATTATATAATCGACGCATTGATTTGGTATTTAAACAAGGACCGATCTGTATCATTATGTCCAATTCAATAATCACATATCAAATAATAAATTTAATTCATAAATAATTCAATTTATCATCAAATATCTATATTAATTAAATAATATTGATTTATCATTATTTCCCTTGAAAGTAATATTACAGTCATGATAGAACACCATATATAAAAATGATATGTGCATTATTAAACAAAATAATCCTTGATAATGAATTTGGATATTTTAGGGAAATTTAATGTCCAATTAACATAGGGAAGAGGATATTTTGAGGGAATTTTTATGAATAAAAAATAATAATGAAAGTGAATGTAAATACATTTCCTTTTAAAAATGACCAATAACCTTTTATATAAAGAATAAATATGGTATTAGTAAAACATATCCCCTAGAGAGTATGTGTAAAATATTGTGTATCATTGGTTGATGGAGATAAATTCCATAAAATCTCATATAAATATAGTTAATAAAAAAATACTTTTTAAAATTAACAATATTTTTAAAATTGATAAAATTAAAAAATTTGAAAATCTATGTATTTTAAATTATCTTTTAAAACATATAATAAAATATGTAAATCATTGAGTGTTTCTGATAGAAGAAAATTCCATACTTATCATACACGAAAAAAAAATATTCCTTTCACATTTGTTTAATAAAAAATGAGAATATTATTTATAAAATGACATGAGTAATACATAATTTTTTTTTAAAAAAAATCAATCATTAGTATATATATTTCATTATTAAATAATTTAGATATGTTTGAAAACAATTTTATAAAACATGGATTTTGATGAAAACAGTTTTTTACGGATGTGAGGAATGATTTTATATTTTATTTTAAAAAAATTAATTTCATGTTTCAAATACTGTAAAATTTATACTATTAATTAAAATGGAAATTAATGACACAAAATTTTAAAAAAATTGAAGTGGAATCTTATTCCGTATTTATATAATTTTCTTCTATGGAATATCAAACATAAATAATATCGATTAAAACATGACTATGAAATGAACCCTAAGAAAGATCATAACATTGACATGAGATTTAAAAAATTAATAAATAATGTCTATCAAATGTATATCCTTATAAAACAATTAGATATATAATATAATATATTGAAACATAAATACACACATAATTATATAATATCAAAAAAATGGTGAAGAAATATTTCCTAATGAAATGAAATTGAGTTTTGAATATCTACAACACATGGTAAATTTCAATCCAAATAATGATTGATCAAATAATTCAAATTTAAACTTCAAATAACATGAATTATTAACAAATCATGGAATTAAATATTAATGAGGGAGTGTATAATTCATGTAAAATAAATTAGGTGCATAACCTTAAAATATACATTAATGAAGGGAAGTTGAGACTGAGTCCTTTACATGACACTTATTTTTTATTTTACATTATTTTAAACTTGGTATAATGACATTAAAATGATAAATTATTATATAAAATATGTATTCATAAGTAAAATATGATATATGATACTCTTATAAAATTATTTATGGTATGTTAACAATAAATCAATATATTCATTGTTTTGCATCGAAATCTATTTGTTTTATCATACATGTTTTCCCATGAATATACTAGTCTCTATGAATTGTATATATATATCATCTCAATAATGAAATTATTTATATTAATATAATTTCTAATTATTATATAATATTTTATAACCATTCATGATGTCTGGACATGGAAAATTAATCTCATCACTCCATGGTGTCAGTATGTCTTACATATACACATGATAACATATCATTCACATGACATGAGAATGGGTAAAGGATTTTATGGTATATTAACTATAAAAAAAATTTCTATCACATATGTCACATATATTGGATAAATATTTTTTATTGCATTACTTGTAATGTGTATGTAAAAAAGGTATTCACATTAATTCATTAGCCAATAGTCCACTAAACACAGAAGAGATGTTATTATATATTAATTGGATTAATATAAATGATGATATGTGATATATTATAATTCAAAAGGTATATAAATACAAAAAATTATCATATAAAAATTAATTATATATAAATATATAA
Organism: Viscum album; assembly: GCA_963277665.1. NCBI lineage: Eukaryota > Viridiplantae > Streptophyta > Magnoliopsida > Santalales > Viscaceae > Viscum > Viscum album. Next base: position 553,951,702 of record OY728123.1, read on the forward strand.
TCCTGAATAGTGTTGATGGAAATCTGTTTACATTGTTTGACTTGGCTCTAGTCCTCCATACACATGATCGATGATTATGTATAACATTTCATATAGGTGGGGATATATAAATATTATTGTTTAAAAGAAACAACATAAAATATTAATATTAAAATTATTTTATTTTGTTTTATGTGATTAGATGTGATTTTAGGGGGGTGAAAATAGATTAGTTATTTATGATAGTTAGATAGTCTTAAGGAAATATACATTATATGTCCACTTAAAGTCTCTAGGGATAGTATTTTGGGAATATAAGAAGATATATTAAATTTATATGTATAATGGGAATATATTTCCATTTTATTAGGTTAATCCAAAGTTCATGAGTGGTGTGATGAGGTAAAGGGATGGAGAGGCCTTTTATATGTTGGGAAGTGGACACATGATAACGTTTTGAGAATAATAAAGTGTAACAACATGTTTCAAATTTCCAAATGCTTCAAAATTGTTTATTATCAATCCTTATTGTTCATTGAGTCTAAATAGATACATAAAATATTTTTACATTTTAGGAGAGTTTTAAGTCTAATCATATGATTTTAACCCTTGGTAAACTCGCTGTCGAAATAATAGTGATGAATAATTTTTTGTGTTCACTTTTATTTATGGTGAAAAGGTAATTTGAAAATATTAGATAAAATTTATCATGATGATTCAAAATATGGAATAATATTTTCAATATTGTATTAGTATATGTGGAAGAATAAATTTTAAAATTAAACCCATAGACACATCCAAAAATAGAGTTTCCAAATAAAAACATTCAAAAGTAAAAAATTTATATATTTCAGAATCTAATATAAAATGTATTAAAATTAAATTATCTAGTTTATTTTTAATATTATTTAAATTTCATCATTTAATGAAAATCTTATATACCAATTGGTACGTTTAACGAAATTTAAAAAAAATAACAAATAATTATATTTTTCTCCATTATTATTAATGTAAAATATATCAAAACAATTTCAAAAATTATCCAAAATATAATTTTAACATTATTATTTAAAAAATGATGTTTATTTGGTGCAATATATTTTATAAATGTGGGTATGAATAAATATTACAATAGTTTCACAAAATGAGATGAATCACATTTTTCGTAAAATTAAAATTTTATAAAAATATTTCATTTAAGTCAAATGTTTTTTATTTTTATATAAAATATATATATAACCAATGAAAATTAAAACACCATTTAATTTCATAAAATAGTTATTAATATTTGCAACATCTAAAATAATTTCATGGTTACAATAGTCATGTTTTATATAATATTATTTGAATAGATAATTTTGTTTTGTTAAAACACAGTGTTGTGTGCTTCCCAAGTGATTGGAGAGATTGAATTTATAAAAATTCCAATATATTATAATTTATGTATATGTTAAATTATTTTTCATGATCATTTTTATGTCTCATATATACTATGAATGATTATTTTTATCTTTCAAAATATTTGGGCATTACATTTTACCCACAAAAATAATTATTCCCCCCATAATTTATAAATGATCTAAGAAAATATGGTTTTAAAATTTTAAAATATCATTGTTACAAAACCATATAATAATGAGGGATAATTAATCATAATCTCTATAACAATAATATATATAGTTCATATCAAATAAAACCTTTCTAGGTTTCCATGTATTGCACCATTATTGTGAAGTGAAGATATATATATGGAAGAAAAGTGAAAATAATTATATGGGATTCTAGAGATCATTATCAAAATAAATTGAAGTATAAATTTAATATTAAGGAACTAAAAACTATAATTCAGTGATTAATAATAATAAAATTTTATTCATCATATATGAATGTAATATGATTTCATTTTATTCATGTTAATTGTCCTATATTTAAGAAACTATTTTACTTTCAAGGATTATAAGAAAATATACATACACAATATATTTCATTATAAAACATTAATCGGTTAGTTCATATATGTCCAATTTTCACTTTATCTCTTACTCTATGAAATTAATATATTTAATTAATTATTATGAATTATTCAGTAAAAATATATTTTTACAGATCATGAGATACATAAAATAAAAATAAAAGAATCCACATGTATTTATAGAAAAATTGGCTAGAAAAAGATATTCAATATAATACACTAATAAATAATTTCTAAATTTTAAATCCCAAAATTCAACACAATCAATTTTCTATGTGTCAAACCTCATTATATATAAAAAATATTTCATAGAAAAGTCCAAAAAATAGAAATAAGATTACTAAATCAACGTTATATTTCCTATAAAAAATAGTTATCCTCTTAATATTGAATTTAATAAATGGGAATAACATGATCACCATAAAAACATAAATAAAAATTGAATCATTCTATAAGAAATATTTTTTTCTTGAATATATTATATAGAAAAAAAATGTATTAAATTTCAAAAATGATAATTTAATCTATTAAATCACTATCCAATTTCATGTTAACAAATATTACGCCATAAATATATCATTTAAAATATTCTATCATCATCATAAAAAAAATGTAGATTTTACCTACAACAATCTTGTGTTTTAAAAAAATAAATGGACCATTGAATCATTATTTTGGGTACCATTCATCTCATTATTTCAAATACATGAGAAAAAAATTCAGTAAATATATATTTTGTCTCAAAATTGTTATAATGATAATATCATTTATTAAATACATATAATTTCTTTAAAAAAAATTCACGATTAAATTATTAATTTATCTACATTATTCTACCATTAGATATTATTCACCATATAATTATTTAATACCTGCTTCATTTCATATATCAATTGTTGTATCATTGACATCTGCAATATAACCATTACTCGTAAAACAATTTTTATTATCTTTAAAAAAAATTCCCCCTAGGAAATATATTTTTATAGTTCCCCAAAATTATTTATTTATAACAATTAACAATAAATTATAGCTTAATAGACCGTTAATATCAACAATTATGTTAATTGTAATTTTAAGTTTCCATCAATATTTACTTTCTTTATGTCCTTCTATTCTATAGGAAAACTATCTTCCCATTATTATATGATATTCACATGGGGGTTTCATCCCAAATTCATGACATATAAGAAATGAAATATTCATTCTTCCATGATCTCCCCTACACATTCTATTAGTGTTCTATATCATTTTATTTTTTGGTGATCTGGGATCTAGTTATAGTTATTGTTCATAATAATATATCTTGATAACTGAATCGACATAATCAAAATATAATTCAATCTTTTCATTATTTCATTTTTTTCAAATAGTGACCACATTTTCTTACATATTAAATATTATCATAATTAATTTTAGTCCCATATAATAAGTAAATTGAATTAGTAGAGTGTGAAGAAAACTTATCATATATTGAAACCACATAATCAAAAGGAATAACTTATGTAATATTTATATAATGAAACATTTTAACAATATGACATTGTATAATATAATTTTGGTTCATTATTTGTAATCAACTATTCATGTACTTTATATTTTTTTTTAATAAAAATTTTATTTATCCAAATAGTATCCCTAAGTACTGTAGAACCATATGCACATTAATTCCCATTAATTTTTACTATTTAAGAATCAATTCAATCCCATAACACTATTTTTAGAGTTATTAACCATAGGTAAAAGTATGACATAACCATGTCCACTTATAGTACCAATACACTGATGTATTTCTATGGTATCAACATAATATATTCCTTACAAAAAAAGTATATTGATATTCGATCATATTCCTATAACATGTTTTAGTATTATTTATTATAATATATGTTTTCTGGAATCTAGTTTCCATTGTTTCTACTAAAAATCCTATGATATTAAAAATAAATAACCTCACCCTAGTAGCCAAGAGGTAGTGGTTATTATAAAATATTTTCATAAGATAAATGTGGTAACATCCTGGAAGACCAAATATATTAGCAGTTTTATAGACTGGATAAAAACATGATTCACATTTTAAATTTGAAAAACCTTATAAAAATGTTATTTTTTTGATATATAATTATTACTTATAACATATCAATTTATATTATTATTAGTACTGATATAATATTACTATGATAGAAAAAAATTGGGTGTACTCAATTTCTCAGAATTGATATTGTACAGAATAATGTATCATGAATAATTAAGAATAATCATAATGTAAAGGTAAATAATATGACTCACATGACAATTAAAAAATTTTAATTTAATGATTAGATAAGGGATAATCTAGTAGAAAAGGTAAATATGTGAAAAAATAAGATGTAATCATTACTGCATTTATCAATATTTTATAACGAATAAAAAATATGTAAAGATAAATATATGAACAATAATTATATTTAAAAATTAACATGAAAATAATTATTAGATAAGTCCTAATAATTATGTAAAGGAAAAATATATAAATGAAAATTCGATTTAATCAATAAATTGAGAATGAAAAATATCTTGACAGAATATCCTTGAGAATGTAAAAAGTATAATAATTATTGAGTTTAGAATAAATTAAATCATAAACTATGGGACTCCATTTTTTAGGAATCATAATGCCAATACTTTCTAGACTATTCAGAGGACATTTTAAAATATATGTGTATGTATACAATAAAATACCATTTAAATAATTCTATCCAATTAATTCATCTTATTATATTATCAATTCCTTTAGGTGAGATATATAACTGGACCCAATCATGTCATTAGTAAAATTTACTAATTCAATTAATAAATTATTTATTTCATTAATAAGGTTCATTATAATCAGATATCTATGTTGAGTATTAAATAATGCTTGATTAAAATTTTTCTAAAGATTATTTAACATTTAATTTTAATCCTAATATGTACAAATGATACAGGGATTAATAAATAAATATATCCATGATAAATTATTTGGATACATACGATCAATTTAATGATTTATAATCACAAGAATGTGAATATTATAATATAAATATAATGACTAAAAAATGTATCAATAAATGGAATATAAATACATAACACAGTTAAAATGATCATAAATCATTCGTAAAAGACATAAGTATGGAATGAATGAAATATAAACCAAATTGAGTATAAGTAATATAATGGTTTATAGTCACAAATAAATAAAACTCCAATAAATTTATATTAAAAACATTATGGTGGAAAATAAATTTTATTATTTCAAGTCCTTATTTTAAAATAATGAGTCACCTTTTTTTGAAAATAATATTTTTAAAAAAATAATAAAGAATAATATGATATATTTTTACAACATTGAGTGGCCATGTTAGTCCTAAAATATTATAATTCCATACAAATTAAAATAATATTCATTTTTCGTTACAGAAAATTACATATATCCCTTGTTTGGAAAATTATATGAAGATTCCATTCAATTATTTCTTTTAAAATAGATAAAAATGAATAAATAACAACACTAAAAAATCATTTGTATATTTATAAAAAAATTATGAAAATAATATTACAAAAAAGTATTTTAGAAGAAAAATTATAATCAACCAAACTGAAAAATAATTTCAAAATTTATTTAAAAAGTATTTTATGAATTATTTTATTTTCCACAGAGTGGGAAAATGGTAGTATTACATGAATAACTAATGAATAACCATATGAGAATAAAATTTATGATTTGTTTTTACAATTTTCTAATAATTTCATTTAATTTAAATTCATGTATAAACAATCCCAATTAAAATTAGAGTGTGAAATAATCATTATAATTATCATAATATTGAAAAGATAAATATCCAATGAATTTATTATGACAAAAAATGTTAATATATATAAAAAACAATGACAAAAAATAATATATTAGTTACTAAATAAATATATAGTCAAATAATATCAAAATCAAAACAGATTAATACAACACAATGAAAAGAAAATAGATTATGAAATTCTTTACTACATTGTATGTTACATGTAAAATACCCTTGGATGAAATAATTAGAAATTAATCCTAAAATTAAATGAATAAATAATTACTAATGGTATTAAATATAAATTGATCTCTATATACACCATATATAATTAATTAGTTCTATAACATTACGTTGTGACTTAATGAAATTGAATTGAGATAAACCCACTTAGGTTACAAATTAATTTGGTTAAAAATGATTTAACCTATACAATAATGGAGTTATAAATTTTATTAATTTATATTAAAAAATAAATTCACATCTATAATTAAATATATGATAATCGTATAACATTTTACCTCCAAATTTATTATAATACAACTTGATATTCATTGTTTTGGGTTTCAATTGACTTATATTATAATCTATGTTATGTCATAAATGATTTAGATATTGTGCACAATAAATAGATAAATCCAATTTATAATTAATAAATTATTTTTAACATCATATTTACACATTATATACAATTCCATAATCATTTTTGAAGGATGGGATTTGAAAATAAATCACATCGCTACATGGGTATGGTAGGCAGTGTGTGCGCCCGAGCGACATTATCATTCCCAAAACGAGTAAGAGGACAAGGAAGTGGAAGAAATATTAATATGAAATAATTATAATCATTTCATATATATATAATAAATTCACTAAATTAATCCATAATACTTTTAATGTAAACAATATGTGAAAGAAAAATCACAATGCAATGTGAGGCAGTAGTCCTCCATACAAACAAGTGACGTTAACATGTTTTAAATGGTATTGAATGTTAGAAGGCATATATCATATTATATTTAAAATAGTATAATAATATAATTTAATATATATATATATATATATACATACATTTAATATATCATTATATAAAATCATGATATACATTTATGGAAAATGATTTATATCTGTTCGAAAAGAGGTAGTTTTTCATATACACAATTTACGACCTTGTTTCTTATTTGATAGAAGAGAAGGATAAATATTAGTACATCTGCATAATAATATATCATTATATAGAATATTAAGTTCTTGCTATAAATAATATGTTATGAAAAAATTAATGTTGAAAATAAAATAGATATTGAATGATCTGTATAATGATAATTATTTTATCTTAGAGAAAAAAACTTTGGATCTCATGTTAAGAACCTTGTGTTTGCTAATTTGTGAAGCTTATTAGCTCTTGAATATGTCCAAGGATATTAAGAAGTTATTTTTTCTTATGATTATTGATCCAAATGGATTTTTTGTTGTAAATAGGTGAGCGGTGGTAGTGGACTTTTAGAAATGTGGGAGAGGAAACATATGAAATTTATAAAAATTATAAAGTGTACACAAATTTTTAACATCCCAAAAGGATAACAATAAAAATTAAAATAAATTATACTATAAATTAATATTAATTTTTTTTAATGAACTTAATTAGTTAAAATTTAAATAAATTTGACTATTTTTTGTTATTTTTATATCAAACTAGGAAATCAAAAATCATTTTAAATGGATGTTTTTAATTAGAAACCCAACTGTTCCATAGTAATCAAAAAGATAATTTTTCAAAAAAATCCCAAATTTTTTCCCAAGTAATACCATTAAAAATTATAAATTAAATTGTATTATAAATTAATATGATTTCGATTTCATTAACTAAATTAGTTGAATTTTAAAATTAATCAACTAATGTTTTTTTATTTTTTTTCTAAAAATAAGAAATATAAATTAGTTTTAAATAATATGTTTCAAATAAAAATCACTATTTTTTTCTATTCATTAAAATGTTTTAATAATTTAATTTAATATTAAACCTATAGGTGTGTCAGAAAAATTGGTTCCACAAAGAATACCATTCAAAAAAAATGAAATAATTTATATTATAAATGAATATAAATTTGATTTCAAGAACTAAATTTGTTACATTTTAAAACAACTAAACTAATTTTTTATTTAATATTTTTATAATAATAGTAAGTAATAATTAATTTTAAAAAAGGTTGTTTTTAATAATAACCACTATTGTTCCTTATTCATCAAAATATGAACCATTTCCAAAAAAATTCCAAAAAAATCACTATTAGATAATATTGATACGATCATTTAAAAAATTATATTTATTTTATTAAATAAATTTTATAAAATTGTTAATAATAAATTTTAAAATAGGTGAGAAAATTTTAATGAAATAATCTTTTGTATTGATATAGATTTATAGAAAAAATAACATTTTTATTCAAATTATTTTTATTATTTTAATTGAAAAATAGATAACCAAAAAATGTGATCAAAACTTAAATTTCATAAATAATATAGTAATAATTATACAAGGTAACTTAATGGATAGGTTATAAATATTTTATTTAAAATGATAATATTTTTATAGTGTTTTGTGCTTCGTTTAAACCCTATGTTCTATGTGTTCAATTCTATTGAAGGAATAGTAAATATAAATAATGATAATATCATAAATTATAATGGTGATAAAATCCCACCTATTCTCGATGTCATGTTTTATTTACAATATCGAAGATTAATATCTTCTATTAAAATTATGGGCTGTTATAAAAAAAATCAAGGTGTAGTTTCTGCCCAACCATCACAGATAGATATATATCACAGAATGGAATAAAGACCAATAATTTTGATGTAATTTCCATTTAATTTCTAAACTCATCTCAAAATTGATAAATTATCACCAGTTTAATTGGAGTATAAAAGGTTACCATTTTTACTATAAAATCCTCATACCCACATACAGGTAATTCCCTTCAGGGTTTATGTTTTTCTCAATAATTGGGTCTGTCATGTGACTCCATAAGATATAGCGAATTTGTTGAAAAACTAAAATAATTTTTTTGTAATGTATATTTTTTGGAATCTACTCAGGGTACTTTCAAATGATTTTATGTTTGCACCTCTCATTTTGAGGGTGGAGAAATCTGTATCAAATAACATCTTAGCTCTATAACCCATTTCTCAGCTCCCTCTACCTCATCGACTACCCTTGACATTTTCAGTGGATTTCATCTTCGTGGTAGGTTTCTATTTGGAAATCCTCACAAAGACTCAAATGAATGTCTCCAGATCCCATATCTAGTTCTCAGGAATAAATTATTTGACAATATTAATCATTTATCCTTTGAAAAAATGAATTCAAACAGTGTTGTGTGATTTAATGTGTTTCTATCCAAATTAATCTTGGATCATGTTCTCCATTGATATAGGCACCCATGAACAATGCCTTTGAAAAATTCTACATTCAGGCTTTGTCAACAAAACATTATTTACCATAAAAGCTATCATCGATGGTTCACAAATTTTGTTGAATATGAAAAAATATCTTGTATAGGTCATCAAATTATTATTTCATCATCTTATGTGGTTATCTTACTCTAATGGTTGGTTTATTGATTTACACATCAAGAGATATCACCATGATCTATTTTCTATCTCCTCTTAGAAGATTTAACCGGTATCTACCTCTCTTCATAATATTTTTCTGTGTAAATATATATATATGACCTTTTGATAAAATGGTTCATGAAGATATTTTATCACATTGAAAAACATATTTTTTAATGTGTAAGTGATGGTTCAGTTGAAGTTGTTACATGGAAATCCCATACATCTTTTTATGTAATATCATCCAATCATCTTACTTTTTAATCATTTTGGTATATAATCATTCTTTTCATGTTTGGTCAATAGGGATGGATCCATCCATAACTGAAATTTCAAGGCTGGTACACTTATCTTTTTAATATTTTCTTTTCATTATTTATGGAATAAAACATTTTGTTTTACTATTTTTAGCCTCATGGGGCCATTACAGTCTCATGCTCTATTATTGTCACAATGTCCAATATATACCATCACATTATCATCTTAATTCATTGTCTTTTAGTATTAATGTTGTGATATTTCATTAATTTAATATTTTTAAATAGTTATTCATAGATTCCATGTATGTGTTGGATATTGTTTGTGTGTTCCCTCAAGCAGTTGGATAACATGATGAAAGAGATGCGTTTTTTAAAACATTGACTCACATAACTCTTTACTAAAGACTCGTCTATATCTTTTTTGTTTGATTTGAAATTCTTAAATCATTATTTTATATTTTTGTTCAATATATACATATTCTTTGTGTGTATATGTACATAAATTATTGGATATGAATGTTTTTATTTTGATAATTATTTTTACTGTTCCTTTAATATCATATATTTATTGTATGTCTTCAATACGAATGGATAATTTTCTTTTTTCAAGCAATTGATCACCATGATAATGATTTTTTGACTTATCTATGGATTTTGTTATTTCTTCTAAATGAATTTTTATATCCCAAAAAAAATTTAGACAAAAAAATTAGAATATATGAAATGAAAACCGTTTATTACATAGACAAATTATTTATACATTTCCATTAAATCATTTTATTTATCTCCATCTTGTTATTTACATACATTCATTTTCCATTCAGCATAAAAAACAATTTTTATGTAATTAATGAGGAGCGATGCTTATCATATTAGTGGAATAGATGGGATATTTAAATACAAGAAGCCTCCAATTATCAAGACATCCTTAGAATTAGACCCTTATAGGTTAATTTTCTATCTGTATTCATATATTCTTATATTATTATACTATTTATATTAGAATTTAGTTTTGTAGACCTAATTCCCTATTACTAAAATAATTTAAATTGTAAATTAATTAAATAAGAGATCCCTCATATCCACTTTTTGAAATAATATATCAACATTTCATATTTTCATGCCAAAAAGTTTCTCTTATGGAATTCACATCATTATTTGTTAATAGTATTGTTAATTTAATAAAATTAAAGGTATATGTTTTTTAGATATAAAACTTTTTTTCTATTAATTATGCAGGAATACATTTCTAATTTTTGATGGCATTAAATTTTTATTTATAACATAATAATGAATATAATTAATACCACACTATCACAAAATATAAAATTATTTACCAATCTGAAAAATTTATTATTTATTTTATTTAATGTCACAAATACATGTAATGAATAATTTTGGTGAAGGCAGTAACAGAAAATTTTTAATATGTCCAGATAATTTTTTTATTCTTACTATTATTTTACAATTACCATTATATATAATATACATTACAATATTTTTAGGTATTTTTGTATCATTGTTGCACACCTCGTAATGGGTATGTTTAATATTTTCTTCTACAATCATCATAAATTGATTGAATCTTTAATTTAGAGGGTTTTAAAGATAATGAAATAGGTTATTGTGGTTGAAGGAAAAGTAAAACAGGTTATTATTGGATATATATTTTATAAATCTAGAAAATAATAATTCCTCATAATGAGCAACTTGCATGTTATTTTTTAAATTTATTCATATATTCACATTTTTATTTGCATTTATATTGGTTGACAGGATTCCTAATTACTAAAAGCTTTCACATTGTATACTAATAATAAAGAGAGCTACCAGATCATCATTTTGGAACAACATTTCAAATTTTTGTATTATAAATCTAGAAACATTATCCTCCCTAAATTTACATTATTATTGGTTTTCCATGATTTTTAAAAAAAGGATAGTAAAATTTATTAACATAGAAATAAATTTTTATATTCATTATAGGTTAGTACATTTCTAATATTTCTTCATTAATTTTATAATAATATAGTAAAAATGATTCAATTTGATACAACATTGAAAAAAAATATAAAATTATGTGTCATTATAACTACATTAATAGTTTTTCCTTATAGGTTGTACTTTCTGATGATACCTCTCAACTAAATGTATTATGTTTTATAAAAACATCATTTTCACACCCACTATAATTTAATAATTTATTTCCAATATACTTATGATTTATATCAAAATCATAATTACATAGACACCATTCACTATTTCTTTTTCTTTTCAAAAATAATATCAATTAATTATATTAATTCTATTTTACGATGATATTTTAAATAATATGTGTATATTATTTAACAAATATATTACGACTATATTTAATCATTTCATAAAATTTTGACCATATACAATTTTCAAATGAAATCATAGGCAAAACAATCATCAATTTATATTAATTAAGAAGATAGAGCTCTCTGGCCATCTTTTAAAATAGGTGTTTCAATGATCATTATGTTCTATTATATAAAACTAGGTGACAATAAATCTAACCCTTGTAGGAAAGGAAATAAATCTAATGTGTCTCCACTACCATAATGTTACTCACATATGAAGCACCATATAAAGTCGAGGGGTATGGGATGAATTCATCATGTATCAAGAGCACCTCACTCAATTCATTTTTCCTTCCAATTTTCTCCACCTCTCCAAACAGGTCAATCTAATTCTAGAAATGTTTTTAGATATTTCATCAAGAATTTAACATCCAAATGTGATAGATAATTATATTGCATTTAAATCCATAAGATGATATTAATTGGACCATTACACTATTCAAATGAATGGTTTTGATCCTTTTAATTAGGTGATAGGGTGGAGTAACACTAGATTTTGGTGAAAGACAAGAGTAGCGACATACTAAGTACTGGATCATTTTTTTAGTTAATAGTTATATTGATTATTCTATATCTTAAATGAAATGTATTACATTAGTGGATAAATTTTTAATGATGTGTATATTGTATTCTATATGATCATTTCATTTGATCGGGAATTTTATTTCAGTACATCATTATTTTTATTATAGTGGAACATGTTTTCTATCTAGCTGATGGATCAGGCATTTTGTTTGGGTAGTGGATATGTGTATTATTTGATATGTGGATCATTTTTTAGAGTACTATATCATGTATTTTAGTGCTGCAGATCTTGTATTTTAGAGCATTGGATCATGTATTTGATTAGTGGATAATTATATTAATTCAACTAAATATGAATTGACATTTTCTTGGAGTATTTGATTTTTTTATTATATTTTATTTCACATATTAGTTTTTTTAATATTTTTATCATGTATTAAATGTTGATGTTCAATTTGAATAATGGTATCACATATGATTTTTTATGATAGATTTTTGTTATATGCATTGATTAAATGACTTACTTGAACCACCATGGTTATGAAGAAAGACATCATTGGTTTGAAGACATGTTATGTAATTCAAATCACTACAACAATTTATACCATAAACAACAAATATAAAATTATCATATTATATTTTTTTGAAACATGATAAATGAATTTGATTCATTTGAAAAAATAATGTTAATAAAATATATTGAACAAATGGTAAATGGATGAAATTTTACTCTCTCTTAATCTTTTATGTCACAAAGACATGTAATGCTTGATGTTGTTGAAAGTAGTATCAATAAATTTTTAATATTTTTGTTGATGTTTCATTTTATTTCCCATAGTTTTCAAATTTTAATTTTTGACAAATATTTTACTATGTTTTGTGGTATTTTTTGATCATTAGTTCATGCCTCATAATCAGTATGTTTTAGATTTTATATTATAGTAATAATTTTTTGAATTAATATTATTTTTAGTGGATTCATGTTATTGTTTTAGGTTATAATGGCCTATGATAAAGTTTAACCTGTTATTGAGGATATGTGATTTATATATCTAATTATTAATAAATCATATGAATGATTCCATTCCATGTTACTTGTCTATATTTATTCATATTGTTGTATTTTATTATAGATCTCATATTTAGATTTTTTTTTAAAAAAATGATTACCAATTTCTAAAAGCTCTGAAACTATAATTGGACAATTTTCTATATCTTCAACGTTGTTCAAGAATTAATTAAGGTCATGGGATTGAATTTTTCACTGATACCACATTTCATATACTCATTGTTGTTTGAAAAACATTTGATTTATCCTATAGATGGGACTCACAATGCTTCTACATTACTATTGTTGGATCAACAACATTCACTTGGAGGGAGAAGTTCTGAACTCAATAAATACTATCATGATCATAAGAAATAAATTCCCCTCAAAAGTTACCATCTTGGAACATTGATCAAGATATTTCAAAATAATCACAATTTTAAAGAAGAGGGAGATGTGTTGTACTATGATAATGAGACTGAACTATAGAGATGAATGATTATTCATTCATGGATGAGTTAGTAATGAATGTGAGGATTATGTTAGAGGAAGAGATGTTTGAAAATGATCCCTGGGAGCCATACTTTTTGTAAGAATGAAAGATATGTATTGGGTTCTAGAATAACATATTAGAGCTGACACTACTATTTTTTCATCCTTCATTACAAGAAATTTATAATTATTATCAATTTAAGTGTTTGATTATTATAAATTTCCAAATTCATGACTTATCAATCATTAAAATACCATTAGGGTACCATGATTCATTGTGTATTTAATACACACTACCATAAATATTATATATTTTATTCCATTATAATGGAACTATAATTTTAGTTCTAAATACTACCAATATTAATATGAATTATTATATTTGAAAATGGGTATTCTATATTTGAGTATAATATTTTTTATAGAATCGTGGATTTTCCTGGGCGGAGATGTTGTTCATTTAAAAAATGTTGTTTTTAATAAAAATCACAATGGTTCCCTATTCATCCAAAAAATGGATCTTTTCCAAAATATCCCAAAAAATCACCATTCAATTATATTGAAACTATAATTTCAAAAATGATGTATATTTTTCCAATAAATTTTCGGAATATGATAAAAATTATTTTTATAACAGGTTCTAAAATTATGATGAAATTAAATTTTGGAATGATATTGTTTTACAGAAAAAAATAACACTTTCATTCAAATTAATTTATTATTAATAATGTAAAATAAGTAACCAATACACATTTTTCAGACCAAAATTCCCTAAATTATATATTCTTATTCATACTTGCTATCATAATGGATATGTTATAAAGGATTTATTTTAAATAATAAAATTTAAATACTTTATTGTGTTTCATTTAATCTTATTATTGTGTTCACATAACGACATTGAAGATATAATATATAATAAAAATAATAAAATCTTATATTATCATAGTGTTATAATCGAACCTATGCTTGTATTCATGTTTTATTAACATATTTAAGATTAAGTTCATATTTTAAAATCGTTTGTTGTTATAAACATATTTAATGTACAATTTCACCCCAACTATCATAAATATACATACATCATACAGAATACAAAAGAACTATAATATTGAATTAATTTCTATTGAATGTCTATATTCATCTAAAAATTGATAAATTAATATCGGTTCCTTCAAAATATAATTGGTTGCATTCCTTCCTGTAACATCCAAGTACCAACTTATATGTAATTATAATCTATGTACTTGTTCTCATTAATAATTGGACGCATAATGGGACTCCTGAGGATGGATAGAAATTGGTGAAAAGGAAAAAAATAATATTTAGTAATGTAGGTTTATTGAATTAATTGAGTACGGATATAAATGTGTAATATATTAGTAGGGTTCTCCCATATTTTGGAAAATTCCTATAATGGTTTTATCTTATGGTGTAAGTGTCTTTTGATTTCAATTTATATAAGTAATTTATATGTCATGTAAGTATTACATGAAGTGTAATGTTAGACAAGATCATGTTCTGAGATGAGTAAACACTGTGGAAGAATAAATGTTTTTTAATAATTACACTTTGTGTAAGGTTAAAATTTAGGTTTTGATAAAATAAGATGGAGGGTTTCAAAATATAAGGCCCCATGGATTATAAGAAATGTAATGGGATTAACCACTATAAAATATCAAATACGATGATTTTATTAATTTTTAAAATTTATGTTGTTATTTATTTTCTTGCACGTCTCCTTGATCCAAGACTAGATCACTCCATTGGTGAATTTCAGGACCATTGATCCATTAGAATCATGTTATTCAACTATTGATATCCATTCCATTTGTGAAATATCTCTCCATGCCAGTAATACTTAACTCTTCATCATTGACGTTGATATTGGTAACACTATTTCATTGTGTTGTTGTATCCATTGAATTTTTTTGTTGTTTCTATTGATTCGTTTTTTGATCCATCATGTGATCATTTTTTAAAGAATGATTAATTTTTAGATGTGATGTGAAATGTGTAATTTATTGAGTTATGTGATATTTTATCTATCTACCAGTCATGTTTGATAAATTGAATCAGTTTTGAGATGTGTATATTAATTTTAGTTCCTCTATTATAATTTTTGTGCACTTCGTATATATGGATCATATTACAAGCATGAGTGACCTGAATTTTGATAATATTGGATTTATCGCTTGAATGTGTTGGTGAAAATAATTGATCATGTTATTATATTAACTTTTTTTATAAAATAAATATATTTTTCTAATGAATGGTCTGGTTTGTGTGGAAAACAGTTTTTATAAAACATAGTATTCACATGTTATTTAAAATGAAAAAATGTTTTCAATGAATTGTGAAATGGTTTTTAGAATTATTTTTTTCTACATAACTTAATTAAAATGGTATGATGAATTGATTTCAAAGCATTATGTATTTTTGAGGAAGGTGAAGTTGTTGGACTTATCCAAATTCTGGGGGATTATCTTTGGGATTTCCTCTTCTACATATGATTTTTCCTCTATAGATATATTAGAGAGATTTTGAGGTTTCCATTGTATGATATTTCTATTATTACTTAACTTGTGAAATATGTATAGTGGATATATTACCTAGATATTGTCTATGTTATGTATGATTGTATCAGTTATCATGGTGGAGTGTGATCTTTAGAATGATGTTACTTTTTCTAATGATGTGGGATAGTATAGATTTTATTTTATGAGTTTTAGTAACATATATTTTATTTTAGGATGTGATATAATTATTTAACATATTTAATGTTTTTTATTTCAAAATATATAAAAGCAGGAAATTAAATTGTTTCCCATGATTTTGATATAAAATGTTTTAAGATGACATCCTGCCTTGTTTTCATTAATTTTGAAAATTCTTGGATGATTGTATAGAGACTTGTTACGGAACTCTATGGTGAGAACCTATAGAACCTGTTAGCTAACACCATGAATAACTCTTCATGGATGTATAGACCAAGGTATACATTTTGATGCAGAAAATGTTCGGGTATCACAAGGAGAAATAATGTTTTCTTTTAGTTTCATTTGGGTTTCTACATGGTTATATTGCAATGTATTTCCCATCCTCTATCATAGGTATAGTTAAAGTGTGAATTTTAGTGTTTTCATCCTTTTTTTTGGACTTTTATCGTATATATTTTTTTCAACATTTTTGTTTTATCCATTTATTTTACATTGTGAGTTTTGGAATGAAATTTTATCCTCTACATCGAATATATTCTATTTTAATATAGTCGATGTTATTTGCTTTAGGATGGGTGAAATCACTCCCTATAGTTGTTGTTTGATGCACATGTGGTAGTCACAATCCTTTGGGGATAACGAATTCACATTTGGTATGTGGATGATTGGTTATGGTGCCAATATGTAGGGATAATTTTGGTCCATTAATTAAAATATGTTATCAATGGTAGGAATATCCTTTAGAGTACTTATCATTGAAATTTTGGATGATATGATGTAGGATTTTTAGGATATGGAAGACCAGTTTTGGTGACTATCTATCATTTTATTTCCATGTCAAGACTAATGTTACATTAGAATGGTGGCATTTGTTTCTCCTTTTTGGTGTTCTTGATATTAAACAGAATTTTTTTTCTTATTGGGATTTATTTTGAACGTAAATTATTATGGTTCTATTATTTTTTGCTATTTTGGTGTGTAAAACTATTCATGTAATACATCTTTCGCTAGATTTGATGGAGGTCTAAGATGATTATTCATAAGGGAATGTTCATTTATTTCCTAATTTTATCAATTTCACAATTTATGATATTTTATTTATCAAACATCATGTACCACATGTTCAGAATTCATTTTTTGAGGTGAAACTAGGGGTTATATAATATTGAGATCAATCACAGGAGGTCATGAATTAGAAAGAATCATTAGTTAATGATACAAATAAATCACAATTGGTGGAAGACTGTTTTGAAAATATTCAACAATTAATTTACTTATTAGATACACATGGTAGTATCAATGTCATTTGAGTGACATTCATAAATTAGGGTCCAATAAAATAATTTTGGGATTCTGCTGTACTGGTGGATAGACCAGCAGTCTTGAACTAGAAGGCTTTCAAGAATCAATTCTTAAAAAATTTTATCTATAGTAAATGATTAGGTAGATTTCTATATTGTTCTTATATTTGGAGAATGGGGAGAATTATTTGATTCTATACACTGGTCAATTTGATGAGTTTTTCATTTTTCAGTAGTGGTTATAAGGAATTACCTGCTGAAAGATCAGATGTACTTTCAAGGATTACAAGTGTATATTAGATAAATATTATTTATATTGTATCGTTTAAACTATTTACTAATATTGGTTAGGTCTATGATGACATATATGAATATTCTACAATGGTT
Source organism: Viscum album (assembly GCA_963277665.1). Classification (NCBI taxonomy): domain Eukaryota; kingdom Viridiplantae; phylum Streptophyta; class Magnoliopsida; order Santalales; family Viscaceae; genus Viscum; species Viscum album. The sequence continues at coordinate 553,970,197 of OY728123.1, forward strand.
GGATATTATTTTACTTTTATAGCACCTAGTGGAGGAATCGGTGGTTTACTAGTGAAAATTAGTAATTGATAAAATCATCACAGTAGTAGTATATTTTGTTATTAACATTAGGCCATATTAGAACCTCCATTTATAGCTATTTTAATGTGTTTGAAATTATATAAATGTGGAAAATTCAGACAAATAATAAATTATTGTCCTTCCCCTACAATGATGTGTAATAATTTGGGATTCTATGGTAATCTATAGTGTTTAGGTATGGCTATATATAAACCATGATATGGCCAATAATAGTTTTCCTAGAATAATATTGTATTCAATTCAGATGGTTAAATTATTTTGGGGCTCTTCCCATAGGTATAAAGAGTGATAAACATTTATATAGTATATATGTTTTTTCTAGTGGTACATGCAAGTCTTGCAACAGTGAATTGTACCAGATTTATTTGAAATTTAGAAGTTAATTTTTTTGTTTGACAAAGTTCTTCCCAGTTATATCTTTCCATTTCAGTTTGATTCTTAAAAGTTAGTTAGATTTTATTTAATTTTTTAAGGAGTTATTAAAACCTCTTTGAATCATGATTGATATGAGGTTTTAGTGTCCTTGTGTGATATATATAGCATCTATATGTTTTCTATGGGATATCCTAGTTCATTATTTATATAATTTGTCATCAACATCAGAATGGATTGGAATTTTTCTCATAATGATGATGTTGATTCATATGATTAGAATGCCTTTTTTACATCAAATGGTAGATCATAATAATTTTAGAGACCATTGGGATATGAGGTCTATCCATACAGGACCTTCCCATACATTTCCATATAGTTTTGTATCTACTATAGTAGTTGTTCCTGATTAATTTTAATAGATATTTATTATACCATTATTATTCGGTATATTAACGATGGTTTCCCAAAAAACAACTCTATAATTCCTCTAAATAATAATGTATATTTTATGCTTGACCATGAACCGTTTACACATTTGATTTTGTTACCATTTTATATTATGGAAGTAGAGGATGATAAAGAGCATAATATTCATTTGTATGATCGATTGATAAAGGGTTATGTTCAAAATAGTGTTTCATATTGGGAGGAAACTATGCACATTAATTATAAGAATTATGGTTTACAATGATTGGGTGTGTTTTACTGAATGGAGCACTGAGTTACAGTTATGAATAAATATCCATTTCTTCATATGATTTATTTCTATAGCATTTTTTGTAACTAATTATCATATTGATTTAATGGATTTGATGAATTTGATATGCCATCAGTAATTAAAAACATTTATTTTAGTGTCCATATATGATATTTTGGTTTACATGATATTTGAGCATGATCATGATCAACATTTGAAATTAGTTTTATAAATAATGACATGTGACTATTATATTTAAATATTAAAAGTGTAATTATTCGATAAATGATGTTATTTTTTGGGGCACCCAATTTCTATGAATGGAATCTCTATTGATCTTGAGAAGGAAAATGATGTACTATCATGATATAAAGAACAAAATGTTCTTGAGATTCATAACATCCTAGGTATTTATGGATTCTATCTATAGTTCATCATTTATTTATTTAATTTGGAATCAAAATTGATATCTCTTTCTATGAAATAGGACAAATACATATTTGATGAAACATGTAACTCTTGTTTTCATGAGATGAAATGTCTTCTGACATTGGATCCTATTTGGATTTTATGTGATCCTAGTAAGGGGAATGTGGCTTCCTATGATGATTCTGGTGTTGGTTAGGGTTTTGAGATCTTGATGGATGATCATGGGTTGTTTTACGGATCTCATCAGCTTTGGCCACAAGAGAAAAAATTTCAGATGATGATTTAGATCATTCTTATGTTATTAATATTCTTATGTGTTGATGATACATTATTTTTTTAGAAATGTTAATAGAAATTTCTAACCATATGAGTTTGACATGTATAATATAATAGAAATACTAGAATAATAGATAGAATAAGTGGATTTAATACCATTATAAATATGACATTGATATCACATACATCCTGGGGAAGGGAATGTTGTCAAAGATACTCTTTTTTGGAATTGTGGATTTGTATGGGGCCCTTTTATCAGTTTAATCTAGATACCAAAGAGGATATTTCTAGTATGGTTCTAAATAGTGTTCAATGATCTTCATATATCGACATTGTTAGAAATTTTATTTCCTATTCATAGGAAATCAAGAAACTTTATATATATGGGAGATAGTTTCTAGGGGAATCTCTCTTTAGATGATGTTCTTAGTTATGTGGATTAGATTATTTTCTATGAATTAATGATCTGATTAATTTTTTCATTAATATTTATTAAAGTCCTATTCATTTAAAAACTATAAATATGTATTATGACATGTCATAGTAATTCTAGTGTTTGGGTATGATGCATTAAATTGCTGATTATGTGCCACACTATTACACATACCAACTAATAAAGGTAGTGCATCTAAAAACAACATGTTTTTCTTGCCACTTCTGGTCATATTTTAGAAATAGAATGAGGATTCCATGGAATTTTAGTTATATTACCATGGAATTCCTACGTGAATAATTTTATCAATGTGGTAATTCCTCAGTTGACAATGAACTCTCATTTGGTTTAGTTACGCGACACCACTAAAGATGATGATCTAGGTAAGTTGTATGTGGAAAAGATTATGAGGATACATGGAGTTCCATTTACCATTGTTTCAAATAGGGACTCTAGGTTTACATTTAAAATATATATGATTATATAGGCAGTGATTATGACACATATCAATTTGAGTATAACTTATCATCCACAGATAGAAAATCTGATAGAGTGTGATATTATGAAATTTAAAGGATATGATTCGAGCATATTTCTTAGATTTTGGGGGTCAGGTGGTATCCATCTTTGACTAATTGATGACTATTATAAAAAATTTATCAATTTTCCTTGGAATAGATTTTTATAATGGTCTATATAGTGGAATATTATGTTCTCTTTTTAGGTCAGTATTGTTGGGAAATAATTATTTGTAAGGACTAAGTTTTGTTCCGGAGACATCTATGTTGATTGAAGATATATGTCATCATATGGGTGTAACTCATAATCTAAAAAAAGTAGTGTAGATCAATAATGTATAAAATTGTATTATTTAAAATATTAAATGGTTTTCTTTATAGTTTCTCCTAATTTAAATCATTATTTTCTTAAAAAATAGGGAATACAATCCCACATATATCTTGGAACGATTTTGGTGACTGAGAGAATTCTCCAAAATTCTAAATGGTTAACATTACTAGTATATTTTAATGGAATTCATGTGGTTTCCCAATTAAATAAACTAGTTTATGATATCATAATCCCCCTCACATACTATGTTGGTAAGATATCAATATTGAGCTATATTTTTCATTTTCTAATTAGTTATTATAGATCATTGACTCTCATGTGAATGTATTTCATAGTAAATGGATTCTATAAGATTGATGGGTATGGTGGTATGTATGAGATTTTCATGATACATAGGTGTGTGAGACAATAATAAAGGATTTTTCCTCGTCAATTTTCCAAAAATAATACATACACATGACTTCACTATGTTTTAAAGTTATATAGTACAAAGGATGTGACATCCCATTACCTGGTTACAATTAATTCCCAACACATTTTTTGACTTCATATTTAATTGGATGTGTCTAATGAATACCAAGGATATATAATATTTTCTATAAAAAATTAACTAATGTTCATGTATATATTATTTTTTGAATTAATAAAGATAAGGTATAAAATTTTATTGGATTAACATGGTCCTCCCTGGGTTTTTAGAACACACGAGGTGCTTTGGGTTTTCTGGTAAAAACTAAATTTTTCACATTTTATATGAATGTTAAAGGATGTGTAAGGATTAATTGATGTGTATTGTTTAATAGGATCGTTTTATGATCCTGGTATCTGGCATGAATGAAATTAATCCATGTAAATAATACATTCCATGTAAAATTACATGAAATGTAATGTTAAAATGATAGGATTTTATAAAAATGAGATATATTATTCAGAGTATAAGGCCATGTGGATTATATGAAGTTTAATGAGATGGAACACCATATAAATATCATGGATTTGGATTTTTGGATTCCATACAGGTTATGGTTTTATTTAATATTTTCTAGGCCTCCTAACACTCAGCCTAGAGTTATCATCCTGTGATTTTGTAGACTTCAAATCCATCCCAATCACATAACTCCATGATTAATCACTATTGTGGTTGTGTTTCAAATCACTAAGAAAACATTCCTTTACAATTATTCATTGAAATTGTTTGTTGTATTTCTTTTTAATTGTTTAATCATACTCCTTTATGCGGGGTAATTTTTCCCTTGGTTCAACTCTAGATTCGATGTTCAATTATTTCTGTTGGCTGATTCCATGTTTGTTGTGGTGCAGTGGGTATGTGTTTTTGAGGTATGTGTTGTTTCACTATTTCCACCAACCTGTTTTGTTAAATTTAATCAATTATGATATTTTTATAAAGAATATATATCCTCTATTTTTGTTTTTGTTTTCTATTTTTTGGTGGATCCTGTTGTAGGTGTTATTGACCAATGATTTTATGTAGGAAGCTTCGTCACTATAATTTTTGGTCATAGTAATTTTTCTAGTTATTTAAATAATTTTTTCAAAAAATAATTTTAATTATTGGATGATTGAATGTGTGTGTATGGATATTAATTTCAAAAACAATATTTTTCCTTAGTTTTGGTATTTGAACAAGTGATACAAAGTAATTGTGAAATGGTTTTATGAAATGTGATTCAAAGCATTGAATAGTGAAAATGGTTCTATGAAATTAGATGGAAAATATAAGACATGGAAGGCCATAGGTTGTTAGGGGGATGGTGTAGTTATTGTCCTCATTCATTGTCTGGGGTTTTTCTCATTGGGATTTTCTCTGCTCCATTGTCCTATTATTATATGGAATGTTAGTCAGGTTAGGGGGTTCTCATTTTAGGGTGTTCCTACACTCTATATACATAATTAATATTTCTAGTGGAATGTTGATTGTTTTATTCTCTATGATCTGTATAATGGTACTAGCTATATCATCATATTGTGATACATGAAATGATGCTACCTATGTTTTTTAGCTGACTATGGAAATTTTTGCATCCACTACATTAGTTTTCACTACCATGTATCTAATATGATATGTGATACATGCTTTTTGATATTTGATATACCTGTTTAGACATATACATATGATATTTAATGAAACATTTTTCCTGTATTATTTGGATAAGTTGGAAAAGGTGAAATGATATTGTATTTCTATAATTTGGATATAAAAACTCTTAAACTGTTATAATGCCTTATTTTCTGTAAATTGTATCATATGTGGATTATTATACAAATAATTATTATCAAAAACCATTATGGGTCCCTACATATTATATTCTCGATCAACCTATGTACCACTTCAGTTGTTTGTAGACCTTGTTATGTCTTTCTATGTTGGGATAACCCAAGCATCGTAGTGAGCTGGAAAGTGTTTTTTATATTCGTTTTTTAGATAAATGGTTGGATGTTGTGGGTTGTCCTATTATATCACATGGATTATAATGGATTTTATTTTTTAGTGTCATCACATACTATTTTTTATATTGTCTGTTGGATTTTTTTTCTATCATTCTGTAGTTTGTTTCTAGTATTATCTATCTATTGTGTAATATATATTTATCATTTTTTGTTCAAATATAAATTCTGGGTATATGAAATGTTGTTTCTTCTATATGGGTTAAAGATTCGCTTTAGTTTTTTTTATTATTGTGTTCTAGTATCCAGTCCATGGGGATCTGGAACATACATTTGGTATGTGGTTGATCAGGTTGAGTTTCAATATTAAGAGGGTTTTATTGTCAGTTTGTTAAATATCCTCAAAAATATATAAGTTCATTATATAATGTAATCTAATAAATTCATAAAATAACATAATATTAATCTAATGGTTGAATATTAATATTTACAGGAAGCCTATTCCAACAAAAATCTACCATAGAGGAACTATACATAAGATATTTAGCCTTCATACTATTATGAATTTTCATATATAACTCAACATATAATATTTGGGTATAGGAAATAAGATTCCATGATACCATTCATGATAGAAATGAATTAAAATTAATATGAAAATAATGATATGTATGTAAATAATTTTACCTATGTCCACTTTAATTTCATCTTTTAATCATAAATCCCTCATTAACAGAAAATAATAATGGAATTAAAATTTTGAATCCTCACTTTTAGTGATCAAAATTTAAATATTTAAAAGTAATTCATAAAATATCAAAATAATGGAACAACTTTCAAATATATTCTAACTTAGTATTACCCAAGTCCATACTTATTTAACATATTTTAAAATCCTTCATAATGGTTCATAATGGAATTGTGAATTTACACATCAAAATATCCCTTCGGAGGGTAAAATTAGGGGCATGATAAAGGAATATCAATCATGCATAGTGATGATAGCCAGGATATACATGATCATCTCATTTATTGTTATTACCCCAAAATTCAGCTATTAAAATCCAAAACCACTTTTAATATCCAAGAATTAATGTATTTATATTGAAAAAAAATATATATATCTTAATAGAATGATGTGATATTATTATATAGTTAGACTTATTCCATGGTTTTCACAAAATTACAATAATTCCAATCTCCGTAGATGGACTAATACCACTGTGATTCATTAAATAGATACCCCCCATTTTATTAGTATATATTAATTGTTTTAGATGAATATCCAATATACAACATTACAATCCACACCACAATTGCAATAGTTTTGTGTCTTTTGAGACTACAAACATAAAAATATAATTTTGACTCTTTAGTCATCATGTATCAAAATATTATTCTTAGTTTTAACCCTTATTCACATACCCAACTTATAACATTCTTGAAAAACTAGAAAATGGAAAAATAATAAAGGGTATGAAAAGATCCCCATTATGGGTAAAAAGGCTTATGTCAATCAATGATCATATGAATGCATATAATAAACATAGTGGTATGATATCAAATCCATAGCATAAAAGATGCATAACCAAAATATCATAGATCATGTAAATGAGTCATGGAATAAAATGCATTCATTTCAAAATAAATAATAAATTTGAATGAGAAATCCACACAAATCAATCATGAATGATAAGTTCATATACTAGTCATAAAAACATGTCATAAATACATTGAATGGTCATACACATAGAAAAAATTTCATATTTCAAGTATAAATATAATGAATATAATATCATAGTGTTTTAGAAATCAACACTTATATCCAATATAATAATGATTCAAGGAATACCATATGTTTTCCATAGTGGACTAGGGATCCCATGATATATTCCAAAGTTTATTGAGAACATTAACTTGTTTCCAATAATTTTTTCGGGACATATATATAGTTAAATAATTACTTTGAGGGATATATAAATCATATAACTCTTAAAACATAATGAAAACAATACAAATGGGTTCTAATTGATCAAAAAATATTCATCATATCAATATAACATAACTTGTGGAATGGAGATGGATTTCATAAACATGTAATGGAATCATCATTGAAGAACATGTGGAGAGTAAATAGGTGTCATCAAAATCACATAATCATAATCATAATCCATCGGGGGAAATAATTGGGATGGTATTATTGGATCATATAACTATAAAATCATAATTAACATCAAAATATTCTATCATTGATGTCAATAACTTTAAAAGATCACTTGAATATTTCATAAGGAACGTACCCTTTTAAATATTAAATAACATCTTACAATATAAATATTTTAAAAATAATAATTCTTTTATTTTAATAGTATCATGGAATATTGTAAATTATTATTAAAATCAATTAGTTTTCATAGTGGTAGGAATTTACTTTCTAACTATATATATTAAAAAATGATTGATTAACAATTTGTGGAAAAAATATAATTTTATATCACGTATAAAATGACTATATGATTCAATCATTATCCATTTTTAAAAATACATATATTTTAAAATGAATTTAAACATTCATAGGAAAATATGACAAATATTTTAATAAACCTTTAAATAAAAAATGAGCTTTAAGAAAAACATTAAAGGCCCATGTGTAAAACATATCTTTTCTAAAAAACGTTCTTTATAATTTTGAGTACCAATAGGTTGAAAGTTGTGATATTAATTTAAAATTACTTGAATAAACATATTATATTGAAAATTATAGGTAATTATCATATATTAACCATAAATTGTTTTATATAAAATAAATATTAAACAATCCTAAATAAAATTAATTTGGAACATAAATCCCTGACATCATGTATTTTCATCCATCGTACATATTCAAAAAATATTTTATAAAATTTAATTTATTATAAATATATTCCAAAAGATTAATCTTATATATAATATTATATATTATTTACTTATAAAATATTATCTCTCATTTATTAAATGTTCAATATTAAAATAACTATTCATTATAGTAACTACTACGTTTCTGATGCCTTCTTTGGTATGGAAGTCTTGATTATTATTCATTGATCATAGATCCATCATTTCCAGAATACATTTTATAATAATTATATCATATATATATATTAGTTATATATATTTATATATATATATCTGGTTGACATAGAAAAATGAACTACAATATTCTTGGACAGGGTAAGGCATACGTATGCATAAAAAAAAATTTATATTTTTTGAATGATGTAAAGAATGAAAGTTAAATAACAATAAATCATAAAAATATCATTTTTATATCATGTATTTAATATATATTCATTAAATATATCCTTATTTCCGTCCATGAAAATTGATATTGTCAATGGACTGGCACTGTTTCGGGGATGTGGTAGTCCACAAGTAAACCGTAGTGATGTTATCTCTATCCAATGGATGTGAATGTAAGTGTATAGATGTTATATTATATCTCTATAAGAATAATTATATCTTAAATATCATATATAAAATTTAATCCCATTATAATAACCATACATGAAAATATGTTATGGAAAATTAGTTGTATCACAACATGGAAGCGATTTTCCACACATAAGCTTGAATGACACATTCAATTACCATTTCATATAAGATTGGGTGGATAATGGTAGTTAAATAATCATTTTAAATTTTATTTATATTTATGATAATATTTTTATTATTATGATGAATAATAGTTCATTATTGGTCATATAATAAGAAATAATTTAAAGTAGATTGGTTTTGATGATTTCATGTCTTAGGTATGCCTACTTTAGAACCCTTATTAAGGACCTCAGGAATGGTATTTTGATGAAATAAAATAAAATATTGGATTTTATAATAGAATTCGGTAGGTTTTTTCAAGAAAGATGGCTCATTTTAGTGTACGTAAAATAGAGAAGGGGAATCCATTTATATTGTAGGGACAGAACACACAGGGAATTAATTAAAATATTTCAATATAATTAATGAATAATGGGGTAAATAATTGGTTGTTAAAATTTAATACAATAAATATAGTCTCATATATATGATATATATTCATTAGTTTTTCCAATATTAAATTCCATGTAATGAGTATGGGAATAATGAATCATATCACATTGTGATGTGGTAGTCCGTTGCATAAATGAGCGACATTATCATATCTGAAATAAAATGAAATGTAAACTATTTATGTTATATTTAAACAAAAAACATATAATATATTCCAAAATATAATATAATTTTTATTAAATACATCATTATAAAGATCCTTGAATAGTGGTTATAGAAAATTAACTAAATCTGTTCATGAGGGGGAAGTTCACCAAACACAAGATCGATGAATGTTGAAATCATTTCTTAATATAGGGATGTGATGATGGATAAATACTATCATATAAATATAATAACATATATTGTATATTGAATATACCAGTGTTATTATTTTGGTTATTTTGAGACAAAAATGCATGATAAAAAATAATAATGAAAATGAAATAGCATTATTCAGATATATATATTTTCTAAAAAAACCTCCATTAGATATCCTCTTAATAGCACTAGGGGTATTCATTTCAGAGGAATCAAAGATATATATCATGTATACAGATATTTATGACATAATATATTAGGTTCTTTTATATAATTTCATTATATTTGTGAGTTAATGATAGGATGGGGTTCCATTTTATATATGGGGAAAGGGTATTTATTGGAATATAAATGAGAAATTTCTCAAGAGAATCCAAAATGATATTGTAATTGATATGGAAAAATACATAAAATTACAATAAATTAAATAATGAAGAATTTTTAATTGGAATATTTATTGAATATAATACTTATATATGATTTGGATAATTTTTAACCCTTATCTTCTTAGTTTATCCCCCTCTTAACCCATTTATACCTTAATAGCAGTTGTTAATTTTTTCATGTTGTTGTACTATTTTTATTCATAAATCAAATTGACTGTATTAGATAATATTAATTATTATTAACATAAAAATTTAATCCCATATTCCAAATTCCATTTATAAATTTGGGAAAATATAATTAGAACATATCCTGTAGAACCGATGAGATGGAGTGTTTACAAAGGAAAATTCAATAGTTTACAAAGATTTTATATCATAGTTCAATATGATATTGTTTCTAATGACCTAAAGTGGATTAATGGATATTAAATTATTTAAATTTTAAATTACAAATTTTATATTTTTATTTAAATATAATAAAATTTTAAATAATAATGTTGTTCTTAGTTAAAAAATTTTATTTTTCTCTATTTGTTACAAAAATGTATCTTTCCGGACAAAAAACACAAAAAATAAACTAATGATAAATTATAATTATTGGAATATAATTTTTATATTATTATTTAATATAAAATTTCATGAAATTTTCAAAAAATATTTATAAATTATGTTCTCAAATCATAACTAAATTATCTTTTACAAAAATACTGTTTTTTCATTAAACATTTCTTTTTCTCTTAAATGGTTATAATTTCTTCTATAATAAATAGATATCCATTTTATTTACTTTATACATATGGAAAAAATATATTTTCATACTTTTGTTATTTCTATTCATTCAATACAATTTAGCGTCTATGTTCTAACGATAATGTGTAAATAAAAATATTTCAATAGAGAATCATTTTTTATTAAAACCTGGTGTTGTATGAATTTCAAGATATTGAAGAGATTATATTTATTTAAAAATAAATATATTATAAAGTCTCAAGATTATATATTCAATTTTAATAAATGTTATTCATGTCATACGTGCAACGACGTATGATCTTTATGTTATAAAATAATTATGTGTTTCCTTATACCCCACATAAAAAAATTATTCCCTCCAACTTGATTTTATTTCATGATAATAAGTGGTATGTATTTTGAATTTTCCATTCATTAATTCCAATAATGTAATATGGGTTACTAAAAATACTCATTATAATAGAGAAGGGGAATATATAGGTCATATATAATAAATAAACATGGTTAAAATTTAAGAGAACATTAATGGGAACTATTGATATCTAAATTGGAGAAAAGAATAAATAATTATAGATTGAAATTTAAAAAACTGATCACATGAATGTTATTGATAAGGGGAATGTTATGGTCCTAAAAACCATTAATATTTGACCCTTTTAAGGTCCATCTATTGAACCTAAATAATGAAATTAGGATAAAATATTTTGTTAATATCCTTTTAATATAATTGATGAATTTATATACCATGTTGACTATGAATATATTCAAATACATTTACATTATAACTTTCAATCTCATAGTCACAATTTCATCTTTTAGTAATCTCTCTATAATTATCTACATGATTAAATACTACAAAAAATTAATATCCAATATTATTTTTTATGAAAGGATCCCTAAAATAAACTTTTAATGGATTATAAGACACCTAAAATATTAAAAAATATTTCTAATGTTTTACTAACACCCAAATGGTTTGAAAAATTAATCATAAAAATGAGGTTAGAATTTATCCATTTAATGAATTGTTCTTATAATAGATAAACAAAAATATTTCTGAAAAAATTAATATATAAGGTAACAAACGAAACATTATTTGAACAAAACATATATGGTGCCACTTTATGTTACATAAAAAATATTTATATACCTAGATCACTATAAAACCATAATGAAAAAAAATCCCGAAAACAAAAAAAATCTCACATTGACAATTATGTTAAATAAATCAATTCCAGGAGTTAAATCTATAATAATTTCAATAAAACATCAAAACTCAATCAAATATCAAGTTCACCAAAAATATATCAGAAAACATCATTATTACATCAACATCAGGTTTATATTAAGGTTATCCTACATAAAAAATGTAATTCTTGAGAACATAAAAATTTTATTGACTCACTTTTCTTGGTCCTCAGTACCATTCATTATATGCCTTCAAATACTTTAATTAATAGTACTACAGTACAATATATACATAGTTATAAATTATCACAACCAAATTATCCCTGATAAAATACATTTTCAGTATATTACTGTGATCCAAAAACACAATAATGTTAATACTTTAAATTCTTCCATACTGATAGTATAACATTGATCATGAGACCATAAATTCATCTTTTCTATATTCAATTGGAACATCCATAATTAATTTTCATAGTTTCACATATCCTATAGTGGAATAAATTTACATTGTTAGATTCTTTCATTCCCATAAATTCATCATTATTGCGTAATTATCTCGCACAAGTCAAGAAAACTATTTTTCCTTTTAAGAATGTATAATGTTGTTTCCTTATAACATATAACACGTTGAAGAATACATATTTCAATTATTACCTATACCTCTATTTTTCTATATCATCATATTCTTCCCTTCATTCACATAAATTTTATATGACAGGGAGAAGTCATTCTCATCCCTATTAACATATGATACTATATCCTCATGCAATGAGTTATTTTGGGATACTAGTTCCCTTCAGATGATTATCTTTATACCATCCATGAAATGATGAATATTTCTTATTGGATTGGGTAAGTAGTCAAAATAATGTCTTGATATCATTATTATTAGATCTATACATAGAATTATTTCATATTCATTCTCAATTATACTGAGTAATTTATTTTAATATATCTTTATTACTCATGAGGAGGATATTGTTTTAATAAGAGTACCTTGAAATCAATCTATTGTAGGATTTCTTTTTATTATTAATCCTATGCGTTTTAAATCAAGGTCCACTATTATTACACATCTACAATGTGAAGATAAACTGGCATGAATATTTTTTCCCTTTCAGTACTTCCTAGAGCCTGAAATATCTCTGTATAGAAAATTTCATTTTATCAAATACAAATGGCTTTTCCCATCAAATGATAGAGTTTACTATCTCATGAATTATTCTATCATTTTTACCCAATGTGGTGGATATGTTTGGTTTTACATATTTTAAATAATATTATTGATAACCAAAGTCATCTACCTAAATATGGTAATAAATTCCCTAGTTCTAGTTACACTGAATCACTTTATTTATTATCAATAATGTGTAAAATTAATTTTTTTTAGGATCCATATATAAATAATTTAATACACTATATATTATCATAACATTTTGAAGCATAATGTATTAAACCAATACTAGTGAAACACATAAAATATATTGAAATACATATGAATAAATACATTCGTAATCATAAGCATGGATTCATTGGGTATATAATTATTTTCAAATCCTCCATAGTGGTTTTAAAAAAATATTATTTATCACAATCACATTCTAAGGGAGTGTAAAACTAGGTTTTTCGTAAAGCTTGCTTTCATTCACAAGGTAATGATCGAGTTAATTATATTGTTCCCTTATCTTAGTTATTACCCAAAGGTACATCTGTTCCAAAACAATGTCTAATTTTAGAATCTAGATAATGTAATATTTTCCATAAAAATTCATAAAATATCTTCCATTTAAAAACATTATTATGTTCTTCATCAAATTATATCCAATGGTTATATTTGCAAATCGTTGTGTTCCAAAATCTAGTTACCATGTTTTCTACAAAATTTCACCTAATAAAAACTATAGTGACCTGACCCCAATATCTCATATACATTATATAATTTATTTCATTGAAAAAATATATACATTATCACATACATAAGGACATAAAATATTATTAATCTTGGTAAACATGAAATGTACATGAAATTCATAATTTATATTAAAACAATAAATATAAAAATATTTTAATTGAAAGAATATTACCCTTATAAAATTATTTGATATAAACAAATAATACATTTAATCGTATCTTGGGGAACAAAAAACATGAGGAATGGGTGAGATCAGACACTCGGTAAGTATAAGCATAGAGAGAATGATTTTAATAAATAATGAATTATCAACATATGAATTGTATAAATTAATAAACATTATATTTAATCAATAACATGTGAATAATATGGACATTAAAAATGATGATAAGTAATTTCATGCAAATAATAACATGAGAATAAAAATTAAACATATATACCGAAATAATAAAACAATCATGATTAATATCAATAACCAAATTTATAATGGCGAAACGAACAATGTAGGACATATGAAACATAACATAAATTCCTTGGACTGGCAAATATAATTCCATCGAGTCCTTTTTCTATGATATCTGCAAAGATGGGTAAGGCCACTATAAAATCCAATCCTATTATCCAAATAATACATATTGATGAATCAGGGGGAAATAGTGGGGCCCACTCATCACATTATAAGTCTTATTCATTCTTGATATTAAAGTGGTCAATAATACAAAAAAAATAAATATTTATATAAAATAATAAATTTAAATACTTTACCAAATAAATGATCCTAATCATAAACAATGTGGAGTAAAGTGAATGGTATCAATGTTGTATATTCCCAATCAAATGGGTCAAAAACTATTTAGAGTAAAATTAATTTTAGTATCATGGGATAATATACCCATTATAAATTCTATAATATAAAAGGATTTATCAAAATATTGAAATTGATTTTGAAATATCAGATGGAATATTGGATTTTAAAAATAACAATTATTTGAAAATAATACGTTTTTCATTAATATTAGAAAATTCATAAATTATTGTTAAAGCCATTTTAGTTCAAAATAAATTTTAATAAAAAGAGAATTTCTATAACAATAGGAATTGAATTTGTTATAAAAATAAAAATAAATTTTTATTTTATTCTTAAAATAGATGATAGTCATGATGTTGGGAAATTCTATAAATTCCATATAACATATAAATGAAATTCCTTTTGAAGGGTAAAAAGTTAGATAATTTTAGTGTTTATAAAATCAAATGAATATTTCTTTTAAACCATTTATTTAAAATTAATAATTGTGTATAATTTTATTATAATTTATATTGAGAATATAACAATATTATAATTCATTTTTAGAAAACATAGTGATTGAATAAAAAATATTTTTAACCAATGAGAAAAATAATTATGTATTTACATGAAAATATTGATGTCATTATTTAATGTACCTAATTTAAGGAAAATAATACTATTTATTAAAATATTTCCCTGATAACAGTATTATATAAATGTATGTTAGTATTAATATTTAAATACAAATTAATTCATCTTGGGAGGCATAATGAAATGACCATTAATAATGATGGGAACCCTACACCGTGTCCAAACGGAGGGATTTTGTTTGTTTGTTATGGTTATGTTTCATAGAATTAAATGTGAGACGAGGAACCCTTACCTCATGTCTAATTTAATTCAAACATATCTATACCTCATGTATAATGGTTTAATGATTTTTTTAATCTATAAGAGAATGATAGTAAAACTTATTAAAAAATATAGGATCATATTATTTAAATTTTCCACTATATTGTGAATAAAGTTTTATTATTATCATTTTTTGATGTGTTAGTTGTCTTGTATTCTTATGTGTGTATTGGAATAGCAATTATTGTTATTATATATTAGAATTAATTACATAATATATTGTAATATATTAAAGTTATAAACATTATATATATATATATATAGTTTTGTTACAATTTTTAGAAGTTATACATGCAAAATGAATCACATCACATGATGCAAACTATAGGTTGTATGTTCACAAGAGCGACGATATCATTCCATTAATGAGTAAAACAGTAATGAATTGTGAAGAATATTAACATTAAAGAACAGATATAATCTCGTTAATTTCAGACATATTATTTAATATTATTGATATTAAATTCCATATAAATCAATCGTGAATAACTAATCACATTACTTCACAATGAGGTAGTACTACGTACAAATTAACAACATTGTAATAATTAAATTATAATGGAGAATAAAAAGGTATATATGTTGATCAAATTTAAAAATTATTATAATCTCATAGATATCTTATAAATTTGGATAATCTATTATTTTAACGAACATTTCACATTGGTGGTGGATAACGAATAATATCTTCTCATGATGCGGTAGTTCCCCATAAACACGGTCAATGATTTTGATTACCATTTGAAAAAATATGTGATAAATAAATAATATTATATCAATATAAAAATAGCTCATTATTTTATAAGTAATTATGTTGTAATATTTTGATTTTCATTACATAATTTAATGTGTAAAATGAAGAAATAAAATTGAAGTATATTTTTAGGTAATTTTCGTCTCCAAAAGAAACCCCCTTTAGGCCTCCTCTTAATGAACATAGGGTTTTTATTTTGGGAGTAGAATAATATCTATAATGTGACTAAGGATGTTAGGGAGGGAATATTTAATATAATATCTAAGGAAAATTAAATTATATTGGTGAATATGTGAGGGTGTGTAGTTCCCTATTATAAGTCACAAAGGGGACATTCTTTGAAATTACATGGACATTTTTAAGAAGAATCCAAAATGTTAAAGTCATTCACATGATAAAATATTCCAATTTACCCTAGATATGAATGTGGTGAGGTTAATATGTGTATATTGTTTTAAATTAGTATTTAGATATGTTTTGGGTCAAATTTTCCCTTATGTTTTATTTTTAACCCCTAGTAGACCTATTTCATCCTTAAAAACTATAATTAATTTTTTAATGTCTACAATGTTTTTTAGTGAAAAACTACTAATATATTATTATATTTGACATATTATTTTGTGTTTAAATATATGAAATAAATTCATCCAATTTAAATTCAAATATGTGGATAATTAAAATTTAGTATTAATATCGCATATGTGATGACAAAGGTGGTTTCCTAAGTAGAAATGTTCAAAACAATATAAAATATTTATTGAAAAATTCATTATGAAAATAATTATCATGAAATTAAATAGGTTTCGAGAGTTATAATGTATATAATTTTATAAGAAATAATTGTTAATAATTGATTAAAAATTTTAAATAATTTAATCAAAATAGAACATTTCATTTAAGATTCAATGTTTTTCACTATTCATCAAAAAATGGAATTTTTTTTAAAAACCAAAAAATCACAATAATATAATTTGGAATTTATTATTTAAAAATTTATTTAAATTTTCAAAAAAATATAAATGTTATAAAAAATAATTATACATAAGTTCTAAAATTGAGACTAATCTGACAATTATAGAAATAGAGTTTTTTATAAAAATAGTTTTTTCATTCATATTTTTCTTATTTTAAAAATAATAAATATATGTCCATTTTTCATTTTATAAAAATATATATAAATATTTATTATATATAATTAGTACTATTAATTCCTACCAATTTAGTGGATTCATTATAATGTTAAGGATTATATTATAATATTTTATTAAACTGTCATGATTCATTGAAACTTGATGTTGTTTGCGTTGTATGATATCTAATATATTGATTTTATTTGAAATATATATATCATTATGTTTTGGGATAGTATATTCCCATATACACATGGTGTTTTTTGATATACACACTATCGAATATGATGTTTATATTTTGAAATCATCAAGTGTAATATTCCAACCCCTTAAATAACTTGTGTCCTCAAAATTTAATTTAAATAAAAAAATAAAGTGTTATTCATTTTTAAATACATTTCCTAAGATATAATATTTTGATAAGGATTAATAAAATGATCTACTTGATTAAAGATAATGTAAAAACAAAGAGAATATGGAATAACACATAACTATGTTTACAATGTAGGAGAAAATTTGCAGTATGTGATGGCATTGTTATGGTAGAAAATCATAAATTATTATAGAGAGTAATAGTAGTCACTATTTACATGAAAGTGAATAATAAATGAAATGTTCGAAAATTAAAAACCACAAATATGAGATCATTTTATGTACCATATAATCTTCACTAATTAATGTATTAGGATAAAGAAAATTCAATATCAATAAGATTTATTAGAAGAATTACATTTCTATCCAGAGTGAGAATATAAAAAATTAAACATACTTGATATCTTTCTATTTTATAGGAAAAATTTCATCTTTTTGTTGTGCTTTGATAATTTTTGAAATCATTTCTCACTATGATAAATTAATATTCACATTTAATTTTTTATTTTTGAAGCAATATAATAAACTATTAATAGATTGTATGATTCAGAAAAGGTAAGAATATATACAAAACATCATTAATAAATCCAATATAGTTAGAAAATGTTATCTTATAAATCCCAATTTTTAACTAAATCCATAATAATGTGTTTTCCAAGTAGTAAACCCCCATGATTCAATTTTCCCTATCATTTTTACCATTCATCAATTCCTCTCAAATTCATTAAAAAATTATTTTGTATTATATCAATTAGATATGTCATAATTATTTTTAATTAAATATGATCGATAAATTAATTTAGTAATATAATTGAAGGATCCACACAATAATATTATTCATTCCATATCAACTGATTGAATAGAAAAATATTGACCATGATCTCATAGATTTATAAAATTTGTATCCCCTTAATGTTGGTTGAAATCATTTTTATAGGGCCCCAACTCCAAATAGTGGGAAAATGTCATGTAGGTAGATTAATTTTTAAATTTCATTAATGAGGATGGTATCCTTTTAAATCACATGATGAAAAATACTATTCCTTTTATTCATTTACCACAGAGTTTCCTTTCCCAAGTATATGTTGAGTCAAAATGTGTTTCGACATTCCCATAAATCATTTGTTTTGGAAATCACAAACAACACATAATGTAATCATATATATTGTTTATTAAGTGTTTTGTTTCACAATCATAATTACTCACTTTTTCTTTATTATATGATTCATTATTATCATAATCATGTATGTTGTTCACTCACATTATTTTATATGTTGTTTCACAATCATAATAAGATGTTGTATTCAATCGTAATTAGGAATCATAACCCGATTATGTGTTTTATCGTAATTAAGAATCGTAACCAGATTATATCATACATCATAATCAGTTATCATAAACAGGTCATGTATCATAACTAAGTCATGTATCGCAACGATTTCATCATAACCATGTGCATCAGGACCTTTCTATGTACAACATTATAATTCTATATCTTAACCAAGTTATATATTGTATTGTAGTCATGAATCATTACAAGGTCATGATTTGTATTATTATTTATGAATTTTATTCAAGTACTAAAATAAGATTAAATATCATTCATTGTAACCAAGCTATGAATCATAACCATGTTAATAACCATAACCAAGTTATAAATTTTAATCTCGATATAAATTCTTATCAATAATTTCATATTAAACAGCTAATGTATTGTACTTTTAAAATACAATAAATTTTTATCAGAACACCTATAACAATTTTATGTTACTTATACTCATTATTTCATATCATTTTATTTACAATTTTTTAACCTAAAACGATATCGTTGAGTTGGTTGTTTACCAATAAAAATGATGTTGTGTATTCTGTTTGTTTTGTCTATTGTAATGTCAGGTGTACATGTCCTTCCTAGTTTTTTTTGGAGAAATATCACTATTAAGAAATATATCATTGGATCCAGATTCCTATAAATAAAAATTCATTCGAACTATAATATATAACAATTTCTTTTGTCATGTTCTAGAGAGATATGTTATTCATTCTCTCTTGCTTCATACGATAGCTGTGGAGATATAAGAAGTGAATAGATTTTCCCATTATCTTGTATTTATATGAGCTTTATATATGATTTCTGTGATTGATATTTTTGATAATTAATGAGGGATTTCGGGGATAGGATGTCATGATTCCGATCAACTTATTGAAAGATTCTAATTTCTTGAAAGACAGAGGAGCCTATTACATTTTAAATCGAGGGCTTATGGGGATAGGAAGATAGTCATGATGATCATTGTATTAAGGTCCTAAAAAGTTGGTGGTAAGACATAAATTTTATCTTAGGTGAAAGGATACCCTACTCTTTTATTAAAATAATTTTAATACTTTTAAATTTCCGCTACTATTTGTATTAGATTGGGAATTCTGATGTTTTCTCTTTCTTTTCATTTTCATTTCAATTATAATTTTTTACATTACGATTAGTTCCTTACACATTGTATTAATAGATTCTATATGTGATTTTGTACAATCATTTATATTTTTATTACTCAAATCATTGTATTCAATTCAAATACATTAGTTTTAAATTACATATAGTATTAAACCATTTTATATGCATCGAATTCCAAACCTACATGTTCAAATGTATTAATTTCTAATTGTATCAATTTAGGCCTTTTTAAACTATGTTTTTTTAAGTGATTGAATAAAAAGGTTTGTTGGACATGAAATTCACTCCCCCCCCTCTTGTAATGTGTCATCTAATATACATACACATCTATATTGCATTCCATAAATTTGTATCAGAGAAGGTTTCATCCATATTTTATTACATTCTTTATTTCTTTTGGAAATAATATTGTATTTATTTTACAAATCAATTGTTTATAACTAATTACTACTCTAAGCTATAGAGTGGAAAAGTATTGTTTTATAAGATGACATGAATGAATATTGGATCAATTGGTAATCAGAATCCAACATAGACATCTTATTTTTTTTATTGGAATGATTATGAGTACTGGAAGGATCGAATGAAGACAATTGTAATTAATACCGGAGTAGGAAAATTTATCATACTTATGAAAGGATACAAAATCCCAAACAAGGAAGTTAGTACCTTCAACATCAAATATAAACAATAATATCAACTAAATTACATGGTATAAAATACATTTTTGTGTTCTAGTACTAGGAATATATATATAGTCGGATATCATCATGTTAAGCATCTAATCATATCTGGAAGAAATTAAAAGTCATACAATTTGGTACATACAATGTTATAGACACATGAAGAGAAAATATTCATGTAGAATATCATGGATTTATTTTTCTTTATGGAGAACCAGTATAAAAGGTGAAATAAGTATTTATGAAAATCATCAATAGTATAAAATATATGTGTGAAAAGGGGCATCATAATGAAGCTCTTGCAGATAATATAGTTGATTTAATGGACAATGAATAGGAATATAAAAGGATAGTTATTGATGAAAACATGAAAGTTACTCAAATATATCTTGACGAGTTATTTGGTACTCTCTTATAGCACGAGACAAGAATGAATAGAGATGTTTATTTCAATAAGAAGAAGAAATGTAATGGTAGTGTATCTTTTACTATTACATCCAATGTTATGTTAAAAAAATGGATAATTATATCAAATGATAAGAAATATATTGTTATATCATGAATCAAGTGATAATGATCACTCAAATAATGAGTTATATATTCTTCCTCGAAGGAAGAACTATATTGTTGGAACAGAAGACATTCAATTCATATTCAAATATATATATTGGAAGGAGAAGAAAGACTCAAAATTAACATGATATGAATGTAAAATAGCAGGTCATATTAGACTAGATTAACATCTACTAAATAGAAAAGATATTAAAGATAAAATTTTTAATAGAAACAAGAAAAATGTTTTACATGTCAAGGGAAAAGAAAATCCCTAAAGGAAATTGATACATGGATTGAAAGTGGTGGTGATTCATTAGAATAATCCTTAGAATATGAATATACTTGTCAAAAAAATATAGGACTCATAGACCTGATACCTAATCAATATAATTGTTTCTTAGATAAGCTAAACGATGTAGAATCTATTAAAAATGTTCCTCTAAATAAAAAATAACCAAATGTTTAATTTTATTACTCGTTGGATTAATAATACTTCTTAGTAAAGGAAAATTTACCTTCTTTTGAAGAGGTATCCATATTTTCTAAACTACATTAACATGAAAATTACAAACTCAAGATTAATCATGATAAAGAAAATTATAGAACATCTTTTCTTAAAAAATATCAATCATATCATTCAAAGGAACATGATATGAAAACACTGGATTTGGAAAATATTTTAATGACCCTTAAGGAAGTCTATTTTTAGATCGGTAAAAATTCTAAGAACATTGAACAACTTCTTTAAGAGGATAATTTTTAAAAAACTAAAAAAATTAAAAATAATAACTAGTGGAAATGATAATTTAGTCATTAGACTAAAATAAATAAAAACTTTATTATGAAACTTTTATGAAACACAAATATTTGATTTATAGAATTTGAAAATTTTATTCTCATTTTCTCTCTTGAAGTAATAGTTCTAGAATTGGTTACACTCACACAAAACAGATTTTTAGTAATAACTATTTTGTTCCTCAAAATGATCCTTTCTACAATATTGTCAATTTGGTGGACAATGGGAATGAAATAGTTAACAGAATAAAAATCAATATTTATGATTTGATAAATCTTATTTTACAAAAAAAATGTGGATTCGTAAACCTCTGTTGTCTTATATTTCCAGATCCAAGCAATTATGGGTTCCAAAAAACAAATTGTTCCTTTCCCAGGAATACAAGAACTGTACCAATATCAATATAATTTAGTACATGGATAATGTTTGTTCTCTAAAAATGATTGGATAAAACGATTTACATGAAATGATTATTTAAATGAAAGGTTTTGTAGTTACCATCAGAGATAATAAATAGCGAATGATCAATAGAATATGTAATATTGTACATTAAGGAAAAATTTTAATTTGAAATGTTTTGTTTGTCAAAGGTCTTATGAACAACCTTATATGCATGAGTCCATTAGGCGATAAAGGATACCTTATAAATTTTAGGAATTATAAATGTGTAGTTCACAATTCTATGTATAAATTAATTCTTTCTACCAATAGGCATGAAAATGTATACACAATAAAATTATAAGACCATAGGTGCTAAGAAATACCTTGCATAAGTGAAATGGATGACCATTATTTGTTATCACATAGAATGATAAGATAGTGCACCATAAAGAACCATTTTAAACGCTCAAAGAAAAGACTTGTTAAGGATCTACTAGATCATAGGTATGATTTATCCAAAACTTGTGACCCTTATCAAGATGGAAAGAAACCTAAAACTTGATTTAAAAAATCAATGAAGTATCAAATTATAATGAATTACAGTTAGTGCACATGGATGAAATTTTTCCTATAAATACTGGAATCATTTGAGGCATGTACTATGTATTTGTTTTAGTTTAGGATAACACATGATTTACATGGGACTATTTTCTAGAAAAGAAATATGAAGCCTATTTATATTTCAAAACTTCTAGATCCCGTGTTAAAAGTGAGAAAAACCAACCACAGATAACAATTCATAGAGACCATGATTGAGAATTTAAAAATTCTGATTTTGAATATTTTTCAACAATGAAAGGTATTACTCAAAAACATTTATCTCAAAAACTCCATTTTATAATGAATTTTTAGATAAGAAAACATATTCTTCTAAATATGACTAGAACCATGTTGACTGAATACTTAATTAATAAGAATTTCTGGTCTACAGTTTTTAGTACATAATTTTATACTATAAATCATGTTTTAACTGTATATATTCTTAATATACACCTAAGGAATTGTGGACCAGAAAAAACCTAATAATTGTTACATTAGATTATTTGGATACAATGTATTCATATTGAATACATGAGATAATTTACAAAAATTCACACCAAAATATGATGAATTAATATTTATAGATTATTCCAAAAAATCTAAGGATTATAGAGTTTTTAATAAAAAATAGTTCACTATTGAAGAAACAGTGTGTATTAGGTTTGATGAAACTGACCCCTTTGTTTTTAAACACCACATACCTACAACAACTGATGGGATTTCACAAATTTAATATCACCCTAAGATTAAAAATTCTTCGGATATGGTAAATACTCATGAAAAATTTTATAAACCATTTAACCCAAATGGATTTCTATATTATGTTTATGAACATGATTTACAAATCCCAAATAATTTTTTTCATAAGAATCCTTCTTGTGACAATATAATTGGTGATGTAAATCAACCTGTATGGACCAGAAATTCATTAAGAAATGAAATAGATCATCTTGATTTTATATCTCTATTTGAATATAAAACATCTAATTAGTCCTTAGGTGATGAATATTAGATTAAAGAAATTCAATATAAATTAAATTATTTTGAAAGAAATCATTTATGGACTCGGGTTGAAAGAAATAAAGAAAGAACTCTAATTGGTGTAAAATGTGTTTTAAAAAAAATTGTTATGGAAATGGTGTAATTGTAAGAAATTAAGAATGATTTGTTGCTATGTTCTATAATAATCAATAAAGAATAAACTATTAAGAAACTATGTTGCCATAGATAAACTTGAATCTATTCTAATTTTATAAGCCATTAAAGCATATGTCAAAATTAAACATTTTCAGATGGATTTAAAATGGGATTTTTATAATGGTTTTGTATAAGAATATGTTTTCTTGTTGAACAACCACCTAGTATTATAGATTCAAAACATCCTAATCATGATTTTAAATTACCAAATCTTTGTATGGCCATAAAAAATCCCCTAGATCAGGATATGATAGACTCACCAGATTACATTTTCCAAAAAAGTATGCAAAATGTATTGTTGACCTAAATATTTCCTAAAAATGGAAAACAAAAATGTTTTTATTTTCCAAATCTATGTTTGTGAAATTTATTCAGTTCAACTCAACAATACTTAACTGATTATTTTGTGAATCTAATGAAATATTATATTGAAATGAGTATGATTGGAAAGTTAAAATTATTTTTAGGTTTTTTAATACCTAAAAAACTAGAAGGAACCTATATATATCAACCAATGTATATCAAATACATACTCAAAATGTATGGATATGACAACAATAAATGTATTGTCACTCTACTCGGTACCACAAATATACTTGATCTTTATGGAGCGAGGAACCCAGTGGACCAAACATATTTTAGGGGTATGATAGGATTATTTTTATACTAGAATGGTAGTCATACAGACATAATGTCTTCATTAGGCTTATGTGCAAGATACCAATATAATTCAAAATAATCCCATTTAAAAGAAGTGAAATGAATTTTTCGCTACATAAATGGAACTTTGGATTTAAGATTTTTTTATTCTTCAAGAAATGAATTTGTTTATTTTTCAGATGCAGACATATGTGGATATATAATAGATAGAAAGAGTTCATCTGGAGTTAGTCATTTCATAGTAGATTCATTAGTTTCTTGGTCATGAAATAAGAAATACTCAGTAGAACTTTCCATAGTTGGTGATGAATATATAGCAGCCAGAAGTTATTATGCTCAGGTGTTGTGTATGAAACAAACGCTAACTAACTATGGCTTGAGTTTTTCCGATACTCAAACACTATGTGACAATACTAGTTTCATTTCCTTTAGTAAAAACCCTTCACACGACTCACGTAAAAATCACATTGATATTAGGCATCACATTCTTAGGGATCACTCACAAAAAAGATATATTGTTGTACAAATCCTCACAACACAATAACATCATGTTGATATTTTCCCAAAACCATTATATTTCGATAAATTTGAAAACATTAAATAGAAACCATGAATGATCACTTTAAATTAATCTTTCATAACTATTTCATGTTTGAACCATCAACTTACATTATGTTACTCATTTTTAGAGGGGGAGTACACATAATTTTATCGGTTTTACCATATATGTCTTTTTAATTTTATTATTATAAGTTTCACTTTTTAGTTTTATTTTTATCACTTTTAGTTTTAGTTTTTTTTAATTATTTTCATTAAAAGCGGTTTTACGCTTTAGTTATTCATTTTATCAGTATTAATTTTATCAGTTCGATGAATTTTTTTAGTTTCTAGATATTATCAGTTTTATGTTAATATAAGTTTCATGTTTTAGTTTTAAAATAATTGGTAGTATATTAATCTATAGATATTATGATATTGTATTTGTACTATATTATAATTATTAAAATACTATATATGTACCATATTATCAATGTTGGATTATCTTGTCGGTACTAAACTATCAATTGTTTATTATTCTCTATGTTCTAAATATTAGGTTTCAAAATATTTGACCTTATCAGTTTTAGAATTTTTATCTTTTTTATTTTTTTATAATATAAATATATTAAAACAAATACATTTATCCTCGTACTCTGATAGGTAAAATTTCTAAAACCTTATTTGTTTTGTTTTCATGGTTGTTTCTATTTTATTTCATTTAATTAATAATTATTTAACTGTGAATAAGATTTTATTTTAAAGAAAATCACAAGAGTTTGAAAGCATTTTTGACTATTGTATTTCTCAGATCTAATAATTCATGTCAATTTCATTTTAAAAGAACCTATCCCACCATAAACTCATCTTTTTTTCTCTCAGGTTCAGTTGCTCTATAAGTAGTCAACATGGTTTGAAATCGATTCCTACCTAATTCTTCTAAATCATAGATATAATTAGCTTTTGTAATCAACATGATCATTAGTGTGCTTGCGAGTCATTATTGAACGAGTGTACTACTTCATCGATGAATGAAATGGCTCCAAGAAATATCATCTATGAACTTTAGGGAAGAAAGGTTAGTCTCTGGGGATTTTTATGTGTCTTTTGATTCATCTTTAAAAAGATTTATATGTTCTCAAGGATGGGAATAAATTTTGGTGGAAGACCAAGTTATGATCAAAATTATGTCTTTCATGATGAGGTGTTGCAATTATACAAATCACTTGAGATAGACAAGGATCTTGATATTAATTTTATGATGCATGTCGATACATATACATCCTCGTGAAAATAGGGATCTAGGTTTCCAGGTCTTCCATTTGAGGAAGATTCGTTATGTTCTTCCCGTATGTTATTAGAATATATAGAACTCATGATAGGACTAATGCTGAAGAAACACACCTTGAAATTCATGAAGACAAGAGAAAAGTAAGTCAATTTCAACGAGATAATATGATTATATCCCTCTGGATGCAAGTGTTTTGGGGGTAGAGAAAGGGTGAAAAAGAAACACTGAATGTTTCAGATGTCTATGTGCTATATTACTTGGTGAACATGAAAAAGTTAATCCATATGGGGTTCATCTCTCTGAAAATCAAGATGCTCAAATATGGTGGCATAAAATCACATCTGATCATGTTTGCCTCTATTATCAGTATGTTTCTGAAAAAATTCTTTGGGTAGTGTAATTTTGCAATCAAGTTATATCCAACATCCATCAAAGAGACCTTATTCATTAAGGATATAATTATGAGGCTGAAGTTATGATTCAACCCTAAATCGAAAATTTCTTAGAAATATCCATATACATATAAAGTAAAGGAAGTTATTGAAGGTAGTGAGAAACCATCTAAGACATCAAAAAATACATAGAATAAAATAAATTTCGTTAATACTAAAATTCTAAATCCTTAAAAGATATAATAGGATATATCTGATGAGGTGGTTTCATAATGTAGAATGAAAAAGAATTAAAGGAAAGAAGAAGATCCTCTGTTTGGATTGGATCCTTCTGAATCCTTGGATTTGAATGTAAGGTCTGAAGAAACATTGAAAGAAGAAGAGAGAAATAAGAGATTGAAGAAGAGAATTGTCATGGCTATTGACACTGATAGTCTTCTTAGAATTACTGAACAACTAAAAACCAGAATTAAAATTAGTCATCCATTTTTATATGTCTCAATTAGTTCCAGCACGGAAAGGCAAGGTGAAACAAGTATCTGGAATTTTGGCTACTCAATATCCTACTCAAGAGTATGAAGAAGAAAATGAAGATCAGGAAGCATATGGAGAAGAAGAAAATGGGAAAAAATAATTAGTATAGGAAGAAATAAAAGGTACAAACAGAAGGATTCATACCAAAAATTCCATAGAAGATCCATCTTTAAATTTTCCATCGTCAAATATTATGTTTTCTAGGAAATCTTTTTAAAAGAATTTCTCCCATAATGTTATTCATATTTCTGATAAAGAATAAAAATATGAAGAGGAATAATCTGATAAGGATCATAATCATCTAGCTCAAGTGATAGTCACATAATCTCATTTTTTTGATCTGTAATAATACATCGATGAAACAAATTATGAAATAACAATACATGTGAAAGGGTCTCGGTACATTGAATAGGTGTTGAATAGATTGTATATGTTTTCAGCGTTTATTCCAAAAGTTGAATCTTGGATATAGATAAATTAAACAGCAAATAATTATAGAAAATATTCAGTTAATGTTTTTATGGAACTATATCTTATTCTTGAAGAATATTTCAATATTTTTAAGGAAATAGATGTTGAGCATAGTAAATAATGAAATAAGGTTCTAATGTGATCATATAACATTGATGAAAGCCTAAAAATTCATCTAGAAAATTAGTATGAAATGGTATATCGACTAGATTAACTCAAATATCTCAATCAAATTCTAATTGAAGATTTGAATGAAATTATTGAAGACATTCTAACACCTAGAACCTCAAAAAGAGTACCAAAAAAAGATCTTGAGATTTTAATGGAAAATTTGGAAAATGCGAGTAATGAGATCGTTTCACATTTAAAATTTAGTTGATATCATTGAGAAATCCTATAGACTATTTTCGGATTATTTCAGTAACCTAAAATCAAGGATTAAATCTTAGGAAGTAAATCATAATTATCAAGAAGAAATCAATCAGCTTCTAAAACAAAGGATTTATAAGAATTAGATGGATACTGCTAAAAAATATACAAAGTTAAAGGTTTAGAATGAACCTATTGATAAAATCATTGAGGATAAAAAGGAGTCCAAAAATATAAATCTTATGATGATTAATTTTATGAAAAAACATATGGAAAAATTATGTGTTTTGAACACTTTTTCTGATGAAATTTTGTTTCAAGTAACAATTATTATTTTGAATGTTGCTTCCCGATCATTTTGTAGGAAATAAATACATTCCATTATTCTTTTAGAAAATCACAAATGGGGAGAATGGTTGTGAAATGTAATTTTTTATGAATGCGTTTTTAAGGGGGGATAAATATTAAGTTAAAGTAAATAGATAACGACCCCTTTTATGTTGTTTTTAAACCAAGGGTGG
Source organism: Viscum album (assembly GCA_963277665.1). Taxonomy (NCBI): domain Eukaryota; kingdom Viridiplantae; phylum Streptophyta; class Magnoliopsida; order Santalales; family Viscaceae; genus Viscum; species Viscum album. The sequence continues at coordinate 553,999,765 of OY728123.1, forward strand.
AATTTTTCATATTCAATATTATATTATAAGAGTAATGATACTTTGGGAGAGATAAGTTTTTATTTTATATTTTGCTTGTTTTTTTGTATTTTACTTTCCAAAAAGGGGATATTGTTGAGTCAAATTGTGTTTCAACTTTCAAATGAATCATTTTTTTTGGAAATCACAAACAACTTATATCGTAATCATAAATATTTTTTTTCAGGTTTGTTGTTTCAGAATATTTAGTACTCATATTGTATTTATTATATATTTAATTTTTATCATAATTATATATTTTGTTCACTAACAGTGTTTTATATGATGTTTTTCAATCGTTACCAGATTTTTTTTTCATCGTAATTAGGGATCATAACCAGATGATGTATTACAGAGTAATCAGGAATTGTAAATACATTATGTATTACATCGTAATCCGGAATTGTAAACAGGTCATGTATCGTAACTAGATCATGTACCGTAACTAGGACATTGTAACCATGTGCATCATGGCCTTGATAAGAACCACATCATTATTATGCATCATAACCAAGTTTATGTATTTTATCGTAGTCATAAATCATTACCATGTTATGATTTGTATTCTTACTTAGGCATTATATTCATGTATCATAACCAGATTAAATATAATGCATTGTAACCATGTTAAAAATCATAACCATGTTTAGAACAGTATCCATGTAATAAATTGTAATCTCGATATGTGTTGTTATAATGATAATCCTAGTAAACTAGTAATATATTGTACATTTAAAATTAATTACATTCTTATCATAACTCATATACTAATTTCATGATACTAATACTCGTTTTTTCAAATCTTTGAACTTGAAACTTTCTATCCCAATAAATATTTAATTTATTTGGTTGTTTACCAATCAAATCATTATCATGTATTCCATTTGTTTTGATCATTATAATCCCATGTGTCCATGTCACTCTGATTTTTTAAAGAAACATGCCTATTAAAGGAAATATTATTGTTGCGATGAGATTCCAATAAATTGGAGGTAATTTGAAATTGAATATATATGTTTTTCTATTATCATGTTCTAGAAAGAGATATTGGGACTTATCGCTTGCTTCATGTAAAAGAGGTGTAGATACAACAACTAAAAATCTTGTTCCATGCTCTTGTATTTATAAGTCATTTGTTTCTTCTTTGTGTGAATGATATCTGTCATAACAATTGAGGTATTTTGGGGATATAAATACAAGTATTCGACTGTCGTAGTAAGTTATTTCAATATCTCAAAAGAGAGAGGTTACAATTACCTTATTAATCGAGTGATTTTGGGGATAAGGAGACACTCATGCCGATCATCATATTGAGTGCATAAAAAGGTGGTGGTAAGACAACCCTTTTATTCTAGGTGAAATGATACCCTACACTTTGTGATAAAATAATTTTAATACTTTTAAATTTCCCTTTCTATTTGTATAAAAAAGTTAATTTTATTTTTTCCTCTTTATTTTCACATTCATTTCAGTTGTAATTGTTTCAATTACGATTCATTAGAAACACATTGTCTTAATAGTTTATATAAAATATATTGTAGATTGGTTTACATTTTTATTACATTTCTCATTGTATTCAATTGAAATACAAATGTTTTACATTACTTAGATTATTACATAGTTTCATTTCCATAGAATCCAAGACCTGTATGGTCAATTGTATTGATTGAAAATTGTATTACTTTAAGGTTGTTTATACTAAGTACTTTATTAAGTTTTTCAATATAATGGGTTTTTAAACATTCAATCCCCCCTCCGGTATTGTTCCATCTAATATAAATACTTATATACATTACGATTCAATAATATCACATGTTGTGAAATCATTATTTTAATTCTTTTATGTATCTATTGTTAACACCATATCATCCCTCGCTTCCCTACGAAGACATACTACATTGATAATTTATTCATTATCATGGTAGAAAATAAAAATATATCAAAGTATAGTGGGATTGGGATACTTTTTCCCTTCAATATATTTTCGTAAGGCAATGAAAAAAATCAATCATGTTCTTTGGAATATCTATGTAGTCCATATCATGGGTCAATAACCATGTTATTTTTTATTCATACTATAAAATATAATTCTCTACATTATATATTATTCTCAATAACTATCATTCTATATATACTCATTGCTCATGAATAAAATAAATTTCCATTAAGAGTACATTGATATACACAAATTCCATGTTTTCTATTTTTTAAATCTTATTATATTAATTATGTTATCATAATTAGTCCATATCTCATGAGAGGTAGTAATGTACCAAAAATAATTTCACTCATTCACCACTTCCAAGAGAGTGATATATCATCTTTATGGAATATATCCATTGATTAGATAAAAATGGATTTCTAGTCCGATTGAATGAAAAAATATGTTAATTCCAGAAGCTGTTTAAAATTATCCCACAATAGGATGTATTGATAAGATTCTCAATACATGATCTGTTATTACTCAAAAAATTATTCACATACACTAATATGGTTATAATTTGATCAACCCCTGCAACACTCCACCTCTAACTTCATTATATTTCCACGGATGTCAATCCATTCATTGAAAGCTTTCATTAATATAATTATTCTTTTTTCCATTAGGCACTATTTATAAATAATTTCATAAAATATAGTATATTATAACAAAATGAACCATAATTTATAATCCCAGATATATTGAACCAATTGAAATGAATTGAAAATATTATTAATAGATACACCCAAAATAATAATCACATTTTATTTGGGGATATCATTATTTTGAAATAATGTCCCATGGGAGTATCAATATATATCTATATAAAGACTCATTATTGTTCAATGTGTGATGATTGGGACAATACCGATGAACCATTTACTATTTTATTACCCTAGGTACATAAGTTCTAGAACCACATAAAAATATAGTATTGAAGAAATTAATATTTTTCTTGGGGACACAACATAAAATATTCATTTCCAAAACTTTAAGATGTTTTTTTACATTTATACCCAAAATTAATCTATACAGTAATGTTAACTAATATATCTTTTCAGAATTATATTTCAAAAATAATCTTCAAAAACACACCAGGTACCTATTGAATTGTACTTTTTCCCAATATAATGGACCTTGTGGCGTCTTTATTAAATTGGAATAACATATAAGGAATCACATATCAAATGAATAAATAGTTATTAGTTATCATATACTAGTGATGTACATGAAATTTAAAACAATGTCTAAATTATTAAACCGAAAATATTTTATTTGAGAACTTTAGTATTACTTTTATCATATCCCCTCATATCACTCATAAAACACATCTTCGTATCAAGGGGAAATAAAACATAATAAATGGTTATGCTATGATGCTCAGTAAGGGTAATACCATATTGAAAGATATGTATAAACAAGGAATAATTAAGATGGAAAGGGAAATAACTGAACCACATGATATTAATCCAATAACATTATCGTAATATTGAAGGACTAAATTATAGTCAAATTATTCTCTATAAATAATCACATAAGCATGAGACTTAATCGTGGATTTTATACATAAAAAAATAATCGCCTGATATATATATAACTGAATTCAAAATGATATAATACGTAATGATAAAAACCTAAAGCATTACATCAAGGTCTATTCCCAAGGAATATAATTACATCATGTATTTCTTCTAGTAGATCTATATAAATGGGCATGAACATAACCAAAACCCAATCATGTTTCTCTCATGATAAGTGATGATGCATTGAGGTAATATAACTAGCACCACCAGCCACTAAATAAGTCCAATAAATTCACATATGAATGGGGTAAATGATAATGCACATAAATATTCATATTTAATTTACAATAAAATATGTTAATAATTTCCTCAATCGATAAACATAATCATAATTCATGGAGAGTATAGTGAATGGTATCAACATAGTATATCTCTAGTAAAACTGCTCAAAAACATCTAGAGAAATAATATGGATGTAATAATTGTATTAAATACACATTAAATAATAAGTAAGATAAATTTATGTCTTGTTATATGGAATATTATTTTTAAAGGTCACATGAAAAATTCATTGAGGAAAATGACCTTTCTTATATAATTATTTTTTTATATATAAACGATATAATTTTAAAATATTTTCTAAATCCTTTTATTTGAAAATATTTTAATAAAAGAAATGAGTTTCTTGGACAATGTGTAGAATATATTATTAAATTATCCTAAAAAACATGAAAATTAATCTACAATGATATAAATTTCAGGTCATTTTGTAATTCTATAAATGTAATATATGTTAAAAAACATTCCTATTTCACTGTAACAATAACAGAAACACCCTGTTTTAAAAAATAAAAATAGGAATCCATTCAAGATATTTTTTAAAAATTCAATCATTTTTAACATTAGTTTCAATGAATAATTTCGGTAATGTTAAGAAAATATTGAAATCATTTACAGATAACCTAGTTTTTGAGGTAAAAATATATTTATTCAAAGATAAAAATAAAGACATATTTTATAAAATAATTGTTCATTGTACCTTTTATTTCTAATGGAAGGGTAAATTGTTATATTACTTTAAAAATATCATCAATAACTATATTATTATTATTATTTTTACATTATGATAGAAATATCAAATAATTTAACCAAGGGATACTAATACATAAAAAATCCTTATTAATGATTATTTATGAAATAATCCATCACTATATAGGAAACATTTTTATTATAAGATTAATGAAAAAAATAAAATAAAATAAAACATTAAACACCATTAAAATAAATTAATTCATTATATATCCTAAAAAAGGTAGTATATAATCCACAACGAAAACAAATAAGTGCAGAAAATGGAATATGTCCCACATAAGTAGATGACAGGAAACAAACCCTATGTTTAAGTATGATTTCATTCATACATGTTCATAATACCTATATAATGGTTATATAAATTTAATAAATTTTTTAATTAATCATGATAATAATTATATAATCATATATGATTCTATTATAAAATTTTCCCAATATTTGTTATTCATATTTCATTACTATCATTATTCATTGTGTAAATTACCTATTTCACCATGCATGTTTTATAATGGATGTTCTGGTCATTGTGTTTTGGATATTGTTCCATAATTTAATGTAATATATTAATGATATTAATATCATATTAAATCTTTAGATTTATTTTTGTGACCACTTGTTAATGTTTGACATGTTAAATGAATCGCATCGCTTCATGAAGATGGTTATTCATAAGTATGCATTAGTAAGGACATAATTGGAATAAAAAGTAAAATGTTATTGAATTCAGTGATATAATAATATTTAATAATCAGTAAATTCACATATAAAACAAATATATTCATTAATATCATCAATATTGTATTATATGTAATTTTTATTTGGAAATGAATCACATCACTTCCTGAGGTGGTTATCAAACATGCACAAGAGAATTGTAGTCATATTTGAAATGAAATTGAAAATAAAAATTTATCAGTGATACTAAATTTATAATATTATAATAAAATCTTATATATCATATAATTTTGGTATATCCATAATTATATATGAAGACTTTAATTATGGTTTTAGAGAATGAAATACATCGGTTCACATGGAGGTAGTCTGACATAGACACGATCGATGATATTGAGTCCCATTTGATGGATGTGGTGATGGAAAAAATTATTCAATTAAATTAATGATATATCATTATATAATTGATATTTTAGTTATTATATTTAAAATTTTAATGTATAATTAATGGTGTATGAATAAGAACCAAAATTGAAGAGCTTGGCTATGTTAATTTACTTCTCTACATGAAACCTCCTTTGGATTTATACCCAATGACCATTGGGATGCGCTTTTGGAAGGGACAAAAACACTAGAATGTGTATAAAGATTATTTGAGATAGTTTTTCATGTCTAGGTTTTTCCAAAGGGATTTAATGGGTTGAATGCTTGAGGGGTGGAATGACCAATTTTTTTGTGGGGAAAGGGTGCCTTCATTGTAATTACTATGAATTTTCTCAAAATAATCTAAAATAATGAAGAAAATAACAAAAAAATAACTCCCTAAATGTCTCTAGAGTCAAAATATTTAATTTTAATATGTATATGTGGCCCCATGATAAGAAATATACTTGTTTTAGTTCATTTTTAACCCTTATATGCTTCTTTTAACCACAAATAAACTAATTTTCACTTTAATCATGGTAATTAATTTTTTCATATTTTCAATATTCAATTATTAAAAAATAATAATTTTACCTTATTTTATAATATGTATTTTTTCAAAAAAAAAATCTATAATCCACTTTCCAAATTCATTCCACATAAGAGAAAAATATTAATTGAAAATAAATATCACTGAATATATGAGAATGAGGTTTTTCAAAAAGAAAATCCTATATTGTTTATAGGGTGTTTATACAATGAATCAATATATAAAATATTCCAAGTACCCAAAAGGTATTAATTTATATATATATATATATGATTGAATTAATTTTATATCGAAACCATTTTATAATATAATTTATCTATCTAATTAGTTGAAACTAATAGGAGGTTTTCAAATAAATTCATGACGTTTTACTATTTATTCTAAATGAAACTCCTTTGGAAAAAAATTCACTAGAAGATAATCATTACATGTCTATATTAAAAATTATATATATTTTCTAATTTAAATAATAAAAAATATTTACAAATTAGTTATCTATTAGTTTCTTAAAACAAATCTACCTTGTACAAAAAATATCATTTAGAAAAACAAATCTTCTTCCTTATAATGATTATAAATTTTTCTCTACAAAATAGATTTCCATTTTATTTATTTATTAAATTTTTAAAAACATATAATTTTGATGATTTTGGTATTAAAATTTATACATTCTAATTTAACATCTTGGTGACAATGGTAATGCTTAAAAAATAATATTTTAGTAGAGTATCATTTTTTCCTCATACATAGTGCTACATGCATTCTAAGCTATATGTGTGTATAAATTTATTTAAAAATAAATATATCATAATGAATTAGAATATTATATTCAATTAGATTCTTCAGTTCTTCATTTTATAAATTCTATTATTAAAGGTACAGTGATCATCTAATCATGACTTATATATTTATTATTTTATTCTAGTTACACCCACTCATTAGTATATAGTAAATTTTCATTGGGTTTTAAAACTCCTAAAAAATAGTTGGATATTGTTTTATTAATTATAAATGTTATATGAATAGTGATTTATCAAATTTCTATTACTCTACATTAGTATTATTTTTGAAAATATATATCTTGTATATATTGTTATTCTCTCCATTGATGAATTTGATTTTATTTTTGGAATAGGCTTGATATCTCTACATAGATCCAACATCAGTTGCTAAGGAATGTAGGTCGCATATGATATTATGTATAAACATATGTTGATTTGTCAATTTTAGTGTAATTGTGATATTCCTTTAGGAATTACTTCCACTATATAGGTATTTCTATTATATGTGAGGGATATATATCTCAAATTATTTAGGAAGAAATAAAATTAATGATTTTTGTTTTTTTGGAAGATGTCATTGTATTTATGGATGTCCTTCATAGTCGTATGAAAAATATTTAAGTTGAGTAATAAATATACCTCATACAAGATGATACACCCATATATTTTAGTCCTTATAGATCAACATCAATTTAGTTTATGGATATAAACAAGATACCCTATAAGAATCTTAGTAAGGGATTCATGCATGCTAATGATTCAACATGGGGTATACCATTTCATTTTGTAATTACAAAAATCTGGGTCCATGTATCATGACATTGATTATTGAGAACATAAACATGGTATGGTCTAGAGTAATTATACTCTTCCCTATATTGATGATCTGTTTTTCAAAATTCCTGGTGGTCCATACTTTTAAATGATTATTATTAATTATTGATATCCACAATTATGGGTAAAAAGGTATGACATACAATGAAACATTATTTATGACATGTGTAAACCTTGCATTTATATGTATTTCATTGTGAAATGTATATACCCCATATAACATAATATATTTACAGAATAGCTTCATTATATGTTACCTTGATCTATTTGTGTAATATTTTATTGATAATATTCTTATATATTACAAGTAGAATGATGAGCATGAAGGTCAATTGAATTTTTTATTATGAATGAGAAAGGAGATGTAATATGTTAAAATTGATGAATATAAATTATGGAATAATAATGAATTATTAATATGATATATAATTATAGTAAATATAATATTTATGGTATTTTCAAATATTAATGTCCTTGAGAGATGATGCATGTCAATCACTATGTTTGATATCAAGTGTTTTCATGGATTGGCATGATATTATCGATGCTTTAAGATGAATTTATCAGGGAAATCCAATACCTAAAATATATTTACTTATTAAAGGTAAAATATCATTTCACTATTGAATGTGAAGATAATTTCACAAAACTATAGTGAATGTTTGGTAGTGAACTTATAGTCACACTATCATATAGTAGACAAGGATTTCTGATCTATAGTGAATCATTAAAGAACATATTGGATGTGTTCTTTGGTAAAATTACATGATTGTAGAATATTAATCACACCAATATGTACACCATGAGAAATAATACACGAATCGGGATTTGGATTTGGAAGTGGTAATTTATAATTGAAAATTATGTGTCATTTTATATATTGTGAATAATGATATATATATATATACTAATTGTGAAATACTAAAAATTATATTAATACAAATTTTTTTGATTATATGATAAGGTATATTGTTATAAATTATTAAATATTATTAATATATTATTAATATACTGATATTAACAAAAATACTCTATTCAGTATCCTAAAAGATACGCTATACCGAGCAAAAATGAGAAACAAATTATTCTTATTTTAATGTGATGAATATAATATAGATGTTAAATTTTTAGTAATGAATAATAAAACCTATTTTAATGAATATATTAGGGTCTAAAAAATTGATAATATATTAATTAATGGATTTTAAATAATAATTCAATTTTTAATGTAGTCGTTATATTCGTAAAAATCATGTTATCATAGAAAACTATTATATGATTTTTATTATAGAATATTATAATTTTTTGGAAAAATAATATTTATTTTAAAAAATTAATATTATTTTTAATGAATCATTTCAAAATTTCATAGGATTGATTTATGAGATTGTTATGAAAAATGTGAATTCCCAATGAATATTGGAATTTTTTTTAAAACATCATTTTATTATTAAATAATTACATAAAAATTTAAATTATGGATTATTTATAAAATTTAAATATTTAAATTAGGTTGAAAAAAATAAAATTATTGATTTTGAATATGATTTTATAAATTAATTTTGTAAAAAAAAGTTTACTTTTAAAATTGACATGTTTCTTTAAAAACCGGTATTTGACGAGTTTTTTTAGTTTGATTTTAAAATATAATGTATGATTTATACGTCTTTTATTATTGTAAATTGATTCAATATTTGGATTTATAATTACTATAATTTTTAAAGAGTTTAAGTATTTTTATAGTAATAATTAATAAAAACCATAGTAATGTTGGATACACATGTAAGGTTAAATCAGTTAATTAAGTGTTAAAAATAAAAGATAAAGACTACAAAATCCATCTAAAATCTTCGGAAATTATAAGGGATTATTATATATCATACATACTCATCCATTATTTGGCTATATTTCCTATTTTTCATATTTTGGATTGATTATGATGTTTATAATATTTTTTGTAAAGATAAGTAAAACATTACATACATTGGTTTTTAATAAATATAATATTATTAAAATAGGGGTAACCAATGATATTCTCGGTTATAAATATTAATATAATGACCCAAACTATTATCAATGGAAATTCCCTTCTTATATATTTTTCATAGGTTATAAAAACATATAGAACACATTAAAATCCATTAAAATAATGAATGAATGAAATAATAAGTGTTTCTAGAAGTTAAGGAACCTATACCTGTAAGATAGTGACCCGAACGTTGGAATCGTAATGTGACCGTTATGAATTGTAAATCGTACAATTGCATAGTAACCTCTCCAATGTAATTATAATAAAAATTATCTATTTTATAAATGAAGATATGATATAATTATATAATATATATATATAATAAATAAGTTAACAGAAAATATATTTTCTTAACCTCGGAAATTTAATTATAAGTTATAAATATTTAATTACAATTTTATGAATAATATATTTATTTAAAAAAAATTACTTTAATAAAAAAAAAATTACGCTATTTTATTGATTGATTATTATTATAAGATGACTTTAAAATACGTAAATAAATTTCTCAAAGTGTCAGAAAAGAAGTTCTAATATTAAATTTTGTATTTTCTAACTAAATAATGATTTTAACTAAAATTAAATTTTTAATAGTTAGAGAACATGTTTCATAAAATGATGTCAGTTTTTTAATTCTATATGTCAACAAACTATTATGGGGGTTTTTTAGGATTTTTCTAAAATACAATAATTTCTTTTGAATACTGAAATATGGAAATTCACATTATTTGTAAATAACGGAATTTTTTAAGTCATGATTGAGTCATAGATGATGTAAATGAAAATTTGATCATATTAGAATTCACAAATTATAGTATTTAGTGTCGTTAATAGATAATATTGGTTGTCTTTAGAAAAATAATAAAATATTGAATAACCTAATGAGAAAACATTCCCTCCAATACTATAAATAGCACCCCTCGCCACCTCTTATCCAAAATCCTCTCATTCCTTGATCAATGAAAATATTCGACCCAATAATTTTACAAAACCTTTGTTTCATTTCTAGGATATTTTTTTAACAAAATACCAATACCAATCCCCTAAGGAGGTTCTAAATAAAAAAGAAACAAGAGGTAAAACCCTCTTCCATTTTCATTAAATTTCTTTTTCACGTTCATTTACTTTATTATTTTATCCTCACATCCCCATGTCCAAGTGGAATGAAAAATATCATATCATGAATATGATATATTTTTATTATTTTTATGTAATAATTATTCATCAAAACTCATCTGCTCTCAATTTTATTTTAAGAATATAAGCATCGTTCGTGATGTGCTGATCTACCATTTTCATGGACAAAATACTTTTATCTTTCAATTTAACCTATAAAATACGAAATGAACCCATTTTTATGGATAGAACAGGTTATAATAGAGATTATATATCTTATTTAATGTATGACAATCATTTCTCACATGTAATATTAACGTATAACACAAAATGAGTTTGTTGTGATAAAAAAATGTTTATTCAATCTTGGCGGTGATCATTAATGATTTATCTAATAAATAATATAAACATACATAAAAAAATTCATTTTAATATTATATATTTTTATTAATAAAAATTAACTCCAGTTAAAGAAAACTATCCTCATTCAACATGACTTTACGTACACATATATATGTAAACTGATCCGGAAAACCAAGGAGAATAATGCTTCTGAGCAATGAAATTGAATTTCATAACCCATCGAAAGGTGTACAGAAGAACAAAATATATATTACCCGAAAATTTATTTATAAATTATCCAGAATTCATAATTTATTAATCTAATTTGATTATTCAGTACATTTAGATCATGTGGAGAATCATTCTGGACATAAGGTAAGGGATTCATCCCGAACCAGTATTATTCTTCCCGGTTACTCTTCCTATCATTTTACCCAAATAAAAATATCCATTATTTTTTTAAATCATTAATATTCATTTAATATGTTCATAAATAATTTTTCAAGATCCATTCAACCTTATTTTCTAGTATATGCATGTTTCTAAATGTTTCCCTACATAATTCTACTCAATATGCAAGCCCGATTTATGGGAACATCCCAAACTCTTAACCATATTCAGGTGTGCTAAAAAATCTATTTTAAGACACCATTAATATTATAATATCACAAATTTTATCATGAAAAATTACCTTGGTTATATTTTGGCATTATACAAAAAATTATACCTTTTCCATTTTTTATAAAATCTTGAATGTTTTCCCTTAAACTGTACAAAAATATTTTATTTGTAGTATTTCTGAAACATACTATTCACTTCAGTTAGAGATCACTAATAATGATATGTGAAAAAAATATTTATGAAGGTACTTCTATGATTTAATTCCTTTCTTTCATTAACATGAGTATGATACACACATTATTATGCTTTTGACGTGATTATGACACCCAATTTGTTCCATTGGAAAACCTTATGTTTGTTTTTGATTACACATGTATGATTCATTATGTTGTAATTATATTCATGAATTTTTTTTGATCGGTGTGCCCAGATATTTCTCAAAATAATTGGGTATTTTTTAGTCTCATGAGGTGTTATATGCAATAGCTTAGGTCATATCCTTAACTCGTGCTTCTATTCATGCAATGATATCTCCTACTCGAGCTCCTCTATATGAGACGAGCTATGACCCGTGCTAATGAACAAATTTATGTTTCTACAACATTACTATTAATCCATGATTATATGATTCAATTTTATGATTCATTATGTTTAATGATTTTTGATGACTTTTAATATTATTATATTATGCCTTCTAACCCATGTGCAAAGAATTATTTTAATGTCTATTCACATACATGTATTTTTAATTCATCCCATTATTCATGTCATATTCATGTTATCCTATGAATATTTAATGGATTAAAGGAAGTTAAGAGCTCATAATAGATGATAAATAAAGAAATTTTCTATTTTATCCCATGTTTTTATTTTTATGTACATAGTCTTTCAAGACACGAGACATTACAATCCATGTCTTGTAACATTACGTTTAATTATGATTAAAATAATTTAATGATACTTGTAAAAGTCTAGAGTCACTATAGTTGGTACCTGCTGATAATAGTATTAATTTTTTCAGATAAGAATATATGACATTAGTATGAAACCCTGTGAAAAGACTAATTCTATGAAAACATACCCAAATTTTTTTATGTATAGATATAGTTGTATATAATGTAAATATATCCCTATATAAATTCTATAAGTGGGAGTGGTTCTGTAACTGATGTTTCTAAGAGATAAAACTCCAACATACTACTTCGGGACAAACTCATGGTTACTTTGTTCATAGAAATGGTCTTTATTATGAACTTATATTGACAATCCAATGAAATATAATTTGGTAATGTCATAAGCTCATTAAAAACCATTATTAATGGTTCAATGTAATTTACCATAATATTATATGTTAGGAAACATATCATTGATAAGCTATATTTAATCCAAGGGAATCAGATGCCTAGATAAAATTTTCATTTTAGAATTTATCATTTTATGTTTAATAATTACCTTTTATTATTATTAGCTATATATCCAAGCCAAAAAAATTCACATTCCTTCACTTATCCAATGGAGAAAAATAACAGAAAATATAATGACAATTATAGTGATTGGGAATGTAATTATTTCCCTAATGAAATATCAAATATGATTGGAACGTGGGAGGGAAAATATATGAAATTAGATTATCAATATGATCATGTTATGAATAATAACTTGAATCACATGGAATGACATCCATCAATAAGGAATGAGTGCTTTTCCATTGAATACTTCATGTGGAAATGGCCTCTAATGTATAGTGGATCATCGGATCTCCTCCTCACAGAAAAATGGATTAAATCTGAGGAAAATATATTCTCTATCCTTTAGTTCTCATAAAAAGTGAACGTTATGATGACAGTATATAGTTTTGAAAGAGAATTTTATCAATGATGGACATTGATAAAAAAATATGAAGTCTGACGAGGAAATTGATTCCACAGATTGGGAGGAATTCAAGAAAAAAATCAATAATTATTTTCCCTAAACCCTCCATTTCAATATGGAAAATGAGTTCATCAAACCTATGAAGATGTATGATGAATCAATTGGGTAATATGAAATAGAATTAACTAGGCATGCAATATAAACCTAATGAATTATCCTGAACACAAAAATAAGGGAAGATATTTTTGTTAGATGACTAATGAAGAGCCTACTAAAATAATTAGCAATTAAATACATTAACTTTTATGAGGATATTTTCTATTGTTCCTTCATGGTTAAAATAAAGATTATAGAATTTCAATGGTATCGTGGCCTCGGTGACAGGAATTGGAAAATGGAGTCTATTTTGGATGAGTCATCAAATAAATCCAATTATATAAAAAACAGAGATACCCCATGTTTCAATATTTGGGGATGAATAATCCTGGGAACTTTGTAATAGGAAGCAACAAATGCTTCAAATTTTTAAGGATAAGGCATCTAGATAAAAACTACCAAAAGGATAAGAAGCATCCAACTAATTTGGAAGTATAAAGGAAGGTTTATATCAATGTCTCTGCAAGTAGTAAAATTTTTAAAATAACAAGAATATGGGAAATTTTCAATCCAATTAACTATGTCAGGGATTGTTAGAGGCAATAAAAAATAACCTACAAATTAAAAAGTAAGTGATTATTCAATAACTACAGCTGACATGGAGATAGAAAATGATGGGTTGACATGTAAACTTGTTATTAATTCATGAATACTGAACAACTATTTGATTCCAGTTCTACAAATTCATTCATGTCATGCATATTTAGTAAAACTATTCAAACACCGCCTCAATATTTAGTTGTTGAGTTATCTATAATAACATTTAATGGGGAAATTATTATGTCCAAAATACATAACTACTCCCCTGTAAATGTTTTTGGGCTGAACCTCCAAGAAAATCATATAATACTCCATTTAGTATAGATTGATTGTAATTTTTCAATGGATTGGATATATTAATATAAATAAAACAAAAACTCTTTGGAATGGGATATCACTCTTTAGATCCGGAAGCATCCTCCTATTCATTATAGCTATTTGGTGGAAGATAAATCTCATTTACATTCATTGCCTCATGTGTGTACATTACTGCCTTATAAGAAATCATATCTCGATCCAAGGATTGAGAGAAGGAAATGATCAGGCTTGATGATGTTCCCATTGTGAGGTATTACACTGATGTTTTCCCTAAAGATCATCTTGGTCTTCACCCTAACCAAGATCATGAGTTCATAATTGTGTTTTTTCTTAAATCTATACCTAAATCAAAGAAACATTTTAGAATGGAATCTTTTGATCTTGAAGAGTTGAATGTGTAGTTAAATGAAAATATGAAGGGGTTTTTACTCCCAAAGGCTTCACCAGGGGGGTTTCAACTCCTATTTGATAAGAATAATATTTGATTAATTTTATTATTCATTTATTATTGTTAGTCCAAAAATCACGAGAAATAAATAGTTTTCCAACCATAGATAGATGAAATGTTCAATCCTCTATGTGGGGTAAATTATTTTATTAGGTGCACCATTAGTCGAGATATCACCAATTAAAGGAGAGGAAGAAAAATATCACCGTGACATTCTTTTGAACAATGTATGGAAACTATGACATCATGATGACACACATAGGACTCACTAATTCTCCATAAATTTTCATTGATTTAATGAATATAGTCTTTAGATATCACATCGACAAATTTGCGATGTATTTATTGATGATATTATAATATACACCAATATCATGTACGAACACTAAAAGAATTTGAATTCTTCATGAAGATATTACAAAGGGTGAAACATAATGCAATGTACTGTAAATGTTAGTTATGTTTAGAGGAAGTATCTTTCATGGGAAATTTAACCACCAAAAAATGAATATCTATTGAACCTTCTAAGAATAATGAAATTTAAGAGTGTCCCTTGCCAACATCTATAATAGATATCAAAAACATTGTTGGTCTAGCTGTGTATTATCGACAATTTTTTGAGAACACCATAAGATTTTGAAACCCAATAACCATGATGACAAGGAAGGGAGTAGTGTTTTTTTGGACTCAAGAATTTATGGAAATCATTTTGGTTCTAAAAAAGAGTCTTAGTGTTGTTCCAGTATTCACATTGTCGAAAAGTGGGGAACACATTGGGTGTATAGTAATGATTAAATGAAATTAATAGGATATATACTGATGAAAAATTATAAATTTTTGGCATACACCTCTAGGAAATTTAAAATTCACGATCCAAACTATCCTACACATGATCTAGAGTTAGAAGTTGTGATCCCTGCATTGATAATCTTGTGACAATATATCTATGGGGATATGTCGGAGATATATAATAATCACAAGAGTCAAAAATATATGTTCACACACATAGAGCTTAATATGTGCCATCTTTAATAGTTAGAGATCATAAACGATTATGACTTCTTAATCCACTACCATCCTGGTAAGGAAAATATGTTTGAATATTCTCTATGTAGAAATGATTCTAAATTGTTTTCAATGATGAGAATTGATAAGGATCCAACATTTTTAGACCTACAATGGATATACATGGGAATAATTAAGGGGGAAACATGATAAATTCATTCATAAATTATTTCTCAACTGTCACATGTGGAGAAAATAATATATTCACAATGAAATGATATAGAAATTCAGAAAAGGGTTGAAGATATTCGAAATGGGACATACTCTATGATCAAGGATGGTGGGGATGGAGTCATATTATTTGGGTCAAAAATATGTGTACCATACAATCCAACGATAAAGAAAGTGCTTATGAATTACACAAATAACTTAACATTCACTATTCACTGAAGGAGCAGAAAGATGTATGAAGTTATATAAGAGATATTTTGTTGGGACTATATGAAAAGGGGTTCCTTAAATATACATCATAATACTTGGTATTTCAACAAGTTATGTATGAAAAGAAAAAAATCTAAACAGATGATTCAAACATCACCCATACCAATATGGAAATGGGGAAACATCACTAAGGAGTTTTTTTCTAGACTTCCAAATACATCTGTAAGAAATAATGATCTATGGGTTATTGTTGATAATCTTAAAAATATAGATATAATTACCCAAAATTAAGAGGAAATATTAATAGATTAACATGCATGGATATATATATCAATGATGGGGTAGGGCTGCATGGAGTACCACAATCAATTCTATCCCATTGAGATTAATGATTCACCTCCATGTTATGGAGAAGTCCCCATCATGATCTAAGCATTGAGATGAACATATATACATCTTATTATTCTCAATATGATGGTCAATCTGAGAAAACTAATTAGATAGTAGATGAAATGTTGAGATAATTTTTTATGTACCATAATGGAGGATGGGACCAACAATTACCAGTGGTCAAATTCCCCTAAAACAATAGTTTCCATTCAAGCATTCAAAAAGAAAATATATGAAACCCTTTATAGGAAAAGGTAATGATTTCCCGAATTTTTTATGAGTTTCATTAACCTAAGATTCAAGGACCTAAAATGGCCGATGAAATGGCGGAGAATGTGAATATCATTCAATAACACATAAATATAGCCTAATGTTGAAAAAATAGTTATACCAAAAATCGTTGATTGGACCTTGGGATTATGGTCATATAAAAGTTATTCCTTAGCTTATCATTCTAGATGAGGATAATTATATTCAAGAAGATTTTGATTCTTTTTATTAGGTTCATTGGACCCTCAATGATCATTGATAATGATGGAGTTTAAGTCTATCGACTATCCCTCCTGCCAAACAAGTCTCAAGTACATGATTTATTCCACGTAACCCACATGGGGAAGTATATAAAAGATCCTTCATATATACTGACTTCATAGGTGGTATAGTTAGAGAATGATATTTCTTCTAAGGAGCTTCCAACAAAGATATTTTATCATATAGATAAAGTTATGCACAATAAGACAACTCACATAGTCCCTGTACAATGGTGGAACCACAAGTATAAAGTGGAAACATGGGAACTGGAGTACATAGTAAAGGAAATCTACCTACAACTATTTTCAGCATTGTATGTGAAAAATAAATTTCAAGGGTGAACATTTATAATGTAGGAGGAATGTAATGAGCCCATGTTTTTCCAATTTAAATTACATTTTTATATTTATTTCATAAGGTTTAAACATATTGATAAAATCATAAAATATTTATAAATGATTAATGCATGAAAAGAAGATGCCTTTCCAGAAGATAACGAACCTCTAACGATGAAATAGTAATGTAACCTTTGGAATAGTAATTTGACCCTTATGAATATTAAATTAGAAAATTTAATAGTTAACTTGTCACACCCGGATTGAATGCTACATCATGTTTCAATTTTTTGTTTTTTTATCTTATAATTTTACCATCTTTTAATTATTATTATTATTATTATATATATATATAATGTAAGCCTAGCCTGAATGGGTTTCTGCACTCTTGCGCTGATAAGTGAGCCATTTGGCCTTGACAGCGTTCAACGTGCCACTATCTATGTCATGTGGCCTCACCTAGGTCGCCATATGACATTGATCGGTTACTCACACTCCTTCCTGTTGTTTATAAAATTAAATGAAATTAATTAATAACTAAAAAAATAAAATCGGTTTTAAAAGAAAAATAAAATATTAATATTAATATTTTACTGATAATGGTAATATTATTATTTGAGGTTATTAATAATTATTATTGTGTATTATTATTAATTATATTAGTGATGATAATTATGTTAGTTTATTTATTATTAGTAATCTTTTTTTAGTTATTATTATTATTATTACAATTTTAATTATTTATTTACGTATTTATTTTATCATACTTTTATTTTAGTTGTTTTTCTTTTCTCCTTAGGGTTTACTGACCTTCCCCCTTACCCCTATTACTGTCACGACCTAGCCCCCACTCCCCTTACTTTTATCGTGCATAAAATTTCCCCTTCCCTCAATCCCATCGCGATGCCTGCTACTTTATCCCAGCCCCATAGCATCGTGCCCCATCATTTTCCCAGACACACCACCAGGTTCGCCGCTCCATGCTCTCCCCTGCCAGCCGCTCGCCCACTCTGCCGATGGTCTGCGCGCACTACCCCAACGTTTGTCCAACAAGACCTCAATCCCATTTCCTCTCCATGGTGGTTTCACCCTCACATGTGCTTCTCCGACCGACCCACAACTCCACTGGTTCCACCTCTATGATCATCATGACACAACAAACACCCCCCCCCTCGCTGGTCGAACTATTTTCGGTGATATGACCTCCTTCTTGAGATCATGTAGCGATGCTCCATCATCTCATTTTGGGTTGTCTTCTCCCTCATTGGTATGAGGTTTCTCCTCTTCTTTTTGTTTGGTATTTTTGGTTTGGAATGAGTATGTAGCCCGGTTTAGGGTTCAATTTGAATTTGTTTCTGTTCGAATTATTAATTTATTATCTAATTTGTATTCCTCTAGGTGATTATTAGGTACATTTTGAGATTTAGACATGTTTTAGGAGTTCCTCATTCTAAGGTAGGTGGTTCTGTATTTAAACACTATTTAATGAATCAATTTTATTCCTTATTTAATTTTTAATGTTCTTCGATTAATTCTTTTGGGTGTGGATTTGGGTTTCATTAATTTTTTCACATGTTAGATTGTTCTGGTAGTATATTCATGAGGTGTGGGTGTATTCATTGGTTAAAACTCGTATTTAGTCAATTGATTGTGGTAGATAATATGTGTAGTTAGTTTTTCATTTGTACATGTGTTGTTAGTCATGTTTTCGACATGGCGGTGCATGTGAATGATAATATGTGAAGTTATTTTTTGGGTTGAGTAGGTTGTCGTTGTGAAAACCCACATTGAACTGTCTACTAGTATTTTATAAATTCTGTGTTTGTTTTTTGAAAATGTGAAAAGTGCGCGGTTTATGTTCTGGTGTAGAGTTCATATGTGTTTTTTTATCAAAAAGAGGGTTTTAGTTGAATTTTGGTGTTTAATCTCATGTTTTGTTTGATCGTAAAAAGAGTCTTTCAACTATTCGGTTGGGTTATTAATCAATATGAGTGGTGAAATTTTGGTTCTTGATGCGGCGTTTGGTGTATTTGGTAGTAAA
Source organism: Viscum album (assembly GCA_963277665.1). NCBI lineage: Eukaryota > Viridiplantae > Streptophyta > Magnoliopsida > Santalales > Viscaceae > Viscum > Viscum album. The sequence goes on from OY728123.1 coordinate 554,019,828, forward strand.
CTAGGGTATTGTTGGTATTCATTGTTATTTCGTGTAATGTTTATTTTATATGAATTTGTTTACCAAGAAATTAAAATGTTTTAATAAATAATTATTAACGGTTCTGGAATTGTTTAGTTCAGTTGGGTAACATCTTTTGGTGTGCATACTTTTTCAAATGGATTTCTGTGTGTGTGAATGTGTGGGGTTGGGTTTAGGTATAACCTTGTTTTCTTATTTTTCTTAGTGTTTCATGAAATGTAATATTAGAAAATTTGGAGCACAAAAGTAGAAGCCTGGATACTAGGTTGGCAGACTAGATCTAGTGTACTAGTGATAAAGAAGCTATTCTGGCCTCATTTCACTTAGTAGGATTGATGATTACAACACTAACTAACCTTTGTTTCATGATTGGAGACCACTAGGTTATAGATTTGTTTCCTAACTAGCGTCTCGTTCACGATAATGTATATTGTTGGGATTCCTATACTATTGTTCACCAAGACATGATGTTATAGGGACCCATTCTTTTGCTACTACCTATAGGACCTCTCAAACATTTGGTGCTCCTAGACTAATTTACACTCACAGTGTAACATTTTAGTTTTATTGAAGGATTGTATTTTATTAAAGTTAAGGGAGTTGTTTTAATTTAATTTATATTTTTTTTTCTGGAAAATTATTTTCCTTATAGAAACAGATTCATTGAATCCATTCAAATTTTGGTATCCTTTCATTTATTAATCATGCATATGTATTTTTCATTTCATGTTTATACTTGGAACATTTTTATTGTGTGGTATCCTACTAGGAATTTGGCTCAAACCCTACATACACCTTTGGTTTGTATATAGATTTTGTTATTTGTGTAATATAGGTTGAGAAATCATGCTCATCAACGGTGGTTCATGTTGAGGATGTTCTTCTCATATAGGTTGGGGTTTGTATATTGTGGTTGTCGCACCTCTCCTATAATTGGATGTTTGAGTTGGATTTTTTTGTTTCTTTTTTTCGTTACTTTTTTTATATGGGATCAAGTTGTAATCCTTTAAATTTGACTTTAGTTTAATTTCTTGTTTGGTTGCATGTTTTCAATTTTATATTATTCATCTTGTCATTTTTATTGTGATTAATATATACTATAAATCATTCCCTTGTGTTAGTTCGGAGACCCAGGAACATTTGTCAACCCGTAGAGATATGGAAAACCCTTCAGGCCAAGTCCCCAACCAGGTCGAGTGCCGGGTCAGATGGAAACCCATCTTTGTTCTTGAAAAATGGAATTAGAGGAGGTTCACTCTCATGGGTTGTGTGATTTTGGGATAGAGTCACGATAGAATAGAGTTAAGGGTTGCAGGACTCAACGTCCTAACTATGAATAAGGTTCTGGGCCATCACACCTCGTGGCAGGACTCAAGTATCCCATGTATGTTGAGGTTATTCAAAATCATTGGTCAGTCTGGTAAATATTTTTTAGGGGAAATGAAAAGGGAGTAGGTTCAGTAGTCCATGTGACCTTGTAGGGTCTGGCAAGCTATGTGGAGCGGTGGATGCTGTAATAGAATACACTCTGTGGCAGTGGCATGATAGAAATATGTCCACTAAAAAAATTTCCCAGTCAGTCGTTGGAACTAGTCCCCTCATGCATCATTCTTCGTATCCTCAATTGGGAATCATAGATTTCTAGTTATTAGGTAATCAATATTTGGTCTTGAAATATTTTTTGAAATGAAGTGCTTTAAAAATAAAATTATGTGTATGGTTTGAAAAGTGCCGGTAGAATGATTGGTTTCGAAAAATGGAAAGGTTTGGTTTTGATTCATGGGGTTCTCATGGGAAACCACATCCATGAGTGTATTGGAAAATAATGGTTAATGGCCTGAGTGGATGAGTGCCAGGATGGACATGAGGTGGGTGCCGGTATGGCCCGTGAACTTGCATTTGTGAGACCCATGGTAAACATTTGGTGTTTTTGAAAACTAGCAGCTTTGTTTATTTTCAAAAAGTTTGGTTAAGAAAGAAAATGTGTGTTCTAATAACCAGTGATTGTGTGATGTGTCCTTGTGTTTTTGGGAAGTGTTGGATGTGGGTCATTTCGAGACAAGAATCCTTTTTTACTTATTTTTGTCTTGTTTTAGAATTTTTATTTGTATGTTGGAGTGCATGTGTTTGGTTAAGGGTTTCTTTTGAAATGTGTTTTGGAAAGCCCTGGCAGTGGTTCCCCCTATATGTTTAGTGTTCACATGGGTTATGTATTGAACATTGAACTTGTTTGTTTGGGTCCAGGGTTTTACTTCCTGACTTTTGTATGCCCCCAAAAAATTGATAATATGTGATCAAAGTGAGGCCACATGCAATTTGTCGTTTGCTGACCCTATTGTTGTTTGAATGATTCTCTTCATGATTTCTAGAGTTGAATCCACACTCTTTTTTTACAAATAAAAGGATCCTCTCGTAGCTGGACGACAGATAGGAGGAGAGTTGAGAGTTGTTTTGGTCTCTTTGAGTTGTCTAAGTTGTCGGGTATGATTTCTGATATTATTGTGTCTAAAGGTCCCCCTAGAGATGGTGAATAGAATTCCAGTAGGGAAGGGTGAAGGAAGTTCAGGGTTATAAGTGTTGACTGATGGTTTGAATATATCGTGGTGTTTTCATCGGCATCATGGGTAATGTCTGTTGATGCCTTCTTGTGTATGTTCTATTAATGAGTAAAGGTGTATTTCATAGAAACTTATGATAATTCATGTTTTTATAGGGGTTAATCCTCCTCTAGGGGAATTATAATTTTTCTGTTCTAAGGGGACTGTTCATCCTGAATCTCTCCTCCATATGATTATTGATTAAAGTGATGAAGAGATGCATGTGCATCATCTAAATCCTTGTTTTGGTGGATGTTTTGCAAAATATTAGTTAGATGTAGAGTGTGTTCTATTAGATGGTGTGGTCTCGAATGCAGTATGGTTTCATGCGGCACCATGAAAGAAGAAGCTCCATTAGAGAGTCTTCAATACTGTACGGTGATACATGAGATGCTTCAAACATCAGGGCTCCATCCATGGGTCTCTAAGTGAAGCTACTACGTGGTCATGATCCCTGAGTGTGTATGCGGCCCCATATTTATTTCTGTCATTGGTATTGAATGTGAAATGGGATTAAATTTTTTCTTGTGGTTCCATTCCGAATGACTCTTTCAGGAGCCTGGGGATTCTATTGACTATGAGGAGGTGTGTTCGTCTTGTTACCTTAATATCCAGGGGTGGCATTTCACCAAATGTAATTTCATTTAGTGGTCCTTATGGGGTACATTGTGTAAATCAGTCGCAAAGTGAAATTGTTATAATCCAAAGATGTAGAGTTGTTGTTCTCTCTAAGGTTGTGGTTTTGTCACCTCGATAGTTGGTCCCTTCCCACTCCGCCCCTTGTGGTGGGCTATCTGGTCGTTGTAGGTAAAATTTTTATATGTTCTATATCTTCTGTCAGTTCTAATGGTGGGGATACCTATGGTGGGTCTACCACAATGGTTTATTAAATAAATCGGTGTTGGCATTTCCATAATGGTGGGGATTCCGTCCGGGCTTCCTCGTGTTGGTTTTCCAATATTCTCTTGAGCATTGGTGAGTTACTAATGGTTGGGAGCCCCTTCAGGTTTCCACATGTTGGCCTTTTGATTCTGTTCATAAATATGGTTAAGGGTGAGTGATAAGAGTGTTCCTTGGATGCATTTGGTCTAGATTTTTCATTCCATTCAAACGATGTGGTTTTCATTTAATACTGGTTGAGTTATTTCGGCTTGTGAAGTTGGATCTTGTGGGTGTGAGGTATCCTTTTCTTCAACAATCAAATGGAGTTTTTCTAGCTCTTTGGGGCAGGAGACACAAATCATAAATCCATTTTAATGAGTTTCTTGAAGTTTTCATTCAAGTGACTTTCTCTATGCATGATTTGTTTGACTCATTACACATGATGTTTATGGGGATCCACATTGAACCTTAAGGGGGTGTTCTTTTCTACATTGGGGTTTGGTCCAATTTGTGGCTTTCTGGGGACAGAAAGCTTTATGGTGGGAAGCATTGTCACACCCGAACATCTCCCTGAGTCATGTTTCCAATTATTATTTTTTTATCTTATAATTTTTTATGATTCAAATAATTATTACGATTATATATATATATATATGAATTGTGGGCTGATACTGAATGGGGTTTTGCACTCTTTCGATGATAAATGAGAGTTTTTGCCATGATACCATTCAGTGCGCCGCTGTCAAAGCTGTGCAGCATCACCTAGGTCACCGCACAGCCTCTCCTAGTTCCCCCGCAGGCCTGCCCAATGTTCATCAAATTATGTGAAATAAATTAATAGTGAATAAAATTAAATGATTTGTAAAATAAAAAATAGTAATAATAATATTTTATTAATAATGATAATATAATTCTTTAAAGATATTATTAATTATTATGAATCATTGTTATTATTTTTATTAGTGAAGAAAATTAAGTTATTTTATTTATAATTATTAAACTTTTTTTAGCTATTATTATTATAATGATTCTTATTATTATCCTTATATATATATTTATTTATTTATTTATTCATTTCTTTATTTATTTCGTCTATTTTTCTTTTCTCCTTAGGGTTTGTGGACCTTCCCCTTACCCCTTACTCCCATAATGAACTAGCCCCCACTCCCCCTGGTTTTGTTGCATGGTACTATTCTCATTCCCTCAAGCCTTTCATGCCGTCTAATACTGCCTCCTTTCCCCATGGAATCATTCTCCTTCTCTTCCCTGTACACACCCCCATGTCTATTGTGCCCTCCTCTCCCTAACCAGTCGATCTCCTGCTCTATCTGAAGGTTTGTGCCACCACCTCCATATCTTGCCCACCGGATCTCCTTCCCAGCGACTCTCCATGTTGGAACCACCATCACTTGATCGCCTCTGGCCGACTTGAAAATCCACTACTACCTCATCCATGTTCAAGCCAGTGAAACCCACAACTCACCCCCACGTTGGCTGACCCATTTCCATCTATCAGACATCTGGGTCGAGCTCTTGTAGCGTCACTACATCATCTCTCTTCAGGTAGGCTTCTCACTCATTGGTTTGGGGTTTCACCTCATTTGTTTTGTTATATTATGTTCCAATGAGTTTGTGGTCTGATTTTGGGATCAATTTTGATTATTTGTTGATCTAATAATGGATTTAGGGTCCAATTTGGATTCATTGTGGTGCGTAATTGGTGTGATTGTAGATTGACACATGTTATGGGAGTTCCCCCTTCTGAGGACCGTGTTTCTACATTTATTCATTATTTAATGAATTAATTTTCATGCTTATTTAATTTTTAATGTTCTTTGATTAATTCATTTGAGTGCAGATTTGGTTTTCTTGAAGTCTTCCACGTGTTATATTGTTCTAGTAGTTTTTTCATGGGGTGTGAGTGCGTTCATTGGTTGAAAAAATGTTTGTAGTCAATCATTAGTGATTTGATAACATGTGGAGTTAGTTTTTCATTTGTGAAAGTGGTGTTAGTCGTGTTTTCGACATGGAGTTTCATGTGTTTGGTCATATGTAACTGTTTTTGTTAGACTCCTCATGTGTTAATCATGTTTTAATGATCACATATCTTATTACTGTTAATTAATCTCGATCTTTATTGCACATCTTGCTAATGCTCTTCAATCTCTATAATAACTACTCATTATGTTTTAATGATAATAAATCTTATGGATGTTAATTACTCTCTTTATTATTTACAGGTCTCATGCATGATCAAAAATCTCACATATATTATCAAGCCTTTATGTTTATGATATAAGTTCTCTTACTCTCTAATTGTTAAACTTAATCCATATTCTGTATATTACTGTCTAAGTCCAAATACAGATATTTGTCTATGTATGGACTCACCGTGAAGGACTCACCGTGACCCAAACACCGTGAAGGACTCACCGTGACCCAGACACCGTGAAGGAATCACCATGACCCAGACACCGTGATGGACTCACTGTGACCCAGACACCGTGAAGCTCATACCGTTAAGCTCATACTGTTAAGCTCATACCGTGAAGCTTATACCGTGAAGCTCATATCGTGAACCTCATACCGTGAAGAAGAAACTGTTTACTTAATCACTGTGACACCGTTTATTAACTTTTTTTCAATATTATTTAAATAATACTGATGGTCATATTTTATTTTTTAAATGCAATTGTGGTTATTTAATGATAGTTGTGGGCATGTCAGGAAACCGTATCTCATACCTATGAAAAGGGAATCATTCTTACCACCAGAACTCATGGAATATAAGGAAGATTAAGATGCAGTACATGATATAGAACATAACTGAGGTGTGTAAGTGTGAATATACAACGAGAAGAACTTACATACACCTGAGAGAACTGTGCTGAACAATAAGAACAATCCTGAGCAAGAAAGATATTTTCAGACATTCAAAGAAATCTCATGAATGCAATACAACACCACTGAAGAACACACGACTAATCAAGAGATCTCTTTCATTCCTGAAGAAGACAAGCTGACTATGACACTCTGTTTATCAACAGAAAAACCAGAGAAGGACTCAGAAGCATTCCTGCTGAACCGAACGAGTCCAGAGCCGCATTTATAATCACTAGATCTTTCTAAACTCTTATCTTCTCTCTCTAATTGATTTATTTATTAACTTTTGAGTAGTGTGGTGTAATCCTTATTTCTTATACATACACTGTCTCCTGCACTGAACTGGAGGATATCAAAATCCTCAGTCCAAATATCTTATCTCTTGTTTACCCACATCAACTGTGGAAGAGGTCATTGTGTGGCCTGGTGTTTTTTTTTCCACGAAGAACAGTGGTAGAGGTCCCTCCGTGGCCTGGATAGTTTTGTAAACTGTTGTTAACCGTGATCGAGGGTGTAGATCAAATTTTATATAAATTTGAAAGGACTAAGTCTCAGCTTGAGACTGAACCTCTGTTTATATCTGCAGTGCAACTTTAGTTTACGTTCAAAGATTACTACATATATCTTATTTATTCCGCTACTATTAGTTTCAAATAAAAAACTATTTTAAAGCTACAGTGATAGTTAAATTAGCAACTGTTTACACTTATTTTAAATTAGTAGGTTAGTTTCAAAAGTAAGTTTAATGTTGTGGTTAAATTAACTAAGACCTAATAAATCATTGAGAAGCTAAGTGAACATTTACAATCTGTATAAATTCACTACAGTTTAACTTGTTTTATAAATTTGGGGATTCTAAATAGAAAATATTTTAACAGAAATTTTAATTGGAACTCAATTCACCCCCCTATTGAGTATCCACTCTGACCAACATTTGGTATCAGAGGATTTGTTTTTGTTTAAGGATTTTTTTTGAAATACTCTGTTTTTTCAACTATGATTTTAGTTGCATCTTTAATGATCTTAAATTTATGTTAGTTCTAAATTTTATCTCTTTAAATTATCTTTCTAAAATCTAGCTATGGATAATAGACTAGAGGGTGCTGCTACTAACAGGAAACCTTTCTTCAATGGTACAAACTATGCTCAGTGGAAACTTAAAATGAAATTTTTTTTAGAAAGCATGGGTTTTGATGTCTGGACTACTATAGAATATCAATATAAACTTCCAGAAACTGAAAGAATAACTTGGGATGAACCTACAAAGACTGCCTACAATAATAATTGTAAAGCTATGAATGCCATGTACTGTGCTCTAGGAGATGAAGAGTTTAATAGAATTTCTTCTTGCAAATCTGCTTTTGAAATTTGGGATACTTTGGGTGTTTATCATGAAGGAACAACCAATGTTAATGAAATGTGATTGAATACTTATACTATTAAATATGATAATTTTAAAATGAAGACTGATGAACCTATTTCTGATATTTATATCAGGTTTAATGAGATAGTCAATACAATGAATTCACTTGGAAAGGATGTTCTAGAAAGGGAACAAATTATGAGAATCTTGAGTTGTTTACTAGACCGATGGAGTGGCACATATGTTTCAATCAGAGAGTCATGTGACATTGCTTCTCTTCCTGTCAAAGAACTCATTGGTATGCACATGATGTATGAGGAAGAACTCAAGGTGAATATAGAGGAAGATGATGAACCTAAGAGAAAATATGTGGCTTTCAAGACTACTTCTTCAAAGAGTATGGACAAAGATAAATCTCAAATACAAACTGACAGTTCAACCAGTGAAAATTCATACTCTGATAGTGATGATGAAATGGCTCAAATAGCTAGAAAGTTTAAGAAATTTTATATGAAGAATAAATTTTTCAGAAAGTCTAACTACAAAGTAAAGTATGACAACAAAGGACACTGGAAAAAGGACTGGAAGAAATCTGATAAAAGTGATGAAGTTGTCTGCTATGAATGAAAAAGAAAATGACATAAGAAAGAGGACTGTCAAAATCTGAAATACAAGAAGAAATATGAGTACAAGGATAGTAAGTACCAAAAGGCTATAAAGGATACCTGTATTGCTTCTGAGGATAGCACCAGTGAATCTGATGCTTCTGAGACTGAAAACAGAAATAAGTCAAACATGTGTTTTCTGAAAAACACTTCTGAGGTAACATCTAAAACTTCTGCATTAAATTCATATTATTCTGGAGATGATTCTGATTCTGAAAATATGTCAAAACTTGAACTATTTGAATACTGTGATATGTTGGAAGAAACCTGTAATGAGCTGAAAGACAAATACAATGTTTTAAAGAAATAGTATGCTTTAACTGTTAAACATAAATCTGATCTTGACATAGAAATGGAAATGAATGCTCCGTTGCTTAAATAAAACACTTAACTGAAATTGTCAAATGAGCAAATTAGAAAGGATTTAGAAAAGTTCACAAATGGAAAATATACTCTTACTCAAATTCTAGGAAAGAATGTTTCACCAAAATACACTACTGGAATAGGCTATAAACCTGGATAGAGACAGATTACCCAGAATAGATTTATTCCAAAATCTGGTCAGAATACTGGTAGTTCTACTTCCGAACATTTATATGATTCAACTAGTTATTCACATAGTTATAAATCTAATAGAGCTTATCATTCAAAATCGTTTGATTCTGTAAATTATATGAGACCTAGAAGACAAATGTGGGTACCGAAAGCATTGATTGCTAACCTGTCTAGACACATGAAGATTTGGGTACCAAAATCATTTCCTATTTAAATCTGTTTTGTAGGAACCCTACTTGAAGATTTCCCATCAGAAGAATTGGTATCTCGGCAGTGGATGTTCAAGACATATCCCTGGGGAATACTCGTGTTTCAAAAGTTTACTAAAGGTTGATGGAGGTCATGTCACCTTTGGTGATAATTCTAAAGGAAGGATCATCAGCCTAGGTCAAATTGGTAACACTAATTCCATTTTTATTTCTAATGATTTATTTGTTGATGGACTTAAATATAATCTGTTAATTATTTCTCAATTATGTGATGATGGTTTTTATGTCCAATTTGAAAATTATTCTTGTGATTTTTTTAATTCTAAAAACGTTTTAGTCTTTTCTGCTTTATGAAATGAAAATGTTTATGTTGTTGATTTAAATTCCTTAGCTAAGAAAAATGTTACCTATTTAAATTCTTTTCATAAAGATTCCTGGTTATGGCATAGAAGATTAGGACACTGAAATTTACAATCACTTAGGAAACTAACTAGGAAGAACTTATTTAGTGACCTACCTAAACTTGAGTTTCCAAATGACAAAGTTTGCAATCCCTGTCAAAAGGGAAAGCAACATAAGGTTTCTTTTAAATCAAAGAAAGAAGTTTCAACATCTCAACCTCTCGAGTTGGTTCACATGGATTTGTTTAGACCATATAGAGTTTCTAGCTTAAATGGGAAGCACTATATCTATGTCCTAGTAGATGACTTTTCTAGATATACTTGGTTATACTTCTTAGCTCACAAAAGTGAAGCTTGTTCTTACATTGTTAAATACTCCAAATCTATAGAAAATCCTAGTGGACTTATGATTAAAACTCTAAGAAGTGATCATGGCCGTGAGTTTGAGAATCATGAGTTTGAATCCTACTTCTCACACAATGGATATAATCACAATTTCTCTGCCCCTAGGACACCTCAGCAAAATGGTGTAGTAGAAAGGAGGAATAGAACCCTGCAAAAAATTGCTAGAACTATGCTTAATGAATATGACATGCCAGTTTATTTTTGGGTTGAAGCATTCAATACTGCTTGTTATAATATTAATAGAGTCTCAATTAGACATGTTCTTAAGAAAACCCCATATGAGTTGTGGAAGAATAGAAAACCTAAACTTAGTTACTTTAGAGTATTTTACTACAAAGTATTTGTTCTCAATACAAAAGATAGTCTTGATAAGTTTGATTCTAAGAGTGATGAAGGAATATTTTTAGGATATTCTTTAACCAGAAAAGCCTATAGAGTCTTTAATAAGAGAACCAAGTGTGTGGAAGAATTTGTTCACAAAAATTTTGATGAAACTGATCCACATGAGCCTAAAACCTCTCTTGAAAATCTTGAAGAAGATTTATCTGTTCTAGAAATTAATGAAAAATCTAATGAACCTACTATAAAGACAACCAGTTCTAGACTTATTCGAGAATCTGTTCTTAATGAACCTGAACCCAGAGAAGAAGCTGGAATTTCTAGTCCTACCTTTACTAGATCAACTAGAATTCTAAAGAATCATCCTTTAGATGTTGTTGTAGGAAATCTTGATAGAGGGACACAGACTAGAGCTTCTCTTAGAAATCAAGTTGAACATCACGCCTTCATGTCACAACATGAACCTAAAAACATTGATTATGATATTAATGATGAATTTTGGGTAATTTCAATGCAAGAAGAACTCAATCAATTTGAAAGAAATAAAGTTTGGAATCTTGTTGAAAGTCCTAAGGAAACTTTCATAATAGGTACTAAATGGGTGTTTAGAAATAAAGTAGATGAATCTGGAAACATAGATAGAAATAAATCTAGGCTAGTTGAACAAGGCTATAGTCAAGAATAAGGTATTGACTATGAGGATAATTTTTCTCCAGTAGCCAGATTAGAAGCTATTAGGATTTTACTTGCTTATGCTGCTCATCTAAATTTCAAACTATATCAAATGGATGTCAAGAGTGCATTCATGAATCGATATATTAATGAGGATGTTTTTGTTGAACAACCACCTGGATTTTCAAACCCTCATTTTCCAAGTCATATTTTCAAATTATCAAAAGCTTTATATGGTTTATAGCAAGCTCCAAGAGCTTGGTATGATAGATTAAGTACTTTTCTAATTTCTATAAGTTTTAAAAAAGGAATAGTTGATCCTACTCTGTTTATAAAACTAATTTATAAATATTTTTTAGTTGTAAACATTTACGTAGATGATATTATTTTTGGATCTTCAAAAACTACATTATGTGCTGCTTTTTCCAGAATGATGCAAAATGAATTTGAAATGAGTTTAATGGGTGAAATTAAATTCTTTCTTGGATTTCAAATATTTCAAAATGATGATGGAATTATTTTAACTCAAAGTAAATATACTAGAGATCTTTTAAAACGTTTTGGAATGGATAGCACAAAAAGTAGTGACACTCCCATGAGTACCACCTATAAGTTGGATCTTGATAAAAAAAATGGTAAATTTGTTGATCAAACCACTTATAGAGGAATGATTGGAAGTCTAATCTACCTGACTGCTGGTCTTCCTGACATTATGTTTAGTGTGTGTATGTGTGCTCATTTTCAAGAAAACCCTAAAGAGTCACATTTAAATGCTGTAAAGAGAATTTTCAAAAAACTCAAGCATACTCTCAATTTAGGATTGTTCTATCCCAAAGAACAATCATTTGAATTAGTTAGTTATTCTGTTGATAATTTTTCTGGATGTAAGATAGATAGAATAAGCACCTCTAGAACATGTCACCTTTTAGGCAAGTCACTAGTATCATGGTGTAGTAAGAAGAAAAATTTGGTTGCATTATCTACTACAGAAGAAGAATACATAGATGCTGGCAGTTGTTGTGCACAAATTTTGTGGATGAAACACACATTACTAGACTATAGATATCAATTCAGACATGTCCCAATAAATTGTGACAACACAAGTGCTATTAACATTTCTAAGAATCCTATTTCTCATTCTAGGACAAAACATATTGATGTAAGACATCACTTTTTGAGGGATAATTATCAAAATAGTGATATCACTTTGGAATTCATTGGTACTGAATATCAACATGATGATATTTTCACTAAACCATTAAATTATGAAAGATTACATCATACATGATCTTGGTATGATTAATCATAATTAAACATCCTTCTGATCTTAATGTTTAATACTTTACTATATTTTACTTTATGGTTTCATGGTCAATGTTTCTAAGTTACAATTTTCTGTTCATGATATCAACGTCAATACTCTATGCTCATGGTTTGTCAACTTACTGTCTCACCATGACTACACAGAATGCTCACTGTCTCACTATGATGACTAGTTTTCATCACACTGTAACGCCTACTCATGGTCTCACCGTGAGGATTATTTATATTCTTATTTTAACCCGTATCGCGTATTTTTTATTTTACCGTTGTTTGATTTCCCACGTTTTTGTTTTTATGACATTTGAAATTCTAAAATGATAAAACATAAGGGTTTCATTCGATTCTTTACCTGAACTATCTCCCGAACCTTCTCTTCCCTCTCGCCCGAAACTTCAGTGGATTCCAAGGATGAAGCGTCCATCTTCACCCTCATCTGAAAAGCGCTGCTCTAAGAAATAGAAGAGGATACCAAGGATAGCTACCGAAGCACCTCTAAACCCAAACCTGGTAATCTGTACAGTTGTACCTGAAAAAGAGGTTTGTGCATATTGGTTTATGTCTATCAGATCTTTAGTTTTGAATGTTGTATGAGAACAAGGATGGCTTGGATGGTTCACTAGACAAAATAGACCGATTTACCCGAGATTGTTATCTCAATTCTATCAGTATGTGAAGCTTTCCTTTGAGTTTGGAGAAAGCGCTATGGTGACAAGCTAGATAAATGGTCAAAAGTGATCTTTCTCTTCGAGGTTGTGGGTTGTATGCCTAGGGATTCCCCGTGAAGAAGTTTTTGAGGATTTCCAGAGAGACCCTCTTCCAACAACAGACATCTTTGACCAGGAGACTGCTTTGGAAAACCTGACTGGAAATGGCACCAAGAGAAGGGGAATAGGTGCTGAATTAGATGGGTAGACTAGACTTCTGTTCAAGATTGTTCAAAATTTGATTAGCCCGAGAAAATGAGATTTTGCTGTGATAAAGTATCAGGATGTGTTCCTGATTCATATGTTGAAGAATGGCCATAAGATCGACCTATGCAAGTATATTATCAACCATATCTGTGAGTTGATCAATGTAACTTCCAAATCCACCTCCTTGTTTTACTCAAGGATGATTTCAACTATGTTAGTTGCCAAAGGGATGGTTGGACTGAATGAAGAAAAGTTAGAGGACCTTGATTTCTACATATCCATTCATATCATCAGAAGGATGAAGATTAGCTGGAACCCCCGGAACAAGCAGTGGGTTGAGGATAATGATCAAGTGTATAAAAGGTTTAATCCTCTTGACTATCTAAGAAGGCATACAAATCTATCTGATCCTTGTTTGGAACCAGATGAAGTGGCTGAGTTTTTAGAAGAAGAAGAAGATGAAGTAACTGTTGAAGTATCTCCAAGAGAAGAAGCTCGAAGACCTCAATTGGAAACAACTCCTATTGAAAAAGAGAGGATTGTTGTCCCTACTTTTATCCCTACTGAAATACCTCAAGGAGAGGAAGTTGGTGTTAGTTTGAGAGAAGAGGAAGCTCCTGTTTCTAGTGCGGATGTAAATCAACAAGCTCATCCTAATGCTGCAATGAAGATGGTTTTACATAATTCAGAACAACAAATAACCTTAGAGGCAGATCCTGTTGAAGTGGATCATTCTATGGAAAAAGAAGCATGTTTGGAAGATTAACCAGTGGAACAATCGGTTCCTGAGATTATTCCCTCTGCTGAAGAGAGGATGGAAATTGCCTTTCAGCTGGAAAGGCAACAGTTTCATGAAGAGATCAGGGATGATCTTGGGGATCATTTCCATGTTCTTGAGCCTCAAGAATCTGAAAGGGAAGCACAATTTGAGGGGGAGGAACCTCAAAACCTTGAGATTACAGAATCTGGATCTGCGGAAGCTTCTCAACCTTATGTCTCATACTCTGTGCACACCAGATTTGGTTTCCCAAGCTTTTATGATGTGGATGAGTCAGAGCAAGTATCTACAACTAGAATGGATCTTTCTTCTCCCTTTCAAATGAAGTATTTAGCTCATCCAGAACTAGAACCAGAACCCCAACCTCAATCTGAATCAGAATCTAAGTCTGAAGATGACTCTGAACCTGAACCAGAATCTGAACCGCTACCTTTACTTGCACCCTTACCCGAGCATCACTCCTTTGTGACTAAAGATGATCTGAACGTTTTTAGATAAACTTTGTTAGCTGGAGTTGAGAAAATTGTCTCCACTCAACCTCATCCAGTAACTCAGTTAAGTCAAGAAGATGCATCAATTCTCTTGGAAAATATTATCTTGCATATTCAGCCAAGGATGATCCGAGAAATTCAAGAAGTCCGAGTTGAGAATAAGCTTCTGAGTGATGATGTTGAAAATATGAAAAATATGATAACAATTTTTCAGAATGAGTTATCTTTGAGATCAGAGCATGCTCCTTTTTCAACTCCTGCACATATTTCTGCTTCTCCTGAGACATCTGATTCCCTCATTTCTAGGGATATTGTGTCTAATGTTTATCCATCCCTTCTTTCATTCGATGAAAAGAATGGAAAAATACACACCAAGATGCTGGAATGCATGAGAGAGCTTGTGGAAAATCTGAATAAGTTTACAGATGAATACACTGGATGCCTGAAAAATGTGTTGAAATAACTCAACATTCTAACTGAATTTTCTAGGTTTCACCTGCTTCTGGTCAGACCTCCACATCTTCTTTGGATGATTCTATGTTGAGATCCATAATCATGGAAGAATTTCAGAGTGCCTTCAGTGGATTGGATCTATCTTCTTTGTCATAAGTGGTTGAGAACAGTGATAGAGCATTGGACTTGTTTAGGATTCATTCTAAGATAGCCAATGATGCTAAAAAAGATATCAACAAGAAAATATATCTTTATCTCTCCTGTATTTTCTCTAAAAGTGATATGACAGATCACATTAGATATCTTGTTGAAAATTTGAGAATCCCTCCGGTGACTCAAGCTTTTAAACCCCAAGTTCAGAAACTTACAGAGTTCACCAGATTGATGGAAATGTTTATGGAGAATAAGGATGATTTTGAAAAGGATATTCAATATGGTGGTGAAACCATTTTTGATTTCATCAATCTTTTGAAGCCGTATCTTCATGTGCAGAGTACTGCTATAGTTGCTCAAGTTGTTGCACCCCTTAGGCCTGGTCTACCTGCCTTAGCCTCAACTACCATGACAGTCAGCCAAGCTCTTTCTCAGATCCGTCCAGTCATTCTTGACCAACCTAAGCCTAGATCTTCTACTACTCCCACTTTGGCTCCATCTGTTTTCGATGGTCTACCCTTACCCTCTTTTTCTACTACATCTATGCCTGGTTCTACTTCAGCACCAGCTCCTGCTTCTGATAAAGGCAAGGAAAAGATAGATCCTTGAAGAGTCTAGTGACAGTTTTCTTTTTGATGGGATGTCATTTCTAGTTTACGGTTTGTACTTCTCCTATATGTTATATTCTGAACCCTTTTTATAATGAAAAATGTCGAGTTTCATTTCATTTTCTCTACTTTTTGATAATCCCAAAAGAGGGAGAAAAGTCTACAAGTATAAATGAGGGATAAAAACTACAAGTGTCAGTTCTATAATGTTTTTTTCTATGCTAGTATCCTTAATGTTACATTTCATTTATATTCTGACTATATCTAATTTGTGATCATCAAAAAGGGGGATATTGTTGGACTCCTCATGTGCTAATCATGTTTTAATGATCACAAATCTTATTACTGTAAATTAATCTCGATCTTCATTTCTCATCTTGCTAATGCTCTTCATTCTCTATAATAACTACTCATCATGTTTTAATGATAAAAAATCTTATGGATGTTAATTACTATCTTTATTATTTACATGTCAATGCATGATCACAAATCTCACATATATTATCAAGCCTTTATGTTTATGATTCAAGTTCTCTTACTCTCTAATGGTTAAACTCAATCCATATTCTGCATATTACTATCTAAGTCCAAATACAGATATTTGTCTAAGTATGGACTCACCATGAAGGACTCACCGTGACCCAGACACCGTGAAGGACTCACCGTGACCCAGACACCGTGAAGCTCATACCGTGAAGCTCTTACCGTGAAGCTCATACCATGAAGATCATACCATGAACCTAATACCGTGAAGAAGACACCATTTACTTAATCATTGTGACAGAGTTTCTTAACTTTTTGTCAATATTATTTAAATAATACTAACGGACATATTTGATGTTTTTAATGCAATTAATGTTATTTAATGATAGTTGTTGGCATGTCAGGAAACCGTTTCTCTTACCTATGAAAAGGGAATCATTCCTACTTCCAGAACTCATGGAATAAAAGGATGATTAAGATGAAGTACATGATATAGAAAAGAAGTGAGGTGTTAAAGTGTGAATATACAACGAGAAGAACATACATACACCCGAGTGCACTGTGCTGAACAAGAAGAACAATCCTGATCAAGAAAGATATTACCGGACATTCAATGAATTGTCATGAATGAAATCCAACACCACCGAAGAACACACGACGAATCAAGAGATCTTTTTCATTCCTGATGAAGACAAGCTGACTACGAAACTCTGTTTTTGAACAGAAAAACTAGAGAAGGAATCATAAGCATTCCTGCTGAATCCAATGAGTCCAGAGCTACATTGATAATCACTAGAGCTTTCTAAACTCTTATCATCTCTCTCTAAGTGATTTATTTATTAACTTTCGAGTAGTGTGGTGTACTATATATTTCTTATACACACACTGTCTCTTTCACTGAACTAGAGGATATCAAAATCCTCACTCCAAATCTCTTATCTCTTGTTTACCCATGTCAACTATGGAAGAGGTCATTGTGTGGCCTGGTCTTTGTTTTTTTTTCATGAAGAACAGTGGTAGAGGTCCCTGCGTGGCCTGGACAGTTTTGTAAACTGTTGTTTACCCCGATCTAGGGTGTGGATAAAATTTTATATAAATTTCAGAGGAATAAGTCTCGGATTGAGACTGAACCTCTTGTTATATCTCTTGTGCACCTTTAGTTTAAGTTCAAAGTTTACTACATATATCTTATTTTTCCTGCTACTGTTACTTTGAAATACAAAACTATTTTAAAGCTACTTTGATAGTTAAATTAGCAAGTGTTTACACTTATTGTAAATCAGTAGGTTAGTTTCAAAAGTTATTTTAATCTTGTGGTTAAATTAACTGAGACCTAATCAATCATTGAGAAGCTAAGTGAACATTTAAAATCTGTATAAATTCACTACAGTTTAACTTGTTTTATAAATTTGGGGATTTTAAATAGACAATATTTTTATAGAAATTTTAATTGGAACTCAATTCACCCCCCTATTGAGTATCCACTCTGACCAACATTTGGTATCAGAGGATTTTTTTTTGTTTAAGTATTTTTTTTGAAATACTCTGTTTTTCAACTGTGATTTTAGGTTCATCTTTAAAGATCTTAAATTTATGTCAGTTCTAAATTTTATCTCTTTAAATTATCTTTCTAAAATCTAGTTATGGATAATATACTATAGGGTGTTGGTACTAACATGCCACATTTCATCAATGGTACAAACTATGCTCAGTGGAAACTTAAAATGAATATTCATTTAGAATGCATGGGGTTTGATATCTGGACTGCTATAGAATCTCAATATAAAATTCCAGAAACTGAAAGAATAACTTGGGATGAACCTACAAAGACTGCCTACAATAATAATTGTAATGATTTGAATGCCATGTATTGTTCTCTAAGAGATAAAGAGTTTAATAGAATTTCTACTTGAAAAACTACTTTTGAAATTTGGGATACTTTGGGTGTTTCTCATGAAGGAAAAACCAATGTTAATGAAATGTGATTGAATACTTATACTATTAAATATGATAATTTTAAAATGAATATTGATGAACCTATTTTTGATATTTATCTCAGGTTTAATGAGATAGTCTATACAATGAATTCATTCGGAAGGGTTGTTCCATCAAAGGAACAAATTATGATAATCTTGATATGTTTACCAGACCGATGGAGAGGCACATCTATTTCAATCAGAGAGTCATGTGACATTTCTGCTCTGCCTATCAAATAACTCATTGGTAAGCTCATGATGTATGAGGAAGAACTCAAGGTGAATATAGAAAAAGATGATGAACCTAAGAGAAAATATGTGGCTTTCAAGACTACTTCTTCAAAGAGTAAGGACAAAGATAAAGCTCAAATTCAAACTGATAGTTCAACCAGTGAAAATTCATACTCTTATAGTGATGCTGAAATGGCTCAAATAGCTAGAAAGTTTAAGAAATATTATAGGAAGAAGAAATTTCTCAGAAAATCTAACTACAAAGTAAAGTATGACAACAAGGGGCACTGGAAAAAGGACTGGAAGAAATCTAATAAAAGTGATGACATTGTCTGCTATGAATGAAAAAGAAAATGACATATAAAAGAGGACTGTCCAAAGCTGAAATACAATAAGAAATATGAGTACAAGGATAGTAAGTACAAAAAGGCTATGAAGGCTACCTGGAGTGCTTCTGAGGATAGCACTAGTGAATCTGATGCTTCTGAGATTGAAAACAGAAATAATTCAAACATGTGTTTTATGAAAAACACTTTTGAGGTAGCATCTGAAACTACTGCTTTAAATTCATATTATTTTGGAGATGATTATGATTCTAAAAATTTGTCAAAATCTGAACTGTTTGAATATTGTGATTTGTTGGAAGAAACCTGTAATGAGCTAAAAGACAAATACAAAGTTTTAAAGAAATGGTATGCTTTAACTGTTGAACATAAATCTGATCTTGACATAGAAATGGAAAAGAATGCTAAGTTTCTTAAATAAAAAACTTAACTGAAATTGTCAAATGATCAACTTAGGAAGGATTTAGAAAAGTTCACAAATGACAAAGATACTCTTACTCAAATGCTTGGAAAGAATGTTGCACCAAAATACACTACTGGAATAGGCTATAAACCCGGACAGAGACAGATTACCAAGAATAGATTTATTCCAAAATCTGGTCAGAATAATGGTAGTTATACTTCTTGACATATATATACATCAACTATTTATTCACTTAGTTATAAATATAATAGAGTTTATCATTCAGAATCTTTTGATTCTGTAAATTATATGAGACCCATAAGACAAATTTGGGTACCGAAAGCATTGATTGCTAACCTGTCTGGACCCAAGATGATTTGGGTACCAAAATCATTTCCTATTTAATTTTTTTTTTACGAAACCTGCTTGAAGAGTTCCCACAAGAAGAAATGGTATCTGGACAATGGATGTTCAAGACATATTCCTGGGGAATACTCGTGTTTCAAAGTTTAATAAAGGTTGATGGAGGTCATGTCACCATTGGTGATAATTCTAAAGTAAGGATCATCGACCTAGGTCAAATTGGTAACACTAATTCCGTTTTAATTTCTAAAGTTTTATTTGTTGATGGACTTAAATATAATCTATTAATTATTTCTCAATTATGTGATGATGTTTTTAATGTCAAATTTGAAAATGATTCTTGTGATTTTTTTAATTCTAAAAACGTTTTAGTCTTTTCTGCTCTAAGAAATGAAAATATTTATGTTGTTGATTTAAATTCCTTAGCTAAGAAAAATGTTACCCTCTTAAATTATTTTCATAAAGAGTCCTGGTTGTGGCATAGAATATTAGGACACTTCAATTTACACTCACATAGAAAACTAAATAGGAAGAACTTAGTTAGTGACCTACCTAATCTTGAGTTTCCAAATGACAAATTTTGTAATCCATGTCAAAAGGGAAAGCAACATAAGGTTTATTTTAAATCAAAGAAAGAAGTTTCAACTTATCAACCTCTCGAGTTGTTTCACATGGATTTGTTTGGACTGTATAGAGTTTCTAGATTAAATGGGAAGCACTATGTCTATGTCCTAGTAGATGACTTTTCTAGATATACTTGGGTATACTTCTTAGCTCAAAAAAGTGAAGCGTGTTCTTACTTTGTTAAATACTCCAAATCTATAGAAAATCCTAGTGAACATAAGATTAAAACCCTAAGAAGTGATCATGGCCATGAGTTTGAGAATCATGAGTTTGAATCCTACTTCTCGCACAATGGCTATAGTCACAATTTATCTCCCCTAGGACACCTCGGAAAAATGGTGTAGTAGAAAGGAGGAATAGAACCATGCAAGAAATTGCAAGAACTATGCTTAATGAATATGACCTGGCTGTTTATTTTTGGGCTGAAGCATTCAATACAGCTTGTTATATTATTAATAGAGTCTTAATTAGACATGTTCTTAAGAAAACCCCATATGAGTTGTGGAACAATAGAAAACCTAAAGATAGTTACTTTACAGTCTTTCTCTACAAAGTATTTGTTCTCAATACAAAAGTTTAATCTTGATAAGATTGCTTCTAAGAGTGATGAAGGAATCTTTTTAGGATATTTTTTAACCAGAAAAGCCTATAGATTCTTCAATAAGAGAACCATGTGTGTGGAAGAATCTATTCAAATCAAGTTTGATGAAACTGATCCACATGATCCTAAAACCTCTCTTGAAAATCTTGAAGAAGATTTATCTGTTCTGGACATTAATGAAAAATCTAATGAACCTGCTATAAAGACAACCAGTTCTGGACTTATTCTAGAATTTGTTCCTAATGAACCTGAACACAGAGAAGAATCTGAAATTTCTAGTCCTACCTTTTCTAGATCAACTAGAATCCTAAATAATCATCATTTAGATATTTTTGTAGGAAATATTGATAGAGAGACACAGACTAGAGCTTCTCTTATAAATCAGGTTGAACATCAAGCCTTCTTTTCACAACGTGAACCTAAAAACATTGATTATTCTATTAATGATGAATTTTGGGTAATTTCTATGCAAGAAGAACTCAATCAATTTGAAAGAAATAAAGTTTTGAATCTTGTTGAAAGACCTAAAGACACTTTCACAATAGGTACTAAATGGGTGTTCAAAAATAAAGTAGATGAATTTGGAAACATAGTTAGAAATAAATCTAGGCTAGTTGGACAAGGCTATAGTCAAGAATAAGGTATTGGCTATGAGGTGACTTTTTCTCTAGTAGCCAGATTAGAAGCTATTAGGATTTTACTTTCTTATGATGCTCATCTAAATTTCAAACTATATCAAATGGATGTCAAGAGTGCATTCATGAATCGATATATTGATGAGGATTTTTTTGTTGATCAACCACCTGGATTTTCAAACCCTCATTTTCCAAATCATATTTTTAATTTATCAAAAGCTTTATATGGTTTAAAGAAAGCTCCAAGAGCTTGGTATGATAGATTAAGTACTTTTCTAATTTCTAAAAGTTTTATAAAAGGAATAGTTGATCCTACTCTGTTTATAAAACGAATTTATAAATATTTTTTAGTTGTACAAATTTATGTAGATGACATTATTTTTTGATCTTCAAAAACTACATTATGTACTGATTTTTTTAAATAGATGAAAAATGAATTTGAAATGAGTTTAATTGGTGAACTTAAATTCTTTCTTGGATTTTAAATCTTTCAAAATGATGAAGGAATTATTTTAACAAAAAGTAAATATACTAGAGATCATTTAAAACGTTTTGGATTGGATAGCACAAAAAGTAGTGACACTCCCACGAGTAAAACCTGTAAGTGGGATCTTGATGAAAATGGTAAATCTGTTGATCAAACCACTTATAGAGGAATGATTGGAAATCTAATCTATCTGACTACTAGTCATCCTGACATTATGTTTAGTGTGTGTACGTGTGCTCATTTTCAAGAAAACCCTAAAGAGTCGCATTTAAATTCTCTAAAGAGAATTTTCAAATAACTCAAGCATACTCCCAATTTAGGAATGTTCTATCCCAAAGGACAATCTTTTGAATTAGTTAGTTATTCTGATGATGATTTTTCTGGATGTAAGTTAGATAGAAAAAGCACCTCTGGAACGTGTCACCTTTTAGGAAAGTCACTAGTATCATGGTGTAGTAGTAAACAAAATTCGGTTGCATTATCTACTGCAGAAGCTGAATACATAGCTGCTAGAAGTTGTTGTGCACAAATTTTGTGGATGAAACACACATTACTAGACTATGGATATCAATTCAGACATGACCTAATAAATTGTGACAACACAAGTGCTATTAACATTTCTAAGAATCATGTTTCTCATTCTAGGACAAAACATATTGATTTAAGACATCACTTTTTTAGGGACCATTATCAAAATGGTGATATCACTTTGGAATTCATTGGTACTGAATATCAACTTGCTGATATTTTCACTAAACCATTAAATTCTGAAAGATTAGACTACATCATACATGATCTTGGTATGATTAATCAGAAGTAAAAATCCTACTGATCATAATGTTTAATACTTTACTATATTTTACTTTACGGTATCATGGTCAATGTTTCTAAGTTACAGTTTTATGTTCACGGTCTCAACGTCAAGACATTATGTTCATGGTCTGTCAACTTACTGTCTCACCATGACTACACAGAATGCTCACCGTCTCACTGTGATGACTAGTTTTCATCACACTGTAACACCTACTCATGGTCTCACCCTGAAGATTATTTATATTCTTATATTAACACGTATCGCATAATTTTTATTTTACCGCTATTTTATTTCCCGCGTTTTTGTTTTTATGACGTTTGACATTCTCAAATGATAAAACTTAAGGGTTTCATTTGATTTCTTACATGAACTATCTCATGAACCTTCTCTTCCCTCTCACCCGAACCTTCAGTGGATGCCAAGGATGAAGCGTCCATCTTCACCCTCGTCTGAAAAGCGCTGCTCTAAGAAACAGAAGAGGATACCGAGGGTAGCTCCCAAAGGACCTC
Organism: Viscum album; assembly: GCA_963277665.1. Classification (NCBI taxonomy): domain Eukaryota; kingdom Viridiplantae; phylum Streptophyta; class Magnoliopsida; order Santalales; family Viscaceae; genus Viscum; species Viscum album. Next base: position 554,043,007 of record OY728123.1, read on the forward strand.
TAAACCCAAACCTGGTAAGCCGTACACTTGTACCTAAAAAAGAGGTTTGTGCAGAGTGGTTTATGTCTACCAGATCTTTAGTTTTGAATGTTTTAAGAGAACAAGGATGGCTTGGATGGTTCACTGGATAGAATAGACCTATTTACCCGAGATTGGTATCTCAATTCTATCAGTATGTGAGGTTTTCTTTTGAGTTTGGAGAAATCTGTATGGTGACAAGCTGGATAAATGGTCAAAAGTTCTCTCTCTCTTCGAGGCTGTGGGTTGTATTCCTAGGGATTCCCCATGAAGGAGTTTTTGAGGATTACCAGAGAGACCCTCCTCCAACAACCGACATCTTTGACCTGGAGACTACTTTGGAAAACTTGACTGGAAATGGCACTAAGATAAGGGGAATAGCTGCTGAATTAGATGGGGAGACTAGAATTCTGTTCAATTTTGTTCAAAATTTGATTAGCCCGGGAAAAAGATATTTTTCTGTGATGAAGTATCAGGATGTGTTCCTGATTCATCTGTTGAAGAATGGCCATAAGATCAACCTATGCAAGTATGTTATCAACTATATCTGTGAGCTGATCAAAGTCACTTCCAAATCCACCTCATTGTTTTACTCAAGGATGATTTCAGATATGTTAGCTGCCAAAGGGATGGTTAGACCGAATGAAGAAAAGTTAGAGGACCTCGATTTCTACCTATCCATGCCTATCATCAGAAGGATTAAGATTAGCTAGAACCCCTGGAAGAAGCAGTGGGTTGAGGATAATGATCAATTTTATAAAAGGTTTAATCATGTTGACTATCCAAGAAGGCATAAGAATCTATCTGATCCTGGTTTGGAACCAGATGAAGTGGCTGAGTTTTCAGAAGAAGAAGAAGAGGAAGTAACTATTGAAGTATCTCCAAGAGAAGAAGCTAGAAGACCTCAATTGGAAACAACTCCTGTTGAAAAAGAAAGGACTGTTGTCCCTACTATTATCCCTACTGAAATACCTCAAGGAGAGGAAGTTGGTCTTAGTTTGAGAGAAGAGGAAGCTCCTGTTTCTAGTGGAGATGTAAATCAAGAAGATCATCCTAATGCTGCAATGAAGTTGGTTTTTCCTAATTCAAAACAGCAAGTAACCTTAGAGGTAGATCCTATTGAAGAGGATCATTCTGTGGAAAAAGAAGAAAGTTTGGAAGTTTAACCAGTGGAACAATCAGTTCCTGAGATTATTCCCTCTGCTGATGAGAGGACGGAAATTGCCTTTCAGCTGGAAAGGAAAGAGTTTCTTGAAGAGATCAGGGATGATCTTGTAGATCTTGTCCATGTTCCTGAGCCTCAAGAATCTTAAAGGGAAGTAAAATTTGAGGGGGAGGAACCTCAAAACCTTGAGATTACAAAAGCCGGATCTGCTAAAGCTTCTCAACCTTCTGTCTCATACTCTATGCACACCCGATTTGTTTTCCCATGCTTTTATGATGTGGATGAGTCCAAGAAAGTATCTACAACTGGAATGGATCTTTCTTATCTGTTTCAACTAAAGTCTGTAGCTCATCCAGAACCAGAACCAGAACCTCAACCTCAATCCGAATCATAATCTGAGTCTGAAGATGACTCTGAACCTCAACCAGAATATGAACCACTACCTTTACCTACACCCTTACCCGAGCATCACTCCTTTGTGACTAAAGATGATCTGAATGTTTTTGGAGAAACTTTGTTAGCTGGAGTTCAGAAAATTGTATCCACTCAACCTTGTCCAGTAAATCAGTTATGTCAAGAAGATGCATAAATTTTCTTGTAAAATATTATCTTGCATATTCAACCAAGGATGTTCTGAGAAATTCAAGAAGTCCAAGTTGAGAATAAGCTTCTGAGTGATGATGTTGAAAATCTGAAAAATATGATAGCAAATTTGTAGAATGAGTTATCTTTGTGATCAGAGCCTGCTCCTGTTTCTGCTCCTTCACCTATTGCTGCTTCTACTGAGACATCTGATTCACTCCTTAATAGGGAGATTGTGTCTAATGTTCATCCATACCTTCTTTATTTTGATGAAATGATTGGAAAAAGACACACCAAGATGCTGGAATGCATGAGAGAGCTTGCGGAAAATCTGAATAAGCTTACAGATGAATACACTGGATGCCTGCAAAAAGTGTTGAAAAAACTCAATGTTCTAACTGAAGCTGTCATGTATTCACCTGCTTCTGGTCATACCTCCACACATTCTTTGGATCATTCTATACTGAGATCCATAATCAAGGAAGAACTTCAGAGTGCCTTTAGTGGCCTGGATCTATCTTCTTTGTCAGAAGTGGTTAAGAACAGTGATAGAGCATTGGACTTGGTTAGGATTCATTCTAAGATAGCCAATGATTCTAAACAAGAGACCAACAAGAAAATATATCTTAATCTATCCTGGATTTTCTCTAAAAGTGATATGACATATCACTTTAGATATCTTGTTGAAAATTTAAGAATCCCTCTGGTGACTCAAGGTTTTAAAGCCCATGTTTAGAAACTTACAGAGTTCACCAGATTGTTGGAAAAGTTTATGGAGAATAGGGATGATTTTGAAAAGGCTATGCAATATGGTGGTGAAATCATTTCTGATTTCATCAATCTTTTGAAGTCGTATCTTCATGTGCAGAGTACTGCTATAGTTGCTCCAGCTACTGCACCCCTTAGACCTGGTCTACCTGCCTTAGCCTCAACTACCATGACAGTCAGCCAAGCTCTTTCTCAGATCCATCCAATCATTCTTGACCAAACTATGCCTAGATCTTCGACTACTCCCACTTTGGATCTATTTGTTTTTTAATGTCTACCCTTACCCTCTTTTTCTACTGCATCTATGCCTTGTTCTACTTCAGCACCAACTCTTGCTGCTGATAAAGGAAAGGAAAAGATGGAACCCCGAAGAGTCTAGAGACTATTGTTTTTTATGGGATGTCATTTCTTGTTTACGGTTGGTACTTCTCTTGTATGTTCTATTCTGAACCCTTTGATTAATGAAAAATTCCGAGTTTCATTTCATTTTCTCTACTTTTTGATAATCCCAAAAGGGGGAGAAAAATCTACAAGTATAAGTGGGGGATAAAAACTACAAGTGTTAGTTCTATAATGTTTTTTTCTATTCTAGTATGATTAATGTAACATTTCATTTATATTCTGACTATATCCGATTTGTGATCATCAAAAAGGGGGAGATTGTTGGACTCCTCATGTGTTAATCATGTTTTAATGATCACAAATCTTATTACTGTTAATTAATCTCGATCATCATTGCACATCTTGATAATGCTATTCATTCTCTATAATCACTACTCATCCTGTTTTAATGATAAAAAATATGATGGATGTTAATTACTCTCTTTGTTATTTACATGTCAATGCATGATCAAAAATCTCACATATATTATCAAGCCTTTATGTTTATGATTCAAGTTATCTTACTCTCTAATGGTTAAACTTAATCCATATTCTGCATATTACTGTCTAATTCCAAATACAGATATTTGTCTAAGTATGGACTCACCGTGAAGGACTCACCGTGACCCAGACACCGTGAAGGACTCACCGTGACCCAGACACCGTGAAGGACTCACCGTGACCCAGACACCGTGAAGCTCATACCGTGAAGCTCATACCATGATGCTCATACAGTGAAGCTCATATCGTGAAGCTCATGTCATGAACCTCATACCATGAAGAATACATCATTTACATAATCACTGTGACACGGTTTCTTATCTTTTTTTTCAATACTATTTAAATAATACTAACGGTCATATTTGATGTTTTTAATGAAATTAATGTTATTTAATGATAGTTGTTGGCATGTCAGGAAACTGTTTCTCGTACCTATGAAAAGGGAATCATTCCTACCGCCAGAACTCATGTAATAAAAGGAAGATTAAGATTCAGTACACGATATAGAACAGAAGTGAGGTGTTAAAGTGTGAATATACAATGAGAAGAACATACATACACCCGAGAGCATTGTGGTGAACAAGAAGAACAATCCTGAGAAAGAAAAAGATTGCCAGACTTTCAAATAATTCTCATGAATGCAATCCAACACCACAGAAGAACACACAACGAATAAAGAGATATTTTTCATTCCTGAAGAAGACAAGATGACTACTACACTCTTTGTTTGAATAGAAAAACCAGAGGACTCATAAGTATTCCTGCTGAATCCAATGAGTCCAGAGCAGCATTGATAATCACTAGAGCTTTCTAAAATCTTATCTTCTCTCTCTAAGTGATTTCTTTATTAATATTCGAGCAGTGTGGTGTACTATATATTTCTTATACACACATTGTCTCCTTCACTGAACTAGAGGATATCAAAATCATCACTCCAAATCTCTTTTCTCTTGTTTACCCATGTCAAATGTGGAAGAGGTCCTTCTGTGGCCTGGTCTTTGTTTTGTTTCCAATGAAGAACAGTGTTAGAGGTCCCTGCATGGCCTGGGCAGTTTTGTAAACTGTTGTTAACCCCGATCTAGGTTGTGGATAAAATTTTATATAAATTTTAGAGAACTAAGTCTCGGCTTGAGACTGAACCTCTTGTTATATCTCTTGTTCACCATTAGTTTAAGTTCAAAGTTTACTACATATATCTTATTTATTCCGCTGCTGTTACATTGAAATAAAAAACTATTTTAAAGCTACTTTGATAGTTCAATTAGCAAGTGTTTACACTTATTGTAAATTAGTAGGTTAGTTTCAAAAGTTAGTTTAATCTTGTGGTTAAATAAACTGAGACCTAATAAACCTTTTAGAAGCTAAGTGAACATTTAAAATCTGTATAAATTCACTGCAGTTTAACTTGTTTTATAAATTGGGGGATTTTAAATAGAAAATATTTTAACAGAAATTTTAATTGGAACTCAATTTACCCCCCTCTTGAGTATCCACTCCGACCAACAGTTTTCTATTGGTTGAGTGGGTTGTCACGGTGGAAACCCACATTGAATAATATATTATTGTTTTATAAACTATGTGTTTGTTTTTTTAAATTGTAAAATGATCATGGTTTATGTTCTAGTGTAGCATTCATATGTGTTTTTCCAAAAAATAGGGTTTCAGTGGTCTTTTGGGGTTTAATTTCAAGTTTCGTACACTGTAAATTTTTAATAAATTTTTTTGTTTTTTGTTTAGTCTGAAAAGGGTCTTTTAACATTGCACTTGAGTTATTATTCAATGTGATTGGTGTAGTTTGTGTTCTTCATGTGGTGTTGGGCTTTTTGTTCACAAAATAGGACGGAGTTGGTTTTGTGTTTTCATACATGTTATGTTTTTTAAAAGAGTTTTTTATAAAAAATTAATTTTTTTAATAAAAAATTATTAACGATTCATTAATAGTTTAATTGAGTTTCATAAAGACATTTCGTGTGCGTACTTTTTCAAATAGATTTCTATGTGTGTGAATGCGTGGAATTGGGATTAGGTAACATCATGTTTTTTTTATTTGTGTAATTTTGAAATGAAATGTGAAACTGGAACATTTTGAGCACAAATAAAGAAGCCTGGGTACTAGGTTGGCAGACTAGATCTAATGTTCTAGTGATATAGAAGTGCCTCTGGCCCAGTTTCACTTAGCTAGATTGATGATTAAAACACTAAATAACTTTGGTTGATGAGAAGAGATGACTAGGTTATGGATGTGTTTCCCTAATATTGGATCGTGCATGAGAACATATATTGTTGTGATTCGTATACTATTGGTCTCTGAGACATGATGTTATAGGGTCCCATTCTTTTGATAGAACCTATAAATCCTCTCCCACTATTGGTGCCCTTGGAGTACATTATACTCACCATTTGAATATGATGTAACAATTTAGTTTTTGTGAATTTTTGGGTTTTCTTAAATGTTATGTTTTTTTTTAATTTAATTTGTTTTCATGAAAAATAATTTCTTCAGATAAACGGTTTCTTTGAAGTCGTTCAAACAATGGTTTCCTTTAATTTATTATTCCTGCAAATGTATTTGTTCTTTAATGTTTATACATGGAACCTTTTTATTTATTTGTATCCTACTGTGAATTTGCCTCACACACCCCATACACTTTTGGGTGTATGTAAACATTGTTCTTTACGTAATCAAGGTTGAGACATCGTGCTCAGAGATGGTGGTTTGGGTTGTGGAGGGTCTTCTCATGAAGGTTGATATTTGTAGCTTGTGGTTGTAGAACGTCTCTTATTGATTGATGGTTTCAGTTAGAGTTTTAGTTTCTTTGGTTTTCGTTAGTTTTTGGATATTAGATCAGGTTATAAACATTTATATATGTTTATAGTTTTAGTTTATTCATCTTGTTAGTTATTTTGTGTTTAATATTTCAATTATATCATTCCCAGGTTTCAGTTTTGATACCCGAGCACCTGTGCAAGCCTATAGAGATCAGTAATTCCCTCCGGGCCATGTTGCGGACCGGGTCGGGCACCGAGTCAGATAGAAACCTAGCCTGGTTTGTGGAAAACCTCACCAATGTATGTATAGATAAAATAAATCCATATTATAAGTGATAATATGATACAATTATATCATTGTATAAGTAAATAAATTTTTTTAAAATAATTAATTATGTATTGATATTATCATATGTTATACATATTTAATTACAATTTTATTAATAATTTAATAATTAAATAGATACTATATTTCCATTAAAATTATTCATTAATTATTTTTCAAATGACTTATGATTATATTAAAATATTAAGAGACCATAATAAAATTTTCAATGTGTTGGAAATGAAGTTTTAATTTTTAAATTCATATTTTCGATGTAAATAATTATTATTATTAATAATTATTATTATCGTATTTCAAAAAAGTATTTTCATAAAATGTATTCCATTTTTTAGTTGTACACCTCAAAAAATGGTTATGGTTACATTTTAGTATTTTACTAAAATAAATTAATTGTTGCTGAATAATGAAATATGGTAATTTACAGTTTATGAAAATAAATGAATATTTTATTCTTTCTTGAGTCATGGATGATGTTAGTAACTATTTTTTTATTTAAAATGCATATATTTCTGTATTTAGACTCATGAATCATAAATATTTATTTCCTTGATAAAAATAATAAAATATTTAATAAAATAATGCAAAAAAACCCCCTCATCCACTGTAAATGACACCCCTCACCACCTCTTATCCTCACACATATGAACACTTGATCCTTGTGTATATTTTTCACAGTACTCTTCCCAAAAATATATCCGACGTCCAAGAGTTTTTGGATTCAACAAAATTCCAACACCAATCCCTTAGGGAGTTTCTGAAAAAGATCTGATCAGGAGGTAACACACTCTATTGTTTTCTATCAATTTCTTTTCAATTTTCCATTGTTTTCTTAATCTATCTTCACATTCCCATGTTCAAGTGGCATGAAATTATTATATCATAAATACAATATATATTTATCATGTTGATGGCATAATGTTTCATCACATATTTAATCCTCTATCTTTTAATTTAATATTGATTTCATAGTCATTTCGATGCTGATCTACCACCTACATGGATGACATGCTTTCGTATTTCAAAATCACCTTAAAATATGGTCTTGAAATAAAATTATATTTGAACCAGAATATATTTTAATTATCATATCCTATTTAATTATTTGTAATTATTTTGTACATATGATATTTAATTATAAAAAAAATGTGTGTTTTGTGATCAAAAATGCTAAATCAATATAAATTATTATTAGTAATTATTTATCTAATAAATCATCCACACATATGAGAAAAAATTGTATTTTAATATTCTATAAGATCATTAATAACATATACGTTCAGTTCTCGGAAACTAACCACATTCAATATGATTTTACTTACACATATAGAAATAATCCAATCATGAAAACCATGAAAACCAATTCTTCGACGTGATGAAATTAAATTTCACAACCATGAAAAGGGAAAAAGGATCATAATAAATTGGTCCGAGTAAAATAAATGTAAAAATGGTTTTCTTATTCGTAATTAATGAATATAATTTAATTATTCAACACATTAATATCAATGGAAGAATTATTTATGACATAATGTAAAAGATTCTACTCAAACCTCTATAAATCATTCAGGTTACGCTTCGTCTCATTTTACCCTAATGAAAATTTATTTTATTTTTATTTATATATTATAATTTCTATTTATATTTCCCAAAAACATGTATCATGATACATGAATCCTTGTTTTTGGTAATATACATGTTTCTATAAGGTCAATAATGAATTCATACGGATAAGAATGTCTAGATTAATGGAAATAAATGAATTTGTACACAACATCTAGTGGAATCAATAATATATTTTAACTCACCATTATTTCTAAAATCAATAATTTAATCATTAAAAACCACCTTGATTCAGTTATTTTTTATGAAAACAATTATTCATTTTCTATTTTAACCAATATTGAATGTTCTCTATCAAATTGAAATATAATGATTCTATAGTGTTTCTCATACACTCTATTCAATTTAGTTTCACATCACATATCAGAATATATTATTAAATTTTTTTATTAATTCCCATGAATTATTTAGTCACTTTATTTTGTGGACACATTTACGATACACTAATTTATTATTCCTTTCACATGATTATGAAACTCACTTCATTCCATGGGAAACCCTTATGATTGTGTTTGATTAAATAAGTATTTTTATTTATGTGGAAGGAATATTCATGAACATTTTATGATGGGTGGGCCTAGATAGTGATCCAAATCATTGGGTAATCTTTAGTCTCATGAGGCATTCTGTGCAATGGTCTTGGTGGTATCCTTAACTCGTATTCCACTATATGCAACGAGAATTGGGTTGTGATCCTATCTGTACGATGTGCCTAAAATAGTCCAAAATTCATTTTTTATATTTCTTCCAAATTATTAAGAATCCATGATTTTATGATCCAATGTTATGATTCCATTGGTTTATTCATGTTCTATACCTTTACATATCATTATGTTATGCATTCTAACCTATGTTTTCTGCTTTATTTTAATGTTTATTTCTTTACTAGGATTTTTATCTCATCCATTTATTGATGTTATAACTAGGATAGACTATGAATATGTAAGGGTGTAAAGAATGTTAGGACCTCATAATGGATTATATATAATGAAATGTTATCTGTATAACAATGTTTTCATTTTTATATAGGTAGTCTTCCAAAACACTAGACATTAGGATCCAAAAAAATAAATATGAAGATTACTTATGCTTAAAATCATGTAATGATTTGTGTATAAGGATATGATCATTATAATTAAATTGAAATACAAATGATTTAAATTTATCATCGAAATTTATTTTTAATTTATAATTTTGAAATTATTAACATAAATTTCTTCGCCATGCTGATACATTCAATTAAGGAAAAAATCAAATAATTGAATTTCATCATATTAAACACGTTATAATTTTAGATAATTAATATTTTATAGATGTTTTATAGTTGAATATGAAATGTTATATATTTTTAAAAAATATTTTATTTTTAATTTCAATTAGTGTCATCATGTTATTAATGTTAATGTAATTGATTGTTCTACAAATAGACATTATTTATATTTTACAATATGAACTATTTTATTAAATGATATAAAATTCATAAAAATTAAAGTGTAAAAATTAATTAGCTTTTGATTGATAATATCAATCATGATAAAGTTTTCATTTGTATTTCAATTTATTGACACACTTCTGACTGTTAATGAATAAAAATCATTATTGAATAAATTAGTGTGAAATGGATTAATGATGAATTAAACCCATGTTATAAGGGAAAAACATAGAAAATATATATTTAATTTTATAGTTCTAATTAATTTCTTCGTGTATTAATATTATTTATAAAATAAATTATTTTTGAAAAATATGATGTTAAAATTTAATTTACTATTTTTTAAATCAAATGATTACTCATTCCCTCTCTTATAAATGGACATCGCTTATTATATTTACATAAATATTCATTATCCCCAAAACCAGTGATTTTTTTATATAAAATCATATATTCCATATTCTATTTCAAGTGGTATTTTTTATCAATAATAAACTTATAGTGCTTTGGTGTTAAACAATGGAGACATTTCAAAGAAGAAGTATAAATTTTCTTGCACGTTTTAATTTAATTTCATCATCCACATACTTCAAAATTTATTCATACATGATAAAATAATATATCAAATATCATTAATATATTAAGATGTTATTATGGTAATTACATACCTATATCTATGTCTTGTACCTTTAAATGAAAAACTGGACCATATTTATTGCGTACGACGAACTACCCCCTCATGAACCGATGAATGTTTGTCCATTAATGGTTCTGAATTATGGATCATAAGGATGTATTTGAGTAATTAATATGACATTCATGACCTATTTAACATTTTATATTTATAATATAACTTATATTTTCTTACCGTTCTATACAGTGGAAAATGATATCGTTATTTGTGTGTATATGTCGATGACCACTTCCATGATGCAATTTGATCCTTTTTCATAACCACAACATATTCATGATATATATAAGAGTAATTAAATAAATAATATCAAATGTATTATATTTTTATAAATTTTTAATTATAAAATGATACTTTCATTCCTTCCATTATGACATTTGAAAAAATGAACTATTACACATGCGTATGTACTAACTTTTTCATACATGGTTAAATCGTATTTAATTTTTATTTAAAAATTTACATGATTAGTTTTATGTTTATAAATTATGTTTAAACATGGTAATTAGTTGATGAAAGTTATTATTAATATGATGTAATAATGAAATTTTTTACCATAGTCAATTTATCAAATCCATTTTAGGCATATGTTCAGAATATCCCCAAAATGTTTTATATGAACATAAATGATTATGTAATTTTATATAACATGGTAATATATGATATAAATACATTAATAAACATGATAATCATTATACTTAATGTAAATAATTACAATATGTCTATTACTTCATAAGATAAATAATGCACATGAGGAGTCAGACACAGGGTAAACAAATTTAATCTCAAAATAATCTCTATAAAATTCCCCTAAAAAATAATAATTCTTCCATACAAATATTATAAATATCATAAATTTTTATATATTTTCATTAGTTAATTATAACGTACATTTTATATAACCTTTTACATTCCTTAAAATTTTTTCAACAGGGTAATATTTTTGGAATTTTTTTACATTCCATTAAAAATAAAACCAGAATGTTCTATTTTAAAAGATATTTAAATGTTTAATTCTCCCATAATTATTTTTTTATTGTTTTCAATAAAATAATGATATTTTTTTAATGAAATTAATACTTCATTTTTTGTCTAGGTTTTTAAAATATTTTCAATAGTGTAATGGGATATATTAATATCCAATATTAATTTATTATGTGTTGAAATAATGTTTTCAAGATACACAATTTTAAATGATATTATTTTGTTGTGGTTAATGAGAATTTTGTTTAAATATCAGTTGTTTTCTTATAAAACCAAGTCGGGAGATCATGTTATAGCACTCTAATATATTCGGTAAATATACAGAGTTAACTAATAATGTTTTTCCTATGAAATTTTAGGAATATACTGTGATGGATATTCTAAGTACAACCATGATGGTTAATTCAAGTTTAAACAAGACTTTATATCCAATAATTAATGTGATGTTTAATCCTTGTGTACATAAAAATGAAATAAAATGATAATTCATGTTACCTAAATCATTTACATATTATTTACACAGGTTTTTATAAAAATATTATTATTTCAAAATGTAATAGAATAAATATTATAATTCGTAACGTAGAAAAATATATTTTTTGAATAATTTTTTTGTAGTTTTTTTTCAATGATTCAATTATGATTTGGTATTTTTTATGAAATTATCTAGATAGATATTCTTTATTTGAACACTGATACATATTTACTAAAAATGAAATTTTTAGATAACCCTTATTTCTTTTGTATGAATATTTATTTTAAATTTTTTATAAAATAAAACATGTATGGATAATGATAATTATGATTTAATGTCTAATTTATTGAATATTTTTCATTAAAAAATTATACTCAAAAACATAAGTTTGGTGGAAAAATATGATAATGAATAAATTTGTCAAGTTTTCAATGTGATAAATCATTATATAATAATTATATCGTAGATATATTAAAATATAATCCTAAAATGACATTGATAGTTATAGAAAATGAAATGAATTCTAAATATTTAAAATTAATTAATTTTTAAGGAAAAATCTTAATTATTGGAGTCAGAGCGTTGTTTTGAAGACATTATGGTAAGGGTGTAATTTGAATATAATTTAAATGTCCTATATAAAAAAAATTTATAAAAGGATAGGGTGAATTATAGTGATTTTTATTATTATTAAGAGTTTATGAAAGCATGGTAAAGGATATAATAATGTTTATTCTCTCCATAAAAATGTTTTTTTTTATTTTATTTAAAATATGACACAATAACATTTTTTTATATTATTTTTTGATATAATGGGGAAAATATTATAAATCTAGGGATGTTAAATTTAGTGGTTATATGAACGAAAAAATAAATTAAATGGGAGAAAAAAAAGAAAAATATTATGGTCATTCAAAACCAATTATCATTATTTAATAATAAAAACATGAACCTATAAAATATCTATTTAAATTTGAATAATAATGATAAAAAAGGATAAAACATTCAATAACCTATGTTTAATGAATATAGAAATTTTAATAATGGAGAAATAATAAAAATAATTTTAATATGTTTTATATGTGGTAATGGAGGTCATAATGCAAAAACATACCATATAAAATTGAAACATATTGATAGATCCAAAATAGGGGAATATTTTATTCTCGAATGATAATTTTATGGTTTTAAATTTAGGGTGTATGGGAATTATGTAAATTAGTGTACATTTGGTAAATCAAAAGAACATGATCAACATGAAAGTATATATAAATTTTTAAAAATTCCAAATTCCAATACATTTATGCATAGCAAAACTAAAAATGACATATGAAAGGTATTATTTATTTCATGGATTTATTTTATATTATTAAGCCTTTAGACAGTATTCATATTTTTTATAATAGAAATGAATTATCAATGAGAATGATTAAAATCATTTACATAATATTATATAGCAGTACGAATGATTAATATCTATATATATGAGAGATATATAAGGTATGTCAAATTTATTGGTGATCATATGTTAAAAGAATTAATCGAAATTTAATGATGGATTTTTTTGGATATATGGTTCAGGAATATGTGACACATACCATTATCATGTAAAAAAGTAATTTGAGTAAGACTTATCTTTTCATTTTGTATGCACCTATTTAAAGATAATGACTACTTTATGGTTTATTTGATATTTTCTTTTTATGTAATTATTGGTTATTATATATTTGGGGATGAAAAATAAAATTTATCTGATAACAGTTGAGTTTCAAACATTTCATTAATAATGAATATATTATGTTTATTTTTTAGGATGATTATCATATTTTTGGGAATGCTATAACGATTATGTCACTATTTTGTTAGAAAAAGGACATCCCATAGGATGGGTGATAACTTATCACATCTAAGAATTATACAAGGAATGACACCAAAAAATAAGGGTAAAATAGGTATGTCATGTACCACATAACAATATAATGTCATGTTTAGTCTGACATTGTTTTTTATTATTGAAAAAATCTAACAGATAATAGTTATGTTCATTTTTTGATCATGTTTTTTTTATTATGAACTTTGATATTGAGTGTTATTTGGTTTTATTGTAATTAATAACATTTACAAATAATTTTCCTATATTGTTAATAGAGTATGATTAATATTAATAGAACACTATGTGATTCTATTTAAAGATTGAAGTTTGAAATATTTTTTGGAAGTAAATATGATATAAATGTGTCTGTATAGTTATGTATGTTATATATTAAAATTGATATCATATATTTGATATTATATGATTCAAGTGTATACATTTTTATTATGGGACATTGAGTTTCATTAATTTTTATTGAAGATAAATTTTAACTTTATCTTGGAAGAATATTTAATCTTGTTATTCTTATTTTGGTTTTTCTATATTAGTCTAAAATTATTTTTAATATTTAATTGTTTTTAATTTATGGAATAATTTAATCTGAAACATTGGTATTATTATAAAGATATGGGAATAATGAGTAATTTATTCATATGTTAGTTTATTTTTTTATAATTATAATACCATGTCTTTTCTATTAGGTTTTATCTAATATCAAATGTTTGGGGGAATAAAATGTTATACTTGTATGAATTATTTTATATAAAAAGTGTTATTTCTAGTTATAATAGTATGAAAAATTCATCTTTAATATTCATCATATGGATAAAAAATGTTCAGTTTTTTGAAAAAGAATATTTAAATATGAAAATATTATAGAAAAATAATTATCATTAATTATTATCAAAGAGTATATAGTAAAAGAATTCTGATAATTTTGGAAGAATGTTTTGAAACCAAAACATTATTTATTCACATTTATTATTTTGAAATAAATAGTATTTTAACCCATTCCAAGTATATAGTTTTTTAAGGATAACATTATCCTAACCAAGTTCTTTATCGCTATCTATTTGTCTTAGATAGTTATGTTTTTATTCTATATCCATGTTTTCACTTCCCATAATTGTTCTCAAATTTATAAAACTACATTGTGTTCATATATATGACCTTTGTGCATCTCTTTCTACCTATTTGAGAGTAAATGTTATAGACAGATCTTATAATGTGGGTTTTCAACAGTGGTATTTTCAAAATTCAGTCCCTAGTTAGAAAATATATGTAATAATTTAGAGGATTCAATTTCATTGGGGGGTGGATGTAATAAACCGAGAATTTAAAATGTAGTACTACATTAGATGGCCAAAAAGATATAGTGAATTGACCTTTAATAAACATCAAATTAGTATTTAAAGTAGACCATTATAACCAAGACATTAAATATCCAAGAATAAATCGTACTAAACATATTACGAAATATATAATCATACTACTCATTTATAATATAATATTTAATGACTTTATATATGAATTATACATTTATTGATTTCATTTTATTTTATCAAAATAAGTTTTCATCAAAATGATTTTTTGTAATTTTTTATGTGAATGTTATACTTTTTTTGTAAAATGACAAAATGTATTTTAAAAAGTGAATTTCATTTTTTTATATTGTGTTGTTTTTTCATTGGATTATTTTTTCATAATTTTATGAAATCATTGATTTTTAAATGATTTGAAAAATATAATGATTTTTATTAAAAAATAATTTTCATTTTAAGTATTTATATATCCAAATTTTATTTATTATTAGTTTTAAAATTTATATTTTTCAATTTGATATTATATTATCCAATTAAGGTTTTTCAAATTGATATTATACCTGATTTTAGTACAAAAACATTTTATATTATGAATGGTCAGTTTTCATAAAAACCATTTTCTCAAGGTTTTCTCATTTTATGTTAAATTAAATTATATAAATTTATTGTTTTTATTTTTGAAAAATGATTCCAATTATGGAATCATATTTTCATTATTTTCTAAATATAATTCTTTTATTTATTATGAAAATAAATATTAATCATAGTAATTTTAGATACTTTGGTTTGTGGTTAATCTGAAAAATAAGTGTTAAAAATAAGGTGATAAAGACCATAAAATGACACCAACACTCACATAAATTTTATTTTATGTGTCCATTTCATAATAATTTTCCATGATTCAGTTATATTCCATTTTAATTAATATTGGAATGGATATGACCCATATAATATTTTATGTAAATATCAGTGAAAACTATCACTATTTATTTTAATGAATATAATATTTTTATGAAGGAGATATATAATTTATATGTTAATTTATAAATATTCATTTTAAATATAAATGATAATTTTTATCATGGTTATTTATTTTTGAGTAATTAGTGAAAAAATATTTACCTTAAATCCTAATTGAACATTGACACATTATGTATCCAATTAATAAAAAAATGATATTAAAAAAATAAACATTTTATAATATTAGATAATTATTATGATTAAAAAAATTTATATTTTAAGATTACATGCTTAAGATATATTAAAATAATTTATTCTATTATTTTTTTTGTATTGATGTTATTAATGTCAATGTAATCGATAGTTATAAACAATTACATTAATGATATTTTATAATAATTAATATTTTAATATATCACATAAAATTAAATAAAAATATAGATTAAGAATGAAATTATAATGTCATTTATAATATAAATCATGATCCATTAACAGCACATTAATCTATATTTGGTATCTATCATGACCCTCTGAGAGTAAAAATCATTGTTTTCATGGTAAGAATGAGAGGGGGAAAAGGGCTTAAAACCAAATGATAATGACATAAATGCTATAAATGAAGGCCAAATATTAATCAAATTATATAATTTAGACACCTATTCATCCTTAAATTTAATTAAATTAGTTTTTGAACATTTTTAATCCAAAATTAATATATATTAATTTAATATGTTGATAAATTCCAAGAGTTCATCTTCCCTCCATTATAAAAATATTTATCTTATTATTTTAATTTCACACTTCATGGGCCAATTAGTTATGGAATTATCCAAAAAATAATTCATTTTTATAGTTCTTCTATAATTTTATACGTCATTGTTTAATCCAAATAACTATATATAGGGCATATGTTGTTAATCCCAGTAGACATTCTAAAGAAGAGGTATAGTTTTACCTCTATGTTTTAGTTTTATTTCTACTTAATACTCATATAAATATTCAAAATCCATGATAAAATAATAAAAATTATGTCACCAATATATATATATATATTACTAGGTTTTCTAATGCCCTGTAACAAACTTCCCTAATTTCAAATGAGAAGAAAACCCGCCATTTGTGTCTGTGATGGACTACGACCTTGTGAACCAATGTAAATCATTTTCCTTCAATGTATCTCATGGATATATTATATTGATTGATTGATGTTGTATATATGATATTCATGAAAAAATAATCGTTTTTTATGTAATATATAAAATACATTCATGCCATTATGTTCCAAAAAAATGGTTTTGCCACACATGCATACTTGTGTACTTCCACATCAAAGAAGTGACGTGTTTTGTTTTTCATAAAAATATAACATAGATTATATATAAAAATTATAAATATAATTATTTTATATTTTTAAATTGATGGTCATTATGAAAAAATATCATACTTACTTTATTCTATAATGATCATTTAAAAATGAGATCGTTGCACACGCATTAATACGGTCTACCATATCCATGATAATAACATAGTTCATGTTTCATATCCATATATCTTGATACTTTTTAAAAGTTAAATATATGTGAATAAGTGATAACTATTTATTATAATTATTACACAGATGGTGAAATAATGACCAGTATATGTTTTGGGAAATTAGTGAAATAATAGAAAGATCATAGTTTAAAGAAATAACTATAAAATAACTAATTAGATTCATCGTCCCTTGCAACAAAAAAGTCCTATGAAATTTTAAGGAACCATATAAATAAATATAAACAATGATATGAGCACAATCATCTGAGTAAAAAATATATAATGAATGGAAGAATTATTTACTCCAATGAATAATTATAATATATTTGAATAATATTCATAATGATATACTCTTATCCCCTAAAAATAATATACCTTTTTAAAAAATTAGAATTTTACAAAATTTAGAGAGCATGAATAAAAAATTTAAGTAAATTGGTGAATTTATATATAATATTTTACCCCAATTAACTATGATACGAGTTGTATACCGCATGAATACCATTCAATATAACCCTCATGTCTACCTTATGAGGTAATCCTAACGATGATATTATGTTGAAACCATCATTGTTGCACTTAGAGTGGCCATTATGGTCACGCTGCAACATAGACATACCTGGTAAATTTCAGGGATATACAGGTCCCACCCATCATCATAAATAATTCTCATGAACTATAAAATAATCCTAAACATGAATACCTTCATCATAAAAATCATTCCTTGATAGAAATCACTTATTAAAGGAATACTGGGGGCATAGAAAGAAATATTTTTGTTCAATATAACCATGAAATATTGGAATGAAAATTCAAAAAAATTAACGAGCCCTAAATTTGGTAAAATTATCTTATATTTTATTATTAAAAAATATTAATTTTCAATTTGTAAAAAACATTAAAGAGGATTTTTAAAATAAATCACTTACATAAAATATAAAAATATCCAATTTGAAAAATAAATTACATAGAGATTTAATTTTTTTAGACCTCAATGTTCAAATAAATTCATTCACAGTATAATTTTTAAAACATTCCCATGGAATACAAATAATAATAAGAATAATCCATTCATTCATTTTAAACAGTGTTTTTTTAAAGAGTCATTTAACTCAGGTTCAACTTATGTAAAAAGTGTTCAACACATATGTATAATTTTTTAATGTTGGTTTTTAATATATTAATGAAAAACATAAATATCTATAATACCATATATGATATCTATTAACAAAATTCCACCCATTTATTTAAAAAATAATTTTTTATTTCCCTTATTTAGGGTGTGTTCTTTTTATTGTTTCCCTAGTTTGTTAATTATGGATTTTGTTTTCAAATGTCAATAATACTCCATAAATGATAGTATATATATGTGTGTGTGTGTTTTTGTGTGTGTGTTTCTATTATTTTAAAAAATTATATGTGAAATTAAACATCCCATGAATATGGTTTTAGAAAATAAGAATTCATCATCCATGAAGGTGGCGAGTGGACACACCTTAGGCGGCCATTTTGTTTTTAGAAATTAAATAATAAAATAATATTTCACTGATATATATAACATTAAAGGGATAAAATTATAGTATATATATTATAATGGATTCATCATTAATATTTGGATATTGGTGAGTATTAGGTATTGGTGTGAAATAATTTAAAATATAAGAAGAATGTATTTACCTCTACAATATTTCAACATGAGAAACTCTTTAAACACTTGAAATTGGTTTTTTAGGACCAACGACACTAGGATGTGGAAATATATGAGTATAATGGAAATTTATAAAGACCTGGAAATTTTAAGGAATTTTTTTCCTTAAATTCTTTGGAATTTTATGAGTCTGTAGTTTCTGACGATGCCTGATTCCGAGGCCCGGTGTGCCCGGAATAAATTTATGTAGTTTTTTTCGGGTACGTTCAGTAAACATATGTGCGGGTTTTTCTATATTTTGAATAGGTGCTTGGAATAGAAATCTGAGGGCACAGTTGAACTCACAAAGCCGTTTTTTTTCTTAAGAAGGATTTCACCTCGATGGCAGATGATCGGGCACGAAAGTTGGTTTTTGGGTTTCACGTGGATTAATAAAATAAAATAAGTAACAACATATTTTATTTTAGTTGAACTCAAGCCATGTGGTAATGTTTGTTAAAATATCCACATGGGGATTAAACTCCCATTTAATGGGGAGGAAGAGGAAACCTCACAACCCTCTCATTTAATGTGGTGTGTCAAGATAAAATCAAATCTATCAATTAATTTTATGTGTCAACATAAAATAAATTACCATCAATTAATTTTATGTGTCAACGTGAAATTAAATGTTGTGTTTCAACATAAAATTAAAGAAATCAATTAATTTTATGTGTCAACATAAAATTAACTGCTACCAATTAGTTTTACGCACCAACGCTTTTAATTTTCTTGACCCCCCTTTATTTTTTAACCGCATCGTTGGTATTTTAGGATGGTTCCTAATAAATGAACCGCCATAAATTCCATTATGGTTACATACCTCTCCCCCTCTCCTATATATACGGAGATTGGGAGGTGGATTTGAGACGGCTTCACCAACGTGAAGAAGCCCTGGTAAAGTGTCGTGATGCCCAACACTTGGAGGATTACACTCCCTATGAAGAAGAACGCGATGATGCTGGCGACGAAAAATTATTCCCCAGCTTCTTCCTCGGAACCCCATTCCGATGTGGGATCTCTTCGATGACCCTTATTCCTTCCTCTTTGCTATAAATTTACCAATGCACGAGCTCAGAAGTTGAAGTGTACGGAGAATGACAAGAACATCGTCTTCCCCCACGACGAACCAACACCTATCTATTAAAAAAGTATGGGTCTGTTTTATGTTGTTTAACACTTAATCTTCTCTCATTAAATCAACTTCACGAACCGCTTGCTACCATTATAACGTGGAGGCTTCGGGTCGAACGAACACATCCCAACCCATCCGTAACCTTTACGGTTTAGGAACCATGGATCGAGGGCGAAGTAGCAGCGGCATGGTAACATGTAGATGGCGATTAAGACGGCAAATAGAGGTCGCGCTACCCACGGCATCCGCGAACCGCGCCTCCGGCCGAACGGCGCCTGACCAGTCTACCCGCGCACTGCCCGGTGCACGCCCCGGCCAAAACCCCAGCCCGCCCGGTCTCCGGCCCCCTGCCCGCGGGCCCCTCGTGCCTCGCGTGCTACTGACATGCCCCGCGTGCTGCCCGTCGTGCGCCCTAGCCAAAACCGCATCCCACAAAACCATAGGCACCCTGCCTGCGCACTACAGGCATGCCCCGTGCCTACCCAGTGCCCCCTGGTGCCCTCTCGGCACCTGCCCGACGCCCCCCCCCCCCCCATGTTGCCTATGCCGCCTTCTTGTAGCACCCTGGTGCGCAAGCCGGCTGCCCGGCGCCCGGGCCGGCTGCCCAACGCGGCCCACGCACTTTTCGGTACACCCGTGTCCTACCCACGTCCCATGCAGCCCACCATTGACCTCTCGGGTAGAGACGCCCGAGTTGTTCCCCTCACAGTGCCGGCCGAACCTGCCACTGGCGTTCTGGCTGAGTTTCCAACATGGAAACTTCGGGCCGAGTTGTCCACACAATTTGTGTAACACATGAGATTTTTGTGAGAAATATTTTTTTATCAACAATGGATTATTTCACTACACACAACCGTAGCTTGGGATTCTTTAAACGCAATCACGACCTTCCTCGATAGCTTGCGTTGTACGCAATACCGAGTTTCACTAAAAATGATATGCTAATAAAATATTATTAAAACAAGCCATTATGAATAGTAATACCCACTTTTGAAAATTTTATAAATTTTATCTTTTAAAATGGACTTAATTTTTGGATTTGGAATATCGATATTATCCTAGGGTGAAGTTTTGGTATTTTTTTGAAAACTTTCAATTTTTGATGTATAGTGAAAACATTAGGTTTCTATTTAAAAGACAACTTTTTATTTAAATAATTAGTTATTTTATTTAAATTTATTTTAGGTCAAAATTGAGACATAATACCAATATAAGTTCAATGTAATTCGTTGAAGTCATTTTATGATAATTATAGATATATAAAAATTTTATTGAACTTTTCACCGTCTTTTACCCACCTCCTAGGAGAGTCTGAAAATTTACATAAAACATTATTTTACCAATTATGTGAGTGAAATTTCAAAAATCCGAGAGACATGATTAACATTATGGAGTAAAATCTGGTTCAATAAAAAAAAGGTGAATAGTAACTTTTTACTTTTATTTACCATGGTTAAAAGTAAATAGGGTAATTAAGGGTAAAAATGGTATTATTATTACCCGAACAAATGTCCTAATTCCATTGTATAAGTTTAATTCTAACAAAAACAACAATAGGAATAAAATATGACCATTTAGGTCCACATGGATTTGATTAGGACATTTATTATTGTTTTATTTAAAGAAATGTTAAAATAGTTAAAATCAATGTTTAATAACTAATATATTTTTAATATAGGGTTATAAATAATATAAATTATACTAAAAAAATTAATTATAAAGATAAAATGATTTCCAACATAATGGTATTTTATTTATAATTTTTAGACTTTAAATAATTTAATTTATTTAAAACAAAATGATGATGCAGCATTCACATTATTAAGGAAATATTAACATAATTAATATTATAAATACCCAAATAAATGTAATTTGAGACTTTTTATGAATTAAACAAATTTTATAGGTTAATATGACATATTAGTATTTATTTAATTGACTTTTTTCGAACTAATCATGCTGTTATGATTTTCACAAAAATCAATTACCAAATATTGTCAAAATTGACATAAAATAGTTTTTAAAATAAATATTGTATTATTAATTGTTATTTTGTTCCTAAAAATATAAGGATCTGCCAAATGACTTGGATAAAGTTATATATATTTATAATTAACCACTTGGGGTTCCTTTGGCTTGTTATAGTTAGTTTATTAACCTTATAGTGTAAGAAAACAAGAAGACATAGTAAAAGTTGAATTACTTAACATAAAGTTAAATCTAAATGATAAGGTTAAAATAGTAAACTAAACTTTTATAAAATCTATTGGTTGAGAGTATTTCGACCCATCCCCACCTTAGCTTCAAAATAAATCAATTGGATGCTTGTAAAAACTGAATATGACTTTATAATAAAATAATAGATTAAGTTTTTCCTAAAGTGCCCCTCTTCTCCCTTATAAAAGGGCACCTCCACCCACTACCCCTCACGCCACTTTGAGCCTTCATTCTCGTCAAACCCCTGACAATATATCTTCTACACTTCCTTAGAAACATCCTAGAGGTCCTGGTCATCTTCAAAGACCATCTTTAATGCCCTAAGAGGCGATTAAGAAGAGGCACTTCAAAGAAGAGGTAATGTCTGTTACCGATTATTTCAAATTTATTTCTTCATGTACTTCTTCTTATATAGTTGTTTCATTATTAAGTAATAACATCAGTATCACTCATATAATTATATATTATTATAAATATAGAACAACCCTATTTAACCTTCTATCCATCCAATGGAAAACGAAATCACCGCGCGTGCGTACGTACGGAATACCGTCTCCACGTCGTGGTGTAATCTGTTTTCCACCACCACCTTACTTGGAATGGTATAATGGTATAAAGAATAACTATATATGATTATTTTAATGTGATATTGATTCTGAAATAGTATAAATACACTTCAATACAATTCCACGATCATGGGAATGATATCATCGCTCATGCGTACTTACGGCCTACCGTCTCCACGATGTGATGCGACTCGTTCTACGTGATCTTCATTTCATAATGATTAAATAAATTAATTGAATGAATAAATATGATATTTATTACATTAATACCATTCTATAAATGAGGTATCTATAACCTAAAAAGAAGAATAATAATTTATTCGACAAAACATGCATAAGAAGAAAAAGAAATAAACACCCGAATAACAAGTAGCAATGAAATATTACTAATAAGAAGCAATGAATATGACCATATATGATATCATAACAATGAGTAAGATTATGGAATAATTAAATATCATTATTTAAATTACTATACATGAGGTTCAGACATGTACGAAGCCAATCAGACCTCAGGTAAGGGGTAATCTCACAATCTCATTTTTATCCGAGGTTTTTTATACTTTAGAATTTACTGGGAAATATTTATCATCCACATCGATGTTTCCTCAATATTTCATATTATTTCTATCCTCCTAATTTTTTTTAAATCCAATATTAATCATTGATGTGTTTTTAGCAAAATATATGAAAGGAATATTTTTTTCGTTTTTAGTACGAGGTACTTTTTGACTTTTCCAGCAAAAGTACTAGAACAATGTTTTTTAACTTATACGGCCTGAATGGATTTTTATAACATTATTTCCATGAATCTAACTTTAAATGTTTTCATGTTTATTTTTAATCTACTTCTTTTAGTTTATCATTTTATGAAATTTTAAGAAAGGAAAAAAAATTGAAGTAGAAAGGATATTTTCCTCAAGAATGGAGTTCAAGTGTTTTTTCAAAATTATTTTCCATCTAAGATAATATATGGATATATTTATATCCATATTTTTAAATTGATTTGATTATGTTATGATTAATTTTATCAAGCCCTTTTATCTGACATGGATTATGTTATGATGGCATGATGTTTAAGAATCCCATTTTTATTAAATGGGTTATGCTATGATGTATGATTTATGATCTTGTGGCACACATAAGAATGGTATCATTATGAGATGGGTGGGACCTATATCTCCCTCCAATGCAATGGGTAATGATTTATATCTCATTAGATAGACATGGCAGGAACTAAAGGTTAATCATGTTCAGTGATACAGGAATGAAACGAGAAGTGAACTCGGTTCAAAAATAGACTTTGTCCACTAAGATAGTCTTGGAAATAAGTCTTGACTACTAAGAAATTATTCTCTATGATTATGTGTGTGCCGCAAAGTTTCATGTTTTGTGTTATGATTATTGGGATTACATTTCACTACTCTGATTTATCCCATGTTATGAAATTATGATCTCTTTTAAAGGTTAATATTTCAAAATATGTTCTTATGAATATGATGTGATTGATATTTCTTTTGTTTACCCTTACTGAGCATTTGAGCTCAACTTTTTGTATGTTTTCTTTTCCCCGGGTCAGGAAGAAGGGTATTAAGTAGGTTATGACAAAAATGGATTCTAGATATGATGAAATAAATGGTTGACAATGTAGATGCTTTATGAACTAGTTGTTTATGTTTCCCAGTTTCTAAATACACTATACGTAAACGGTCCTTTCATGGTTTTGTTATATGTTGTAATAAGTGTGCTTCAATTATGAAGTAATAACAACGTATGTAAAGTATGGGTCTTTATAGTTGGTATCAGAGGAAAGGTATTGTCAGCCTTTGGAAACTAGGATGTGAAAGCCTTAGTAAGAACCCTAAGGATATGTTGAAGCATAGAACACAATCTTAGGGATTTAGAAATGGTAATGAATAACCTATGATAAGACCTTATGTGTGAAATTTATTCTTGATTATGTGGTTTTCCTTTTATAATTAGTGTTTCTCACAGTATTCTTCTTGTTTTTAGTCAATGGCTGGAACCCAAAGGAACCGTGTTAATGCGGAATGCGAAGAGAAATGCAATGATTACCCCCTGATCAACCAAACATTATGGGAGCTGGAATGCAAAATCTTGTAGCCATGCTCCCACAACTTTCTCAGGATATGAATCATGCAGGACTTCCAAACGAGCAAAGGAAGGAGGAACATTCTGTTTAATCCTTCATGAGGAAGCGTCCACCATCATTCAGCGGGTCTACTGATCCATTAGTGGCTGAACAATGGATGAGTTCCACTGAAAAGATATTTTCAGTTCTTCAATGTTCTGAACATGATAAATTCATTTAAGCATTATATCGTTTGGAAGGTGAAGCTGATCAATGGTGGAATCTTATCAAGAATACGAGGCAAAGGGTTGAAATTGAATCCATGGAATGTGAAGAGTTCAAGAACTTATTTTTCAATAATTACTTCCCTCGTATTCTTAGAACAATGTTGGAGAAGGAGTTTCTTGAACTAAAGAAAAAGGATGATGAATCTGTTGGTACCTACGAACCAAATTTTACAAGACTAGCAAGGTATGCTTCCAGAATTATTATCCAACCTAAGAGTAATATATATCGATTCTTTAGGGGATTAAAATAAAGTCTTCGAAGTGCATTATCCATAAGGGACTTCAATAGATACGAGGAAATCAATCGATGTGATCTCAAGGTTGAGATGGAGATTGGAGTAACCCATCTATCATATGGGTTTGATAAGAATAGGAAAATGGAATTCAAAGGGAAATCTAAATAGCACACTGAAAAGATGATGTGTTTTTCCTTAAGCTCAAAGTATGGAATGAAACATGGAGGGAGTTGTCTTGAAGGTACAAGTAAATGTTTCAAATACAGAAAGTAAGGTCATCGGGCATTTGAATGCCGCAATGATGCGAAGAAGTTGTCTAATGATGCGAACAAATAAAAGGCTACACTGAGTTCACCGCCTACACTTCAATGTTACAAGTGCAAGGAAATGGGGCATTATTCTAATCAATGCCCTAATCCAAGGGTTTTTTATGATGATCAATGTCATCAGACGCATAAGGCCAAAGACAAAGGAACGATACATGAAATTTCTATCAGTGATGTGGAGTATGATAACGGGGTGGTGAAAGGTACACTTACCATACACTCTAAAGTTGCAATTGTTTAATTTGATTCTGGATCCACCTACTCTTTTATTTATGAAGAATTTTCTAAGGTTATCACCGTATTACCTCAACAATTAGATGTTGAGATAGTTGTGAAAACCCTTAATGGCACAATAGTCACATCAAAAGTTTATAATTCGTCTCCGATTGAAGTTTGTGGGAATGTACTTCCTACAAATCTTGTGATCCTTCCTATAGTGGAATTTGATGTGATTCTTGGCATGGATTGTCTTTCCTTAAATATAGCTCATATCTATTTCCAAAGAAGGGAAGTCACATTTCATATTCCAGATCAATCTATGATCGTCTATCGATGCAAGGATGAACATAACCATCCAGTGAAATTTTCATCCAACCTATGGGTATTGATTCCACTAAATAAAGGTTATTTATCTCAAATGGTTGGAGAGAAACTCCCGATTAATAATATTCCCATTGTACCAGAGTTTGATGATGTCTTTCCAGAGTAAATGCTTTGTCTTCCACCAATTCGTGAAGTTGAGTTTTCAATAGAACTTGTACCGGGTTCTTTACCTAATTAAAAGACACCTTATAGAATGGCCCCAATTGAGTTGTATGAATTGAATAAGAAACTCCAAGAGAATCTTGATAATGGATTCATATGCCCTAGTGTGTCACTTTGGGGAGAACATGTTCTATTTTTTAAGAAGAAAGATAGATTAATGATACTCTTCACAGATTATCGAGAACTTAACAAGATCACTATCAAGAAAAAATATCCTCTCCCACACATTGATGATTTATTTGACCAACTATGCAGAGCTTAATACTTTTCCAAGATTGATGTTCGTTCAGGGTATCATCAATTAAGGGCCAAAAGGGAGGATATACCAAAGATAGCTTTCCGTACAAGGTATGGACACTATGTATTTATAGTGATGCCATTTGGACTTACTAATGCCCATGTTATCTTCATGGATCTAATGAATAGAGTCTTTAGAGACTATCATGATCAGTTTGTGGTAGTATTTATAGACGATATTCTTGTCTATTCAAAGAGCAAGGAAGAACATGATGATTGAATGAGAATTGTATTAAAGACCATGAGAAAGGAGAATCTTTATTCCAAATTTACCAATTGTAAATTTTGGATTCAAAAAGATGCATTTTTTGGTCACATAATCTCAAAAGAGGGGATATCGGTGGATCCCACAAAAACATAAGTTATCAAAAGATGGTCGAGACCAACAACAGTAACTGAGATCTGAAGCTTTCTTGGTTTGGATGGATATTATCGACATTTTGTAAAATATTTTTCATGATTATCTAATCTCTTCACAATGTTGAATCGAAAAGGAGTTATGTTCTTTTGGATAGAGGAGTGTGAAGTTAATTTCAGGTAGTTAAAAAGAAGGTTATCCAGTGCACCTGTGCTCACACTACCTTGTAGTGGAGAAAGGATTGTGATCTACAGTAATGCATCCAAGAAGGGATTGGGGTGTGTTCTCATGAAAAATGATATGGTTATAGTTTATGCCTCACGATAGTTGACAATCCATGAGCAATATTACCCAACTCATGATTTGGAGTTAGATGTGGTAATCATTGCATTAAATATTTGGAGGCATTATCTTTATGGTGAAAGATGTGATATTTATACTGATCATAAATTTTTAAATTATATTTTCACACAGAAGGAGCTGAATATGTCTCAAAGAAGATGGTTGGAGCTGATTAAGGATTACGACTACTTAATTCCTTATCACCCTATGAAATAAAAAAGGTGGCAGATGCATTATGTCGAAAAGACCATGCTAGCTTATACATGATGAGGATCACAAAAGATCCAATATTTATGGATTTACAAAGGATGGATCTTGGAATTATAATGGAAGGAGAAAAATATTATCTTTCTCAAATGAATGTTCAACTATTTATACATGTGAAGATTAAAGAGGCACAAAAAGAAGATGTAGAGTTACAAAAGATGGTGAGAAAAGTTCCTGAATTCAACCTTGATTGTGATGGGATAATAAGGTTCAGGAATCGGGTTTGTGTTCCTCCCATCCCAGAATTAAAGAAGGAGCTACTGGATGAGGCTCATAGTTCTTCATTCTCTATTCATCCTGGAATCACAAAGATGTATATGGTCATGAAAGAGTAATTCTGGTGGGATGGCATGAAAATAGATGTTGCTGAATATGTCTCTCGATGCGTGGTTTTTCACCAAGTTAAAGCTGAGAGACAGAAGACTAAGGGGATGTCACAACCATTACCCATACCTGAATCGAAATTTCAAAACATCACTATGGACATTTTCACCGGACTTTCTAAAACATCCAAAGGCAATAATGTTATCTGGTTCATAGTTCATCGTCTTATGAAGTCAGCACACCTCATTGTTATTAAAGAGGATTTCTCTCTTGATCAGCTAGATAGGATATACGTAAAGGAAGTGAAATATTGCATGGATTACCACTTTCCATTATATCTGATCGGGATCCGAGGTTTACCTCAATGTTTTGGAAAAGTCTTCAGCATACTCTAGATACAGAATTGAGTTTCAGCACTGCTTATCATCCTTAGATAGATGGTCAATCTAAGAGGACAATTCAAACACTATAAGATATGTTAAGATATTTCTATATGGATTTCAAAGGTGGTTGGGATCAACACCTACATTTGGTGGAATTTTCATATAATAATAGCTTTCACTCTAGTATTCAGATGGCTCCTTATGAATCTCTCAATGGAAAGAAATGCAGGACTCCAACTTGCTGGGATGAATTTGGGGAAAGAATTCTATTAGGACCTGATCTTGTTGATGAGATGGCAGAAAAGGTCCAATCTATTCAACAACACATAAGGGAAGCTTAGATTTGACAAAAACGTTATGCTGACAATCGAAGAAAAGACCTAGAGTTTGAATTGGGTGATAAAGTGTTCTTACGAATACCTCCATGGAAGAGAGTAATGATATTTGGAATGAAGGGAAAGCCGAGCCTTAGGTATATCGTTCCTTTAGAAATACTGGATCGTGTTGGGGAGGTAGCTTACCGATTGGTGCTTCCACCAAATCTCTCTCAAGTTCACGATGTTTTCCATGTATCTCTCTTGAGAAAGTACATACCTGATCCTTCAAATGTACTAAGCTCAGAAGTTGTACCACTGGGGCAAGATCTTTCTTATAAAGAACAACCGATATAGATTCTGGATCATAGCAAAAAATTCATACATAACAAGACCACTCGCTTGGTGAATGTTTTATGAAGGAACCACCAATTAGAAGAAGCTACATGGGAACTTGAGGATATGATGAGGGAGAGGTATCCTCATCTGTTTGTTACAAAGTGACGAATTTCGAGGGCGAAATTCATTTTAAGGGGGGTAGAATGTAACACCTGAGATTTTTATGAGAAATATTTTGTTATCATCAATGGAATCATTCACTACACACAACACTATCTTGTCTTTCTTTACACGCAATCACAATCTTCCTCGATAGCTTGCGTTGTATGCAGTACGGAGTTTCACTAAACAACGATATGCTATTAAAATATTATTAAAACTAGTCGTTATGAATATTAATACCCACTTTTTGAAATTTTATAAATTTTATCTTTTAAAATGGATTTCATTTTTGGATTCGGAATATCAAAATTAGCCTAGGGTGAATTTTTGGTATTTTTCTGAAAACTTTCAATTTTTGATGAACAGTGAAAACTCTAGGTTACTATTTACAAACCGATGTTTTATTTAAGAAATTATTTATTTTAATTAACTTTAATTCACATAAAAATTGATACATAATACCAATATAAGTTCAATGTAATTCATTGGAGTCATTTAATAATAATTTTAGATATATAAAAAATTTATTGAACTTTTCACCGTCTTTTTCCCACCTCCAAGGAGAGTTTGAAAATTTACATATAATTTTATTTTACCACTTATGTGAGTAGAATTTCTAGAATCCGAGAGACATGGTAAACATCAAGGAGTAAAATGTGGTTCAATAAGATAAAAATATTTTTTTTGTGAATAGTAACTTTTTACTTTTATTTACCACAGTTTAAAGTAAATATGGTAATTAAGGGTAAAAATGGTATTATTATTACCCTAACACATGTCCTAATTCCATTGGATAAGTTTAATTCGACAAAAAACAACCTTAGTAATAAAATATGGCTATTTATTTCCACTTGTATTAGATTAGGACATTTATTATTATTTTATTTAAAGAATAGTTAAAAGAGTTAAAATCATTGTTTAATAACAAAAAAAACTTTTAATATAGGGTAATACATAAGATAAATTCCACTATAAATATTAATTAGAACGATAAAAAAATTTCCTACATAATGGTAATTTATTTATAATTTTTAGACTTTAAATAATTTAATTTATTTATGACACAATGATGATGCAGTAATTACCTTATTATGGAAATATTAACATAATTAATATTATAAATACCGAAATAAGTGTAATTTTAGACTTTTTATGAATTAAACTAATTTTATAGGTTAATATGACATATTATTACTGGCTTAATTATATTTCTTTGAACTAATAATTCTGTTATGTGTTTTAAAAAAATCAATTCCCAAATAGTGTCAAAATTGACATAAAATAGTTTTTAAAACAAATATTATATTATTAATTGTTATTTTATTCCTAAAAAACTAAGGTTCGAGAAAAATGACTTATATAAGGTTATATATATTTATAATGAACAACTTGGGGTTAGTTTAGCTTGTTATAGTAAGATTATTAACCTTATAGTGTAAGAAAACAAGAAGATACGGTAAAGGTTAAATTATTTAACTTAATGTTAAATCTAAATGATAAGGCTAAAATAGTAAGCTAACTTGTCTAAAATCTATTGGTTGAGAGGATTTAGACCCATCCCCACATTGTTTTCTAAATAAATCCATTTGGAGCTATTAAAAACCAAATATGACTTTATAATAAAATAATAGTTTAAGTTTTTCCTAAAGTGCCCCTCTCCTCCCTTATAAAAGGACTCCTCCTCCCTCTCATCCTCACACCACTTTGAGCCTTCCCACTCGTCCAACCCCTGAATATTTCTTTTATAAACTTCCCTAGAAACATCATAGAGGTCTTTTTAGTCTTTTAATACCATTTTTAGTTCCCTAAGAGTAGATTAAGAAGAGGCCCTTCAAAGAAGAGGTAATGTCCGTTACCGATTTTTTCAAATTTATTTATTCTTCTACTTCTTCTTATTTAGTTGTTTCATTATGAAGTAATAACATCAGTATAAATAATATAATATTATAAATATGAAACAACCCTACTTCACCTTCTATCCATCCTATGGAAAATGAAATCACTGCGCGTGCGTACGTACGGAATACTGTCTCCACGTCGTGGTGTAAACTGTTTTCCACCACCACCTTACTTGGATGGTTATAATGGTGTAAATAATAACTATATATGATTATTGTAAAGTGATATTGATTCTGAAATAGTATACATACACTTCAATACAATTCCACGGTCATGGGAACGATATCATCGCTCGTGCGTACGTACGGCCTACCGTCTCCACGATGTGATGCGACTCATTCTACCTGATCTTCATTGCATAATGATTAAATAATTGATTTTAATGAATAAATATGATATATATTACACTAATACCATTTTGGAAATGAGGTATCTATATCCTAAAAATAAGAATATGAATTTTTTGGACAAAACACGCATAAGAACAAAAAGCAATAAACACCCGAATTACAAGTAACAATGAAATATTACTAAAAAGAAGCAATGAATATGACCATATATGATATCATAACAATGATTACGATTCTGGAATAAGTCAATAACATTATTTAAATCATTATACAGGAGTTTCGGACATGTACGAAGAAAATAGGACCTAAGGTAAGGGAAAATCTCGCAATCTCATTTTTATCCGAGATTGTTTATACTTCAGAATTTACTGGGGAATATTTATCATCCACATCCATGTTTCCTCAATATGTAATATTATTTATATCCTCCTAAAATTTTTTAAATCCAATATTACTCTTTGGTGTGTTTTTAGTAAAATATATGAAAGTAATCTTTTGTCGTTTTTAGTATGAGGTACTTTTTGACTTTTCCAGCCAAAGTATGAGAAGAATGTTTTTTTAAATTATACGGCCTGAATAGATTTTTAGAAAATTGTTTCAAAGAAGCTTCCATTACATGTTTTCATGTTTATTTTTAATCATCTTCTTTTAGCTTAACATTGTATGAAATTTTAAGAAAGGGAAAAAAATTGAAGTAAAAAGGATAATTTTCTCAAGAATGGAGTTCAACTGTTTTATTAAAATTATTTTCCATCTATAATAATATAGGGTTATTTTTCTATCCCTATGTTTTTCATTGGATTGATTATGTTATTCTTATTTTTATGAACTCCGTTTATCTTTCATCTATTATGTTATGATGGCATGACGTTTAAGAATCCCATTTTTATTACATGGGTTATGATATGATGTATGATTTATGTTCTTGTGACACACATAAGAATGGTATCATTATGAGATGGGTGGGACATATATCTCCATCCATTGAATTGGGTAAATATTTATATCTCATGTGATAGACATGGCTGGAATGATAGGATAATCTAGTTCAGGGATACATGACTGAAACGAGGAGTGAACTCGGTTCAAAAATGGACTTTTTCCGCTAAGATAGTCTTGGAAATGAGTCTTGACTACTAAGAAATGATTCTCTATGACTATGTGTGTATTCCACAAAGTCTCATGTTTTATGTTATGATTATTAGGATTACATTTCAGTAATATGATTTATCCCATGTTATGAAATTGTGATCTCTTTTGCAGGATAAGATTTCGAAAATGATATGTTCTTATGAATATGATGTGACTGATATTTCTTTTGTTTACCCTTACTGAGCATTTGAGCTCACCCTTTTGTATGTTTTCTTTTACCCAGGTCAGCAAAGAGGGTATTAAGGAGGATATTCCAAAAAGGGATTCTAGATATGATGAAATAAATGGGAGACAATGTAGATGCTTTATGAACCATTTGTTTATGTTTCCCAATTTCTAAAGAAACTATACCTATATGGTCCTTTCATGGTTTTGTTATATGTTTTAATAAGTGTGCTTCAATTATGAAGTAATAACAATGTATGTAATTTTTGGGTTGTTATAGTCCGCTAGGCCAGGCACAGCGGACTAGGCTAAGAATAGCGTGCTAACCCACCCAATGGGCCCAGTTAGACCCCGGAAGTCTATCTGGGTTGACCCAGACCGGGTCAACCCAGGCTGGGATGGGGCGAGTCTGTCCAACTGGGTTAGACCGGACCCAGACCCACTTTTGACCCTTTGCTTGCGTTGGCCATATCATTGGCACGTGACATTCGTTTGATGATCCGTCAGCGACACTGGTAATCGTTTTGAGAAATGGTCCCTTAAAAAATACACCATGGGGATTTAGGGTATAGTTGAGATACAGTCGGGTTGGTTCGTATGCGAGACCAACCGGGCCCCCAGGGTAAAAAGACTAATAACTCACAGATCGGGTGTATGATGGACACACCGTATGTTTCGTTGAGACTCCTATGACAAGGTGGACCATTGAGATACTTATTCGTTGGACTTATTTACACTTGGAGTATCGTCTTGTAGCTCATGGAGGGGACCCTACAAGAGACGAGTGAAAATACTACGGAGACCTAGAAGCTGGTTGAGACCTGATGACTGCTTGCCCGATTTGTTCAGAGTGACTTGACTAGCCTAGTGGGTAGCGCTACCGTGTGAGGCGGCAGACCCATGGTATAGGAGAGCTATTGTGTGAGGCGGCAGATCCACGGTACTCTACAGGAGGAGTACCTCTGTAGGCTATTAGGGGGAGCGCTACGATGTGACGCGGCAGAACCATGGTAGGGAGCACTACTGTGTGAGGCAGCAGACCCGCGGTACTCGACAGGAGGAGTACCTCAGTAGTCTCAGGTAAGTGAGTATCACCTCGGAGGCGCAATAGGACTACTGTGCTCGATAGAGGAGTAGTTCTCTAGTATCCATGGTTTTTTGAATAAAAATAATGGTTTGAGCTGAGTCAATAACCTTTGCATTTTTCCTCATGATTGAGATGGGTTACATGATAACATAGGTATATGTATGGGCATATACCAAGGTTTTGGTTATCTGTTGAATTTTATGCTTTGTGGTTCATCCTTGTTAGATTTTGCGAGACCTTGAGGGTCTCGGTGTCTCTAATGAATATCATTATACTCACCCTTGCACGGGCTATGCCCGCTCTAAGTTATGTTGGATGTAGTCAATGGACTTCAATGACAGAGACCGAGAGCACCAGGACTGGACGATACTCGGAGGAGGACCTTACGACGTATCGGTACACAGTGGAGTCAAAAGGACGTGGAGTGCTGAGGAGGCTATTTGTACATACCCTTCAGGTAGGAACCCCGGAGGAGGATCCAGGAGCTGCTTTCACTTTTCAGTTGTTTGTCCCTGTAAATACCAGGAAATTCAAAGAAAATTTATTCTTAAATACTTTGTAATTTTATGAGTCTGTGGTTTCTGACAGCACCTGATTCTGAGGCCCGGTGTGCCCAGAATAAATTTCTAATGTTTTTTTCAGGTACGTTCAGTAAACATATGTGAAGGTTTTTCTATCTTTTGAACCGGTTCTTGGAATTGAAATATGAGGGCACCGATAAACTCGCAGGATCAGTATTCACTTAAGGGGACCTTTACCATAGTTTCATTTTTTTGAAAGGAGAAGTTAATTTTTGGGGATTTATAATAAATTAAATAAACTTTTTGTAAACAATTTTATTTATGTTTGGTTGTTATTTGATACAAGGAGAATTTAGAGGTGGGGCCCACACCCACATAGCCTCCCATGAGTTGATAATTTGACTTGGAGCCCACACGAGCCCCTAACCCTTTAACTACCCTTGAACTCGCATTTAACTCCCCTTAATTAAATTTGACAACGCCTCTCACTTATTATGGTGGAGCCACTCCCCCTGCCTCTAATTATACATGCCATCAAAATTAATTATAGACTTCATTAATTAATTTGTGGTGGCAACAATTAGTTTGAATTGTTTTTAATTACATGGAAATGTTATTATATTGGGGGAATCCTTTTTTTGTTGGAAAATATTCTATGGTGGGAACCGTTGGAGAATAGAGGAGAGATTCATCCTTCCAACGAAGAACTTCCGAAGAACGACAAAGCTGTCTATGATCTTCGTCCAAGCCACAATATGAGGAGCCTCTCAAGAGGAATGTCAGCTACGCTTCCACCTCGAATGCACCCTGATGTCAACAGAATCAACGTCCGTAATCTGCGATGCCCGACCTCCGCGACACTTGCCTTCCACGGTTCATCGATGTGCAATGTTCATGAGATCGAACTAGGGGTTTGTATAATTTTAAATTGAAAAATAATTATACACTCGTTCTTGATGTGTACATCGGAAACATCTTGGCCTCTTGATATCGCCTAACGCGGAGGACGCGAGCCAAAAAAACATGGCCCAACGACACTCTATTGATCCATGTTTATTTTGGTGACAGAAGCGGTGTTGGAGAGGCGACAGCGAACGAATGCAGCGGCAGAAACGGTGGTCGCGCGTCGGCCCGAAGAGGACCACGACACCGGGTGTGGTGCGGAGAGGGAAAGACTGTGACCCGCAACTGTGGACTGCTCGGCCGACGAAAAACAGGCCAGATAAAGCCGTCCAGAACGAAGGAACCACGGAGCCACGATGACGCCACACTATGGAAGACCGCAGCCCGCATTCCAAGGGCCTCTCGGGGGATGAACCGGCCGGCAGGCGGCCTACCGGGCGGGGAAGACCTCGCGGCGCCAGGAGGGCACCGCTCTAGGGGGACAGCGGGCCGCCCGTGCGGGCCGTTCGCAGCTGGAAGACCGGCCAGCTTCGGCCGCGCAGCGCCCCGTGCATCCTGGACACTTGCCCCAGGCCGGGTCGTGCCCCACCGGGCTGGGCCGCACATTATCGATTCGGGCCAACCCCTTAGCCAGGTCGGACTAGACGAGCCAGGACGGGCCTACCCGCCAGCCCCCCGGGCTTGACCAGCCGGGCCTGTTTCACTTAAACGGGAATAACTTCAAGAATGCGCCTCTGGTCGATGCGTCGTCTTTGGCACTGGGATTCTCACGATGAGGTGGTCCTTTTTCGATACTCATAGTTAGTTTTAGACGACATTGGAAAAATGGTCGGGTTTGTTCGAAACCGGAACCAACTGGGCCCTCAGAGCAGAAACACTTATAGCTTAATGACAGGATGTCTGATTGAGGCGCCATCAACTAGATTGGATTCCTTTTGATGAGATGGTTCTTTTGGAATAATACACTTGAGGTTCGGACATTGTTAGAGTACGGTCGGGTAGGTTTGCGCCTAAAAACCAACCAGGCCCCTGGAACGGAAATGCCAATAACTCTCAGACCGGGTGTCTGATTGACGTGCCCTCTGTTGCGTTAAGACCCCTATGACATGGTGGTTATTTCTAGATACATCCATGTGATACTTCATGAAACTTGTAGTATCAGCTTGTGGCATGTGGAGCGGACCCTCCCCATGATGAGCAAGCATATTGTAGAGACCAAGTAGCTAGAGGAGACTTGACAACTACTGACCGATCGAATCGGAGTGATTCAGATTGGCCAGTGGGGAGCACTTGGCTGTAGCAGCAGACCCACGATGGAGGAGTGCATGGTTGTAGAGGAAGTCCCGAGGTACTAGACAAAATTAGTACCTCTATAAGATATGAGGAGGAGCTCTTGGTTGTTGCGGCAGACCAATGGTAGTTGGTTCTTGGTTGTAGCAGTCGGCCCACAGTACTCAACAGGTAAAGTTCTTCATCTATCCAAGGATTGTGGGAAGCACTTGGTTGTAGCGGCATGCCCACTACACTCGACAGGGGATGAGTTCTCTAGCATCCATGGTTTCGACATCGTGAATAAAAATCCTGGTTCAGTTGAGTAAATTTCCTTTGTGTTTTCCACATGATTGAGATGGGTTACTTCATTACATAGGTATATGTATGGGAATATACCTTAATAATGGTTATTCATTGAAATATTACTTTTTATATTATCTATGATGGATTTTATGAGACCTTGAGGGTCTCGGGGTCCCTACTGTGTATCGTCATTCTCACCCCTACACAGTCTATGCCCGCACCTCATTGTGTTGGATGCAGACGACTAACAACACTGACCGAGGCAGAATGTACGAGGAATGGACAGTACCCAGAGGTGGACCTCTCGACGAGACGGTACCTGGAGGAGACGGATGGACATGGAGCACTGAGGT
This sequence comes from Viscum album, assembly GCA_963277665.1. Taxonomy (NCBI): domain Eukaryota; kingdom Viridiplantae; phylum Streptophyta; class Magnoliopsida; order Santalales; family Viscaceae; genus Viscum; species Viscum album. The sequence continues at coordinate 554,080,529 of OY728123.1, forward strand.
GGCTATTTGTACCTATCCTTTAGGTAGGACCCCTAAAGGATGATCCCGGATCTGCTTTCACCTACCATTTGTTTGTCCCTTTTTAGTTTTAATTTCTTTCAGTTGTTTTTGTACTTTACAGTTGGGTTTTTATTCTGGCCCCTTTACTTTCAGTACTCTTGTTATACAGTTTTCACTTAGTGATTGCTTCCTCTTTTACTCTGTTTGTGATTGTTTTCAGTTATAATTTCAATGACGTCCCAGTACTAGGGATTTACGCCTTTGGTGCTAGTCACTAGCCCGTGTCGTATGGAAGATGGGCCTGGGGTAGTCACGATACGAGCCTCAGGGGATGGGCCGTAACGGTTCCTTTTTAGTTATACTTTCCATTCAGTTGTACATTATAGTTGGGATTGTATTCTGGCCCCTTTTTCATTCCAACAGTTCTTCTGTATACATTTTCTTTTACATAGTGTTTTCATCCGCTTGTACTATGGTTGTGTGAGTTCACATTTTTTTAAGGAAACACCTTCCCAGTTTTAGGGGATTACGCCATTGGTGCTAGTCACCAGCCCCTAGTATATGGAAGGCGGGCATGGGTTAGTCACGATGTGGGCCTTGGGGGACAGGTCGTGACAAATTGGTATTAGATGACATCGGTTCTACCACAAAACATCGGACTCTGATATTTTCATTTATGTGATGCAATAGTGTTAAAGGTGATAAGTGTGGTTTTCAGTTTAGGGAGCCTATGTTGGTGCGGGCGGCCGACGTATCCATACACCAGGACCCTAATATCTAATATCCGACATAGTGCACGAAAACACTAATTGAGTGTGTGTTTTACAAAAGTATTCATTAAGTAAACACAAACCAGGTCATCTCACCAGGTTTAGTCTTTTTACTGTGTCGCGTCTGTTTTGTTTTCAGATTCCTCCATGTAGATGACCAGCTAGAGCCCCGAGAGTTGTACGTAATGACAACATGTCGAGCGACGAGGCCTCATAATAGGGACCTCTTCCAGTTGAGGAACCAGTGGAGGCAACAGGCATACTACTCCCCATTGAGCCACTGATGCCACTAGCCCCAGCAGCAGATGATGCATGTCGCTTGAGCGCATTGTATGTGTTCCAGCACCAGAGGCCACCCTGGTTCTGGGGAGAGACAGACCCACAGGCGGATGAGGATTGGCTGGAGGCTGTGGTGAGAGTGTTCAGGCTAGTAGGGACATCAGTATACATCATAGTGATTCTTGCTTCCATCCTTCTTTCAGGTAGCAGCAAGAAGATGGTGGAGCCTAATGATTTAGGTCCACGATGAGGCGATGCTGCTCTGGGCAGACTTCGAGAGCCTGTTCCGGGCGGAGTTTGTACCCACCACTCTTCGAGTGGTGCTGATATAGGAGCTACTACATCTACTGCAGGTTAGAATGTTAGTGGAACAATACTCATCAAGGGTAACTGACCTCTCGCACTACTCCAAATATATGTTACGAGACCCTTTCATCAGGGCTCTGACCTTTGAGCAGGGACTCAGGCGAGATATCAGAGCTTCAGTTATCTCTCACAGAATTCCGATGCAGATGTGGGTGTTAGAGCAATCCCTCCTAGTGGAGAGTTTCCTAGCTGATTAGTCTCCAGCAGTGAGACCCACCACAAGACGACATACAACGGAGTCTTTTGAAGCTGGAATTAGACAGATGATGCAGAGGTCCATGTGGACTAGACCTACAGGTGGTCGACCGCACGACTCAAGATCGGTAGTGCGGGGTGCCCAGAGTGAAGACAGAACCAAACCTGTCTGGCGGTTTTACTCATGCAGCAGCAAGGGTCACATGGCTCGTGACTGTCCAACCCGCCACACGGACGATCAACAATCAGTTTATGGACTTCCCAGGAAGAGGCAGAGGTTCGATCGAGGCGGTCCGCAGGGTGGAGGCAGACGTCACAAAAGAGTTGTCCATGAAGCTGGTGGTGGACGACATTACGAGGTGTTTCCACCACCACAACCAGGAGGTCCACCCTGCCCATAGGGAGTGGGTGGGAAGGGCAGAGCACAGCTTCAGGTAGCTGAGGCCTATGATCACGGTTCACCGAAGATGATTCGTGGTACGATCTGTGTCTAATCCACCTTAGCTCTAGTTCTTATACACACAGGTTCCAGACACACATTCATTTCCACTTCCCCTGTTTGGAGCTCGGATATTCTAAAACAGGTGTTAGATCGATCATTATGGCTAGAGAATCCTACGAGAGCTGATTCGACTATCACGGACTGGTGTCGTCAATGCGAGCTTACTCTAGGAGATGAGAGGTTTGACTGGGATATCCAAGTAGCAGCGTTGAGGCCTTACAACTTCATCTTAGGTATGGACTGGTTATCTATATTCCATGCTGAGATCGACTGTATTAGGCGAAATGTGCGGTGTGTCTGCATGGATAGGACCAGGTTTTCCTTCACTGGTGAGAGGGGAACCTTTGTAGTTCAGGACAGACTTAGTTAAGGGAGGATGCAGCCGATCACTCACTAGTTGGCTTGCCTTACCCTCAGAGCAGTTGATGTGGAAAGTCTGACTTATCCTATAATGGTGGACTAGTAGCCGAATGTTTTCCCTGAAGATGTTCTAGGACTACCTCCTCGTAGAGAGGTGGACTTCTACATTAACATGTACCCCGAGACGGCACCAATATCAACTCCAGAATATCGGATGGCTCCCGCTGAGCTTCATTAGCTATGGTTACTACTGGAGGACATGCAAGAGAAGGGATTTATCAAACCTAGTTTTTCACACTGGTCATCTCTGATTTTCTTCGCCAAGAAGGCGTATGGGATCTTGCGACTGTGTGTCGACTACTGTCGCCTGAATTAGGTGACCGTGAAGAACATGTACCCACTCTAGAGGATTGACGACCTATTTGATCAGCTCAAGGGAGCACGATGGTTCTCGAAGATAGACCTCATATCAGGCGATCACCATCTCAGAGTTCGAGATGCGGATGTGCAGAAGACAACCTTCAGGTTTCGGTATGGCCACTACCAGTTCATGGTTATGCCCTTAAGCGTAACCAACGCTCCAGAAGTGTTCATGAGTCTCCTGAATAGGATCTTTCAGCCATACCTCAATCACTTTGTCATAGTATTCATAAATGACATACTGATTTACTTGACTACTGAGGAGGAGCACGCCTACCATTTGTGGGTGGTACTGGATACACTCTGAGAGCACTGTCTTTATGATAAACTCTTGAAGCGCTAGTTCTGGATTAGATAGGTTCACTTCTTGGGATACGTCATCTCGGAGTATGGAGTTGTAGTGGATCCAGCAAAGATCTAGGTGGTACTTTCTTGGCAGCCACCTAGTAATTTGTCGGAGGTGAGGATTTCCTGGGACTATATGGGTACTATAAGAGGTTTGTGCCAGACTTCTCTAGAGTTGTAGCAATACTTTCAGCTTTTATGAAGAAGTGGAAACCCTTTGTGCGGTTGGAGAGATACCAGAAGAGTTTCCAAGAGCTGAGGTGGAGGCTGACTAGGGCCCCCATCTTGAGGCTTCCAGAGGAAGGCGTAGGGTACGTATTTTACTGCTACGCATTAGGAACCGGACTCAGGTGTGTCCTGATGCAGGAGCAAGCAGTGGACGCGTATGGTTCACAGCAATTGAGACATCATGAGAAGAACTATGCTACCCATAACCTAGAGTTATCAGCAGTGGTCTTCACCTTGAAGATGTGGTTGCACTATCTTATAGGAGAACGTTTTACCGTGTACTCTGATAACAAGAGTCTCATTTTTATCTTCTCTCTGAAGGACCTGAAACAGAGACATCGGTGGTAGCTTGAATTCCTCCAGGACTATGACTTTGAGATAGTTTGTACTCCTGGGAAGGGGAACATAGTAATGGACGCACTCATCAAAGGATCAGAAATTCAGCTGCTAGGAGAGGCGACAGAGCAGCTGTCTGCATTACAGATATCCTTTTTGGATATGGATGGAGCATCCTATCTCCATTTTCTTAAAGTCACTCCCCCACTTCTTCATCAAGTTAGGAAGGTGCAGCTTGGGGACGTTGACTGCGAGACGCGACGTGCTCAGATATCCGCAGGAAATGCACCTGATGGATATTTTTAAGGTGGGGAGCACGTCATCCTCTTCAAAGGACGTACCATGGTACCTGTTTCACTATGGGAGGAGGTGTTGAGGGAGTTCAACACTTCCCCTCTAGCGGTACTTCCAAGAGTGGAAAAGATGTATCATGACCTCAGATGACAACACCGATGGCTAGGTATGAAGAAAGAAGTAGTTGAGTTTGTCTCTTGATGCCTCACTTGTCAGTAAGTGAAGGTGAAGCACCAGGATCCAACATGCCTGGTTCAGACCTTATAGGTCCCAGAGTGGAAGTGGGATCTTATTTCCTCTGGGTATGTCCAATCATTAAATCCATGGATTTAATGATGGATCCAACATGCCTGGTTCAGACCTCGATCGGTTTGTCATAGTCTTCCTAAATGACATACTGATTTACTCGACTACTGAGGAGGAGCACGACTACCATTTGTGGGTGGTACTGGATACACTCCGAGAGCACCGTCTTTATGATAAACTCTTGAATCGCTAGTTCTGGATTAGAGAGGTTCACTTCTTGGGATACGTCATCTTAGAGGATGGAGTTTCAGTGGATCCAGCAAAGATCTAGGTGGTACTTTCTTGGAAGCCACCTAGTAATTTGTCGGAGGTGAGGATTTCCTAGGACTGTATGGGTACTATCAGAGGTTTGTTCCAGACTTCTCTAGAGTTGTAGCACTACTTTAAGCTTTTATGAAGAAGTGGAAACCCTTTGTGTGGTTGGAGAGATACCAGAAGAGTTTCCAAGAGCTGAGGTGGAGGATGACTAGGGCCCCCATCTTGAGGCTTCCAGAGGAAGGCGTAGGGTACGTATTTTACTGCTACGCATTAGGAACCGGACTCAGGTGTGTCCTGATGCAGAAGCGAGCAGTGGACACGTATGGTTCACAACAGTTGAGACATCATGAGAAGAACTATGCTACCCATAACCTAGAGTTATCAGCAATGGTCTTCGCCTTGAAGATGTGGTTCCACTATCTTATAGGAGAACGTTTTACCGTGTACTCTGATAACAAGAGTCTCAGTTATATCTTCTCTCTAAAGGACCTGAAACAGAGACATCGGTGGTGGCTTGAATTCCTCCAGGGCTATGACTTTGAGATAGTTTGTACTCCTGGGAAGGGGAACATAGTAATGGACGCACTCATCAAAGGATCAGAAATTCAGCTGCTAGGAGAGGCGACAGAGCAGCTGTCTGCATCACAGATATCCTTTTTGGATATGGATGGAGCATCCTATCTCCATTTTCTTAAAGTCACTCCCCCACTTCTTCATCAAGTTAGGGAGGTGCAGCTTGGGGACGTTGACTGCGAGACGCGACGTGCTCAGATATCCACAGGAAATGCACCTGATGGATATTTTGAAGGTGGGGAGCACGTCATCCTCTTCAGAGGACGTACCATGGTACCTGTTTCACTACAGGAGGAGGTGTTGAGGGAGTTCAACACTTCCCCTCTAGCAGTACTTCCAAGAGTGGCGAAGATGTATAATGACCTCAGATGAAAACACTAATGGCTAGGTATGAAGAAAGAAGTAGTTGAGTTTGTCTCATGATGCCTCACTTGTCAGTAAGTGAAGGTGGAGCACCAGGATCCAACATGCCTGGTTCAGACCTTATAGGTCCCAGAGTGGAAGTGGGATGGGATTTCCTCTGGGTATGTCCAATCATTAAATCCATGGATTTAATGATGGATCTAACATGCCTGGTTCAGACCTCGATCGCTTTGTCATATTCTTCCTAAATGACATACTGATTTACTCGAATACTGGGGAGGAGCACGCCTACCATTTGTGGGTGGTACTAGATACACTCCGAGAGCACCGTCTTTATGATAAACTCTTGAAGTGCTAGTTCTGGATTAAAGAGGTTCACTTCTTGGGATACGTCATCTCGGAGGATGGAGTTTCAGTGGATCCAGTGAAGATCTAGGTGGTACTTTCTTGGCAGCCACCTAGTAATTTGTCGGAGGTGAGGAATTCCTGGGACTGTATGGGTACTATCAAGGGTTTGTGCCAGACTTCTCTAGAGTTGTAGCACTACTTTCAGCTTTTATGAAGAAGTGGAAACCCTTTGTGTGGTTGGAGAGATACCAGAAGAGTTTCCAAGAGCTGAGGTGGAGGATGACTAGGGCCCCCATCTTGAGGCTTCCAGAGGAAGGCGTAGGATACATATTTTACTGCTACGCATTAGGAACCGGACACAGGTGTGTCCTGATGCAGGAGCGAGCAGTGGACACGTATGGTTCACAACAGTTGAGACATCTTGAGAAGAACTATACTACCCATAACCTAGAGGTATCAGCAGTGGTATTCACCTTGAAGATGTGGTTGCACTATCTTATAGGAGAACGTTTTACCGTGTACTCTGATAACAAGAGTCTCAGTTATATATTCTCTCTGAAGGACCTGAAACAGAGACATCAGTGGTGTCTTGAATTCCTCCAGGGCTATGACTTTGAGATAGCTTGTACTCATGGGAAGGGGAACATAGTAATGGACGCACTCATCAAAGGATCAGAAATTCAGCTGCTAGGAGAGGCGACAGAGCAGCTGTCTGCATTACAGATATCCTTTTTGGATATGGATGGAGTATCATATCTCCATTGTCTTAAAGTCACTCCCCCACTTCTTCATCAAGTTAGGGAGGTGCAGCTTGGGGACGTTGACTGCGAGACGTGACGTGCTCAGATATCCATAGGAAATGCACCTGATGGATATTTTGAAGGTAGGGAGCACGTCATCCTCTTCAGAGGACGTACCATGGTACCTGTTTCACTACAGGAGGAGGTGTTGAGGGAGTTCAACACTTCCCCTCTATCGGTACTTCCAAGAGTGGCGAAGATGTATCATGACCTCAGATTACAACACTGATGGCTAGGTATGAAGAAAGAAGTAGTTGAGTTTGTCTCTTGATGCCTCACTTGTCAGTAAGTGAAGGTGGAGCACCAGGATCCAACATGCCTGGTTCAGACCTTATAGGTCCCAGAGTGGAAGTGGGATGGGATTTCCATGGATTTAATGATGGGACTACCACATACATTTAGAGGACACGACTTTATTTGGGTGATCGTAGTCTGACTCACCAAGTCAGCCCACTTCCTATCGATCATAGATCAGGGATTAGTAGAGAGCTTGGTACACCTCTACGTTCAGAAGATCATGCACCTTAATGGTGTTCCATAGACTATCATCTCCGATATAGATGCTCATTTCACATCTCGGCTATGGAAGGGGTTGTAGAAGGCTTTCGGGATGCAGCTTCGCTTGAGCACCACCTTCTATCCACAGATGGATGGTCAGACTGAGAGAACCATTCAGACTCTCGAGTACATGCTCTGTGCATGTGTCATTGACTTTGGTTGCATTTGGGAGGATCACCTACCCTTGGTGGAGATTGCGTACAATGACAACTACCACTCCACCATCATGATGGCCCCTTACAAGACACTGTACTGCCGACCTTGAAGATCGCCACTATGTTAGACATACCCAGAGGAGTCATCACTAGTGAGACTAGAGATGGTACGAGCTATGACTGAGAAGGTATAGATCATCCAGGAGAAGATGAAGACTACACAGATCAGAGAAAAGTCATATGTTGATAGGAGGCAGAGACTACTAGAGTTCGAGGATAGTGACCATGTATTATTACGTGTCTCACCTCGACGAGGTCTGTGGAGATTTCAATAAGGCTCCAAGTTAACTCCACATTTAATCGGGCCAATACAGGTCCTCAGTAGAGTATGTGAGGTGGCTTACCACATGGACCTTCCACCTCAGTTGCATCAGTTGCACAATGTCTTCCACGTATCTCAGCTGAGGAGATACGTGCACGACCCGTCCCACATCATCTACCATGGGGAGCTGGACCTCGATGACAGGGTGAATATTGTGGAGGTCCCAGTGGAGCTTGAGGATCGACATGTGTAGGTCCTGCAAGGATGGTCGATTCCTCTCGTGCATGTTCGCTGGCAGCACGGGAACCTCCAGGAGAAAAAATGGGATCAGGAGGCTCAGATTCATGCTCAGTACCCCTTTTTGTTTCCCTAGTGTGCGTTGTAGCTTTACGGGGTTGTAAAGACCTGGGGTGGGGGTAATGTAAATATTTGGAAATTTCAAGAATTTTATTTCTTAAATTCATTTGAATTGTACGAGTATGCAGTTTCTGACGGAGCCTGATTCTAAGGCCCGGTGTGCCCGTAATAAATTTTTGATGTTTTTTTCGGGTATGTTCAGTAAACATACGTGTGGGTTTTTAAATATTTGTAATGGGTGCTCATAATGGAAATATGAGGGAAACGTTGAACTCGCAGTGCCAGTTTTCACTTAAGAAGGATTTCACCTCGACGTCAGATGATCGGGTATGAGAGATGGTTTTTGGGTTTCACGTGGATTAATAAAATAAAATAAGTCACAACTTATTTTATTTTAGTTGAACTCATTCCATGTGGTAATTTTTGTTAAAATATCCACATGGGGCTTAACCCCCCATTTAATGGGGAGGAATATGAAACCTCACAACCCTCTCATTTAATGTTGTGTGTCAACATAAATTTAAGGCTATCAATTAATTTTATGTGTCAACATAAAATTATTTGCAGTCAATTAATATAATGTGTCAACATGAAATTAAATAAGTTGTGTCAACATAAAATTAAATCTATAAATTAATTTTATTTGTCAACATAAAATTAATTGCTGCCAATTAATTTTATGTGCCAATGCTTTTAATTCGCTTGACCCCCCCTTCTTTTTTAACCACATCGTTGGAATTAAGGAATGTTCCTAATATATGAACCATTATAAATTCCATGATGGTCACATACATCTCCCACTCTTCTATATATAGGGAGTTTGGGAGGAGTATTTTGGATATCTTCACCAAGCGACGATGCTCTAGTAAATTGTCACGACGCCCAACTCTTGGAGGATTTCGGTTCCTCCGACAAAGAATGTGAAGACGTCGGTGATGACAAATTCTTCCTCGGCTTCTTCCTCGGAACCCCCATCTGATGTGGGATCTCTTCAATGAACCTTCTTCCTTCATCATCCCCATCAAAATCCCGACACACAAGCTCAAAATTGTAAGCTTATGGGGAAAGATGACAACATCTCCTTCCCCTGCGACGAACCAATGACCGTCGATTAAAAAGGTAGGGGTGTGTTCTATGTTTTTTAACGCTTAATATTATCCTATTAAATCAACTTCGTGAGACACTTGATATCGTTCTAACATGGAGGGTTCAGGCCAAATGAACACGGCCCGACCCCTCAGCAACCATTACAGTTTTAGAATCCTGGATCGATGACGAAGTAGCAGCGGTATGGTAATGTGGTGACGGCAAAGAAGATAGCGAATAGAGTTTGTGCTACCCACGACCTCCACGAACCATGCCACCGGCCGAGCAGTGCCCGACCATCCTACCCGCGTGCTTCCCAGCACGCGCCCTGACCGAAACTGCGGCCTGACCGGCAGCCGACACGCTGCCTGTACGCCCCATGCGTTGCCCGGTGCGTGCCCCGGATGAAACCGCTGCCAGCCAGCAGCCGACACCTATCCCGCGTGCCCCGTGCGCTTCCGTTTCTCCCCGCACACTTCTGGAACACCACGCAGGCTGGACATCGCGTGCTCTGGCCAAAACCGCGGCCCCCCGGCCGCCGACACCCTGCCCGCACACCCCGCGTGCTTCTGATGCTCCCCATGCCTGCCCGGCACCAAGGTCGCCTACCATGCGCCCCCTAGTGACCAGGAATCCTTCCAAGCACCCCTGGGCGCACTGCCCGCCTGCTCGGCTATCCAGTGAGGCACACGCCCTTTCCGGCACACCTGTGGCCTGCCGTGCCACCTGCAGCATGCCCGCACCACACGTGGCCTGACTTTTTCCTCTTGGGCCGAGTGGCTCGATCCACGCCCCTCGTGGTGTCGGCTGAACCTGCCACTGTCATTCGGGCCAAGTCGCCCATGTGGAGACTTCGGCCTGAGTTGTCCATGCATTCTGCTGGGTCGGGCCCAGCGGACTGGGCCAAGCATAACAGGCTAACCCGCCCAACGGGCTGAGTCAGACCCAACATGTCTGACAGGGTTGATCGTGAACGGGTCGACCTTGGCGGGGTTGGGCCGAGTTGGTCCAATCGGGTCGAACCGTACCCAGGCCCTCTTTTGACACTTTTCTTGCATTGGCCATATCTTTGGCACCAGACGTCCGTTTGACGAACCGTCAGCAGTGCTAGTAATCTATTTGAGAAAGGGTCCCTTCAAACATACCCCATATGAATTTTGGGTAGTGTTGAGATACGATCGAGTTGGTTCGTACGCGAGACCAACCGGGCCCACAGGACAAAAAGACTAATAACTCACAGACTGTGCGTCTAATTGACGCGACGTCTATTGTGTTGAGACCCTATGACATGGCGGACCATTGAGATACTTCTCCATGGGACTTAGTGACACTTGGAGTATATTCTTGTAGCTCGTGAAGCAGACCCTCCCAGAGACGAGCGAGAAAAATACGGAGACCTTGAAGCTGGCTGAGACCTGATGATTTCTTGTCCGATTCAATCGGAGTCACTTGACTAGCCTAATGGGGAGCGCTACTATGTGAGGCGGAAGACCCATGGCTGAGGAGTGCTACTGTGTGAGGCGGAAGACCGACTGTAATCGATAATAGGAGTACCTATGTTATCTATTAGGGGGAGCACTATTGTGTGAGGCTGCAGACCCATAGCGGGGAGCACTACTGTGTGAGGTGGCAGGCCTGCGGTACTCGACAGGGGGAGTACTTCGACAGTCTAAGGTTAGTGATTAGCACCTCGGAGTCACGACATGACTACTGTGCTCGACAGAGGAGGAGTTCTCTAGCAGTTGTGGTTTCATGAATAGATAACCTAGTTGGAGCTGAGTCAATGACCATTGTGTTTTTTGTCATGATTGAGATGGGTTACATGATAACTTAAGTATATGTATGGGCGTATACATAGGTTTTGGTTATCCGTTCAATTTTATGATTTCTGGTTCATCCTTATTAGATTTTGTGAGACCTTGAGGGTATCAGGGTCCCTAATGAATATCGTTATACTCACCCCTACACGAGTTATGCCCGCACTACGTTGTGTTGGATGCAGACGACGGACAGCGCTGACTGAGACCAAGAGCGCTAGGACTCGATGGTACCCAGAGGAGGACCTTACGATGTATTGATACATGGTGGAGTCTCACAGAAGTGGAGTGATGAGGAGGCCATTTGTACCTACCCTTTAGGTAGGAACCCCATAGGATGATCCAGGAGCTTCTTTGACCTTCTAACTATTTGTCCCTTTTTAGTTGTACTTGATTTTCAGTTGTAAATTATAGTTGGGCTTGTATTCTGGCCCAATTTTTCTTTCCAGCACTTTTACTATATATAGTATCTTTTATTTAGTGTTTTCTTCGGCTTGTACTCTAGTTGTATGAGTTTATGTTTTTTAAAGGCAATACCTTCCCAGTTTTAGGGGATTACACCTTTGGTGCTAGTCGCTAGCCCCTGGCCTATGGAAGGCGGGCTTGAGGTAGTCACGATGCGGGCCCTGGGGGACAAGTTGTGACAAAATGAACAACAGATAGTTGATAAATATAGATTATGGTGATTTAAATAAGAAAATAAATGAGTCCCTTTTTATAATTTTGGTGAGATGAAAATTAGTATTTATATAAAATATTAAAATACAATAAGTTTAATATAGGGGTAAAGAGTTAAAAATCCAAGAAAATATAAATTGGATTATAATTTCGACACAATATTATCAAATAATCTCTTAATCAAGATTTTTGAGATTTTTATATAATTTAATAAAATATTTTTTTCGTTGAATATAATTGTTATCAAATTTAATAGTATTCATAAAAATGAATTTAAAAATAACAATGAAAATTCTTAACTTATAGTAATTTTCTTTTACTATATCCTAAAAATATCTTGTTCATAAAAATAATTCCTTAATTACCTTTAAAATGTCATGTTATATATATTTTAATATTTTTAATATCATTTTTTTTATTTTATGTTAAAATAATAATTACTTAAATATTAATGCGCAATCTTTTAATCTTTTTATTTAGTCCCAGAAATAGAGAAATAAAAACATATTTTCATTTAAATTAACATTTATTTTATAAAAACCCTTTTGGAAACCAATATATTAAAATATTATACAAAATGAAAAAAAAAATTATTTATAGATTTACTTCGTTTTAAATTAAAAAAATTTCATGCAATAATGTGAAAAAATGGTGTCCAAAAGGTCCCAAATTTTAATAAATTATTTTTTCTGAAAAAACCAAAACCAAATATATTTATTTATTTTGTAGGTAATTTTAGTGTCCTTATAATATAAATTTATGTCATTCCCTTTATTTTTATTTGACTTTCACAATAAATAAGTAATCATTTCATAGTAATTAACGTTAATTATTTCATATATAAAATATAAAAAATTAATTATCATAAAAATAAATTAATTAGGTTATATATAATCATTTATATTCATTCAATGTGTATATTTAATCATTTATATGTCAATAAAAATTCTTTATTTTGTTTATATGTCCTTTAATGCCTTGAAAAATAATAGGACATGCATTTGGATATGATTCATGTTACATAACACTAAAATTCATAAATATGATGGAAAAAAATAATGATAAATAATAACTAAAAAAATAAATTAAAATAAATCATAAAACTCAATTATTATTTCGATGTCTCAAATTTTAATTTTCAAATGCTACTTATGCACTGTATCGGCAATGACAATGATTTTAACACTAATCATTAAATAAAATATAATTTACATGATATGAATTAATTTTGTATAATATTTATTTTATAATTTCATAATTTGTTCATTCAATTTTTTTAATAAATTCTTCATCATAATTTAGAAACTGTGATTGCACAAAAATAATTTAGTTTTTGTGAATTTTTTTTAACTATTCGAAAATAATGTAATTTTTTAGAATTTTGTCAAAATTTGAACACAAACTAATTATAATATAATAATTAAAAATGAATTTATTTTTCAAATATAAATTTTATAAAACATCCAAATATTAATGAAAATATTTATTCATAAATATAAATAATAATCTTTTTTGTAGAAAAAATATTTCTGACAAAAAGTTTAATTTGCAAGAAATTATGTCCTTATTATGTAATAATTTACCAATACATTGATACTGAGTTTTTCCATTTTATTTATTTCATAAATCAATTATTCATTTTAATTCCAACTAATTTAATGGCTATTTTATAATGAACATATATAAATAAAAAAGTTTAGTTGTACATTCATGTTTGATGTGGCTTCATTTTTCCTTTTATATTCTCTTGATGATACATAGACCCTCCCACTTTAATGAATTTATCCGTTGACATTATTTAAATATTTCTAAATTTTTAAAATTACCTAATATTAATTAATAACAAGTATATCCTCTAAGGTAACAAAATTAAAAAGTATTTCAAAATAAATAAATCCTCCTATAATCCAATGTTTTCTAAAAGGTCCCTCTGATTCTAAATGAGAAGCCATGTAATCTAGTTTTCAGATTTATTGATAAAAAAAGGTTTTTTGTTTTTATCAAAAGATAACTAAATCATAAAAATATATTTTTATAGTATAGAAATGATTCCAGTCTACGTTTTGGAGGACTGGGAAAACCATTCATATAACCAGAGATTAAAAAATAATTACAAAATAACTAATTAGATTCATCATCAACAAGAACATAATATTCATCTGAAATTATAGTGATACATTAGAAAAAAAATTAAAACCTGATATGAGAAAAAAAATCATAGATTGTGACATGAAAATATGAGAATAATCTATTAGTCAGTGAATATTTATAAATATATTACGTCACATTAAAACATATATACTTATCACTTGTAAAGAATATTGTACATACATTGTGAAAACATGATACATCCATAAATATAATAAATAATAAATAATAAATTTAGGTCATATGGGGATATACATACAAAATAATTTAACCTCTACAACTATTATATGAATTTCAACCCTCAAAGTTTCCTAAAAATATTACCATTGTAACTATCTTATGATGAAACCCTTTCTAGTATTTTATGGTGTAATAATCACAGTTACACATAGAGTAACTATTAATATTTTCTTCCAATATAAACATACCCAATTCATTGATGGGATATATAGATCCCACATTTATTTTAAAAAAATATCCACGAACCAAAATAGTATCATATATATGAATACAAGAAACATAAAAATCATTCCTTAATAAGGAATAAAAATTTAACGTTATTCTAGGAACATACAATAGAGAATAATTTCATATAAAATAACCATGTAATTTTTTAGAGAAGACTTAATAAATAAAAGAATCATTAATGTGGGAAAATCAACTCATTCCATATAGGTAAATATATATTTTCTTTCTAAAAATAATTATAGTGTACTTTAGAAGTAAAACCCCACACATAATACAAGAAAATGATTCCTCTTACAAAAATTTGAGAATTTTTGGAAATTAAAATTTAAAAAAATTATTTACCCTATAAATTAATTCATAGAAACAATTTACAATACATTATCAATAAAAATGAAATAATTAGAAGAATAAATATTTATAATATTTAGAACAATTTTTTAGAAGGAGTCACTTACCTGGGGATATTATTACTGCAAAGGAGTCAAACAATCTATTATAATCGTCTAAATAGTTTTATAAATATGTTATTGAAAAATAATCTTAACTATAATACCTTACATGTTCAATTTATAACAGAATTCTAATTATTTAGAAATACTATTTTTTTATTTCAATTATTTCATGTTTGTTCTTTTCATGGTTTCCATGGTCGGTTCATTATAAATTTTCTATTAAAAATGACATAATACACCAAATATGGGAACATATATATATATATGTATATGTCAATTTAAAAAAATGATTTTATGCTTTACATGAAAGCAGTTTTTGCAAACAAAAACTCATTGTGCATGAAGATGGTGAATTTACAGGCCACATGTAGTGATTTAATTTTTTGGAATAAAATAATAAAATAAAAATTTGATGATAAATAGACTATTGAAAAAATAATAATATAGTATATATATTATACTTCATATTCCATGAATATTTTTTTGGGTGATGATATGGTAGAAGTGATAAATAATTTAAAATTGATGAAGGAATTTACCTGTCAAATATTTCTCCTTAGTGAAATCATCATACCTTTTAAATTTGTCATTTTGTGAGACTATAAACACAAGGATGTTTCAATATAAGAGGATAAGTGAAATTGGTATAGGATAGTTGAGTATGATTGTTAATGGTGATGATATTAATTGAAGTAATGAGTTTGATTTTATAATTAATGTTTAAGGACAATTAGAAATTACATAAAACAATAGAATATGATAAGTTTAATATAGTGTAAAAGACATCCCGAAGGTCTAAAATATAAATATGATTAAAATTTTGACCCATTATTATCAAATTTTAACTTATTCATGATTTTTAAAATTTATGAATTATTAAATTAAAAATTTACTCCTTAAATATATTTTAAGTGATATTTAAAACTATTATCTATGAGTTAGAATACACAAAAAAAGTTTCAAATAAGTATTTTTTTTATATCTTGACATAACACATTCAATTATAAAATTCATTAATTATATTAAAAATATCTATTTATATTTATTTTTAATATCATTTATTTTATTTTTCTTTCAAATTAATAACTATTGTATCAACGCACTACAAGACATCAAGGTAACTATTTATCCCCTAAAATGTTTCATTAGAAGATAAATTTAATAGATGTAATATTAATATTTATGTTCGAAAAAATATTCTTGAAAACCTTACATTCAAATATTATAATAATTCAAAAATATATTGTCATCAACATGAAATCATTCTAAAAAAATATTATAATGGGCCTTAAAGTAAATCAATTATAAAAAAGGTCCCAACTACAAATAAATAGAGAATATTTTCAATACATACCAATAAAAATATATTGATACATATTTTTGGTACATTTTAGGGTTCTTATATTTTAAATTGAAAACATTATATTAATTTTTCTTCTTCTTACATAACAATTTCATCGTCATTTCTTAAGAATTTTTTTTTATTTCGTTTATGAAAATAAAAAATAAATTAATATCAAAAAATATCTTTCATCGGTTCATGATAATCATTTATATATTTTTATCTATGTATATTTAATATTATCTATGTGAAAACCTTATTTAATCAGTTGATTTTTATTTGTTTCCCTTGCGAAAGAATTGCAGAGTAAATATGACATACTTATTGTTATATAACTAAAAAAATTAGAAAATATATTCCAAAAACATTATTTATATGTAATAATTACTAAAAATGTCAGGAATGTAATTTTTAGAAATCAGTTATTATTAATAAGATACAAATTTAGATTTTTCAATGCTACAGAATCATTATATCGACATAGGCAATGATTTTTCTACATATAATGAGATAAAATTTTATTTACATGATAAGAATTATTTTTGTAAAATAATTATATGTTTATATCATAATTTAATATTTCTATATTTTGAAAAAAAATTACATCATAAGTGATTCATGAAAATGTCACAAAATTATTGTATTTTTAAAAAATGTACTATTTCTATTCAATAAAAATATACTATTTTCCAAAAATTCAATAATATTAACCAAAAAATAATTTTTATATGATGATTTGAAAAATTATTTAAAATTTTCCAAATACATCATCACAAATATCCCAAATGTAATTATAATATTTATTAATAAAAATAAAATATAATCATTTTTTATGGAAATGAATATTTAATGAATGAAGTGGTTCTAATAGTAATTATGTTATTATTATCTAATAATTTACCAATACATTTATACTGAGTTCAGAAATTAAATTTATATCATTAATTAGTTATTTTTTATACAATCTAATTTAATGGAAATGTTACAATAGTCATACTAAGATATTAATTTTTAGTTCTTTGATCAAAATTGATGTGACATAATGTTTCCTTTTAAAATATCAAGACAATAGAATGAATTTTCAATATCAACAGGATATGGAAGGGAATCAATTTTTTTGTTTTAGAGGAACAAAATGATCTCATGAAACATTATCATTTTTTTATTAGAAAAATTTCTACATTCAAAAATCGTCATCGGATTCTGGGTGATTTAAAACTCTCTATCAAGCATTGGTGTTTTTTTATAAATATTTATTTCATATAGGATTTAAAAATATGATATGCACGTTCATATGTAAAATGGTAAAACAAAAAATAATCCCAATGGATAGTTTTTCTTATCTCATTATTAAATTATTAATGATAATTACAGGTTCCTCCTGATCACCCACCTTGGTAAGGGGATCAGTGGTGGCACCTCAAATGTTGTGAATAACAACAAAAAGAAGAAATATCATTGATTTCAATTGTGTTATTGAATATTTTTTTCTTCATTTATTATAACTTGATACATATCCTTATCAGACCACTCAGCGACAACAATTTTCCCCCTAGAGGATATTAAACCCCAGAAGATCCAAAACAATTGTATAACTATCCTTACACTCTTCAAGATCAATCATATATTTTCCATTTTCATCCCATCTAAATTTTAGAGGCATTCATTGAAATTCCCATTCGACATAGTAAATCATGTAGTGGAAAGGATTAGAGAAAAAATTATAATAGTAAATTATATTTTCATATAAAACATCTCAAAATAAAACACAATTTCCAGTTCTTGTCCAAAATTGGAAATACAATCTTGTGAAATATCAACCCCAGAACACATGCTAGTAACAAATGGACATGATGGGTTCCTCATTGAAATTTTTGACCTTAATGGATTGGAAATAATTATATAGATTGTAAATATATATTCATGATTAATGAAGTGTAGCGGTAGTCCAGGAAATCCAATCATGATTGGGACATTAAGGGACTCAATGCATGTGTGAAAATATGTAGTCCATTTCATATCATTCATAGGACAACCCCTATAAAATGATGTACATCTAAAATATTTTCTATAATAGTCATATTCAGAATAGAAGTGAATAAATAATGCTTGAAGATATTAACAAGATACTATAGAATCCCAAAAACCAAATTTTTTATTGATATTCCCTTAATATGTTCAATAAAACGCATTGATTTATGCATTTACCAAGGAGAATAAAATTTAAATATGATTATAGAATTTTTACCTCATTCGTTGAGAAATAGAACTTCAAATGTACTCTGTGATGAAATTTATTTGGATCAATACATAAATCATTGACTATAATGACACTGAAACCATGCTCAGGCATCCTGAAAGATCTTCAAGTACCAAAATTAGTCAGAGATCATGTTTTTATTTTATGTTTTCTTTCTTGGTCTAAAATATGTGGTATCAACATATCTACAGATCCATATGCAAAATTCATCAAATTTTGGAAAGGGATATTGATGTAAAGGAAACAAAATATGGTACAAAAACACTAAATTAATTAATGACAAATATAGGTTCTTTATCTTTTTTATGGTGTTCAACCCTGGCCCTAATGAAATCATATCATTCTTGAACCATGTATGGATATGAAAATATAATATTTGAAGAAGGTGATATAGAATGAATAACATATCTCATTTTCCACAATTCATTCTTGAGGCTCAAATATGTATAGAGATATGAGAGATTTTTTTTGGGATAACATGAAAATAGTTATTATGGAGTACACATCTAATAATTTTTTATTTCATAAATTTACGGTAGAGAGTAATTTGTCTAAATGGATGATGAATCCATTTTATATAGTATAATATATATTGAAAAACCTTGGATTTTTCATTAGACTACCCAAGAGTTATATAAATAAATATTCAATATCTATATTTTGGTTGTTGTCAATTTCATTATTAATTCAGCTCACATAATTTCAATTAGATACAATTTACATCTTTATAAATATTCCGTGATATAAATTATTAAATTTTTAAGGATATAGAGATTATATGTCTACACTATATTCAATTGATATATGTTTTTTACCTAGAAGTTATTGATAAGTCTTTAGTACATGTTTATTTTGGAGTAAATGTTTAAGAAATTGTATCATCCATAAAAAGAAGTATTATCGAAAATGACCATTAAATCAATGGATGATATTCTATGATCTTGTTTTTTGAATTTAAATATATTTTCATATTAAAACCATTATATTGTTAAATATATTTAAATAAATATTTTTTACTCGATTATTCTGATGGATCCTTATAAATCCTAATATGGTACGAAATATATAAATGAAATATTTTGGGTTAATGATGAAATATGTAATCTAGTAGGATCTGATCTTGTTATGAATGTTTTTTAAACATTAAATCCACTAAACTTCACATGAGCTTTGATAATATTTGATGGAAATATTTTTCTAATAATCAGGATAATGGTATAGAGTTCAAATTGAATGACATGGTATTCATATATGGTTATATATAGTAGAGAGTTATGTCTTTTTTAAATAAGGGTACTTGATATCTATATATTTCAGTGTTTTTAAATATATTTATCATTATATCTTTTAACTTCCACTAATCCTATACCAATTTCATGATATATACACTATTATTATTCTATATAGTTACATAATATATGGTTAACATATAATAAATTTCGAGGATATATAGTTGGAGAATCATCGTTTTTAATGAACATCTGGATGTGATTCTTTATCCAAGGGATAAACTATTCTAAAATAATAACACATATAAGGTCAAATATTTATGGGGAAACCATAAATATAGTGAAGCTAAATAGTAACATTATGAGGTTATGATATAGAGGTACCCTCATTTATTTTCACTGGACTAATATAATGTCACGAGCTGTCCCCTGGGACCTGTATCGTGACTACCCCAGCCCCGCCTTCCAAAGGCTAGGGGATGACGACTAGCACCAAAGGCTTAAAACCCTAATGTGGGTAGAAATTGCCTTTATAATAGTAAAAAACACAAAAGAGTATGCAACTAGAAGTAAAAGACTAAGTATAAATGAATACAAAAGAGTGTGATTAAAGCAATTAGGGACGAAAATACAATCCCAATAGTAAAGTTAAAAAAAACTGAAAGTCTAGTACAACTGAAGAAAATAAGTAAAGAAGCTACTGGGTCGTCCTCCAGAATCCCCACCTATAAGGTCGGTACAGATGGCCTCCTCAGCACTCCAAGTCTATCTGTCCACTCCGTGTACGTCTCGCTGAGTGGTCCCCCTCTGGGTACCCTCCAGTTCTGCTACTCTCTGCCCTAATCAGTGTAGTCCATCGTCTGCGTCCAACACAGCGAGGTTCAGACATAGCCTGTGTAGGGGTGAGTATAGAAATATTCATTTGGGACCCCAAGACCCTCAAGGTCTCACAAAATCCAACAAGGATAACCACAAAGTACACAGTCAATGGATAACCCTTACTTAGGTATATTCCCATACATATACCTAAGTTATTTTGTAACCCATCTCAATCATGAGGAAAACATGAAAGATTTTGACTCAGCTCAAAACAGGATTTTGGTGAAGTATAGAAGTACAGATGATTATTCGTGAAGGTAGATCATCTTATTCTCTCAAGAGTCACTACTTCTGACGATACAGAGTCTGACCCATACAGGATCGATAGATACTAACCCCCCGCAACCACCCACACAGGATCTGACCCACACAGGATCGGTATGCGCTAACCCACACAGGATCGATGAGCACTGACCCACAAAGGATATGACCCACACAGGATCGTTATGCCCTGTCCCACACAGTATCACTGAGTGATGACCTTTGTATGATCTGTCTCCAACCTCCGCCTCACTATCAGCCACTAGATTTCCTCGCACCCGGTGCGCTCGAGTTCTGTAGAAACTGCCCTCGAGATATCGGTCTAACCGCAACCACCACTAAACTCCAAAAAGGATTAACCCAAAAGACCTTCATGTCATAAGGGTTCCAACATGACAGACGGTGTGTCAATCAGATGCTCAGTCTGTGAGTTATTAGCATTTAAGTCCCGAGGGCCCAGTTAGATTCGTGTATGAACCAACCTGACTGTGACTTAACTATACCCTGAACTTCAGTGGGGTATACTCAAAGGGACGAATATGCTCCATGAGTACTGGTGTCGTTGTCAGTTCATCACACTGACGTCTGGTGCCAAAGATATGTCCTAAGAAGGTAAATGGTCAGTAATGGGACCGGGTCCGATCCGACCTGGTCGGATTGACTCGGCCCAACCCAGTCTGGGCCGACCCAGTAAGACATGCGGGGTCTGACCCGGCCCATTGGGATGGTCAACCTTCTATGATTTGACCTGTTCCATGGGCCTGGCTTAGAGGAATGCAAGGGCAGTTTGGGCCAGTAGTCGCCACATAGGCGGCTTGGTGACAAGGCCCGAGAAACCGGACCGGTTTGGCCAGCGACACCGCGGGGAATGCCACTGGTCGGTTCGGGCGACCGGTGGCGAGTAGGCCAGTGAGCAGGCTGCGAGGGGCATGGGCAGGCCGACTAGGCACCGGGCATGGCGCGACAAGCCATGGGGCATGCTGTGGGGTCCCCGGGCAGGCCGTGGTAGGGCGCGTGGGTGCCGGGCAGGCTGCGGCAGGGCGCGGGGGCACCGGAAAGGCCGCCGGTAGGGCGTGGGGGTGGTGTGCAGGAAGTCGGCAGGGGCGCGGGGGTGTCGTATAGTGCACTGTGGGTGCGGGAAGTATGCCAGCGGATCCGAGCACCGTGCCAGGGGCGCGGGCTGCGTGCCGACGGGGCTGGGCAGGCAGCGGGGGCTCTACGTGTAGGTGGGTCGGGTGCCGATTGGCTGGCGATGTTTGGCCGGGATCACTGGGGTGCCGCGGGGGTGGCGCAGTTCGCAGAGGCCGCTGGTAGCGCGGCCTCATCATTGTCGTCTTCGTCGCATTCCCATAGAATGCTACATGATAGATGAATTGACGGAGGATGTCCGACCATGTTAGGTTGGCCCGAATCCTCTGCGTTTAAGGGGATAATAAATGAATCACTAGTATGAATCACAAATACCACCATTATTCATTTTGAGAGAAAGGGAGAACATGGGGAAAAGTTCATACTTTAAATAAAATCAAACCCCTACCTTTGATTCACCGGTAGTCGTTCGTTGACCTCGCGGAAGGATGGCTTCCAATCCGTGGTAGAAAATAATGTCCCATGTCAAAGGGGTCAGAGGAAGATGGTCATAGAAGAAGAGTTTCACCAGCGTTCTTCGCGTTATTCATGTTCTTCATTTAGGGAAAGTGTAATCCTCTATGTGTTGGGTGTCATGTCACTTTACCAGCACTTCATCTTTTGGTGAAGCCATCCCAAATCCTCCTCCAGAACTCCCTATATATAGGAGAGGGGGAGAGGTATGTAACCATCGTGGATTTTATGATGGGGTATTTATTAGGAACCTACCTAATTTCCAACGATGCGGTTACATAATTTTAAAAATGGTGGATAAAATAATTGGCTCCATCTAATTAATTGCATCAGAGGTGTCACACATAAATTAGATGAAGTCAAAAGGCTTCCTAAAATTAATTTATGCATGTTGGAAAAATTAATTGGCACGCGGGTTAGCTCAATTAATTGGCACATGCATTATCGCAATTAATCACAAAGAGGAGGTCAAGAGGTCTTCCATCCTTAATGAGAGGGAGGGGGGAGGTTTCATCCTCCAACATCAATAGGGGTCGGGTGGTCCCCACCTCAATTAACCTCCCATGGGAGGTTATGCTTGGGTGGACCCCATCCCCATAACCTCTAATGGGAGGTTAGGGTGTGGTAGTCCCACTCCCAACTCCCAAGGGGAGGTTCCAACTAACCGCACACACATGGTAGCTGATATAAAATAAATCCTGGATACACTTTATTTTATTATTATTTTTATAAAAAGGAAAAAACTAACATTCATTCTCAACTCACTGCCGTCAAAGTGAAAGTCTAATAAAGCGAAAACCAGCGATTTGAGTTCAATGGTGCCCTGAGATTTCAATTCTGAGCACCGGTTCAAAAGTTACAAAATGTCACTTGTGCATTTACTGAACTTACCCGAAAAACATTTAGGAAAATTATTATATGTCATCCCTGACGTGCGTTGGTTGAGGTTAGGCTCTACCTAGGTTAAAAACACCCTAGAGAACACAATGTTACTCTAGGATTTTCTATCTGAGTTACCATTTAGAAGTTATAAATTTTATAATAAAATAAATGTCACTTAATTATTTTATTTGCGGCTAAAAACTAACTTTTTTTTGTGGCCTGTTCCGGCCAAAGTTAATATTTTCATAAATAAAGAATGCACTCATGAGGTCAGTGGTCATCATAGATTATTTATCAGAGCTACCATTTGTGAGTTATAAGAATTTGAAAAATAAAATAATTTACTTAATTATTTTATAGACGGTTATTCCATTTTTTGGGATTTCACACAGGAGGCCTGCACTAATTAAAATTAAGTCGCGCCAAGGGGAAAATCGCCATTCTAAGCACAACAGTTCCCTCTAAATTCTGTTCTGAGTTACCTTTTATGAGCTATTCCACTTTTTCAGAAAAAATGATTACGTGCATTAACATAATCTTAACAAAAACTTCATAAATTGATTCCGGGCACACCGAGCCTCAGAATCATGCGCCGTCAAAAAATGCGGACTCATAAAATTTATATGTATTTAAGAAAAATAAATCTCCATGGAATTTCCAGGTCTTTATATTTTACCCACCTCAGGGATTTACGTCCCAGTAAGCTAAAACTCAAATTAAGGGAACAAATTGGTGTACTGGGCACATATATGAGCCTCCTGCTCCCATGTGCTCTCCTGGAGGTTCCCGTGTTTCCAACAAATGCACACCATGGTTATCAACCATCCACTTAGGACCTGCTTCTGTCGATCCTCAATCTCTATTGGAACCTCCATGAATGTCGCCCCGTCATCCATGTCAAGCACCCCATTGTCGATGATGTGGGAAGGTTTTTGCACGTATCTCCACTACTGAGATACGTGGAAGATTTCATGCACTCGGTGCAACTGAGGTGGAAGAGCTAAGTGTTAGGCCACCTTGAAAACACTGTTGAGGTCCTAACAAGGTCCGAAGAATCTTGGAGATAAATTTCCTCCTCAGATAATTTTCTGTAGACCTCGTCGAGATGAGAACCGTAGAAAGACGTGGTCGCGATCCTCGAACTCCAGAGGTCTCCGTCTCCTGTAATCATACGATTTCTGTCAGCTCTGTGTAGTCTTCATCTACTCCTAGATGACCTGCACCTTCTACATGGTAGCATGTACCATCTCTATCCAGAAGGAAGTTAGGTGACTTGGTGAGTCGGTCGACGATAACCCAAATAGATTCATTTGCCGTGGAAAAACGTAGAAGACCCATCATGAAGTCTGTGGATATCTCATACCTCTTCATCTTTGGGACATCTAATGGATAAACTAAGCCAGCTGGTACTTGATGCTCTGCCTTCACTTACTAACAAGAGAGGTATCATGAGGCAAACTCAACTATTGCCTTCCTCATACCTGGCCACCAGTTCTGTCGTCTGAGGTCCTGATAAATCTTCCCCACTCTTGGATGTACCGCTATATGGGAAGTGTGGGACTCCCTCAACACTTCCTATTAAAGTGCAACTGGTACCATGGTATGTCCTCTGAAATGGATGTCGTGATCCCCACCTTCCGAAAATCCATCAGGTGCCTGCCCTTTACATATCATAGCACGTCGCATCTCGCAGTCAGCGTCTCCACGGTGAGCCTCCCTAACATGATAAAGAAGTGGAGGAGTGACTATAAGATACTGTAGAAAGGATGCTCCTTCTCTATCCACGAATAATATATGTAAGTCAGCCAGCTGCTCTACCGGCTCTCCTAGTATCTGAATGCCTGACCTCCTGCTGAGAGCATCTACTACAATGTTCCCCTTCTGAAGAGTATGGACTATATCTAAGTCATAGTTCTGGAGGAACTTGAGCCATAACCACTGTCTCAGGTTCAGGTCCTTATATGGGAAGATATACCTGAGACACTTGTGATTAGTGTAGATGGTAAAACATTCACCAATAAGGTAGTGCCACCACAAAATCAAGGTGAAGAAAACTGCCTCTAATCCAGGTCATGGGTAGCATAGTTCTGCTCATGTGGTCTCAACTTCTGAGAACCATAAGTGATCACTGCTTTCTCCTGCATCAGGACACATCCGAGTTTGGTCCATAAAGCGTCGAAAAAAACTACATACCCTATGCCTTCCTCTTAAAGCCTCAAGATGGCGGCACTAGTCAACCTCTGCCTCAGCTCTTGAAATCTTTATTGGAATCTCTCTGACCACATGAAGGGTTTCCCCTTCTTCATCAAGGCTGATAGTGGTGCTACAACTCTGGAGAATTCTTCCACAAAGGTAAGTCTGGCCGACTCAAGAGTGATCGACTGCAACCTCTTATGCATGAGTCCATCCTATGCTGCTTGGATTTTCCTTTTCACCGACCAAGGAAAACCCCATCCCAATGTTTTAGATAAACCATAACCTTTTTTCCTAGTACAGTCAACCTGTGTATAAACTGTGGTTTCCCAGTCCATACCCAAACTAACATCTTAAGTACTCGACACTGCCACCAAGAGGTTCCAACTGAAACTTTCACCTCAAGGGTCAGGTCACACCCTCGACGTAAGTGTGGTCATTGATTCTCCTCCCAATGGAATCTCCATATGTGAGGGTCAAGTCACCGGTTTACTATGAAACTATAGGTCAGGGAAAAGATTCATGGAAGGAAGGAATGATTGGTACCTATGTCTAATGATATGGTAGCTAATTGTAGAAACATTACATACCTTGAATCATTCCTAGATCCCTTGGGTCTCACTCATTGACCACATGCAGTTACTCTCTTTCCCCACCCTCCATTTCCCTAAGCCTGGTGGAATCTACAAAAAGGGGCGGTTGTAACATGTCAAAATGTACACCACCTCATGCTCCTCTCCTTTATCTACTTCCACGTCTTCTGCTTTGCAGATTAATATGTCCTTAATAATTCATCTTTTCGAAAGAGTTTACATGCCCATGTCTCTAAGACTGGCACTAGTTCCGTGATTTCCTACTACTAATATTCACTAGCTATATCCGCTTAGCCAAAGAAAATTCAACCACAAAGGTTCTCTCTAGCATCCTAACATTGGTATAAATTCACAGAGGAAAAAGTGTTGGCTCGGATGTCCCTAAACACACCTCACTCGGAGTTCCATGCTCAGAAGCACTTATCATATAATATTCATCATGTACCCAGAATAATCAATATGCCACGTTGAATAATCAATTACAGAAATGTCATCTTGCTGAAACTGTACAAGTTGAAGGGAACTCTCAACCACCTCCACAAGCTAGTCCTCAGGTGCTAGTGAGTCATGCTCGCCTCAGAACATGAGGGGTATTTGATGTTGAAACACATGTAAGGCACTAAGCCTACATGTGTCCTCTACCGGTACCGCAGATAGTGTCTGCTGACCAACAAGCAGTGATATAGTTAGCACACTTCCTGAAGGTACCATCATAGTAAACGGTCCAAGTACCAAAACCTCATCACTGTGCGGACCATCCACAAGGTCACTCACTAAAAAAGACTGGTAGGTAAGATCAACATCTTCTCTACTATTGTCTCAACTAGGCGGAAAAATCCAGTAATCACCTTCATCCAATCCTCTGCTGCCTAGGAATCTATCTCCCCTCCTAACCTCAGAGGCCTCTGCCACTAGAACTCATGCAATGTGCTCAGTCGACGTGTACCGTCCGCCAGTGCGGCTGGTGGTATCTTCTACCCAAATGATTGTGCTGCTTCTGGTAAACCACCCGAATTAGAAAACATAGTAAGAGGGACCTACACTGGAGCCTTGTCACTCGGTGGGCTGTAATCATGTACTCTCTCGAAACTCTAACTGGCTGTCTGCGTGGAGGAATCCTGCCTAGATGCGACACATTCAACATACTATACCTAGTGTGTTGACCTAGTTTGAGATGACTTAAAGAAACCTTTTTAAAAAAGACACTCAATCAGTTTTTTCATTTAATAAGTTGTAAATCAGTAGTCAGGGTCCTGGTGTATGGTTATGTTGCCGCCGCACCAACAATGGCCTCCCTAAACTGAAAACCACACACACATCCCTTAACACTATTGCTTCACAGAAAATAAATATCATATTACTATGTTATGTGGTATAATCGACTCCTCTAATACCAATTTTTCATAACCCGTCCCCTGGGGCCCGTATTGTGACTACCCCTAGCACGCCTTCCATAGTCCAGGGGATGGAGACTAGCACCAAAGGCGTAAAACACTAAAATGGGAAAGAATTTCCATTAAAACAGTAAAAAAACACCACAGAGTATGCAACTGGAAGTAAAACACTACGTAAAATAGAATAGAAAAGAGTGGTCTGATTATAAAGGGGGTCCTAAATACAAGCCCAATAGTAAAGTACAAAACAACTGAAAAGCTAGTACAATTGAAGAAAAGAAGTAAAGCCGCTACTGGGTCATCCTTCAGAATTCCCACCTGAAGGGTGGGTACAGATGGCCTCCTTAGCACCCCACGTCCGTCTGTCCGCTCCGTGTACATCTCGCCGAGTGGTCCACCTCCGAGTACCATCCAGTTCTGCTACTCTCTGCCCTGATCAGCGATGTCTGTCATCTACAACCATCACAATGAGGTGCAGGCATAGCTAGTGCAGGGGTGAGTATAACGATACTCAGTAGGGACCCCAAGACCCTCAATGTCTTGTAAATTCCAACAGGGATAACCACAAAGTACGGAGTCAGTGTATAACCCTAACTTACGTATATGCCCATACATATACCTATGTTATTTAGTAACCCATCACAATCAAGAGGAAAAACACAAAAGTCATTGAATCAGCTCAAACCATGATTTCGGTGAAGTATATAAGTACAGATGATTAGTCGCGGAGATAGATCATATTATTCTGTCAAGAGGCACTCCTTCTGATGATACGGAGTCTGACCCACACAAGATCGATATGTATTAACCCCCCGCAATGACCCACACAGGATCTGACCCACACAGGATTTATATGCGCTAACCCACACAGGATCACTGAGCGCTGACCCAAATAGGATTTGACCCACACAGGATCATTATGCACTAAACCACACAGGATCGTAGGGTGCTGACTTCCGTATGATCTGTTTCCAACTTCCACCTCACTATCAGCCACTGGATTTCCTCGCACCTGGTGTGCTCGAGTTCCATAGAAACTACCCTCGAGATATCGGTCGTACCTCGACTGCGACTAAACTCCACAATTTAGTAACCCAAAGGATTGTCCTGTGGTAAGGGTTCCAATGCGACAAACATTGCGTAAATCGGACGCTCGGTCTGCGAGTTATTAGCATTTTAGTCCCAGGGGGACCGGTTAGATTCGTTTACGAACCAACATGACCATGACTCAAATATACCTCAAACATTAGTGGGGTATACTCAATGGGACGGCTATGCTCCAAGAATATCGGTGCCGCTGACGGCTCGTCAAACGGATGTCTGGTGCCAAAGATATGGCCCAAGAGGGCAAAGGATCAGTAATGGTCCCGGGTCTGGTCAGACCCGGTCGGACTGACATGGCCCAACCCAGTCTAGGCTGACCCGGTCTAGGTCGACACAGTCAGATTTTTTCGGTCTGACCATACCCATTGGACGGGTCAGCCCGCTATGTTTTGACCTGGTCCGCGGGGCCCGACCCGGCGGACCGCGAGCGCAGTTCGGCCAGGTAGTCGCCACGTAGGTGGCTCGGTGACCCGGCACGAGAGACCAGGCGGGTTCGGCCCATGACAGCACGGGGAACACTATGGGTCGGCTCGGGAGGCCGCTGGCCAGGAGGCCTGCAGGCAGGCCGTGGGGGGCCCGGGGAGCCCTGCTGGGCACCAGGTATGGTGCGACAGGCCATGGGGAAGGTCGTGGGGGCCCCGGGCAGGTCGCGGTGGGGCGTAGGGGCACCGAGAAGGACACGGAAGGGTGTGGGGGCACCGATCATGCCACTGGCATGGCGCTGGGGTTCCCGGAAGGACGTCGGTAGGGGACGGGCATGCTGCCGGTAGGTGCGCAGGGGCGTCGGGTAGCGCACCGGGGGCACGAGAAGCATGCAGGGGGTGCGGGCAGCGTGCCGGCGGGGCCGAGTAGGCCGCGAGGGCTCCGCTGGTAGGCGGGTTGGGAAGTGCCGCGGTTCGCGGAGGCCGCTGGTAGCACGACCTCGTCGTTTCCACCTTTGTCGGCTAGCCTTATAATTCTACATGAGAGAAGAATCGACGGAGGATGTCGGGCCATGTTATGTCGGCCCAAATCCTCCCCCTATAAGGCGATAACAAACAGCTCAGTAGTACAAAGCACAACTACCACCATTCTTCATTTTGAGAGAAAGGGAGAACATGGGGAAATGTTAATACATTAAATAAAATCAAAGACCTACCTTTGATTTTCCAGTAGTTGTTCATTGAAGTCGCGGAAGGATGGCTGCCAAACCATGGTAAAGGACAATGTCCCACATCGAAGGGGTCCTAGGAAGAATGTTGGAGAAGAAGAGCTTCAGCGGCGTTCTTCGCGTAAATCACGTTCTTCGTTGGGAGAAAGTGTAATCCTCCAAGTTTTGGGTGTCAAGTCACTTTACCAGCGCTTTTTCGCATGGTGAAGTTGTCCCAAATCCTCCTCCCAAGATCCCAATATATAGGAGAGGGGGAGAGGTATGTAACCATCATGGAATTGATGAAGGTTCATTTATTAGGAACCTTCCTAATTTCCAACGATGCGGTTAATTAATTTAAAATATGGAGGATAAAATAATTGGCTCCATCATATTAATTACATGAGAGGTGTCACACTTAATTTGCAAGATGTCAAGAGGCTTCCTATAATTATTTTACGTGCATTAGATAAATTAATTGGCTCACACATTGGATCAATTAATTGGCATGTGAATTGGAACAATTAATTTCACAGAGGAGGTCAAGGGGTCCTCCCTCATTAATGAGAGGGAGTGAAGAGGTTTTTTTCCTCCACCATCAATAGGGGTCAGGTGGTCTGCACCTCAATTATCCTCCTATTGGAGGTTATGTTTGGGTGGAACCCACCACCATAACCTCTCATGGGAGGTTAGGGTGAGGCAGTCCCACTCCCAAATCCCAAGGGGAGGTTCCATCAATCCGCACACACATGGCGGCTGAAATAAAATAAAGTGTGGCTACACTTTATTTTATTATTATTTTTATAAAAATTCAAAAACTAACTGTCATTATCGACTCTATGTAATCGAAGTGAAAGTCTCCTTAAGAGAAAACTGGCGCTGCGAGTTCAATGGTGCCCTCATATTTCAATTCCGAGCACCGGTTTGAAATTTACAAAATTCCGCTCGCGCGTTTACTAAACGTAGCCGAAAAAATATTTGGAAAATTATTATTAGTCCCCTTAGACTCTTGTCGGTCGAGGTTAGGCTATGCCTAGGTGAAACACACCCAAACGAACACAACTGCACTATTGGATTTTCAATCCGAGTTACCATTTATATGTTATGAATTTTACAATAAAATAATTTTCACTTAATTATTTTATTTGCGGCCAGAAACAAAAATTTTCAGGTTGCTCGTGCCGGCCAAAGTTAGAATATTATTAAATAAAGCTTGCAATAATGAGTTCGATGGTTGTCTCGAATTTTTAATCTAACCTTCCGTTTGTCAGTATAAGCATTTGAAAAATAAAATAATTTATTTATTTATTTTATTAACAGTTATTCCATTTTTTAGATTTCACACTAGAGGCCCGCACCGGCTAAACATATGTCGCGCCTAGGGTAAACATTTCATCCTGACCTCAACGGTGCCATCAGATTTATGATTTGAGTTACCTTTTAAGAGTTGTTCAACTTTTCTAGAAAACTGCTTACCCGCATTAACTTAAGCTTAACAAAAACTTCAGAAATGGATTCCGGGCACACCGAGCCTCAAAATCATGAGCTGTCAGAAACTACGGACTCGTAAAATTACCGTGTATTTATGAAAGAAAAATTCCACAGAATTTATGCGTCATTACATATAATATTTAGTGTTATATTATTATAAAGGATTATTATAAATCTATACAACATTTCAAGAAAATATTTTTCATTAATAAAATACATGTGTTTGATAGATTGTGATGCTCATAACACCAAAAATAATCAAATAACTCAATTATAAAAATATTAAAAGGAATTAATTAATATATAGTTAAATTAATTTGATAAAATTATTGTTAGAAAATAAAATATTTAAATTCATAATATTGTTTAGATATGAAATGTCATATATTATAGTAATAATTTTTTTAAACAAATTTTTTTATAAAAATCATTGTTTATATTATATATTTTTATATAGAAGTTATTTTTTGTAATTTTTATAATATAATTACATAAAATTATTAATAATAATTATTAAATAACATGATATCATTCATATATTGATTATAAAATCCATAGAAAAAATGATAAATTCTTCTAAAGGAATAGATTTTTTTTGTTTAAAAAATATATTTTATATATGAGATGTGATAATAACATAAATTACTCAATTGATATTAATTATTTTTATGAATTTATAGACTATATTTTCATTCTAGAAATTAAAATGTATTAAAATTATTTTAAGATAAATATAATGAGAATGAAATCATTTTTATGTGTAATTTGTTAAGAAAGTGTTTCTGTGTATTTAATGGAAGGGTATTAGAATTATTTTCTCAATATATATATGAATTCAAACATGAATATTGTATTCCATATTTTATGTAATAATTATAGATACGATTTAATATGTATAAATTAATTTTTATCCATTCCAAATAGTTTCCATGGTGAACATTTTTTCACCATGAAAATGGATATAAAGGATAACAAGGGTTTAAACAAACATATAAGACTTATGTTTTCATAGAAACATGCCTAAATATTATTTCTTTAAGTGATTTTTTAACATAACATATCCTATATTCTGAAACTTATCAATGTTCCCACATTCCCATGAGTATATATTAATAATATTTTTTAATTTTCACAATTTTTTGGTGTTAATCCCCGAAAATATAAATGGGAACCTACACACATCATTAAGTAAAATTTATTTAGAAATATATCTAGTATAATACCATTAAAATTTTGTTCCATACTCACTTGAATATTTTCTAGTTTCTCTGTTCTTCCCAAGACAACCATCTATGAATTCTTATGGTTTTTAATAGATGATTATCCTATGAAGTTATATGAATTCTTATAGAATTGTTTCAAATTCCATCTCTCTTAAACCACCTATAAATATTATTTAGAAATATAAAAAACTTACAACACTAATTTTGATGAAAATCTTGTGTGATAGTGGTACAAAAAGTTTATGTATAATTTCTTTCTAATATTAAATGAAAACAATGCTCATTTGTACTTATAGTCTATCATCTCTAAAAAGACATGTGATTAATAATTCCTCACTACGAAACCTTGAGGGATATATTTTTGGATATAATTATTATACATGATATATGTGATATAAATAAATTATTTTTGATTTGGAGATTATAGAATATAATTTACCCAACATTATTTTAATTCACTTAAAATTGAAATAATCAAGTGTTCACATTTATAGATCATGTAAGATAAGAAAAAAATATGGTTTTTATATAGTTTTATTAACATTATGAATATATTATTCATGGGTTTAGATCATATACAAATAATTTTGATACATTTGGTTTCTGTTAATGTTATAATAGAAAAGTTATCAGGATTGTTTATATTTTAACAACCATTATGGGGATGTAATTTTTCTCTCTCATAAAACCCATATATTTTAGTCCACTATGGTAATTTCTATGTGTTTCATAGATAAGTTCCATTTTCCATCATTTTGTACTTAATAATGATGTTTTTATATTTTTCTTCAAAACCCATCAATAGTTTGCTTTTCTGGTATGGAATATTCTTTATTCAATTCCATGTTAGTCAATTTATTTAATAAATTTTTATCAGTTCTAATTATCTGGAAAATGTAATTTTTAATACGTTCAAATTATGTTTAAAAAATATATTCTTTATTAAAAAATATCTATATGTATACATTAGAGCTTCATAAGATATTGGGAAAAAATATATTTATTTTTTACCTATATAATATTAATAGATTATGCAAATTACATGTACACTAATTATTGTGAATATTCCAATTAAGATTACAGAGTTTTCCAAAAAATTAATATATATCTAGCTTCATTAATTTATATGAATAAAAAATTATAAAAAGAAAATGATATTTTTTCACTTTGACAAATCCTATTTCGAATACATTTGTAAATGTATTTTTAATATACTCAATTATATATTAAAGAGTGTAATGATTCACTAGTGATGTTATCAAATTTTTTCATACATCATCTTTATATAGATGACTTGTAATGATGAATGATGAAATATATCTTTAAACTAGTTTTCATACATTGGCTAAATATATGATGATATAATTAAAAATACTTTCTTCTTGTGGAACAGATTTTTATTATCAATGAATATAGGATGATATGGTTCATTATTGTTCTATAATTCATTTTATAGAGGAGTTATATAGCATGATATTATGAAGGTATGCTAAAAATAATGAATAATATAAAATAATAAAGTATTTTGATAACGATACGTGCTATTATATATTTTAGAATGTATTTTATAATGTCACGACATGTCCCTCGGGGCCCGTATCGTGACTACCCCAAGCCTGCCTTCTATAGGCCATGGGCTGGAGACTAGAACCAACGGCGTAATTCGCTAAACTGGGAAGGAAATGCCTTTATAACTTTAAACAAACACAACAGAGTACAAAAATGGAAGCAAAACACTAAGTAAAAATGTATACAAAAGAAGTGATGGAAAGTTAAAGGGGCCGGAAATACAAGCCCAATAGGAAAGTACAAGTACAATAGAAAGCAAGTACAACTAAAGAAATGTAAAGCAGCTATTAGGTCGTCCTCTGAGATTCCTACCTCAAGGGTAGGTACAGATGGCCGCCTCAGTACTCCCCGTCTGTCCGTCTCCTCTGTGTACCGTCACACCGAGTGGTCCACCTTCATGTATCATCTAGTCCTGCTACTCTCTACCTCAGTCAACGTTGTCTGTCGTCTATAACCAACACACCGATGTGTGGGAATAACCCGTGCAGGGGTGAGTATAACGATACTATGTAGGGACCCTGAGACCCTCAATGTCTCACAAAATCAAACAAGGATAAACCAGAAAGTATTAAATCAATAGATATCAATTACTTAGGTATATGCCCATACATATATCTAAGTTTTCTAATGACCCATCTCAATCATGAGGAAAACACAAATGTCATTGACTTCACTCAAACCAGGATTTTCATTATCCAAACCACAGTTGCTGGAGAACTCCTCCTCTATCAACTATAGTGGGCATGTCGAGACACGAAGGCACTTCTCACTAACCTTGGACTTCTAAGGTACTCCTCCTGTCGAGTACCGTGGATCTGCTGCCAACTACCATGTGCTCCTCTGTTGTGGGTCTGCTGCCAACTACTAGGTGCTCCCCCTAAAAGCATGTAGTTGTACTCCTAGTGTCGAGTACCGTAGGTCTACCGCCAACTACCAAGCGATCCTATGCCAGGGGTCTGCTTCCAACTATCAAGCTCTCTCAACTGGGTTAGTCGAATCACTCAAAGTCTAATCAGTCGAACCGTCGCCAGGTTTTCCAGCTACTAGGTCTTCGCACTCTTCCTACTCATCGGTGGAATGATCCGCTCCACGAGCTATTGTGAAATACTAAAACTGT
Source organism: Viscum album (assembly GCA_963277665.1). Classification (NCBI taxonomy): domain Eukaryota; kingdom Viridiplantae; phylum Streptophyta; class Magnoliopsida; order Santalales; family Viscaceae; genus Viscum; species Viscum album. The sequence continues at coordinate 554,115,581 of OY728123.1, forward strand.
CACTAAGTGTCCAAAATAAGTATCTCAAAGGTCCTACACATCATAGGGGTCTCAACTCAATAGACGGCGCATCAATCGGATGCCCGGTCTGTTAGTTATTAGCCTTTAATCCCATGGGCCAGGTTGGATTCGTGTACGATCCAACCTGGCCGTAATTCAACTATACCCCGAACTCCAGTGGGGTATTCTCTAAGACACGACTTTTCTCTGCGAATGTCAGTGCCACTGACTGTTCTTCAAGTAGATGTGTGGTTCCAATGATATGGCAAAAGAAATTAAAGGGGCAGTAATGGGCCTGGGTCTGGTCTGACCTGGTCGGATCGACTCGACCCAATCTATTCTGGGCCAACATGGTTAGACTCACTGGGTCTGACCCGGCCCGTTGTTTGGGTAATCCTACTATGTTTTGGCCTAGTCTGTAGTCTGGTCCAGTCTTAGTGCTAGTTCGGCCCGAAGCGTTGCGAGGGCATGGCCAGACACAGCTCGGCCCGAAGGGAGCAATTGGTCAGTTCGATAAGGGCATCGTGAGGGGGGCCGGGACACCGTCTCAGCCGGGGGGCGAGTGGGAGATGGGATGCTGTGGTGGCATCGGGCAGGCCGCGGTGGCACCTGGAAGGACACGGAAGAGGGCATGGAAGGCCGCAGAAGGGTGCAGGGGACGCCAGGCAGGGCATCGGGGAGTGCGTGGGGCATCATGCGGGGGTGCCAGGCAGTGTGTGGGGGCGCTGGACAGGGTGTCGGTGGGGCTGCCCAGGCCATGGGGCAGGGCGCGGGTTCAGTCAGGGCGCGCTCTGAGCATGATGTAGGGAGGACTGAGGTGGGAAGATCAGGCACCACTTGGCCGGCGATGTTCGGCCGTGAGCACCGGTGCAACGTGTGGGCGGCGTGATTCGTGGCGGCCGCAGGTAGCACAACCTTTATCATTGTCTCCTTCATTGCCTATTGCTTCATCTTTAGGCCATAGTTCAATAGAAACAAAATCGGCAGAGGGGTCAGTAAATATTGGATAGGCCCGCACCCTCCGAGTTTAGGGTGGTAACAATTGGTTCTCTAGAACAAAGCACAATATTCCACCCGTAATGGATGAACATCATCATTATTTGTTTTTAAAGGAAGGAAGAACAATACGCTTAAAAGAAACTAAACCCCTACGTTTGATTCACTCCTCGATGTTCTTTGACGTAGTTGCGGGAAGAATACGAAGTCCTCGTTCATAGCATCACCTGCACACTTCCACTTTGGAGCTGCGTCGATAGTGGAATACACTCCACGTTGGTAGGATTTGAGGGAGGAAGACCAAAGAGGAAATCGTCGTCGGCGTTCTTCACATTTTTCGTTGGTAAAAATTATTTTCTCCCTAACTATCCTCCTCCCAAGCTCCATGAAACACCAAACGAAAATAATAGAGGAATGTTTTGTCTAAGATTTTGTTGGAACAACAAAACCAAAAGTGAAATTAGTTAACCCGGATCCACCAAATTAATTGCAAAATAGGTGTAACATTTAATTTGGGGGATGTCAAGAGGCTGTGTGTAATTAATTCACATGCGTTGGCATAGTTAATTAGGGGATATGGCACAAAAAATTAAACAAAATATGATTCGGCAATTAATTGGGGTGGTGGTGGAACCATTAATTTCTAGGGGAGTGGGATTCATTTAAGTGAGGGGTGTTCAAAGAGTTTCTACAACTTAAATGGGGAGTTCCAAGGGGTTACAAGGCCGTGTGTTCCCCACCAAAATTATCCTCCCAAGGGAGGTTATGTTCAGGTGGTCCCCCTCCCCCACCACAACCTTTCATAGGAGGTTAAGGTGTGGTGGCCCCACCTCCAATCTCCACTTGGAGAATTTTACCACCCAACCTCCACATGGCAGATAAAATAAAATAAAGTGTTAGCTCACATTATTTTATTAATTTTTATATAAAAATCCAAAAACTAACTTTTATTCTCGACCAAATGTCATCGGGGTGAAAGTATTATTAAGTGAATATCGGCGCTGTGAGTCAATGGTGCCCTCAAGTTTCAATTCTGAGCACCGGTTTAGAGGTTATAAAATCCCGCTCGTACGTTTACTGAACGTACCCAAACCAAACTTTAGAAATCGATCACGGGCACACCGTGCCTCAGAATCAAGCGCCGAAAAAATTATTCGACTCATAAAATATCGATGTATTTAAGAAAAAAAAATCCATGGAATTTATGGGAAATTAAATTCTACCCAACTCTGTTCTTTATGTCCACGTAAGCTAAAACTTGAACTATGCGAACAATTGGGGGTACTGAGCACGCTTCTGAGCCTCCCACTCCCACGTTTTATCCTGGAGATTCTCGTGCTTCCAGTGAACGCTCATCAGAGGTATCGACCATCCACGTAGGACCCACTCTTGTCAATCCTCAATCTCCACTGGAACCTCTGTAAAAGTCACCCCATCTTCAATGTCCAGCACTACATGGTCGATGATGTGGGAAGGGTCATGCACATATCTCCTCAGTTGAGATACGTGGAAGACACCGTGCACTCGGTGTAACTGAGGTGGTAGAGCTAAGCGGTAAGCCACCTCGCCTACTCTACTGAGGACCTAGAATGGTCTGCTGAATCGCGGAGATAACATGCTGACTCGCACAAATCTCTGTAGATCTAATCTTGTTGAGACCCATAGAAAGACATGGTCACCATCCTTGAACTCGAAAGGTCTCTATCTCGAAATGTGTCATCCGTATGGTGGAGTGATAACTGTTCTTGTAAGAAAACCACAACAAAGGAATGTGATCCTCCTAGATATGACTGAAGTCGAGGACACATGCCCTTAAAATGTCCTCAAGGGTCTAAATAGTCCACTCAGTCTGACCATCTGTCTGATGATGGAAGGCGGTGCTCAAGTGAAGCTACATCTCGAAAGCTTCCTGCAACCCCTTCCATAGCCGGGAATAAAACCGTGTGGCATAGTCGGAGAAAATAGAAAAATTTACTCCATGTAAATGCACAATATCCTAAACATAGAGTCATATCATGCTCTCTACTAGACCCTGCTCTCTGATTAGTGGGAATTAGGCCAACTTGGTGAGCTGGTTGATGATCACCCAAATCGAATCCTGACCCCTGGATGTACATAGAACACCCATAATGTCTTCCATGGATATCCCACCACACTTCCAATTTGGGACCTCTAAAGGCTGAACCAAGCTTACTGGTACCTAGTGCTCTTCCTTCACTTACTGATAATTGAGGCACCGAGAGACAAACTATGCTACTGCCTTCTCCATACATGGCCACTCCTGCTATCGTCAAAGGTCTGGGGTACATCTTCACCACTCTTGGATGTACCGCTAGAGGGGATTTGTGGAACTCCATCAACACTTCCTCTTAAAGTGCCACTGGTACCATGATACCTACTCTAAATAGGATGACGTTCTCCCCACCTTCAAAAAATCCATCAGGATCTTGAAATGTGGATATATGAGCACATCATGTTTTGCAGTCAGCATCCCCATGTTGTGCCTACCTGACACGCAGATGAATATAGGAAGTAAATGTAAGAGACTGAAGGAATGATGCTCTATCTCTATCCACAAATCATATATGTATGGAAGTCAGCTTCTCTATCGCCTCTCCTAGTAGTTGTATACCCGATCTCCTGCTAAGAGCATCTGCTACAATGTTCCCCTTCCTAGGAGTATAGACTATCTCAAAGTCATAGTTATGGAGGAACTCGAGCCATCGCCTTTGTCTCAGGTTCAGGTTCTTCTGAGATAATTTATACCTGAGAATCTTGTGATCAGAGTACGCAGTAAAATGTTCTCCAATCAGATAGTGCCACCACATATTCAAGTAGAATACCACTACTATTAACTCTAGGTCATGGGTAGCATATTTCTACATGTGCTGTATTGTCTTCTGAGAACCATATTGGACCACTGCTCACTCCTGCATCACTACAAACCCAAGTCTGGTCCCTGATATATCGCAGTAAACCACATACCCTACGCCTTCCTTGGGAAGTCTCAAGATAGGGACAATAGTCATCCTTTTCCTCAACTCTGGAAATCTCTGATGTAATCTCTCCGACCGCACAAAGGATTTCCCCTTCTTTTTCTAGTCTGATAGTGGTGCTTCATCTCTGGAGAAGTCTGCTACGAACCTCCGATAGTATCCATCCATACCCAGAAAACATTGTACCTCTGTCACACTCTTGTGTGGCTGCCAAGAAAATACAACCACGATCTTCGCTGGATCCACTGCATCTCCAGCCTCTGAGATCATGTATCCCATGAAGTGAACCTGTTGAATCCAAAACTGGAACATTGAGAGCTGACCATAAAGTTGGGGCTCTCAGAGTGTGTCCACTACTACCTGCAAATGGTTGGCATGCATCCCTCAAGTAGTTGAGAAGATCAGAATGTCATCGATGAAGCACATGAAAATGAGACTGAGTTAAGGCTGAATGATCCTGTTCATGAGACTCATGAACACTCTGGAGCGTCAGTTATGTCGAAGGGCATAACCAAGAACTCTTTGTGTCCGCACTGACACCTGAATTCCATATCCTGCACATCCTTGTCTCGAACTCTGAGCTGGAGATAGCCTGGTCTGAGGTCTATCTTCGAGAACCACCGTGCTCCCTTCATCTAGTCAAAGTGGTCACCAATCCTTGGGAGGGGGTACTTGTTTTTTACGGTCACCTGGATCAAACAACGATAGTCGACCCAGAGCCTCAAGCTCCCATCCGCCTTCTTGGCGAATAGAATCAAAGCTGCCCAGGGAGAAACACTAGTATGAATGAATCCCTTCCCTTACATGTCCTCTACTGCTACCCTCTGCTCGCGAAGCTCATAAAGAGACATCTGATATGTTGGAGTATATATCGGTGTTGTCCAAGGTTTCAAGTCAATGTAGAAGTCCACCTCTCTGTGAGGAGGTTGTCTTGTAACATCATCAGGGAAATCATCCGTAAACTGGTCCACCAGTATAGGATAAGTTGTACTCCCCACATCAACTGCTCTGATGGTAAGGAAAGCCATCTGGTGAGTGATCGGCTGCACCCTCCTCTGAGTAAGTCCATCCTATGCTGCAAGGGTGCCCATCTCGTCAGTGAAGGTAAACCTAGTCCCATCAGTGTAGACACACCACACTATTCTCCTAGTATTGTTGATCTAATCATGGACTATAGATAACCAGTACATACCCATGATGACGTCATAAGGCCTCTAAGACGCTACTAGGAGATCCCAACCGAAGCTCTTGCATCCATGAGTAAGCCTACACTACTAAAACCAGTGTGTAATCATGGAATCAGCTCTCGTAAGAGTCTCTAGTCGTAGGGATCGAAATAACCACTCATTTGGAATCTCTGAGCTCCGAACGAGGGATGTGGCAATAAAAGAGTGACTGGAACCTGTGTCTATAAGAACAGTAGATAAGGTGGAATAGAAATAGATAGTACCTCGAATCATCTCTAGAGAACCATGGTCGTTAGCCTCAGTTTCCTAGAGTTGAGCTCTCCCTTGTCCACCTGATCCTTCCGGTCGGGGTGGACCTCCTAGTGGTGGTGGTGGTGGTAACACCTCATAACGTCGTCCACCACCAGCTGCACGTGCAACTCCTCTACCACAACTGCATCCTCCCTGCGGAAAACCATGTTAAAACCTCTCCCTCTTCCTGGGAGGTACCTCAACTATCTTCTGATCATTAGAATGGTGGGTCAGACAGTCACGAGCCATATGAACATGCTCACCCCATGAGTAACACTACCCGCTATCGGCATGACTGGCTCTGTCTCCACTCTGAGTTCCCCACACAACTGATCCTGATTTATGCGGTTGACCACCAATGGGTTTGGTCCTCTTGGACATATGCGACATCTGTCTACTTCCAACTGCAGAAGACTCTGCTGCATGTCGACTAGTGGTGGGTCTCTCTTCTTGAGACTGCTCAGTAAGGATACTCTCCACTATAAGGGATCTCTCCAGCATTCCTGTCTACATCGGGATTCTAAGTGAGATCATCGGAGCTCTGACCTCTCTCCTGAGTCCCTTATCAAAGGTCCGGGCCTTGAAGAATGGATCTCATACCATATCAATGATGTAGAATGAGAGGATGGGGAACCTTGCTGAGTACTGTTCTACTGTCATGTTACGCTGCTGTAGATGCAGTACCTCTTATATCCGCACTCCTCGAAGGGTGGCTGGGACTAACTCCACCTGGAATAGGCTCTCAAAGTCTGCCCAGAGTAGAGTCGCCTCATCATGCACCTGGAGTAACAGGTTGCACCATCAACCTACTACTACCTAAAGGAGACTTGTGGAAAGGGTCACCATAAAGTCGGCTGGTGTCCCTACCAGTCAGAAGACTCTCACCGCAGCCTCCAGCCAATCCTCAGCCGCCTGTCGGTCCATCTATCCCCTGAACCTGGCTGGCATCTAGCGTTGGAACTCGTAAAATGCGCCCTGGCGGCGTGCATCGTCTTCTATAGGGGCCGGTGGCATCGATGGCCCAATGGGTAATAGTACCACTGGTGCCTCCGGTGGTAAAGGGACCTACATCGAGGCCTCATCGTTTGGTGGGCTGTCAGTGGGTACAACTCTCGGGGCTCTAACTGGTCATCTGCTAGGAGGCTTATGAGAGAAACATATACGACACAATAAAAAGATTAAACCTAATGAATTGACCTGGTTGAGCTGACATAAAGAAAACTTTTGAAAACATACACACAATCAGTGTTTTCGTTCACTAAGTCAGAAATCAGAAGTCAAGGTCCTGGTGTATGGATACGTCGGCCGCCCACACTAACACTGGACTCCCTAAACTGAAAACCACACTTAGTATACTTAACCATATTTCTTCACATTATAGAAAGATTAGAGTTCTATGTACTATAGTAGAACCAACACCTTTGATACCAATTGGTCAAGACCCATCCCCCAGGGCATGTATCGTGAATACCCCAAGCCTGCCTTCCATAGGCCAAGGGCTGGCGACTAGCATGAAAAGGCTTAAATACCTAAACTGGGAAGGCATTTCCTTTATAATTATAAACAAACACAATGGAATACAAAACTGGAAGAAAAACACTATTTAACACTGTATACAGAAGAAGTAATTGAAAGTAAAAGAGTCCGGAAATACAATCCCAATAGGAAAGTACTAGTACAACTAAAAGCAAATACATCTGAAGAAAAGTAAAGAAGCTACTGGGTCGCCCTCTGAGGTTCCAACCTGAAGGGTAGGTGCAGATGGCCTCCTCACCACTCCACGTTTGTCCGTCTCCTCTGTGTACCGTCACACCGAGTGGTCCTCCTCCGGTTATCGTCATGTCCTGCTACTCTATACCTCAGTTTTTGTTTTCTATCATCAACAACCAGCAAAATGAGGTGCGGGAATAGCCCGTGCAGGGGTGAGTATAACGATACTAATTAGGGACCCTAAAACCATCAAGGTCTCACAAAATCGAATAAGGATAAACCACATTGTTTGAAATCAACAGATATTCATTACATAGGTATATGCCCATACATATATCTATGTTATCTAATGACCCATCTCAATCATGAGGAAAACACAAAATTCATTGAATCAGCCCAGACCAGGATTTTCATTATCGAAACCACAACAACTAGAGAACTCCTCCTCTGTCGAGTACAGGGGTCCTGTCATGGCACCAAGGTGCTTCTCACGAACCTTATACTGATGAGGTACTCCTCCTATCGAGTACTGTAGGTCTGCTACCAACTACAAGGCACTCCTCCGCTGTGGGTCTACCTCCAACTACCAGGTACTCCCCCTAATAGCCTTCAGAGGTACTCCTCTGGTCATGTACCATGGGTCTTCCACCAACTACCATGTGCTTCTCCACCATGGGTCTGCCGCGAACTACCAGGCTCTCTCTACTGGGCTAGTCGAATATCTCCGAGTCGAATCGGTCAAGCAGTCGTCAGGTCTGCCAGATACTAGGTCTCCACACTCTGACAACTCCTTAGTGCAAGGATCTGCTCCATGAGCTATTGGGAAATACTACAAATATCGTGAAGTGGAATGAAGAAGTATCTCAAAGGTCCTCCACATCAAAGGGGTCTCAACACAATAGACGGCACGTCAATCGGACGCTTGGTCTGTTAGTTATTAGCCTTTTAGTCCCGGAGGCCCAGTTGGTTTCATTTATGATCCAACATGACAGTAACACAACTATACCCTAAACTCCAATGGGGTATTCTAAAAGTGATAGATTCTCTTCAAGAATACTGGGGAAACTGATGGTTCTTCAAACATATGACCAGTGATAATGATATAGACAATGAAAGTAATGGGGCAGTAATGGGATAGAGTCTGTTCCGACCAGGTTGGACCGACTCGACCCAATTTAGTCTAGGCAGACCTGGTCAGTCTCTCTTGGTCTGACCCGGCCAATTGGCTAGGTCAGCCCGCTATGTTTTGGTCTGGTCCACTTGGCCCGACCCAACGGACCGCAAGGGGCGTCTGACCTGGGCTCGGGGCCAGTTTGGCCCAGAGTGTTGCGAGGGCACGGCCTGACACGGGTAGGCCTAGAGGGTGTGGCTGGCCGGTTCGGCCAGGGCACCGCGAGGGGGTCTGGGGACAACAGCTAAGCCGAGTGGCCACGAGGGAGCCGAGACGCCGCGGGGGCGCCAGGCTGGGCATGGGGGTGTCGGGAAGGCCGCATCAGGGGTCGGGTAGTCCACCGAAGGGTGTCAGGGACGTTGGGAAGGGCATCGGGGGAACGGGGTGGGGCGCAGCAGGGTACCAGGGGTGCCGGGAAGGGCGCAACATGGCACTGGGGAGCACGCGTGATAGCGGTATGGGGAGAGGGCAGCAGGCGGGGGTGCCGGTCAGTGTGCGGGGGCGCCGGGTAGGGCACCGGCAGGGCCGGGTAGGCCGTGGGGCAGGCCAAAGGTTCGGCAGGGGCGCTCACCATGCAGGGAATCGGGAGGCCATGGGTAGGTGGGTGGGGCGCCGCTCTGTTGGCAGTTTTAGGCCAGGAGCATTGGTGTGCCGCGCGGGCGGCACGATTCGCAGAGGCCGCGGGTTGCGTGGCCTTCGTCATTTCCACCTTCATTTCCTTTTTCTTTATCGCCAATCCAAAGTTCATCTAAAACATTATCTGGAAAGGGGTCTTGTCATGTTGGTTTGTCCCGCACCCTTCGCGTTTAGGGTGGTGACAATTGGATCTCAATAATGAAGCACAATATTCCACCCATAAAAGATGAACATCATCGTTATTCATTTTTAAAGGAAGGAATAACATGATGCATAAAGGAAACTAAACCCCTACCTTTGATTCGCTGCTCGAGTTCATTGATGGAGTTGCGGGAGGAAGACAAAGTCATCGTTCGTCGCGTCTGCCGCACACTTCTACTTCCGAGGTGCATCTTCCTTGGAAGACACTTTACATTGGTAGGATCCTAGGAACGAAGTTTAAGGAGGAAATCTTCATCGGCGTTCTTTGCGTTCTTCGTTGGGAGAACTTCTTTTCTCCCTAGATTTTCTCCTCTCAAGCTCTACCAAATGCCCAACGAAAATCATGGAATGGTTTTCCTATTATTTTGTTGGCACAACAAAACAAAAAGAGAAATTAATTAACACATCTCCACCAAATTATTTACACTAGATGTGTCACATTTAATTTTGAGGATTTCAAGATGCTCCCATTAATTAATTTACATGTGTTAGAGCTATTAATTAGAGGAGATGGTTAAAAAAAAATTAAAAAAGGATTTTAAATTTAATGGTGGTGGTGGGGGAACCATTAATTGCTAGGGGAGTGGGATTTATTAAGGTGAGGGGTGGTCAAGGTGTTTCCCCACCATAAATGGGGAGTTCCAAGGGGTTACAAGCACGGGTGGTCCCCACCAAAATTATCCTCCCTAGGGAGGTTATGTTCAGGTGGTCCCCACAACCATAACCATTCATAGGAGGTTAAGGAGTGATGGCCCCCACCTCTAACCTTTACTTGGATAATTTAACCACCCAACCTCCACATGGTGGATAAAAAAAAATAAAGTGTTATCTCACTTTATTTTATTAATTTTTTTATAAAAATCCAAAAAATATCTTTTATTCTCAACCAACTGTCGTTGGGGTGAAAGTCTTCTTAAGCGAATACTGGTGCTGAGAGTTCAACGGTTCCCACAGATTTCAATTCTGAGAACCGTTTCAAATTTTATAAAATCCCGCTCGAATGTCTAATTAGCATACCTAAAAAACATAAGAAATTGATTTTGGGCACACCAGGCCTCAGAATATAGCGCCGTAAAATTTCACAGGTACGTAACATTCCAATGTATTTAGGGAAAAAACACCATGAAATTTCTTGGTCTTTAAAAATAATTCCAATATTGTATACTATTTGATTTTGGTGATGTTTCATGATCCATTATGTTATGGGATGTGGGTGATGATTCCTATAAATTTTTTATAGGATTATTATAGTGAATCTTGATCCTTAATAGTAAGAATTCATAAAATTGTGTGTGCATATAATTATTATGTTATGTCGAATTATTATGTCTTTTTTTAATGTATCCGTATAATTTTGTTCTATAGATACCAATACTTTTGGATGAGAAGAATTTTATTTCATCATCCAAATGTTTTAATATATTTTTTATAGATATTACTCACATATTTTAAGAAACTTATTATATTATCATACAATTATGTTGACCTGTTATCATTGAGCGATAACTTCCATATCTTCTCTTACTGAGCATCCGAGACCACCCACTCATATGGTCCCATTTCTTTAATTCATGAAAATTTTTATTATGTATGACATTTCAAGTAAATATAATACTTGCGATGGGATTTTGGAAATATGTTGACATTATTTTATTAAATAAGTTGATTATTTATCTAATTTTCAAATGCACTCATCCACTATGGATGATAGTTTTGTGTTATTGTGAAAATGTATTTACTCGTCATTGAAAATATTGTAATAAGTATATTTTTTATTACTAGTTCACAAAAATTTACACTCCATTTCCTTCACATATACTAAATCTAGAGTTGGTAAATTTGAATAATGATTTCTATTATGGAGAGTATCTTTTGAAGATCAGGTATCCAATGAAAAATGTTCTCCACAACTATTTATCTCATTCTACATATGTATATTGTTAGAAAATGATATACAATGAAGTATCTTAAGAAACTAATTATGTACTAAAAATAAGTAAACTAATCTATAGTCATATTAGAGTTTTAAATTAAATTTCATAGATAATATTTATATTGGGGGAATATTTTAAAGGATGACACATCACTCTGTGTAATTTTTATTTTTAATTGACCTGAACCATATTGATTAATATTATATATTACAAAAAAAATATAACATAATTTTAAATAATAGTACATTATTAAGAGGATTTAAAACAATAAATTAAAAAAATAATTCTTATAATAATGAAATTAATAAAATTGTAAAATAAAAATGATAACTTATTATATAGAATTTTTAAATCTTAGTAGTTGTTTTTCTCTAAAAATAAAATTCCACCCTCAAAATAATTTATATATTTAAATAATAATAATTTTTTTATAAATTTAAAACCATGAGATTTAAAATGAGAAACATAGTATAATATATAAACTATGATAGGAAACATGAATCCTATAATATTTTTTTCACCCTAATAATTTAGCATAAATTTATTTTACTGAAATTTTGATAAATTATATGTTTAAATGCTTTGAATACTGTGTATTAATTACTGATGATAATCAGTTAAATTATTATTCTTAAACATGAGAATTATAACCTACTGATTATTATTTTGTGTAAGAATAATGAAAAATAAATTTGGAAACATATTTTTCATACAACTATATAAAATAAATGTAATTGAGATTTATGGAATATAAAAAACCATTTCGATGAAAAATACAAGATTTCTAAAAAAGTACTTTCTGAAAGCTCGGTGAGTCACTCTTTCCATAAATAATTTATATTCTTTTTTAAAAAGATTTAGAAAATTTATTTTAAATAATAAACATAAGTATTTGACACTTGGTTCAAAAAAATTATCTTTTTATAAATTCTGTACACTTTTTTTGGAAGAATAATTTTGTAGATGAATATTGAAAATAATTATTTTTTTGAAAAATTTATTTTCATTTATATTGTATAGATTTTTTTTATTATATATTTAATTGTTTTTAGTTTAATTATATATAAATTATATTAATATTTATATAATAACTGTCATTTTAATAAATTTCATATAGAATTTTGATTTTAGGGATTCTGTACATATGATAATTTTCTCTTAGGAAACCCACTAATTTGTCACATCTGCGGTTTGAATTTAAATTTTATTCTATCACTAATGTGAATTTAATTTGGAAAAAATTATAATCTACCTGGAATTCATATTATTTATATTTTAAAAATAGGGAAACATAATTTTTTTACCCTTAATGAACTTTGAAAATAGTAAAAAACAATTATCACAGTTAAGGTTATCTAGGGTTAACCTAGTATCTAATATAAGAAGATAATGTATAAAAATAACCTATGTTATTTAGAAATATTTTAGGGACATATTTACATATTAAATACTATTATGTTCAATATATACCAATTTTCGTGGTTTTGGAATGATAAACCCCCAAATATCAATTTAATATTTCAAAAATTCAATGTCTGTCAACTTACAATATTATAAAAGTAGATGCACACTTCTCACCCCTTCACTCCACTAAAAACCATTCACTTAAACAATAACTACCCAAATACAATCCATACTATTATAAAAACAGCTTATAGGAGATAATTTTATTATTAATACCTTATAAGAACACTTTATGTATAAAACTATAGATTCTTTCTGAAGAAGATGTAAAATTCATAAACATTAGTACTTATTTTGTTTCATATTCCACATTCATCAATAATTTTGAAACAACTAAAATTAAATAAAACAACTATATAATATATATTTATATATAATTATCTTATTTTAATATCCTGAATCTATATACCATTCCCACATATGGGAAACGTAACCATAATTTTTTTGTATGAAGGACATCTTCTTCATGAACCGAAGCAATTCGTTTTAAAAAAACACCTTTCAAGGAAGGTTATAATGATCGAATAAAAATATATATCGGTTATTTATGAAATTATTATAAATTTTCAATTATGATATCACATATACCTTCATGTGTACTATTCTATGTGGGTGTGATAGTGCTGCTCATGTGTATTGAGGACTCACACCCCCTAAGTGATGCGATTCTTTTTTCCATTTTTAAATACATGAATGGTTTGAGGATATATGTAATTAATATATGTAATTTGTATTATATTTTTATACCTAAAGAAATTTAATATATTTTCAAACTTCTCAAAATCCATTCCATTAAAAAAAATATTTTCACCCACGATATGTGGAGACTACTGGCTCTACAAATTGATATTAAATGTTTTTCATTTCATTTTACATGGATTTTAATAAGTTTATATTTGATTAATATATTGGTTATTTATGCAAAAATATTATTCTATTGTGATGATTTAGTATTTAAGTGTATTTCATTCTAGTGGTCAAGAAACACATGAACAACTTTTTTGCATATGTACGACATACCATCTCCATGAATGGTGTTACCCATTATCTCTCCCTAACCTTAATTGATAACTATAAATACATATATAACATTATAAATTATATGTATATAATGATTATAATTATGGATATGATGTATGAAATATCAAATTAAAATGAACTATATTAATGAACAAAATTAAAAATTAAAGATGTGGTAATTATAACCCATTTCTATGTATTTAACAATGAATAGAAAATAAAATGGTGATAAAATATTCTATGTCAGTATAATAAGATATTATATATATGAGTATGATTCAATTATAGACTTAAAATAAACCAATATTTATTATAAAGATGGTTCAAACACATAAAATGGATGTCGAACATGAGGTAAGGGTTTTCTCATCTTACATTTACCACTGTGATATATAAAACTATTCACCACTTATTCCTTTTTGTAGTGTTTATATTTATTCATTTGATAAGTTATTTCATGAAACTATTTTTATTAATGGTATTTGATGTTTCATTTTTTCATTTATTCGGATAACGATTCAAATGTTATGAAATTGGTAAGGATTTATTTCACAATCTCATCATTATTCAACATTGATTCTGTTTAAGTTTCTCATTGTTATAATTATTTGATATTTCTATCATTAAAAGAATAAATTATTTATTAATGTGGTTATTAATAACCATTTTTATAAATAGTACAATTTTTCGATCATTATTACATAAAATGAAAATGAATTTTTTTTTGAAAAATGATATTTCTCTCTTCGATCAAAAATAATTTTTCAACAAATTCCATGACTCTTAACAAATGGTTTAAAAAAAATTTAAACTATTAAAAATATACATAGTGAAGAAATTATTTCTAATTATAGTCTTATTTAAAAATTAAACGGAATATTTATGTAGATTTCAAACCAGAGTGTGTGTATATTATTTACTAATGATATTAGTTGAATATTTTGTAACATGTACAACATGAACAAAATTTATTTTATTACTAACAAATCAATTATTAATAGATTAATTTATATTTTACATTGGTCGTTTTCAATTAAAATTAATTTAAAATAGTTTCTTGATGTTATTTTTGAGAAAAAAGTTATTATCAATGAGATAAGGTTGTTTTTGAAATCATTTCAATGAATTTATAATTATATTTATATTTATAAATGAAATTGAACATTTATTTTACATATGATGCAAATGGGGTATTTTATTGATATAATTATTTCTCAATATTGGATTATTTATTATTATTTTAATTATGATTTTCTAATTGTAAAATTTTTTAAGGAATTAATCATGATGATTAATGATAATATTTATTTCATTGGGAAAGTATTAACATTTTTATGCTATATTTTCCAATCTGAATTTTGAAATTCATCATGATTAATGCATCATATCATTAATTATTTGAACAGAGTTTGGGATTGGTGGGGATAGATAATCTTAATCCCATCAATGAATATATAGTTCTAATGGGAATAATCAATTGGAAAATTAGATATGACTTTACCCACATAATTGATATTTATTTTCAGAGTTATTGAATGATTTGGACTTAAAAAATTAAGAATTTCCTCATTACTAGATTATTTATTTTTTTATACATTATTATTGGAATAGTTAGAATATACTTGTATAAGTTTTTAGATCATGTGATTTTTTATAGAGAATTATTTTACCATCATTAGTTTTTACTATATTTTTCAATTTTTTTATTAAATAGATTTTTGTAGTTATTTTAAATTCAGTATTGATTATTATTATTTATTCATGTTTAATGTTTTTGAGTGGTAACCTTACTGAGCTGCTTATCTCACTAAAATTGTATGGTTGTTTCCCTAGTATACCAGGAAGAGGTCTGTGATATATATGAACATATATGATTTTTGGAATAATTGGGTTCTCAATGGAAACTCTTTATTTATAAAATCCTTGGGAACTATATTTTGGACAAAATATAAAATGGAATATAACCCTTAAAATTATTATAATGATAATTCTTGGTATAGGATGAAATAAAACTAAATTTAGAATGTAGATATTATATGGTTTATTTGAAATACATCTTTTTCTGGATAATACAAGTTGATGTTCTTTTGGGAAATATTTAAATAGGCATAATAACACCAAATTACAACATATGGAATGACTCAATCATTACCAAATACTTGATAAATAGAATTTTTGCACACCTATTTTTTCACTACTAAAATATTTTCCTTGGTTAATTTCAGTTTTCATTCAAAACAATTATGAAAGTTTATGAAAATATTTATAGGAATTGAAAACAATAAAAATGAAATTATGCTTATGATTATGAGATTTTCCATGTCTATCCTTTTGATTTAATTTCATGTATTTCACAATATTTGGGATGATAAATATCATTTTATGGATTTGTGCTCCAATATTATCCACAACATTGTATTAAAATGGTTACTAGTGGATAGAATGATAACAATATTAGTACACATAATCTAAGGATAAATAAGATCATTTCACTATGGGATTAAACCAATCACTGGATGTCAACTATTCTACCAAACAATATCATTATATGTGGACATAATATCATGTTCTATCATGAGAGAGAAAAAATTATATAAAAAATGTTTATTTTAATGTGATCATGAGGAGAATAGTAAAGAAACATAAAAAATTGGATAATGAGATTAAGGGAGATTTTGATTTTATGACATTTGATAATTTTGAAATGAAATATCAATGTAATTTGTCGACTAGAACAATATTATTCTGTATATATCGATAGAAAAGAAACCATTATCATTATTTCATTGGAAAGATAAAATTACCAATTTTCAAAAAATCATATGTAAGAATATGGGGAATTATTAAATTGAATTTTTTTGGCATTAGGTGAATTTAACTCAATAATGGCTATAGGATCATGATTAATTTTATGTTACTACAACAGACGATGATCAATGATTAATGTTATTTTATTTTTATTCATGATTTTTTTTTGTTGAGTCACATTATCAATGATATTATACATTTTTTGATCATAAATGTGTATAAGGATTGGATGACCATTAACATTCCATTGATGATGAAAAAATAATTATTTGTCTATTGGATATTCTTGGTGACCATGAAATTAGTTATAAGTATGCTGGTTTATCTAATATTTTTTGGAGTTTACTACAATATTGATTTATGGAATATGTTTTCTAGCCTATGATTTCAGTTTTTACGAAATAATGTTTTCATTATGGTTTTATGGGGATCAATAGATTGATGTATTTGGAATGGTTCATTAAGAGCCACATTATATTATTTATAGAATTTATTGTTCATTTCATTCCCGTACATCAAAATGTTTTAATGGTGAAGAGGAAACTAATTTTTCTATTGAAGTATTAGTTCTAAATATATATTAAATAGACTAATTATATATATTGGTGTTATTTTATAACTTGGGACAACCATTTTTTTGGAAAATATCTTGATACATGAAGAATGAGTTTGAATTCAAATGATATGTTAAATGTTCTTCAGGGATAAAAATTCATTCTAAATATTCATTAATTAGAGTAAGAAATGATGTTATAATTATTAAAAGTAAAAAGTATTATATGGTTCCAATTATATATAATAATATCATGTACCTTTTATTTTCATATGTTTACATTTTTTATGTATAAGTAATTATTCAACTCCTAGAAAATTATCTTGAAAAGGATATTATCCTAGTAAGTTAATTTCTATTAAAAAAAATTATCTTTTAACTCATAAAATATTTAAGTTATTTTGTTTTTTTAGATTTTATTGATCATTCAATTTCTTGTGTAAAATGATCTATATCACCCTCCATCTTTATATGGGCATTACTATTTTCTTCCATGTCTATATCTTCACATCCCTACTACAATCTCATACATTGAAACCTTGTTATTTAATTATTGTAGATGACCTTCAAACTTCCCTTTCTATTTTATAGATATGATTAATTATTAACCCTTTTCATGATTTGGGGTTTGTAGAATATTATTTTAAAATATAAAACCATTATTTATTGAGATCAAAATTATATTTTTGGGAAAAATTTTAATTAAGGGGTAGAATGTAACAACACATGATATTAAAATTGTAACATAATGTTTGATAGCATGTTTGGAACATAATAAAAATATTAAAATATATTTTAACTCCTTTATAATGTATGATATATATATATTTATTTAAATTAGATTTCATTAATATCATCAATTGAATGCAACAACAGGTTTGAAAAAACATGATACTATTTTAAAATATTATAATTTAAAGTGAAACAGTATAACCAATATGTTTGGTTGGAGGGAATGAACTATAATTAAAAAATTGGGAAAATAATATTGTTTAAAAATGTTTTAAAAAAATTAAATGGTTTGATATTTATTTGAAATAAAATATTAATCATTTTAATGGAAAAGTTTTTTTTACAAAAAATATATTTTTTTGAATGGAGGGTTAGTCAGACATTGTGCATGTAATTAAAAAAAATTAATAGAAATATTATAAATAAAAATTAAAAAAAAATAATCATAATTTTCTAGATAGAATCTTCAAAATTACAATTGTTATATTATAGGGAATGTTTATAAATGATAAAAAAATTATATATAATTCAAAATATGTATTTTTATTCAAAAACTCCTTTTAATTTTAATAATTTTCAAAGAAAAAACAATACTTTTAATTTTTTAAAATAATATTTTTGAGTGATATTATAATTTAACTAATTTATATCATTGGGAAAAAATATATATTTATTTTTCATATTAAAACATTCTATACTTATGAGAATTTTCTCCCTAAAAAAATGCTCATTCATCAGGTTTATAGTTTAATTTTAAATTTAATTCCACCAAATTTATAAATAGTATTTTTAAATATTATTTAATTATTTATAATAATAATAATTCTTATTATATAATATTTTATAGTTTATTTTTACCATAATTAATAGTGAAGATTATAAAAATTAACTAACATGGTTACGGTTAAAATTGGTTTACTATGGGGATAAAATAACTATATAAAGTATAAGAATCACCAAAAACTAATAAAAATAGATTTTCAGACCATATATTGACCATATAACCACTATGATGATATAAATAAAAAAATTTAGGCTTTTTTGTTGAAGAATATTTCAGTACCAATTATTATTTTAAAATGTTTCATGTGTTTCCTCTCCCAACTTATAAAAGGCCATCCCATCTCTTACCCTCTTCACACCTCCAAAACAATTTGGTAAAATTATATCTACCCAAATAAATTTCCAAAATCCGTGAAACCATCATATAGTCAACTATGTGATGAAGAATACATTATATTATTGCTTCAGTTATAAACATAAAGAGTCATTTCAATGAAGAGGTCAAATTCATAATGCTGTGTATTTTTTTCTTTATTATTTTACACCATTTAAAACATATTATAAGTGATAATTTAAGTTAAAAGTATCTCATAAATTACTAAATGTTATTATTTAAATTTAATAATCCATATGAATCTCCATATGGGTAAATTGGGAAATGAAATTGTCGGTCATTTATACAGAGGACTATGACTATGTGAACTGATGTAACTCTATATCCATAACCCCTTTCAAGGATATACATTTTTATGGATTTTATATAATATTATGATAATTTTTAAATTATTACACTAAACTAATTATTACATTAATAATACCTTTTACATTCCAATCAATGGGGGATACGATATTTTCATTCTTATGTTTGATATTCTACTGCCTCACAATGTGGTGTGAGTGGTTTCCCTTAAAATATAACTCAACTTGTAGTTTGGTTAATATAAATTTATATATATCATATTTTTAGTATAAAAATACATACCTTAATGTATTATCACATATATACTATTACCATCAAATACATTATAAAATAGCAATGTCACTTGTGCGTGTGTGTGAAGTACCGACTCCACAGAGAAATGTGGAATTTTTCATTTTCAAAATTAATTCTAATAACGATGAATTTAATGAATGTATATTCAATATTTTAAACCATATTTTTTTAATGTTAAATTTAAATATATTTTCCTTTCATTCTATCCATTTTATAAAATGGTAACAACATTCACGCGTACATAAGACATACAATCTCTATATAAATTGTAATCTATTTTATATATATAACATTAATAGATAACTATAAATACATATATCATGAAAATATATGATATTAATATCATGTTTTATATTCTAGATATTATTTAACCATGATCAAATAAAATTACCAAATATAATAAAATAAAATATACAAGGAAAAGGAATAAATTATAACCAGAAACAACGAATTTAACGCATAATTGATAACAATCGTCTTATTCACTGCTATAAGTAAATCATATTTGGTATGATATTTTTCATTATTGTTTTATAATAAATGAAAAAGTAACCTATATTTATTATACAAATGGTTCATAAAAAGATGAATGAAGTGGAACATGGCATAATAGTTTTATCATCTTACATTACCTCTATGAGACATTTAACATATTCACCCATTATTCTTTTGATAGTGGTATATACATCACATTTGATAATCATATATAATTAATACATTTAAATTAATTTTAATTAATTACTCATTTGAAAAAAAAATTATTCATGGGTAATTTGTTTCAAATGTTAAAATTGTGGTATGAGTTTACATCACAATAAAATGATTTTTCATAGTTTTTTATGATTAAATACCTTTTGGAGGAATTATATTATATGTATCTATAAAATAAAATATAACTTCTCCTCAATTTACTGATAACAATTTCCATGAAATAGTTCAATTTCCTACTATATTGTATGTATAATAATTAAGTTAACACTTTGAAGAAACTCAATCATCATTTCTCTATTTGGTAAAAATTCAATTTTCATCAATATTCTTATTTTACAATAATTCTTCAAAAATTTACAAAAAAATTAAAAAAATATATTAAGGAATTATTTATTAATGATTTATTTTTTACCAATATTTATTAAGAAAATTATATTCATCTTCTTTTAAATACAAGGCTAGTTTAATTATTATAGAAATTGGGAAAGGAATATATGTTTTAACATGTATGACATGAAAATAATTATATATCATCAAAAAATAATTCATTAAATAATATATTATCAATTTTAAAGGTTATTTAAAAATAACTATTTTTAAAATAATTTTTTACATGATTATTTTCAATATAAAATGTTTATTCTTGTAAATTATTTTTTAAATGAAATTGTTATGGTTTTTTTATTAATCAATTGAAAAAAGACTATTTTTTTTTAAATGTGTATTTGTTATAATTATATAATCCTTATTATGTATTTGGATGGTTTATGATCATTTTGATTGGGTGCATAGAAATATATTATAATTCACTATATTAATTTACATGGTTTATGATTATTTATATCTGATTGGGGGTATTTATTAAAATCATTTGATTCCATTTTCCCATTAATATTTTTTATGTTGATTATTTTACCCCATTATTATGAGAAATTTTTGTAATTAGTATCTGAAAGGCTACCCAATTATAAATATCCCCTTGGAACATTGACATTTATTATGAAAAAAATAATTTTATCAAATTTTATGGGTTTATACACAATAATTTAAACTATTTGGGGAAGGTTCGTGATAGTTTTAGATATCTGGTATTGCGTATACTACATCATGAGATCGATTATTTGTTTCACTAACCGACCCACCAGGATCTTCATTACAAGCAGAAGTTCGATCCATAACTACCCCAAGTCCACCTTTAAAGGCAATGGGTTGGCGACTACTGTCGAATAGAAAATGAAACAAAGAAGGCAATTTTTTATGGTACCTGAAAAAATGCTCCCATTCTTCTCCATGAAAAGTAGACAATTAATAAATATAAATGATAATTACATAGAGTTCATCAACCGCACATGTCACAACCAGTAACGAAAATAAATGCATGTCAGTGTAATATGAAAACCAATGGGGGGAAATACATTACCATATAAAAATATTTCTCATGTTGATACTAAAATTATAATCAAATTTAATAATTTTATAACACCAAATCATTAATATTTGATAGCTATACATTGTCAAATTCACACATGTATCCCTATTCTTTTCTAAAATTACTATTGACCTATCCTTCGCCTTTAACTTTCACCACTCATGTGACGATATACCATGTGGGTGAGAGTCTATATGTACTAGGATTGATATCTTGAAAACTTTATGGGGAGGAACGATAGACACAATAGAAGTAGAGATCATATCTCATAGAAATAGGGAAATGAATTAAAAAATATAAAAAAATGATTATAAATTATACATATATGAGAGGGAAAGGGGATATCCATCTCATAGACCATCCTAGGAAAATATTTATCCAATAGTTATAAATACCCTAATCATTAATGATAAACATCTCTACTGTCTTCCTAAAAAGGATGGTGTGTGGAGAAAATATACCACACAATTGTTAAAAATAGTAATTAGGGAACAATCTCGATGTAGATGAATTATAACCTATTATAAAAGGGGTTCCACTCAATCAGATGATATGTAACCCATGGAAAATTCTATAATGGGGGTACTACTCAGTAGATAGAGGACATGAACTCTATTCAGCCCTGGGGTTACAACTCATTAGGCACTTGTAGGAACCACGCCATAGTTTTGTAGGTGGCGATGCCATTAAAATGAAAAATAAATGATAGAATCCATAGTTTAACATATTGGTATAACATAGTTGATATATAGAAGAACCATGGCCTATTATGTAAAGGTAGGGGTACCACATAATAGATATATAGAAAAAACCTACCGTATTATATTTGGGGTACAAATGTGTAAATAGATAGAAGTAAAACTCCTTAGTCAGTCATGTTTTACCATATATCGGATAGATAGAGTACATATGCCGTAGATTTTTAGTAGAGTAATTCACTTTGATGGTCATTCCCAATAGCAACCCTCATAAAATACTTCTAGAAGATTCTTCATTTTCTAAACATCCCACATCATATCTCTAAAACCACTATAAAAAACACAATCAAATACTATGGAAAAAAACAATAGGATAGGCTACTAATAAGTTGATATTTTAGTTATGTAATATTTAAATTGAGAGGAATATGATCCCATTAAAATTAATGAAAATGATCATAAATTTTGTAAATGGCATGTGGTGCCGCACCTTGGTCCGACCATGTCTTTACTAGTATACATCTCTATAGAAATTGTGTAATACATTTAATTTAAGGGTACTAGATGAATTTTATCGACCACCACAACGTCGATCTGTGTTCTCCTATCTATGGTTGTGTCCTTCGGGGCATGTTCGTTTACACTATACATGTTTCTGTACATGACACTCGCTAGGTAACACAAGTTATTTCACAGCTAGTATGAAACTCTACATGTCACACATTTTCAAGGTTGTGTAACCTATGAAAAAAGGGAATATATCCTGATATAAATTGTGTGTCAAGCCACATGGGATTCTATAAATGTACCATATGTACACTTCTATTTAGACATCTAGGGGTAACATTTTCTTGGGTTCCTCCACATGGAGTGTCATATTTATCTCCATTGTGAAACCGATAGTGTCAAAGAAAACTGATGAAAGAATGTGTGGTCTAGAGGAGAATTTATTGTTATTCTTTGTGTTTACAAAAACTAAAAACAATGAATCCTAGAATAGATCCCCCTATTATACACAATACTTTCTATTGGATATCCATAACAAACATTAGTAACCTATGGACAATGATTCTAGAAATCTGGTTTCTAGAATTTCTTTTTTGGTCCCTCACAAGACGATGTTTTTGTACCTCACGCTCCCTCCAATAAACTACCAATTATTTTTATGATATAAGATTGTTAAATACATAAACTCTACTCAAAATCCTCAAAAATATATCTTCAAACAATAAATATGGTCATTATTCTACCATCCATAGAAATTATAAGAGTCTGATCTTGTTCAGACCTGCCAAAGAATAATTGAAATGTGGCCTAATAGTATAAGCATGAATAACATGAAAAAATGATTGGAAAGAACCATTAAAAAGAGATATGATCAATTTCTATGTGTCAGTGGATACTGATTAGAGTAGTATGTTTTGACAGGGGTGATTTAATGAAATAATCTAAAATATATTTAATAAATAAATTATTTATCTTCAAAAAATAATATGAGGGATTTAAATAAATTTAGATCACAAAATAATGTTTTGATCATAATAAATTGTTAAATAATAATGGGGAAAGCACAATTGGATCATCCCACATTGAATCAGATTAATCATTTGTAAAGAACATGTTCTATTGCAATGATGGAGTTCCACTACGTACACTTCCATCCATTTCACATCAATCCTATCTATGTTCATTATCTGATAACAATTCCCTAATGATAATAATTATTTACCATATAGATTCTTCAATGGTTTCTGAGGAATGAACAATTGAATTGTGAGGAAGGAATATTATTGATTATGCAGATTTAGATCGTTTATATTGAATTATATAAATAGAAAAATAAAATATTTATTTTAATTAACTCCACATCCAAAAACCTCATCTACTAGACATCTCATGCTTACCACAATTAGGTCACTCCTAGTGTAAATAATTTTTTCTTGATTCAACCATTGGATCATAGTTTTAATCAGTTACTCTTCTTAAGTGATATACAATTATTCTTAAAAAATTATGTGTGATATAAAATATATTTATTTTTATAAAATTAATTCTTGGTGCATTGGGCCTCACAGTCAGAAACTACCATCGGTCCTAGCTCCAAAAAAATTCCTAACATATATAAAAGTCATAAAAGGAAAATCATGGTGTCTTTATTATTCCCTTCATCGTGATTATCATCCTTGAAAAGAAGACAACCTATAAATATGGTGGGACACTAATCCAAAAATTTTCTCTCCAACTCTCTCTTGCTCTCAAACATGCACATTGGTTACCACAACAAATAAACTATTTTAATGGACCATACAAATAGTTTTACATAATGGTGATCCTAGATTATCACCTTGTTCAACATGAATGTGGAATCATCCATGATTCCCAACTCACCCATGTGTATATTGTTTTTGGGATAATGCAGCTATCTCCATGGTTGTGTTTCATAAATGACATCATGAACTGGATCCAACTATGGATGTATACCAAGGTACAAGGAAACATAAATTACCCTATATATGTTCTTGAATAGCTCAAAAAACTTATGGATATCCTTTCTCCCCTAAGGATGTCTAACACGCATGGCTTCAATATACCCTCCAACACTGTGGTAGTCTGTTCTATCCACCAATCTGTTTGGTGGTGAAAATATTAACTCATTCTCATCAGGGTCCATAATTCCTCTATCAAGACTCTCTATTATCTTGATAATAACCATACATCATATTCTAAAAAAATAATAAAGGGAACCTTGAGAAGTTATATGATCTCAATGTTGTAAAAATTCATTATACTCTCTATTGAACTATTCTACCTGATAGAAAGGAAGTGAGATGAAATTGTCTTTCAGTTAAATATCACAATGATGAAATCATTCCCCCCCGATATCTGTGGATTAACTATAATAAATTCCACAGATATTCTATCCAATTTCTACTCCAAAATCTAAAGAGGATACAAAATTCATGTGAGAAACATGTTATCAACAGTAACATACTACCATTAGAAGCACAAAGAGACAAACAGGAAAAAACTCAAGGTCATGGAAACCAACAAAAGAAACAGCTGATGGTAGTGTAAAAATTTTCACACATAAATTTTTACATGAAAAAAGAAAATTGTGAAACTCCCTCATCACCACCTCTCACATCATTACTAGGAAAATAGTCCATACTAGTAAAAGTATTAGAAGAATCTATCAACTTTAAAATCTATATAGTGTATCTTGTTAGAATATATGGTCACATATGGTATATGATTCAATTTCTACCAAATATTCCTTCTTCACATGGTGGAGAAATGGAGGATACATAACCATAAAATTTGATGAAATTTTACCCCCTCTGAAACCATGGTCAGTTGTAAGGTATCCAACTCCTCGATCACCTTATCTACCATGTGAGAATACGAATTTTTCTAAGGAAATATACCTCAATATTCCCCTAACTAGTATTATATATTATATTAGTGTCATATTCATGATGGAACTCTAACCATTACCTATTTATTAGGCTATGGTCTCTCTAAAATAATCATACTATAGAGACTAATCTTATGAGTAAACAAAAATTAATTCTCCTTGAAGATAGTGACTCAACATGCTCAGGGAAAAGACTACTAATGTCCACTCTATGTCATGGGTCATGTTGTTATTATTGAGGGGTATCAAAATCCTCTACCCATATATGTAACCTACATTCCCATCCATCAACATAATGTAGATCCCACCCATAAAAACATAAAAATATAATAAATTCTCTAAAAAATCCTCTATTATCCTCAAAACAAGACTAGTTTCCGATGATTTCTTCATCTTGTCAACGGATCTCTAGAAATACTATTTCCAGATCAATGGAATCCCGTTACTGGTAATGGTGGGAAAAGGGTTATGAAAACTAGGAAAAAATCGTCATGAACCTAATGAATCTAGAACAGACACTATAAGAGTTACCCATGATACTAGTAATCTCATAAATTTTCTACATTCTAAAGAGTATAACCATCTACACAAATTGACCACATTGGATTTCAAATTACACATATAGTATAGTATCATCTGAAACAATGAGGCTGTGATAACCTATTCTAAGGTAAAATCACAGAGCTAGTTCCACCCAATCCATTGGTTAAGGATGTCATTTTTTTCTTTTTGGTGGGTACTCCTATCTATCAGTCAACTGGTTCTGGTGAAATCAATATAAACTTCAACATAAGCTGTTATCCACCCATCTAGTGAGAAACACATTGTTTCCCAAGGGAAAAATCTATTTCTTATGAATACTTACCTATGTAGACCCTCCAATCAAACCACATTCTCTTGTATCACCATGGGGTCATTTGACGTGGTGGGGAATGAAATGGGACATATTTAGATAAATTTATTGTAGTGTTTCATCTCCTGTTGGAGAAATAAAACACCAATATCCTTAAGAAAGATGTCAGTATACCCCATATTTTTTTCAAAATAAGAAATTTCATAGTATCCACTACACTATGAGAAATACTATTTAATTTATAATTTTGTTTATCATCATTAAAATGTTCTTATCCTACCCTACATAGGGAATGTACCTTATTAGGGAGGAAAATCCTTCCCAAAAAATAGATGCACAATGAAACTCAGTAGATTAAATCTTATGCACATATAAAATAGATGCCTAGTCCATACCATGGAAATAATCATATGGTGTCAATACTGTTATGGAAATATTTAAAGTGTCTATTTCTCGCATAATACATCAATTTCACCCAATAAAAAGAAACCAATAAACCCCCAATCCTCTCTACAGGTTCACCCAACACCAGGGATGAGTAAAAATCATCAAATTGCATGACGCAATCTATATAGGGGATACATATATTGAATTCTTTTCAACTCATGCTCTAATATACATCGGATGTATTGGATATTAAAGTCATACCCCGAACCACAGTTGAGTATCTCATCTATAATACATCTCTTTTATAAGCATATATTTTCCCTTTCCCACCTACATGTCATTCTTCGACACCACATCACATCAAAATTCCCCATCCACCAAGAAAATGTAACTCTCCACTACACAATGACATAATCCTCCATTCATTGAACTGAAATTCTGTCACATCTTTAAACAACATCAAAAAATTTCTTATCCATAGTTTTAGTGTCCCTATTTTTTCATCTCTAAATCCACAATAATAATCCCCAAAAAATAGATCTATCAATGTATATAATAAATTAGAGAGGTATCACCAATACTATGACCAAGGAGTTGGATCCCATTCAAGTAGGAAATCCAAACCATATGATCATTCCATATATTAACCACCTTAGATGGGGGGATTGAATGAACATGAAATAATGGAAATAACACTATTCAAAACACAAAATGCACACTTAGATCATCATTTTCTTTCATTAGTACCAACTGAACCCACTTGTTCTCTAAAAATTGAATTATTTATGAGTGAAACATTCCAGTTAGTATGGATCTTCACATTTAGGATTACTAGGATCACTAGAATATGCCATTCCTCTAGTTCCTATAGCAATTGATCACTGTAGAAACTCCATTTCCTATTCGACAAGAAATCATGAATTGTGATAATCCTACATTCAAACTTAATCGTTTTTTCTTTTATAAACTATGAATAAATATTTTGGGGTTATATTTACTACCCACATGAGGTAAGATCTTGCATGATGTAGATAAATTTTTGGCCTCATCTGTCATCAGATCATCGCCACAATAATGAATATATAACATACCTATTTTTTCATAGAATCATCTAGAATGATATCAATATATAATATACTCAAATGAGAATATATATAAGGGTAAATGAAAAAAAGGAATATTGTCAAATGTTCCAATACTATATGATGCATGTAAAAATGTTCCATATACCCAATATAATAGTATTCCAATTTGATAAGAATGTTTTTATTTTCCTATTGATTTTATAAATTGGTGTCCTTTATAATATTGGTTTATCAGGACATAAAACCAAAATAAAAAAATTATCATTGTTTCCATTATTTCCAAAAAAAGAACTTCTTAATGGGAAAAACCTCAAAAAATACACTTGAGGTAAAACCACCTCCTCTAGGAATCAGACATTACTCGACCTATTGGGGCTTGTGAAAAATGTGTAAGGATGAGCCACAACTACCCTATATCCACATCCATAATCGTTGGGAGAGATAAAATAACAAGTAGAAATAAAAAAATTGGAGAAATTTTGTTAGAGTATCAGTTTGAATACACCCATATGTCTATTTAAAATAATTTAGAGGAATAAATATCAATGAAATTATCATCAATATTAACAACCATCCATGTAACAAACTCTGGTGAAAATAAAACCATGAGTTTATAATGTAAATTTAAATGGAGAAAATTATGTCATAACTCGAAAAATTTACCAACCTAACAGTAAATAGAAAAAATAATATTTAAATAACCCAATGCTAAATATAAATGCTCTGACCACTATATGGGATCAATTGCATAATAGTTTTCATATTCACCTCTAAAGAATCCACCAACCTATCGATATTCTATATAGTACATGACATGTGTGGGAATAGCCCATGTATGAGTGTGTGTATATACATACCAAGGAGGATGCCAATAAAAATTGTTGATGAGAGGCATAATAAATGTAAAAAAGATCAATCCATTATATCAAGTAAATGAAATACAAAAAAATAAAATATATTATCATAAACAAAATCAAGAATAGAGTTAGTGGGGAAATATATCTCACATCCCATTAGGAGAAAATATTACCACGTGAAAATTCAATAAAAGGTTGCAATATAGATCGATATTATCTCATGTGTCTTCCTTAATAAGTAATTGTATAGAGGTTCCACAATATTGAATGATGATTCACAATCAAGGGGGATCAATCTCTAAGTAGAGTACTTATGACCTATTCAGTTAGGGGGTACCATTCAATAGGAAGATAGATGACCCATGCCCTAGTTTTTGAACATGGCACCACCTAGAAGATAAATAGAGGACCCACAGTCTATTATGGCATTGTAGAGACCCGAAACTTGATGTACATAGAAATTACAATACTTTAGCGTAATACTTAATACAAAACAAAAACAGACACACAAGGATCGTAATAGTTTACTGTCTTTGGAAACACGGAATATAATCTTCTAATCTTCGTGAAAGATCTTCAACATCTCCCATAAGATCTTCCCCTTTTTGTTTTCTTACCTAAAACCTTTCTTTAAATCCTGGGGAAAATAAAACATAAAAAGGGTGAGCTCAAATGCTCAGTAAGGGTAAGCATGGATAAAATAAAACATACAATATACATTTGAACTTAAAAACATGAACATAATGTTTAAACATCAAAATCTTGAGCAACGACATAAAACATGGAAGTACATAAGGCATAGATCATAATGGAACATAATTCCTGATAAAATAGCATGGGAATAAAACATGTAATTGTGGCATCCATTAAGCATATGTAATGATTTCCATAGTATCCAAGGCATTGCTGCCAAGACCATCTTAGTGGACAAAGTCCCTTTCTGAATCGAGTTCACTCCTCGTTCCAGTCCTGTAATACTGAACCGAATTAACTTACCGTTCCATCCATGTCTATCTCATGAGATATAAATCTTTACCCAATTCATTGGAGGGAGATATAGGTCCCACCCATATCATATTGAAATCATTCATTCGTGTGCCAAAATATAAACATAAATCATTCATCATAACCCCAGAATAAAATGGGTTTCATAAACATCATTCTATCATAACCTAATCCATACAAAAAAATTGGATATCATTTCATCATTAGAAAAGTGAAACCATGTAAATCATAGAGACATGATTATTGAAACATACACATGTGAAATAATGTCATCTTAGATGAAAATGGTTTTGATAAGACACATGAAATGAATTCTTGAGGAAAATATCCATTTTTCTTCAAAATCATTTTCTTTTCACAACATGTCATGAAATTTTAAAAGAAAAGGATTTTTTTTTAAAATATTCATGAAATATTTTGGAGGAATCTTCATGAAAATAAGGCTTTATAAAACCGTAATAATCCTTTCATTCCGTAAACATTAAAAAAACATTCTTCTCGTACATTTTCTGGAAAAGTCAAAAAGTACCTCGTAACGTAAAAAAAGAAAGATTCCTTACATACCATGTAGTAAAATTCAAAAATGGGTAAAAAGGAATTTAAACATACATGAAACCATTTTTATAAAACATGGGCTTTGATGATAAAGATAACCCCAGTAAATACTTACGAATAAACAATCTCGGATAAAAATGAGATTGATAAATTATCCCTTACCATAGGTCCGATATGCTTCATGCGTATCCAAACCTCCTGTATAATGATTTAAATAATGTCATTGACTAATAACAGAATCATATTCATTGTTATTATATCATATATGGTTCACTTATGACTTTATATTACCCGTTCTTTTGTAAATTCACGTTAATGTAGAGTTTTGGGTAAAATCGTTTCATTTGTCGTTCGTGTTTTAACTTGTAATTATTCATATTTTTACTTAGATAATGATTACTTACATCCATAATGTAAAACATGATTTATATATAATATATATTCAGAATATACATATATATAATGGATCGGCAAATGGAAATAAATACACTGTTCATGGAGACGGTAGGTCGTACGTACGCATGAACGTTGTTTTTGTTTCCTTATTGAATCGAATGGAATTAAGTAGATGACATAAATATATATACATAAATCCAGTAGCAATATTATGTCATATATTTCATGATTACTTATTTTATATAGTTTATAATCATTCTTTAATGGTTATCATGGAAATTGAATCTCATCGCGCCGTGGAGACGGTATTCCGTACGTACGCATGAGCGATGATATCATTCCCATGATCGTGGAATTATATTAAAGTGTATTTATAATATTAAATAATCAATATCACTTTACAATAATCATATATATTCATTACTTTCACCAATATACCCATCCAAGTAAGGTGGTGGTGGAAAATAGATTCCACCACGGCGTGGAGACGGTATTCCGTACGTACGCACGCGCGGTGATTTCGTTTTCCGTAGGATGGATAGATGGTGAAATATGGTTTTTTCATACTTATAATAACATATCATTATATTATTGATACTTATTTTATTACTTTATAATTAAACAACTAAAGAAGAAGAAGTGGAAGAAGAAATAAAGTTGAATGAATCGGTAACAGACATTAACTCTTCTTTGAAGCGCCTCTTTGAGACCTCCTCTTTGGGAACTAAAATTGGTCTTTGAAGAAGACAAGGACCTCTAGGATGTTTCTAGGGAAGTGGAGAAGATAATTTGGGAGGGTTTTCTGGGCTTCAAGGCTCAAAATGGTGTGAGGAAGAGAGGGAGGAGGTGCTCTTTTATAAGGGAGGAGAGGGGCACCTTTGGAATAACTAAAAATATTATTTTATTATAAAGTCATATTTGGTTTTTAATAGCTCCAAATTGAGTTATTTAGAATCTAAGGTGGGGCTGGGTCTAAATCCTCTAATCCAATAGAATTTAGACAAGTTTAGGTTTCTATTTTAACCTTATCATTTAGATTTAACTATAAGTTAGATAATTTAACTTTTTCTGTGTCTTCTTGTTTTCGTACACTATAAGGTTAATAAACTTACTATAACAAGTCAAAAGAACCACAAGTTATTTATTATTAATATATATAACTGTATATAAGTCATTTGTCTGAACCTTATATTTTTAGGAATAAAATAAAAATTAATAATATAATATTTGTTTTAAAAACTATTTTATGTCAATTTTGACACTATTTGGTACTTGATTTTCATGAAAATAATAACAGCATGATTAGTTCTAAAAAATTTACTAAAAATAAATAATATAATATAATATTAACCTAGAAAATTAGTGGGATTCATAAAAAGTCTCAAATTACATTTATTTGGGTATTTATAACATCAATTATGTCAATATTTCATTAATAAGATAATTATTGCATCATCTTTGTGTCATATATAAAATAAATTATTTAATGTCTAAAAATTATAAATAAAATTCCATTATGTAGGAAATCTTTCTTTATTTCTAATTAATATTTATAGTTGAATTTATCTTATGTATAACCCTATATAAAAAATGATTTACTTATTAAACTTTGATTTTAACTATTTTAACCCTTCTTTAAATAAATTAATATTAAATGTCCTACTCTAATCCAAGTGGGCCTAAATGGTCATATTTTATTCCTAAGGTTGTTTCTGGTCAAATTACACTTATCCAATATAATTAGGACATGTGTTAGGGTAATAATAATATCATTGTTACCCTTAATAATCCTATTAACTTTTAACCGTGGTTAATAAAAGTAAAAAGTTACTATTCACCAAAAACAAATATTTTCATCTTATTGAACCACATTATAGTCCTTGATATTAACCGTGTCTCTCGGATTTTTGAAATTCCACTCACAGAAGCTGTAAAATTATGTTTTATGAAGAATTCAGTTTTTTAACTACCACTTAGTGGTTTCACTATTCATCAAAAAATGATTGTTTCCAAAATAATACCAAAAATTAGGCCTAAGATATATTTGATATTTTGAATTCAAAAATTTTATCTGTTTTTTCAAATTCAAAACATATCATTTTCATTAATTAATTTAAAAATTAATTCGCGTCGTCAAAACAAATAGCGTGTTTTTGAGATATAATAACTATAAAAAGATTGACACTTGTTTATGTCGGTTTAAATGTGAAATTACATCCAATGACCAACATTGTATTAAATGGTAAAAATATATTCTAAATATACTTTAAAACCACTCAAATTAATAATTTATCACTATTAATTATTTCAATTAAAAAAGTTGTTATTAATTAAAATTTAGTAATTTTCACCATTCATCAGAATATGAATGTTATCCGAAATGTACCAAAATTTCACCCTAAGCTAATTTTGATATTCCGAATCCAAAAATTAAGTCCATTTTGAAAGATAAAATTTATAAAATTTCAAAAAGTGTGTATTACTATTCATAATGGGTAGTTCATAATAATATTATAATAAAATCTCGTTTAGTGATACTCGGTATTGCGTACTACACACGCTATCGAGGAAGGTCTTTATTGCGTGTAATGCAAGACAAGTCTGGGATGCATGTCGTGCAAGCTCCTTTTGGCGTAGCGTACAACACAAGACATTAATGAAATTAAAAAGAATACTTTTCATAAAATCTCGGAGTGTTACATTCTACCCCCCATAAAATGAATTTCGCCCTCGAAATTCGTTGGGGTTATAAATGGTTTACTACTCAAAAGTTTCTTTAATAGAAACCCACAACGTAAAAATTAATACTAAAAATTCATTTAAAAAAAGAATTTTAGAAACATAACAGATACCCAAATAACACATCACTGGGTTTCCACATAGTAGAACCTAGGTGAAAATATGGATATAGAGGAGAAATCTGACCATCATGTTCTGATGGAGAGTGGTAGAGAACATGGCTATGAAAAAGCCATCAATCACAAAGCCATAGATTTGTGATGATCTAAGGTACCATCTGATTCATCGAATATAAGGGCACTAGGACAACATTTTTGTTTTCAAGATCATTTCTCTAAAGTTGATGAAATTGGAATTAGAAGAAATACTTTTGTGATTTTGGTATAGTCTCACTGTTGGTCATTCTTTGGACAATTTCTACTTAATCTATTAATGAAATGAAGTTGAATTTGTCATTCGTGAAGTGTTAGCAGATCATGCGATAGAATGATGTGTCATTCCATCTATCTCAAACAAAAGGTTATAAAAAGTTATCAAAAATACATAAGTCCATCTATAGTGAGATTAATCATATATGGTTCCTAAAATGGACTTATACTTCATATATCATACTGCTTAATATAATAAAACTAGTTTCTACTAAACAGGGACTTATTGTAGGCCAGTGGTAGGTGATAAAGGTCAATCGCACTTCGGTTGTGGGTTTGATTCCCATAGCCTTGTCTGACGCGATGGGTTGTTGCTCGTCCTGCAAGTTGTCCTTTTTCTAAAACTACATTACTATGACATCCCATCAATAATATCAACAAAAGTTCTATCCTTAAACAATACTAACTTATTTCCAACATAATCCATTCCAATCATTATCTAAAATACTTCGGTCCAAGCTCATAGTATAAAGAAAATGATTACTTGAAATGTCATCAACCAACCATCATTTATCCCCCATATATATTGTTGTTCACATTCCAATCATGTGAATACCTTAATCATGTATTCTCTTGAAAAATGAATACCCATTAAACCTTAGTGAAAACATGAATGCTGTCAAAAGTTTACTCTTTCCACATACCAAAATCTAAAAATTTTATATACTCAAACCATGATATACCTTTCTCCTTATATCAGTCATGAGCTCATGAATACTATCAAACATTTAATTTTCTTTTTATCCCATCATTTTGTGCATATCATCTACTTTCCAAAAATATATGAATAACCTTTCGTGGTTACTGTTACCATTCATCATACACTTTCAAAACATAAGGAAAGACAACATTGTAATAATCCTTAGATGTCTCTTTATTCCATAGTACCATGAGATTACTTATACAACATTACACTTGATTAAAATGTAATCATTCCACTACCTTCTAAAACCATTGACCGAGCTTCAACAATTCTTTCATCTCACATATCATTTGTAGTCTCTTCATCATCATCAACATAAATACTACCCATACGACCATACTGATTCTCTTCATGAGACTTTCCCTTAGGGAATTGGTTTTCATAATGCCCGTACATTCCACATTTAAAACATTTTACCATTATTGATGTCGTAGTAATACCATTATCCTCATCCATGGTGTTAACTGAACCTTTTCCTTTGCACTTACTAGCTTTATGTACTTCTTTTCCACACCCAAAGCATCTTCCAGTTCTTTTGAAACATTCTCCTTGATGCTTCTTCCCACATGATTTACATAGGGTAAATTAAACTTTATTTCCTCTATGATCACCATGAAACTCCATCTTTCTCTTATTAGTCAGGTCAGGAAACTTACCAAATTTGAGTTTATTGATCATATTATGAGATTGATGATTCGGAATAATAATGAAGTTTGGACTTCCAAATCCCATTTCATTTGGTTGATCATGAATAATATCATTCCATTGTCCATCATATCCTCCATTATCGTGAATCATCTTGTTTCCAGCCATTTTCTAAAACACAAAAAGAATAGTGTGAGAGTAAAAAATCAAAATAAAGGGGGATTAACATCAATATCTAACATCTTAGTTTTAATCTAATATCGTTACCATAATTCCAGGACTATAACCTATACTTATACTTAACCTTAGGGACATCCCTAGACATACCTTAGAAATATCTCTAGGGATCTCACTAAAGTTCTCACATCCTAGTTTCCAAAGGATGACTAAACCTCACTCTGATACCAACTGTAGAGACCCGAAGTTTGATGTACATGGACATTACATTACTTTAGCGGAATAAGTAATACATAACAAAAACAGACACACAAGGATTTTAATAGTCTAGTGTCTTTTGAAACATGGAATATAATCTTCTAATCATGGTGAAAGATCTTCAACATCTCCAATAAGATCTTCCCCTTTTTGTTTTCTGACCTAAAACCTTTCTTTAAATCCTGGGGAAAACAAAACATAAGAATGTGAGCTCAAATGATCAGTAAAGGTATGCATGGATGAAATAAAACATACCATATACATTTGAACTTAAAAACAGGAACATAATGTTTAAACATCAAAATCTTGAGCAATGACATAAAACAAGGAAGTACATAAGGCATAGATCATAATGGAACATAAATCAATATAAAATTTCAAGGGAATAAAACATGTAATTGTGACATTCATTAAGCACATGTAATGATTTCCATAATAGCCAAGACATTACTGCCAAGATCATCTTAGTGGACAAAGTCCCTTTCTGAATCGAGTTCACTCCTCGTTCCAGTACAGTAATACTAAACCGGATTAACTTACCGTTCCAGCCATGTCTATATCATTAGATATAAATCATTACCCAATGCATTGGAGGGAGATATTGGTCCCACCCATCTCATGTTTAAATCATTCTTTCGTGTGACACAATATAAACATAAATCATTCATCATAACCTAAGAATAAAACGGGTTTTATAAACAACATTCCATCATAACGTTATCCATACAAAAAAATTGGATATCATTTAATCATTAGAAAAGTGAAACCATGTAAATCATAGATACATGATACTTGAAACATACACATGTGAAATAATGTCATCTTAGATGAAAATGGTTTTGATAAAACACTTGAAATTAATTCTTGAGGAAAATATCCTTTTTTCTTCAAAATCATTTTCTTTTCACAAAATGTCATGAAATTTTAAATGAAAAGGATTTTGTTGAAAATAGTCATGAAATATTTTGGAGGAAGATTCATGAAAATAAGGCTTTATAAAACTGTAAAAATCCTTTCATGCCATATACGTTAAAAAAACATTCTTCTCGTACTTTTGCAGGAAAAGTCAAAAAGTACCTCGTAACATAAACAAAAGAAATAATCCTTACATACCATGTAGTAAAAGTCAAAAAAATGGGTAAAAAGGACATTAAACATACATGAAACCATTTTTAGAAAACATGGGTTTGGATGATAAAGATAACCCCAGTAAATACTTACGAATAAACAATCTCGGATAAAATGAGATTGATAAATTATCCCTTACCTTAGGTCCAATATGCTTCGTACGTATCCAATCCTCCTGTATAATGATTTAAATAATGTCATTTACTTATTACTAAATCATATTCATTGTTATTATATCATATATGGTTCACTTATGACTTTATATTACACGTTATTTTGTAAATTCATGTTAAAGTAGTGTTTTGGGTAAAATCGTTTCATTTGTCATTCGTGTTTTAACTTGTAATTATTCGTATGATTACTTAGATCATGATTACTTACATCCAAAATGTAAGAAATGATTTATATATAATATATATTCAGAATATATATATATATATAATGGATCGGTAAATATAAAGAAATACAGCGTTCATGGAGACGGTTGGCCGTACGTATGCATGAACGCTGTTTTTGTTTCCTTATTGAATTGAATGGAATTAAGTAGATGACATAAATATATGTATACATAAATAAATTAGCATTATTATTTCATATATTTCATGATTACTTATTATATATACTTTATAATCATTCTTTAATGGTTATCATGGAAAGTGAATCTCATCGCGTCGTGGAGACAGTATTCCGTACGTATGCACGAGCGATGATATCATTACCATGATCGTGGAATTGTATTAAAGTGTATGTATAATATTAAAGAATAAATATCACTTTACAATAATCATATATATTCATTACTTTCACCATTATACCCATCCAAGTAAGGTGGTGGTGGAAAATAGATTACACCACGGTGTGGAGACGGTATTCTGTACGTACGCACGCGCGGTGATTTCATTTTCCATAGGATGGATAGATGGTGAAATATGGTTGTTTCATACTTATAATAACATATCAGTATATGATTGATACTGATGTTATTACTTGATAATGAAACAACTAAAGAAGATGAAGTAGAAGAAAAAATAAAGTTGAAAGAATCAGTAACAGACATTACCACTTCTTTGAAGCGCCTCTTTGAGACCTCCTCATAGGGCACTAAAATTGTTCTTTGAAGAAGACTAGGACCTCTAGGATGTTTCTATTGAAGTGGATAAAATAATTATTCAAGGGTTAGCCGAGCTTCAAGGTCAAAATGGTGTGAAGAAGAGAGGGAGGAGGTGCCCTTTTATAAGGGAGGAGAGAGGCACCTCTGGAATAGATAAACATATTATTTTATTATAAATTCATATTTGGTTTTTAATAGCTCCAAATTGAGTTATTTCGAAGCTAAGGTAGGTATGGGTCTAAATCCTCTAATAAAATAGAATTTAGACAAGTTTATGTTTCTATGTTATCGTTATCATTTCGATTTAACTTTAAGTTAGGTAATTTAACTTTTACCGTGTCTTCTTGTTTTCTTACACTTTAATGTTAATAAACTTACTATAACAAGCCGAAAGAACCAAAAGTTGAATATTATTAATATATATAACCATATCTATGTCATCTTTTCAATCCTTATATTTTTATGAATAAACTAACAATTAATAATATAATATTTGTTTTAAAAACTATTTTATGTCAATTTTGACACTATTTGGTACTTGATTTTTATAAAAATAATAAAAGCATGATTATTTCTAAAAAAGTTACTTATATCAATAATAAAATGTCATATTAACCTATAAAATTCTAGGAATTTATAAAAAGTCTCAAATTAAATTTATTTGATTATTTATAACATCAATTATGTCAATATTTCATTAATAAGATAATTACTACATCATCTTTGTGTCATAAGTAAATTAAATTATATAATGTAGAAAAATTATAAATAAAATACCATTATGTAGGAAATAGTTTTATCTTTGTAATGAATATTTATAGTCTAATTTATCTTATGTATAACCCTATTTTAAAAATTACTTACTTATTAAACTTTGATTTTAACTATTTTAACCCTTCTTTAAATAAATTAATATTAAATGTCCTAATGTAATCCAAGTGGTGCTAAATGGTCATATGTTATTCCTAAGGTTGTTTTTGGTCGAATTAAACTTATCCAATAGAATTAGGACATGTGTTAGGGTAATAATAATATAATATTTACCCTTAATTATCCTATTTACTTTTAACCGTGGTAAAAAAAAGTAAAAAGTTACTAGTCACCATAAAATATTTTCAACTCATTGAACTACATTTTAGTCCTTGATTTTAACCGCCTCTCTTAGATTTTTGAAATTTCACTCACAGAAGTGGTAAAATTAACTTTTATGAAAAATTCAGTTTTTTAACTACCACTTAGTGGTTTCACTATTCATCAAAAAATGAAAGTTTCTAGAAAAATACCAAAAATTAGGCCTAAGCTATATTTGATATTATGAATTCAAAAATGATGTCTAATTTACCAAATTCAAAACATATCAGTTTCATTAATTAATGTAAAAATTAATTCCCATTTTCAAAACAAATAGCGTGTTTTTAAGAGATAATAACTATCAAAAGATTGACACTTGTTTATGTCTGGTTTAAATGTGAAATTACATCCAATGACCAAAATTGTATTAAATGGTAAAAATATTTTCTAAATATACTTTAAAACCAATCAAATAATAATTTATCACTATTAATTATTTCGATTAAAAAAGTTGTTTTTAATTAGAATTTAGTAATTTTCACTATTCATCAGAATATGAAAGTTATCCAAAAAGTACCAAAATTCCACACTAAGCTAATTTCGATATATCGAATCCAAAAATTAAGTCCATTTTGAAAGATAAAATTTATAAAATTTCAAAAATTGGGTATTACTATTCATAACGGCTAGTTGATAATAATATTATAATAATATCTCGTTTAGTGAAACTCGATATTGCGTACTACACACGCTATCGAGGAAGGTCTTTATTGCGTGTAATGCAAGCCATGTCAGGGATACATGTCGTGCAAGCTCGTTTTTGTGTATCATACAACACAAGTCATTAATGAAATTAAAAAGAATATTTTTCATAAAATCTTGGGGTGTTCCAGTCATGGGGGTACCAATCATTAGATAAACATAGGAACCATTATATAGTCTTTAAAAGTCTGCCAATTAGTATATAGATATAGGATCTAGTTCCAATTCCATCAGTGGGGCTTCACACTTTGATGATCATGCCTAGACATTGATTTGTTTGAGTTCCAACTACAGAAATATCAAGCTCATAAAATATCACAATATATCTAAAAAGTCGTTAAAAATCAACCATCATGTTCTACCTGAAAAATTCAGGAAGGGATACTAACGAGCCAAAATATATGTCCAAGTGGAGAATATTTGAGAGGTATAAGATACCTCAAAATGTAAGTACATGACATGATAGGGGTCCATAGTGTGTATGCACAAGTGCACCACCTGACCATGCCCTCATAATTTACATTCCTTATTGGCCATATAATACTACATGTTATGTAATTGTACAACATATAGTTACCTAGGATTCCCATACCTAGATATTACATCTTTTAAGGTGAATATTCATTACATTACAAAAACACATAACCGATAACCATAATTGTTTATTAGATGTGGAAACAAGGAATATAATATTTTTATCTTGTGAATTATCTGCAATGGTTATAAAATATACATTCTTATTTAATAATATTCATTAACATAACCTATAAAAATCATTCTTAAAAACCTATGGAATGGAAATATATTAATGCGTGAGCACAGATGCAGAGTAAGGGTAAACATTGGAGATATCAATCTATGATCATATGAATACATACGATATGAAAAAGTGTCCAAGATAATATACATAACATGATATTCTGTTACTAATCCTATTACATATTATGAAAATAATTGATGGAATAATTATTGGGGACTCCTAAGACATGAATTATAAAAAAGAAAAATAACATTATCCGTGAGAGCATATATTTTATAATGATGTGG
Organism: Viscum album; assembly: GCA_963277665.1. Taxonomy (NCBI): domain Eukaryota; kingdom Viridiplantae; phylum Streptophyta; class Magnoliopsida; order Santalales; family Viscaceae; genus Viscum; species Viscum album. The sequence continues at coordinate 554,156,517 of OY728123.1, forward strand.
ATTTCTAGAATAAAGAGATGAATAGTAATTATTATTTCAATGATAACCATGAATAAATCCATGACACTTTTTGACAGGGATAACAAATTTTTTACATGTTTCTGTGTTTGAGTAATCTCATGTGTACCCTATTTTCTGGACATCAGTATCCACCTATGAACATTATTTTTTGTGAATGGGATAACCACTCATGTAAATTATTTTTCATTCCTAGAAAAACCACATGTGTACCTTATATTAAGGATATTTCTATCCACTAGTGTACCATTTTATCTTCTTAGATATTTATCATTATCGTATTAAATGGAGGGGATGTTGGTCCCACACATCTAACAATGAAAACAATATTTATGTGTTCTAAAAGATTATCAACATAAATCATATCATAACCCACGATAAGAATTTTGTTTTATAAACATATCATCATATTATAAATTTTTTAATAGATTTAGGTTTCTTAATAACCTTATCATATCATAACTTTTGAGAAAATAAAGAGGATTCATAAGTATTCTAACATGGAATTACCCGTGGGAAAATAAATGAGGTTCATAAACACCATTCTATTATAGACATTAACCATTCAATGAACGAATAATAATGATATCATTTGATGACACACCTAAAAGGATTATGTATCGTCAATGGATGCCATCTTAGATGGAAGTTTTTTTTTATTGATCATTTGGAAAATTTATTAAGAAAAATATACTGTCATTGAAAAATCAAATATTAAATGATAAAAAATTTTGAAAATATATTTTATTGAAAAGAATCTTTATAACCAATAATGTAATATCTAAAAATCATAAAAATATTTTCACAAGAAAAAAATGAATTCCTGTTTTATAAAAAAATACAAAAAACATTTTGAGATTTTTTTTTGGAAAACATATTTTTGGAAGGAAAATAGTTTTCGATCGATATAGTTATTTTTCTTAAAAAAGTTATTTTTAAAATCTTATCTACATAAATATATTAAAATCTAGAGAAATATGTTTTAACATTTTATAAACATATAATAATATAAATAATGATATCTCTAAGAGATATACATTAATATTACATCACTTCATGAAAAATCATAAAAAATCATGACCAAAATTAGATTGTAACATAAAACTCTGATCACTTTAGTAATATTGAATCATATTCCACATGATAAAATAAATTTAAATGAAAAATAAAATAAATTTTGAATTAATAAATTCAGGATATTATTTGTTAATGGGGTTCTATATACACCTTGTAATCTATTTTTGGCAAAAAACCTTTTTTTAAAAGATAGAAAATTGATTCAAAATTAACTTAACAATTGTTTAACTATTGAACTGTAAAACCAGTAAAATATTGGTCATATATTGGATATCTAAAAACCAATGGTTTTTATTATAAACATTATCATATACATTTATATAAACTTTAGAAACCACATAAAATAAATAGGTGGTTAGAATAGAAGGTGTATTAAAGATGTAAAAATTGATACGTATATCCTTTACCTTTAGTCGTTACTTCTGTCTTACTCATTCACTCATACTCTTATTAGTGCATTCCCCTTAGTTTTGCGATAAAACATTATTATAATACTTTTAATCCAAATTAAGGCTTCTATAATGAGATGAGGTATGTAGGAAGTTATTTTTATGATATTTGTTTATCTAAAGAGATATATTGTGTTGAATCATGGATTTGAGTGAGTTTCATTTTATTATTGAGGAGGAGTGGTATTCATATAAATACATTTAATTATTCCGTTTTGGGAGGTAAATCATATTTAATGTTTACACATACTTGATAATTATATGTTTCTAAGTATTATATGTTCAATCAAAACCTAAAAAATATATTGAGAAATATTTTCTAATCATTTCATTGCTTATTTTCGATGCTTCATTTTTTTTACAATTTGGTTTTTTTACTACGGTAAAAGTTTTCTAACCATGGTAATTTGATATTTTAATATAAATTAATGTGGGCCTTATCATATAGTTTTTACCCACTAACTAGAAATATAATATCTAATTTATAGTTTATAAATCCATTGGCGGTTCAAAATTGATTTTAATAGTATCACATGTATTGTGGAACAACACTACTTTACCATAACCGCGATATTTGAGTTTTTACAATTTAATGGAAAATATAATGATTATCATAGAAAAATTAGTCCATGAATATAATGTATTATATATTTATTTATATTTAAAAATCATATTTCATAATGTATTATTTTATTAATTTTAAATAAATTAATTAAAATATTTGTTATTCTAATTTAAAAATTATTTCAACTATGAAATTATTCATTTAATTTAAATTTAAAAAAAATATAGATAATAAATAAATTCAAATTTGTATCATGATATATCCATATATATAAGTGGAACAAAATAATTTACTTAATATACATAGCATTTCGTATTATTAACATCAGTAATTTAATGTAATTTTTAATAAAATAATTACATAGTTGGAATATTTTAAAAAGATAATATAGTTATTTCAAATAACAAATTAAAAAATATAATCAAGATAAAAAATATTTGTCATTAAATTATATATATATAATTGATTTTATATTTTTTTCTCCTAACCCAAATGTTTTATAGATATTATATATATAGGAAGCAACTTTTTTTTGAGTTTCCTATTGAATCATTTAGTATATGGGCCATATTCAATAGAAAGAGGAATGTAATTCTTGTAAACTAAAAACTATTATGGTCATGAAAAAAATTAATTCAATAAATAAAATAATGGTTTTTTTTCATTTTGTCAGTTATCAAAGTACTTTATCCCAATGATAAAACCATTTTTGACATAACCACTGTAATTAAATTTTACTATGTACCGAATAACTTTTCATCCAAAATTATGTTTAACTTATTATAAATTATAAATTATTCTATTTCAAAATATAGATTCCATTTTTTAATTCAATTCACTGATATGGTAAAATTTAATTTCTTATTAACCCCATAGATCTAATCAGAATCTACGTTTTTAGTTAAAAAAAGTTATTTAGTTCAAACCATTTTTTATCATTATTCAATATAATATTGATTCCATTAATCTAAATTGGATAATTGAAGTCAAATTTTAAAATTTTAAAATTTAAAACTAATCCAATATATAATTTAATAATATAAATTATTTATATGAAATGGCTGTTTTCAATTAGAATTTTCTATTTTTCCCTATTCTTCATAAATGGTACATCTGAGAAACATAGAAAAATATTATCATAACATGATTTTTAAATTATGATTTTAATGATTAATTTTATTTTTTAAAAATAATTTTATAAATGTGTACTATTTTTATATTAATTCATTCACAAAAATGTAATTCTTTTTTTTATGAAATAGTAATTTTGAAAATATTTAAGTCTTTCCCAAAAAAATATATATATTTGAATAAATAAAATTATTAATATAAAAAAATTATACAAAATAATTAAAAATTATTTATTAAAATTCAAATCTATATGTTTAATAGCTTGTTTATACTTATTGTGTTTATATAAATATATTATTAATATATTATGGTTTTGTTAAAACTCACTATTGTGCGTAATAAAAGATGATCGTTTGTTTCATGTCGAATAATTTTAACATGGTGTTGCATGTAATGAAAGGTAATCATAAAATATCATTTAATGAAAAATAATTTAATGATAAAATTTAATTTAATGAAATATTTCATAAAATCCTAGTGTGTAACATTCTAAAACACATAAAATGAATTTATGAAATGAAATTCATCATATTGTACAATGAAACAGATGTTAATTCTCCCTCATTGAATCCTTATGATTCCATGTAGACTCATAAATCTAGTGATCACAGAAAAAAACAGTAACTTGGGGAGTCATATTGAAATGTAGAACATTACATATTTTATTAATAATCTATACTGGAAGCTCCACATAAGAAATATCATACTCCAGTTATATGAACATTGTGTTCAATAAACGTCATTCATCAAATATATATTTACATAGAAGTGATACATGGAAATCATTTTTAACCGAAGATAGGATTGCTGGATATAAAAATGATAAGATATTTGATTTATAAAATAAATTAATTTAGTGGGACTAATATATATATATATATATATATATATTATTCATTTAATTTCTCCATGTATATATTTTTATAACTAACTTCTTATGTAGTTAAAATTATTGTCCCAAAAAATCCCTTGGGGCCCGTTTCATGACTACCCCAAGCCCACCTTCCATAGGCCAAAGGTTGGCTACTAGCATTAGAAAGGAATAACCCCAATACAGGAAGGAATTTCCTTTTTAACCAGTAAAGACACACAGTTTGAGAACACAACCAGAAGAAACCATGAAGTAAACTAATATAGTAATAGCGTACTGAATGTACATGGGCCCTAATACAAGCCCAACTAAAAAGTACAAGTATAACTGAAAAGTATAGATACAACTATAATGTTAAAACAGCTCCTGGATCATCCACCTAGGATTTTACTTGAAGGGTAGGTAGAGCTCATGAACATTAGTCCATACGTCACATCATTCCAAATGGTCCACCTCTGAGTACCTTTCAGTCCATGATCCCTCAACCTCTGTCAATGTTTTCTTTCATCCGCATAAGAAAAAACAAGGTGCAGGAATTGCCTGTGTAGGGGTGAGTATAACGATACTCAGTAGGGACACCGAGGCCCCTTAGGTCACCCAGAGTTCCACAAAGAAAAATACCATAAATAAAGACCCAAATCTCTAGCACGATGTTATAAAAATAAACACTACTTAAGAATATTCCCATACATATACCTAATTAATAAATATATACTCATCTCTTACATGAGGAAAGAATACCACAAATGTAAGAACACGAATAGAGAAGTACCACACGGGTACCACCACTAAGATAGAAGTACGACATAAGAAACCCCATTGAGACAACACTATGAAGGTATAAGTACCACACATGTAACTCCATGAGGATTTATGTACCAATTAGCTAACCCCATTAAGGTATAAGAATCATCTCACATCTGGAAGAAAATATGTATAAAATACAGATGATTAGTCATAAGCTAAATCATCTTATTCTGTTAAAATTAACTACTGCTGACACACATAGGATCGATAGGTACTAACCCCCGCAGACCCACATCGGATCTGACCCACACATGATAAGTATGTGTTGACCCACATAGGATCACTGAGCGATGTCCCACATAGGATCTTATAGAAGATAACCCACACAAGATTGATAGGTGCTGACCCACACATGATCAATGTTATTTTTTCAAGTTACAACCTGCCACAGGTTTCTTTGCACATAGTGTACTTGAGTTCTGTAGAATCATCCCTCAGTATATCGGTCATACCTCAACATCCATTACTCTCCATAAAGGAGTATCACAAATTACATCTATAGCGTAACATGACAGATGGTGCGTCAATAAGACACACGATCTGTGAGTTATAAGTGTTTTAGTTCAGAGGGCCAGGTTGGATTTGGGTTCGATCCAACCCATCCATACTCAAACTATATCCAAAACCCATGAGGATTATACTAGGGGGACCATATCAATCCAAGGATACCAACAGCAAAAAAGGTTAATTAAAAAGATGTCTGGTTCTCATGATATGCCCCTTCATGTGTTTCTAGGTCCGGTTGGGCCCAGGTCCCGTCCGACCCGGTCAGACCGACCCGATCTGGACCGACCTGATGTAACATCCCAGTTAAATAAAGAATATTAATTTTTAATATTTATTAACATTTTTGAATAAAATATTAATATTACTTTAAATGGAACGCTATTCTCGATGGCGTACCAATACGCAACAACGAGTTTCATTGAAATCATACGTTGCACTCTAATAATAAAATAATATCATTTTAAATGGAAGTTAACGCCTAACTGTTGTAATGGCGGGAATGAACATAACTAACTACAAATTGATTATATATGTTTGTCAAATATTTTTACTTTTTTACAAATAATGTTAGAGGATTAAAATGCGAATGAATCCAATTTTAATCGTAAATATTCTAATATTCTTTAAAATGTAGACTAACCGCCTTTTGATGGAGGACCCTTTTTAAATCAAATTTTTTAAAATTTTATATGTTATATTTGACAAAATAATATTATTTTTAGAATTGGGACGTCAAAATTTACTTTGTATAAATTTTTGGTATTTTTCCGATAAAGTTAATTTTTTAATGAATAGTGTAAAATGTCGTATTTTAATTCAAAACCTCCATTTAATCTAATTTATTTATATGATTATATTATCTTTTTAATTGGTTTTAATGTGACATTATATTATATTTTTACTATTTAATCCGATGGTGGTCATTGTAATTAATTTTTCTTTGAAATTTGACTTAAACTACTGTCAATCTTTTGATATATTTTGTTTCTTAAAAACACGCTATTTATTTTGACAACGGGAATTAATTATTAAATTTATTAATGAAACTAATATGTTTTTAATTTTTTAAAATAGGCATCATTTTTGAATTCGGAATATCAAATATAGCTTAGGGTGAATTTTTGGTATTTTTCTGAAAAACTTCAATTTTTGAAGAATAGTGAAACCACAAAGTTGTAGTTAAAAAACTGATTTTTGGTTTAAATGAAAGTTTACCACTTCTGTGTATTGAATTTCAAAAATCTGACATACATGGTTTTCATTAGTAATTAAAATGTGATTTAATGGGATTAAAAGTTTTTTTGAATAGTAACTTTTCTATTTTGTTAACCGCGATTAGAGGTAATTAGTGTAATTTAAGATAAAAATGATATTATAAAAATATAAAAATATATTTACACATATCTTAACCATATTGGATAGTTCATCGCCGACCAAGAAAATCCATGGGTCAATATTTGGGACACCATGGAGCCACTTGAGTGAGATAATGAGATTAATACCTTTTATTTAAAGTAAAAATAAAAATATCACAAACATGTATTGTTTTACTAAAACAATTATTAAATGGGGTTATATAATCTATATTTTATACTATAAATATTTATTAGAAACATAAAAATATTCTCTACATCATGGTAATTTCATTATAATTTTTAGACATCAAACAAATTAAATAATATATGACACAATGATGATGCAGTGTTTACGTCATTAATGAATGATTTAAATAAATAAGAAGATAATGTTTAATATAATGTCAAAAACATGTCCAATTCTTATTGGATGATTTTATTTCGAGTATGGACCACCTTATACTAGAAATTAATGATTTCTGGTTCTTTAGAAACCAAATTTCATTTTATAATAAAATAATAGTTTCAAGAGTTCCTAAAGAGCCCATCCTCTCTCTTACAAAAAGACCCCACTTCCTACCCATATATCACACTTCTCAAGCCATTTTTCACGTCCAACCTCAACTCAAATAATCTCCCAATATCCCTCTATTCATTATAGAAGCTTTACCAAAGGCCTAAATCTCTTCAAGAAACCCTTTTGGTTCAAACCAAGAGGAGTTACCCGATTTAAAGGTAAACTCTTCTATAATATTCTTTTCTATTATTTTGCTTCTCCAACCCCCTAAACACTTTTTATTCCTTTAATTTGTAAAAAACCAGTATATTAAATATAATAGGATGTTGTTATGAGAATTATTTGAGCTACAATTACACAAACCTCTGTCTAATGGTTAAAGAACAAACTATTTCCGTGGATGGCGAATTACTGCCTCAAGAAATGATGATTGTTCTATCTTCTCCTACCACCTCTCATGGTGGCCATTATGATGGCACTATATTTATTTATGATATATATTAGATTTATTTCCTCTATATTCTTCTTTATTTTTTATTTAATACATATCTTTATGATTTTCCTGTTGTGCAAATGCGATAATTTCATTTGAGGAAGTGTGGACTACCGCCCCTCAAGTGATGTGACTCGTTCATGCAGCACATGGAAAGTATAATGACTGAAATTAATGAACATATGGTACCTATATAACATATATATTATAATTTAATTATAATATATATATATATATATATATTTCTCTCCCTTTTTTAATTCCTTTAATATGACAAATAAATAAAAGTTGCGTTCATGCGTACGTACGGCCTACAGTCTCCATGAATGGTGCATTTCATTTCTTTTTATCTATAAATGTTATGGAATAGTATAAAATGAATATTTACTGGATATATATTATATTTAAATCATTAATAATATTCTAGAGATGATTTACTTATATCTATATGGAAAATCATTTTTAAACAAGTTCATTTTTTACTCATGTACCAATCATCGACAAAAACATCTGATATGAACTCACGGAATTAACTAATTATTATAACATTATAATATGTGATATGAATTGAATAATAAATATTAAATTATGTCCTTCATAAATTACAAATCTTCCAAAGTTTAATATTCATGAATATAAATAAACGAACAAGACAAGTCGGACATGAGGTAAGGGATCCTACCTCTCTTTTCCTTTTTAAGTACTCTCTTTTATTTCATTTCTTTTAAGCTCACAATTATTATGTTTGGGGATGTTATTTAGTAATACTAATTCTGTAAATTTTATGTTCATATTATGAGAGAGCCTATTTGATCTCACAAATCCATTTTTGGAAGTTTTATGTGGCACCGTTAGGCTGCCGAGTTTCCGTAAGGGGTTTTTCATCTCACTTTTAATTCCGTGAGATTTATGCTACAGTTGCCACCATTTACATTGAAAGGTATATGTACTGCCCATTTTTATACTATTTTTGTAATATAATTTCGTTTATGAGTATTTAAATCAATTTTTTATAGTCCTTCCTTCAAGGGGTGTACGTTTCGAAAGTTACCCAAGTTGGTAAGGGAACCTTTCACCCTCCACTTTTTAAAAGACTTATTTTTGTTAGTCCTTTTAATTTACATTTTCTTATGTTGGGATATGTTCTTATATATCCATATTTTTGTAAATTATACGTCCATGTGAGGAGATACCCTTTATCTATATCATCAAATCTTTTTATACAATTTGATTTGACGCCGTTAGGCCATCAAATTTTTGCAAGGGAACTTCTTAACCCAATTTCAATTCTTTGGGTTAAACTTCTACTTATTGATTATGTCATGCTATGAATATGTTTGGAAGAACTCTGATTGTTTTACACTTAATATCCACTTATATTGGGTGTATTTATATTTTTCACACATAATTATGTAATTGATTTATCCTTAATATAAGGAAATTTTATTTGTAAGGGACTTCGTCTCAATCTCCTTTCATTGTGGAACAATTTGTTTTATACACAAATTTCTTCTATACGGTGTATAAACCACTTTGACTTTTACATTTATTAAAAATTAATCTTCTTTATATGAAGCGTTTTACTAAACGACAAAAGGTAATGTTTTGTCTTATGTATACGGCGACAACGACTTCTCCGCCACATCGATCATTATTTGAGTTTCATCTTCCTCTACAGGCCATAAATTTTTGTAAATGAAAAATAAATACCATGTTTTAATTTTCATTTATTTTGGTTTTGAAAATGGTTTAGATAATGTTTTTATTATATCAATGTGCATTTGATATCTAGTCATTGAAATGTGGAAATGTTATGTTTCCTTTATGCATGTTTTATGTCATATGATTATGTTATAGTACTTGGGAATTGTTTATGAAGAATGGTGGTTTCGTGATAAACTAAGGGAGGTTGAGCCCGAGGTAGCTCTCCAATGTATTGGGTAATGAAAAAGAGTTAAACACTAAGGTTTCTCAGAAGCAATTTTGGGAATATACTGTTATGGGTATTTCAAACATTACCAAGATGGTCAATCCCTACGTAAGAATGTTACGAATGCCTCAAGTTACCTTTAGGTGTTATGATTTCTATTGAGTTATGCATAAATATTATGATTTCATGAGGTATGTTAAATTGATTATTTTTTGTGAGTAATGTATGATTTCATTGATTCTTATGTATAAATGGACTAATGTTTTCTTCCCATATCGTTATAACCCTTACTGAGCTTTTTATGCTCATCCCATGTTTTTGAAATGTTTTCAATAGGAATTAAAGATGAATAGGGTCAAGGATGGAATCAAGGAAAGACAAGCAATCTAAAACATGGAAGTAGACTTTTTTTAAGATTTTTTATTTTATGATGGAAATTGAGTAGAAGTGTCTACTTTTTAATCTTGTAAGATGTACTAGTTATGTCATAATTCACTAAAACTCTAAACCTGAAAATATCCTCAATGTGAATTATATATTTAATTCATGATTAAGTAATTTATTAAGGCCAGGTCCTTATAGTTGGTATCAAAGGTCGGTTTAGATAACTTTAGAGGTTAGGGTATTCTTTAATCATAAGTGACAAGTTGTAGATAACCACAATGGTTAGTATTTTGGATGGATTCATTGTTATTTTTGAAGGTTAGAATGAGTTTGAGATAACTTGGACAAGTATAACTTGGTGTTTATCTTCCTCATTATTATATGATGGTTTTACTAACATACTCCCACTGACATTTTTGGTTTTAGTAAATGGATGGATCTAGCAGGCCCCAAAGTGACAACGGGTTTGAAGGAAACTGTGGTGGTTCTCTGATTAAGAGGCTGGATGAAATGTGGGATTCAATGTGAAATCTTGTGGTTATTATAAACCAACTATTCGGAGTCATGATCAACCACTTGAACATTGTTGAGTTCTCTAATGAATCTTGTATGAGAGAACCAACTCGATGTGGAAGTTCATGTAATAATTATAAAGGTAACCATTAAGGTTTATATAATCCTTATGTTTGAGGTAATTATGGGTTACTATATGTTATGATAGAAAATAAAAGGCATGAGATAAACTTGAGGTTAAATTATGTTATGGTTTTTTTATGATTTTATATCTTTTGGGAGAATGTTTAAAGAATTATATAGTTTTGGAAAAAATACAACATGCAGACCATGTGACAACCCATCGCATCGGACGAAGCTGTGGGAATCGAACCCACAACCAAAGTGCGACTGAAATTTATCGCCTAGCATTGGACTATGTGAAGTCCTTAGTTAGTATGAATAATTATTTTTATTTAGATGATCTTATGAATCGGGAATAAGTTTATTTTGGGTTATCTATGGAAATTATTGACCTATCATGGAGGTTATATGATTAGGTTAATTACTTTTCAAAATGTGACTTTAAGCGCAACTGATGTTATTTGGAGTGATCTATTAATATTTTCCTTGGAATACTATGTGATTAAATATTTCAAAGATTTGGGTTTCAATCATAGTTTGGTTTAATTTGAAGAATTTGTGGACAATTGTCTATCGAATGGTCTTTGTTGAACTTTGGGTTTTTTTTGGACAAATTTTAGAGATTAAGAATAAATTTTATTTTCATAAAGGATTAACCTTTTGTGGATTATCTGATATTTTTCTAACAATTTTGGTTTTCGTTAAGGTCTGAAGACATGTAAAATATATAGTTCTAATTTATGGATTTGGTGATTCTCTATATGTTGATTATAGCGCTCTTAATTCGAATAAGTCATCCTAAATACTCAACTTTTGGAGAATATATGAGTTTGTGTAAGAAATCTTGTAAGAGATGAAAGTCTACATGACAAGTAAGTTTGTTTCCTTATGATTTAGTTATGCTCATAAATAAATTCCTCAATGAAAAGTAACTTAAAACAAAAATTCTTTCTATTAACTTTTCATACTGGGGAATCAAATATCGTTTAACCCATCACAATATTTTGATTTTCTTGTGGTTAACTTTCTCTTAATAATGTTTTCTATCACTCTCCATCAGAACATGACCCTTTTTTTCTCTTCCATGTCCATGTTTTCCTACACGGAATCATAGTATGGGCTAACTAGGATGACCTTTGTAATTCCCCTTCTTTCTTTTAATGTGACAGTTTAATTTACTCTTTTTCCGATGTGGGGCTTTCAATGAAGTTTCCAATCCTAATTTTAAAATTGCGAGGACGCAATTCCCAAAAGGGGGGAAGGATGTAACATCCCATGTAGATAAAGAATATTAATTTTTCATATTTATTAATATTTTTTAATAAAATATTAATATTACTTTAAAGGTAATGCTATGATCGATGGCATATCGAATACTCAACAACGAGTTTCTTTGAAATCTTACGTTGCACTCTAATAATAAAATAATATCATTTTAAATGATAGTTAATGCCTAACCATTGTAATGGTAGGAATGAACATAAATAACTAAAAAATTAATATATACGTTTGTCAAATATTTTTACTTTTTTAGAAATAATGTTAGAGGATTAAAATGCGAATGAATCCAATTTTAAGCGTAAATATTCTAATATTATTTAAAAAGTTGACTAATAGCCTTTTGATGGAGAACCATTTTTAAATCCACTTTTTGAAAATTTTATATGTTATATTAGACAAAATAAAAAAAATTAGAATCGGGACATCAAAATTTACTTTGTATAAATTTTTGGTATTTTTCCGATAAAGTTCATTTTTTAATGAATAGTGTAAAATGCTGTAATTTAACTCAAAACCTCCTTTTAATCTAATTTAATTATAGTATTTGATTATATATTTAATTGGTTTTAATGTGAAATTAGATTATATTTTTACCAATTAATCCAATGGTGGTCAATGGAATTAATTTCACTTTGAAATTTGACTTAAACTAGTGTCAATCTTTTGATATATTTTGTTTCTTAAAAACACGCTATTTGTTTTGACAGCGGGAATTAATTATTAAATTGACTAATGAAAATTATATGTTTTGAATTTTTTAAAATAGACATATTTTTTGAATTCAGAATATCAAATATATCTTAGGGTGAATTTTTGGTATTTTTCTGAAAAACTTCAATTTTTTATGAATAGTGAAACCACTAAGTGGTAGTTAAAAAACTGATTTTCGGTTTAAATGAAAGTTTACCGCTTCTGTGTATTGAATTTCAAAATTTCTACTTACACAGTTCGAATTATTATGGAAAATTTGGTTTAATGGGATTAAAATATTTTTTTGGTGAATAGTAACTTTTGAGTTTTGTTAACCGCGATTAGAGGTAATTAGTGTAATTTAAGATAAAAATGATATTATAAAAATATAAAAATATCATTAAACATGTCCTAACTTTATTTTATAGGTCATAAATAACCAAGAAAATCCATGGGTTAATTTGTGGGTCCCCATGGATCCACTTGAGTGAGAGAATGACATTAATACCTTTTATTTAAATTAAAAATAAAAATATCACAAACATGTATTGTTTTACTAAAACAATTATTAAATGGGGTAATATAAGCTATATTTTTTACTATATATATTAATTAGAAAGATAAAAATATTTCCTAAATCATGGTAACTTCTTTATAATTTTTAGACTTAAAAAATTTAAATTATTTATGACACAATGATGATGCAGTGTTTACGTCACTAATGAATGATTTAAATAAATAAGAAGATAATGTTTAAAATAATGTCCAACACTTGTCCAATTATTATTGGATGATTTTATTACTATAATTTACCACCTTATCCTCGACTTTAATGATTTTTGGAGCTTTATAAACCGAATTTCATTTTATAATAAAATAATTGTTACAAGAGTTCCAAAAGAGCCCCTCCTCTCCCTTATAAAAAGACCCCACTTCCTATTCATCTCTCACACTTCTCAAGCCCTTTTTCTCAACCAAATTCAACTAAAATAGGCTCAAAATATCCATATCTTTATTCTATAATCCTTACCTTAGGCAGAAATCTCTTCAAGAAACCCTTTTGGTTCAAACCAAGAAGAGTTACCCGATTTAAAGGTACTGTCTTCTATAATGTTATTTTGTTTTATTTTGCTTCTCCAACCCCATAAAATCTTTTTATTCATTTATTATGTAACAAAACCAGTATATTCAATATACTAGGATGTTTTTATGAGAATTATTCATTCTAAAATTACACACACCTCCGTCTAATGGTTAAAGAACATTCTGTTTCTGTGAATGGAAAATTACTACCTCACGAAATGATGATTGTTCTATCCTCTCCCACCACCTCTCATGGTAGCCATTATGATGGAACTATATTTGTTTATGATATATATTATATTTAGTTCCTCTCTATGATTCTGTATTTTATATTTAATACATACCATTATGCTTTGCATGTTGTGCAAATGTGATAAGCTCATTTGAGGAAGTGTGGACTACCACCCCCTCAAGTGATGTGGCTCGTTCATGAAATACATGGAATGTATAATGAATGAAATTAATGAAAATATGGGACCTATATAAAATATATATTATACTTTAATTATAATATATATCTCTCTCATTTATTTTTTATTTCCATTAATATGACAAAGAAATGAAAGTAGCGTTCATGCGTACGTACGGCCTACCATCTCCATGAACGGTGAATTTCATTTCTTTTTATCTAAAAATGTTATGGAATAGAATAAAATGAATATGTACTAGATATATATGATATTTAAATAATTAAAAATATTCTAGAGATGATTTAATTATAACTACATGGAAAATCATTTTCAAACAAGTTCATTTTTGACTCATTTACCAAACATCGACAAAAACATCTGATATGAACTCGCATAATTATCTAATTATTATAACATTATAATATGTGCTATGAATTGAATAATAAAATTTAAATGAGGTCCTCAAGAAATAATAAATTGAATAGTGTTTATTATTCAGGAATATAAAGAAAAGAACAAGACAAGTCAGACTTGAGGTAAGGGATCCTACCTCTCTTTTTCTTTTTAAGTACTCTCTTTTATGTCATTTATTTTATGCTCATATTTATTATGTTTGGGGATGTTATTTTTTATTCCTAATTCGGTAAATTTTATGTTCATATTATGAGAGACCCTATTTGATCTCATAAATCCATTTTTGGAAGTTTTATGTGACATTGTTAGGCTTCCGAGTTTTCGTAAGGGGTTTTTCATCTCACTTTTATTCACGTGAGCTTTATGCTACGTTTCCCATCATTTCCTTTGAGTGGTATATGTACAGCCCGTTATTCTACTATTTTTTCAATATAATTTCTTTTATGAGTATTTACATCAATTTTTTATAGTCCTTCTTTCATGGGGTGTACGTTTCGAAAGTTACCAATGTCGGGAAGGGAACCTTTCACCCTCCTCTTTTTAAAAGAATTATTTTGGTCAGGTCTTTTAATTTATATATTCTTATGTTGGGATATGTTCTTATATATCCTTATTGCTGTAAATTTTATGTCCAAGTGAGGAGATACCCTTTATCAATCTCATCAACACTTTTTCGACAATTTGATTTGACGCTGTTAGGCTATCGAATTTTCCCAAGGGAACTTCTTAAACCAATTTCGATTATTTGGGTTAAACTTATACTTCTAGATTATGTCATGATAAGAATATGTTTGGATGACCTCTGATTGTTTGACACTTAATATCCACTTATATTGCGTGTATTTATATTTTTCACTCATAATTATGTAATTGATTTATCCTTAATCTAAGGATACCATAACTGTACGGGACTTCGTCTCAATCTTCTTTCATTGAGGGATATTTTGTTTTTTACACCATTTTCTTCTATAAGGTGTATAAACCCCTTTGACTTTTACATTTATTCAAAAGTAATATTTTTTATACGAAGCATTTTACTAAATGAAAAAAGGGAATTTTTTGTCTTACGTATACGGCGAAAACAACTTCTCCACCGCCGTGACCATTATTTGAGTTTCGGCTTCCTCTACAAGCCATATATTTTTTTTAAATGAATAATAAATACCATGTTTTACTTTTCATTGATTCTGGTATTGAAAATGGTTTAGGTAATTTTTCGATTATATCAATGTGTTTTTGATATCTTTTCATTTAAATGTGGAAATGTTATGTTTCCTTTATTCATGTTTTATGTGATACGATTATGTTATGGTTCTTGGGAATTGTTTATGAATACGGGTGGTTCCGTGATAAACTAAGGGTGGGTGAGCCCGAGATAGCTCTCTAATGCATTGGGTAACGTGAAGGAGTTAAAAACAAAGGTATCTCCGAAGAGATTTAGGGAATATACTGTGATGGGTATTCCAAAGGTAACTAAGATGGTTACTACCTACGTAAGAATGTTATGAATGCCTCAAGTTACCATTATGTCTTATGATTTATATTTAGTTATGCATAAATCTTATGATTTCATGAGGTATGTTAAATTGCATATGTTTTATGAGTATTGTATGATTTCATTGAATCTTATGTATACATGGACTAATGTTTTCTTCCCATATCGTTATAACCCTTACTGAGCATTTTATGCTCATCCCAAGTTTTTTAAATGTTTTACTCAGGACATAAAGATGAATAGGGTCAAAGATGGGATCAAGGAAAGACAGGATATCTAAAACATGGAACTACACATGTTTCTTTTTAAGAGTTTTTATTTTTTGAAGGAAAATGAGTAGAAGTGTCTACTTTGTAATCTTGTGAGATGTAATAGTTATGTCCTAAATCTCTAAAACTCTAAACCCGAAAAGATCCTCATTGTGAATTTTCATTTAATTCAAGATTAAGTTATTTTTTAAGGCTGGGTCTTTATACCCGACCCATTCCTAATTTGACCCAGCTAGGCTATGCCTGGTGGGCTCGGCCCAACAGGCCGAGGTTAGGCTCGACCCACAAGGGGTGGCCAGTAGAGGGCGGCCCAGCCTACAAAGTGGAGGCCCAACTCACAAGGGGGCCCGACCCCAAAGGTGGAGCAGCCCGCAAGGGGCGGCCTGGCCCACATAGGGGCGTGGCCTGGCCCGCAAATGGCTGTGACCTCTAAGGGGGTGGCCTTGCCAGCAAGGGGGTGTGGCCCACTATACAGGTGGCCTGGTGGTGTGAGGCACATCCAACAGGGTGCACGGACAGAGGCCGACTTGAGATGGCAGGCTGGAGGTCATTTTCTAGCAGTATCCCAAATATCCCAGAGGCTTTTCAGCTTTGTGAAATGGTGGTGCAATGGGGGAACTATCTGGTCACTGTGTAACCCGCCAGTGACGCGGGTTTGACCAACACCATGACATCAGTAACAATCCTTTTCTCACAAGTGGCACGCTGGTCATGTCTCCCTCCCATTCCATGGTCGGCTGATGTGTCCACTGCCTCATCTGACTGCCGCATCTGATGAGCCGCAACCCCTTACTGACCGGCGGAGCGCGACGTCATGCCGAACCGCATCCGCAGCATGTCGGTGCCGGCTTCTCCGCTCACCACCTCCAATGTAGCCCATTTTTTTCACCTTAGTGACTATCTTCCACAGAGGTGCAAGGGAATCCAGGTAGCGGATGGTCTGGATGGGGTTCTTTAGGGCTACACCCTCTACGTTAGCTTGTAATCATGAGGGACCGTTAAAGGGTTCAAGAAAAATAATAAAATTAAAAAAACAAACCCCTACCTCAAAAACTATGGAGAAACACCTGTGGTTGAGGAAGTGATTTGGTGTTTTCCGTCATCTCCACTATCCTCCAATGACGTTAATTGATCCTCAGCCTTCGGGGTGGGGTTTTGGTGTCTCTTGTCACCACTCACTGGAACTGGCTCCTTCCTCATAGAAATTGGAATCTCGACACTTTTTCTACACTTTGTTGCATGGTGAAGCAGTTCCGACACATTTCCCTATGATCTATATAAATAGTAGAGTTGGATGGTATGTAACAAAATTTGGAATTAATGGGGGATTATTAATTAGGAACCTTACTAATTCACCCATGACGTCATTCCATATGATTAAAAGGTCTGTCAATTTATTGGATTCACATGTTGCTGGTCCCACGTTGTTGTTTCTACATAGAAAGAAAATAAAGAAAATAAAAAATAACTAAGTTATTTTTATTATTCTTTAAGAAGTCCCAAAATATATCTTTTCCTATAGACCTACTGCATTCAAAGTAAATCCTCCCATAAAAGAATCCTGCTGCTATGGATTCAACAGTACCCTCTAATTTTCAATCTGAGCATCGGTTTATGAGTTAAAAAATTTCACTCATGCTTTTACTGATGATACCTAAAAAAAATCTCATAAATTATTTCTGGGCACACTGGGTCTTGGAATCATGTACCATCATGATTCGCAGACTCGTAATAATTCCATTTAATTAAAAAAATTAAATGGAAAATACATGTCATTAAATTCCCTAAAAAATAGGTCTTTTCATCCCCGAAAGACACATCATAGACTAAGAAAACAAATGGGTGTACTGAGCATTAATCTGAGCCTCTCGCTCTCATGCTCTCTCTTGTAGTTTCCCCTGCTTCCAGTTTCCATGTACCATAGGTATCGATTGCCCAAGAAAGAATCATTCCTATCGATCCTCAATCTCGAATGGAACTTCCATAAACGTCACCCCATCATCAAAGTCTCGCTCTCCATGTTCGAGTGTGTGAGATGGTAATGCTCGTATCCCCTCAGATGGGATGCGTGGAAGATGTCGTGCACCCTCTCCAACAGTGGAATAAGTGCCAAGAGGTATTCCACATAACCAATACTTTGAATTATCATAAATGGTCAGATAAACCTCTATTATAACTTACAGCCTCAGCTAAATCTCCATAGTCCCCATCGAGGAGAGACTCTAAAAAATACATGGTCCCCCTCCAAGAACTCCAATTCACTCCTCCTCTTGTCAGTATATGACTACTTTCATCTTTGAGTAGTCTTCGTTTTCTAATGGATGATTTTCACCTTCTCAGTGGTAGCTCATACCAATTCTAGACCCATAAGAGCTGACTCCCCTAGGTCTATGCAGCATATAGGTGATCCACAAGGTCAGCTATATAGGGCCTCTAATGGTTCCATACCAATGGTGGAGTGAAAGATGTTGTTATATGTGAACAACCCCAAGGGAAAGTGATCCTTGCAACTGTAGACAAAATCTAGGAAGCATGCATGAAGTACTTCCTCAAGTGTATGAATGATCAGCTTTGTATGACCATACATATGAGGATGAAAGGTAGTGCTCAAACATAGCTGAGTCTCGAATGTCTCATGTAATACCTTCCACAACTGGGACATGAAATGTGTGTCTTGGTTAGAGAATATAGTCCAAGTCACCCCTTTTGGTTTCATAATCTACTATATGTAGAGGCGTCCCAATCCCTATACTGATGCCTGCTCTCAGGTTGGTAGCAAGTGGCCTGACTTGGTGATTCGGTCAATGATCACCCAGAACGAATAATGTCCCCTAGACGTACGTTGAAGACCTATCATAATGTCCATAGATATTCCATCCCACTTCCAATATTAAATATCTATTGGATGTGCTAAGCCTATTGTTACCTTATGCTAAGCCTTCACCTGCTGACAAGTAAGGAATCAGGAAACAAACTTGGAATCTACATTCATCACCCCTCGCCCCTAGTGCTGACAATAAAGGTCCTGGTACATCTTCTCCACACCAGGATGTACCTCCAGAGGGGACGTATGGAACTACCACAGCACCTCCTCTCGTATCACCACTAGTACCATGATACGTCCCCGGAATAGGATGGAATGCTCCCCACATTCAAAAAATCCATCTAGTTCATTTCGTGAGGATATCTAAGAACATCAAGCCTGAGTCACATTCCCCAAGATGCGCCTCCCGAGCTCGCTGAAGAAGTGGGGGAGTGACTATCATAGACTGGAGGTATGCTGGTCCATCTCAATCTACGAACGATATATGTAACGTGGCTAGTTGCTCTATCACAAAACTAAACAATTGAAGAGTAGTCCTCCTGCTTAGTGCATATGCTACCACGTCCCCTTCCAAGAAGTATAGAATATATCAATGTCATAGTCCTGGAGTATGTCTAGCTATCATCGTTGTCTCGACTTCAGGTCCTTATAAGAGAAGATATACCAGAGACACTTGTGATCAAAATAGACTATATGATGTTCTCCCATGAAGTAGTATTGCAGCATCTTCAAGGAGATGTCCACAGCTGCTAACTCTAGGTTGTGGGTAGCATAGTTATACCCATGTTTCCTTTGCTGTTGTGATCTGTAGGTGATCACTTCTCACTCCTCCATCAGGACACAACCATATCTGGTCCCTAATGCATCATAGTTGACTACATACCTACCAAACTCTTCTGGTAGACTCATTATGGGGGAACTCATCAGTCTCTACCTCAGCTCCTGATAACTCTATTGGAATCTCTCCATCCACACAAAGGGTTATCCATTATTTGTCAATTCTAAGAAGTGTGACACAACTCTAGAAATGTGAGTCCTAAATCTTTGATTGTATCCAACCAATCCCAGGAAACTCCACACCTCGGTCACACTCCTGGGTGGCTCCAAAGGAAGCACAACCTCTATCTTCGCTTGATATATTGAAACTACAACCTCGAAGATAATGTGTCCTAGAAAGTGGACCTCTCGTATCGATAAGTGGCACATCAGAATATTATCCTAAATATGGTTCTCTCAGAGTGTATCTAGAACAAACGGTAGATGATATGCATGATCCTCCTCTGTCACTGAGTATATGATGATTTCATCAATGTAGACCTCCAAAAATCAATCAAGTTATAGTTGAAATATCATGTTCATGAATCCCATGAACACAACTGGGAAATTGGTCACGTCGAATGTCATAACAAAAACTCTTAGTGGACATACCGAGATATGAATGATATCTATTACACATACTCAACTCATACTAGAAGCTGATGGTAGCCTGATCTGGGTATATCTTCGAAAACAAAAGATCTCTCGTCATCTGATCAATATGATCATCAATCCGTAGAAGTGTATTAATGTTCTTTATGGACACCTGGTTCAGGCGCTAGTAGTCCACACAGAGTCTCAATCCTTGACCGCCCTTCTTGGCAATCAAAATTGGTGATGCCCATGTAGAAACACAGGGCATTATGAACTCGTTCATTTGCTAGTCCTCCAACTGTACCCATAAATCACAATGCTACACTGAATCCATCCAATAAGATATATTAGATATCAGTGATGTCTTGATGTACAGGTTGATGTAAATTTAACCTCTCTGTGTGGAAGTACTCCTGAAACATCATCAAGAAAGGTACTGGCATACATGTTTGCCACTATAGGATAACTCAGAATCTCAACGT
The DNA here is from genome assembly GCA_963277665.1 of Viscum album. Taxonomy (NCBI): domain Eukaryota; kingdom Viridiplantae; phylum Streptophyta; class Magnoliopsida; order Santalales; family Viscaceae; genus Viscum; species Viscum album. Next base: position 554,177,615 of record OY728123.1, read on the forward strand.
CAACTTCCCTGAGTGTAAGGTAGGCCAGCTGATCTATGATCAACTGCACACTAATCTAGGTAAGTCCATCATGTAATGAAATGGTTCCCTTCTCAGTGTTGAATGAAAAACTAGTCCCATCCTCGTGGAAACACTAAGAATTGCACATAATATAGTCAATTAGTTCATGGTCTGTGGACAACCATTCCATACCAATGATAATGTCATAAAGCCTCAACACTGCTACTAGAAGATCCCATCCAAATATATCACCTCCTAGAGTAATCTCACACTACTTGCACTAGTGTATAATCATCTAATCTGCTCATGTAGGTGTCTTTAGTTGCAAGGATCGAGGCAACGACTCCACCAGAATATCCGAGTTCTGAATGAGGTCCATGACAATAAAAAAATGACTGGAACCTTTGACTATAAGTATATTAGCTAAGGAGGAGTATACATAGATCATACATCTAATCATCTCAAGAGAACTGTGGTCATAGTCCTCGACTTCTTGGAGCTGAGCACACCCCTATCTACATATTCCTTGTGGGCGGGGTGGACCACCTAAAGGTGGTGGCGGTAGAACCTCGAATCACCTCCCACCACCTCTTGTATGACCAGATCCTCTGCCACGTCTGCCTACATCGGACGGACCCCCAAGATCAAATATCCACCTCTCCTTCGGCGGTCCCTCAACCATATTTTTGTCATCTGTACAGAAGGTCGTGAAATAGAGAGCCATGTGACCCTACCGGCTACACGAGTAGCACTGCCGACTCCTCAGATGTCCTCTTATGTCTTGTGAGCCACACACCATAGAGCTTGTATCCAAAGGTGGTCCACCAGAAGTATTAGCTCAATTTGGCCTCTATGTCACCCGTATAATCCCGGATGCAGATGAATCTGCTTCCTAACATTCGGTGGTGGCTCTCGTTATCAGTGCCTAATCATCTTGGAAGCTCCCCACCAAAATTTCTTACTCTATCACCTCATCCTGTGTCGGTATGATGAGCGATATCCTCGATTCTCTGATCTCCCATCAGAGACCCTGCTCAAAGGTCCTAGCCAAAAGGAATGGGTCGCATACCATGTTTGTGGGGTAGCATGAGAGATCAGTGAAACTCACCGTGTATTGTGCCAAAATCATGCTTCCCTGCTGTAAGTGCAGCAACTCATGTATACGCATAGTGTAAGGTCGCTGGGATGAACTCTTCCCAGAAAAGACTCTCAAAGTCCACCAAGTAGATAGTCACCTCGTCCTGTATCTAAATAATCAAGATCCACCATATCCATATTTATTCATGAAAAGGAATGGTTGTTAGGATCACCATAAGGTCAGTTGGGGTCCCAACCAGGTGGAAAACTATGACTATAGCCTCCATCCAGTCCTCAGCCGCATGTGGGTATGTCTCACCTAGGTACCTTGGAGGCCTCTGTCGCTAAAACTAGTGAAACATGCTCAGTCAGCATGCACCCTCCACTATTGGGGCTAGTGGAAATATATGCCCAATGGGTATTGGTGAAGTTGGTACACCATCCGATTGTGATAACGTCGAAAGAGGGCCCTACATCGAGGCCTTGTCACTCGGTGGGCCATCATCGCATACTCACTCGGGAATCCTAGTTGTCTGTCTACATGGAGGCATCCTAAAAGAAACCAAGTGCATAAAATAAATAAAATATACTCATGAGCTGAATCAATGATACCATAAGAAAGAACGTTTCAAAAAGACACGCAATCAGTGTTTCTGAGAACTGAATAAGAAATCAGAATTCAGGGTCTTGATGTATTGATACATAGGATGCCACAACAACAATGGATTCCCCAAACTAAAACCCACATTCATAACAATTAACACTTTTACCACATAGAAATATCATAATCCATGTTCAATGATAGAACTGACTCCTATGATACCACTTTGTCATGACCAGTCCCTCGAGTCCTCTGTAGTGACTACCCCAAGCCTTCTTTCTATAGTTTACGGGCTAGAAAAAAGCACTAGAACGATGTATCCCTAATATGTGAAGGTATTACCTTTTTAACATGTATAGACACATCATCCGAGAACAAAACAAGAAGCATCCATGTAGTAAAATGCTATTGTAAAAGTGTGATGAAAGTAAAGTGTTGTAATACAAGCCCAACTAAAAAGATAATGTACAACATAAATGTATAGATACAACTATAATGTTAAAAAAACCCATGATCATCCACCGAGGATCCTACCTGATGGGTGGGTAAATCTCAAGATTAGTAGTCCCTGTTTCATGTCACTGCAAATGATCCACCACTATCTACCATCCAGTCTTGGCTCCCTCAGCCTCAATCAATGTTGTCTGTTGTCTACACAAAACACAAAAAGGTGCGGGCGTAGCCCGTGCAGGGGTGAGTATAACAATACACAATAGGTACCCAGAGTATAACACCCTGAAAATAGTTACCCCGAGTCGGTGAATTATTACATTACATTGGCATGATACAAAGAATCATGTCCTGAATGACTGATTAGTTTAGTATCCTTGGAAGTATGAGATACATTCATATGTTTTACATTATATCATGAAATAAAAACATCAACAACATTTGTCCCTTATTGAAAAAACTTATACCCCTAGCCTATCCCTGTAGGTCAACTATAAAATAATTCTTCATATCCTGGGAAAAATAAAACATAGAAAGGGGTGTGCTATGATGCTCGGTAAGGATGACAATATAGAAAAAACTTTAATAAATAAGCACAAACATTTAAGGCAATGTATAAGTCTAGAAGAAAATCCTTTTGAACATAAAAATCAACATAATATTTCAATGATAAAATATATTAATTCCATTTATATATTCACATAGATATTATACTAGTCGAATAATCACATGCAATATCAATATCCACTTTCATAATGATGGAATGCATAATGTCAGACTTCATAACCACATAGTCAAGGCCTTGTGCTGAGACTACAAATAAGATTTTGTTAATTCCTTCTGCCAAGACACTAGTTTGTCTCATGAGACCTACCTAAACATAAATAGCTATATCGGGCTCCACCCGTCACTTACTAATTCCAAAGAATTCATCATATGAAATGGTTTAAACATAATATAAACAATCATATTAACACTAGCATAGAAATGTCAATACTTTTTCCATAAACCATGAATGGTGTAAAAATAACACATCCATAATAAAAAATATCACAAAACCTTAAATACAATATATATGATTTGTATCATAATAAATGAACTTCAAACAAGATTAAAATCTATCAAAGGATGTTGACATAGATTAAATAAACATTTTTATAGAAATATCTCATTCTATTTGAAAATCATTTAAAAGACATATAATTATAAATGAAAACATTTATTTAGAAAATATTCTTATAATAATGTATGGGAAAATTTAAAGATGATATAACGATGGAAAATATCAACCCCCACCATATATGTTAAAAAAGACATTCTTACCTTAATTTTATCGAAATGTTCATATAGTACCTTGTTTGGAAAATGATAGAATGATTTCGTTGATTTTTTTTATATAAATTAAAACATGGGTATAAATTAAATTAAACCATAGTCTAGTAAATATTATAAATCTTTCGAAATACATATTTAAGAAACACGGATGTTGATGATAAATAGTTCTCGGTAGATACTTACATAAAAACAACCTCGGATAATAAAGAGATAGTGAAAGTAACCCTTACCTTGTACTTTTATATAGTTGATACTATTTTAACCTCCAATATAATAGTTAAAACATTGTTATTGAATTATTCAAGAACTATATACATAAATATGATATCATATATGATCCTATAATATTTCCTTTTTAATAATATTTCAGCAGTATCATTATTTTCGGTGTTAACTGATTTGGTTTCCTTTATATTGATGGTTACTTATGCATTGTTTGTTATGGATAGGATGTATTTTATTCATATAAGGAATGATATTATTTTTTCAAAATTTATTTTTAATCATAAATTTAAAAATATTCTTGAATAATTATGATGGAGAATAAATCTCATCGTGTTTGTGGATACGGTAATCCGAACGTATGCACGATAGACAATATCATTATATTGATGGTGAAATAGTATGTATTTGGAAGGTATATCATATATAAAGAATCATTAACATGTTATATTTATTATTTACATTAGTTATACTCATTATTATATGAATCCAAATAATGAAGTGTTTGAATAACAAACTATACCACGACATGGAGACGGTAAGCCGTACGTACACACATATAGTGACTTTGTCATTAATATGATGGATAGAATACTGAATATTGATGTACCATTTTTATAATAACATCAAACTATATAGGATATACTAGAGTTATTATTTTATAATAGAAACAACAAATAAGTAGATGTGGAAGAAGAAAAGAACTTGAAAGAGGTGATGAAATATTTACTTCTTTTCAGGTTATTTCTTTTGATTTGATCAAAAGGGCTCCATCGGTTGGCTTTATGACCAATGGAAGGCTTCTAGGATGAAGAGAGGAATTTTGGGAGGATATTTGGGCATTGTTTTTATGAGACAAAAGGCTATGTAGGAGTGAAATTTAAAGAAGTGGACATGCACTTTTATAAGAGAGGTGACGGTCACTTTAGGAAAAGGTTGAAATATTATTTTATAAAAATACACTTCTCAGTTTATAATGGATAAATAATGACTTATTTAGATGATAGGTTGGTTATGGGTCGAAAAACACTCAACCAATAGGTTTTATATAGTATTATGTAACCATATAATCATTATCTTTTATATTTAAATCTTAGATAAATAGTTTTTCATTTACCATGTCTCTTTGTATTTTTATATTATATTGTTAATAAACATAAAAAAAACATCCACGTGAACCAAAAGTGGTTAATTATTAATATATATAACCTTATAAAAGTTCATTGGCCGAAGCATATATTTTTAGCAGTATTATATCAATTAATAATATAGTCTTTTTTAAAATAATTCAATTATGTTATTTTTGACACTATTTATATTTGGTTTTTGTGAAAATTATTACAGCGTGATTAATTCAAAAAAAAATTATTTAATCAACCATGAAATTTAAAAAATTCCTAAAAAATTAGTGTAATTCATCAAAATTCTCAAATTACATTTATTTGGATATTTATAATATCAATAATTTTTATCATTCATTAATAAGGTAATTATTGCATAATCATTGTGTCATAAATAAATTAAACAATATAATGTCTAGAAATCATAAATAAAATACAATTATTTAGGAAATACTTTTATATTTCTAATGAATAGTTATAGTCTAATATATATTGTGTGTAACTCTATATTAAAAATGGTTTAGTTATTAAACATTGAATTTAACTCTTTTAACTCTTCTTTAAATAAAATAATAATAAATTTCCTAATCTAATACACGTGGACCAAAGGGGATCATATATTATTCATAATGTTGTTATTGGTCTAATTAATGTTATCCAATATAATCATAAAATGTTTTAGGGTAATTATGATATCATTTTTACCCTTAATTACCAAATTTACTTTTAACTATGGTAAATAAAAGTCAAAAGTTACTATTCACCAAAAAATATTTTCATCTGGTTGAACCACATTTTATTTCATGATATGAATTGTGTCTCTCAGATTTTTGAAATTCAACTCACAAAATCATTAAAAATATCTTTTATTTAAATTTGAAAATGATCATAGGAGGTTGGTAAAAGAGGGTAAAAAGTTCAATAATTGTTTTATATCTAAAATTGTTATAAAATGACTCCATTGAATTAAATTGAACTTTTATAGGTATTATGTATCTATTTTGACATTAAATAAATTTAAATAAAATAAATAATTATTTAAATAAATAGTCAGTTTTAAACGATATCTCAGTATTTTGACTATTCATCAAAAATTGAATGATTTTAGAAAAATACCAAAAAACTCACCCTAAGCTAATTTCGATATTTCAAATCCAAAAATTATTTCCATTTTGAAATATAAAAATTATAAAATTTCAAAAATATTATATTACTATTCATAACGACTAGTTTGATTGGTTGTAGTGTGTTAGAATCTCGATGTTGCATACAATGCAAGCTATTGCATTATTCATAGGGAAATGTACCATGGAAGCTTGGGGTGTTACATTCCCCCTCCTTAAAATAATTTAATCCGAATAAATTCTAGAATATTACTCCATAAAAAGATTCAGGTGGTTGTTCATCATAAGTTTCCCAGGTTCCCACATTGCATCTTCCATCTTATGGTTTCTCCATAGAACTTTTACCAGAGGAGTCATCAAGTTTCTCACCACTAGTTCTCTCATATCAATAATTTTGATAGGATTTTCACAATATGATAAATCTGGTTCGTGTTCTATTTCCTCATAGGGGAGTACATGTGTTGGGTCAGGCATGTATTTTCTCAATAGTGATATGTGGAACACATCATAAACATTGGAGAGACTTGGCGGAATTATCAAATAGTAAGCTACAGACCCAATTCAGTCTTGAATTTCAATGGGTATGATGTTCCACGGACTTAGTTTACCCTTCCTACGAAATCGTATAACTCCCTTCAATAGAGATACCTTAAAAAACATGATCTTCTACCTGAAATTCCAAATTCATCCATCAGTTATTGGTATTGATCTTCTACATTATTTGAGCTATTTTGATGTGGGTTTGGATAACCTTCACCTTTTCCATTGGTTCCTCAACATGTTATAGGAATATGAGTTTCTTTGACCAACATCATCCCAACATGTTGGTGTGCGACATATCTTTCGATATAATGCTTCATATGGTGCCATCTATATATTTGAATGGAAGATATTGTTATAATAAAATTCTACTACAGGTAAATATTGATCACACATACCTTGAAAGTAATGTGATCAGGATCTCAACATGTATTCTATGTTTTGACTAGTTTATTCTGATTTTCCATTAGTTTGAGGGTGGCAGGCAGTGCTCAAACGAAGTTCAGTATCCAGGGCATTCTGAAGAATTTTCTAGATTCTTGATGTAAAATGGGGATCACGGTCAAGAAACAATCAATAGAGGCACTCCATGATATCTTAAAATTTCATTAATATATAGTCTTTCCAGACGTTCAAGTGGTAAATCTTCTCTTATAGAAAGAAAATATGCTGACATGTTAATATGATCAATAATGACCCATATTGAATCATTCCTTCTAGGAGTCGTTGGTATCCCCATGAAAAATTCCATCGTAATATTATCCCATTTCCACTTTGGTATGGGAAGAGGTTGCATGACTCCTCCAAGCTGTTTCCTTCCAGCTTTCACTTGTTGACAAACCGTACATATTGACACAAAATTAGAAATATATCTCTTAATGTTGTTCCACCAAAAATGTTCTTTCAAATCTATGTACATCATAGTGCTACAAGTGTGTATAGAGTAATTGGAGCTATGAGAAACATCCAAAAAATTCGTTTTTAGATCAGGTATACAGGGAAAAAAATTTATCTTCCCAAATTTCAATATCTCATCTTCATATATGAAGTCACTCAATCTCCATTCATTCATAGAATTAATATTCTTTTGAAACACCTCATCTTTAGTATGAGAAATATTTATCCTTTCTGGTAACGATTATTTGGAAACCATTTGAAAAAGTATTGATATTTCATCGTACATGGTTATTCTTGTATCCATCTTTTCTAGATCCATGTGTATAGGATACTTTTCAACTCTCATCATGTTCAAAACACCATGATCTTTTCATCACAAAGCATCTGCCACCTTATTTTCCTTTCCTGGGTGGTAGTGTATAGTGAAATCATAAACATTGAGTTGTTCAAGACACTGCATTTTCCTCATGTTGAGTACTTTTTTTGAGAAATTATACGTTAAACTCTTGTGATCTGTATAAATCTAACATTGTATTACCATAGAGATAGTTTCTCAATATTTTCAGATCAAATATTATAGTTGTAAACTCAAGATCATTAGTGGGATTGTTTTTTTCATGAATTTTTAGCTATTGAGATGCATAAGCAATAACTTTATCATTATGCATAAGGACACAACCATGTCCTTTCTTTGAAGCATCACTATAAATATCAAACTCATCATTCCCTGATGGTACAGTCAGGATAGAAGAATTAATTAATCTTCTTTTCAGTTATTCAAAATATTCATCACACTCTTTTTTCCAAAAACATTTAACCGCATTACGTGTGAGCATGGTTAATGGGTTAGCCAACAGGTAAAAATTATGGAAAAAGCATCTATAATAACGTGATACTCCAATAAAACTACATACCTCGGTTATACTTGTCGGTGCTGAACATTCTTGGATTTCCTTGGTCATTGAGGATCAATAGAGATTCCATATATAGAGACAATATGGACAAGAAACGAAATCACATGAATCCAGAAATCACACTTGCTAAACTTCCCATATAATTCATTTCTTCTAACTGTCATTAGAAATATTCTCAGGTGATTTTTGTGATCTTTGATTCTTTTAGATTATTCCAAAATATCATCAATAAATACCACTACAAATTCATCAATATATTCCTTGAAAACACTATTCGTTAGATCCATGAAGATAGAGGGTGCATTATTCAATTTGATAGGAAATACTGTAAACTCTTAATGCTCGTACCTGGTTCGAAATGATGTTTTCGGAATGTCTTCTTTCTTTACACACAACTGATGATATATATATCGAAGATAAATCATTGATAAATATTCAACTCTATGAATTTGGTGAAAAAAATCCTTAATGCATGGTAGGGGATACTTTTTATTTTATATTATAACATTGAACTCCTTGTAATCAATGCACAACTTCATATATCCACCTTTCTTCCTATCAGAATGAATAGGGGCTCCCCATGTAGAAACACTAGGGAGAATAAATCCCATATTAGTCAATTACTCTAGTGGTTTATTTAGTTATACTAATTCCACAATGGAAATTCTATAAGGGTTCTTTGATAAGGGACTTCAACCATAAATTAAATTAATGGAAAACTCAATTTCTTATTACAGATAATGTTCAGGTAAATCCTTTAGAAACACTGAAACATATTCTGGCACAGTAGGTACATCCTCTATTTGAACATTCCTTTCCTCACCCATTTTTATTTCATTCCCTTCCTCCACAATAATTGAATTTAGTTGATCTACTGGGGGTCGATCTAGATAAGAATTAGGTGGTGAAAATTCTTCTCTAAAGATAATGTACTCCATATCATCATCGATAATTTTGACCTCCTTCTTCTTACAATAAATTTTTGCATCATGGTCTATAATCCTTTCCCCACTAATGATTACATCAAATTAATCTTGTGTTTTACTATTAGATCCACAGATAAAGAACATTAATATGCCCTAATGGGAACTGAATCACCAGACATTTTTGCAATTATACTTCCATTAGGCATTTTGACTGATAGTCCCTTATCAAATAAAATAGGAAATATCTAATTTTCTTAGAAAACTGTGATGATATGAAACAATGCGAAGATCCAGAATCAAATAATTCATTGGCTAAACCTGAGGGAACCATTAAATTACCCGCCACCACATCTTTTGGAGTTTCAAACTCAGAATTAGTAACCACAAAAGCATGCCCATGATCCCTTGGACTTATTTCAGGAATTCTACCTTGGATATTAGGAGATGCATTTTTATAATGCCCCTTTTCTCTAAAATTGTAGCATTCAACATTGATAGCCTCTTTCTTTCCCATGCAATCATGAGCTTGGTGTCCTTTTTCACCACATTTTTAATAGACTCCCATTACCATTAGGCAAGTACCAGGGTGTTTCTTTCAAAATTTACCATAGGATGGATATTAAATTTTTTTTCTTCCCATTATTTCCATTTTCAAAGTGTTCAGCAAGTCTCTTTTTCTCCTGCTTTAATTTTATGTCATAATATATAGAGAATTCTTTTTCTGTCTTGATATCAGATGAGACAATATCATCATATGATAATAAGGATTATGAGACTAATTCTTTCCAAATAAAAGTTTTTAACCCATTAAATAATTGATTAATATTACTCCTTGGGTTACGTATATAATCTACAACATTCCTTTCTAACCTTTTAACGATGTCCTTATACTTTGCTACATTCTCATCCTCTTTTTTCCTCAGACTCAGAAATTTTCTTCCCATATCCACTCGATGGTCATGAGGAAATTATTTTTCTAAGAAAATATCATTAAACTCTCTCTATTCCAGGTTCAATACTTCTTCATCTTCCATTTTGTTTTGGATTCATGATTACCATTGATCTGCATCTCCCATGAGGCGATAAACTGCTACGACAACTCTTTCCCATTCACAACTCCCCAAAGAATTAAATATTTTCTCTATTAAATTTATCAATTTCTCAATAACTAATGGATTCGTAATCCCATTGAATGTTTGTGTTTGTTTCCTCATGAAGAGGTCTAACATTTATCCTCTATGTTGTGGATCAGGGTGCTCTATACGGGTAAGGATATTATTCATAACCAGAGTGAGTTGTCCTAGTGTGGTTGTAGGCTGATCAGCAGTAGTTGCATCACCATCTCCACTATAATTATCTTGAGTTGGAGGGAAATCCCAAAATGGATTAGGTTCATTGATACAGATTCCATTTCTTCACTTAGAGGCATTTATAAACAGTGTAATACACTATATTAGCTTATGAATGGAAATACATAATTCCAAACTTGTAAAACACATAACATAAATTGAACTATTTATGGATATAATCCATAATCATAAAAATGTTTTTTTGATGCGGAATATACTTATAAACCCTTTATAATGGTTTGTAATGAATATGAAATTATCTTCTGCATGTCCCCTAGGAGTGTCATAACAAAGAGTGCAACAAGGCCTATTTTCGTGCACCAGTTCCTGTTCGTGTCTAGCTCAACAAAGTGTTTTCAGGTTTTACCCATAGGTGAAACTATGCCAGATCAACCTCTACCTGCTCGTATCTATATACGGATTTATTGATTGGAAAACTCAAAAAAATCCCTAAAATACCAAAATTCTTGCATGTTATTCTATACCATTCCTCAAAATCTATCTTAGGGTAATGTTCTCTAATCATTTTTTTCTAATTCTAGATTCCAATGATTGAACTAATATTCCTATGATACCATTTTTAATTCCCCACGACCAGTTACATAGATTCGGTGCATTATTACATAACATTGCCATCATACTATGAATTATGCGCTGAAAGACCGATAAATTTAGGTTCCTTGGAAGGAATATATACATTCCTAAGTTTTAAATTACACCATGAAATAAAAACATCAACAACATTTTGTCTCCTTTTAGAAAAACCTATATCCTTAGCTTATCCCTACAATTCAACCATAAAAAACTTCTTCACATCCAAGGAAAAATAAAACATTTAATGGGGTGAGATAAGATTCTTTTTAAGGATAAAAATAAAGAAAAAGTTTTTATAAACAAGTATAATAATTTAAGGCAATGTATAAGACTAAAGGAAAATCCTTTTATACATAAAATTCAGAATAATATAGAAAATCTAAAATCAAATAATTCCATTTACCTATTCACATGGTTATTCTAATAATCGAATAATCGTATGCAATATCAATAGACACTTTCATAATGATGGAATGCATAATGTTAGACTTTGTAACAACATAGTCAAGGCCTTCTGCCATGACTAGTAATTAGATTTTGTCAATGCCTTGTGCCAAGACACATGTTTGTCTCATGATACCTACTGATTTTTTGAGGAGATATAGAGGGCTCCACCCATTACATACTAAGTCCAATTCATACCTCATATAAAAATGATTAAATGTAACATAATCATTTGTATTAAAACTAGATTATGAAATGTCAATACTTTATCCAGAAACCATGAATGGTGTAAAAATAACACATCTATAGTAAAACATATCACAGAACCCTAAATAAAATATGGATGATTTGTATCATAATAAATCAACTTCAAACAATCTTAAAATCCATCAATGGATGTTGACATAGATGAAATCAAAACATTTTTAGATAAATATCTCTTCCTATTTAAAAATCATTTATAAGTCATATAATTATAAAATAAAACATTTATTTCGAAAATATTCTAATAATATTGTTTGGGAAGCATTGACAATGATAAAATGTGGTAAAATATCCACACCCACTGTATAAGTTAAAAAATAAATTCGTATCTTAATTTTCTCGAAAAGGTCATAAAGTACCTTGTTTGGAAAATGATGGAAATATTTATCTGAAACCACATTATTAAAATTTGAACAAGGTTATAAATAACATTAAACTATAGTCTAGTAAATATTAAAAATGTTTTGAAATACATTTTTAAGAATCATGGATGTGGATGATAAAGAGGTCCTAGTAGATACTTACATAAAAACATCATCAGATAACAAAGAGATTGTGAAATTAACGATTACCTTTTACTTTTCCTTAGTCAATGGTATGATAACCTACAGTATAATTGTTAAAAAATTTCTATTAAGTTATAAATGATCTATATACATAAACATGATGTCATGTATGATCCTCTAATATTGCATTGTTAACAATATTTCAGTATTATCATCATTTCAGGTGTTAACTGATTTGTTTTCCATTATATGCTTGGTTATGTAAGCCATGTTCGTAATGGATAGGATGTATTTTATTCACATCCAGAATGATATTACGTTCTTGAAAATTATTTTTAATAATTAAATGAAAACTATTTTTGAATAACTACGATGGGGAATGAATCTCATCATGTTTGTGGAGACGATAATTTGTACGTACGCACGAGCAACAAAATAATTATATTGATGGTGAAATCATATGTAATTTGATGTTGAATCATATGTAATTAATAATTAACATTTTATATTTATTATTTCAATTATTTATACTCATTATTATACCCATCAATATAATGATGTGTTTGAAAAACAAACTACACCACGACGTGGAGACGGTAAGCCGTACGTACGCATGTATGGTGACTTTTTCATTCGTATGATGGATATAACAAGGAATATGGTTTTACAATTTTTATAATAATATCACATTATATAGAATATTTTATAGTTATTATTTTATAATGGATACAACAATGATACAGAATGTGGAAGAAGAAAAGATCTTTAATGAGGTGATGAAATATTTATATCTTTTTCGGGTTCTTCCTTTTGATTTGATCAAAAGGGCCCAATAGGTTGGATTTATAACAAACAAAAGACCTCTAGGATGAATAGAGTAAAGTTGGGAGGATATTTGGGTAGGGTTTGGCTGAGGAAAAAGGCTTGTGATGTGTGAAATTAAGATAATATGATGTGCCCTTTTATAAGAGAGGTGAGGTTCACTTTAGGAAAAGCCTGATATATTATTTTAAAATAAATTCATTTAGTTTTCAAATGGCTCAAAAATTATTTATTAAGATTCTAAGGTAGGGATGGGTCCCAAAAATCTCAACCAATAGGTTTTAGATAGGTTTAGGTCACCATATTAACCATATATTTTATATTCAACTCCTAGTTAAATAGTTTTTCATTTACCATGTCTCTTTGTATTTTTATATTATATGGTTAATAAACATATTATAAACTAACAATAAAACACCAAGTGGTTAATTTTTAATATATATAAAATTATCAAAGCCCATCGGATGAACCTTATATTTTTAGAAATATAATATCAATTAATAATATAGTATTTATTTTAAAAACTCAATTATATCAACTTTGACACTATTTAGTATTTGGTTTTTCTGAAAAACATAACAACATGATTATTTTGAAAAACAATATTTAATCAACCCTAAAATATCATATTAATCTATAAAATTAGTTTAATTCATAAAAAGTCTCAAATTACATTTATTTGGATATTTATAATATCAATTATTTTAATCATTCATTAATAAGGTAATAACTCCATCATCATTGTGTCATTAATTAATTCAATTACTTAATGTATAAAAATTACAAATAAAATACAATTAAGTGGGAATGTTTTTCATATTTCTAATGAATATTTATAATCTAATTTATATTGTGTGTAAACCTATATTAAATATGGTTTAGTTATTAATCTTTGAATTTAAGTCTTCTAACTCTTCTATAAATAAAATAATAATAAATGTCCTAATCTAATCGAAGTGGACCAAAAGGGATCATATTTTATTCCTAAGGTTTTTTTGGTAGAATTAAATTTATAAAATAGAATTATTACATGTTTAAAGGTAATTATAATATCAATTTTACCTTTAATTACCATATTTTCTTTCAGCCGTTGTAAATAAACGCCTAAAGTTACTATTCACCAGAAATTATTTTCATCTTGTTGAACCACATTTTACGTACTGATATTAACTATTTCATTTGGATTAATTAAATTCAACTCATAGAACTGTAAAATTATGTTCTATGCAAATTTTCTAATGCTCCTAGGAGGTGGGTGAAAAATGGTAAAAAGATCAATGAACTTTTTATATTTCTAAACTCAATATAAAATGACTCCAGTGAGTTACATTGTACTTATATAGGTACTATGTATCAATTTTGACCCAAAATTAATTTATATAAAATAAATAATTATTCAAATAAAAATTTGGTTTTAAACAACATCTTAATGTTTTTCACAATTCATCAAGAATTGAATGTTTTCAAAAAAATGCAAAAAATAGCCCTATGCTATTTTTCATATTCAGAATCCAAAAATGAAGTCCATTTTGAAAGATAAAATTTATAAAAATTCAAAAATATTGTATTAAAGTCATAACGTCTAGTTTTATTAGTTATGGTTTATTAGAATCTCGAAGTTGTGTACAAATCAAGCTATTGCATTATTCAATTGGAAACGTACTGTGGAAGCTTGGAGTGTTATATCGAAACCTTGTAGGGAACCCAGAGTTCCCCAACGGGAATACCACAGTGTAATACCCCAATCTTAATGCGAAGCGATAAACATCAACACTACTTAGGTATATGATCATTCATATACCTATGTTATCAAGATATACCCATCTCATACAAGATGAAAAAATACCTCAAAGTTAACACCACGAAGGTAGAAGTACGACACTGGTAACACCATGAAGAAAGAAGTACCACACAGGTAAGACCATGATGATAGAAGTACCACATATGTAACACCACAAAGAAAACTCCATGAAGGTAGAATCATCACACATGTAACACCACGAAGACAACACCATGAAGGTAGAAGTACCACACAGGTGACACCACGAAGATAGAAGTACCACATAGGTAATACCATGATGATAGAATAATTAACTCATATCAGGTAGAACATAAGTAAAAAAATACGTATTATTAGTCATAATATAAATAATCTTATTATGTTACAAGGAATAGATGCTGACCCACACAGGATCATTATGTACTAACCCCCACAATCCCACACAGAATCTGACCCACACAGGATCGAAATGCACTGACCCACATAGGATCATTGAATACTGACTCAAACTGGATCACTGAGTGCTGAATCACACAGGATATGTTATAAGCTGACCCACATAGGATTGATAAAAGCTGACCCACATAGGATCGATTTTCTTTCATTGTGTTACAGCCTTCCCTAGGATTCCTAACACCTGGCGCACTCGAGTTCCAAAGAAACTACCTTGGGAATATAGTTTATACCTATAACACCACTAATATCCAAAAAGGAGTATCCCAAAGGATCTCCATGTAATAAGGGTTCCAACGTGATAGACGGTGAATCCATCGAATGCTATGTCTGTGAGTTATAAGCATTTTAGTTCCGAGAGCCCGGTTGGATTCAGGTTCGATCCAACCCGACGGTACACAAACAGTCTCTAAAACTCAAGTGCAGTATACCAAAAGGTCTATCATGATCCATGTATCCCAACACTATAGACTATTCATAAAATTAACGTCCAATTCTCATGATATGTCCCTTCATGTGTTTCTAGGTATGGTTGGGACCAAGGTCTTGTCTGACCCGGTATATGGCGACCCGACCCCATTCGGACAGACCTGACCCGGTCTAGTTTCAACAAGGCTGCACTGGGCCATAGTTGGCTCGGCCCGTTGGACCGAGGTCCAGCCTGGACCGCAAGGGGGTGGCCCGCAAAGGGAGGCCCGACCCGCAAGGGGGCGAGACCCGCTAGGTAGGCGGCCTGCGGAGCAGCAGATAAGGTCGCATGAGGCACAAACCACAAGAGGCACGACGCGCAGTCCGCCTGAGCTAGCATGGGGTGGCATTCCCCACCCCCAGTATCCCGAACATCCTGAACTTTGTTTTACGTGTTGAACTGTGGGAACTACCTGGGTGATGCCCGATCACTGCAGAACCCACCATTGGTGCGGGTTCTACATCTTCCATGGAATCGGTGAAGACCCTTGGCTCGCACTATAACACATTGGTCACACCTCTATCCACATACATGGCTGACCAATATGCCAACTGCCTCCACCAACCATCGTGGCAGACCAGTCGTTACCCCTTTTTCACTGGTGGTGCATAATGGCACGACACACCTCCTCTATGGCCATCCAGTGTTGGCCACTCTGCTGACTGCCGCAGCTTGGTGTCATAGCTTCCTCTTGCGCCGCGTGACGTCATGACACCTCTATCATAGATGATTGATACCATTGTACCGATGGTATTCCACAAGGGCACAAGGGTAGCAAAGTAGAGGCTGCTCCGGGCTGGGTTCGTTTGGACCGTGCCCTCTGTGTTATCTTGTAATCATTAGGTAGATTAATGGTTTCATAAAAAACACTTTAATTAATCAAAAACGAACCCCTAACTAATGAATAATGGAGAAATTCCCTTGGTTGAGGATGTGAGTCGGTGTTCATCTTCCTCACAACTAGCCTCCAATAACATCGATGGATTGTCGATCATCAGTTCGGGGTATCAGTGTCGCTTGTCACTGCTCAACAAAACTAGCTTCGTCCTCTGAGGTTTTGGTGTCTTGACACATTTTCAGAACATCGTTTCTTGGTTAAGTAGTGCGAACACCAATCCCCATGATATAAATAAATAAGAGAGGGGGAGGGTATGTAATGACGATGGGAATTTGTAACACCCTAACCCATCTAGACAAGAGTCAGTGCATTAATTGTTATATTGGCATGGTTAAAAAGAATGAAAATTTCAATATAATGATTAGTTTAGTAGATTTAATGAAACTAGATACATAAATTTAACTCAAATTACATTAGAAAAGGTTACAAAATACAAAACATAAAAAAAACTAACAACTGTATCCACAGAATCTCAATAAATGATCTCTTATTCATCACTGGATGAAGGTAAAAAATTGAAAGGGTTGATCTCAAATTCTCAACAAGGGTTACAAATAGCTGAAGAAAGAATCAATAATAACTGAATCATAAACAATTATACATGTCAATATGGCATGGTGAATAAATGAATGTTTCACGCCATTAATAAATTGAGATTGAAACAACATCGATATATTTTTTCAGAGAGAAAAAATCATGGATAGTAATAAATGGTAATGATTTATGAGGCTTATTATTAATTGGATCAAATTTATATGGCTCATGATACCATAATACTATTAAAATGGGTTAGTTCTCAAGGTAGAAACCCGACTGATTTTTTTTATTAACAAAATCAAAGGGTTTGTCGCCAACTAATTTGTCTCATTAGAATTGTCGATGCATCGAGTGTATATAGTGGTCCCCACCCACCACTGCATGTCCAAATCATTCTTTATAAAATGATTCAATAAAAGAGAAATATGACTTTTTAATATCCATATAGAGGTACAGATTCATCAATATTTCTATAGTTAACATAACATTCCAAATAAACACCATATGTAAAATGGTATACAGTTTAGACAAAAATCATATACATGATATGATATTTTTAATATAAATATAATTTCAAATGAAATTTGATCTCAAATGGGAAAAATTTACACCAAATAAGGATTATTAGGTTCAAAATAAAAAGTTAGTCACCACAAAATAATAGTTGAGACAAAGTCTCTTACCACAATGTAATCAGTCAAATCATATGACCAGAACATAATAAACATAAAATGAGTCATTGAATACCATGATTATAAAGAGAATCATGTTAATATATATCAAATTTATGTACACATATAACACATACAATTAATAATTGTATAACTATGGAAATCTCATGGAAATGAAAATTAGATGAGAAACCCCTTACCTTAGGCTCCAGTGTGTTCTTAGTTTGTTTTAATAACCTGAATAATGAAACTTAAATTTATTAATTAATAACCATAGAACCTCCTATACATGAAATTGGTTTATTATAAAAATTTTAGGATCATTCATGTCCCTTTTTATGGGTTTAAGAGGTTCAATTTTTCTGGTTTTTCATGCATTTTCTTCCTTGTGTTTCATGATTCGTTTACTTGCATTAATGAAGGGAAGATCATTTAAAATGTGGTTAAACATCCATGATTGTTAATATAAATTATTAGTGACATTAAAGTGATATAAGTTATTCTAAAATGATTCTCGGTTATTTATTTGAGGATTAATCATTAGTTAAAAGTTATTGATAAAGCTTGGATTTAGCTTGGCGATTTTGTGTACAATGAACTTGTTTTGTATTATTATTCAATATTATGATTATGTAGATATTCCAGAAAATTAATGATATGAAATACATATTTTATTGATCTGGTTCAACCATAAAAATGGTTTCATTTCCAGAATTGTTGATGGTAATGAAAATTAAGAACCCATCGTCCTTGAATGTGATAAATTAACACATCTCGGACGGTGTTTTCATATATAGTATTAGATTAGGAGGAAGGAGATATGATGATGAAATATACCATTAGAATAATATAATTAAATTAAATTTAATATACTATAATTATTATTGAATTCATATGAATTGTGGTGAGGAATGATGTATAAAAGAAAGGAACTCAAAAGAAGGGAAAAATTGAGAAATATCTTACAAACATTCGGCAGCCTAATAGCACCACTAAAAATTTCATAAAATATTTTGATAAATGGAAGGGGGTATCTCATCACTCATATGTAATATGGGATTTATGTTGAATATGGAATGAAATATCCCTAAATAATCCAATTGAAAATAAAATAGAAAACATAAATGAAATATTCAAGAAAAGAAAAGGATGGTAGATTCTCTTACCTTGTAGTGTAACACCCATAACATGATGGATGGGACCTTGGTGGTTTGAGGACACCTCGGGATGGCTTCTAGGTAAGTAATACCACAATAGATTCTAGGATAATGAGTTTGGAATGAATGAAAATGATGTCGGTGAGTGGGTATTAATAGTAATTAAGATTGAGTTTTTTATTAATTAAAAGAGACACCTCATTAGATGGTTTTTCAAAACCATGTGCTTGACCAATGTATTTTCCCATGGTTTCAGCCAATTGGGACACCTTATGTCATAAGAATCTGTAAAAAAGTCTACCATCCTTTTATATTTAATTATTACATCATTATGATGTCATTTAATTGTTGAAAACTAAAAACAATATTTTTACTATTCACGAAAATTTCTAGTATTTTAAAAAAATACAAAAAATTCACCCTAACCATTTTTTGAAGTGCATAATTAAAAAATGAACTCTATTTTTTTAATATAATTTTCTATATATTATTACATTAAATTTTAAATAAAATCATTTTTAAATAGAAAATTAACAATTTTAATTGTATAATTATTTATATATCACATTGAAAATTAATTAAAATACCATTATCCTATTACATTAAGATAATAAAATATTATCATTATTTAATATTTATGAGGTTCATAGTACTATTCATATTACAATTGATAAGGGTATGTCACTATTCATCAAAAAAATCAAGTTAGTTCTATCAGACTCTAAATGACTTACTCGTCACAACTCTAGATGACCATTTTTCAAAATTCAAAACATAGAAGTGGAAAATTTATGTTTATTGGATAGCTTATAACATTATTCTATAATGTTTTTATTCTCAAAATATTTATTTCATCATGAAATATAGGCAATGTAATGAATAGAATGTATTTAAGAGGAACATACGATAAAATGTTTGGGGTGTTATAGAATTAAAGGGGGATCATTAATTAAGAACTTTATTAACTCCTCAATGACATCATTACATAAGATTGATTGGTCATGCCATTTATTGTATTGACACATCTCTGGTCCCACATTGTCGTTTGTCCATCGGAGGAAAAAAATATCTAAATTCTTTTTATTATAAATTAAAAAGTCCCAAAACATTAATTTTTTTTCAAACCTACTGTGGTCAATGTGAAGTCTCTATTAAGTGAATCACGGTGCTGCGGATTCAATGGTTCCCTCTGATTTTTAATTTACTCACCAGTTCCAATGTTAATATCAGTACTCGCATGTTTACTGAATGTACATAAAAAAGTTACAGAAAGTTGTTCCAGGAACACTGAGCCTCAAAATCACGCAGCGTCAATTTTTGAAGACTATTAATAATTCCATTTAATTAAGAGAAATTACATGGAAAATCCTAGTCATTACAATTATAGTATTTTTAAGCATAAAATATCTATCAAATGTTAGTAGTTAAATGATTTTTTTAAATACATAACACCTTAACTAACATCTTACCAGCTTTATTAAGTCTCAATTTCATTTTTCCTCCAACATCATCCCAGTACATTTGTTTTCTACAAATATTTCAATAAATAATTTCGTATGGGTCTATATGATAGCACGAGTGAATGATTTTTTTTTCTAAAAAACACATCATGAATATTTTGTTGATCCCAATCACCATTGAATCCAAAATATAGAGATCTTATTTTAACATTTATAGTTTCGATTATTATCTCAGACTAAAGGCCTATCTAAGGATGGTTCATTGTGATAGATCTAAAATTAGAAATAGGAAATTGAGGTATAAATTTCCAAAATATCAATGTAAACATAAATTCTTAGTCATATACAATAAATGTTTCACCCAATGAATCCTTAACACTTCTCTAATGTATTTTCCACTAAGAGGATCCAAAAATAATTATATCTCGTTGCAAATATGTGTAAATACTTTGTATGGTTGTCTCCTACAAACAATAATTACCTGAAAAAAATTATAATTTAAACCTTGTGTTTACCCATATGGTTAATTTTATGTCCAAAAGTATCTAGGTATTGTTCCATAAATAACATGGTCACTAATATAAATATAAAAATAAGTATTTTATTAAAATATATTTCATCTTGATAAAATATGATGATATTAAACCTTAAAATGGGTGTAAATTAATTTGAAATTATGATAAATAGTAACCACTTAAACCCATAGTGGTGCATATTAGTATTATGTATATCCAAAATGGATTCATATAAACATCCAAATGTGAACTCACCCTTTTATCATTAGATTATGTTATCTAATATATAATAGTTTCATTGGAAGCATGGGTTCAACCTCATACTGATATTATATTTTTTTTCATTACTGTATATTCCTTATAGAGGGTGATAATAAATTATCAAAACTAAGGGATGACCAATATTAACTTTCCAGGGGTCCTTTATAAAAAAACAAACATAAAATTCCCAGCTAAGGAGGGGGGATTGTTGTTCCCAAAATATCAGGATTAAATTCAACCATTATGATCAAATAATTAGTCCCTTTTCCCATTATAAATATTCGTTGTTGTAATTTATCATCATTATTACCCTCATATTGGGGAAAATATAAGAATAATTTTAAAAAACACTTATAATTGGAACAATTGAGTGTGGGATGTTCATTAATTGGATATTTATCATTATTCACATCATTAGTTTATTTGTTCCCATCACATCTATATTTAGTAAATCAATGATATTCATTTCCATATTATAAATAGTAACCAGTCCCCAAAAAAATATCATCCATGATTCTTCCAAAAAAATAAAGCATAATGGATTTATCTTCTTCTAGTAACTATTGTTCATAGATTATCCCAGGAATCATGTTTTTTGTTTTTTTTCAATAAAATCAATATTATTTAAAATTCCAAACCCCATTTCCTCTAATATAGGACATAGAAAATGTTTCACATTGCTACTGAAGTCTCTTATAGATAACACCTCTTAAAGACTAGAATAAACCCCATTAAAAATCAGTAAACCATACATTCAAGTTGGTTGATAATACAATAATCATACATAACATGTCTTGAAAAATATTCCTCATAGGATCCCATAGATGAATCATTATTTTTTATTATCTTATAGAACACATTCCCCATAATCCAACAAAGAATAAAATGAAAATAGTTATTAGAAAATAAATTATTTAAATTGTCCCACATAATTGATTAAATTTCATCCAAATACATCATATAATTGATAATATTCCATCATTGATATATTTTACCGTCACAATGGTAGTAAAATGATATTATTTTTTCAGGATCTGAAGACTGGATAATTGAAAATATCATTTCAATGGTGTTGAACAATTTAACGACATCTAGTAGATCAGAATAATAACAAAAATAATGTACAAATTTCCCCATATAAGATTCATTGGATATATTGACCACCTTTGTACATTTGGTTATCATATGTGATTCATATGTCAAAAATGTTTTGTTATCACGGTAACATTATTTTGTTGTATAACTTGGATAAGGCTTGATTTCTCATTTGGAAAATCATTATATTGTGTATTTTAAAAAAATTATTGAAACTTTTTGTTTGGTTTCCCACCAAAAAATGATATATTAAACATTTTGTGATAAAGACTAATAATTGTGGGGAACAATATAATCATGAATAATTACTTATAAGGTTATCAAATCATTAAACCCACAGTAATATATTACACCATAGGTTTATAGAATTTGATTAATTGTCCTGTTCAATTTTCATAATTCATGATGATTAATATAGAATTTATGTATTTAAAAAGAAGTTCCATCAGGAGTTCCAAAAAAAATTTTCAACAAGGTCAATTATTATTAACCAATTCCTGAGAAATTACTAATAAATATGGTCTTTAAAGTTTTTTTCCCCTATGAACCACTATTCTAGAGCCACATCAACATGTAGTGTCTAGAAAAGGATATAATTTCATTAATATCAATCTCTCTATCCAATATTGATATTCTAGTACATTTTATTAAACCCTTTTTCAACCATAGAAATATCCTTAGAGAAATACCTACATATAACCTTAGATATATCACAAGGTATCTCAATTTTTTTAATTATTGATTCCAATGGTTAACTATAAATTTCCTATAATATTGACTATAGAGGCCCAGGATTCTAATACCTGGATCATACAATTTTTAGATAAATATGTAATACATTACAGAAACACATTCTTAAAGACCATAATATATTTGTTCATTTGGAAATATATACAAAACAATTCTTATACAGTGAATGATCTTAAATTTTTTCATCAAATATATTAACATTTAGTAATATTTATAACTATAACATACATAAAACTGTTTATCCAACATGAGGAATTTATTTATCAAAATATGTGAGATCAAATTATTGGTAGGGGTAACAATAAGAGATATTAATCTATGATCATATGATATAATAACATAATCATAATTGTGTGTGATAATGAACCTGACTTATTATGATCATACTAATCCATTCATAGATAATACAAATTAGTCGTGGACTATATATTGGTTTTTCATCCGGCAGGATTCATATGATAGTAAAAGATCGTGATCGATAAGGGAATACAATTTCCATAAGACAAGGATTTTTTTGTATACACAGAAGAATATAAAATATTATATCAATGAAACACACCAAGATATTCATGACATGATAGTTTTGGGATTACCATTAGTTTACATAATTTGGGTAAGTCTATCCAACAATATACTTTATTTCTCGTTCTTTTGATACCAACCCATGTACCCTCATTTTATTGTTTGGGATGGCCACCCATGTACCCCTTGATATTATAAATAATTAATCAATACCTAATACATTGGAGGGAGATATATATCCCCCTAGTCTCATAATAAAAACCATATTTAGGTGTTCCATAATATCATAAACATTGATCATATCAAAACCCATGAAATTAAATGATTTTGAGAAACATTTAATGATATCAAAACACGTGGAAAATAAAATGGTGTCAAAATAATTGAATCATATAAGAACTCATGAATGAAGAAGAAAATATCATATTAATTATAACATGGTATTATATGTATGAAATGAAATGTGTTTCATAAGTACCAATCTATGAATAACATAAACAATTTAGAGTAAGAATTTGATTGGAATCTATAGTTAATATCACCAAAAAGACTTAGGCAACCTCATAAATTTTAACTAATTTGGAAATAATTTTGATCAATCATTTCGAACATTTCATAAGGAAAATAAAATTTATTTAAAATATTATTTTTATTATATAATATATTTTTAAAATCCATGAATTTTAGAACAACATTGAAAACATATAAAAGAATATTTAATAATTATTCAAATCATTTCATGAAAAAAATATACATTCCAGTTTCCAAAAAATTTAAATCATAAATAATTTTAAAATATTATTTTGAAAACATGGTTTTGAATGTAATAATGTTTTAAACAAAAAAAAATATTTTTTAATTTTTTTTTTGTTATATTGCATATATAATTATAATAAATTTAAAGGAAGACATGTATTTTGTTGACATAACCATTGGATAAAATTAATTATATTCATGAGAGAGAAAGATCATAAAATTTAATCATTTTAATGATAATCATAAAATTTCATACAAACAACAAGATTATAACATAAAATAATTGTCTTTTTGTAATGTTGAATCATAATCCATGTGAAGAAAAATAATAAATGAAACATATATATCATGAGAATAAATAAAATCATGATTTTAAATGTAAATGAGTCTATATATTCACCTCAAACAATAATTTATGTTAATTAAAATACATATAACTCAATGATGAATTATTTTAGACAAAATCCCCTTACCGATTTGTTGTATTTTGAACCATAAACCCCATGAAACGGATATCATAAAATGGACTTATGAATGGAGATATATTTCAGTAGTTTAATTTTAAAATACATTTATTGGTTGTATACTAACCAAATAATCTCAATATGTGGTGAACATGGAATTCATCTCACAGAATTAAAAAGTGAGAAGGATTTAAATCAGCATGTTTCTTAACTACAAACATACTCTTTCAAACATCATCTTCTATAGGAATCACGTATTAGATTGAAATAAAAAATTATATCATTGTATTTGTTTCCAAAATAAGGATTATTTAATGAGAAGAGGGATGTTTTGGAATTTATTAGTGGATTTTTTGGTCGATTGAACTAGCTTGATAGGTGTAAAATGTAGAAAAGATTGGATTCCCATTTATAGTTGAGGAGGAGTTATATTCTGATA
The DNA here is from genome assembly GCA_963277665.1 of Viscum album. Classification (NCBI taxonomy): domain Eukaryota; kingdom Viridiplantae; phylum Streptophyta; class Magnoliopsida; order Santalales; family Viscaceae; genus Viscum; species Viscum album. The sequence continues at coordinate 554,203,028 of OY728123.1, forward strand.
AATAATCAAATTCTATCACTATAGGTATGTCAATATAACCTCAAGTAGATCAAAATAAGATAAATAAATTATTTCTAGGATGATTTGTTCAACTCGAACATCCACCGCACAATGTATCATATAGTTTTAACATTTAATTCCATAACATCAATGTTCCATTATTTTTTCAATAATGGTATTCCACTTTGATAACTTATATTCAAACCTTGTTAAATTATACTTTTAAAATAAAATAAAGTGAAACATTTTAGATAAATTACACCCTCTGATTATAAATATTATTGATGATTTAAAAATTATCAATCATATGTTTATTTGAAACTATATTTTACATTAGGGAATGTAACACATAAAACATAGATTTAACCAAAACCAAAATAATTGATTTTTTACAATTTAAGAGCCATTACAGTCTTTATGATAGAAGATCTATTCGATGAATTGTCCATATATGATCTTTATTAACATTTAAAATTTATTTTGAAGAATATATTTATTTTTTTAATTTGAATCAGTTATAAAATTAAATTTTATAATAAAATAACAGTATTGGAAATTTTGAAAATATTCTATTAATTAGAATTTATATAAAATCCACAAAAATTGGAATTATTAAATATTATGTTAAATCCTATTATCATGATATATTCATCTTAAAAATGTAACATAATAATTTATTAAATTCACATCACATTAAATATTTCTTGTGTTTTTTGATTTATTTATTAATAAAAAAATAATTAATATATTGGCATTTCTAATGAATTTAATGTTGTTATTTCATCTCAAAAAAATTAAAATAAATTATCCTAAAAAATCTATATTTTTAAAGGATATATTTAATCGATAATATTTTGTTTTTACCACATCCCGTGGCATTATATATATTAAATGTATGAAAATTAAATTTTTTTACGTTTTATTTACTTGAAATTTGATATGGGTTATAATTAATTGATTATTCTTATGAATTAAAATATTTGTTGAATTTATTTTCTATGATAAAGATAATAATTTAATAAAATTAAGATAACATTTTTTTAAAATTTTTCACTTTTCATTTTAGTTTAACCCATTTTAAAACCATTATAACCCAAACCATGGTAATTAATTATTATTTCATTCACATTTATTTTTAGTCAAAAAATAAATTAAAATTATTATAAATTAAAAATTATTCTGATTACAAATACATAATCCATTTTTTATAATTAGATTCATATAATAGAATATTATTAATTTAAAACTAATACCAGATGTTTTATAGAAATGTCTGCGTATAAAGATAAAATTTTCAAATGTATGAAACATTTTTCATAACAAAGTAAATATGAAATTGGTCAACTTAACATGAATTGTATTAGTTATAGAAAATTTCACTAATGATACTTTATCAAAAAATTATAATTAAAATTTATCATCATAAATTATTTAAATTAAAAGGATTTTTTCAATTAAAATTCAGTATTTTCACGATTAATAATAAAATGAATCATATTTGAAAAATCAAAACAAATCCCCATAAGATAATTTTTATTTTATGATTTCCAAAATTATTTACATTTTCAAATATGCGTTTCAAAAAACTGAGAGAAATCAATTTTAGTATTTTTCAAAAAATTACATAAAAATGAAATTCTTGAGAAAATAGTTCTTTCAAAACATATAAGGAGTTTTTATTAAAAAATGGAATCTCTTAATCAACATGATTTCATTATGTAGTGTAATTACATTTAATATTTAAATATTTTTTATTTCTACTCAAAATTATATGTGTTATGACTTTGTTATAATGATTTTCATTAAATAACTATATTATTAATACATCATTGTATTGTTAAAAATAAATTTTATTTGTAATGTAATATAACCCAGCGAAGAACGTAGTGAATGATTAACTTGGTGTTTTTTTAATTTATGATATAAATAATGTTTCATTTCATTAAAAAATTAAATTTAATGAACATAAAATATTTCACAATATATCATGGTTTTAGACTATAGGGTGTGTCTCAACCTCTAGGGGTCGAGTCGTGTTCCCTTAGTCTTACTTATCTCTTTTATCCCATATCCAGGTGCACTACCCATGATGGATTATAAACTATACCCCATGAAATAAATAGCCAATTAGGGTTAGTTCATCATTTGACATATGTTTCCTTCCTTAACTCAGGCACACATCGATGTGCACAACACGTCTTCTATCATAAAATGGGTGTCAAGCCACATGGTCTCTTGGGTTTGTAGCCTATTTACATGCAAATCTAGAATGCTTGGTTTTACCTGGTGGTTGTGTTCTCAAAAAGGAATTTTATATTTAACTCTATTGTAAATCCCTCTCTATATTGAAACCAGACTACACTACTTGTGTTCATCCCCATACACATTGAATATTTGAGAATTTGCGAGAATATAATATATGTTGTGTTAATACTAGATAATAATTTTCATTTTAATTATTCATATTTTATGCCTTCATTTAATGGTGTTCAATTCAATCCAATGGTTTCAACCCTCTTGTAGTAGTAAATCTTGTTTCAGATCCAATGCATGAATCCATCCCGGACCACACACACTTAACATGCTACTACCATATCATTCTTAGTTCCATGATCCATAAATCCATCACTATTAACAGAAATCCTTATGGATGGATCATCATAAAACCAATATAGTGGTTTCTCACACATCCACAATGATTCTGGGGTTTTGATCATATTTGGACGTACCCGAATGTAATCGAATTGTGACCTTATTGTCCAATGATGACGAACTCCAAGAATGGTTTTGGGAAAAGCACAAGAAAAAATGATATAATCATTGGGAAATCATTCATTGGAAATGATAAAAAAATTAGGGGATTGAATGAGTAAAATTCATGGAATTAATAATAATATATGAAATAATAAAATTTATTTGAATCACATTAACATATAAATGGTTTATTTAAGCATAGATCATAGAATAATGTTTTGATCATGATCAATATATTTTTTATAAAGGGTAAAATATATAATTATGTGTCCCTAATATATTCCAATCAAATTTTGGTGAATAGTTTGTTCAGTAATGACGAGTATGATCTATTATGTTTACTTCCTACCATTTCACCTCTATCTCGTCTATGTTCATCATATGATCATGATCTTCTAATGAAGAACTTCATAGGTCCCCTCCATTTTCTCAAGGTTTATATGGATAACAATGGAAATATTCATAATGATATATTTACAAAGGATTATTTTTATATAATAAAATAAATTAAATAAATAAATTATTTATACTTTTTTATTATACCAACTACTAGCCTTTTCTACTAGATGTCCCACACCAACTAAATATAGGTCACGCATAGGGTAAGTCACACACTTCAGATTCAGTGTTGGTGAAAAAATTTTAAAATGAAAATTATTTTAATAGAAATACAATTTTTCTGAAAAATGGTTTGTTTCTGTGATATAAAATATATTTAATATATTTTGATAAATTATTTCAAGGTGAACCTGGCCTAAGAATCATGTGTCGTATAAGAGCATTGCTCTAAAAACATCCTTTGACGCATTTAAAAAAATTACCTGGAAAAAAAATGGTCTCTTGATTATAAAGGTATATGTTTTGTGATAATTGGTTTATTTATATGTCTTTAATGATTATAATTTCTTTCCTTCATATTATTTTCAAGTTGTTGATTAAATGAGTGGTGATTAATTTATTTATATTGCTATTTTTATTATGATTATTTATTAACTAGTTCTTCTACTGTATTATTACTATTACATAACATCTTATCTAACCCATTTCTTATAATATATTATCGTCATGATATAAGGAATTTTTTGGTGAATGATATGTTCATATATTATTTTTGAAATAATGATCTTCTCAAAGAAACAACATTATATATAATTATCATTTCATTTATAATGTGACATTAAAATATGTATGTACTCTAAAATATCATATAAACCGTTTTTTCATAATGATTATTTTGTCAAGACCCAGAAATTTAAAAAAAATCTTTTCTTAAATTCTTTGGAATTTTACGAGTATGCAGTTTCTGACGGCACCTGATTCCGAGGCCTAGTGTGCCTGGAATAATTTTTCTGAAGTTTGGTTTGGGTACGTTCAATGAACGTACGTGCAGGTTTTTCTATCTTCTGAACCGGTGCTCGGAGTTGAAATCTGATGGCACTGATTAACTCGCAGCGCCGGTATTCGCATAAGGGGACCTTTATCGTAGTTTTATTTAAAGCGGGTTAAGAGTTAATATTTGGGGAATTAGAATAAAATAAATAAAATTTGTGTATCATAATTTTATTTTTCTATGTTAGATATTTCCTCCCAAGTGGAGTTAGAGGTGGGGACAATACCCCCATAACCTCCGATTTGAGGATATTTGTGGGGGCAGGGCCACACGAACCCCTAACCGTTCATCTCCCTATAACTCCCCTTAAACCCCCCCATTAACACTCCTCTTCATTAAGTTGACAAATCCCCCCTATTTTTTATTTGGAGCCTCTCCACCTTCCACCCATTGATTGTGCCACCCCAGCTAATGATTTAATTAATATCTTAATTAATTAATCTATGTGTCAACAATTCATTTTTGTATTTTTTTGAATTGGTTGGAAATTCTTTTAAAAAGTGGGGAATGCATTTTTATTATTTAGGTTGGAAAAAATTTGTTGGGACTTGAGAGGATTTATAGATTAGTGTTCTTCTCTCAACGAAGAACACAATCCTTCCAATGAAGAACCATTGAGGGATTTCGATTAACTCCATCGATCATCGGTGAAGGCAAAGGAGAAGGAGCTACCCGCAAGGAATGCTGATGATGCGCCATCGACAGTTCCTTCTTCCCCAACGTCAACGAGTTGGCGCCGCCTCTCCGCGTTGCCCGACCACCGCGACACATGTCTTCCCCAGATCGTCTATGGGTGAACCTTTTTTCAAGGTAGGGTGGTTTTCTTCAATTTTATTTGAATAAAATTGTTCTTAGTTCTTTGTGAAATCATTCTTCTTTATGGACGATTGTTACTGCCTAACGCAGAGGGCGCGGGCCACACTAACGCGGCCCGACGAGCCTCCATCGTTTCTTGTTTTATTATTTCGCAAAGGGAGGAAGTGGTGAATGTAGGCGGCAATGAGCGAACGCAGCAGCCACGCACCGGCCGCATGAGGAAGATTCACGGCCCACAACTGCAGTCTGCTCGGTAGACCATGAACCGGCTGGCTAAAGTCGGTCGGTCTGAAGGAGGGCCGCGACTCCACAAGGGGTGTCGCGCTGCGGATGACCGCGGCCCGCAATCCGCGGTCTGCTTCGGCAGCCAACAGGCCGTCTCGATGGCCCGAAGGGTGAAGGAGCCGCGGTTCTAGGAGGGCAAACACTTGAGAGACTATGGCCCGCCCGAGAGGGCCTCTTGTGCTAGGAAGGCCGGTCGGCTTCGGTCGACCGGTTTGGGAGGGCGGTGCGGCCGGTTTGGGAAAGCGCCCCCCCTCGCACCGCTCGGCTGGCCGGCCAAGCCGCAGCCTGCGGGGCCACTCCCTCCAGGCTGGTCCATGTCGTGCATGGCCACTCCACACCGATCGGGGTCGTGCCCCACTGAGCCATGCCCCGCGAATCACCGGGCTGGTCCGACCCTCTGTTGGGTCGGACCCTCCAAGCCCACTGGGCTTAACAGGTCGTGCCCATTTTCACTTAAGGTGAATAACATGAAGACCACGGGTCTGATCGACGCGACTTCTGTGGAACTGGTACCCTCATGACGAGGCAGTCCTTTTGCGATACTGTATAAGATTTTTGGAAGAATTTGGAAAAAAATGGGTGGGTTGGTTCCATCCCACAACCAACCGGGCCCTTGGAGCGGAAACCCTTATAACATAAGGACCAGACGTATGTTTGACGAACTGTCAGTGGTGTTGGTAATCTCATTGAGAAACAGTTCCTTTGAGTATATCCCATTGGAGTTCGGTGTACAGTTGTGATACGGTCAGGTTGGTTCGTACACGAAACCAACATGGACCCTGGGACAAAAAGGCTAATAACTCACAAATCGGGCATCTGATTGACGTTTCGTCTGTTACTTTGAGAACTATATGACGAGGCGGTCCCTTGTGATAATTCTACGTGAGACATCGTGACACTTGTAGTTTTTACCATTAGCTCATGGAGCATATCCTCTTGGATACGAGCAGACGGAGTGCGGAGACCTAGTAGCTGTAGACCTGACGACTCGTTGGACGATTCGACTCAGAGTGATTTGACTAGCCCAGTGGATGGAGCACCCAGTTTGGTGGTAGACCCATGGAGGATAGAGTGCTTGTTTGGCAACAAACATGTGGTACTCGATTGAAGGAGTACCTCTGATGGCTATTAGGGGGAGAACCCGATTTGGCGGCAGACCCACAACGGAGGAGCACCCAGTTGGGCAGCAGACCAGTAGTACTCGATAGGAGGAGTACCTCTGCAGTCTAAGGTTAGTGAGTAGCAACATAGAGTCAGGACAGGGCCATAGTACTCAACAGAGGAGGAGTTCTCCAGCAGTTGTGGTTTCGATAATGAAAATCCTGTTTTGAGCTGAGTCAATGACCTTTGTGTTTTCCGCATGATTGATATGGGTTACACGATAACATAGGTATATGTATGGGCATATACCTATGTAATGTATATCCGATGATTTCATACTTTTTGGGTTATCCTTGTTGTATTTTGGGAGACCTTGAGGGTCTCGGGTTCCCTACTGAGTATCGTTATACTCACCCATGTACGGTTTATGCCAGCACCTCACTGTGTTGGATGCAGATGACGGACAACGCTGACGAAGGCCGAGGGCACCTAGACTGGACGGTACCCGGAGGTGGACCACTTGGCAGGACGTACACAGAGCCGATGATCGGACCCGAGGTGCTGAGGAGGCCATCCATAACCACACTTCATGTGGGATTCACAGAGGAAGACTCAGTGGTTGCTGCTTTACATACTATTGTTGTACTAGTCTTTTAGTTGTACTGTACTTTACAGTTGGGTTTGTATTATGGCCCATTTAGTTTTCAGAACTTACTTTTGTACCCAGTTTACTTAGTTCCTACTTAAGTTTTGTTTTTTTACTTTTATAAAGTCAGTGCCTTCCCTTTTTTTGGATTTACACCATTGGTGCTCGTGGCCAGCCCCTGGACTATAGAAGGGGGGCTAGGGGTGGTTATGGCATGGGCCCCGAGGAAGAGTCGTGAAAAATTGGTATCAGAGGTGTCGATTCTACCACAGAACTCTGGACTCTGATCTTTATTTATGTGAATCAATAGTGTTAAGATTACCGAGTGTGGTTTTCAATTCAGGGAGTCCAGTGTTGGTGCGGTGACCGACGTATCCATACACCAGGACCCTGACTACGGAATTTTGACTTAATGCCTAAAAACACGGATTGTGTGTGCGTTTCCAAAAGTATTCTCTTAGTCAGCTCAAACCAGGTCATCTCACCAGGTATAATATTTTGATCATAGAGCACATGTTTCATTTTAAGGATGTATTAACCTAATTGGTCAGCGCAAGTTTCGAGTGGGGATCGTGATGGTAGCCCACCGAGCAGCGAGGCCACGGTGCAAGACCCCATCATAGTGGAGGCACCAGTAGTACCACTAACTGTTGGGATATCATTTCCACCATCCCCAAAAAAAGAGGTTGCGCACTTATTGTACACATTTCATGAGTTCTAGCTATAGAGGCCTCCGAGGTTTCGAGGTGAGACAGATTTTCAGACGGCTGGGTACTGGATGGAGGGTGTAGCATGATTTTTCCACACAGTTGGGACACCCGCTGACTTGATGGTTTACCTATCTATTAGTCTCTTTCAGAGAGCAGATGAGAGAAGGTGGAGCCTAATGCTCCAGTTTTACGATGAGGCGACCATCACCTGGGGGGACTTTGGGGGTCTTTTCAAGATAGAGTTTGTACCATAAACTCTATTCTCTATATGGGCTCAAGAACTACTACTCTCCCCACAAGGCATTTGGACCATAGTGGAGTCTTCTGCAGCCTGTAGTAGACAGATGACACAGAGGTCCAAGTGGACTAGACCAATAGGTGGGAGACCTCAGGATATAGGTTCTGTTGTGCGAGGCACATGAAATAGAGCCAGCTATATGAGGAGCAATAAGTTCTATGCATGCGGAGGGGATAGTCACATGGCTCGAGACAGCCCGACCTATCCAACAGATGAGAAGCAGGAAGTAGAAGAACCTACTAGACCGAGGCAATGGCACTGGATGTGTAGGTGGTGGTGGACGACGCTACGAGGTGTTGCCACCACCTCCACCAAGAGTTCCACCCCAACCGTAGGGAATGGGTGGATATGGGAGAGCACAACTACGGACAGGTGAAGCATATGACTATGGATCTCTGGAAGTTGGTGGACAAGAGCGGGACTAGTTCCAGACATGGAGGCCTTTTTTCTTGGTGCTTCTAGCTTCCTTATTGTTGTTGTTTGTGGTTGTTATGTGTCATTGTACTTTGATCATCAGTAACAAAAGACACTTTTATATGTGACATTTTCTTTCCGACATTTTGTGTGGTTAATATTAAGAGGTTCCGGTTAAAACTATTGACATGACCCTCACTTTTGAGATTCCTAATGAAGGAGACCCAGTGACCACACACTGATGCCGATAATGTGACTCAAGCCTTAAAGGTGATAGTGACGGTTGGATCTATTGGAAGTGGCGTCGAGGCCTTACGACGCCATCCATGGCATGAAATAGTTCCGTTCATGTTAGGACTGACTGTATTAGGAAAAGAAAGTTGTTCATCCAGGGGATGAGACCCGATTTATCCTATTGACAAAGGAGCAATCATAGCAGCTCTTGTAGGACTATAGATGGTTTAGTCTATGATGAAGAAAGTGCAGATTATTCATGAGCGAAAGAAGACTGCACAGAGCAGACAGATGTCTTATGTTGATAGGATGCAGAGAACACTGGAGTTCGATGATGTAAACCAAGTCTTCTTACGGGTATCACCTCGATGAGGTCTATGGTGATTTGGCCGAGGTGGCAAGTTTTCTTCACGTTTGATCATACCTTTCCTGGTCCTTAGCATAGTAGGTGAGGTGGATTACCGCCTGGCCCTTCAACCTCAGTTGAATCGGGTGCATGACGTCTTACATGTATCACAACTGAGGAGATACGTGCACGACTCGAACCACATCATCTATCACGGGGAGCTAGACAATTATGATGGGGTGACATTCATGGAGGTCATAGTGGAGATCGAGGATCGACAGGAGTAGGTCCTGCATGGACGGTCGATTCTTCTGGTGCGCATTCGCTGGCATCACGGGATCCTCCAGGAGAGCACATGGGAGTGAGAGGCTCAGATGCGTGCTCAGTACCTCCTTTTTGATTCCCTAGTGTTTGTTGTAGCTTTATTGGGATGTAAATCCATGTGGTGGGGTTAATTTAATGACTAGAAAATTTCAAGGAGATTTTTTTCTTAAATTCTATGGAATTTTACGAGTACACGATTTATGACGGCACCGGATTCCGAGGCCCAGTGTGCCCAAAATAATTTTTATGATGTTTTGTTCGGGTACGTTGAGTGAAGTTACGAGTGGGTTTTTCTATCTTTTGAACTGGGGCTCGAAATTGAAATACAAGGGCACCGATGAATTCACAGCACCGATATTCGCTTAAGGAGACCTTTACTATAGTTTCGTTTAAAGTAGGTTGAGAGTTAATATTTGGGGAATTAGAATAAAATAAATAATTTTTTTGGATCACAATTTTATTTATCTATGTTAGTTATTTCGCCCAGGGGAGTTAGAGGTGGGGCCCATCCCATATAACCTCCCATGAGAGGATATTTATGGGGTGGGTCCCACACGAACCCATAACCTTTCATCTACCCATTACACCCCTTAATCCCCCAATTAACACTCCTCTTCATATGATGACAACTCCCCCTTATTTATTATGTGGAGCCTCGCCACCTTTAACCCATTGATTGTGTCACCCCACCTAATGAATTAGTTAATCTCTTAATTAATTAATTTATGTGTCAAAAATTCTGTTTTGAATTATTTTGAATTGGTTGGAATTTCTTTTAAAAAGAGGGGAATGCCATTTTATTATTTTGGTTGGCTAATATTTGTTGGGATTCAGAGGATTTAGAGATTCGTGTTCTTCTCTCAATGAAGAACACCATCCTTCAAACGAAAAACTTCCAAGGGATTTCGATTACCTCCATTGATCTTCGGCCAATCCAAATGAGAAGGAGCTACCCACAAGGAACGCTGACGACGTGCCATCCACGGTTCCTTCTTCCCCAACGTGAACGAGTTGGCATCGCCTCTCCGCGATGCCAGACCACCATGACCCTCGCCTTCCGCGACTCGTCTACGAGTGAAAAATTATTATAGGTAGTGTGGTTTTATTCAAATTTATTTTAATAAAATTTTTCTTAGTTCTTCATGAAACCATGCTCTTATATGGTCGATTGTTACCGCCTAACGCGGAGGGCGTGGGCCGCATGAACATGGACCGACGACCCTCCTTAATTTCTTGATTTATTATTTCACAAACAGAGGTAGTGGAGAATGGAAGAAATGGTGAGAGAAGGTGGTGGATGCACATTGGACACATGAGGAAGAATCACGGCCCCCAACCGTGGGCCGCTCGGCCTAAGAAGAAACGGCCGGCTAAATCCGGCCGGGCCGAAGGAGGAAAACGATGCCACAAGGGGCGCCGCGCTGTGGGAGAACGAGGCCCACAATCCGCGGGCCGCTTCGGTAGCAAACCGGCCAGCATGATGGCCGGACAGGTTAAGGATCCATGGAGCCAAGAGGGCATCGCGATTGGGAGACCGCGGCCTACCCGAGCGGGCCGCTTTCACAAGGAAGGTCGGCCGGCTTCGGCCGGTCGGTTTGGGAGGGCGGCGCCGCCAGTTCGGAAAAGCGTGCCCCCCAGACCTCTTGTCCCCCTCAGGCCGAGCCGCTCGACCAGCCGAGCCGTGCGAATCACCAGGTTGGTCTGACCCTCTGCCTGGTCGGACCCGCCAAAATATGGTTGACCCGATCCGCCAACCCACTCGGCTTAACGGGTCAGGCCCGTTTTCACTTAATGGTGAATAACTTGAAGACCGCGCAACTGATCGACGTGCCGTATGCGGAACTGGGACCCTCGTGATGAGGTGGTATTTTTGTGATACTCTATGTGAGTTTTGGACGACTTTGTAAAAAATGGCTGGGTTGGTTCGATCTCGCAACCGACCGGGCCCTTGGAGCGGAAACGCTTATAACATAAGGACCGGACGTCCGTTTGACGAACCGTCAGCGGCGTTGGTAATCTCTTTGAGAAACGGTTCTTTTGAGTATAAATTATAGGAGTTTGGGGTACAGTTAAGATAAGGTTGGTTTGGTTCGTACACAAAACCAACCAGGCCCCCAGGACAAAAATGCTAATAACTCACAGGCCGGGTGTCCGATTGATGTGTCATCTATTGCGTTGAGACCCCTATGATGAGGTTGTCCTTTGTGATACTGCTACATGAGAATTATTGACACTTGTAGTATCGACCAGTTTCCCTTGGAGAGGATCCTCTCGGAGATGAGCAGATGGAGTGCGAGGACCTAGTAGCTGTAGACCTGACGATTGGTTGACCGATTTGACTAGGATTGATTCGACTAGCCTAGTGGACGTAGTGCCCAATTTGGAGGGAGACCCACAGAGGATGGAGCGACTAGTTTGGCAGCAGACCCATGGTACTCGACAGAAGGAGTACTTCTAACGACTATTAGGGGGAGCGCCCGGTTTGGCGGCAGACCCACATCGGAGGAGAACCCAGTTTGGCAACAGACCCACGGTACTCGACAAGAGGAGTACCTCAATAGTATAATGTTAGTGAGTAGAAATTAGGAGTCACGACAGGGCCACTGTACTCGACAGAGGTGTAGTTCTCCAGTAATTGTGGTTTCGATAATGAAAATCCCGGTATGAGCTGGGTCAATGACATTTGTGTTTTCCTCACGATTAAGATGGGTTACTTGATAAATTAGGTATATGTATGGGCATATTCCTAAGTAATGGTTATCCGTTGATTGCATAATTTGTGTTCTTTCAGTGTCGGATATTGTGATACATTGAGGGTCTCGGGGTCCCTACTGAGTGTCGTTATACTCACCCATGCACGGGTTATGCCTCCGCTATGTTGTATTGGATGTAGACGACGGAAAACGTTGACGGAGGCCGAGGGCACCTGGACTGGATGGTACCCAGAGGTGGACCACATGGAGGGACGTACACGGAGTAGACGACTGGGCCTGAGGTGCTATGGAGGCCATCTGTACCCACCTTTCATGTGGGATTCCCAGTGGATGAACCAGTGGTTGCTGGATTACTTTACTACTGTTGTACTAGTCTTTCAGTTGTACTATACTTATAGTTGGGTTTGTATTTTGGCCCATTTAATTTTCAGTACTTACTTTTGTACTCAGTTTACTTAGTGCTTACTTCAGTTGTGTACTCTATTGTGTTTGTTTACTTTTATAAAGGCAATTCCTTCCATTTTTATTAGGATTTAAACCTTTGGTGCTAGTTTCCAGCCCCTGGCCAATGTACGGCGATATTGGGGTAGTCACGGTACGGGCCCCGAGGATGGGTTATGACATAATTTATTGAATATTATGAAAATGAATTAATGTAACCATTGTTTCTATACTACTTGGTTCATGAATATTATAATAAATATATAAATAATTAATGATTTAAAACCATTTGATGGAGTGATGTGAATGATGAAAAAATGAAATAATATTTAATTATAGGATGTAGAATGTCTACATTTCCATTATAAGTATTATGATTGGAATGGTAACCTAGTTTTCAATAACATTGACCAAAACAAGTCAATAGTAAAAAAAATGTATTGGGTTTTTTGAATTTAATTTTAATGTAATTAAAATTATATGAAAAATAAATATGTTTGACATTTTAACATTCCATCCTAGGAGCCGCACACTGGGTCACCATGTCTATCTTCTATCTGACCTCTTGAACACCTCCATGTATGCCAGAGTCTGCTGACTAGAATGGAGAGTCTTATATAGATCATGGGAGACTATAACCTCTTTTTATCAGTGCAATTCACAAAAAATATATAATAAATGCAACAAAATTATTGGACATAGTAATAAAAACCAAATATATAATGATAAATGAAATACAATTTGAAAACAAAAAAATTGATATGACCTACCAAATTACATTCCATGGGAAAAAATTAAAAACCGAAATGTAATGATACGGACAAATCATATGTGGATCCCGAAAAAAATTCCTGTTCACTCAACCATCTCAATCTCAAATCATCCATCCACCACAGGGAATTTTTCCTTATCCTTTCTAACAACCATGAAGTTATTTAGGTGCAGATCAAGCAACAAAAGTACTATTTTAGAAGAACATAGTATTCCACCACTAACACCATATACCACAATATATATTATAATATCATATAATGTAGTTGTATAAAATAGTAAAAACAATTTAGAAGTACATATTTAACACATTATGAATTAATCAATATTTGACCACACAAACCCCCCCCCCCCATGATTCTCATAAACACAGGTACCTCAATACCTAATCCATCCCACGTTGGGGTTCAATGCATTTGAGAGGGATATTAGAGCTCAAAATCAATTGTTTCGTTTCTTATTCTCAAACAACAGTTTTATTTCACTAATACCATTCAACGTTGTATAACAAATATGAATTTCCATGTTAATATTTATTATCACAACTGACTCATGAATTCTAATATTACCATTCATTATTCATTTACACATATAAATATCTATGATATCATTCATTATAATAATTAATAGATGAATTAAATTATTATCATTCCTTTTACTATGAAACATGAATTTTCTAATTAATATTCATTATCACAATTCACATTTGAATTTCTATTTTTCCATTCCTTATCACCATCAACTTATATCAAAACATATTAATTAATTCAAAAATTAATTAATAATATTTAAAAAAATTATATTAAATTTAAATCCATTAAATAAATCAAATATTAATTAATTGATCCATTCTCATTACGAATTCAACAATTTGATCATTATATCAATCCTATTAATTAATTTCTAATTAATTAAGCACATTAATTATTTTAATTAATTCACTAATTAATTAATCAATATTAACACAATCAATATTGAATTGTAAATTCAAAAATTAATTATTTAGTCTATATTATCATTATCCCATAATTAATTAAAAAAATAATAATTCAAATAATAATTCAATATTCAAAAAATTAGATTCATAATTAATTTACTTCAAATTGACAATATCTATATCTCAAAATTAAATCAACAATTTATTATCCTATATCTACAATATATATATATATATATCATAATTAAAAAAAAAATTACTTATCTTAAATGAAAAATTTGTATATATCATAATTAATTCTGAAATTATTTTTCCAAATAATCAATTTCAATATGTCATAATTAATTCTTAAAATAGTTATCTAATTTCAATAATCCCATCATACCCAATTTGACGTTATAATCAAATAATTAATTAAAAAATAAATTATTTTATTCAAGGGATCATTTTCCAAAAAAAAATTCTACTGTTACATAGATATAATGGAATTCAATTTATTGGGGTTGGAATTATGGACCACCTACCACAATTCGATGATGAACATTCTCCAAATAGAAATCCCAAAAAAATGAAATAATGATGTTCCACAATATCTGAATCTAAAACATAAATCCATTATCCAAAAAATAAAATCCCTTATTCCATGATCAAAAACTACTATTCGGATATATATAACCATCATTATATATATTTCCATCCAAAAATATTGATAAAAAATCTTCACTTTATGGAAAAAGAATAGGAAAGAGAAAGGAAAATACACTGATTGAGATTATATTACTAGAAGGGGTAAAAATAATTAATGTATACAATTAATCACAAAGAAAAAGGTTATAATGGCTAGGAATATAACCAAGGGCTCCTAAATCATTAAAAATATAAGGTTAAAATGGAGGTAGATTTGGGATTAAAATTGGGGTGAAATAAATTTTAAAATAATATTTTTATTTAATTTAATTATCTTTCACAATTTACTACTCAAGGTGAATGGTTTATCTTAACCATAATTCTCATTCTTGGGTTTAATGGTTTATCCTTTAAGGGGGAATGTTTTGATAAACCGCTCACCAGCAATGTAAAACCTCTCTATCCAGGGTATCAATTTTTTTTGGGCTAGGGTGCATGGAAATTTAAAAATGTTTGTCAACCATACAATGTAAACATTCTTCATTTTTTTTCAAAATTGAACCCAAACACACCACATGGTAAAGCCTAAAAAAGTATGTGATTGAAGTAAAAATAGTACATGTATAGAAGCCTAATAAATAATTTGAAATGAATGGGGTTTTACTATATCCACACCAAATAATAAATATTCCTCGATTTATACTCCCAAGCATCTCTAAAATATCATGTCCAACATATTCCAAAACTGAGATATCATATCTGCATATTAATTTCAATATTCCACCATAACAAGCTAATGTTTCCACAATACAAGAACTATAAACATGGGTTTTTCAAACAAAACATTATCAATGTAATCCTTCACATGTTATTGATGTTCCTAAAAGGGGGAATCATTCTATAGACGAACATCATTCACATAGATCACATGAGAAGGCTTGGGGAGATACTGTTGATGTTTTGAAATATGGAAAACATTATGCAATGAACTATATCTCTCTGGAAGAACCAGCCAGTATGCCATGAGGCCAATTACGTGGCCACATCCAAAAGACCAATGAACATGGGGGGTCAACATTCCATGCCACTATATCCTACACTGACCCAATCTAAGATACATCTGAAAAGCACATGATCAACAACTGTTAACCCTATGGGTTGTCAAAGACTATCAACACATGACTTATGCATAATCTGAGAGGTATCCATATAATTATGAATCAACTATACCAATCCGGGCTTCTCTTTCATGGGAATCATTCCCAAAAGCATTGACGCGTCATCCACCATCTAGCATATGGGTGATATATATAACCAATAAATAAGGGACTTGTATGATGGAATCTATATCATTTCTGGATAAAATTTTTTATAGGAAATATCATCGAAATCTATGTGCTTATCCCAAGAACCATCAATGTCAAGTGTATATTAATATAGAATGTCCTCAACAAAGAAAATACTATTATTTTTTTTCCATATTTTTATGGATGGATTTTTGTACCGAATAAATATTTCATACCCAAAACCTACTAAACCCTAGCCATAAGAAAAATAATAATATTCTTACCACCCTCTAAAACTATAGTATGTGGTACCCTGTATAGATAAACTATTTATCGAACATTCAAATCTCTAAACTTCTCCACTTAGAAAGTATCCTGTATAGAAAATAATTTTTCTACCTTTATCAGTGTGCCAACAACATCCAAAATAGAACCATTTTTATAATCAATCCTCGGCATAACGCCTCAATATACATGTTCACATCATCCCACTTCCATTATCGAATGGGACACTACTATAGAAATCCATCGGGTCATTGATGATAAGATAATACTTACTAACCAGTCTAACATCATTTCGTGAGCCCTAAATTCACATTTTTCATTCACAGACCCCAAAAATGTCGATGTAGGTTGTGGAACATTTTTCTCACACCCAGATATACTTCCCATTCATATGAATGAAACTCACACATAATCTTCTCCCACATACTCGTAGGAACCACAAATCGATTCGTGACATAAATGATCTCACAATAATCAATCTTCCAATCAAGAGTCGTCTCCCCACATTCATTACAGTACCTCAAGAAAAAAAACATTGTATACTCATAATATTTGAATATGGTCCTTTTCAAAAAAGTGCAGAATCCTCTAAAAATAAAATGACATTTCATTATCCTAACACTCCTGAACCAGAACATGCAACTCGGCCAGTAAAATCCTAATCTTTCACTTAGAACATGACTCTTGAACAACCTAAGTTTGACTATCCCTACTTAAAGAATCATTCATTCCATATAACATCCAAGTTGAAATTTCTATCTCAAAATCAAATTATTGAATATACATAATCAACCTACAATACCATAGATTCTAATATCACTACCAAATATATACATTAATATGTTGCGATCAATATTCATATTAAAATTTCTCCTAATAGATAATTTCACTATAAATTCTATGAATAAACCTCCACAACTAAATTGAGGATGAATGTACTGTAGTTTTATTCATGAGGCCTCAACTTTCAATAATTATATGGTACATCCTAGTCTCCATACATAAACACTACACCAATCCCTATTCCATTACTGTCACAAAACACCATATACTCCTCACCTAGAAAGTGTATGATCGTGATTGATTCCAATGAAAAGTGATTATTTCACTACTGGAAGGAATAATAACATTATTCTCTCTATTAAATCACTATCCATTTTAGTGTTATTCCTAAATGAGGTACTTCTAATCCAGAAAAGTCCAAGATTAATCTCTAATAATATCCATCCAACCCCAAAAATTATTGGATATCTATAAGGTACTCCAGCTTCTACCAAGAAAAAACTACAAGAATTTTGTTTTAGACTACTAATAAAAAATTGATATGATATAATTTTACCAATTAATTTTAACTGATCTTAATTAAAATAACACTTATATAGCTTGGTGTATAATAGATACTCTCTTAATGTACCCAAGATGATGTCAGGGTTCTGGGATTGATAATCTTGTGCCTTAGAGTACACAAAGATATAATCCACAAACACTACCAAAAAATGATCTAGGTATGGATGGATGATTCTATCCAATATGTCCATAAACACTTCTGGTGAATTTTTCAACCCAGATTGCATTATAAAGAACTCATATAGGCAATATATTCTTCTTTAATACTATGGACACTCTACTGATGACACCATTATCTGTAGTTTATATTGGAATAAACACAATCTCCACCCAACATGGGAAAATGATTTATAATATATTTAATAGGATATGTGTTCTTCACTATCATTTGGTTCATCTTTCAGAAATTGGCACCCAATCGTAATCTCCCATCCTCCTTATCAGATAATCAAACAATTGAACCCCAAGATGACATACTCTGTCAGATAAACCACTTATAGTCTAACTCATCCAGTTGTTTCGTGGGTACATGAATAACTATAAGTGACATTTTGTATAGATGAATATAAACCATTTCATCCCCAAGAATGAGCCTAATAGTTTTTTCAACATATCCCTCAGGTAGAACCCTTGAGGACTATTTATGAACACATAATAAAACCAAACTACAATGGGTGGAATGAGATAATGTTTCAGAGACATATAATCTAGAAACAGACAAGAGAACACGGCTAGGAGCTCTCATTGTTTCTCAATAAATGTCCCTTCTTGGACTTCATCGATATGCACTCTCCATGGTGAATGTAACTATCACACCTTAGAGACACAAAAGTCACTATTATTTAGTAATAATCTATGTTGACTTGGTAAACTACTAACATGTCCATGCCCAAAATTATATCAAAACCAAACATGTTAAGAGTAGAGAGATACAATAAAAAACATTATTCCCTAACCTCTGGAGACGACCATATGCACAAACAGATGTCCCTCGACAATACTGCAAAAGGTGTTTCAATATTAAGAAACATAATCAAAAACTCCCCCACCATGAGAAAAATCGTAAAATGATTTACATAAATAAAGTACTGAGATGTACCATTATCATATAAGGAACTAGATAATATAGGAGATACATGAATAGTACATATCATTCTCAGCAATCTAGCCTTGTTATCCATAATACCATGATAAATTCCATGAAATTGTCCTCCCCCTCTCCCTAGTAATGAAAATTATGTCACCAATACTATAACACTCTTCTAATATGGGATCCCGTTCCAAAATTAACCACACCCACTACCTATACCACTGTATCTAGTAAAAAAATAACTGTCATACTGGTATTATGCATAAGATCCATGTACTAAAGATTGGTATTACCTAGCACCTCCAACAATACCTATATATCATGGTATCCTACATAACAAATGTATATTCCCAATTTTGTCACAACATCAGCACTCTACCATTTTTGGGGGGAACTGTATCTAGAAATTCATTAATGAGTAACACAGAAAAAATGTCAATTGATTAATATTCTAAGAAACTTATGCATATTTCTATGTAATAAGATTTCTACATCCATGTCTAAAACATTCGCAACAATGATTCTTATTCTCATAATTTATACATTCTAATCATCCACAAACAACGACCTATCATGCACTGGAAGCCTCACTAACACCCACCCCCCTCATCTATGAGATCATGATCCACTACCATAATAAATTACATGACCAATAGATGTCCTCTTGGGAATTAATCACACATTTAATATTCTCCTCAAAATGACTCTCCATAGCTAACTCATCCCTTGTCAATCCTCAAGTTAATAACATAAAATCTATAAATCATTTGTCTTAGTCCTTAACCAACATGATCCCATGAGTTAATCTCATAATGTCATATTTTTTCTTATACCTAATAATCTCTGGATAGAATATCTCCAAAAACATCTCCCTGAAGTCCATCTATAACATACCATTGGCTCGTTAGGTCCAAGCCTGAATGTCCCGCCAGTACCTCATTGATTGTCATTACATATAAGAATCCAAATTAACCTTCATATCAATATGAGTCTCAAAATTTTCATGTATAGTATCAATGGACTAAATCCATGACTCATCACCCTTCGGTCCAATATCACTTATATAATGTCACGACCAGTCCTCGGGGCCCTTGTCGTTACTACCCCAAGCCTGCCTTCCATAGGCTAAGGGCTGGAGACTAGCACCAAAGGCGTAATTACCAATAAAAAGGGAAGGCATTGCCTTTAATATGTAAAAAACAATAGAGTACAGAACTAGAATTAAATACTAAGTAAAACTTTATACAAAATTAAGTGCTGAAAGGAAAGGGGCAGGACATACAAGCCCAACTATAAAGTACAAACAACTATAAAACTAGTACAACTGCAAAAAGTTAAATCAACAACTACTGAGTCATCCTACGGGAATCCCTCCTGAAGGGGGGTATAGATGGGCTCATCAGCACCCCAGGTCCATCCATCCTCTCTATGTATGTCTCTCCAAGTGTTCCACCTCTATGTACCGTCTATCCCTACAACCGTCTACCTCGATTAGTGTTGTCCTTCATCTGCAACCAACACAACGAAGTTCAGGCAAGGCTCGTGTTGGGGTGAGTATAACAATACTCAGTAGGGACCCCGAGACCCCCGAAGGTCTCCTAGATTCCACTAAGGATAAACCACCGATGAAAGATACAATCATGAAATATCACCCAACCCTAATTAGGTATAGGCCCCTACATATACTTATGTTATCAATCACAGTTCGACTCCACCTCTCGAGCCCAAGCCCAACCCAGTCCACACAAGAAGTAAATTCAATCTCCTCAAAGATAAATTATTTAACGTCAAGACTCAGCTCACAAAGTTATACATCTTTCATAGAGTGATAGAGATGCACGGATGTAGTCACCGATTAATCTTAGCTGTCAAAACCACATAGGATATAGGACCAGCTATGCTGTCGGACCCACATAGGATACAGGACCAGCTATTCTATCGGAACCACAAATGATATAGGAACAAAAGTCAGAACTGTCAAACCCGCGGAGGATCTCAGTATAGTAGTCATCGCTGTCAAAACCACAGAGGATTCTGGTACAGTATTCATTACTGTCGAACCCACGAAGGATTCTGGTACAGTATTAATCGATGTCGAACCCACGGAGGATTCTAGTACAGCAGTCATCGATGTAGAACCCACAGAGGATTTCGGTACAGTAATCATCGCAGTCGAACCCATGAAGGATTCTGGTACATTATTCATCGATTTCGAACCCATGGAGGATTCTGGTACAATAGTCATTGTTGTCGAACCCACGGAGGATTACAACACAGTATTCATCGTAGTCACAGCCAGCTCTATGGTTCCTGCATGCAGCACGCTCGTTTATGGGAGGGTCCATTCCTCGAGACAAGTGTCAATACATCAACTTCCACGATGTACCAAGTAGATGTTTCCCATAGTTCCTTCTCATCATAAGGAACCCAATGCGATAGACGTCGTGTAAATCGGATGCTCGGTTTGTATGTTATTGACATTTCTGTTCCAGGGGCCCGTTTGGATTTACGCTATATCCAAACCCGGAAATTTTCCAAATTTGACCCAAACTCACTAAGAGTATTGCAAAAAGTCCACCTCATCCTGAGGGTCCTAATGCCATAGAGGTCACATCGATTCGATGCACGGTCTAAGAGATATTCGTATTTAAGCGATGTCGGGCCCGACCAGTCAAGCCCAGTGGGCTGGAGGGTGGCCTGACCCGACTCGGCTAGTCCGACCTGGCTGGGGGGCGGCCCGGCCCGGTGGGGCACGACTTACCTGCAGACCCGGTCCGCGCTGTTGGATGGTCCAGTTTACTCGACAGCACCAGGTGACACCATCTCTTACCCTGCCTTTCTGGCCATAGCTGGCCAGTTCTGCCTGGAGCACTCGGTCCACTTAGTGGGCCACGGTTCTTCCCACGCGGCGCATGTGGGCGCTGCAGTTCTCCAGCCCTATCGGCTGATTCGGCCTGCCTAGCAGCCCACAGATGCGGGCCGCGGTCTCCTCCGTGCGGCGCCTACGGGCACCGTGTTTTTCCAGCCCGTCCGGTTCCTCTAGCCGAGCGGCCTGCGGACGAGGGACCCATTATCTTTCCACACGGCGCCTGTGGGCACCACGATCTTCCAGCGGGCTGGCTAGTCGGCCCGTGTTTCGGCTACATGGCGGCCGACTCGTCCGGCCGCCCTTTCACATCCACCATGGCCTGAAGGTGTCATGATCCTGCTACCCTCCATGTGGCGTGACGATTTCGCGCTTCTTCATCTGTCACGGCCCTCTCGGCCGTTGTTCATCTTTCGTCTACCATGATTCTTCTCTTGGGTGGTGTGACGACACCACACCCTTTCGACTCCGCCTTTGACATCAACCAAATAAGACTCAATAGAGGGACGTTGGTCCATGTTTGGTCGGCCCGAACCCTCTGCATTAGGTGATATCAATTGGCCACCGTCGAACCAAGGTAAATGCAGAAGAACGAGGATATAATTCATATGTAGAAATTATCCAAATTCCCCTACCTCGTATTTTGAAATTGAACCATGAAGATTCGCAGAAGATGGACATCGTGGAAGACAAACGTCGTTCTGTCAATGTTGGACGGGATGACATTGTTTTTGGCGACGTTCATTGCGGGCAACATCTTCCCTTTCTTCTCCGGTTGGAAAGGAAGGAGATACATCGTCGTTCTTTGGTGGAAATGTCGTTCTACGTCGAGAGAATAGTGTTATTCCAAGCCAAATATCCAATGATTATGCAAACCCAAATTAAATAATTTCATCCCTCATATTAATGGTTGGCATGAGTTCAAATGAACTCAAACACTCATATTTATTAATTAATTTGGTTCACTTAATTAAATGCATGGAGATGGAAAGAATTCAAAGGGATTAAAATATATAATACAAGGGTGTGTTGGCATATTAATGGGAATTCCAAGAGTTTAATGGGGGTTTAAGGGGAGTTGAGGGGTTTGAGCTACTGTGGGCCCCATGAAATAATATCCTCCCATGAGAGGTTATGTGGGGGTGGGACCCACCTCCAACTTCCCTTTGGATGATTAAACCACCTTTTAAATAAAAGTATTTCACACATAATTTTAATTTAATTAATTCAGAATCCCCAAAAATTAACATCCACTCCGGATAAAACGAAACTGCGGTAATGGTCTCCTTATGCGAATACCGGTGCTGCGTGTTTATCGGTGTCCTCAGAATTCAATTTCGACCACTGGTACAAAATATATAAAATCATGCACGTACATTTAATGAACTTATTTGAATAAAACCTCATAAATTGACTATGGGCACACCGGGCCTCGGAATTAGGCACCATCAGAAATAGTGGACTCGTAAAACTCCCATGTATTTAAGAAAAAAAAATCAACATGATTTCTAGGTCTTTAAATTCTCCCCACCTCCAGAATTTAAATCTCTGTAAGCTAAAAAACACACTAAGGAAACAAATGGGGGTATTGAGCAAGCATATGAACCTTCCACTTCCATTTGCTTTCCGAGAGGTTCCCGTGCTGCCATCGAATGCACACTAGAGGAATCGACCATCCATGCAAGACCTGCTCATATCGATCCTCAGTCTGCACTGGAACCTCTATGATTGTCACCCCATCATCGATGTTCAGCTCCCCATGGTTGATGATGTGGGACAAGTCGTGCACGTATCACCTCAGCTGAGAGACGTGGAAGTCGTCGTGCACCCGGTGCAACTGAGGTGGACGGTCCAAGCAGTAAGCCAGCTCACCTACTCTACTGAGGACCTGAAAATGTACGATAAATCATTGAAATAACTTGCCCCCTTGGCCAAATCTATGTAGACCTCATTGAGTTGAGACCCATAGGAAGACTTGGTCGCCATTCTCGAACTCTAGTGGTCTTCGTCTCCTATCAGCATAGAACTTATGTCTGCTCTGTGTAGTCTTCATCCTCTCCTAGATGATCTACACCTCGCCATCGTATCCTGCACCAACTCTGGCCCTATAAATGCTGGCTCCCCTGGGTCAGTCCAGCACAAAGGCGATCTACAAGGTCGGCCATAAAGTCCCTTGTAAGGTGCCATCCCAATGGTAGAGTGGTATTTGTTTTTATACACAAACTCTGCCAAGGGAAACTGATCCTCCCAGCTATGACCAAAGTAGAGGATGCATGCATGGAGCGTGTACTCAGTAGTATGATTGGTCCTCTCAGTTTGTCCATCCATCTGAGGATGGAAGGTAGTGCTCAAGCAAAGCTATGTACTGAAAGCCTCCTACAACCCCTTCCATATCTGGGAAGTGAAAAGAGCATATCGATAAGAGAATATAGTCGATGGAAAACCATGTAGTAGTACAATCTTATATACATAGAGTCGTCCCAACCTCTCTATGGAGAACTACTCTCTGATTGGTAAGAATTGGGCCGACTAAATGAGTAGGTCTACAATCACTCAGATAGAGTCGTGTCCCTTGAATGTACGTGGAAGTCCAGTTAATAAATTCATGGATATCACGTCCCACTTTCACTCTGGAACCTCTAAGGGTGAAACCAGGCCTGTTGGAACCTGGTGATCCGCCTTCACTTGTTGAAAAGTGAGGCATCGTGAGAAAAACTCTGGTACTTCCTTCTTCATACCTGGCCACCATTGTTGTTTTCGGAGGTCTTGGTACATCATCGTCACTCCTGGATGTACTACAAAAGGAGTTGTGTGGAACTCCCTCAACACTTCCTCCTGTAGTGCTACCAGTACCATGGTACATCCTCTAAATATGATCAAATGATCCCCTTATTCAGAGAATCCATCTGGTTCCTATCCTGAGGATATCTGAGTACGTCTCATATCATAGTCAAAGTCCCCACACTATGCCTCTCTGACTTTCTAAAGAAGTGGAGGAGTGACTGTGAGAGACTGCAAAAAGGATGCTCCATCTCTACCCACAAAGGATATCTGCCACGTGGCCAGATTCTCTATCTCCTCTCCTATAATCTAAATTCCTAATCTCCTACTGTGAGAATATACTACAATGTTCCCCTTTCTAGGATTATAGACTATATCGAAGTCATAAACCTGGTGTAATTCACGCCAACATCATTTTCTTAGGTCCAGTTCCTTCTGAGAGATGATATACCTGAGACTCTTGTGATCAGAGTAAACTGTAAACCGTTCACTCAACGAACTATGGGTGAGACTATCCAATTGTAAAGAGCTCGACTACACCTTTCTCCGCATACGTCCTACAAGAGATTCTTTGATTTATCCTTTTTCTGAAAAAAGAAATCCGGTCTCATCCCCTGGATGAACCACTTCCATTGCATAATACCATAAATCCTGACATGAATGGTACTAATTCATGCCATGGACGACGTCGTAAGGCCTCGATGCTACTACCAAGAGATCCAACATTTACTCTCACCTCCAAGGGTTGAGTCACACTGTCGGCATAAGTGTGTGGTCACTGGGTCTCCTCCTATAAGAATCTCAAACGTGAGGGTCATGTCAACAGCTTTAACTAGAAACTCTCAGTATCAACCACACAAAAAGGATGGAAAGAAAATGTCACAAGGACAAGTGTCTTTTATTACTGCAGCTCAATGTAGTAAGACACAAAGAAACCTCAAACAATGACATCATCGAAACTAGAAGGATCATGAAAAAAGGCCTCTATGCCTGGATCTAGTACCGCATCTGTCCACCTACTACTCGACCAGCTCCTCTGCCATGTCCGCCTACTCCCGGATGACCACCATAGTCAAACCTCTACCTCTGCATGAGTGGTTCTTCAACTGTTTGCTAATCATCTGTATGGAGGGTCGGACAGTCACGTGTCATGTGACCCTACCCACCCCATGCATAGAACTGCATGCTGCACGAATGGTTGTCTATGTCTCATGTGCCCCGGACAACTGATCCTATATCATGGGGTCGCCCACATGATGGGCTGGTCCACTTAGAACTCTACGAATTCTATCAACTGCCGGCTACAGAAGACTCCGCTACTTGTCGCCCTGTGGTGGGTCTCTCTTCTGTTTTCTGCTCAGTAAGAAAACTCTCCATAAGAAGGGCTCTCTCTAGTATCCCCACCTATGTCGGAATGTTTAGAGAGATCATCGAAGCCCAGGTATCAGGCCTGATTCCCTGCTCGAAGGTCCGGGACCTGAATAATGGGTCTCGTATCATATCCATGGAGTAGTGTGAGAGGTCGGTAAACCACTCTAAGTATTGAGATATTGTTAGGCATCCCTACTACAGATGAAGTAACTCCTGAATCTGCACCGCACGAAGGGCCGCTAAAACAAACTCCGCCTAGAACAGGCTCTCGAAGTCTATCCAGAGTAATGACGCCTCATTATGCACCTGGACCATCAGGATCCTCCATCTTCCTGCTGTTGCATGCAAGTGACTCGAGAAAAGGATAATAATGAGGTCCACTGGTGTCCCTACCAATCTGAAAACTCTCACGACAGCCTCCAGCCAATCCTCAGCTGCCTGTGGGCCTGTATATCCCCGGAACCTGGGTGGCCTTTGGCACTGGAACTCGGGAAACACACACAGATGTCGTGCACTCTCTACTGCTGGAGCTAATGGTATCAGTGGCCCAACGGGCAGTGGTACCGCTGGTGCCCTCACTATGATGGGTCCCTGTACCGAGACCTCATCCCTCGGTGGGCTACCATCTCGTACGTAACATGGAACCCAAGCTGGCTACCTTCGGGGGGCCATCCTGAAAAGAAACAGGTGGTCCATGGTTAAAAAAATATACATGTTGAGCTGACACAAAGTAATCATGATGAAAACTTTTTCAAAGAAAACACACATGTAATCTGTGTTTTTGTGCACAAATTCAAAGAGCAAAAGTCAGAGTCCTAGTGTATGGATACATCAGCCGCTGCACCAACACCAGTTTCCCTACACTGATAACATGACCCAAAAAACATAACAATGTTGTCATTAAAAGAATCAGAGTCCATGTTCTATAGTATAACTGACTCCTCTGATACCAATTTGCCACGACCCATCCTTGAGGCCCATGCCGTGACTACCCCAATCCTGCCCTCCATAGGCCAGGTGTTGGTGACTAGAACCAAAGGTTAAATTCATGATAAAAAGGGATGGCATTGCCTTTAATAAGTAAACAAGAAAACATAGTATGCAACTAGAAGTAATGACTATGTAAAACTGTATACAAAATGAAGTGTTGAAAGGAAAGGTGACAGAAATACATGCCCAACAATAAAGTACAAAAAACTGTAAAACTAGTACAACTACAGGAAGGTAAAACAACAACTACTGAGTTGTCCTCCGGGAATCCCACCTGATGTGTGGGTATATATGGCCTCCTCAGCACCCCATTTTCATCCGACCGCTCCATGTACGTCTCGCCAAGTGGTCTACCTCTGGGTACCGTCTAGCTCTACAACTCTCTACCTTGATCAGTGTTGTCTGTCGTCTGCAACCAACATAATTAATTCTGGGCATATCCCATGCAGGGGTGAGTATAACGATACTTAGTAGGGACCCCGATACCCCCAAAGGTCTCTATGAATCCACAAAGGATAAAACATCGAATAAAGATACAATCACGATGTATCAACCAACCCTACTTAGGTATATGAATATACATATACCAAAGTTATAAATCAATGTTCGGATACAACTCTCGAGTCCAAGCACAACCCAATCCACACAGGAATTAAAGTCAATCACCTCGAAGAGAAATTATTGAAAGTCAAGACTCGGCTCATACAGGTATACATATTTCGTATAGTGATAGAGATGATCATATGTAGTCACTGATTCATCTAAGATGTTTAACCCACACATGATAGAGGACCAATTAAGTTGTCAGACACACATAGGATACATGACTAGATATTCTGTCGGACCCACATAGGATACAGGAATAAAAGTCAGAACTGTCTAACCCACGGAGGATTCCGGTACAGTAGTCATCACTGTCGAACCCACACAGGATTCTGGTACAGTATTCATCATTGTTGAACCCATGGAGGATTCCAGTACATTATTCATCGTTCTCAAACCCATTGAGGATTCCGATATATTAGTCATCATTTTTGAACCCACGAAGGATTCTAGTACATTTTTTATCGCAGTCGCTACCAGCTCTAGGGTTCCCGCACACATCATGCTCGATTCCGGGAGGGTCTGCTCCTCGAGCCTAGTGTCGATACATAAACTTCCAAGAAGGCTTAATTTGATGTATCCCGTAGTTCTGTCTCATCATAAGGAACCCAATGCGATAGATGGTGCGTCAATCAGACGTACGGTCTAAGAGTTATTGGAATTTCCAATCTAGGGGCTGTGTTGGATTTATGCTCGATCCAAACCCGACTGTTTTCCAAATATGACCAAAAATCACATAGATTATTGAAAAAGGACCCCCTCATCATGAGGGTTCTAGTTTCGGAGTTAGCGCATCGATCGGACGTGCGGTCTAGGAGATATTCATTTTTAAGCGATGTTAGGCCCGACCTAGCTCGGCAGGTCCGACCCGGCTCGGGGGGCGGTCCGGCCCGGTGGGGGGCGACCCACCTGCGAACCAGGCCCACACTTCGGGCCGGTCTGGTTCACCCGGTGGTGCCAAGTGGCGCCTCCTCCCCTGCTCGGTGCATTCGGACCGCGGTACGGGCCACAGTTCATCCCATGTGGCGCCTGCATGTGTCGCGGTTCTCCAGCCTGGCCAACACGCGGCCACCCAGTTCGCCCATCCAAGCGGCCTGTAGATGTGGGTCACTGTCTCCACCATGCTGCGCCTTCGGGCACTATGTTTTTCTAGCCCGGCCAATAAGCATCCCCTCCAGTTCATCCAGCCAAGCAGCTCGTGGACATGGGATGCAGTCTGCCTCCACGCGGCGTCTGCGGGAGCCGCGGTCTTCCAGAGGGCCGACCGGTAGGCCCGTGGTCTGGCTCCATGGTGGCTAGCTCGGCTGGCTTCCTCTGCACCTCCATTGTGGCATGGCGGAGCAGCAGTCCTACTGCCCTCCATGCGGCGCAAAGGCGCCGTGCTTCTTCATTTGTCATGGCCCTCCCGACCACAGTTCCTCTTTCGTCCGCTGCGGTTCTTCTCCGGCGCGGTGCGACGAAACTGTGCCCTTTCGGCTACGCATCCTAAATCCACAAAATAAGACTCAACAGAGGGACATCGGGCCGTGTTTGTTTGGTATGTGCCCTCCACTTTAGGTTATATCAATTGGACACTGTCGAACCATGGTAAACGTTGAAGAACGAGGATATAATTCACACGTATAAATAATCCAAATTCCCCCTACCTCATATTTTGTCTTTGAATGATGACGAGTCGCGAAAGATGGACGTCGCGGAAGAAGGACGTCGTCCTGTAAATGATGGAGGGGATGTCGTTTTTGTTGGTAACGTTTTTCGTGGGCGGCATCTTCCCATTCTTGCCCAGTAGGAAAGGAAGGAGACGTGTCGTCTTTCTTCTGTGGAAACGGCGTTCCTCGTCGGGAGAATAGTGTTATTCCAAGACAACTCTCCAACGATTATTCCAACCGAAAATAAAATAATCTCATCCATTATTTTATTGGTTGTCAGGAGTTCAAAAGAATTCAAATACTCAAATTATTTAATTAAGATGGTTCACTTAAATAAATTCATGTAGTTGGCAAGAATTCTAGGGGATTCAAATATTTAATACAAGGGCGTGTTGGAATATTAATGGGAATTCCATGAGTTCAAAGGGGGTTTAAGGGGAGTTGAGGGGATTGAGATCATGTGGGCCCCACCACATAATTTCCTCCCATGGGAGGTTATGTGGGGGTGGTCCCCAATTCCAACTTCCCTTTGGAGGATTAAACCACTATTTAAATAAAATAATGTCACACATAATTTTTATTTAATACATTAATAATCCCCAAAAAATAACTTCGACTCCCGATAAAACGCAACTGCGGTAATGGTCACCTTAAGAAAATATCGACGTTGCGAGTTTATCGGTGTCCTCATATTTCAATTTTGAGCACCGGTTCAATAGATATAAAATCCCGCACGTACGTTTACTGAACATACCTGAACAAAAATTTAGAGATTAATTTCGGGCACACCGGGCCTCAGAACCAGGCACCGTCAGAAACAACAGACTCGTAAAATTCCAATGTATTTGAAAAAAATATTTCCACAGGATTTCCGGGTATTTACATATAAGTCAGAGGGTTCTTCAACATGAATTATAGTATGATGTCATACACACTCCTCACTAACCTCCTCATGACTCTTTAACTAAACTATATGATGATAATAATGTTCACATAGAACTAATCTCTTATATACTCACCCTTCACTATCTTTCCCTCAGGATACACTAGTGGTATACCATATTTAGAAATATTGTCATGACTTCCTCTCAACAAGAATCTTCATGGAGGGATATCTATACAAGGACATAAACATATATTTAGATAAATAAAAACACTTTATCATATATATTTATGTGAGAAAAAAGAGAAAAAATATTTTCCCACAAACACCATGACATTTTCAAAATAAAGGATCTATCACTACCCTTAACAATCCTACACCTACTTCTGGGTAACAAGGTTAAAAATATTATAATTATTCTTGTATTAATATTAAAAATTAATTTTTTTCTCATCTCTCAAAATTTTACATACTTTAATAATTTCATTTTAGGATCCATTTTCAGGTCAATTTCATAAGCAAGGGAAAAGAGTTCATGTTTAACAAAGTATACCAAACATATTTTCCCATATATACCAAAAATGAATCATTTCATAATAATCATATGTTCCTAAAATGCGGCATGAAAAATCAACTATATTTTCATATAATAAAGTTGACAAATATTAAAAAAATATTTGAATGAATAATCACATCACACAATGAGTGCATCACTCAAGGTGAAATAAAATCATCATTAACAACCGACATCAAAAACAGAAACCCCACCCTAGGAACATATATTCTACCCTCATACATTGGTTAGCTTCTCTTGTGATGGTTCTCTTAACCATGACCTGAGTCATCATATTCTCATGTCTACCATTCAATTATAGTAAGAAAAAAAACAAAAAACTCTTCTGATACCATGTTTTAACATCCCGACATTGGTAAAACCCCCTGGAAGACCGAGTTGGTCCCATACATGACCTCAGGTGCAACTCCCAATATGCATGAGAGTTATAAATAGTCATGATGGTATAACAATAATCATTATGACACACTTTCCTATTTTTATCAGATTAACACACTACTGGAAATAGTAAAAGTAACTAACTGTTATGAAATAAATAGAGAAATACCAATACCTCATGTCAACCAAAGTAGGAAATAAAATTTCAAAACTAAATTATAGGAATATCATTCAAATTTTTTTTCCGAGATTCAAAATGAAAACCAAAATTCAAAGACATTGAAAACAACAAGGAGTCTCCCAAGGAATATCCAGTTCCCTCAGCCTTGCTCCAAACGAAATCAACCATCTAACATAGGTCATTTCCCTTGTTCGATAATGTAATCATGATGTCTATTCGGTTATTTATCGGGAAATAAAAGTCGGGTTTGATTATAAAATAGTAGTCCCCCTCCAACGACATCCCAAACAACACACTTTCAAACACTACTGTATGAATTTTTATAAACAAATAATTAAAATTTAAATGTAAATTGTTAACACATTATTATTTAATCATTATTTTTTGCCATAAACCCATAGGATCTCATAGAAACCCATACATCAATACCTGCATCATCCCATGTCGGGGCCTGATGTGTCCCAGATGGATACCACATCTTAGAATTATATTGTTACCATTCTTTTTCTTAATCAAAAAAGGAATTCCACCATTACAATTCATTATTAAATAACACATATGATTTTCCTTATTATCTTTCCTTATCACAATTAGTAAATGAATTCAATTGTTAAAATTCATTATCATTTAACATATATTACTATCCTTCTTACCACTCATTATCACAATTAACACATGAATTCAAAAGTTCCTATTCATTTTTTTTATTAACACATATTAATTTACATGTTACCATTAAATATAATTATTCACATTGGAATGTATATGTTACCATTCATAATCACCATTCACATATATCAGAATAATTTAATTAATTAAAAAATTAATTAATCAAAATCAACAAATTAATATTCCATTCGTCCCATTAAATAATTCAATAATTAATTTATCATTTCAATCTCATTAATAATTCATAAATTACTTCATCACAATAATAAACAAAATTATTTCCACAATTATTTTTTAACAACAATTTTATTAATTTATTCTCCTATTAATTAATCAGTATTCAAAAACTCGATACCCCTTTATTAATTCAAAAATTAATTATTCTGTTGACATTATGATTATTCCAAAATTAATTCAATAATTAATTATTCAATTCAAAATTCAATATAATGATTATTAAATCAACAATTAATTTACTCCAAATCAATGATCTCAGTATCTCAGAATTAATTCAACAATTAATTATCCAGTGTTTACAAAATAAATATCTCAAAA
This sequence comes from Viscum album, assembly GCA_963277665.1. Lineage (NCBI taxonomy): Eukaryota > Viridiplantae > Streptophyta > Magnoliopsida > Santalales > Viscaceae > Viscum > Viscum album. The sequence continues at coordinate 554,235,344 of OY728123.1, forward strand.
TTAAATTTAAAAATAAGTTATTTATAATAAAAAATATGTATCTAAAAATTAATTAAACAATTTATTATATATATGAACAATCTAAATATATCATAAATAATTCATCATTAAATTATATAATCTATGTAATCTATATATCCCCAATTTCACACTTGTGTAAATTAATTAATTTAATAAATTAATTAATTCAATGAAGAACTAAATTTATTAAAATTTAGTATAAATTATACTATTTCATATATATAATTTCAATAATGATATATAGATTTTTATTATATACCACCTACCTCAATTCTTTGATGAACACTCAACTAACAAAAATTCCCAATTATAAATAAATAATGAATTAGCATGATATCCAGATCTAAAACATAAATCCATGATTGGACCAATCAATATCCCTTAATTAAAAATATAGATCCACAATTACAAGATCTATACTGAACAATTGATCTATATCAATATAAAAATAGGTACTATAAACCTTCAACAAATAGAAGAATAATTGAAAATATAATGGAAACTACACAGGATGAGATCCTCTTACTAGGATGTGTGAAAATCTTATATATGGGATTCGATTAATAAAGATGGTTGTTTGAATAAATTGGAATAAATTTTTAGGGATCCAAAATAATTACAGAAAAAGTAGTGTTGATTTTATGTTTATTTGGAATTAAAATGGAGGCTTGGAAATTTTTAATGTAAATTTTAGTGCTAATTTATTTCATGCTCACAGTTTTCAGATTGCGGGGAAATTTGTTTCCTAATTTTTTCCTTATTTAAGGGGTGCACAGTTTCAACTTGTTGGTTTTAGGTTTTTAATAAACATGTGCCTACCATGAAAAATCTTTCTATACAAGGTTTCACAATTTTCTAGGCCATGGTGCATGTTTAGTGAAAATAGTAACCCCTCCATGCACTACCCTCTTTAAACAATTTTTTCGATAAATTATTTGAAACACACATTATATTAATTCCAAGTGAAAAATAGGTGACACAAGGAATAATAAAATTGTAAAGACCCAGAATTTACATGTAATTTTTTTAAATATATGATAAATTTACGAGTCCGCGAAATTTGACGGCATGTGACTTCGTGGCCTAGAGTGCCCAAAATGATCCGTTGATGTTTTGTTAAGCATAAGTTAATGCATATAACATGTTTTCCTGAATATGTGGAATACCACTTAAATGGTTAATTGGATCAAAAATTCGAGGGCACTGTTGCACTCAGGATGGCGGGTTTACCCTAGGCGCGACTTATGATTAGTCAGTGCAGGCCTCATGTGAGAGAACCCAAAAATGGAAGAATAATAAATAAAATAATTAAATAAATTATTTTATTTTCAAATTATTATAACTCACAAATGTTAACTCTAATTAAGAATCTGAGACCACTTTTGAACTCGTGAGGATATGATTTATTTAAGAAGATACTAACTTTGGCCAGCATGTGCCACCACAAAAAAGTACTTTTTTGGACTCAAATAAAATAATTAAGTGACAATTATTTTTATTATAAAATTCATAACATGTAAACGGTAACTCAGATTAGAAATCTGAGATTACTGTTGGGTTTATTAAGGCGTGTATCACCTAGGCAAAGCCTAACCATTACTGGCACGGGTTGAGGGTGACTAATAATATTTTTCGGAACTTTTTTTTGAGCCCCTTGGTATCCTCCCAATAATTATAGCCAACACACCTCTTAAATTGCGCCAACATATTCTTTAATTAGCCTTCTCATTTTAAATTCAAATAATTGTGTAGTTGGAATTTAGGAAGGTTGTTAATAAATGAACCGTTATAAATTCTGATGATCATTTACTAACTCCCTCCCTCTCCAATATATATAAATCTTTGGAGGAGGTTTTGGGATGGCTTCACCAAGCGACAAAGCACTGGTAAAGAGACGTGACACCCAAAACATGGAGGATTACGCTTACTCCATGAAGAACCCATTAGTCCAACAAAGAACACCAGTGAGAAGTGACTTCAACTTCCTTCCTCGGATCCAAGTCCGATGTTGGACATCTTCTATTATGACGAGATGGAGCACAAACTGACGATCGAGGAAAACATCGATGACACCGACGTCCGTATTTTCCCAGCATTCTGTCTTCTTCTCCATGCCATTGTCGAAAAACATCGAACAAAGGTAGGGGGTTTATTTTCATGTTAATGATTTAATTGATATTCTTCTGCTTCTTGGAAGAGAATCGTTGTGGAGGCGGTAGAATTTGAAGTTCACCATTCTCTTTTCTTGATGGAACAATTGCTATCATCCTAAACGTGGAGGTTGCAGTCCAAAATAACATCGCCCAACTCCCTCCACCGATCTCTTTGTGATGTTCTTCGGCATGGCTATGAAATGACGAGGTGATGGAGGCGACAAGCAACGACCGCACTAACAGCGTACTACGCAACCCGAGTCGCCCTCACGGCGCTTCGGCCGAACCTGATCCTAGATTCTGCCAGCCTCCCGTGCACCGACAGGCCCCCCGGATGCCCACCGGCCTCCGACCTCCTGGCCACTAGCTGGCCTCCCGGCCGCCCACCGGCCCCCAGGGCCGAGTAGCCCGAGACACGCCCCTCACAGATTTGGTCAAACCGGCCTTCGCCATTCGGGCCAAGGCACACACCCACACCCCACGTGTTCTTGGGTAAGCCGACCTTCTGCACCCCTTGTGGAACCTCTAGGCCGAGCTGTCCTTACACTAACATGCGGTTGGTCCACGCCCTCGCTACCGGTCTGCGCCCTCGTGACCGGTCTACACCCTCGCTATACTCGTGGCCTTCGCGGCATGTTGGGCCGGGACCAGTGAGCCAGGCCAGACCCAACAGGTCAGGAAGGGTCTACCAAGACCAGGTCTGCCTAGACTGGGACAGGCCAGGTCAGTCCGACCGAGTTGGACCGGACCTGGTCCCACTTCAACCAATTTACTCTCCTTCGACGATATCTTTGTCACTGGACATCCATTTGAAGAACTGTTAGCGGCACTAGAAATCATGGGGTGTGTCAGTACCTTAGAGTATACCCCACTGATGTTTGTGGTATAGTTGAGATACGGTCAGGTTGGATCGTGCCCGAATCCAACCGGGCCACCAGAACCTCAAGGGTAACAACTCTCAGACCGGGCGTCTGATTGACGCGACGTCTATGGCGTTGATACCCCTATGGTGAGGCGGTCCATCGAGTTATTTCATAGTGGGAAATAGTTTAAGTTAATGTATAGACACTAGGATTGTGGAGTGGACCCTCTCAGAATCAAGTGTGCTTGTGCATGAACCCTGTGGTTGGCTGCTCTCTGACTACTGTTCCAAGATCTTATGTGGGTTCGACAGCTCTAACAACTATTCTTGGATCTGTGTGGGTTCAACAGCTCTAAATACTATTCCTAGAACTTGTGTGTGTTTGATTTCTCTGACTGCTGTTCCACGATCCTATGTGGGTTCGACAGCTCTGACTACTATTCCTGGATTTTGTGTGGGTTTGACAGCTCTGACTACTATTCCGGGATACTATGTGGGTTCGACATCTCTGACTTCTGTTCTTGGATTTTTTGTGGGTTCGACAGCACTGAATATCGTTCCTGGATCCTATGTGGGTTCGAAAACTATGTCTACTCATCCAGTATCCTATGTGGGTTCGATAGTTTTGACTACTGTTCATGGATCCTATGTCGGTTCAATAATTCTAACTGATGTTCCTGGATCCTTTGTCGGTTCGACAGCTCAAACTACTATTCTTAGATCCTGTGTTGGTTGGACAGGTCTGACTTCTGTTCCTGGATCCTGTGTGGGTTTGACACCTCTGTCTCATGTTCCTGGTTCCTGTGTGAGTTAGATAGTTCCGACTACTGTTTCTGGATCCTGTGTGGGCTCGATAGCTCTCACTACTATTCAAGGATCTTGTGTGGGTTCCACAAGTTTGACTACTATTCCTGGATCCTATGTGGGTTCGACATCCCTGACTAATGTTCCTGGATCCTGTGTGGGTTCAACAGCTCTTACTAATTTTCCTGTATCCTGTGTGGGTTCGACAGTTCTGAATACTGTTTCTGGATCTTGTGTGGGTTCAATAGTTCTGACTAGTGTTCCTAGATCATGTGTGGGTTCGACAACTCTAACTACTATTCTTGGATCCTTTGTGGGTTCGACAGGTCAGACTAGTATTCCTTGATCATGTGTGGGTTCGACAGCTCTGACTACTATTCCTGGATCCTGTGTGGGTTCGACATTTCTGACTACGGTTCTTGGATCCTTTGTGGGTTCGACAGCTCTGACTACTTTTCCTGGATCGTGTGTGGGTTCGACTACTCTGACTACTCTTCCTGGAACCTGTGTGGGTTAGACAGCCCTGGCTACTGTTCCTAGATCTTGTGTGGGATCAACAGCTCTGACTACTATTCATGGATCCCGTTTGGGTTCGAAAGGTCTGAATACTGTTCCTGAATCTTGTGTGGGTTCGACAACTCTGACTAATGTTACTGGATCCTATGTGTGTTTGAAATCTCTGACTTCTCTTCTTGTATCCTATGTGGTTTATACAGTTTTGACTACTATTCATGGATCCTTTGTTGGTTCGACAAATCTGACTACTCTTCTTAAATATTGTGTGGGTTCAACAGCTCTAACTACTATTCCTAGATCATGGGTGGGTTGGAAAGGTATGACTACTATTCCTGGATCTTGTGTGGGTTTGAAAACTCTGAATACTGATCCTGGATCCTGTGTGAGTTCGATAGTTCCGACTGCTGTTCTTGGATCCTGTGTGGGTATGACAGCAATGACTACTGTTCATGGATCATGTGTGGGTTCGACAGCTCTGAATACTGTTCGTAGATCCTGTGTGGGTTCGACAGCTCTCAATACTATTCCTGGATCCTACGTGGCTTCGACAGCTCTGACTACTATTCCTGGATCCTATGTGGGATCGACAGTTCTAAATACTATTCCTGGATCGTGTGTGGGTTCGACAGTTCTGACTACTGTTCCTAGATCCTGTGTGGGTTCGACAGCTCAAAATACTATTCCTGGATCCTGTATGGGTTCGACAGGTCTGACTAATGTTCATGGATCCTATGTGTGTTCGACATCTGTAAATATTGTTCCTGAATCATTTTTGGTTTCGATAGTTCTGAGTACTGTTCCTTGATCCTATGTGGGTTCGACAGCTCTAACTACTGTTATTGCATCCTGTGTGGGTTTGAAAGCTCTGACTACTCTACCTGGAACCTATGTGGGTTCGGCAGCTCTAACTACTATTCCAAGATTTTGTTTGGGTTCAACATCTCTAAATACTGTTCCTAGATCCCGTGTGGGTTCGACAACTCTGATTACTATTCCTGAATCCTGTGTGGGTTCGAAAACTCTGATTTTTGTACCAATATCCTACGAGGGTTGGACAGAATAGATGATTTAGTGGCTACATCTAATCATCTCTAACTCTCTACAAAAGGTATATACATGTGTCAGATGAGTCAGTAACATATGTTTTTTACTCATGGTTGAAATGGATTACTTGATTCTTAGGTATATGTAGGGGCATATACTTAAGTAAGGTTATCTTTTGATTCCATACTTTGTGGTTTATCCTTGATGGATTTTGTGAGACCTTGAGGGTCTCAGGGTCCCTACTTAGTATCTTTATACTCACCACTGCACAGGCTATACCTGCACCTTGTTGTGTTAGTTGTAGACGACAGACAACACTGACTGAGGTAGAGAATGCCAGGACTGGATGGTACCTGGAGGTGGACCATAGGAAAAATCAGTACATGGAGGAGACTGACAGAACATGAGTGTTGAGGAGGCTATCTGTACCCACCCTTAATGTACGAATTCTAGAGGATGACCCAGCAGCTGTTTTTCCTTTCTTCAGTTGTACTTGTACTTCCAGTTCCTTGTAATTTACAGTTGGGCATGTATTTCTGGACCATTTTACATTCAGCACACTTTTGTTATTCATTTTTACATAGTGTTTTGTTTCCATCTTGTGCTCTATTGTGTGTGTTTATAGGTTATAAAGGAAATTACTTCCCAGTTTGAGGGAATTAAGCCTTTGGTGATATTTTCCAGCCCCTGGCCTATAGAAGGTGGGCATGGGGTAGTTAGGACATGGGTCCTGAGGGACGGATCGTGACAGAAATTCATAAATGGTCCTGAGACTTCTCAATAATAAGTTGTGGTTTTAAAAATATTAAAAACATTATAAAAAGAAAGCAAAACATTATTTTTGGAGAACAGATATATTTTACATTGGTGAAAATATACTATTTTGAAAAATTACAAAATTTAAAATAATGTAATATGTTTATAAGATAGTTTTAAAAATTAGAATGTGCATGTATATACATAATAAAAAAATATTACGAAAATAATAATTCTATTTTATAAGAGAAAAAATATAATAGTATGACAACTATCTGTGTAGATCAAATAATTAATGGTGTTATTTTAAAAATATAATTTCCCTTATAAATAATTTTTTTATAAAAAGTAATTTTTAATTTTTAAATACAAAGGTTTAAATTATATTGGAGGGATTTTTTGGATTTTTTTATATTGATGCCATTAACATGAATATTGAAATATAAGAAAATATTGTATATGTATTTTATGTTAAATAAACAATATATTATATATGAGATAATGTACGAATAAATTATCTTAGGATGATAAGAAACAATTACTTTTAACAGTCAAAATAATCATCTCTACTAGTAGTCTTGGGAAAAAATAAAAAAATTTGATTGTTTTATTCATAAACATCGCTCTCCCGCCCATATAAAGACAAACAATTTCCACCCAAATTATCATCAAGAATGATCCTTCGTTAATCACTATGAAACATCTCAAATCCCCTTAAACTCCATTTTCCATGCAATATGGTTATTTTAAAATAAAAATACCACATAAAAAAGGAATTATCTAACAATAAATGGAGTTTTTCTATGGACTAATGAATGAAATCCAATTACATAATTTTAAATTTAATCATCCACATTCGAAAATGATGATTCAAATATATCCTTATATAAGGATGTAATTATCATGAAAATTCCTATATTTTTTAGAATCAATAGAAAACCAATATCTTCATTCATCCTTTTTATTCATTAATTGAATCTTTCTCTTGTTATGGTCGGTAAACCACTATTATATATGCCATATTTATTTTTCATCACCTTCATCATGACTGGTTAAAAAAATAATCTTTTTAGTTTTTAGAAAAAAGAATTTAATATATTATTCCCCTTAATATACAAGAATTGGTATATAATCATAGAAATTGTATTAAACAAATTTATTTGACCAGGGTTAAAAAACAAAAAATAGATTATCCTTAAATGCTATCAGGAATAAATTTATAATAATTTTTATGGTTGGAGAATATTTTATATTTAACTGATTGAAATCATCTATAATTATATTATGTCCAGATCATTTCAATTTCAAATTATTTGTACCATCATACAAGAATATCTATATTTATCAAGATATTGATGTCACCTTGGGACTAAGAATTAAATATCCCATTGATGGGTGATATGATAAAAATATCATAACCAAATAATCATAATTAAATAAAATAATAATAATAAATAAAATGTACCTGATGAAGTATATATATAATGTATTTAACTCAATATATTTTTTTAGTTAGTCATATTCATGAACAAATTCAGAAATGAATAGATGTAAATGAACAGTAAAACATCTCACTTTTCATTATGGTTGATCTTTCTGTATCCATCTGAACCTCACATTATCTTTCTATATTTTTCATTAATATTATATATATAATCCTTTTATTTTTATACATAATTTTTTTACTGTTATTTTATAGGTTTATTATTTTATTTTAACCACACAACTAAATTATTTATTGTAAGAAAACATGATTTGTGGGATCTTATCTATCTCTTATTTTCTATAACATACCACTTAATTCCTTATTTTAATATAATATTATTTATAAAAATACTCATATTGTATTAGAAACTATTCTGATTTATTTAATTGTTTATAAAAAATATTCCCAACATTATAAAGAGGATCTTTACTAATTTCAGAACACATAATTTATAATATTCAATATTGTAGACACTTTTTTACCATTTCATATGAATTTATTCCACAATAAATTCTTAATTAAGAAATATGATTATTTATTAAATATGAATGTCCAAAAATATTTTACACCTTAATTTAAGGGGTGTCATTATGAAACATTATTTTGTTCTCTTTGTTACAATATTTGAAACACATTTCCCATTTATATGGATTTATAATATTTTTTACTAATGTATTATTTCATTTTGGAACACATGTTAATATAAATATTAATATATTATTTTATTCTTTTAAATTAAAATTACCACAAAATTTCTTTGGTTATATATTAATCTAATTAGATACCAAATACAGTAAAAATACAGTCAACCAAATATAATTTTTAGGTTATCATTGAAATGATCAGTGAGGTATGCTTAATATGTCCCGTTTCATGAAATGTCCTCAAACATATGATGCCATAATTTTATTATATAATGACATTTATTCACTACTTATGTGTGATTCACCTCTCTATATATATCTTGTTATTACTCTTAATTCTAATATTATATAAATATTTTTATTTTTATGGAATCATCTTATGTATCATATGCATGATATTTATTTATACATGTGAACCTAATGTTGTATTTTAAATACTGTTAGTAACATATAATGGGAATTGTGTAATGAATTGCATAGAGAACTATATTGATTATATTTATATGGTGGGAGTAATATAATTTTTAAAAAAAATTATTAATATATAAAGCGAATATCCTGAAATAATATAGTGATATTAAATCCAGTTAAAGTAAAGTAACTATTAGATTCAATAAAATTTAATCAACTTTCATTACGTAACTCATCTAACCACATAGGTTATACTAATTTTGGGTTACATGGGTTATCTTTTGTGTGGAACAATGGAAATAGACTAAGAAAAGTGTTATATAACCAAATTATAAAATAATATTTGGGTTGAAAATAAATGGAGAACACTAATATATATGAACATTGATGAATATTTTTTCATTTATCAATATTATTTATGGATAAAAACATTTTCCACATAACTATCATATAATTATATAAGATAATTTTGGAATTATGTCTTACATAAATTGATTAGTGGTAAAAAGAATTAACGATTCATATAATTTCATTTCTCAATATAAATCATGGACAACTAATGAGTGTGATGATCGTGAAAGAACTAATCATTTTTTGTGGGATTTCATTTAATTAAATCCTTATTAAATATATGTAAAAATTAATACTTGTACAATAATATATATCGGTATATATAAAAAATAATCTTAATTATATAACTGAACATGGAGGCACGATGAAGCTCTCAGGCGAAAGGAAATAAAACCCTAACATTGAAGATCAAGGGTTCCAAGATGAGAGAACGTTCGCAGATGTGGCCACGGGTAGATTTCTGTGTGAATACTCGAAGGCCTCCAGCAATCTTACTCCAAAATCATATAGACACAGAGGTCTATCGGCAATTGCTTTCTCCAAAGATGAGGTAATGGATCTCTCTTAGGACCTCGTTTTTGTTCTGGTAGGTCACTTTTTCAAAAATCGCCCTTCTATGTCCTTCTTACGCAAAACCCTTGAGAATATTGGCTTTACAAACTTTCACATTAGGCTACTTAATTATCTGCATGTCGTGTTTCGCTTTACCTCGAATTACGATTATTATAGTTTTTTTATTCTAGGTTCTTGGTCCTTTGGGGGGTCCTCTATGAAGGTATTTAAGTGGTCTCCAGATTTTGAAATTGGGTCAGAGCCTCCTATTGTTTCCATCTGGATCGGGTTCCTAGGCTTACCCCTGCATTTGTTCAAACCGCATGCTCTTAAGGAAATTGCTAGTCTTTTTGGAACTCCGATTAGATTAGACTCTTCTACCTTAAATCTTTCTCAACCCTCAGAATCAAGGATTTTCACTGAGTTTGACATCTCTCGTGATTTTCCATCCTGATTTTGGCTTCAAAATGGGGAGAAAGGGTTTATTCAAGAATTGGTTTTCAAAAATTTCCCTCCCTTCTGTAAGTGCTGTTAAACAATTGGTCATTCGATGGAAGAATGTGAGTCTCACAAATTGGAACCTCCTCAGCCTCATTGAAAACCAGTTTGGGTGGAAAAATATTGTTCAAAAAATATATCAGATGCTATTAAAGCTGGGCCTGTTGGTGGAACCTTGACAAGAACCACGGATGTCCCCGGGACTTCTAATGAGATATCAGCACCTACGAACATTTTGCCTCCTAGGAGGGATCCAGACAATATTTCTACGGAAAAAGGTGAGCATATTACCAAAGAGACTTCACCCACAGCTGTGGTTTCTATTTTTCCTCATAGCCCCTCCCCTCTTCTTGAGGTAGTGTCGAATGTGAAAATGAATGATGATACTCAAAAGGATGTTGATAATGAGGGGATCAATTATTCTGAAATTAATGATTCAACAAATGAAGAGGAAGACAAATATACTCACATTGAGGAAGATTATCTGAGAACCATGGCTAGGAAAGGTAACAAGCCAATAGTGGATGCTGATGGGTTCATTACCCCTAATCACAAAAAAAAATGAGGAAGCGTAGGGATTATTCCCAAGTTGAAAGAACTATTGTTACTCGATCCTTGGACGTCTCGAGAAAGGAAATTTCTTCTGATCCTCCAAGAAAGAAAAATAATGAAGCTACTCATGTTAAACCTCTTAGTGAGATGTCACTTGAAGTGACTTCAGCCCCTGACATATCTCAACATGTTTAGGTCCCTCAGCAGCATGGAGGGGTAGAAAAGCTGGATGTACCTTGCTTCCAAGACCCTGAATCTTCAGAGAAGCTCCGAGATAAAATATTATATAAATATTTTCAAAACGGGGAGATCTCAAAGAACACTTACCTTGTATTTAAGCAGGACATCATCAATGAAAAATTGAAGAGTAAGTTTCAAAAAAACCCCTTAATTCATCTTTGAGGTTTTTTCATCCTCTTCATTGTAGGCTTTGACTTCCAGCTAGTTCTTGTCTGGTCTCCGGTTGATTTTGAAGACTTCTTCTCCCTGATTAAATTGATAGATTCAAGTATACTGATTCTTTGGTTTGACCAACAAGTCTCATGTCTGTTTGATAGCTATGGAAAGGAAGATATGGGAAAAATGGCGTATTGCTTGCTCTTTTTGGAATTCATTGATCTGGCCTGGACTGCTTACTGGAGGATCCGTACTTTTTTTTACTCTCTTTGTGAGATTTGCTCTGTTATTTTCTATTTATGCTGACTGCAGGGGAGGAGGGATCAAACTGTTCCTTTTTTTCCAATATGACAACTCTAAATTTTGGATGAACTGCATATTTAAATATCCAGCTTTGGAGATACATTGGACTATTTTAACACAAATATTGATGCACAGAATGCTGGAAATATGCGAATAGAAATCTATGAAAGTAGATCATAATTGGGGGAGAGCCTCAAAATCCTTGAAGTTGACATCGGATGTGCTGCTGCTGACGATTCGGAGCAAGGAAAAAGTCCTACGAACATTATCTCCTCATGAATCTGCTTAAGGACTAGGGGCTTTCACAGGTTTTCTATTCTTTTACCATGAGGTGAATTATTTTCCTTGATATATCTCATGTCCCTCTCTTAAAATTTTGGTAGGTGTCAACTCTTTTCACCTCAAGATTGTATTGTAACCGTTTTTATTTAATAAATTTCTTTGGGGCATGAATTGGGTGACCAATTCATGCCTCTGTTTGTTAAAAAAAATCTTAATTATATGACATAACATTGGGAATAAACTATAAAATTGAGAACAAAAAATAAAACAAGTCTAAATACAAGTAACATAAAATAAATTCTAAAATTAGAAATACAATGTCTTATAGAATCCTATTATTTGAAAATTGAAAATTTTAACCTAGTGTATAAATATTTTATTAATAATATTATATTTATTTAGTATTAAATATATAAGAATTATAACTTACGGTATATAATTCTACTCTCACATACCTAATATTAAAAAGGTTTCTATTCAATTTAGATAAGATTTTTTCATAAAAAATGCTCTAGATAATGAATTAATTATGTTTTAATTGATGGAAATTTTATGACAATGTGAATTAATGGAATAAATTTCTACATTGGTTTATTTTTTTTATGATAAATGAACTAAGAATATGATATGTAGGTTTGTGTGTTTTATTGATTGTATTTGTGGGAAAATATACTAAACTAGAAGAAGAAAGGTTAATTGAATATTATAATGATATTTCATTAAGTATCCAATAAAGGACATTAAAATGAAAATGTTGTATAAATAAGGACCAAAACATCAATATAATATATTTTTTAGATATAAATAATTTGTATTGAGAAAAAACCATCAAATGAATTTATTATTTATCACTATTATATAAATGATTTGATTGATTTTAAATGATATACATTATCAGTTATATGTTTTATACATTTTATAAATATATAAGAGTTAAAAATAATGGGGATAATTTATATATATTCCAAATTTAATTAAAATTAAAATTTAATGATTTTCTATAACCAAGGATTTGAATGTGAGGAATTATATCAGGATGAGAGAATCTATATTGGCGATATTTTTAATTTCCATATTTCACTCATACGATAAAAGGAGTTTTTTAATATAATTTATATGATATGAATAATATGAGATAATGTATTCAATTAAATTGTGATAAAGATCAAAAACAATTATTACATAATAGTGATGAATATAAAAATAATTATTTTACATTCATAAATAACCATATCAAGGATTTTTTTAAAATATTTGTAATTTAGATTCCCCAAGTATTAGTTTCATATTATTAGAAATAATAATTCATCCAATATATTTCTACAAACATATTAAATACCATATTGTACTTTGATGAAATATGTTTTTATTAAATACTACAAATAATGAAATAAATTTTATTTCCCAACACAATGATTTGTTAATGTAATCAATTATTTCATAAGGGAATATAGTGTTAAAATGGTTACTGTGAGAATGTTTTTTATATTGTTTTAATTTATAATTAATTATAACATTCAAAACATAATGTGAATTTCAGTAGACATCGTAGTGGACATTAGAATGTTCTGAGAGTGAAATAATGTAAATAGATATATTATATTTCATGTAAAATAGTATATGTAATTAGGTGGAAATTATGATGATGATAAAGAATGTATAAGGTGTTTTATGTAAAGGAAATAATTTATTAACATTTTAATATATTATGATTTGTAGTTAAGGTGTTTAAATATTTTAATGGTCATTAATATTAATAGTATAATTTTTAAAATTCACTATTATTCAAATATGATTTATTCATCATATATAATCACGGACCAAAAATTATAAGGTAATTATCAGATGATAATATAGTGATGTTGTATGAATTATATATTTATATATGTGTGTGTGTGTGTGTGTGTAATAAGATTAACAATACCCCTAATGGGGAGAAAACATAAGGCTGGCCTATCTCTCTATCATTCATAATATTCAAGTGATGTGCATATATAATATTATTTATTGTACTATTAAAATATATTCTGTATATAAATATTATCATGATAGTACAATTGGAAATCTCCACATTCTAATTATTTAATATTTGATTTATTTTTATATTTATAGATATATGTATCATGATATCAAATGACACTTGATCATTGAATCAATGACATTGAATTATCCCAAAATAATATTAATCATGGATTATTATCTACTGAGTCAACATTTTGTGGTAAATATAAGTAAAATTCATGTGTTTAGATTACATATATGATCTTGAGGATGATAATAGGTTATGTGCACTATATAACCCACAATTAATACCAAAATAAGTGAAATATAGTTTTTTTGTATTTCAAGTTTTAATAGTATATATTTAGGGTCCCTAATAAATATACATGGAGCGATACGTAACATGTCTCCATTTAAATTTTATTACATTTTTTACACAAACATTATGTATTAAATAATCATTAGGTGATGGGGTAATTACTAACATTATCAATGTTTGGAGCTTATCAGATATGATGTTTTTTATCTTGCATAAATATTATTATATCATGAACATTAATTTTTTTTGACTGTGTATATGTATCTTTCCTATAAATTATATATAATATTTTTATCGTTCCTAGAAAAAAAAATTATATTTTGCAAAAACCTAAAGGGTAAAAATAGAACATGGTTCCACAATGACCAGTGTTCAATGACCAATAATTAAATTTCATCAGAATTAAATACCAAGGTAATTGTCCATGGTAGATTAATTTATGACCACTCTCTTATAGTTTTTTCTGTCCACCAGATTTCATATAAGAGGTATATTATTTTCATCCCGACATTGATCCTCCCCTCATAAATATCAGCAGGTAGTGAAATCATCATTGAAAAAGATCATCCATGACTGTTACTAAACTATAATTTATAATAATCATAGGAAAATAAAATTTTTCCATCATTTTTGGATAATAACTAACACTAACTCTTCCAATACCTGAACATTATTAGCACAATTTTTTATATATTAGATTCTATGTTAGAGAATAGATTTTATGAAATAATTATTAATGAAAAGGTCCCCAATGGAAAATAATCTCTCCGATAAAATACTAAATATATAAATTGTTATCCAAAAAATAAATAATTTTATATCTCAAAAATGTTGAGAAGAATATGAGAAATTTTCAAGAATAAATCCAATAATGAATAAGGCTTGTAATGATTAATATTTGTCTTCTAGAAGGTTCATTCCTTAATAACATTGACCATGTGCAGGATATGTCCCTCCATTCAAGGACAAATCAGTATATTCAAGGTGGTAAACTGAGGTAGAGAGTAGAGTTTCTCAGTGAAAATCCTTTCATAGTGAATTTACATGATAATGCCTTCCAATTGTAAAATATATATGAGGATGAGATCTTTGAATTCATGCATGCTCTCAATGAAGATGGTTTACATGGTATAGACAGTTATCATTCCACATTATAATTTTCTTAATGATATTAGCTTTGTAATGGAGTTTTCCATGCAGACCAATACAATCTATATGTTGTATACCATGCCCATGTTGCTACATCCATTAAACTTGTGTTTATTCCTATGATTAAAGAACTTATATCACTTAAGACTTACTGAAAAATAATCATTTTTAAAATCCTATGATTCATTTTAAAAAGAATCAGAAAATGTATAATTTATTTTTGTTACTTGAATTTCATTCTGAGGAACAACATTGTTATGTAAAAGGTGATCGATTCATGGAGGGATTGGATTTGATCAAGAGATGGGTATGGACATCAATAAAAATGTTGGGGGATCCAATTCCATTATCAAGATGAACCGGGATAAAGCCTATAATATTATATAATAGAACATCATAAGGAAACTTATAAATTTCATGGGGTTCTCATCATGGTGATTACATATCATTTATAGATTTTTTAGATCCTTAGGGGCCACTCTATACATAATAGGGAGGAATTGATGTTTTTTATAAACCTATATGGTGTCTCAGAAAAAGAGTTATTATTTTTCCATTCATGTTTATTCTCGTGAAAACACCCTTAGATGTTACATTAACAAAATACATGATGTCAAATGTATTATTACGTATATGTTCTAGTAGTAATTTTGAGGGATTTCTCATCTCATTTAGACTAATGACACCATCGTTGTTTTCAAATAAAGTATAAAATATATTCCTATGGTCTACTACCTCTTGGACTAATACTATAAATGGAGTGGGGAAGTAGTTAATCTCCATAAGATATTCAATTATATCTCCAAATATGGTTTGGACAGATAGGTTAGAGACATGGAGAGGATTTTTGGAATTTATTAGAGGAACTTTCTTATGGATTAGGTTGACATGCCAATACAAAAAACTAGAACACACATTCACCACTTTAATAGAGTGTTCAATAGTATCACTATACATTTCAATAACTAGAAAAAACTATTTTATTCTTTTATTGAATAAAGTATACTGGTAAATATTTTCTTCACTTATATTCCCATGAATATAATATATTCTATAATGGATTAAAAAAGAATCATATCTAGTACCAAGAATATCTTGGATGCCTATATTTGGGACTCACACTCAACAAAAAAATTTCATTGGGATTCATGGTCCCATATGGCGAGAATGAAAATAGATTGGTTTATTAATTCTATGATCATTCTGGTAAAATGATGGTCTCTATCAAAGTCTTACATGGGTTTTGATTTAGGGGCACACTCTGTTTTGAAGATGAATGGAGAAAAAATAAACAATCATCTCAGACACTTTGAAGTTGATGTCCTCTCCACTTGGGCTCCTGGTTCTCGCAAATATTTATAATCTTATACACGTTATATTGTAGTAATGAGTGACCAAAAATTGTATCATAATGACTATTCATGTGTCATGGAAGTTTTTTCAGGCATACTAACTCATACAATCATGTAAGAAAGATAAAATGTACCTAATCGTCCCACAAGATATCTTAAATAAGAAAAATAGAACTATTTTTTGATATGAATTACATATCCTCTTATGTAGATAAATTTTTTATAAGTATTTTTTCAGGATACTTTTCAAGAAGGTAGTGTCATATAATTTAGTATCCTCTTACCATTCATCATAATTGGTGTGAAACTCATTATTATGAAGATATCTCAAACAATCTGAAAATTTTGGATTTGGGAATATGAAATAATGAATTATCTAATGACGAAAAAGTGTAACATACCAGAATACATCTTTCATCCATGTATAGTTTCTGCACAAACCCTCAGGAAAAAACATCTTGAAACTTGTTCGTTAATGGTGACTAGGAGCATGATTCCTGGTTGACATTCAAATTTTTTTCTGCTCTCCATGATCATGTTTTTTATATGAATCCATTCTAAAATGGTGAAATAATGGTGTTAAGGGAAAAATTCATGGAATTGGATGTATTTTTATCCTTTCAGTTTCCTGTTATTATATTTAGGATGATAGAAAAATATCTCTCTAGGAGGGAGTATCATTATCCAGATTAAATATAGTTTTCCTAGTCGGGTTCTTGCCAGTCAACATGTTTCATCTCATTCTCAATTTGATGGATTCACATTATCTCAGTGATTTTTCTCAAACTAGTACTTCCTAGATTTACACTAATATCACTAATGGGGTATTATCTATTAGTTTCTGAATAGTTATTGGTTCAAACATTACATATACAGCTCTTACCATACGTGTATGATTTGGATAAGTGGATTTCTTTGTGACACCCGGGTATCCATTTTTATCACATTCAATTCATTCCTTGGATATTGAAAATTTTAATAAGGATGAATCATAGGTGATGATGATGGGTATTGACCACTATATTTTTACTAAAATTGACCTTGAAGTGGTGGAAACTGGCTAAAAATCATTGAGAAATAATTGCATATCCAATGTATCACTCTGTGTAATCTCACATATAGCACCTAAAAGTGATACTACCTCATCAACATGGCCATTTATGTCCACCACACATGGAACTAGGGTAATAAATACACTTATTTCCTTGCATCTAGGGTCTATGAAGGCATGATGGTCACATGTTATTCTTGTTTGGGATCTTTCTCTCCTGAATCAATTTACTTAGTCTAAGGGGATTCGCTCATGATGAACTATTTTAGACCCTGATAGTTTTTTAATTTTCTTTGTAAATGACAAGTGATTGTATATTTTATAACAAAATTGATGGTGTAGTATGTGAAATAGAAGGATATAGTTATTCATATAATTCATAGAAAAATGATAGTATTCAACAAATATATATTACGATACTGGTATAAAAGAAAATGGTTAACATAAGTTTGATGGATACGCTAGAAACTACAAAATCTCTTACCAACATTACATTAATAAAAAATTTAGAAGAAAAATTTAATTGGAAAAATTCTACATATTGTTATGAAGAATCTTCCCCATCTAAAGAGGACATATCATTACCTATTTATGAATTATAACCTTGGATTTATAGAATTATAGAAAATAAAAATTATGAAGATTATAAAATACAAGAAAATTACAATGAATAAAAATTGAATGAAATTATTAAAATTAATAACATTATAAAAAAATAACGTATCATTCTAACTATTCTAATAAAAATAATTTTCAAAAGATAAAATTTAAAAAGATATTGAAAAATAAATTTATGTTAAAAAATAAAAAAAATATTTTGATAAACATAGTTTGAAAACATCTAATATTAAGGATAATAAATTTATTGAAAAGATAAATTGTGAAATTTATATTTTAAGAGAGAATTATCTTTGTTTACCGCTAGAATAGAAAACAATGAAAAGATGTAAAAAATTATACCTTTTATTGATATTATTAGAATGGGGTTTACTAACCGAAAAACCATTTTTAATAATAACTATATTGTTAAAAAATGTGCTCCATATTTTTACAATGTTTCAATATGTTACACAATGGAAAAATAAATACTCATTGAATAATGGTAAATATCATTTCATTCATAAAATATACTTCAAAAAATAATTGAAATTCTTTAACATAGTAATGTTGGA
This sequence comes from Viscum album, assembly GCA_963277665.1. NCBI lineage: Eukaryota > Viridiplantae > Streptophyta > Magnoliopsida > Santalales > Viscaceae > Viscum > Viscum album. The sequence goes on from OY728123.1 coordinate 554,254,019, forward strand.
AAATATAGTCCCTAAATATTTTTTTTGATAAAATCATATCGAAGAAAGTTTGGTTTCAATGAATAATATCATTGTTTTTAAAAAAATAATTAATTTATAAACAATGAAATATTTTATTACATCGATATTGGTTTCTCAATAAACATGGTAGAAAATAAATAATTTTGAAGGTAAATCATAATGATGAAATTTCTAAAAGTTTCTTTGGGAGATAACGATCAATGAGGAATTATTTTTATATATAATATTTTTTTCTTTGAAAGTGTTAATATTTATTTTTTTAGTAAATAATAAAAACCTTGTAATAATAATAATCCAATATTGGTAAAATTTTATCTTTTCATGTTTAGGTAATAAAAAAATATTTTATATAGTTAAAAATATTAGTCTATTTGTTCTTCCAATTTTCATGGGAATGATTAAAATATAGACATTGAAGCTCTTTTGAGCTAATATATACCTATACATAATGCAATAAAAGATCAAACATGGTCATGAAATAAAAGGTTTGGACACTCTAACTATGTAAATTTAGCTAATATTACTAGTGAATGACTATTTAAGGATATTCTAGAACCATGATTTAGTAATTATTAAATTTGAGATCCTTCTAAATTTGTTAAGAAACATACACCAATATTTAAATTTATTAAAGAAAAATCATCTTTCAAAAAATTACATTTTTTTATTTAGACATGTTTTTTCTTAATAAGCTAGTTGTATTTCTAGTAAATACTATATTTCTTTTTAATTTAATTACTATACTATATTTAAAAAAGAAAATTTTCTAGTAGGAGAAAAAAAAAGTTTTTATTTTAAAACATATTTATCTAGAGTTATAAATGAAATAAATCACCTCTATGATAAATATTCATATTGATCATGGTGGATAATTTATAAAATATGATTGTCAATTTTTTTATTAAAAAAGTCATAAAAAGTATCTTATTGGAACCAAGAACACCATATCGAATTGGTGTAGTCAAAAGAAGAAATGTATTTCTTCAAGAGGTTACTATAACAATGATTTGTGAATACATAGTTGATAAAAATTATTGCTCTACAGAATATAGTACTAACTATTATACTTAAATTTACATTTTATTAAGACCCTTTATTATTAATTTTTTTATGAGTTTTGAATGACAATAAAATCAATAAATTCTATCTTCAATTTTTTCCTATGAAAATAATTCAAATTGAATGTTAAATATAACCTAGAAAACATTTTTCCATAAGGAGATTAAATATTACGTCTAGTTATTTGATAACTAGTATGTATTATAGAGTTTTTAATAAAAAATTACTATTTTAGAAACCATTTGTTTTAATTTTGATAAGAAATTGATAATTTATATTTGAAAAAATTTGAATATACATCATAACCAATAATTTCTAAAAATGATTTTTATCATATGTTTGATGGTTATTTCTATGTGACTGAAACTAAATAATATGTTTCGAATTTTTTACCAAAGACTATTTTCATACTATTATTGATAGAAATAATTTTTAAAACCATTGAAATCAGTTTTTATTAGGAATCATATTGGTGATAATATTACTGTTGATGTATATCTACCAAAAATATATATAAGTTTCTTAAGAAATTACATTTTACAACAATATATTTTTTAAATAAAAACCTAATAATCACAACGAGTCGTCAGGTTATGAGGAATGGAAAATGAATATTAATGATGAACTCAATGAGATTGATAGTAATCACGTATATAATTTAGATTAATTTTTTAAAGGTACTTATGTTATTGAAGTGAAATGAATCTTTCATAATAAATGAGAAGAAAAACTAATAATATATAGAAGTAAATAGATAATTTTTTAAAAGGGATATAATCAACTTGAGGGATTATTTTATATGGAAACATACTCTCTAGTATCAAGACATGATGTTATTCGTATTATTATATATTTTATAGTATTCATAAATTTTAAACTATTTAAAATGGATGAGAAGTGGTCAAATATTATTAGATATGTTCCATATGATGTTTATGTTGAACACCCCCAATTTTTTAAAATTCAATACTTTTCAAAAAAAATTATAAATATTCAAAGGCACTATATGGACTTAAACAAGCCTTTACAACCTCGTATGATATGTCAACTAGATTTTTGAAACAATTTCATTTGATATTTGAGTGGAGAATCCAACTCTTTTTTAAGATGTTGACAAAAATACTATTTTATAAAAAACCAACATTGATGAAAATAAAATTGGTTAAACTTAAAAATAATTAATAGATTTCTTTATAGATATTATGAAGCATGGGTTTGATATAAATATGATGTGTGTGTTATCAAACATTCTAGGTTATTAAATTTAATAAAATCATGAAATAACATTTATATATATAAAAATGTAAATAAAATATCATCTCAAATATTTTATATATTCAATATAAAATTATTTGTACTACTATAAGAACAAAAAATACTATCGATATTAATGAACCTAGTAAAATAATTGATCCGGGTAATTTTATAGTTATGATTGGAATTTTTCATTACATAATAGTTAGTTGTTTGTATTTAATGTCTTAATTATTAATATGCGCAATATATCAAGATAATAAAATAGTCCAACATTAATTTTGGTAATTGGAGACATCATTAACTTAAGGGAACTATGTATTTAGGTTTGTTTCAAACATCTACAAATGAATTTTAACAAAAAAAATTTCTAATGCAAACATATATGGATTAATAATTTAATGAAAATTTACATCCATAATATTTCATTTTATAGGAGAAGCTTTAGATTATTTTTCATGTAATAAACAACACTCAATAAATCTTTCCACTACTGGTGCATAGTATTTGGCAGTCGGAATTTTTTTTTTATTTGGTGCTTTCGATGTAATAAAAAATAACATACTAAGGAATGGGTTTTAATAAAACTAATATTTTGACTGACAACACAAGGTATATTTACCTAAGTAAAAACCCACCACATCGCACAATTTCAATGGAGATAGATATAAGAAACCATTTTCTTCAGGAACACAACCATAAAACAAATACTAGTTTTCAATTCATCATATCTAATGAAAAACATACTTTTCGTTTTAAGAAACCCGTCAGTTACTTTATATTTTATTATAGTAAACAAAATATATGAATTATCAATATTAGGTGATTATTCATTTATTCAAACTCATTACCATTATACTACCCAAAATTTACACTATAATAGTGGGGGAGTATAGATATTGTTGGTTTTATAAGGTGTTTGTTTGGAAAAAAAAATATTTATCAAAAATATATTATTTATAATAACATTTCATGAGTAAGTGTGTGTTTATAAATAATTAATAGAATTAAATTTTATTATTAAACTTTTCAAAATAAACATGTTGTTAAAAAAATTATGTAAAAAATATCTATATAATGTTCTTGTTATAAAATTCATCTAAACATTATATTTTTTTATAAATTATGTCATAATTATTTTCTATGACATGTACATAGAAGAAATTTTTACTCATACCAGTGAAACTTTTCAACTCCAAAAGGAATTATATATTTTTGTTTTACAATTATTCTATAAACATGATTATTTAATTTGTTAAACATATTATTTTAGAATTAAAAACTCATTTTGTAAAAAATATAAATATTTATAATTAATCTATTCCATAAACTGATAAATTGTTTCTTAAATAATTTAGGAGGATCAGTTTATAATTAAAAAATTATTCAATAAAATCGATATCATTATATCAGAATTTAGTTTCCATTTGAGCTATTGAACAATTTCAGTTGAAAAAATTTTGAATCTTGCACCCAAATAATTATGGATCCCCTTCTGTCTTACATATGATTTCATATTTTTTTTCACAGACCCTATGCACTTCTTTATGTGCTCATTCCAATATTTTTCCATTTTTTCAAACACCGGTTCATGACACAATAAATATTAATTATTGATGTATTTTCATAGAGATATGTTTTTTGGGAAAGAATTATCAAGATATTATGGTATGAAATATTTTATTATATACTTAAAGATATCATTAGTCTTTAGGTATTATTGGATATTTTTAGTAGAATATTAAATAAGGAATATGACTTACATTAACAAAAAAATATAGTTAATTTATGAATCAGTTAAAATTCCAATGGACAATGATAATGAATAAATAATATTCATGATTTTTATTAAGAATAAAATATTTCATATAAATAAGTATCATATCATTTCTAGACACCTTTTGGGGGAATCATATCTTCCTTATCATAAATAACAAGATAATCATTGATATTTTGTGAGGTTGATGGATGAAGCATCCATGATTAAATCTTACGATAATTGTAGAAATGTTTCTAACTTCTCAAGAGATGAATGGTTTTTCAGTTTTTATAAGCATGGTTATCTATTAATGAGGTAGAGTGAATGAAATATTTATAGGTTTTGGACATTTTTTATATAATTTATTGAACCTAATCAAAAGAAATCATGTGATTTTATTTCAATATATTATAATAAATAAATATGGAAATTATTAAGTTAAGGATCTCAATGAATCCTTATTTTAATAAATTATATCTTATTGTAATCATAGAATACTATATGACTGAAAAACAGACAAATCCCATGGTGGAAAATATTTCCATGATCTCTAATAAAATCATCCATGCATGAAATTCGTTTTAGAATCAATGATGAATATATTTCTTTACAGAGTTGACATATCTATGTTATATGTAGGACCACTAATAGAGAAATATGTATAGAAATGAAAAAATAAAGGTTAAGTCTTCTCCACTTAAAAAGGAAAAAGAAATCCACGAAAATGACCCAAGTAAACTTCAAGAAACTCATGACTCTTAAGGATTAAAATAATAAAACAGATCCATAAATTATTTTTGATAATGAGGATTCTATGGATGTTAAGATTCTTTGTAAATATTAGTTGATAGAATATAAAAATATTATAAAATAAATAAATTTAATAAAAGTGGAAAATGTTCTATAATTTATCTTATTGATGTAGAAAATGCAGATGAATTTATATTATTATAATTTTTACCATTATTAGTCATGTAGTAAGTTATTAATTAATGAATAGTTCCTCCCATATACTAGACAATTCCAAACCTGAGTCTGTAGTTTTTGGAAACATTAGTTGTTTCTCTAGTGGTCATAATAGATGTAGAGAAGTGGAAAAGAAAATATGCTTATTATGTAGTTACAGAATTGGTATCAGAAAAATTTAATATTGTTTGGTAGAAGGGAAAAAAATTAGAATATAAGGAAACTGATCATCATATTGAAGGATTTCTTAGAATGGAAATAAAATCCATTACAATAGGTAGTAAAAATATAGTTACATATTTTAGGGTTTTTAACATCCATAACTCCTAATATTAGTGAGTATATTCTATTGTAAAAATAATATTATTAATTTTTTCTAATATATTATTGTTTTTACTTATTTTACATGTTATATTTTCTATTAAACATTTACTTTAGAATTTACGTTTTTACATATCTTGATAATAATTATTTTATCGGACATACTATGTCACCTATAAAGTACTCTGATATATCAAATGATTATTGTTTATGATTTTGACACTTTGACAATCAGAAGATACTATTTCATGATCAAATAATATTTAAGAGGAATTTATTTTATTTAAATTTAATTTTTAAACTACATATCACCAACCTATTCTAGCCATCAAAACCTCTTACAAACCAATAATATAATTTTCATTGGTGTGTGATGGCATTTTTCTTAATTGTTACTATCAAAAGATATGATCGTATCATGTCATTGGATATGATTTATCATATAATCATCCATTCCATGGATATCATATTAATTCTAGTCGATGACATATTTGATAAAACACATATTTTTACAAATAATTAGTTATCATTTTTAATGTTTTAATATGATATAATTTATTTTAGAGGTAATGAATTTAAGATTACGATAATGGTTTGGTAGTGTGATAAAATCATATGTTATAACAAAATAGTTATTTTAGTGAAGCATCCTAATAAATATATATTGTTTAATATAAAATTTATATATATTTTTGATTCATTTAAAAGAAACTATTTAAACTAAGTCCCACTTTATCTATCTTCTTATTCTAGAAATAATAATTAGAAGGTACTATAAAACAATGGGTGAGGAGTGAGTTTTTATTGAGAGTTGACTAATTCACACAAACTAATTCATACATCAATATGATATATTTCATTATACCACATCATTTTATCATCATTATCCATTGATGTTGAATTTAGGATACCATATTTATCTAGTTATATTTTTCTCTAGGATATTCATAAACTATTTATTATGTTGTGTTTCTGTCATGGATCCTTATAATTTTAATAAAAACTACTTGGGGTTTCAAGGAAACATTGGTGGGTAAGAGGATCCATGGGGAGATTTTTTTTGCAAAAATAACTTATTTTCATAGATGTTTGTTTTATTTAATTAATTAGACCATTTATAAATTAGTAATGTTTTTCAAGGGTTCATTGTAAGATAAGAAGATCTATAGGGTGATTGTGTTGTATAAAGGGAATATAGAATGAAGAAACATATGCAGAACATTCACATGACATGTATATGTAATATATGCCATGCAATTTTCTCATGTTTTAATGAAAATAATCCAAGGGGAAAGAGTTTTTTAGCATATCCCACTAAAAATATTTACTCGATGTGTAACAAGGTTAAAATCAATGAAATTTAATGAAATACTATATTAAATAATGTTGTGTAGTTCAATTTTAATTTAATTTCACTTTATAATTTTCCCTTTTTACTTAGAAATTCTCCCAAGTGAATTCGATGGGCCAACATCTCATCTGAATATACTGTTTATATGATCAATCAACAGTAAGTCTTCTAAATTAGTTTTTACCATATTTTCATTCCCTTCGAACTATTGAGGTGAAATCCTTTTATCATGTAGGTTTTCGATTATGATATTTCTCTATTTTTATAGACGTTATTCTTAGAGATCATCTTCAACTTCTTTCTCATGGGATTTTTCATTATAATTATTGTTGGATCATGGGAGCATGTATTTGGTTAGAAAGTGATGTTAGGTGACTTCAATAGTTGAGATACTATAGATTCTATTTAGTCACTATTTAACATGATTAAAATCATGTTATCCACATTATGATGGTTCCATATAGTTTAATTTAATAGCATAAATGAATGAAATATTTTATAAAATATACCAGGTGAGCTCCCCTATAATTCATCAACTGTTATATCTCTTACATTCAATGATGTTTTCCCTCAATTTTGTCTTCTTCACATCCTAATCCCATACTGACATTTAAAAAATCATAAATCCCATAATTTCTTCACCACCTTTACGAACTCAATCCTTCTTTTTTGTTTTGTGTTAGTCCAACTTTTTTTATCTTCTAGTACACACATGACAATTATTAAATTTCTAATCAATTGATTTTGTTAAGGTAATGATAAATAGTAATTCAAATAATTAACCATTGTGATTTATGATGTAATATTATCATATACATGATGTATTATAGATATTGTGTTCCATGAAGAGATTATTATATATTATGATTATCCCTAGAACATGAAAACATAAATTTTTTGAAGGTGATATTGAGCAGGCTCAGCCTATTACCATGTTGAAATTCTTGTTGAGAGAAATCTCTTTCAAGTCCCATGATGTAATGCTTATTGGGATTCAAATAATATGTTTTAATTTTTATAGTGTATATAAATGAATGTCTATGAATATACCATTGATAGGGTTCATTGGATTGAATGTTCATAATAAACACTCAGATATATTCTATCATTGTTTGGATGAAAGTTATTTTTACCTTGGTTGTGGTGTGGTCAGATACCGCAAGGGTTCATTTTTTTGCAACTTTATCACCATTCTTTGTCAATGGTGACTCTTTTCAAGTGGAAGCTTGTGCATGATCACTGGTATGATCCCATAATACCATAATAAAATTATTATTAGGTATACTAGTACTATGTTTTTAGTATTCTACCATGTAGTATCGGGTAATTGACCTACTTCTTGGTCAATTGAATACTTTATTAGAAGATTCAAGTGACTAATGAATAACAAAAAGACCATAATTCAGAATTGGCATGAACGTACTGTTGTAGAATAAAAACTATCTTCTATAGAATCCCATAATTATATGATCCCATTATTTGATAGTCGAGTTTCTTTCCCTTATTAGGGTACCATCTTTGTTCTGAATGATGAACTTGGGATTCGTTATTAAAAACCCCCGTAATGTACTCAATCATGGATCGTAATACATTTATCCATATTATTTAATAAAAATAATTTGGTGGTTAATTTTATTCTTACCATCATTATATAGTAATGGTTGATGGTTGTAAGGCGTTCTTAGAGATATTCTAGAATAAAGGTGATGTTTGTTTTTTCTGTATTTTATTAATTATTCAATTATGTATTACACATCTATATCATGATATTTCAAACACATCTTATCAGACTTGTCAATTTAAAAATGTTGGTTTCATCCTACAAAGTCAAACTCAACGATATTCAATCCATTGTTTTGTACTTGAGTAGATTACATGGATGAGGTTTGGAAAAGGTAGAATGACCCATATTATTTATTGTTTCCTTATTGGATTGTATCATATTTTGAGGAGGGACCAATGTGGTGTTCAGGAAAAGGGACATTTGAGTCTTAATTTCAGTGATTTGTTCTTTTAATAGTATTCTTTTTTCATGATATTTATTTTCATTCGACTATTTCAGTACATTATTCCTTGTTGTTTATTGAATTAACCAACTGGTTCCTATTTTTTTCTATAATGTCTATACTTTTCTTTCTATCACTTATATGGTTTATTTACTACATCTATAATAGTTCATACCAGGGGGGTATATACTCCCCAGAGAACATTTCACAACCCCTATACTAGCTTACAACCTCTAGTGTATTGGGAGGTGTGCTTGATGTCTCGTAACCATCCCTTTATGGAAACATGCGAGAGGGTAGATTTGAGGATGATAAAATGAATGTGGTTTTAGTTTATATATTATATAAGGTACATGTATATTTATTCATTATATAATATCATTTGTTTTTATGTTTTCACACATGGGTGATCCTATAATTGTTTCTAAATTGCATTCATTTTGTCATTGGATATATTAGATCCTACATAACATAACAGTACTTAGAATCTGTGGAACTGAAAAAATAAATGATTTATTCCTTCTATTCTATTCCATGAATATTTTTGGAAAATATAATTCTCATTTTCTTGTAGACAAATGGATATAAAACTTTCTATCCCAATATATAGTTTCAAATCACTAAAATTCAATATATACTTAAATTTCTTAAACAATCCATACTAATATTTCGTTATGTATACGTAAAATTTGTTTTTTGGATAATTGGTGTGATAAATTTGGGATTATATATTAACCATGATAATATAGTGACAATAGAGGAAATTTCTTACCTTTATTCTATTAATTATAATCAGTATTTAATCCACTTATAAAAATATTTCACTTTTTACACGATTTAATAAATTATTTTGATTCAATTTCATTCCAACAAAACCATTGATAGGTAATCAAAAACATTATTCCATTACATTTTTTAAATTACTTCCTTGATATATTTTTCATTAGATATAGAAATATGATAACTAATTGGGGTAATTTAAAAACCCATGTTGAAGATCATCTCACCGTATAGGGAATTATCAGATTTTTTTATGTTTTTATAAAAAATTTCATATATTGTTTATTAATCCCATGAAATTATGATATCATAAATATATAAAATCACAATGGATGATGTAGTTTTTGAAATTCTCGAACACATGTTTTCATCCACAACATCTTTTTTAAAATTCAGGAGCTTAAAAAACTAATCATGTTTGATGTACCAATTTTTTTTTTTTTAATATATATATTGATTTTTTAAATTTATTAATAGTTCTCCAATCCTAATATAAAATAAAACATTCCCATTTCCATATTTACAAATCCTATTATAGAATAACATATAAAATTAATACATGAAATTGATTTTATGAATATCATTGATTTTTATTGGAATGAAATATCCTTATTGTATCATCTTTAGACACATGTATAAAATATTAATTATAATATATTCCTTTACTCAAACGGCTCCAAAGCCTTCAATTTTTATTTTTATTATGATAAACCCCCATTTTAAGGGAAGAAGGGTGAAACCCACATAGACTTCAGGTCATAGACATACCAAACTCGAAGGACAAACAGAGTGAAACCAGACTGACAACAAGGAGCTGCCTCTCCCTAGCAAATGATCATGATGAAGCTCTCCACCATTGCAAAGCTGTTCGGCAAGCATGTTCCATGTTTCAATGCATAGGCCCGATCCGATGGCTGATGTCATGCCCTCTCAAACAACCAAATCCCTGAAGATCTGCAAAAATGAAACTTCAGCTCTGAAACCTCCTTTGAGGCCTATCCAATGTGGTCCAATCCAGCTCCACAAACATTCCACCATCGAGATAAAACCAAGAACAATTGCAATTCATCAAACAAGATCAAAAAATTATGATAGATTCAACATTCCACAAGTCATTCTCTATCAAGTCAGTAATCAGAACAAGCCCCACTACGAACCTCATGTATCTCAACCACCATTGTTGACACTTGAGAAACCCGAAGACGATCCAGCGAACGTGAAGCCAGAACATCGTCACCTAGGAATAGATGGCCCAACAACACACCAAAGGAACATCACCGATGAAGGGGTATGAGCTTATCTGAACTAGAAACGCCACTCTGGGCACAAATCCACTCGTAACTGGACTGCAGACTCGCCCTCACCGGAGCCCAACGCAAATAACCACAGCAAATGGAGGAGAAACCACGATGAACTCCAAAACGAGCCATCCACCATAGACATCAGATCCAGAAAATCAACGCAGAAAACAAAGAAGAAAATACTGAGATCGGACCTGCTGAAGAAGAACAGAACCGCCAGAATCCACAAATCCCCCTCCCCTCCGCATCACTCCAGACCGATACGAAACGCACCAAACAGTACCAGAAATCGCCTACCACGAAACCTCACCCCCGACGCCAGACCTGGATTCGGACGCTTGCCCTCCACGATGCTGGCATCCTACAGATATGGAGCCTTCATGGATGAAGGGGATAACCCGGAAGCAGAACCTAGTGTCGCGGAGGATAAAGAGAGGTTGCGCCGAGGACTCGAAACCCGCCACGAAGCCTCGCCCGTGGACGTCAGACGAGGACCCAGTCGCCAGCCTACCACAAAGACGTTATCCTCCAGATCCGGATCCTGTGCCGACACCAAAGCCTTCCACGGACACAACGTGCCAGATCCCAGCACCACTCCGGAACAAACGGAGCAGCAACTAATTTTGAACACCGTCCAGAGACAAACGACATTGACACCTTGCCAATGGGATGCGCCGGAAGAGAGGAAGAGAGGATTAGATGATCCTGGATGCGGAAACCTAGTGACGTAGAAGAGAGAAGCGAAGCCGCTCAGAGGCCGAATGTAATCATCAACAGCAAAACCAAAAATTATATTATATTCTTTACCAATATGATACCGAGTTTTTTTATACATTTTTTCAAAAAAAAAATTAAAAACACATCTAGGTAAAAAAAAATTACTTTTTAACCCCTCAAAGGTGGCACCTGCTGTGCCGCCTTTGGGGGTTGTTTTCCCAAGGCAAGGCGGAACTTGGTGTGCCACCTTTTCCCAAAAATAAACCGCAAAGGTGGCACCCCAGATGCCGCCTTTTCGTAAATAATGATTTATAAATTTTTTATTTTTGTTTTTTCTGTTATATATATATATATATCAAAACTTTTCAACAGAATTTTTCCACTATTTAATATCCAGCAGCACTGCCATTACAGAAGTTTGGATTCTGACAGAAACCCTCACTCTGGACTCTCTTTTATAAGGGGGCTTGTCCTGGAAATCATACTGCATTTCCGATGTGGGATTCTAGTTCTTTTTTTTCTGCACAGTATTTTCTATGTTCCTAAGATGGGATTCTGTTTCAAGTATGCGAATTTTAAAGAATATAAAACATAAAATATAAGACCAATATAAATGAAACTTTAAACATTGATTAAATATATAAGGAATAGTTGAAAACAAAAATAATTTCATAAAAATGTTGATACAAATTAATTTATAAGCTTTCAAAACCACCTACTTGATACTTAAACATATTTCAAGTACGTGACTTTAAAAGCTTATAAAAGATAAACTATAAGACCAATATAAATTAAAGTTTAAACATTTATTAAAAATATAAGAACTAGTTGAAAACAAAAATAATTTCATAAAAAATGTTGACCAAAAACAATTTATAAGCGTTCGAAACCATCAACATGAAACTTAAAAATGTTTCAAGTTCCAAACATTGAAAGACTATAAAACATAAAATATAAGACCAATAAAAATGAATCTTTAATCATTGATTAAACAGATATGAAATATTTGAAAACAGAAAAAACTTCCTAAAAATGTCCATCAATTTAATTTAGAATTTTTCAAAACCGTCTACTTGAATATTAAAAATGTTTCAAGTACGCGAATTTGAAAGACTATAAAACATAAAATATAAGGCCAACATAAATGAAACATTAAACACTGATTAAAATTATAAGGAATAGTTAAAAACCAAAATAATTTCCTAAAAAATATTGATGAATATTAATCTATAAGCTTTCAAAACCGCCTACTTGAAACTTAAAAATGTTTAAAGTACGCGACATTGAAATACTATAAAACATAAACAATAAGACCAATATAAATGAAACTTTAAACTATGATTAAACATATAAGAAATAGTTGAGAAAAAAATTAATTTCATCAAAATTGTTGATTATAAAAAATTTATATGCTTTCAAAAGAACCATCTTGAAACTTAAAAAAGATTCAAGTATCTCAATTTGGAAGACTATAAAATATAAACTATAAAATGAATATAATTGAAACTTTAAAAATTAGCTGAAAAAATAATAACTAATTGAAAACAAAAAGAATTTCATAAAAAATTTTGATGAAAAATAATTTATAAGCTTTCAAAACTGCCTACTAGAGAATTAAAAATGTTTCCAGTGCATGACTTTGAAAGACTATAAAACATAAACTATAAGATCAATATAAATGAAACTATAAACACTAATTAAACATATAAGAAATAGTTGAAAACAAAAATAATAATTTCAATCACTCATAGACATTGTCTTAATCTTGTACAGAGACTTCTAGGAATTGAAATTTTGGCTAATGCTGCTGCTACAGATGGTGGTTCGATATCAATGAGGTGTCTTGAGATGCACTTTGCACATTAACCCAATGACACTAATGCGAAGACTATCATGCGTTATGCACATGACTATATATTACAGCACATTGAAGGGGCACTGTGCATTAACCACTCTTGTATGCATGTGCACATTATGTATCTAGGGCTCCTGGAATATTTTAATCATTTCAGGATATATAGCTAGGGATCAGTGTGCTTTGATTACACTTATAAAAAATTATGAACAACATGTTGCTCATATCGGTCAGATCATGGGGGATATATCATCCTAATTCAAATGTGGGAATGTAAGTGCATCTATCTCATCTCTCGTGATGTTTCCAGTAAGGAGATTTCTATAGATGTGATGCATCACACTCCATGTTGATGGTGGTATGATCACTCATCTCTATTGTTTTTTGATTCTAGTATGAGTTATTGAATTTAATTTCTAATTCTTTAACACTTTTTAGGTTTTATTTTATAGGTGGAGATAGGAACACAACTTCATCAGTGGTCCAAGACACCATTTGGGTGTATACCATCTCATGTTGAATAGTCTACTACCATTGACGTTAGTATATAAAATCTTTCCTTGACTAAAAAATTTCATAATTTCATAATTTTCAGTTTTTAGTATCAAACCATTTTGAGAAATATCACTTGTAATTTTAGATTACATGGATCCATTGCTGAGATTTATTATACCAGTTGCCTATGTACTTCACTGTTGTACCTCATTATTCTTTTGATTTATTTCCTCTCATTCACCTTTATGTTATTGACTGACACCGGCCTAATGGAGTCATTCGCCAGTTTGGTTATGTTCAAGGCACTCCATTTCCATCGAGACAGTTACCAAAGATTTATTTTGTGAAGCTAATGGAGAGGGACGATGTCGACTAGTGTCAAAGACATTACAATTATCTCTACCTCTATGGAATATGAGCATCACTTAATATCAATGGCGTTCGTATAATGTGATTCCACCTATAATAGAAGGTCAAATATGATCCATGGTATAGACTGATGTCCATACTGTATCTCACTCCACACGACATAGGGTTTTCGAATCTAGTAAGTAAATAAATTTCCATTAATTTTTTTATTGTACTAGTTTCTAACGCATTTTGAATCTCTTGAAAGTATACTCAACTAAAACAGATTATCCACATGTCTGGTCTAGAGGAGGAGGTAGTTTCTATCCTCGTAGCAATACATGCTACAATGTAGGGGAGATTACATCTTATCATGCAGTTCAGAATAGTATCTTCAATTTTCCACCCCAAGGATTTGATTTTCTTACCTAGGGAATAGAGGTTCATTCTCATTAACCTTCTCCAGTAGCTGCTGATGTAGAGAAGCCATGGCGATGGCGATGTAGTCTGCATCATGCTACACATAGGGACACATCTATTCTATAGGAAGAGGAAATCCCTCAATAAATCCTACCTCAGTCGATTGGGGATGTGCATTAGGAGGTATGGGATCAATCTATTTTGGAAGGATATGCATAGTTTTCTCAGGGTACACAATATCCAAGCTTCTATTAGGGGTCATTTCCTATACCACCATCTTTTGTGCCAGATCTGTCACAGCCTATATGGTTCCCCGAAACGATGATGGCAAGTCCTTCAACTAAACTTTTTGGAGAAGGATTGGGTGCATAGGACGACATCCAGTTGACACCTCATCTCATTGAGACAAAGGTTGAGTATCTGATATTCATGGTGCCAATGGATAAGGATCATCCCTCCCCAAGTCAGCATACTCCACCCTAGCACAGAGGTCAATGATCATGATACGAGCGTCTCATTACCAAACCTTAATGTACGATATGACCTCACCATAGATTGTGATTGTACTCATACATGTTTATTTTTTCAATCTATTAAACTGATAAAATTCATTATATTATCAATCATTTTTACATGTTTTTACATTATTTCAATTTTCATTTATATTTTAGTTACAGTTTATATTTCAGAAGCATTTATTATTTATTACTTGAAACATATGAAAACTTATTAAATTTCATGTAGGTTCATTAAAATATTATAAAATATAAACCATAAAAATAATCTAAATGTAGCTTAAAACATAGCCTAAGCTTCTAAAAAGTTTAGAAAATAAAAATAATTTCATAAATATAATAAATAATTGAAAATATGAGGAATGTAAAAAAATATTATAAATACAATTGTAATGGTTTAAAACAAAAATATATTTTGCCACTAAAATTAATTTTCATTAATCGTTTTAAGAAATTCCTATTATTTTGAATTATTTTTTATATGATAAGTAAGTGTGTCAAATATAATTTAGATTGTATTTATATTTTATAAGTTATATACATTCAAATCCACCAAGTTCCAACATTATTATGTTTTATTTTGGCGACTTTGAAAGAATATTACTTATAAAATATAATTAAAATCTATGTGATAATTGATAAATTGTCTCAATAGATAAAACATAATTTAAAATAATAAAATCATAAATATAATAAGTAAAAACTAATTCACTTTTCAGAAAATTTATTATTTAAAAACATAATATTTTAACATTTAAATATCAATGACATAATTCTAAACAAAATAAAATAAACACATTATGAATATATCATAATATACAAACATATATATTTATAAATATACAAACATGTATATTTAAAACAATGTTTTTATTTATTTCGGAATCCGAAAGAGGCCTTTCCATTTTCCACTTAACAGAAAGGCAGTGGGGCCTCTTCTACCTTTATACTACATTTTTCAAAAAAAAAATGGACCTAAACATATTTAATTTTTTTTTTCAGAAAACACATAAAAAACATAAGTTTAATTAATAATTATATTACTAATTAAGATGGCTTGCCCTAGAAATCATTCTGTATTTCCAATGTGGGATTCAGGTTCTCCCTTTCCTACACAGTACATTCTGCATTTCCGATGTGAGATTCTTTTTCAATTACATGAATTCGAAAGACTATAAAATATAAAATATAACACCGATATAAATGAATCTTCAAACATTGATTAAATATATAAGAAATAATTGAAAAAAAGGAATTTCCTAAAAAATGTTAATGAAATATATTTTATAATAAATATATTACTAATTAACTATTATATAATTAAAAATTATATTACTAATTAACTAATTAATTATTAACTATTTATTATATGTTTAATCAATTTTTTAGGTTTCAATTATATTACTAAAATATTTTATGTTTTATATTCTTTCAAATTCGTGTACTTGAAACAGTTTAAGATTCAAGTAGACGGTTTTGAATGCTTATAAATTATTTTTCATCGACATTTTAAAGGAAGTTATTTTTATTTACAAGTATTTATTATATGTTTAATCATTGTTTAATGTTTCATTTATATTGGTCTTATAATTTATATTTTATAGTTTTTTAAAGGCATGTACTTGAAACAATTTTCAGTTTCATGTAGGAGGTTTTTAAAGCTTATAAATTATTTCTCATGGATATTTTTTACAATTTTTTGTTGTTTTAAACTATTTCTTATATGTTTAATCAATGTTTAATGATTTATTTAAATTGGTCTTATATTTTATATTTTGTTGGCTTTCAAAGCCACATACTTGAAATATGTTTAAGTTTCATGTAGGTGGTTTTGAAATCTTTTAAATTATTTTTTATCAACATATTTTATGAAATTATTTTTGTTTTTAACTATTTCTTATATGTTTAATCAGTTTTTAAAATTTATAATTTATAGGCTTTCAAAGTCACGTACTTGAAATATGTTAAGTTTCATGTAGGTGGTTATGAAAGCTTATAAATTAATTTGTATCAACATTTTTTATGAAATTATTTTTGTTTTAAACTACTTCGTATAAGTTTAATCAGTGTTTAATGTTTCATTTATATTGGTCTTATAGTTTATGTTTTATAGTCTTTCAAAGTCACGCAATGGAAACATTTTTAAGTTTCAAGTAGACGGTTTTGAAAGATTATAAAATATTTTTCATCAACATTTTTTATGAAATTTTTTTTGTTTTCTACTATTTATTATTTTTTCAACTAATGTTTAAAGTTTCAATTATATTCGTTTTATAGTTAATATTTTATAGTCTTTCAAATTCGCATACTTGAAACTTTTTTAAGTTTCAAGCTGGAGCTTTTGAAAACATATAAATTATTTATAATCAATAATTTTGATGAAATTATTTTTGTTCTCAACTATTTCTTATATGTTTAATCAATTTTTAATGTTTAATTTATATTGGTCTTATATTTTATGTTTTATAGTATTTCAAAGTCACGTACTTGAAACATTTTTAAGTTTCAAGTCGTTGGTTTTGAAAGCTTATAGATTAATTATCATCAATATTTTTTAGGAACTTCCTTTTGTTTTCAAATATTCCTTATATGATTAAATAGTGTTTAATGTTTCATTTATGTTGGTTCTATATTTTATGTTTTATAGTCTTTCAAATTCACATACTTGAAACATTTTTATGTTTCATGTAGACGGTTCTGAAAGATTATAAATTAATTTTTATGGAAATTTTTTGGTAAGTTTTTTTTTCAAATATTTATTATATGTTTAATAAATGTTTAATGTTTCATTTGTATTGGTCTTATAGTTTATGTTTTACAATGTTTCAAAGTCGAGAACTTGAAACATTTTTATGTTTCAAGTTGATGGTTTTTAAATATTATAAATTGTTTTTGGTCACCATTTTTTATGAAATTATTTTTGTTTTCAACTATTTCTTATATTTTTAATAAATGTTTAATGTTTCATTTATATTGGTCTTATAGTTCATATTTTATAAGCTTTCAAAGTCACATACTTGAAATATGTTTAAGTTTCAAGTATGTTGTTTTGAATGCTTAAAAATTAATTTGTATCAACATTTTTTATGAAATTATTTTTGTTTTCAACTATTACTTTTATGTTTAATCAATGTTTAAAGTTTCATTTATGTTGGTCTTATATTTTATGTTTTATAATCTTTCAAAGACGTGTACTTGAAACAGAATCCCACATCAGAAACACAGAATATACTGCGCAGAAAAAAAGAGAACCAGAATCCCACATCGGAAATGCTCTATGATTTCCAGGGCAAGCCACTTATAAAAGGGATTCCAGGGTGAGGGTTTCTGTAAGAATCCAGACTGATGTAAGGGAAGTGATGCTGGATATTAAATAGCAGAAAAATTCTACTGAAATGTTTTGTTATATATATATATATAACAAAACAAAACAAAACAAAAATTAAAAAAATAAAAAAAAATTAAAAAAATATTTATGCGAAGGCGAAACCTGGTGTGCCGCCTCTGTGGTTTATTTTTGGGCAAAGGCAACACACCACATGCCGCCTTGCTCTAGGAAAAAACCCCAAAGGCGGCACATCGGGTGCTGCCTTTGAGGGGTAAAAAAATAATTTTTTTACCTAGATGTATTTTTAATATTGTTTTTGAAAAAATGTAAAAAAAAACTAATATGATATCCCTTTTAAAATAATATATCAATATATCTCGAAATTAAAATTTCACCATTAATATTTTTTATAAGACCAATTTCAGATAAATAATGTTCTTATATATATCCTTGTACAAAATGCCTTATATCATTTATTTTACTATACTTTAATTATTAATTCAAATATTTAATGTACTCATAGTGCACAATAAATTCCGCAACTATTTTTTAATCGATCTATAATATAATACAATTGAAACTATATAGATTTATTTATATTATTGTTATTAATCCATTGTTTTTTTATCTAATGATGTTTCAATAACAAACTTTATATTATACTATAGCATTTTTTTTATTCTTATTCAAACTTAAATAATTATATTTATTTTAAGAAGATTATACATGGTCGACATATACCTCTCTATTGAAATCTATTTTTGAAATTCATTATTCATTCATTTAATTATTCAATAATAATTCAACATTTATTTTTTTATAAGATCATGATTCTCAATTATTTTAACGACATAAATATAAACTATCATGTGATATTTCATATTATTTTAATGGTAATAACTTCAATGTTGTGTATTTATAGGGAAAATTAAAAAGTCAACCACATAAATAGATTTTGATCTATTTTATCCTTTAATCATTATCATAAACATATTACCAAAAACTCTGATGTTTTTGAATGTTATATTATTCCGAAACACAATTTCATATAAAATCACATAGGAGTTTTGTATTAAAAAACATTTTTTATGATTAATGTATTTCAAATGTATTATATATAAAAGTTCCATTATATATCACGATTGATTTAATTTTCATAGAAAAATAAACAAAACTAATACCCTTCCTTTCAAAAAATCTATTTTACATTATAGTATACACTGAACTCAACTCAAGACTTATAATTTTTTTGGTGATATTCTAATTATTTTCTATTAGAATATATATTTGTATTTTATTATTTTCTATTAATCAGAAGTATTTTAATTTAGTTGTTGTAAACATTTATACATGTATTTTTTTAATTGATCAGCAAAATCATAATTCTTGTCAATAACATATTTTCACTAATGAATGTGAGAAATTCCATAACATTTAATGTTGAATACATTCATAATACACCACACACATATCTTTTGAAATGCTTCATTGGCCATCTAGATTGAATATTAATATATTCAAGTATAATATTTTTATATTACCCTTTTAATAATTTATGCAAGTCATAGTTATTTTTATTTTATATAAAGGGATATTTCTTAAATGATCCACATTTATTAACATTATCAAACTCTTTTTATAAATAAGAACATGTCTTCCACAAAACATGATTTTATTAGATTTTATTCTCATTTAATAATTATCTTGATGGTCAATATATTAAAATAAATTATCATTGGTTGTTATACATAATGAAATTTTTAATCCATCCATCATGATTTAAAAAACCATCATTTTTTCCTAAATATGATCATGTTTCAATCATAAAAAAGATATGAAAATATCTTCATGATAAATTTCATCAAATAAATAAGTAAATAATTGGTTTTATTATAAAGATTTTGGAATCCATTTTTTTTTAAATTTAAAATTAATATTCAATCATTATTCATTACAAATGTTAATTGCTAAAAATTATTACCTTTTAGCATTTTGAAAGGTTTCATACCACTTATCATATGTGATGATTGAATTCTATTCATAATTATTGAGTTATTGGATGTTCTATAAATATATGAGACAAAAATTATTAGTGGTTTCTGTTTAAAATTTTTATCATAATAATAAGTATTCAATATCAAATTCAAGATAAATTGTTCTTGTTGAATAGTTAGTTCTTATCAAAAATGATATTTTATTTGTTATATCATCAACAAATAATATTTTTTTTCTAAAACCTAAACATTATTTCTATATTTGTCTCGATATTTTTTGTTTTTTTATCCACTATTTTGATTCCTCAAACTATACTTATGAACTCTAAATTACAATTTTAATACATATTTTACCAAAATTTTGATTATTTGAGGACAAATACACGTCAAAAATACATAAAGTAGTGAAAAATTAATATATATTTGAAAATATTCAATAACAATAGGGAATATAAAACATAACCATTAAGATGATGATGTAATGACTTAATTATGTCTGTTTTCTAGACTCTTCTATTGTTATTTGGGATTGACATAACTTTTTTCTTCTAAATTATTCGTCCTATATATGTGAAAATTCCATCTTCTCAAAAACCATTTCATCAATGAATATAATATGTTTTTTAATATAGAGAAGAAGAAAAATAATATAACTTTTAGATGATTCATTATAAAAAATCTCATTATCATATAAAATTTATTTCTCAGTATGATAGATATTAATTTCAAATTTAATCAAACACAAAAGACTGACATCCTATTTAGTTTCTTTTGAAACATATAACAAATTATATTTTCTCTTTTCATGATTTTTTTATTAATTTTAATTTTAATAATGTGGCCCTTACATTAAAATATATTCATCTTTTTGGTAAAAATATTCATGTCTCCATTAATGATTTTATTTTTCTTATCATAAATTATGTTATTTAACATGATATTTTCAATCACTAACTATTTAAATTCCTTGACCAAATATTTTTTTTATCTACGTGTGTTTTCATCCAATTTTTTTAATTTATATTAAAATTATAATTATTAATAATTCAAATCTCCATTATGAAAAATTTTATATGAATATTCTGAGTCTATTTTTTCTGTAATCATATTTTTTATATGAAACTACTTTACCAAATTGAGGTTCATCATAAAATGATTTATTTTATCTCTCTCTTATAGCTGCGAAAACATGATGTGTTGTTAATATAAATATATATATATATATATATATATATCTTCATATACATATATTTATATACTATTAGATACATAATCATTAATTGATAGTAATTATATTCTAATGATTTTTTAATATATCTTCTACTTTTCGTTTAAAAGAATTCAATTTTTTTTGAATTTACATTTTTGAATGATGTATTAGGTTTTTAACCCTATTTATCATCATTAAAATTTCAATATGGTCTCTTACCTTAATATTTATCAATTTTAACTATCATGAAACTTCAAAAATGATATTTAACTTGTTACATAGACTTTCAACTATTTATTTTTTAACAGAAAATGTGGAATCTTATAAAGACAGTAATGAATATAAATTTACCTTAGGATAAATACTAATAATATATCAATATATTATTTAATTAATTAAATGAAATGTAATTTTCATTCTTTGACTTGATTTATAAATTAACTCCACTTATCATCTCAGAAAATATTGGACTTCATTGAATCTTATTAATATTTTTAACAAGATCAATATTTTAAAGAGATGATACCATGACATCTGAATTGAATAGTTGATTTGTGAAGAGATTATTAACCAATAAATAGAATTAAGTTTCTTTCCATATCCAGTAATGGTGTTGATTATCATGTCAATGTTAATAAATAACCTTATTAAAAAATTAATCAGGTTTTGTTCTTTCTAAAAAAAACAGGTGAAGATATGATATTTTCCATCCTTTAGTATTTTATTTTCTCCATAGATGATGTTAGGATTGGTTCATGATTCCTTAAATTCCTTTAGATTCATTACATTGAATAAATATTTTTTACATAATGATGATTTCAATTTATTATATGGGTTTTCATCAATATGGATAATCTCATTATTACATTGATACAAGTTTGTGGTCACTTCCGGAAAATCAAACCACATTAATAATTGAATAAAGAATATAATTTCCCTGATGGAATTAATATGATATATTTATTCATTGATAATATAATTTTTATTAACATAAATGGTAGAATATATAATATTGTTGAAAAAAATGTGATTCATGTAAATCAATGATGTGAGATTTTTGAATGGAAAATTACATGTTAAATTCAAATTTTTAGGTTGACATGAAAAAATTATATAATATTAGTCGGTTGTGGGAGGGGTGATTTAATGTTGAATTTATTTTTATAAGAAATAATACTCTCATAATATATTGGTAATTTTATCTTTAACTAACACTCTATAGAATATAAATGACTCCCAAAGCATAATTTGAACAGTTTATCATTAAATTATGATAACTATTTACCATATGTAGTCCCCAATCCCACCAATCACACATATGATATAACAGTATACATAAAAAAATAGGGGGAAAGAATGAACAATAACCCTTATAAAATAAAATTTACCAATTTTTATGAAAAAACAAGGTACAATAAAATCATAAATGAATTTTTTTAAGAATGATAATTGTAACACCCGATATTTTTATGAGAAATATTTTTTTATCATCAAAGGAATATTTCACTACACACAAAAATATCTTGACTTGCTTTACACGCAATCGCGACCTTCTTCGATTGCTTACGTTGTACGCAATATTGAGTTTCACTAAACAACGATATGCAATTAAAATATTATTAAAACTAGCCGTAATGAATAGTAATTCCCACTTTTTGAAATTTTATAAATTTTATCTTTTAAAATGGACTTCATTTTTTGATTCAGAATATCGAAATTATCCTAGGGTGAATATTTGGTATATTTCTGAAAACTTTTAATTTTTGATGAATAGTGAAAACACTAGGTTACTATTTAAAAACCCAATTTTTATTTAAATAATTATTAATTATATTTAAATTTATTTTAGGTCAAATTGATACATAATACCAATATATGTTCAATTTTATTCATTGGAGTCATTTTATCATAATTTTAGATATATAAATACTTTATTTAACTTTTCACCGTCTTTTACCCACCTCCTAGGAGAGTGTGAAAATTTATATAAAACTTAATTTTACCACTTCTATGAGTGAAATTTCGAAACTCCAAGAGCCACAGTTAACATCAAGGAGTAAAACTTGGTTCAATAAGATAAAAATAATTTTTGTTGAATAGTATATTTTTACTTTTATTTACCACGGTTAAAAACGAATAGGGTAATTAAGGGAAAAAATGGTATTATTATTACCCTAACACATGTTCTAATTCCATTGGATAAGTTTAATTCGACCCAAAACAACCTTAGGAATAAAATATGACCATTTAGGTCCACTTGGATTAGATTAGGACATTTATTATTATTTTATTTAAAGAATAGTTAAAATAGTTAAAATAAAATTTTAATAACTAAAACATTTTCAATTCAGTGTTATATATAAGATGAATTATACTATAAATATTCATTAGAAAGATAAAAATATTTCCTACATAATGGTATTTTATTTATATTTTTTATAGTTTAAATAATTTAATTTATTTATGACACAATGATGATGCAGTAATTACCTTATTAAGGAAATATTAACGTAATTGATATTCTAAATACCCAAATAAATTTAATTTGAGACTTTTTATGAATTACACTAATTTTATAGGTTAATATTAAATATGAGTATTTATTTAAATAACTTTTTTTGAACTAATAATTTTGTAATTATTTTTACAAAAATCAATTACCAAATAGTGTCAAATTTGACATAAAAGAGTTTTTAAAACAAATATTATATTATTAATTGTAAATTTATTCATAAAAATATATAGATCAGAAAAATGACTTAGATAAGGTTATATATATATATAATGAACCACTTGGGGTTATTTTGGTTTTTATAGTAAGTTTATTAACCTTATAGTGTAATAAAACAAGAAGACACAGTAAAAGTTAAATTACTTAACTTAAAGTTAAATCTAAATGATAAGGTTATAATAGTAACCTAAACTTGTCTAAAATCTATTGGTTGAGAGTATTTCGACACATTACAACCTTATCATAGAAATAAATTAATTTTGAGCTTTTAAAAACCGAATATGACTTTATAATAAAATAATTGTTTAAGTTTTTCCTAAAGTGCCCCTCTCCTCCCTTATAAAAGGGAACCTCCTCCATCTCCTCCTCACACCATTTTGAGCATTCAAGTTTGGAAAAAACCTACCAATTTCACCTATCCACTTCCCTAGAAACATCCTAGAGGTACTGGTCTTCTTCAAAGACCATATTTAGTGCCCTAAGAGGAGATTAAGAAGTGGCGCTTCAAAGAAGAGGTAGTGTCCATTAACGATTCATTCAAATTTATTTCTTCTTATACCTCTTCTTCATTAGTTGTTTAATTATTATGTAATATCATAAGTATCACTAATATAATGATATGTTATTATAAATATAAAACAACCCTATTTCACCTTTTATCCATCCTACGGAAAACGAAATCAGCGCGCGTGCGTACGCACGAAATACCGTCTCCATGCCGTGGTGTAATCTATTTTCCACCACCACCTTACTTGGATGGGTATAATGATGTAAATAATAACTATATATGATTATTTTAATTTGATATTGATTCTGAAAAAGTATACATACATTCAATACAATTCCATGATCATGGGAATGATATCGTCACTCGTGCGTACGTACGGTCTACCGTCTCCACGATGTGATGGGACTCATTATACATGATCTTAATTGCATAATAATTAAATGAATAAATATGATATATATTACACTAATACCATTATAGAAATGAGGTATCTATAACCTAAAAATAATAATAAGAATTTATTAGACAAAACACGCATAAGAACAAAAAGCAATAAACACCTGAATAACAAGTAGCAATGAAATATTACTAATAAGAAGAAAATAATATGAATATATATGATAGCATAACAGTGATTACGATTCTGTAATAAGTCAATAACATTATTTAAATAATTATACCAGAGTATCGGACACATACGAAGCAAATCTGACCTATGGTAAGGGAAAATCCTGCAATCTCATTTTTATCCGAGATTGTTTATACTTCAGAATTTACTGGGGAATATTTATCATCCACATCCATGGTTACTCAATATGTAATATTATTTCTATCCTCCTACAATTGTTTAAATCCAATTTTACCCTTCGGTGAGTTTTTAGTAAAAGATATGAAAGGAATCTTTTGTCATTTTTTGTACGAGGTACTTTTTGACTTTTCCGGCCAAAGTACGAGAATAATGTTTTTTTAACTTATATGGAATGAATGGATTTTTATGATTTCATAGTACATTGTTTCCATGAAGCATACTTTACAAGTTTTCAAGTTTATTTTTAATCATCTTTTTTTAATTTAACATTGAATGAAATTTTAAGAAAGGAAAAATGTTTTTGAAGTATAAAGAATATTTTCCTCAACAATGGAGTTCAAGTGTTTTATCAAAATTATTTTCCGTCAAAGGTAATATAGGGTTATGTTTCTATCCCTATTTTTACTTTGATTTGATTATGTTATGATTATTTTTATGACTTCCTTTTATCTTACATGGATTATGTTATGATGGCATAACGTTTAAGAATCCCATTTTTATTACATGGGTTATGCTATGAAGTATGATTTATGATCTTGTGACACACATATGAATGGTATCATTATGAGATTGGTGGGACCTATATCTCCCTCCAATGAATTGGGTAAATATTTATATCTCATGGGATAGACATGGCTGGAACGGCAGGTTAATCCGGTTCAGTGATACAGGACTGAAACGAGGAGTGAACTCGGTTCAGAAATGGACTTTTTCCACTATGATAGTCTTGGGAATGAGTCTTGACTAATAAGAAATGATTATCTATGATTATGTGTGTATTCCACAAAGTTTCATGTTTTATGTTATGATTATTGGGATTACATTTCACAACTATGATTTATCCCATGTTTTGAAGTTATGATCTATTTTGGAGGTCAATATTTATAAAATGATATGTTCTTATGAATATGATGTGATTGATATTTCTTTTTTTTACCATTCAGAGAATTTGAGGTCACCCTTTTGTATGTTTTATTTTCCCCTGGTCAGGAAGAAGGGTATTAAGTAGGATATTACAAAAAGGGATTCTAGATATGATGAAATAAATTCGAGACAATGAGGATGCTTTATGAACCGATTGTTTATGTTTCCCAGTTTCTAAAGACACTATACCTATACGGTCCTTTCATGGTTTTGTTATATGTTGTAATAAGTGTGCTTCAATTCTAATGTAATAACAATGTATGTAAAGTATGGGTCGTTATAGTTGGTATCATAGGAAAGGTGTAGTCAACCTTTGGAATCTTGGATTTGAAAGACTTAGTAAAACCCTAAGGATAAGTCTATGATAGAACACAATCTTAGAGTTTTAGAAATGGCCATGAATAACCTATGATATGACCTTATGTGTGAAATTTATTCTTGATTATGTGGTTTTTCTATTATAATTAGTGTTTATCATACTATTAATCATAGTTTTAGTTAGTGGCTGGAACCCGAAGGAACCGTGTTAATGCGGAATGCGAAAGGCAATGCAATGATTGTCCCCCTGAGCAACCAAACGTTATGGGAGATGGAATGTAAAATCTCGTAGCCATGATCACACAACTTTCTCAAGCTATGAATCATGCTAGACTTCCAAACTAGCAAAGGAAGGAACAACATTCTGTTGAATCCTTCATGAAGTAGAATCCACCCTCATTTAGCGGGTCTATTGTTCCATTAGTGGCTGAACAATGGATCAGTACCACTGAGAAGATATTTTCAGTTATTCAATGTTCTGAACATGATAAATTCATCTTAGCGGTATATCGTTTGAAAGGTTAAGCTGATCAGTGGTGTAATCTTATCAAGAATACGAGGCAAAGGGATGAAATTGAATCCATGGAATGGGAAGAGTTCAAGAACTTATTTTTCAATAATTACTTCCCTCGTATTCTTCAAAAAAAGATAGAGAAGGATTTTCTTGAACTAAAGCGAAAGGATGATGAATCTATTGGTACCTACGAAGAAAATTTTACAGGACTTGCAAGGTACACTTCCGGAATTATTATCCAACCTGAGAGTAAGATAGATCGATTCTTTAGTGGCTTAAAACAGAATCTTAGAAGGGCGTTATCCATAAGGGACTTTAATAGATATGAGGAAATCATTTGATATGCTCTCAAGGTTGATACAGAGATTGGAGTAACCCATCAGTCATATTGGTTTTATAAGAAGATGAAAATGAAATTAAAAGGGAAATCTAAAGAACACACTAGAAAGAAGATGAGTTTTCCCTTATGTTGAAAGTGTGGAAAGAAACATTGAGGGAGTTGTCTTAATGGGACAAGTAAATGCTTCAAATGTGGAAAGGAAGATCATCGGGCATTTGAATGCTTCAATGATGGGAAGAAGATGTTTAATGATGCGAACAAAGAAAAGGCTCCATAGAGTGCACCTCTTACACTTCAAGGTTACAAGTGAAAAGAAATGGGGCATTATGTTAATCAATTCCCAAATCCAAGGGTTGTTGATGATGATCGACGTCAACAAACTCTTAAGGACAAAGACAAAGGAAAGTCACATTCAATTTCTATCAGCGATGTGGAGTATGATAACGAAGTGGTAAAAGGTAAACTTACCATCCACTCTAATGTTGCAAATGTTTTATTTGATTATGGATCCACCCACTCTTTTATTTCTGAAGAATTTTCTAAGGGTATCACCATATTACCTCAACAATTAGATGTTGAGTTAGCTATGACAACCCCTAATAGAACAACAGTTGCATCAAAAGTTTATAATTCTTCTCCGATTGATGTTTTCTGGAATGTGCTTCCTGCAAATCTTGTGATCCTTCCTATAGTGGAATTTGATGTGATTCTTGGCATGAATTGGATTTCCTTATATGGAGCTCATATAGATTTCCATATAAGGGTAGTCGCATTTCATATTTCAGATCAATCTATGATCGTCTATCGATGTAAGGATGAACATAACCATCCAGTGGAAATTTCATCCATCCTATGGGTCTTGATTCCACTAAATGATGGTTATTTATCTCAAATGGTTGGAGAGAAACCCACGATTAAGAATATGCCCATTGTATGGGAGTTTGATGATGTCTTTCCGGAGGAATTTTGCGTTCTTCCACTAAATAGTGAAGTTGAGTTTTCAATAGAACTCGTACATGGTGCTTTACCTATTTCAAAGACACCTTATAGAATGGCCCCAATTGAGTTGCAAGAATTGAAGAAGAAACTCCAAGAGAATATTGATAAGGGATTCATATTCCCTAGTGCATCACCTTGGCGAGCACCTGTTATGTTTGTTAAGTAGAATGATGGATCAATGAGACTTGACATTGATTATCAAGAACATAACAAGATCACTATCATGAACAAATATCCTCTCCCATGCATTGATGACTTATTTGACTAACTATGCAGAGCTCAATACATTTCCAAGATTGATCTTAGTTCAGGGCATCATCAATTAAAGGTCAAAAGGGGGGATATACCAATGACGGATTTCCGTACAAGTTGTGGACACTATGAATTTATAGTGATTCAATTTAGTCTTACTAATTCCCCTACTATCTTCATGGATCTAATGAATAGAGTTTTTACAGAATATATTGATCAGTTTTTGGTAGTATTTATAGATGATATTCTTGTCTATTCAAAGGGAAAGGAAGAACATGAAGATCACTTGAGAATTGTATTAAAGACCCTGAGAAAGGAGAATCTTTATGCCAAATTTACCAAGTTTGAATTTTTTTTCAAAAAGATTCATTTTTGGGTCACATAATCTCACGTAAAAAACTTAAGGATAATTCTAAGCATAGAACAAAATCTTAGTTTTTTAGAAATGGCCATGAATAACTTATGATAATACCTTATGTATGAAATTTATTCTTGATTATGTGGTTTTCCTATTATAATTAGTGTTGCCCACACTATTCTTCTTTGTTTTAGTCAATGGCTGGAACCCGAAAAAACCATGTTAATTCGGAATGCGACAGGAAATGCAATGATTTTCCACATGAGAAACCAAACGTTATGGAGGGTGGAATAAAAAATCGTGTTTCCATGCACACACAACGTTATCAAGCTATGAATCATGCAGGACTTCCATACGAGCAATGGAAGGAGAAAAATTCTGTTGAATCCTTCATGAGGCAGCGTCCACCCTCATTCAGTGGGTCTAATGATCCATTAGTGGCTGAACAATGGATCAGTACCACTGAAAAGATATTTTCAGTTCTTCAATGTTCTGATCATGATAAATTCATCTTAGCAGTATATTATTTGGAATTTGAATCTGATCAATGGTGGAATATTATCAAGAATACGAGGCAAAGGGATGAAATTGAATCCATGGAATGAGACGAGTTCAAGAACATATTTTTCAATAAGTACATCCCTCATATTCTTCAAACAAAGATGGAGAATGAATTTCTTGAACTAAAGAGAAAGGATCATGAATCTGTTGGTACCTATGAAGAAAATTTTACAAGAGGTGCAAGGTACGCTTCTCGAATTATTATACAACCAGAGAGTAAGATCGATTGATTCTTTACTGGTTTAAAATCAAGTCTACGAAGGGTGCTATCTTTAAGGGAATTCAATAGATATGAGGAAATCATTTGATGTGCTCTCAAGGTTGATATGAAGATGGGAGTAACCCATTAGTCATATGGGTTTTATAAGAAGAGGAAAATTTTATTCAAAGGGAAATGTAAAGAGCACACTAGAAAGAAGATCAGTTTTCACTTATGCTCAAAGTGTGAAAATAAACAAGGAGGGAGTTGTCTTAATGGGACAAGTAAATTTTTCAAATGTGGAAAGGAAGGTCATCGGGCATTTGAATGCCACAATTATGAGAAGAAGATGTCTACTGATGCGAAAAAAGAAAATGCTACATAGAGTGCACCTCCTACACTTCAGTGTTACAAGTGCAAGGAAATGGGGCATTATTCTAATCAATGTCCTAATCCAAGGGTTGTTGATGATGATCGACGTCAACAAACTATTAAGTCCAAAGACAAAGGAAAATCACATTCAATTTCTATCAGCGATGTGGAGTATGATAACGAAGTGTTGAAAGTTACACTTACCATCCACTCTAAAGTTGGAAATGTTTTAATTGATTTTGGATCCACCCACTCTTTTATTTATGAAGGATTTTCTATGTGTATCACCACATTTCCTCAACAATTAGATGTTGGGTTAGCTGTGACAACCCCTAATGGAACAACAGTCACATCAAAACTTTATAATTATTCTCCGATTGAAGTTTGTGGGAATGTGCTTCCTAAAAATCATGTGATCCTTCATATAGTGGAATTTGATGTGATCCTTGCCATGGATTAGCTTTCCTTATATGGAGCTCATATCTATTTCCAAAGAAGGGAAGTCACATTTCATATTCCAGATCAATCTATGATCGTCTATTGATGCAAGGATGAACAGAAACTTCCAGTGGATATTTCATCCATCCTATGGGTCTTGATTCCACTAAATGATGGTTATTTATCTCAAATGGTTGGAGAGAAACTCAAGATTAAAAATATTCCCATTGTACGAGAGTTTGATGATGTCTTTCCAGAGTAACTTCTTGGTCTTCCACCAAATCGTGAATTTGAGTTTTCAATATAACTCGTACCGGGTGCTTTACCTATTTCAAAGACAACTTATAGAATGGCCCCATTTGAGATGCAGGAATTGAAGAAGCAACTCCAAGAGAATCATGATAAAGGATTCATACGCCCTAGTGTGTCACCTTAGGGAGAACCTGTTATGTTTTTTTAGAATAAAGATGGATCAATGAGACTCTACATTGATTATCAAGAACTTAACAAGATCACTATCAAGAACAAAATATCCTCACCCAAGCATTGATGATTTATATGACCAACTACGCAGAGCTCAATACTTTTCCAAGATTGATCTTCGTTCAGGGTATCATCAATTAAGGGTAAAAAGGGAGGATATACCAAAAACAACATTCCGTACATGGTATGGACGCTATGAATTTATAGTGATTTCATTTGGTCTTACTAATTCCCCTGCTATCTTCATGGATCTAATGAATAGGGTCTTTATAGACTATCTTGATCAGTTTGTGGTAGTCTTTATAGATGATATTCTTCTCTATTCAAAGAGCAAAGAAGAACATGAAGATCACTTGAGAATTGTATTACAGTCCCTGAAAAAGGAGAATCTTTATGCCAAATTTACCAATTGTGAATTTTGGCTACAAAAAGATGCATTTTTTGGGTCACGTAATCTCAAAAGAGGGGATATCTGTGGATCCAGCAAAACCAGAGGTTATTGAAAGATGGTCGAGACCAACAGCAGTAACTGAGATCCGAAGTTTGTTTGGTTTGGCTGGATATTATCGACGTTTTATGGAATATTTTTCACGATTATCTAATCCACTCACCCGGTTTAATCGAAAAGGATTTATGTTTATTTGGAAGGAGGAGTGTCAAGAGAATTTCATGGAGTTAAAAAGAATGTTATCTAGTGCACCTGTGCTCACACATCCTTGTAGTGGAGAATGTTTTGTGATATACAGTGATGCATCAAAGAAGGTATTGGGGTGTGTTCTCATGCAAAATGATATGGTGATATCTTATGCCTCACGACAGTTGAAAATACATGCGAAAAATTAACCAACTCATGATTTGGAGTTAGATGCGGAAATATTTGCATTAAAGATTTGTAGGCATTGTCTTTATGGTGAAAGATGTGATATTTATAATGATCATAAAAGTATAAAGTATATTATCACACAAAAGGAGCTGAATATGTTCCAAAGAAGATGGTTGGAGCCGATTAAGGATTACGACTGCTCAATTCAATATCAACCTGGGAAATAAAACATGGTGGTAGATGCATTAAGTCGACAAGACCATGCTAGATTATATCCATTATGAGGATCACAAAAGATCCAATATTTATGTATTTACAACGGATGGATCATAGAATTATAATGGAAGGGGAAAAATCTTATATTTATCAAATGAATGTTCAACCATCTATACATGTAAAGATGAAATAGGCACAGAAAGAAGATGCAGAGTTACAAAAGAATGTGAGAAATGTTCATTAATTCAACCTTGATTGTGATGGGATAATAAGGTTCAAGAATTGGTTTTTGTTCCTCCCATCCCATAATTAAAGAACGAGATTCTGGATGAGGCTCATAGTTATTCATTCTCTATTCATCCTAGAAGCACAAAGATGTATATGGACCTAAAAGAGTAATTTTGGTGGGATGCCATGAAATGATATGTTGTTGAATATGTCTCTCGATGCTTGGTTTGTCAGCAAGTTAAAGCTTGATGGATCGGATCCCTCGGCCCAGCAATATTGTCCGCTCTGGCCCAGTTGCTATCCCAGGCCTCACGGCTTTAAAACGCGTTGCTGAGGGGAAGGTAGGCACGGGAATTTCAAGCACCCACCAATCTCCCTCCACAACCGATGTGGGATTGGTTACCGGGGCACAGGCGCCAACAATCCTGGCGGGGGCCCAACAATCCTGGGCCCAGGACACAACATCCCCCCCCCCAAGCCCACACCGGTCCCGAGACCAACCACCCTTTGATACCAATTGATGGATCGGATCCCTCGGCCCAGCAATATTGTGGGATGTCGAATTCACTAAGGAGGGTTTGAGCGATTTCTTGGAGAGTTCGGTTTCTCCTTTCAACCACTCCATTTTGTTGAGGAGTCCTAGGGGCAGAGAAGGTGTGATTGTATCCTTGAGAGGAACACAATTCATCGAATTCTTTGTTCTCGAATTCACCACCATGATCACTACGAAGAGATATGATTTTATATCCTTTTTCGTTTTCTACTTTCCTAGAGAATTTCAAAAAGGTTTTACAAGCATCATTCTTATGGGCTAAAAAGAAAACCCAAGTAAAACGAGAAAAGTCATCAACAATAACTAAGGTATAGGATTTTCCACCTAAGCTTGCTACGGGAGTAGGACCAAAAAGATCAAGATGAAGGAGTTCAATAGATTTTGAGGTGGACACTTCCTTCTTAGATTTGAAAGAAGACTTGTGTTGCTTACCAAGTTGGCATGGCTCACAAATCAAATCTTTCTTAAATTTAAGTTTAGGAAGGTCACGAATGAGCTTGTTCTTATTAAGCTTTAGAAGTGAATGAGAGCTACAATGCCCCAATCTTCTATGCCAAATCCAAGACTCATTGTCAAGAGCACTTAAACATTTAACATTTTGGCTAGCTAGAGATTTTAAATCAATAATGTAAACATTTTGAAAACGGGAAGCAGAAAATATCAACTTGTTTTGAAAATCTAACACATTGCATAAATCATTTTGAAAATTGACTGAAAAACCACTATCACAAAGTTGACTAATGCTAATTAAATTATGCTTTAAACCTTTAACTAATAAAACATCTTTAATAAAAGAGGAGCTACCAAAACCAATGGTACCTATTCCGACGATCTTGCTTTTTGAGTTATCACCAAAGGTGACATATCCTCCATCGAATTCTTCAAGTGAGTTGAACTCGGAGGGGTCGCCACACATGTGCCTTGAGCAACCGCTGTCAAGATACCATGAGCCTTTAGAGGTCCTACTCTTTTGGCGTTTATCCTACAAAATCAAGAAAGAAGAGATTTTGGTACCCATATAAGTTTGGGTCCGGAAAGATTAGCAAAAAGAGACTTTTGAACCCATAATGTTCTAGAGGGATTCCTTCTATGATACTCATCCGAGTAGGTAATGGATTTGGGTCTTCCATACCTAGCATTTTTACAATCACATTCATAAATCATGTGACCGGTCTTTTTACAATAATTACACAATTTGTATTGAGAGCTCCCCCTTACAAAAGTAGTGGGTGCCCTAGAAAAAGTGGATTGCTTGTTATAGCCAAGACCATGTGTGGTTCTAGCCGAACGCTGAGAACCTAGCAATTTAGTTAAGTTTTGTTCACCTTGGGTGAACTTGGCAAGAGATTCCTTCAAGTCCTTAATGGTAGAATTTAAAGAATCTACATTTGGAATATTTTTGACTTTAAGGGCAAGCTCCTCATTCTCTTTGAGAAGTTTTTCTTTTTCGGAAATAAGAGTTTTGTTTTTCTTTTTCAAGGTCAAAAATTTAGAGGTAAGTTCGTGAAAACCTTCCTCTAATTGATCTCTTGCATTTTGGAGTTCTTCATAAGACATATTATTATCAAAAGAAGAAGATGAGGAAGAAGAGTGAGAAGAAGAGTGAGAAGAGGATACCTCATCAAATGCCATTAGGCATTTTCCATCTTCATCGCTTGAGTCGCTTGAAGACATGGAGTCATCACTTGCACTCCATGTTGATGCTTTGAAGGCCTTCTTGTTTTTCTTTTCTTTTAACCTTTTCTTGAAAATGGGGCACTCCGGTTTGATGTGGCCTTTATTTCCACATTCAAAGCAAGTGATTTCTTTCTCCGCCTTTGGCTCTTCCTTTCGTGCCTTTTGAAATTTCTTCTTTTTCTTCATGAACTTGCTCATTTTCCTTGCTAGTTGAGCCATCTCGGATTCACTATCATCGGAGGAGCTTTCTTCCTTTGCCTTGAAAGCTATGTTCTTTTTCTCCTTGAAGATCTTTCCTTCTTTATCGGCTTGCCTCTTCATGGTAATCTCATAAGTCATGAGTGACCCTATGAGTTCTTCAACCGGCATCTTCTTGACATCTTTCGCTTCTTGGATTGCCGTCACCTTTGGTGCCCAAGAGCTTGGTAGGACCCAAAGAATTTTCTTCACCATTGTTTCTGCTGAAACATCATCACCAAGGGACTTTCTCCCATTGCAAACATCAGTAAAACGAGTAAACATTTCAGTGATTGACTCGTGTGGGTGCATTGTGAAACTCTCAAAGTCTTGACGATACATATCTAACCTAGTGTCTTTGACTTTGTTAGTGCCCTCATGGGTCACTTCCAAAAGTTTCCAAATTTCGTGTGAGGTGGTGCAAGTAGAAATACGATTAAACTCATTACGGTCTAACCCACAATGAAGAGCATTCATGGCTTTGCCATCAAGCTCAAAATTGGCAATGTCTTCGGGGGTCCAATTAGATTCATCCTTACTAGAAAGGGTGTAGCCTTGCATAACAATTCTATATATAGGATAGCCAATACTTCTAAGAAAAGTAATCATTCGTGTTTTCCAATATGTGTAATCGGTTCCATCGAAGTATGGAGCCCGAGTCATGGAATACCCTTCGGGTGCTTGTGAGGAAGAAGCCATCACTATGGATTTTTCGTTTGTAACCGGTTAAGGTATTACACAAACGCTCCCTCTGATACCAAATGTTGGGTGATTTATACGACCGCTTGCTTTTTAATGGCTATAGCAAGAAACCCACTAGCCGTTTTAAGGTAGGCTAGATCACCTTCTTACAGCTTGCTTTTTTATTATGGTTGTAGCAAGAAACCCAAGTTGAAAGAAGGAAGAAAAAGGGTGGTTTGTTTTAATGCAAACCCAATTAAGAACTAAACAAATGAAGTAAATAATTTAGAACAAACTAGAGGAAGCCTTGAGCGCCAAGAGGTGAGTGTAGTTGATGTAGAGGCAGCCCAAGCTTCAAGGATGGCAATTGGGTCTCAAGTGGCCTTTGAGAATTGTCGTAGGAGCCTCAAATGATCAAAATAGCTTTGGTATGCTTCGGTATATGATCGGGGGTCTTCCTGGCATCCATGGATGTCTATTTATAGGAGAAATACTCCCAAATACTTCAAAATAGCCGTTGGAGGGCTTTCGGAGCCGTTGGGGATCAAGTGGGCCAGCCTGGTCAAAGCCTAACGGCTAGTTTGACTGAGCATACCGGCTGGCCGGTGCTGATCCACCGGCTGGCCGGTGCATTGGAAGGTGGAGAGTGCTTCTGTCCAGGATCCACCGGCTGGCCGGTGAGAAGGCCACCGGCTGGCCGGTGGTGAGACAGTAGGTCTCACTATTCCAAGGAGTTCCACCGGCTGGCCGGTGAGGAGGCCACCGGCTGGCCGGTGGTCTGGACAGAATGTATGCCGTTCTGTCTGGACCCACCGGTCGGCCGGTGGCCAGACACCGGCTGACCGGTGGAACCTGGCAGAGGGCAGGGCCTTCTGCCTGGTCCACCGGCTGGCCGATGGGCTGGATCTGGCTGGCCGGTGCCCTTACCGGCTGGCCGGTGGTCCCACACCGGCTGGCCGGTGGACTTAAGCAGTCCACTTTGAATACTTCTTGGGCCAGCTTCTAGGCACCCTATTTCCTATCATCAAAAACACTTGAAACAATATTAGATCACGATGAGAGTGATTGTGATCATTAAAATCCAAGAGAGTGGGGTACAACAATCTCCCCCTATTTTGATGATCACAATCACAAAAAAAATCTTTTTTAAAAAAGGATATGAAAGCTTTAAAAAAGGGTATGTCAATTGAAAACTTAAATAAACAATTTGAACTTGGAAAACTTAGAGACGTGCCAAATATAATGATCTTGAAAGCATTGAAATACTGAGAAAGGGTTATTTTTGAAATTGCAACCAAATGCCATTTTTTAAAGAAATCAATTGAAAACAATAACTTAATTATTTAAAACAGATTTTGATGACATCAATAACTTAAAATGGAACTTGTAAAAAGAGCATTTTAATAAATAACTATGTAATAGAGATGTTTTCTCCCCCTTTGGGATTATCAAAATAGGAGAAAAAAGTATGAAAGAAAAATACTAATAAGTAATGTCAAAAAGGATGGATAGATAAGATAACTTGAATTCCATAAAAGATGAAACGATACAAAGGAAGTTCAAAAAACAAATACAAATACAAATACAAGCCAAAAAAAACAGGAACGGCTCTATTCACTCCTAGCGGGCCGAGAGTGACGGCGGCGCCTGAAGATCGGAGGAGCCGGAGGAGCCTGGACCGCCTCAAAGCGACGATCTAGAGAATCAATCCGTGAGTGAAGCTGATCAAACTGGGAGCTTAAGTAAGAGAACTGAAGATCGAGCCGGGTCTCAATCTGATCCTGGAAGCGTAGGAACTGATCAGCCGTCACCGGCAAGCCACCAGCATCAGCAGGAGGGGGCACAGCCTCAGCAGGCTCAGGTGCATCATCACCCTCTCCAGCCTCCTCATCAGCAGCAGCATCAGCCTCACCTTCGCCGTCACCACTTCCTTCCTCTTCATCATCATCACTATCCTCACTGTCTGAAAGAGGATAGGCAGCGGCTATAGCAGGAGGCATGGCATTGGCAGGAGGATGAGAATGAGTTTGAGGAGAGTAGGCCTTGAGAAGACCGTCCTTGTCCACAATCCATTCCTGACGCCAAGGGTGCCAACGGATGTGCATTCGTTGCACCATCATAAAATTCACTATGCTATCCTTCGTTGGCTGCTCGAAGGAAGTGGCATGAAGAGGCACATCAAAAAATGAAAAGATTTTAGTCAAGAAGCGTCCGTAGGGTAGAGTTTTGGACCGGCGCGGGTGCTCAGCCACATAAGTCATGGCCCGGAACAGAAACCGGACCAAATTGAAGTGTATGCCTCGGGTGATAAATGAGAGAAGATAAATATCAATGAATTTGACATTATCATGATCCCCGATATGGGGCG
The DNA here is from genome assembly GCA_963277665.1 of Viscum album. Classification (NCBI taxonomy): domain Eukaryota; kingdom Viridiplantae; phylum Streptophyta; class Magnoliopsida; order Santalales; family Viscaceae; genus Viscum; species Viscum album. Next base: position 554,292,307 of record OY728123.1, read on the forward strand.
CAAGGGAAGTTTGAATGAGGCGCTCAACAATACGATGATTAGGAGAAAGCTGGGAGAGCTTGACAATGGGATTTGAGGGCTGCCCTGTGAGATGCTCAAGGGCTACGGCTACATCAAACTCACGGTCCCGTGGAAACTCCCCCTGAGCAAAAGCATGGGGTCCAACATGAGGAACCCCCAACATCCGGGCAATCTCCAACGAAGTGATAGTGATGGGTTGCCCAAGAGCAGTGGAGGAGATGGTATCAATGTCATCAGAAACGGACCATGTCAAATGAGCATAGAACTCTTTGACTAGAAGAGGATAAATGACATCCTTCTCAGGGGGTTCAAAGAAAGAATGCCAATGTTGATACTCAATAATCGAGAAAAGCTCAAGACGAGCAGTAGACAGCCAAGGATAGTCAATAACTCTACCCGGCAGAATAACTTTGTCATGCCAAATGTCCGGGAGTTGAGGGATGGAAGGAGGAGGAGGAGCTTCTTGAGCGATTCCCTTGCCTTTGCGAGTGGATCGAGGTCCCATGATGGCAAAAGGAGCTAAAAAGAGAGATTGAGTGAACAAAGGAGTTTTGAGAGGACAAAAATCAAGAAGGGAGGCTAGGGTTTGGAGTACCTTCGGTTTTAGGAGGAGCAGCCCGAGAGAGAAGAGAGAAAGGAGGGAGGAAGGGTTTTAAAACTGATTTTAACCCTTCCCTCGGCCGGCCCATTAAGCAAAACCCGACACCACCGGTTAACCGGTGATGTACCACCGGTTGACCGGTGGCACTAAAAGTCATAAAAAATATAAAAAAAAACAGAATTAAGAAAAAATGTTTTAAAAAAAAAATTCTAATAAAAATAAAATATAAGCAAGCCAAGAAAGTCAAATATTTAATAGTGCTCATTGACGAATCATTCCTAACTCCCCTTTAATAAAATCAAAACGGTCAACCGGGAGCGGTTTGGTAAAAATATCAGCTAATTGGAAATCAGTTGGAATGAAGTCCAAAGTGATATCTCCTTTTTGAAAATGGTCACGAAGGAAATGATGCCTTAAGTCTATGTGCTTTGTCCTAGAATGTTGTATTGGATTCTTAGAGATACTAATGGCACTAGTGTTGTCACACCGAATAGGGACATGATCATAGGGGGAAATGTTTTTGATTGTATTTCTTCTTGCACATCTTCTCATGATATTTGGAAGCTTTTAGAACTTACCCATGAAGGCACTAAGAAGGCTCAAAAGCAAGAACCCGACAACAAGCAAGAACCCGACGAAAAGATCAAGCCCGTTTGCCCACCTCACAAGAAAAGGGCCAAGAAGAAAAAGAAGAAGGCTTCAAAGGCAACATGGAGTGATAGCTGCACCTCTTCATTCTCCTCCTTCTCCTCGAGCGACCAAGGTAAAAAATGCCTAATGGCAAATCATGAGGTATCATCTTCCGACTCTTCTTCCTCGTCTTCTAGTTCTTCAAATTCTTTCAATCATCTATCTTATGAAGAACTCTCACACGCTAGAGACCAACTTGAAAATGGTTTTCATGCTTTATCGTCCAAATTTGTTGCTTTAAAAAAGTCTTTCAAAAAACTCTCCTCCGAAAAAGAACAACTTCTCAAAGAGAAGGAGGAGATGTCCCTAAAAATCCAAAATTTCCCAAATGTTGATTCTATGGAATCAACCATCAAAGACCTAAAAGAGACCCTAGCCAAGTTCACCCAAGGTGAACAAAATTTGAACAATCTCCTAGGTTCTCAACGAGTATCTAGAACCACCAATGGACTTGGCTACACCAATAAAGCTTCCTCCTCCCATGCACCCACTTTTTTTGTAAGGGGGAGCTCTAGTTTTAAATTTTTTAATTATTGTAAGAAACCCGGGCACCTTATTTATGAATGTAATTGTAAAAACGCCCGGTATGGTAGGCCCAAATCGATTTTTTATTCGGATGAATTCTATAGGAGAAGACCCGCTACAAGGCAAGTGTGGATTGAAAAATCCCACTTAGCGAGTCTCTCCGGGCCTAAAATTGTCTCTTTTCAAAATCCCTCTCCCCGGTGATTTATTGTTTTTATTTAGGGGGAGTTAGGATCGTTTAAGCCCTTTTGATTTCAAAATTTTCAATTCAAACCTTCAATTTCAACTCTTGGTATCAAATTTTCAATTCATTTTTGATTCAAAACTCTCAATTTAAAAATTTCATTTGGTTTCAAATTTCAAATTTTAATTGGTTTTTGATTCAAAACTTTCAATTCAAACTGTTATTCAATTTTTCCTTTCAATTTCAAAAATTTCAATTGATTTTCAAATCTCAAATCTTGTTTTTCAAATCTCTATTCCCTCAATCAAGTTTTATGCCCCATTCTATTTTGATAATCACAAAGGGGGAGAAATTTCTTGATTGATTGGGGGAGAATCCTTTTCATCATGCTTAGCATTTCCTTTCAATTTCAGTATTTTACATTAATTGTTTTGGTGATTGTGATCATCAAAATAGGGGGAGATTGTTGTACCTCTCGTATCCCCTCGTGGTTTAATTTTCATGATCACAATCACTTTCATGTTTGTCTAACTTTGTTTTTAAGTGTTGTGGATGATAGGAAAAAGATTGCCAAAGGATTGGCCCAAGAATGGACAAGAAATGGACTGAAATTCAGTCCACCGGCCAACCGGTGTGATAGCACCGGCCAGCCGGTGGAACTGGCAGAGGGATTGCCCACTGCTAGGTTCCACCGGTCGACCGGTGGCTCTGTCACCGGTCGACCGGTGGCACCCAGCCCAAATAGTCTTTGCTACTGTCTTGCCACCGGCCGGCCGATGGCTCCTCCACCGGTCAGCCGGTGGAGCCTGGATCAATTTGCTTCTCCTCTGCCAAGGCACCGGCCAGCCGGTGGCCCTGCACCGGCCAGCCGGTAGCCCAGTCAAACTAGCCGTTGGGTTTGACCAGTCAACCATCTTTTGGCCTCCAACGGCTCCGAGGACTTCTCCAACGGCTCCGAAGGCCCCCAATGGGTTCCATGCCTATAAATAAAGGCCAAGGAAGCCTCGGAACCTAATCGGATCATATACCAAGCGCCCGGACATATTGTTGCACATTTGGCGAACCTCCGGCGCTCCACCTTCAAGGATCCTCAAGTGCTCCAACCAAATTCCAATCCAAGGAGCACCTCAAGAAGCTTGGGAGAGCACGCTACATCAACTCCATCATCCAATTGGTGCCCAAGTCTTCCTCCAATACGGTTTTTAGTGTTTTATTTATTTTGAGCTTAAAATTGGGTTTGTGCCTACAAACCCCAAACTTTTCTCATCCCCTCTTTCTTTTGGGTTTCACACCACCATTAAGGTGTGAAGAGGTTTCTTCAAGCCTTTCCTTTTAAAAGGCTTGTGTTCCGGTGAGCTAGCCTTCACCCGTTAAAAAGGCTAGTGGGTTCTTGCTAAACCATCAAAAGCAAGTGGGTTCTTGCTAAACCACAAAAAGCAAGCTGTAATAGGTCCTAGTGCTACCTCAAAGCCTAGTGGGTTTCTTGCTAAAACCATTGAAAAGCAAGCGGTAGGAATCTCTCAACGGTTGAGTTGGGAGCGGAGACGTAGGCCGGGTTTTGGCCGAACTCCGTTATCAATTTCTTGTGTGATTGCCTCTTTACTTTCCGCTGCACTTTGATATTTGTTTTTAAATTTGTTAATCATTTTTTAAAAGGCAATTCACCCCCCCTCTTGCCATCTTTTCCTTGTTTTCTTCCGTCCAACAAAGCTGAGAGACATAAGTCTAAGGGGATGATACAACCATTACCCATAACCGAATGGAAATGGGAAAACATCACTCTGGACTTTTTCAACGGACTTCCAAAAACATCCAAAGTAAATAATGCTATCTGGGTCATAGTTGATCATCTTATGAAGTCATCACACTTCATTGCTATTAGAGACGATTTCTCTGTTGATCAGCATGCCAGGATATTTGTAAAGTAATTGGTAAGATTTCATGGATTACCACTTTCCATTATATCTGATCGGGATCTGACGTTTACCTCAATGTTTTGGAAAATTCTTCAGCATAATCTAGATATAGAGCTGAGTTTCAGCACTGCTTATCATCCTCAGACAGATAGTCAGTCTGAGAGGACATTTCAAACTCCAGATGATATGTTAAGAGCCTGCTCTATGGAATTCAAAGGTGGCTGGGATCAACACCTACCTTTTGTGGAATATTCATATAATAATATCTTTCACTCCAGTATTCAGATGGATCCTTATAATGTTTTATATGGAAAGAAATATAGGAATCCAACTTGCTGGGATGAAATTGGGGAATGAAAGATATTAGTAATTGATCTTGTTGATGTGATGGCAGAAATGGTCTGATCTATTCAACAACAAATAACGGATGATTAGAGTCGTCAAAAAAGTTATGCTAACAATCGAAGAAAAGACCTAGAGTTTGAAGTGGCTGATAAAGTGTTCTTACGAATATATCCTAGGAAGAGAGTAATGAGATTTGGAAAGAAGGGAAACATGAGCCCTAGGTATATCATTCATTTTGAAATACTGCATCATGTTGGGAAGGTAGCTTACCGATTGGTGCTTCCACCGAATCTCTCTCAAGTTCACGATGTGTTCCATGTATCTCTCCGGAGAAAGTACATACATGATCCTTCACACGTATTAAGCTTAGAAGTTGTACCGCTGGGGAAAGATCTTTCTTATGAAGAACAACCGATAGAGATTCTGGATCGTAGTGAAAAAGTCCTATGGAAAAAGTCCACTCGCTTGGTGAAGGTTTTATGGAGGAACCACCAATTATAAGAAGCTACATGGGAATTTGAGGATATGATGAGGGAGAGGTATCCTCATCTGTTTGTTACAAAGTGACGAATTTTGAGGGAGAAATTCATTTTAAGGGGGGTAGAATGTAACACCAGAGATTTTTATGAGAAATATTTTGTTATCATCAAAGGAATATATCACTACACACAACACTATCTTGGCTTTCTTTACACACAATAGCGACCTTCCTCGATAGCTTGCGTTGTACGCAATACCGAGTTTCACTAAACAACGATATGCTATTAAAATATTATAAAAACTAGCCTTTATGAATAGTAATACCCACTTTTTAAAATTTTATAAATTTAATCTTTTAAAATGGACATCATTTTTGGATTCAGAATATCTAAATTAGCCTAGGGTGAATTTTTGGTATTTTTCTGAAAACTATCAATTTTTGATGAATAGTGTAAACACTACGTTACTATTTAAAAACCGACTTTTTATTTAAATAATTATTTATTTTATTTAAATTTATTTTAGGTCAAAATTCATACATAATACCAATATAAGTTCAATGTAATTAATTGGAGTCATTTTATAATAATTTTAGATATATAAAAATTATATTGAAATTTTCACCATCTTTTACCCACCTCCTAGGTGACTTTGAAAATTTACATGAAACATAATTTTACCACTTCTATGAGTGGAATTTCAAAAATCCGAGAGACACAGTTAACATAAAGACGTAAAATGTGGTTCAATAAGATAAAAATAATTTTTGGTGAATAGTAACTTTTTACTTTTATTTACCACAGTTAAAAGTAAATAGGAAAATTAAGGGTAAAAATGGTATTATTATTACCCTGACACATGTCCTAATTCCATTGGATAAGTTTAATTCGACAAAAAACAACCTTAGGAATAAAATATGGCCAATTAGATCCACTTGGATTAGATAAGGACATTTATTATTATTTTATTTAAAGAATAGTTAAAATAGTTAAAATCAAAGTTTAATAACTAAAACATTTTTAATATAGGGTTATACATAATATAAATTCTACAATAAATATTCATTAGAAATATCAAAAGACTTACTACATAATGGTAATTTATTTATAATTTTTAGACTTTAAATAATTTAGTTTATTAATGACACAATGATTAAGCAGTAATTACCTTATTAAGGAAATATTAACATAATTGATATTATAAATACCCAAATAAATGTAATATGCGACTTTTTGTGAATTAAAATACTTTTATAGGTTAAGATGACATATTATTATTGATTTAATTAACTTTTTTTCAACTAATCAGGCTGTTATGATTTTTACAAAAATCAATTATTAAATAGTGTCAAAATTATATTATTAATTATTATTTTATTCCTAAAATTATAAGGTACTGCCAAATGACTTATATTAGGTTATATATATTTATAATGAACCACTTGGGGTTCTTTTGGCTTGTTATAGTAAATTTATTAACCTTATAGTATAAGAAAACATGAGGACACGGTAAAAGATAAATTATTTATCTCAATGTTAAATCTAAAAGATATGGTTAAAATAGTGACCTAAACTTGTCTAAAATCTATTGGTTGAAAGGATATATACCAATACCCACCTTATCTTCGAAATAAATCAATTTTGAGCTATTAAAAACCGAATATTACTTTATAATAAAATAATAATTTAAGTTTTTCCTAAAGTGCCCCTCTCCTCCCTTATGAAAGGGAACCTCCTCCATCTCCTCCTAACACCACTTTGATTCTTCAAGCTCGGCCAAACCCTACAAATTTCTCTTCTCCACTTCCCTAGAAACATCCTAGAGGTCCTGGTCTTCTTTAAAGACCATCTTTAGTGCCCTAAGAGGAGATTAAGAAGAGGCGCTTCAAATAAGAGGTAATGTCTGTTACCGATTCTTTCAAATTTATTTCTTCTTCTAATTATTCTTATTTAGTTGTTTCATTATGAAGTAATAACATCAGTATCAATCATATACTGATATGTTATTATAAATATTAAACAACCATATTTCACCTTTGATCCATCCTATGGAAAACAAAATCACCGTGCGTGCGTACGTACGGAATACCGTCTCTGCACCGTGGTGTAACCTGTTTTCCCCCACCACCTTACTTGGATGGGTATAATGGTGTAAATAATAACTATATATTATTATTGTAAAGATATATTGATTATGAAATAGTATACATACACTTCAATAAAATTCCACGATCATGGGAACGATATCATCGCTCGTGCGTACATACGGCCTACCGTCTCCACGATGTGATGTGACTCATTCTACATGATCTTCATTTCATAATGATTAAATAAAATAATTGAATGAATAGATATGATATATATTACACTAATACAATTCTGGAAATGAGGTATCTATAACCTAAAAAGAAGAATAAGAATTTATTTGACAAAACACGCATAAGAACAAAAAGCAATAAACACCCGAATAACAAGTAGCAATGAAATATTACTAATTTGAAGCAATTAATATGACCATATATGATAACAAAAAAATGAATAAAATTTTGGAATAAGTCAATAACATTGTTTAAATCATTATACAGGATGATCAGACACATACGAATCAAATCGGACCTAAGGTAAGGGAAAATCCCGCATTCTAATTTTTATCCAAGATTGTTTATACTTTAGAATTTACTGGGGAATATTTATCATCCACATCCATGGTTCCTCATTATGTAATATTATTTCTATCCTCATACAATTTTTTAAATCCAATTTTACCCTACGGTGAGTTTTTAGTAAAAGATATGAAAGGAATATTTTGTCGTTTTTAGTACGAGGTACTTTTTGAATTTTCCTGCCAAAGTACGAGATGAATGTTTTTTTAACTTATAAGGCATGAATGGATTTTTATGATTTCATAGAACATTGTTTCCATTAAAAATCCTTTACATGTTTTCAAGTATATTTTTAATCAACTTCTTTTAGTCTAACATTGTATGACATTTTAATAAAGGAAAAATGTTTTTGAAGTAGAAAGCATATTTTCCTCAACAATGGAGTTCAAGTGTTTTATAAAAATTATTTTCCATATAAGATAATATATGGTTCTGTTTGTATCCCTATTTTTACATTGATTTGATTATGTTATGATTATTTTTATTAAGTCCTTTTATCTTACATGGATTATGTTATGATGAAATGACGTTTAAGAATCCCATTTTTGTTACATGGGTTATGCTATGAGGTATGATTTATGATCTTGTGGAACACATAAGAATGGTATCATTATGAGATGGTTGAGACCTATATCTCCCTCAAATTAATTGGATAAATATTTATATCTCATGAGATAGACATGGATGGAATGGAAGGTTAATATGGATCAGTGATACAGGACTGATACGAGGAGTGAAATCAGTTCTGAAATGGACTTTGTCCACTAAGATAGTCTTGGAAATGAGTCTTGACTACTAAAAAATGATTATCTATGATTATGTGTGTATTCCAAAAAGTTTCATGTTTTATTTTATGATTATTGGGATTACATTTCACTACTATGATTTATCCCATGATACGAAATTATGATCTCTTTTCCAGGTCAAGATTTCCAAAATGATATGTTCTTATGAATATGATGTGATTGATATTTCTTTTGTTTACCCTTACTGAGAATTTTAGCTCACCCTTTTGTATGTTTTATTTTCCTCCGGTCAAGAATAAGGGTATTAAGTTGGGTATTCCAAAAAGGAATTCTAGATATGATGAAATAAATGGGAGATAGTGTAGATGCTTTATGAACCAATTGTTTATGTTTCCCAAATTCTAAAGACACTATACCTATATGGTCCTTTCATGGTTTTGTAATATTTTGTAATAAGTGTGCTTCAATTCTGAAGTAATAACAATTTATGTAAATTATGGGTCATTATAGTTGGTATCATAGGAAAGGTATAGTCATCCTTTGGATACTAGGATGTGAAATCCTAGTAAAAAACCTAAGGATAATTCTAAGCATAGAACAAAATCTTAGTTTTTTAGAAATGGCCATGAATAACTTATGATAATACCTTAAGTATGAAATTTATTCTTGATTATGTGGTTTTCCTATTATAATTAGTGTTGCCCACACTATTCTTCTTGGTTTTAGTCAATGGCTGGAACCCGAAAAAACCATGTTAATTCGGAATGCGACAGGAAATGCAATGATTTTCCACATGAGAAACCAAACGTTATGGAGGGTGGAATAAAAAATCGTGTTTCCATGCACACACAACGTTATCAAGCTATGGATCATGCAGGACTTCCATACGAGCAATGGAAGGAGAAAAATTCTGTTGAATCCTTCATGAGGCAGCGTCCACCCTCATTCAGTGGGTCTAATGATCCATTAGTGGCTGAAAAATGGATCAGTACCACTGAAAAGATATTTTCAGTTCTTCAATATTCTGATCATGATAAATTCATCTTAGCAGTATATTATTTGGAAGTTGAATCTGATCAATGGTGGAATATTATCAAGAATACAAGGCAAAGGGATGAAATTGAATCCATGGAATGAGACGAGTTCAAGAACATATTTTTCAATAAGTACATCCCTCATATTCTTCAAACAAAGATGGAGAATGAATTTCTTGAACTAAAGAGAAAGGATCATGAATCTGTTGGTACCTATGAAGAAAATTTTACAAGAGGTGCAAGGTACGCTTCTCGAATTATTATACAACCAGAGAGTAAGATCGATTGATTCTTTACTGTCTTAAAATCAAGTCTACGAAGGGTGCTATCATTAAGGAATTCAATAGATATGAGGAAATAATTTGATGTGCTCTCAAGGTTGATATGAAGATGGGAGTAACCCATTAGTCATATGGGTTTTATAAGAAGAGGAAAATTTTATTCAAAGGGAAATGTAAAGAGCACACTAGAAAGAAGATCATTTTTCACTTATGCTCAATGTGTGGAAATAAACAAGGAGGGAGTTGTCTTAATGGGACAAGTAAATTTTTCAAATGTGGAAAGGAAGGTCATCGGGCATTTGAATGCCACAATTATGAGAAGAATATGTCTACTGATGCGAACAAAGAAAATGCTACATAGAGTGCACCTCCTACACTTCAGTGTTACAAGTGCAAGGAAATGGGGCATTATTCTAATCAATGCCCTAATCCAAGGGTTGTTGATGATGATCGACGTCAAGAAACTATTAAGTCCAAAGACAAAGGAAAGTCACATTCAATTTCTATCAGTGATGTGGAGTATGATAACGAAGTGTTGAAAGTTACACTTACCATCCACTCTAAAGTTGGAAATGTTTTAATTGATTCTGGATCCACCCACTCTTTTATTTATGAAGGATTTTCTATGTGTATCACCATATTTCCTCAACAATTAGATGTTGGGTTAGCTGTGACAACCCCTAATGGAACAACAGTCGCATCAAAACTTTATAATTATTCTCCGATTGAAGTTTGTGGGAATGTGCTTCCTAAAAATCTTGTGATCCTTCATATAGTGGAATTTGATGTGATCCTTGCCATGGATTAGCTTTTCTTATATGGAGCTCATATCTATTTCCAAATAAGGGAAGTCACATTTCATATTCCAGATCAATCTATGATCGTCTATTGATGCAAGGATGAATAGAAACTTCCAGTGGATATTTCATCCATCCTATGGGTCTTGATTCCACTAAATGATGGTTATTTATCTCAAATGGTTGGAGAGAAACTCACGATTAAAAATATTCCCATTGTACGAGAGTTTGATGATGTCTTTCCAGAGTAACTTCTTGGTCTTCCACCAAATAGTGAATTTGATTTTTCAATATAACTCGTACCGGGTGCTTTACCTATTTCAAAGACAACTTATAGAATGGCCCCATTTGAGATGCAGGAATTGAAGAAGCAACTCCAAGAGAATCATGATAAAGGATTCATACGCCCTAGTGTGTCACCTTAGGGAGCACCTGTTATGTTTTTTAGAAGAAAGATGGATCAATGAGACTCTACATTGATTATCAAGAACTTAACAAGATCACTATCAAGAACAAAATATCCTCACCCAAGCATTGATGATTTATATGACAAACTACGCAGAGCTCAATACTTTTCCAAGATTGATCTTCGTTCAGGGTATCATCAATTAAGGGTAAAAAGGGAGGATATACCAAAAACAGCATTCCGTACATGGTATGGACGCTATGAATTTATAGTGATTCTATTTGGTCTTACTAATTCCCCTTCTATCTTCATGGATCTAATGAATAGGGTCTTTATAGACTATCTTGATCAGTTTGTGGTAGTCTTTATAGATGATATTCTTCTCTATTCAAAGAGCAAAGAAGAACATGAAGATCACTTGAGAATTGTATTACAATCCCTGAAAAAGGAGAATCTTTTTGCCAAATTTACCAATTGTGAATTTTGGCTACAAAAAGATGCATTTTTGGGTCACGTAATCTCAAAAGAGGGGATATCTGTGGATCCAGCAAAACCAGAGGTTATTGAAAGATGGTCGAGACCAACAGAAGTAACTAAGATCCTAAGTTTTCTTGGTTTGGCTGGATATTATCGACGTTTTGTGAAAGATTTTTCATGATTTTCTAATCCACTCACCAGGTTGACTTGAATAGGAGTTATGTTCTTTCGGATGGAGGAGTGTGAAGAGAATTTCAAGGAGTTAAAAAGAAGGTTATCAAGTGCACCTGTGCTCACACTGCCTTGTAGTGGAGAAAGGTTTGTGATCTACAGTGATGTATCCAAGAAGGGATTGAGGTTTTTTCTCATGCAAAATGATATGGTGATAGCTTATGCCTCACGATAGTTGAAAATCCATGAGAAAAACTAACCAACTCATGATTTGGAGTTATCTGCGGTAATCCTTTCATTAAAGATATGAAGGAATTATCTTTATGGTGAAAGGTGTGATATTTATACTGATCATAATAGTTTAATGTATATTTTCACACAAAAGGAGATAAATATGCGCCAAAGAAGATGGTTGGAGCTGATTAAGGATTACGACTGCTGAATTCATTATCACCCTGGGAAAGCAAACAAGGTGGAAGATACATTAAGTCGACAAGACCATGCTAGCTTATCGATGATGAGGATTACAAAAGATCCCATATTTATCGATTTACAAAGGCTGTATCATGGAATTATAATGGAAGGGTAAAAATCTTATCTTTGTAAAATGAATGTTCAACCATCTTTACATGTAATGATTAAAGAGGCACAAAAAGATTATGTAGTGTTACAAAAGAAGGTGAGAACTGTTCCTGTATTCAACCTTGATTGTGATGGGATAATAAGGTTCAAGAATTGGGTTTTTGTTCCTCCCATCCCAGAATTAAAGATGGAGCTGTGGGATGAGGCTCATTGTTCGTAATTCTCTATTCATCCTGGAAGCACAAAGATGTATAGGGACCTGAAAGAGTACTTTTGGTGGGATGGCATGAAAATGGATGTTGCTGAATATGTATCTCGATGCTTGGTTTGTCAGCAAGTTAAAGCATAGAGACAGTAGTCTAAGGGGATGTTACAACCATTACCCATAGCCGAATGGAAATGAAAAAACATCACTATAGACTTTGTCACCAGACATCTTAAAACATCCAGAGGCAATAATGCTATCTGGTTCATAGTTGATTGTCTTACGAAGTCAGTACACTTCATTGCAATTATAGACGATTTATCTCTTGATCAGCTTGCCAGGACATTCATAATGGAAGTGGTAAGATTGCATGGAGTACCACTTTCCATTATATCTGATCGGGATCCGAGGTTTACCTCAATGTTTTGGCAAAGTCTTCAGCATACTCTAGATACAGAGCTGAGTTTCAGCACTGCTTATCATCCTAAGACAGATTGTTAGTCTGAGAGGAAAATTCAAACTTTAGAAGATATGTTAAGAGCTTGCTCTATGGATTTCAAAGGTGGTTGGGATCAACACCTACATTTGGTGGAATTTTCCAATAATAATATCTTTCACTCCAGTATTCAGATGGATCCTTATGAAGCTCTCTATGGAAAGAAATATAGGACTCCAGCTTGCTGGGATGAAGTTGGGGAAAGAATGCTTTTAGGACATGATCTTGTTAATGAGACGGCAGGAAAGGTCTGATCTATTCAACAACACATAAGGGCAGCTCAGAGTCGACAAAAAAGTTATGCTGACAATCGAAGATTAGGCCTAGATTTTGAAGTGGGTGATAAAGTGTTCTTATGAATATCTCCTTGGAAGAGAGTAATGAGATTTGGAAAGAAGGGAAAACTGAGCCCTAGTTATATCAGTCATTTTGAAATATAGGATCGTGTTGGGAAGGTAGCTTGCTGATTGGCACTTCCACCGAATCTCCCTCAAGTTCACGATGTTTTCCATGTATCTCTCCTGAGAAAGTTCATATCTGATCCTTCACATGTACTATGCTCAGAAGTTGTACCGCTAGAGCAAGATCATTCTTATGAAGAACAACCAATAGATATTCTGGATCTTAGTGAAAAAGTCCTACGGAACAAGACCACTCGCTTGGTGAATGTTTTATGGATGAACCACCAATTAGAAAAATCTACAAGGGAAACTTGAGGATATGATAAGAGAGAGGTATCCTCATCTGTTTGTTACAATGTGACAAATTTTGAGGGCTAAATTCATTTTAAGGGGGGTAGAATGTAACACCTATGATTTTTATGAGAAATATTTTGTTATCATCAAAGTAATCATTCACTACACACAACACTATCTTGTCTTGCTTTACACTTAATCACAACCTTGCTCGATAGCTTTCGTTGTACACAATACCGAGTTTCACTAAACAACGATATGCTATTAAAATATTATTAAAACTATCTACTATGAATAGTAATTACCCACTTTTTGAAATTTTAAAAATTTTATCTTTTAGAATGGAGTTCATTTTTGGATTCGGAATATTGAAATTACCCTAGGGTGGATTTTTGGTATTTTTCTGAAAAATGTCAATTTTTTATGAATAATGAAAACACTGGGTTACAATTTAAAATCCGACATTTTATTTAAATAATTATTTATTTTATTTAAATTTATTTTAGGTAAAAATTGATACATAATACCAAAATAAGTTCAATGTAATTCATTGGAGTCATTTTAAAATAATTTTAGATATATAAAAATTTTATTGAACTTTTCACTGTCTTTTACCCACCTCCTAGGAGAGTTTGAAAATTTACATAAAACTTAATTTTTCCACTTATGTGAGTGGAATTTTGAAAATCCAAGAGACATGGTTAACATCAAGGAGTATAATTTTGGTCAATAAGATAAAAATAAATTTTGGTGAATAGTACCTTTTCACTTTTATTTACCACGATTAAAAGTAAATAGGGCAATTAAGGGTAAAAATGGTATTATTATTACCCTAACACATGCCCTAATTCCATTGGATAAGTTTAATTCGACTAAAAACAACCTTAGGTATAAAATATGACCATTTAGGTCCACATGGATTAGATTAGGACATTTATTATTATTTTATTTAAAGAATAGTTAAAATAGTTAAAATCAAAGTTTAATATCTAAAACATTTTTAATATAGGGTTATACCGAAGATACATTCGACTGTAAATATACATTAGAAAGTTAAAAATACTTACTACATAATGGTATTTTATTTATAATTTTTTAAATTTAATTAATTTAATTAATTTAATTAATTTATGACACAATGATGATGCAGTAATTACCTTATTAATGAAATATTAACACAATTGAAATTATAAATACCCAAATAAATGTAATTTGAGAATTTTTATTAATTAAAATAATTATATAGGTTAATATGACATATTAGTATTTATTTAATTAACTTATTTTGAACTAATCATGCTGTTATGATTTCAACAGAAATCAATTACCAAAAAGTGTCAAAATTGACGTAAAATAGTTTTTAAAACAAATATTATATTATTAATTTTTATTTTATTCCTAAAAATCTATGGTACGGAAAAATGACTTATATAAGGTTATATATATTTATAATGAACCACATGGGGTTATATTGGCTTTTTATAGTAAGTTTATTAACGTTATAGTGTAAAAACAAGAAGACGCGGTAAAAGATAAATTATTTAACTTAATGTTAAATCTAAATTATATGGTTAAAATAGTGACCAAAACTTGACTAAAATCTATTTGCTGAGAGGATTTAGACCCATACCCACCTTAGCTTCTAAATGAATAAATTTGGAGCTATTAAAAACCGAATATGACTTTATAATAAAATAATAGTTTAAGTTTTTTCTAAAGTGCCCCTCCCCTCCCTTATAAAATGGACCTCCTCCCTCTCCTCCTCACACCACATTGAGCCTTCATGCTCAGAAAACCCTGACCAATTTCTCTTCTAAACTTCCCTAGATTCATCCTATAGGACCCGGTCTTCTTCAAATTCCATCTTTAGTGCCCTAAGAGAAGATTAAGTAGAGGCGCTTCAATGAAGTGGAAATGTCCATTACCGATTCTTTCAAATTTATTTATTCTTCTACTTATTATTCTTTAGTTGTATCATTATGAAGTAATAAAATCAGTATCAATAATATTCTTATAGGTTATTTTAAATATGAAACAAACCTATTTTACCTTCTATCCATCCTACGAAAAATGAAATCACCGCGCGTGCGTACGTACGGAATACCGTCTCCACGCCATGGTGTAATCTGTTTTCCACCACCACCTTACTTGAATGGGTATAATGGTGGAAATAATAAATATATATGATTATTGTAAAGTTATATTTATTCTTAAATAGTATACATACACCTCAATACAATTACATGATCATGGGAACGATATCATCGCTCGTGCGTACGTACGGCCTACCGTCTCCACAATGTGATGTGACTCATTCTACATGATCTTCATTTCATAATGATTAAATAAATGAAATGAGTGAAAAAAATATGATATATATTAAACTAATATCATTCTGGAAATGAGGTATCTATAACCTAAAAATAAGAATAAGAATTTATTCGACAAAACACGCATAAGAACAAAAAGCAATAAACACCTGAATAACAAGTAGCAATGAAATATTTCTAATAGGAAGCAAAGGATATGACCATATATGTTATCATAAAAATGTGTAAGATTCTGTAATAAATCAATAAAATTATTTAAATCATCATACAGGAGGATCAGACACATACGAAGCAAATCAGACCTAAGGTAAGGGAAAATCCACCAATCTCATATTTATCTGAGATTGTTTATACTTCAGAATTTAAAGGGGAATATTTATCATCCACATCTATAGTTCCCCAATATGTAATATTATTTCTATCCTCCTACAATTTTTTAAATCCAATTTTACCCTTCGGTGTGTTTTTAGTTAATTATATGAAGGGAATCTTTTTTTGTTTTTAGTACGATGTACTTTTTGACTTTTCCGGCCAAAGTACGAGAAGAATATTTCTTAACTTATACGACATGAATGGATTTTTATGATTTCATAGAACATTGTTTCCATGAAGCATCCTTTACAATTTTTCAAGTTTATTTTTAATCAACTTCATTAAGTTTAACATTATATGGCATTTTAAGAAAGGAAAAATGTTTTTGATGTAAAAAGGATATTTTCCACAAGAAGGGAGTTCAAGTGTTTTATCAAAATTATTTTCCATCTAAGATAATATAGGGTTCTATTTCTATCCCTATTTTTACATTGATTTTCTTATGTTATGATTATTTTTATGAAGTCTTTTTATCTTACATGGATTATGTTATGATGGCATGACGTTTAAGAATCCCATTTTTATTACATGGGTTATGCTATGAGGTATGATTTATAATCTTGTGGCACAAATAAGAATTGTATCATTATGAGATGGGTGAGACCTATATCTCCCTCAAATGAATTTGGTAAAGATTTATATCTCATGAGATTGACATGGCTGGAATGGTAGGTTAATCTGATTCAGTGATACAAGACTGATACAAGGAGTGAACTCGGTTCAGAAATAGACTTTGTCTACAATGATAGTCTTGGAAATGAGTCTTGACTACTAAGAAATTATTATCTATGATTATGTGTGTATGAAAAAAAGTTTAATGATTTATGTTATGATTATTGGGATTACATTTCACTACTATGATTTATCCCATGTTATGAAATTATGGTCTCTTTTGAAGGTTATGATTTCCAAAATGATATGTTCTTATGAATATGATGTGATTGATATTTCTTTTTTTTACCATTTCTGAGCATTTGAGCTCACCGTTTTGTATGTTTTCTTTTCCCCAGGTCAGGAAGAAGGGTATTAAGTAGGATATGCCAAAAAGGGATTCTAGATATGATGAAATAAATGGGAGACAATGTAGATGCTTTATGAACCAGTTGTTTATGTTTCCCAAATTCTAAAGACACTATACCTATACAGTCCTTTCATGGTTTTGTTATATGTTGTAATAAGTGTGCTTAAATTATGAGGTAATAACAATGTATGTATATTATGGGTCGTTATAGTTGGTATCATAAGAAAGGTATAGTCATCCTTTGGAAATTAGGATGTGAAAGCCTTAGTAAAAAAAGTAAGGATAAGTCTAAGCATAGAACACAATCACAGTGTTTTAGAAATGTCCATGATTAACCTATGATAAGACCTTAAGTGTGAAATTTATTCTTGATTATGTGGTTTTCCTATTATAATTAGTGTTTCTCACACTATTCTTCTTGGTTTTAGTCAATGGATCGAACCTGATGGAACTGTGTTAATGCGGAATGCGATGAGTAATGAAATGATTGTCCCGATGAGAAACCAAACATTATGGGAGATGGAATGGAAAATGTTGTAGCCATTATCACACAACTTTCTCATGATATTAATCATGTAGGACGTCCAAACGAGCAAAGGAAGGAGAAACATTATGTTGAATCCTTCATGAGGCAGCATCCACCCTCATTCAGCGGGTCTACTGATACATTAGTAGCTGAACAATGTAACTGTACCACTGAAAATATATTTTCAGTTCTTCAATGTTCTGAACATGATAAATTAATCATAGCAGTATATCATTTGGATGGTGAAGAAGATCAATGGTGGAATCTTATCAATAATAGGAGGAAAAAGGATGAAATTGAATCCATGGAATAGGATGAGTTCAAGAACTTATTTTTCAGTAAGTACTTCCCTTGTATTCTTCGAACAAAGATGGGGAAGGAGTTTCATGAACTAAAGCGAAAGGATGATGAATATGTTGGTACCTACGAAGAAAATTTTACAATACTTGCAAGGTACACTTCCAGAATTATTATCCAACCAGAGAGTAAGATCGATCGATGCATTAGTGGCTTCAAACCAAGTCTTATAAGGGCGTTAGCCATAAGGGACTTCAATAGCTACGAGGAAATCATTTGATGTGGTCTCAAGGTTGAGATGAAGATTTTAGTAACCCATCAGTCATATGGGTTTTATAAGAAGATTAAAATGGAATTCAAAGGGAAATCTAAAAAGCACACTAGGAAGAAGATGAGTTTTCCCTTATGCTCAATGTTTGGAAAGAAACATGGAGGGAGTTTTCTTAAAGGGACAAGTAAATGTTTGAAATGTGGAAAGGAAGGTCATCGGGAATTTGAATGCCGCAATGATGGGAAGAATATGTATAATGATGTGAACAAAGAAAAGGCTACACAGAGTGCACCTCCTACACTTCAATTTTACAAGTGAAAGGATATGGGGAATTGTTCTAATAAATTCCTTAATCTAAGAGTTGTTGATGATGATTGATGGCAACAAAATCTTAAGGACCAAGGAAAAGGAAAGTCACATGAAATTTCTATCAGTGATGTGGATTATGATAATGAAGTCGTGAAAGGTACACATACCATCCACTCTAATGTTGCAAATGTTTTATTTGATTCTGGATCCACCCACTCTTTTATTTCTGAATAATTTACAAAGGGTATCGCCGTATTACCTCAACAATTAGATGTTGAGTTAGCTATGACAACCCCTAAATGAACAATAGTTACATCAAATGTTTATAATTCTTCTCCGATTGAAGTTTGTGGTAATGTGCTTCCTGCAAATATTGTGATCCTTCCTATAGTGTAATTTGATGTGATTCTTGGCATGGATTGGATTTCCTTATATGGAGCTCATATCGATTTCCAAAGATGGGAAGTCACATTTCATATTCCAGATCAATCTATGATCGTCTATCGAGGTATGGATGAACATAACCTTCCAATGGAAATTTCATCCATCCTATGGGTCTTCATTCCAATAAATGATGGTTATTTATCTCAAATGGTTGGAGAGAGACTCACGATTAAGAATATTCCCATTTTACGAGAGTTTGATGATGTCTTTCCGGAGGAATTTCCTGGTCTTCCACCAAATCGTGAAGTTGAGTTTTCAATAGAACTTTTACCAGGTGCTTTACCTATTTCAA
This sequence comes from Viscum album, assembly GCA_963277665.1. Lineage (NCBI taxonomy): Eukaryota > Viridiplantae > Streptophyta > Magnoliopsida > Santalales > Viscaceae > Viscum > Viscum album. The sequence goes on from OY728123.1 coordinate 554,311,483, forward strand.
AGACACCTTATAGAATGGCCCCAATTGAATTGCAGGAATTGAAGAAGCAACTCCAAGAGAATCTTGATAAGGGATTCATACTCCCTAGTGCGTCACCTTGTGGAGCACCTATTATGTTTGTTAAGAAGAAATATGGATCAATGAGACTCTGCATTGATTATCGAGAACATAACAAGATCACTATCAATAACAAATATCCTCTACCATGCATTGATGATTTATTTTACCAACTACGCAGAGCTCAATTGTTTTCCAAGATTGATCTTCATTCAGGGTATCATCAATTAAGGTTCAAAAGAGAGGATATAAAAAAGATGGCTTTCCGTACAAGGTATGGACACTATGAATTTATAGTGATTCCATTTAGTCTCACTAATGCCCCTACTATTTTTATGGATCTAATGAATAGAGTCTTTAGAGAATATCTTGATCAGTTTGTGGTAGTATTTATAGACAATATTCTTTTCTATTCAAAGAGAAATGAAGAACATGAAGATCACTTGATAATTGTATTAAAGACACTGAGAAAGGAGAAGCATTCTTCCAAATTTACCAAGTGTGAATTTTGGATTCAAAAAGATACATTTTTGGGACACATAATCTCAAAAGAGGGGTTATCTCTGGATCCAGCAAAAACAGAGGTTATTGAAAGATGGTCGAGACCAACATCAGTAACTGAGATCCGAAGTTTTCTTGGTTTGGCTAGATATTATCCACGTTTTGTGAAATATTTTTCACGATTATCTAATCCAATCACCTGGTTGACTCAAAAAGTAGTTATGTTAGTTTGGACGGAGGAGTGTGAAGAGAATTTCATGGAGTTAAAAAGAAGGTTATCCAGTGCACCTGTGCTCACACTACCTTGTAGTGGAGAAAGGTTTGTGATCTACAGTGATGCATTCAAGAAGGGATTGGGGTGTGTTCTCATGAAAAATGATATGGTGATAGTTTATGCCTCACGAAAGTTGAAAATCCATGAGCAAAATTAACCAACTCATGATTTGGAGTTAGCTGTTGTAATCATTGTATTAAAGATTTGGAGGAATTATCATTATGGTGAAAGGTGTGATATTTATACTGATCATAAATGGTTCATGTATATTTTCACACCAAAGGAGATGAATATTCACCAAAGAATATGTTTAGAGCTGATTAAGGATTACGACTACTCAATTCATTATCACCCTGGGAAAGAAAACAAGGTGGAAGATGCATTAAGTCGACAAGACCATGCTAGCTTATCCATGACGAGGATCACAAAAGATCCAATATTTGTGGATTTACAAAGTATGGATCTTGGAATTATAATTGAAGGGGAAAAATATTATCTTAATCAAATGAATGTTCAACCATCTATACATGTAAAGATTAAAGAGGCACAAAAAGAATATGTAGAGTTACAATAGAAGGTGGGAAATGTTCCTGAATTCAACCTTGATTGTGATGGGATAATAAGGTTCAAGAATTGGGTTTTTGTTCCTCCCATCCCAGAATTAAAGAAGGAGCTGCTGGATGAGGCTCATAGTTCATCATTCTCTATTCATCCTGGAAGCACAAAGATGTATAGGGACCTAAAAGAGTACTTCTGGTGGGATGACATGAAAATAGATATTGCTGAATATGTCTCTCGATGCTTGGTTTTCATAAATTTAAAGCTAAGTGATAAAAGTATGAGAAGATGTTACAACCATTACCCATACCCGAATGGAAATGGGAAAACATCTCTATGGAATTTGTCACCGGACTTCCTAAAACATCCAATGGCAATAATGCTCTCTGGGTCATAGTTGTTCTTCTTACGAAGTCAGCACACTTCATTGCTATTAGAGAGGATTTCATTCTTGATCAGCTTGCGAGGATATTTGTAAAGGAAGTGGAACGATTGCATGGAGTACCAATTTCCATTATATCTGATCGGGATCCGAGGTTTGCCCCAATGTTTTGGTGAAGTCTTCAGCATACTCTAGATACAGAGCTGAGTTTCAGCACTGATTATCATCCTCAGACAGAAATTCAGTCTGAGAGGACAATTCAAACTCTAGAAGATATGTTATGAGCTTTCTCTATGGATTTCAAAGGTGGTTGGGATCAACACCTACCTTTTGTGGAATTTTCATATAATAATAGCTTTCACTCGAGTATTCATATGGATCCTTATGAAGCTCTCTATGTAAAGAAATGCAGGACTCCAACTTGTTGGGATGATGTTGGGGAAAGAAATCTATTAGGACCTGATCTTGTTGATGAGATGGCAGAAAAGGTACAATCTATTCAAAAACACATAAGGGTAGCTCAGAGTCGACAAAAACATTATGCTGACAATCGAAGAAAAGACCTAGAGTTTGAAGTGGGTGATAAAGTGTTCTTACAGATATCTCCTTGGAAGAGAGTAATGAGATTTCGATGGAAGGGAAAACTGAGCCCTAGGTATATCAGTAATTTTGAAATACTGGATCGTGTTGGGAAGGTAGATTACCGATTGGCGCTTCCACCGAATCTCTCTCAAGTTCACGATGTGTTCCATGTATCTCTCCTGAGAAAATACATACCCGGTCCTTCACATGTACTATGCTCAGAAGTTGTACCGCTGGAGCATGATCTTTCTTATGATGAACAACTGATAGAGATTCTAGATCGTAGAGAAAAAGTCCTACAGAACAAGTCCACTCATTTGGTAAAAGTTTTATGGAGGAACCACCAATTAGAATAAGCTACATGGGAACTTGAGGATATGATAAGGGAGAAGTATCCTCGTCTGTTTGTTACAAAGTGACGAATTTCGAGGGCGGAATTCATTTTAAGGGGGGGGGGGGGGGGTAGAATGTAACACCTGAAATTTTGATGAGAAATATTTTATAATCATCACAGAAATTTTCCACTACACACAACACTATCTTGGCTTGCTTTACACGCAATCACGACCTTCCCCGATAGCTTGCATTGTACGCAATACCGAGTTTCACTAAACAATGATATGCTATTAAAATATTTTTAAAACTAGCCGTTATGAAGAGTAATACCCACTTTTTGAAATTTTATAAATTTTATCTTTTAAATTGGAGTTCATTTTTGGATTCGGTATATCAAAATTATCCTAGGGTGAATTTTTTCTATTTTGCCGAAAACTTTCAATTTTTGATGAATATTGAAAACACTGGGTTACTATTTAAAAACTGACTTTTTATTTAAATAAAATTTATTTTATTTATATATATTTTAGGTCAAAATTGACACATAATTCCAATATAAGTTCAATGTAATTCATCGGAGTCATTTTATAATAATTTTAGATATAAACAATTTTATTGAACTTCTCACCGTCTTTTACCCACCTCCTAGGAGGGTGTGAAAATTTACATAAAACATAATTTTACCACTTCTATGAGTGTAATTTTGAAAATCCAAGAGACATGGTTAACATAAAGGAGTAAAATGTGGTTCAATAAGATAAAAATAATTTTTGGTGAATAGTAACTTTTAACATTTATTTACCACGGTTAAAATTAAATAGGGTAATTAAGGGTAAAAATGGTATTATTATTACCCTAACACATGTCCTAATTCCATTGGATAGGTTTAATTCGACCAAAAACAACCATAGGAATAAAAATGACCATTTAGGTCCACTTGTATTAGATTAGGACATTTATTATTATTTTATTTAACGAATAGTAAAAATAGTTAAAATCAAAGATTAATAACTAAAACATTTTTAATATAGGGTTATACATAAGATCAATTAGACTATAAATATTAATTAGAAAGATAAAAAGACTTCCTACATAATGGTATTTTATTTTTAATTTTTATACTTTAAATAATTTAATTTATTTATAACACAATGATGATGCAGTAATTACCTTATTAAAGAAAATATTAACATAATTGATATTATAAATACCAAAATAAAGGTAATTTGAGACTTTTCATGAATTAAAATAATTTTATAGGTTAATATGACATATTATTATTTATTTAATTAACTTTGTTTGAACTAAACATGCTTTTATAATTTTTAGAAACATCAATTATCAAGTAGTGTCAAAATTGACATAAAATAGTTTTTAAAATAAATATTATATTATTAATTGTTATTTTATTCCTAGAAATCTAAGGTACATACAAATGACTTATATAAGGTTATATATATTTATAATGAACCACTTGGTGTTCGTTTGTCTTGTTATAGTAATTTTATTAACCTTGTAGTGTAAGAAAACAAGAAGACACGGTAAAAGTTAAATTATTTAACTTAAAGTTAAATCTAAATGATATGGTTAAAATAGTGACCTAATCTAGTCTAAATTATATTGGTTGAGAGTATTTAGACCCATCCCCACATTATCTTCTTAATAAATCAATTTGGAGCTATTAAAAAACGAATTTGACTTTATAATAAAATAATATTTTATGTTTTTCCTAAAGTGCCCCTCTCCTCCCTTATAAAAGGGCACCTCCTCCCTCTCCTCCTCACACCACTTTGAGCATTCAAGATTGGCCAAAACATACCAATTTCTCTTAGTAACTTCCCTATAAACATCCTAGAGGTCCTAGTATTCTTCAATGACCATCTTTAGTTCCCTAAGAGGAGATTAAGAAGAGGCGCTTCAAAGAAGAGGTAATGTCCATTACCGATTATTTAAAATTTATTTCTTCTTCTACTTATTCTTCTTTAGTTGTTTCATTATGAAGTAATAAAATCAGTCTCACTCATATACTGATATGTTATTATAAATATGACACAACCCTATTTCACCTTCTATCCATCCTACGGAAAACAAAATCACCGCGCGTGCGTACGTACGAAATATCGTCTCCATGCCGTGGTGTAATTTGTTTTCCACCACTACCGTACTTGGATGGGTATAATGGTGTAAATAGTAACTATATATTATTATTGTAAAGTGATATTTATTCTGAAATCATATACATACAATTCAATGCAATTCCACAATCAATGGAACGATATCATCTCTCGTGCGTACGTACGACCTACTATCTCCACAATGTGATGCGACTCGTTCTACATGATCCTCATTTAATAATGATGAAATAAATTAATTGAATGAATAAATATGATATATATTACACTAATAAAATTCTGTAAATGAGGTATCTATAACCTAAAAATAAGAATGAGAATTTATATGACAAAACATGCATAAGAACAAAAAAGCAATAAAAACAGAATAACAAGTAGCAATGAAATATTACTAATAAGAAGCAAAGAATATGACCATATCTGATTTCATAACAATTAGTAAGATTATATAATAAGTCAATAACATTATATACATCATTATACATGAGGTTCAGACACATACGAAGAAAATCGGACCTAAGGTAAGGGAAAATCCCGCACTCTCATTTTTATCCGATATTGTTTATACTTCAAAATTTACTGGGGAATATTTATCATCCACATCCATGGTTCCTCAATATGTAATATTATTTATAACCTCCTACAATTTTGTAAATCCAATTTTCCCTTTCGGTGAGTTTTTAGTAAAAGATATGAAAGGAATATTTTGTCGTTTTCAATATAAGGTGCTTTTTGACTTTTCCGGCCAAAGTAAGAGAAGAATGTTTTTTTAACTTATACGGCGTGAATTGATTTTTAAAATTTCATAGAACATTGTTTCCATGATTCTTCCTCTACATGTTTTAAAGCCTATTTTTAATCAACTACTTTTATTTTAACATTGTATGACATTTTAATAAAGGAAAAATGTTTTTGAAGTAGAAAGGATATTTTCCTCAAGAATGGAGTTCAAGTGTTTTATCAAAAAAAAATTCCATCTAAGATAATATAGGGTTCTGTTTCTATCCCTTTTTTTACATTTATTTGATTATGTTATTATTATTTTTATGAAGTCCTTTTATCTTACATAGATTATGTTATGATGGCATGACATTTAAGAATCCCATTTTTATTACATGGGTTATGCTATGATGTATGATTTATGATATTGTGGAACACATAAGAATGATATCATTATGAGATGGGTGGGGCCTATATCTCCCTCCAATTCATTGGGTAATGATTTATATCTCATGAGATAGACATGGATGGAACGACAGGTTAATACGGTTCAGTGATACAGGACTGAAACGAGGAGTGAACTCGGTTCAAAAATGGACATTGTCCGCTAAGATAGTCTTGGAAATGAGTCTGGAATACTAAGAAATGATTCTCTATGTTTATGTGTGTATGCCACAATGTTTCATGTTTTATGTTATGATTATTGGGATTACATTTCACTACTATGATGTATCCCATGTTATGAAATTATGATCTCTTTTGCAGGTTAAGATTTCCAAAATTATATGTTCTTATGAATATAATGTGATTGATATTTATTTTGTTTACCCTTACTGAGCATTTGAGCTCACCCTTTTGTATGTTTTCACTTCCCCAGGTCAGGAAGAAGGGTACTAAGAAGGATATGCCAAAAATGGGATTCTAGATATGATGAAATAAATGGGAGACAATATAGATGCTTTATGAACCAGTTGTTTATGTTTCCCAGTTTCTAAATACACTATGCCTATACGGTCCTTTCATGGTTTTGTTATATGTTGTAATAAGTGTGCTTCAATTGTGAAGTAACAAAAATGTATGTAATGTATGTGTCATTATAATAATCAAGAAAATATTGAATATCTACTAGTGTTTGTTAGAATCATCTTCCTTCTCATAAAATTACAATCCACGATGCCTATAATAATTATTTTTCTAATATAAAACCTGAAATATAATTTCATAATGTTATATCTCACTATTTTCATTCCACAATACCTCATTTCCACGTAATATCTTATATAGATTCCAAAATCGAAACATCAAAAATAATTTTATGTTTTCACCCATTTATTTGTAAGAAAATGTATCCACACTAATCATTTATAACCTATATATTGATTTGAAAAATCCTACACTATTTAGATTTCAATGAATTTGTAAATGAGACGAAAGAAATTATGGCCTCACTAATTTTGGTAGTTGATTCTGATGTCATGAAATTTGCATTCATTACCCTTCATAGATATGTTTAAATGATTACAATTTAATTGTATTAATTTTATTATAATAAGATTCCATATCAATGGTCCTTAAAAAAAACTCAAATATGACTTATAGTGAGTGATGTCTTAATGGTATAAGGATTTGTACCTCTCAAATAGATCAATTTGAAATGATTATATGGACCACACTATGGTACTACATTTTACAGAACACTATGAATCACAACATAGAAAAAATTATTATGATAGGATATAAAAAGGAATCACAAATAGAGGTTCAAATGATTTTCAAGTAATAGATGAAACCCTATATTATGAAATGACATAATTATCCATCACAATCAAGAGATATATGTAATTTTAATTGCTTATATATTACAAGATGGTCCATCCCCACAATATATATTTTATACTGTAAAATAATTTCAAGAAAAATAAAATTATTATTTTTGGATCGTCATTTCAAAATATCTTTTTCAATTTAAATTTTTTATTTCCTTGTTGTTTCATTTTCAACAATTTTTTTTCATGAAGTGATTAAACTATAATTTATAAAAATATTGGCTCAATATTTTTCTTGGTGTTTTCTTTTTCATTGCTGTATATTTTTGAATTCAACCAAAAAACTATATGCTTATTAATTATACTAAAATTTCCATGTTCAAAAATAACTCTTCAACATTTTCTAAATATTTTTTACTCACTATAATATTTTTTCCACTAGTAAATAACTGAAAATAAAAAAACATAATCATAAGTTAAAGGATAAGAACAATTAATAGAGTTAGGTGGAAATAAATGATATATAATATTGATATCTATAGTCCAGTGGATTTTAACATTTACATAGAATCTAGAAATATCATTTGAGATATTGTACTCATGATGTCATAGGAATAAATAATTAATATCGAATTAAAAAACCAAAAAAATAAAAAATTATACCACAAAATTTGATTTTTTTTAATATCAATCCATGTCAAAATTAATATACACCAATCAATCAGCAATTGAAAATGAATTTAATAAATCACATATAAAAAAATATAACCCACCTGGATTATCATATATAAATTTTATGACTGAATAAAAAACACTATAGAGAAATAATAAAATTGATACCCTCCCACTGATACTACCTCCAAAATAAATTAATTAACTTATACAAAATCCTTGATCTAACCATGTATAACATATCATTCAAAAGTTTTACTTCCAAGCTAAGGTAAACCTATATAGAATGAGACAAAATATCATTATGAAACCACTAATAAGACTACAATTATATTAAACAATATACCATTTAATATAAAATAAAGTAACCAAATAATGAATATACAATGATGTGGCACCATTTTCATTACGTTTTACAGCACCACTTTTGATTTATTTGATGAGGTTTTTGTGAAGTAATATAGATTTAAGGAAAAATAATTCAATTTGAATCACATTTATTATTTTTCATGATAGATTTTTTTTACTCTCAGTCAAACATTTTTTTGGATGTATTATTAATTTCAATTACAAATTTTGTCTCTTTCATTTATGAATAGTTATTTATACATATTAGAGAGGAATAATTCAGTTTTTTTTATTGTTAAACAGAAAATTATGGAGTAATAATATTTTATGTACATAAGCATAAAAATAGAAGTGTAAAATTTCTTCATGTTGTTTTAAATAATGATTTTCATATTTGACATCACATCTCCATTGGCTGATAAAAATTTGAACACTCAGTTCCTCCGAGATGAAAGAAAATTTGAAGGTTCTAAATGATGCTATATATTGTCTAGTTTGGGGATGCATATGATTTTTTCACAATCAATTGTGAAGGTCATATCGGTGATTAATATGGAAGAGAAACTTCCAACACTTCAAAATATTTATTCTCCATTTTATTGGTTTCACAACCAATATGCCACAAATGTCTATCGTAAAATGAGTTGTAACATGAGCTGAGCCTAAGAAAAACCTCACCTTCTACTAACAGATGATGTTCTACCTCCCATTACTCAATAAGAACCATTATTGAATGTGGTAAAATTATTATTTAAATAGATAAATAGGGATGTAACATTTTTAATTATTGATCAAAGAGAATCCTACTCAGAGGATATAATCTGGTGTAGCATGTGGAACCGAACACTAAGAATATAGTGGAATGATTTCCCTAGTTTAATATGAGTTGACAATGACCAGTCAGTTGTGTAATTTGAAAAATATAATCATTATTTGGTTACATCATATGATTTTGCTACATGAATCAAAATGGATAAAAGGGAAGAGAATATTTGTGATGAGATTCCTATTGGGGAAAAATATGGCTTTGTGGGAAATCATGATTGTTAATAAATTTTCCAACCATATTGTTAATCTTTTATTATAATAAATAGCATGGAGTTAATTTGATATATAGGATGATCTGATATGTTATGTAATGGATATATGGGAAACTATTTATGTAGAACAATTTTATCCTATCTCAAAATGGAAAAGTTGATCAAATAATTCATGTTGATGAAATGGGTAGTTGAGGATTTCATCAGGATAACTATCAAGAAGGCCTCTAGTACACCTAGAATGTATATAGAAATTTTTTCTCAGAACTATCATGAATGAGTACAAGGGTATTAAACATTGGATGATCACATGAATGTGATATTTAAATAAATTATATAAGGTATAAACAATGTTTTCCTATTAACTTGACTATTAATCAATCATTATCGATAGGTTCTATGATTTTGATCACGGTTAACTCATATAACATAGTTTTTAGCGGTTTTTAATTCTTTTCATGGGAGCATGGATTAGGTTAACAAGTGATGTTAGGTGACTTCAATAGTTGAGATAATATATTTTCTATTTAGTAAATGGTTAACATGATTAAATCATTTTATACACATTAGAATGATTCCATATAGTTTAATTTAATAGAATAAATGTGTCTGTATATGGATTTCATGGGAAACTTGCACATGGAGATTCCTGTTTGCTGGAGTCCCGCTGTTTCATCTATATGGATTCCTCTATCTAATTTTTGTTTGATATTTGGCCTGATTCTTCTTCATGTCAGCAGTTTTTTTCCCAGTTGAAAACCTACTTAATCTGTACTGTCTTAATATTGATTTCTCCAGAATGATGATGTTCTGTTTTAGATTTTTGTTGCTGGTCTTTCCTTACACCTGTATGGTTGCAGACTTGCTAAGATGATCTGCTAATTGATTCATATATGCTTGGAAAATTGTTGATCCTTCACTGGACTTGGAAGTTCTAGAATGCTGAATATATGGTGTGGCTGATCATGCAGATCTTCTTCCAGATTCTTTTGATGATTCATACCCGGTTTATAAAGTTGTACCTTTGTTGGTATTTTCTATGTTTAAGATGGTGTATGCATTTTACACCTCGGGATTTTCTTGTAACCTTTTTATTTAATAAATTTATTTTGGCGTGGATTGGGTAACCAATCCATGTCGCCTCTTTGAAAAATAATTTAATAGAATAAATGAATGAAATATTTCATAAAATATACTAGTTGAACTCCCCTATAATTCATCAACTGATATATCTCATACATGCAATGTTGTTTTCCCTCAATTTTGTCTTATTCACGTCTTAATCCTATAATGGAATCTAAAAAATCATAACACCCATAATTGCTTCAGATCCCTTACTAACTAAATATATTTTTTTTGTTAATCTAGTTGTTTTAGCTTCTAGTACACACATGAAAATTACGAACATTGAATCCTTCCCTTTTTATTGACCTCTCCAAATCACAAGAATATTATTGTGCAGAGTTATAAATAATTAATTTTAATCAGTCCAATAACATTCTTTCTATCATTTTACAATAGTACGAGAAGGAACATGTGACCACGAAAAACCAAAAAAATTAAGAAACAAATACAGAAAAAAATAGACAAAGAGAAAACTATCTAAATAAATGGAAAAAATTATGCCAATAATTAGAAACAAATTACCTATTAAAGCCACTAAGTGTATGAATAGAAGGTATAAACATGATACCATTGAATCAACTAATCTTGAAATTGATAAACCCCATATGGATTTGGATAAGAACAATTAGTAAATAAAAAGTCAACATAATAGAGAGGTTGACAATAACCAATATTGTTAATTAGACACCAAAAATTAAAACCAAACATGTAAAAAATTTATTACGAAACATTTTTTGATATATTTCATGGTTCATGTTGTCACTATAGATCCATAATTCAATCAATACTTACCATGGTCGAGAAATTACAATTAAAAAAATCAGTGTTTACAGAGACTTATGCATCTCATAAATTATTATTAAATATTTTTAGATGAATATTAATTACATTAAAAAATCATGTATAATGACCAAAATAGTTTATTTCCCTTGGAAAAATTCAATGGAATATTGTAATCAAATTATTGATATTAAATTTTCCCCAAAAATATGATCCCATTTTGTACTTATAAATAACACCATTCTTTATAGCCTTGGGAAATGGAACATATGAAGGGTTGATATGAGATTCTCAGTAAGGGTAAAAAAAGAGATAAATATGATTAAAATGAAAATACATGTACGTTAACATGATCTTAAAATTGTATGATCTTAGCCTATATATCAATGATCATAATCATGATTCATGGAATAATGATTAGAAGTTCACAATACAAGATTCATAAGTAAATCAGCAAACTTGAGTCATAATAGGATAATATTATCATAAGACATAGTTTTTTATAACGATCATAAGAATGAAAATTTTCTTCCATATTAGCCATGTATCACTACCAAGTCTATCATAGCATACAATTCCTTTTACAAAACAAATATAAATATCCTTCCATACCATTATCACTAAAACAAGTTCACTTCTCCTTCCGACTATATATTATTGATCTGAGATCACACCCCATTATATCTCTGTATTACTAATCCCAATTAACATCCCATTCCAACCATGTATAATATAATATGGATCACATCCTATTCCATCCCCCCATTAATAAATTTGGTTCACTCTTCATTCCACTCTTATATATCTCATGATATATAAATTTTCACCCAATGAATTTGATAGATATATAAGTCCCACTAATCACATAATTAAATCACACATATTTTTCCCCTAAGATCATAAGCATTCATAATATCATAACACATAAAATGAAATGGATATCATAAACATTTAATCATATCGATACCAGCTGATAATTAAAAAGTTTCATAATCATTTCATCAAAGAATATCCCTTTTAATAAATTGGTTATCATAATAAGGTTATCATTGTATGTACCATGATAGAGAAATGGGGTTTTCCAAAAATAATTCATCATAAATATAAAACATTCTATTAGTAACAATAATGGTGCCTTGGTATCATATCCCAAGTAAAACATAAAATATTTCAATGGATTCCATCTTATATAGAGATGGATTTTAAAATATAACTTGGAATTTTTTTTATGGAAATATAATTTCATTAAAAATATCTATTAAAAAAATATTTTTATTTGAACGATAATTTTTAATATTAACAAAAAAATCAATAAAACATTTTTATACATTTCATGAGGCAAAATATTTTATAATTTAAAAAAACTATTTAATTTTTTTTAAATTTTATATTAAAATATCTTTGTCATCCTATAATTGAATTTAATTAATTAATTAAAAACATATATTTTTAATAACAACAAAAACACATAAAAAATATTAAACAAATTATTAAAATTCCTTTATTTGATAATAACATTTGAAAAAATATAAAGCAAGGTTCAAAAATCATTTAAAGATGTATTTTACAGTAAAAACATTTTATATCTTTTTTCATGAAAATGATCTTATATATAAATTAATTTTTTCTAAAAAAATAGTTTTTATGTAAACATATTTCTGAACGGAGAGAGTGATAAAGACCGATATTCATGAATATGTTTTCTTAATTCATTAAAGTACCAACGAATGGATAAATGGTAACAATATATGAATATATAAGAATAATTATAGGAAAAAAAAAATACATTATAATTTTGTATATGTGGATTATAATCTTTCGTCTATTGAGGCATAATATTAAACAATCCTGATAAACAATGAGACTATATCAATAAAATATTACCACTTTGGTAACATGGAATCATAATCCCCATGAAAAAATTACATTATGTAAGGATTAAAATATCATGAAAAGAAATAAATTCATGAAAGTAAATATTAGAGGTTAGTATATACACCTCAAAGGTTAATATAGGTTTATAACAAAACATTCGACACAAAAAAGTAAAAATGATAAAAAATTCCCTTCATGCTTTGGTTAGATTGGAAAAATAATCCCAGAAATAGAGATCCAGAAATGATTCTGTAAATAAAAAAATTACATATATAAATGATAACATACATTCATTTGAAGAATATACACCAAATAATAGATAGATATTGAAAATATATCATATTTGTCACGAAAGTAAAAACTGAGATGAAAATACCTTACCTTAAATATTAACCTTTGTTATACACATTGAGTAATATTTAATAATAAATATAAGTTATTTAATCATATTATAATGAAAATATTTCATATATATAATATCATATATTATTTTATTATAACCATTTTATTTCTCATTTATTTACAATGTCATATTAATGTTATATTTCACATAATAACCTATTGGTTTTTAATTATTGTTTGCATTCCTTATATTTTTTTTGTTCCCTTACATAAATCATGATTTAATTATCTAAAAATGGATATCAATTATATTAAATATTTATATGTATATATTAATTAGATATGTATTTATAATAATCTAATATATATATTTTTGAAATGGAACACACCAATCATGAAGATGTTAGGTTGTACATATGCATAAATGTAGTTTCGATCTCCTATTCAAATTAAAATAATGAAAATTATATGATATGTAATCACTAAATAATCAAAATTGTGTAATATATATCAACAATTTTTATTAAATAAAACATTAATACATTCCATTAAATGAATGAATGAACCATGTTTCTTTGTGACGTGATAGTTCACAATACACACAAATGACATTATCACATTCCCAAAAATGGATTTCATGATGGTATGTGACATATAATATTTATAGTATCATAAATATATCATCAATAACATATATATCATATATATATATTATTTCTATCATTATACCCAACCTTTAATAGAGGTAATGGAAAAATTAAAAACATTGGTTCGTGAGGGGGGTATCTATAATAAAGATCGACTATGATTTTGTAACCCCTTTGATTGAACTATTTCATGTTCTAAGTCATACCCATAGATTAATAAAAATCTAGTTATATTTAATATTATTAGGTTTTATATAATCAATATAAAATAAATTAATGGGGATTTAGGAAGACATTAAACGAAACATTTGTTGAAAAATGTTAGATCTTATTTGGGAATGATTATTTTTCCAAAAAATGTAATTAATGGATAGATATTTTCAAAAAGAGAGGCTTCATGGATGAGAAAATAAATTTTTAGAACTGATTTGGGTTGGTACTGTGAAATAGAAGTGGATTGAAATGTTTGAATAATAGGTAATATTGAGTAACAGTTTTTATTTTAGGAGTGGCATTCATGTATATACTAAAAAGTAATTACTATAGGTATGTATAGTTTACATCATGTGGATCCAAAAATAATAATTAATGTTTTGGATGGATTATATAGTACATGGAAATCTCTAGCACACATTTATTCACATTATTTGAGTATTTCATTCCATAACTCTTATGTTTCATTATTTTACCATTTTGGTTTTCCATTACGTAAACTAGTTTTCTAACATATGTCATATATTCATTTTGACATAGTAATACTGTTAAATATTATAAATATTATATTTAATTATTAATTTAAAAATAATTTGTGTATTTTAATCGACCATTAACACAAGCACATGTATTACAACAAATACCGCTTAAACTGTAATGGTGATAACATAGATTTTTATTTATAATGGTCAATATAATGAATATAATAGATCAATTGGTCAACGAAATACCCTATAATATATAAACAATTATTTTAATATAAAAATATAGATGATATTATTTTTAGAAATTTTTAATCTCGTAATAAAATAGATTTTATTATAAAATGACCTTAATATAAATTTTCACATGATTCTATAAATTTTAATTAAAAATTCATGAAAATGATGAAAATTGAATATATTATTTCCCCACATATTTAACATGATATATTAATTTATGAAAAAAATGAAACACAAAAATTTATTCAACTTAATTAACTTTTAATGTTTTCAGTATTATCTTATTTAATTATTTATTAAATAAATATGTCCTGCATTTGAATTTCCTAGGAATTTTATGTAAGTATATAATAGATAAAAATTTAGAATAATAATAATTAACAAATAAATTCATTTATATTTAAAAAT
Source organism: Viscum album (assembly GCA_963277665.1). Lineage (NCBI taxonomy): Eukaryota > Viridiplantae > Streptophyta > Magnoliopsida > Santalales > Viscaceae > Viscum > Viscum album. The sequence goes on from OY728123.1 coordinate 554,326,963, forward strand.
AATAATTATAATCTATCTTATGTAAATTTTCCTTGATCCATTTCTTTATAAAAATTAAAAAATTTTAAAAATACATTTCATATCTTTTTCATTGTGTAACTTGTTATATGGGTCACATTTATCGAGAAGTGTCCTAAAAATAATTAAATTTGAGATTTAGGATTCATGGTTATATATATGTCCACAAATGGGTTCTTGAAATGTTTTATCTCATTATAACATCCTAAATTCTAATTTTAATCACAATGTAATCTTGTTTAAAGCTTAATTATCGTAATTAATTATGAATTCATTAAATAATATCTTTAGTCAAAAATGATTTTTCATTTTTAGGTTATTATAAATTTTTCTTAATATAAATATGGAATATATTTTTTCAAAATCAATTCATTTAACAGGAGGATATTAATTTAAAATTTATCCCATAGTCATGACATGAAAGCGGTGATTTTAAGCGAAAATAACCAAATGATGACCATGTTTTTATAACAAATTTTAATATGTGATAAATGAAAATGAACTACATCAGACTAGTAGATATATAACATAAGTATTTTTACATATATATAAATTTAAAATATATTATTACATTATAATTTTTTTTTAAAAAATTGATCTTTTCAATTATAATTAAGTATTTATCATTATTCATTAAAAAATGAAATTTCATAGAAAAATAGAACAAAGTTAACCCTAATATCACATTTATATTGCACTAATTTTTTTTTATTTATAAAAATAGTGGTTCTAAAAAGTATCAAATTTAATTTAAAATTATTTATACAAAAAATTATAATCTAAATTTCTCAAAAAGAATCATTTTTTCAGAAAAATAATATATGATTATTTGTAATTGATTGATTACTAATAGACACATGAAATATAATTTTTTTTATAATTTAGTCAGTAATACTTATTATATAAATTATAATTAATATTTAATTGGTATCATATTAAATAATAATATTAATATTGTATTGTAGTTCTATAAAACATGGTCTTGCATATAACACAAGCTATCAATCAAACTCGGTATTGCATGTAATTGAAAAAATCATAGTATTGTCTGTACCACAATATAATCTCATTATTTCAATAAGTGCAATATTATCATGGTGTATCCAATAATGAAATCTTATCAGGGTGTATAATGCAATGAAAGTTGTTAAATAATTTTAATTCCCTCGAAGAAAAATAATTCATGAAAACTCAAGGTGTTACATTATAAAAACCGTAAAATAAATGTCATCCAAAACATTCATGTCGGAAATATTTGGATTAATACATTAATGTTGATTTCATTGAAAACCATAACGTAAAAATGAGTAATAAATATTCTATTAAAAAGGAAAATATAGAAACTTAAGGGTTACCGAAAGTAACTTTTAACATGGTCTGCGCACATGATAAAAGTTGTGGGATGTGAAAGCAAGGACGTACATTTGAAACATAATACCCAGACAATTATGGGGAGAGATATATAACATGGTTAGCATATAAAAATGATTAAAAATACCTAAACAAATGATTCGTCAAATCTGTAATTGATATCATCTTAATTTTTGATAACATGGTAAGAATTTTGTTCAAAACACTTTTCCTAATGTTAATGAAATTTTACAATAATGTATACTTTCATGATTTCATTTCATTTTATAACAAAAATCACATCCATATGTTTTTTTTTCAATTTTCACATCATCTCTTACTCAAATAAATACTGGTTATTTTTTTATATGAATAAAAAATTTATTAGAATATCCATAATTATAATGATATGTAATTCAGTATGTTATAAGTAATCATCATAAAAAAATTGTTCACAAAGGTAATTTAATTTGTATAAATTATCATACTTTGAACTAATAATCACTAAAAACATAATCAATTTTCAACATAAAACATCTCATAAGTGGTTTTCATTTTTAACCATCATGAATGATAGAAATCCAGATAATTTGAACAATGGTACCTAAAATTATCATATTCTTCTAAATATTGATCCCCCATATTTCATAATATAGATCTAGTTTTTTATAATTCAAATATGTAAATAAATTTATTATTTATTCTGTTGAATAATGTTAAAAAACTGAATTACTAAAAAATATCACATAAAAAAAACTTTCTTATTCCATCCTAACATAGAAGACAGATTATTGGATATATTCATTATATCGAGAAAATCTCTAAACATCATTATTCTTTGAATAATGTATATTTCCAACAAATACTTTATCAGTTCTATAGTCATCAATATTATTCATTCTATAGTATCTATATCAATAGATTATTTATTCAAACTAAAAACAATTTATCTAAACATTAGTATAATATGAAGGGTTAAATATCATTAATCACGGGTTTTACAAAAAATATACCACTGAAACTAAATCTATTCTTAAGCCTATTTTAACATTCAACATATTCATTCAAATCCTTAATAAACATATTATACCAAACAATACATATATATATATATCATACATCCAATAATAAAATTATGGATATCTAACAGAAAATATGATTATTCATCCATATTAATTATTAAAATATTAACTATTATTATTCAACATATTATTTAACACATATTTTCTTTAACATTTAATTTTTAGTATCTTCATCATAAGGAATATAAAAATCAGTCATACCTTCATGCTTATTCACTCTATAAGACTTATCTTTATGAAATATTTTTGAATATTTCTTATACATACCACATTTATGTAATTCTATAATAAATGATATAACAGCGATGACATTATTCCCATTGATTTCATTAATAGAAATTTTCATTTTACCATTGTAGTTTCATTTTTCCTCATTTTACATAGTCAAAACATTTCTTCTTCAACTACGAAATCTACTCGGGCATTTCTTTCCACATTCTCAACATAATAGAAATTAAATATTCAGTATTCTATGGTTTCTATTACCCACAGTCTCATTGAACACATTCCATCTATTATATAATAAATCTAATATTTTGTAAAGGTATACGTTGTTAATAATGTCCCATGAAAACTAATTAGGAATAAACACAATATCCTTTACTCCAATAATCAACTCTTTTGGATTCAAATTAGAATGTATTCTCACAAATTAAATATCAACCCAATTTTTTCTTCCTCTCACCATTGTATAAAACCATAATTTAATTTTTGTGTATCATTATTCATAGTGAGAAATAAAATGATAGTGAAAAATTGCATATATTATTTCTAAATAAGGAAAACTTATTTAATCTATGAAACTATATGTTTATCATTGGCCATTTATAGTCATATTCTATTTAAATCATTATGGATGCTTCATATTGAGTTTTTTAATTTCCACATAATATTGTAAAACATGATGTTCAACAAGGCCCATATTCATAAACCAATTCATGGCCGATTCTGGCACCATACATTGTTTTTGGGGTTATTACCTCATGGTAAATCAATCCTAGATCTATGTCCACTTATATATCCATATAAGGATACATTTTTATAAAAACACTTTCTCTATCCATCACCAAAATTCCCAAACATTATCGTATAATCTTTATCATTCATTGACATCTCTTAAAAGATATCCCTAGAAAACTATTAAAAATATTAAAATTTCTCTCCCTAATGTTTTATCATCATGGTTTCCAATGGTTTAATAAACATTTCAGTTCATACCAACCAATGTTTTCTCACCCTTGTTTTCTCATCCCATGCTTCCAATTCAAGGGTATTACATGATTTTATATTAATATTAATTACATTAAAAATCACATTTTAGATAACTATAATTATTTAGTTACATTGAAAAATGGGAACATAATATTCTAATATAGTGAAATAATATCATTTCTTCCCAAAAAATTCATCCATCTTTGTACTCATACATAAATCCTTTTTTCATAACCTAAAGAAATGAAACAGAAGAACTTGTGAGCTCAAATTTTATTTAATGGTATATATATGAGATACATAAGCATAAAATGAACATAATGGTGTCAGAATATGAGAAAAGCTGCATAAGAACATACCATTAATATCAAATATCATAATCAAGAACCATGATATATATATATATCAGTAGTTAATAAGACATGAGTAAAAATAAAATCAATGAATATGAGCTGTGATATCATATTATTATAATAATATATATACATTTGGAAAAAATAATAATTATATAATATCATTTCTATATTAGCCCATCCGCACTTCCAAGCCTATCATTGTGGGAAAATTCCTTTATCGGACCGAGTTCACTCCTCGTTTATTCATGTATTACTAAAACTCAAACTATTCCTCCTCCGACCTTGTTTTACTAAATTGGTTTCACATAAAATTCTATCATTGTAATAAATAACTGGGTTCACATCACATTTTGTACATATAGTATAACTCTTGGTTCACTTCCCCTTCGTTCCCTATATTTATGAACACGGATGACTCCATGTTACATATAAGTCTATCTCATGAGATAAAAATATTTTCCTAATGTGTTTCAGGGAGATATTGGTCCCCCTATACACAAAATGAAATCATATAGAAGTTTTCGACAATATCATGACCATTAATCAAACAATAACTATTGATATTGAAATGGTATCATAAAAAATCATCATATCATATACTATGGAAAAGTGATAAGTTTCCTAATAATTTCATTATATAATAAATTATTAAAAGAAGAGGGTGTCATAAAAATTTTTATGGTATAACCCATGAATGAAAAATGGGGTTCATCATGAAATTTTCATTCATTAAGTCAAAAATCAAAAATTTATAATAATTGTGTCCTAGGATCATATCATTAGTAATGAATAAGAAATATTAAATAATTTCAACTTTGATAAATAATGATATTGAAATATCTCATGGAAAATTTATTAAAAAAATATAAATTGTTTGAAAATATCTTTTAAATCGTAAATTTTATTGAAAAGACTTTTCCTTTAAACCCACATTAAAAACATATAATGTGAACTTTATAAATAATTTAAATCAATTCCTGAGGAAAATATAATTTTTCATTGAAAAATCAGTATTAAAACATAAATAATGTTGAAAATACATTCATTAAAAATGTATTTGAAATCCTATAAAGGAATATTTTAAATTAATGAAATTCTTTTCATTAAAAAAAATATAAAAATACAAATAATATTTCAAAAATCCTTGAATTTTTTTTTATAATAACATTTGGGATCTTATAAATGATACATAGAAATTTATTTATAATAATTTCTATACATTACAAAATATTCAATACTTTTTCTTGAATATTATAAAAAATTATCATTTAAAAAATATTCAATCATTTTTAGAAAACATTATTTTTAAAGAAAAATGATTTGAGAATGAAAAGAGTGATTGTAACGACCTGAAATTTTATGAATAACATTCCCTTTAATTTTTATAATTAAATGAACTATAGATAAAAAAAGGAATGATGTTTTTTTATTTGTTTTATCTAAATATTATGTATCATTACTGTAGATAATATAGCTATTGAAAAGTGATCACCTGACTAATATATATATATATATATAGGATTTTAACAAATCCATTTGACACAGACAATGGAAGAGATGGATTAGACCATTAAGATCATTCCCATTGAATCCCATTAATCAGATCATTCTATAGAGACATAATTTTTTGGATTTTCCATAGACCAATACCATTCCAAGATCCAATAACTTAAGCATGATTGAAACCAGTTATGGGATAAGTTCAAACTCATCGAGATCACAGCCTAGACCATGTTCACCAAACGACCCCAAGAATGCCCCCACCATCGCACACCATACTCTTAGGGAATATGTTGGTGTTATAATGGAAGATGTAACAATACCCTAGAATTATTAATATGTTCATTATTTTGTTATAGATTAATGAATATACATTCATTTTATTAATGATACATTCTAAATGGTTTTTAATAAAAAAATAGTTTCTTTTGTAAATATTTAAATTCAATTCAGAAATATGTTTTGATGAATTAATAGTATCATAATTAAAAAAGATTTTAATAAAATAATATTACTAAGTTACTTATTATAAAATATGAATGATCATATAATTTTTATTCAAACAAATATAATATTTATTAAATTTTGGACACTATTTTTGTCAAAACCCATGCCTTTTTCTTAAATGACAATTTTTATTTTAAAAGTGAAAATTCACATATTTATAATATTATTTAAATAAATTTAATATTATTTTTGGAATCAGGTGTTCAATATTATCTTATAGTTAAATTTTCATAATATTATTAGACAGTCGAATGTTTGGATAAAAATTAAATACCGTTTAAATATATAATTTTTTATGACATTATATTGACCTGATAGTGATGTAATACAATAATATTAAAGTGTTATACATAAAATATATGTTTTACCATTAAAATAATCTTATTTTTTATTTGATTGATTAAGTTTACATTTCTTTTGTGGGCCCTTCAATACTTATTAAATATTTTGACGTATGAAAATTATTTCCTTAAGAGTGTGACTCACCTGCACATAAGCATGAATAATATTTCAAAAAATTAGTACTTTGGAATTAAAAAATAATTTTTTACAGTCCCATTTGGCATAAATTATGAGAAAAAACTATGGGATAGTTTGTGGTTTTTAATATTTAATTATATAGATTCCAAAACCTATGGTAGTTAAATATTAAATAATTCCCCTCTCTTTTCCAATATAAACCCAAACAAAATCCTACTTCTATTCACTCCAAATCTTGGGATCAAGTACCTACTCTACCCTCTCCTATCTAGAAACCTCCCAAGGAACACCCAAGTTCTCTTGAATCCCCTTTCCAATCTCTTTAAGTAACACACTCAGGTATGTGATTTCTTCCTTTCTCATTTTCATCCACGTTTCATTATGTTGTAATACCATTTTATTTTCAATTAAAAATGATAGGATATGATTTTTCACCTAACCTATACTTAAATACTTATGTTTTAATGAGGTGTGACCCCTTTATCTCTCATTAATCCCATCTAATGCACACATGACACCATTTAGAAATTCCGTAAGAGTTATTCCACTTCTCCTCTTCTTTCATGTTTCTTTATTATGTTACACCTTATATTTCCCAATTATATGATTTTGGAAATGTATCAATATGACCTCATTACTTTACAATTAATTTAAATATTATGAGATACCCCTTTCTATCTCATCAACCATTTTTATAAATTTTTATATCATGTCATTTTTCTGCTGAAATTGTACCACGATTTTCAAAGCCAAAATCATTGTGTAGTGAATAACATACCCATTTATCTATCAAGGGTATTCAACATCATGAAAATATAAATATTTAATGAAACTAAAATGTATGTATTACACTTTCTATTATCCTAGAATAAATTATAATGTTGAATGATTCTATGTCAAATGATCCATGTGGAACACTTATGTAAGAAATGATATCTGTATAAAGGGTATTCTATAATTATGCTCAAATGCATTGGGTAATGTTTAGTAACATGATATTCCCTGTGTAATGAGGGTTTAATAATGATAATACAAGTGAAATTTGGGTTTATTCATGCTAATTCATGTAAAATGTGTTTTTTCATGCCAATCAATGTTCAATGAGCCTTGGCTCATGCTAATATCATGTTGTATGTCATTTACAGACTTCCATGTTATGATAGTCAGTCTATTTTATGAATTTATGTTCATACTTTCCTTGCGCACCATGGATATGCCAATTTCATAACATGTACATTATTCTTCATGTTATTCCTTTTTTGCTCCCTTACTAGACTTTATAGCACACACCATTCTTGGGTATGTCCTCGGGTTATCCCATTCAATTCTAAGTATGAAGGAACATTTTGTACATGTAAAATAATTTTTCAATAAAGATGTCATATTTTATGTTTTTAGTTGTTATTAAATGTTTATAATTTTCCAATACACTAGACCTCTCGATCCTCTGAGTTGTCTTATGTGCATGTTTATGTAATAAATCTGGATTAAATATATAATAATAGCATGGGTTTTTATAGTTTGTATTAGAGGAATGGTTTAGTTATTTTTGTGATTAGTATTATAAAACCCATGTTAAATCCTTATAAATTTGATTAATAATGATAAAAACATCCTTATATTTTTGTGAGTATAGTGTATGTGGTTTATCATGATAATATAGCATTGTATGGTTATGAACAAGTAGAGGTGGATCTAGAATAGATGTATATTGGGTTATAACCTAAAAACAACAGATTGAGCTAGACTGGAACAACAAATGGGGCATGAAAATGTACATTACTACAATATTGGTTCGAAACTCATATGGAATATGCTCTGGTAAATTCATAACCTTATTATGATCCCTTATTAAGGGAAAAAAGAAAATATGAATATATGTCAGGATATAGATCATGGATAACATAAATTGAAGCCTATAAATTAATTTTCTAAATAAATTAATTTAATTTATATGATATTCCTTTTTTTCATTTGATTCTGAATTTTTTTACCCCTAAATTTCTCATTCTTCTAGACAATGGACGATAATATGAGGACTTGAGATAACAACAGATGTTATTATCATTGTGATGAATCTTTTAATGAGGATCCCAATCTGATGGATGCAAGAAAGGGAATATCTGTAATGATAATCTATTAGTTAACTATTATTTTGAGTAGAAACATGGGTCAAGAAGAACTTCCAACCTCCCTCATAAAGAAAAATCCAAAATCGATAGATTCATGAGAGAAATGCCGCATAATTTTAATAGACCATGTGAACTCTCAATCACCAAAACAATGGAATAAATGCATTGAGAAGATCATATCCATACTTTAGTGTAATTAATATGGAATGGTTCTCCTAGATGCTTATCATATGGAGGATTAATATGATCAATGGTGGACATTGAAAAAATATAAAAAGTATTAGAAAGAGTTTGAGTTGTTGTAATGGATGGATTTCCTAAAAATGTTTTTCGATATATATTTTCCTCCCACCATCTGAAATAAGATTGAAAGGGACATCATTTCCCTCAATCAAAAATACTATCAATCCATCAGAGCATGCAGGGGAAATGTCAAAAGTCTTGCACAATACTCCTATGGCTTTGTGGGTAACCTTGAATTCACTTTTTACAGCTTCTTTATATGGATAAAAACTAGCATATGAAAATCCCTAGATATTCGTTACTTTTATAGCTATAAGGAAATTGTCAGATGTTCCCTAAAATTACAAATCGAAATCGGATAATCTCAAGGGTATCATGGGGATAGGAATCAGAAATAAGAACCTGGGAATTTTCGTGATGGGGACAAGGAAGTCCATTAGGTGTAGAAGAGAAGGGCATCTAGCCATTAATTTATGAAAAAATATCCAAATGTAGAAATAGATAAGTGGAACATATTTTTCAACCCTGAAGTAATTGTTCATTTGTTATACTACAATTAACAAAGGAACTTTTTATAGCAGTTCCCTAATCCATGGATTTTTTGAGGCAAACAAGAACCTCCAAGGTAGCATGTGTGAGATTTTTCCATCACTAACAGTGAAACAAGTCCCAACAACGAAGTATTTATAGGTGAACTAGTTATTCATTCATGAATACTGAGAAAACTTCTTGATTCAGGTTCTACACATCATTTTATATCCTAAATGTTTAGTATAACAACCCTAACACCACCAAATATCATGCAAGTAGAGTTGTCAAAGAGAATGGAAGATTTTTCAATTATTTCATCCCATTGATTTAACTCCTACCCTATCACAATTTGTGGATTTAACAACCAAGAGAACCTCTTAATAATCCCTTTTGTTTAATTTGATGATATTATTGGAAATTATTGGCTTTCCGTACATAGATCCAACAAATATTCTCCACGATAGGGAAATAACTCTTGATATAGAAAATTTCCCATAGATTATGTACATGTGCAAAGAGGAGGATGATTCCTCTTTAGTATCATCTTCTAAACTATGGATATTGATACCCTATGAGCACACATATCTTCATTGGATGATTGATTCTATGATAGGAACCATCCTAAAATACATGTATGTTGTGAGGGAATTCGCTGATGTGATTCACAAGGAATTGTCTTTTCTGCCTCTTATAACAGATATTGAATTCTTGATTGATCTCATACCTGGGGCATTGAAAATATCCAATAATCTTTATTGAATGGATTTTGTGGAGCATGAGGAGGTAAAAAAACTACTATAGGAGAATATGGATAAATGGTTTATATGCCCAAGTGCTTATCCATGGGGTGAACTGGTACTCTTCATCATGAAGAATAATGGCTCAATTTTCCTTTTCATTGATTTCCGTGAGCTCATAAAAACACACGTTGACGAACATGTATCCTCTTCATCAAATTTATGACTTTTTTAATAAGCTATATAGAGAACAATACTTCATCAAGGTGGATATGTGGTTGCTATATTACCAACCATGGGTGAAAAAAGAGGACACTCACAATAGTGATTTTCATACAAGGTATGGGATATATGAATTCATTTTAATTTCTTTTGGACTCTGTAATGAACCAAAAATCATTATGGACATGTTGAATAGTGTATTTATAGATTAAATTGACAAATATGTGGTAGTGTTTATATAAGAAACTATAATATAGTCTAGAACCATGGAGAAGCATGGAGAGCATCTAAGAACTGTACTATAGTCCTTACGAAAGGATAAACCCAATGAAAAGTATAGTAACTGTCGGTTTTGGTTGATAGAAGTCTCATTCTTATGTCATATCATCACAAGAAATGAGTATTTGTGTATCCCTCCAAGAAAAATGGAATTTAGGGATTTCCAAGGCCATCATCATTGATTGATAATCCTACTTTCTTTGGGTTATCTAGATATTATCACTGATTTGTGAGAAATTTATCATGATTTTCAACCGAACTTATCAAAATAACTCGTAATGTAGTCATGTTTATTTGGAAAGATGAATGTGATGATAGTTAAATTGTGTTGAAAAGGAGTCTTATAATTGTGCTCATGCACACACTACCTACAAGTGTAGAACATTTTGTGTTATCCAGTGATACATAAATGAAAGGAATGGGTTGTGTGTTGGTAAAAATTGACAATGAAATTCAAAAATAATCATGGAAATTTTAATTTCAAGAGAAAAACTATCCAACACATGATATGGAGTTGGATGCAATTATAGTTACATTAAACACATAGTTCCATTACCTCTTTGGGGAGAAGTGTGAAATATATTCAGATTTCAAAATCCTCAAGTATATATTTACAATGAAATAGATGAACATGTTATAATGTATATGGTTAGAGCTGATCAAAGTCTATGACCTCTCAATTCATTACCACCCTAGGAATGAAAAAAATGTGGTTGATGCTCTATGTAGAAAGGAACCAGTAACTCTATGATTGATGATAATTGAAACAGATCCAATACTATTTGATTTGATGATGATGGAAATGGGAATCATAAATAAGGGACCATCATCAATAATTTCATTAATGAATGCTCAACCATCACTTTTGAAAGGATAACAAATGATTAAAAAGTTGATGTGGCAATTCAGAAGAATGTGGAAACTATCAGAAAAGGTAAAGCCTCATAGTTCAAGGTTTTTTAAAAATGAATTGTGAGATTTAGGCCATTAATATGTTTTCCATCTATTATGGAGTTAAAGAATGAAATTTTGGAGGTGCACATAGTTCTAATTTCTCCATTCAATCAGGAAACAAAAAACAAGGTATCTATATCTAAGAGAGCATTATTAGTGGGATAACATGAATAAAGAGATTGACGAGTATACATCAAAATGTTTGGTATGTAAACAAGATAATGCTTAGTGGGAGAAGTCTAAGGGGTTGATTATGCTATTACCCATACCAACATAGAAGTGGGTGAACATCACCATGGAGTTTGTCACCAGACATCCCAAGACACCCAAAGGAAATAGTATTATTTGTGTTATTGTGGATCATAATACAAATACTACACACATAATTTAAATTTTAGAGTATTTATCATTGGATCAACTAGAATCAATATTCACTAGAGGTGTGGTAATGGTTCATGTAGTAAAACTATGGATTGTATCCGATTGATATCTAGGTTTCACCTATACATTCAAGAAGAGTCTCAAACATGCACTGAATATTAAGATGAACTTTAATGTGGCTTTTCATCCTCAAAATAATGGCCAATATTAGTGTACAATCCAAACACATGAGGAAATGTTGAGAAATTTCTCAATAGACTTAAAAGGAGGATGAGATCAACATCTTCCCATGGTTTAGTTCTCATACAATACTATTTTCCCCTCATACATTCAAATTTCCCATTATAATGACTCTTATTTGAAGAGGTGTAGAACACCAGCATGTTGGAATATGGTTTGGGAGAAAAAACATCTAGGCCCAAAATGTTCTATGAAATGGTAGAGAATGTTTAGCCCATTCAATATCATATTAATGTTTCTCAGAGTTGACAAAAAAGCTTTGCAGACAACCATTGCTGAGAGATATTGTTTTATGTTGTAGACATGGTATTCCTCTATATATCACCATGAAAGTGAGTAATGAGATTTGGGATAAAGGGAAATATTAGTCCAAGATAAATCGTCATAATTGAGATTTGATTATTTCATTAGAGTAGTTTCCTATTGACTAGAACTCCAACCAAACCAACCTCAAGTACATGACGTATTCTATGTATCCCTACAAAGAAGTACATACCTGACCCATCGTGTGTACACAATCCATAGGTGTTACCATTAGATATTGAAATCTACTATGAAGAGAAGCTGGTTAAGATAATAGATTATAGGGAAATTGTAACATCCCAAGTAAGTAATGAATAATAGATATTTTTATTTATGTCTATTAATGATTAAGATAGTGTTTTAGACACTTAAAATGAAAATAAATACAATCTTAAGCATGGAATACACTAATATTTTTTAAAAGATTGTTTTACTGCATTTTGATTGCAAACCATTTTTAAATCTATCTTTTGACAATTTTATAAGCTATGTTTGTCAAAATAAAATTATTCTTTATGATTTGGACATCAAAATTTACTTTGTGTGAATTTTTGGTATTTTTCTGATAATGTTCATTTTTTAATGAATAGTGAAAATACTGCATTTTACATCAAAACTACTTTTTAATCTAATTTATTTATATGATTAGATTATCTTTTGAATTGTTTTTAAAGTTAAATTAGAATATATTTTTACCATTTAATCTAATGTTGGTCATTAGGATTAATTTCACTTTGGAATTGGTCATAAACTAATGCCAAACTTTTCATAGATATTGTTTCAAAAAAACCCGCTATTTGTTTTGACAATGGGAATTATTTTTAAATAAATTATTTCAATTTATGTGTTTGGAATTTGGTAAAATGGATTACATATTTGGAATCATAAGGTCCAAATTATGTAATTAAGACTCTTTTATTTTTGGACATTATGAATAGTAACGATGGTAATTATCTTTAATTATCTTGATTAATGAGTAATCAGGTAGTTAAAGATAATAAAATGATATCATAATAATACAAAAAGACCACAACATGTGTCTTAAGGCTACGGGTTGTCTCATGTCCAACCATGGGATTCCTTGTGGAAAACATGGGGGCCCCATGGAATCACTTTTGTGAGAAAGTGACTTTTTGTCCTTTTATTTTTAAAGAATGTTAAATGTGACAAAGAATGTATCTCCTAAGTAAAATATTTTTAATTTTGTCTACATAAATGATATTATGGACTATAAATTTTCATTATAAATCTAAAAATAGTTCCTACATCACAGTATTTATTTAATAATTTTTAGACTTTAAATAAATTAAATTATTTATGACATCATGAGGATGCAGCGATTACCTCATTAATAAAGGATTTAAATAAAATGAAATGATAATGTAAAATCTATGACATACACATGTCCAAAACCTATTTCATGGGTGGATTTCGAACTCGTATCACCTTACCCTCGAATTATATCAATGTGGGACCTTTTGAATCCGAAATCATTTTCAAATAAAGTAACATTTCTTTACTTTCCAAGAGTGCCCCTCATCTCCTCTTATAAAAGGCCCCCACCTCTACCTCCTTACCCACACTCCCAAAGACTTTGGCTCAGCCAACCCCTGCCCATTTTGTCTCTCCACATCCCTCTCTTACTCCTTGAAACCTCACTGTGGGCATAAGTCTTCCCAAGGAAGCCTTTGAGCTCAAACCAAAGGGAGTTACCCGATTTTAAGGTAATGTCTTCACTTGAGTCCTTTTGTTTTATTTTGCTTCTCCAACCCCCTAAACTATTTTTATTCATTTCTTTTGTAACAAATCCAGTATCTTCCATATACTAGGTGTTGTTATAAGAAGTATTAGAGCTACACTTACACACACCTACATCTAATGGTTAATGGAAATACTGTTTCCGTGGATGGTGAATTTATGCCTCCCGAAACGATGATTGTTCAACATTCTGTTAACACCTTCAAAGGTGGCCATTAAGATGTCACTATATTTATATATGATATATAATATGTTTATGTTTTCCTTAAGCTTCTGTATTTTTAATTTTGGGCATACCTTTACGGTTTCCATTATGGGTAAACGTGATATCTTAATTTAAGGAAGTGCAGACTACCGCCCCCTCAAAGTGATTTGATTCGTTAAATACCATATGTGGGACGTATAAAGGATGGAACTATGATATTATATATGATATTATACTGGAATTATAATATAACTTTATATCATTATGATTCCATTCTATAAAATACGAAGTAGAATTGAAAGTAGCGTTCATGCGTACGTACGGCTTACCGTCTCCATGAACGGTGCATTTAATTTCTTACCTCTAAATGATTATGTAATATTATAAATGCATGTATATACTAGATATATATGATATATACATCATGATTATAATTCTGGATATAATGGATACATGAACAACTTGTAATTATAAAGGGTTTATTTTTGACTCAAGTACCAATGATCGTTAAAACGACCGTTATTAACTTAAATAATTACATAGTGTTCATGACATGGAAATAAGTGATATAAAAGGAATAATGAACATAAAAAAGGTTCTTAAGAAAGTATAAATTAACTCATGTTTATTATTCAGGACATTAAAGAACGATCATGTGAAGTCGGACCCGAGGTATGGGACTGCGTCTCAATCTCCTTTCATTGTGGCATATTTTGTTTTATACAAAACCTTCTTTTATATGGTGTATAAACCCCTTTGACATTTACGTTTATTAAAAAGAGAATCTTTTTTATACAAAGCATTTACTAAACGACAAAAGAGAATGTTTTTGTCGTACGTATGCGGCGACAACGACTTTTCCGCCGCTGTGACCATTATTTGAGTTTCGGCTTCCTCTACAAGCCATACCTTTTTTTAAAGAAAAATAAATACCATGTTTTACTTTTCTTTTATTTTGGTATTGAAAATGGTTTTCATAATGTTTTTATATCAATGTGTTGTATTGATATCTTTTGATTGAAAGGTGGAAATGTTATGTTTCCTTTATGCATGTTTTATGTGATACGATTATGTTGAGGTTCTTGGGATTTATTATGAAGACAGGTGGTTCCGTGATAAACTAAGGGCGGGTGAGCCCGATATAGCTGTCTAATGCATTGGGTAATGCGAAGGAGTGAAACATTAAGGTTTCTCCGAAGAGATTTAGGGAATATACTGTGATGGGTATTCCAAACGTAACCAAGAGGGTTACTCCCTACGTAAGAATGTTATGAATGCCTCAAGTTACCTTTATGTATTATGATTTTTATGATTTATTCATGATTTGATGAGGTATGTTAAAGTGCTTATGTTTTATGGGTAAAGTATGATTTCATTCTTATGTATATATGTACCCATGTTTCCTTTCCATATTTTTATATCCCTTACTGAGCTTTTTATGCTCATCCCAAGTTTTTTTGAAATGTTTTTCATAGGTCAAGGGAAAGGTACATGATATGATGATAGTGTCAAGGAAGTGTCAAGAAAGAATCCCTGTTTTATTTTAAATATGTTTCCATTGATGGGAAATAAGAATACTATATTTATGTTACCACTTTGTTTATATGTGGAATGTAATGCACATTTTATGATCTAATTCTCTAAAACTCTAAACTCGAAAAGATCCTCAATGTGTAATCTTGTAATAACTCAATATTAAGTAAGGCTTAAGGATGAGGCCTTATAGTTGGTATCAAAGGTCAGTTTAGATAACTTTAGGAGTTAGAATTCTATTAAATGATTATCCAAAAAAAATTTTTTATGGTAAAATTGAAGTGATATAGTATTTGAAGATTACAATGTTGCTTCATCTAAGACATGTCTGTTCAGAATGGTTTTCCGCAGAGGAAATAGGGAAGTAGTGATAGGAAGACATGCAGAAGGAAATAACCTTCCGAATCAGCATCCTGAGATGATTGGAATTGGAACTGAACAGTATGTTGCAGTAATGGCGCAGTTGACTCAAGCGCTAAATGGCGGTGGTATCCATACACGAGATCAGCCAGATCAACCACATAGGAACATGCCAGTGGTGGAACATTTCATGAGGCAACATCCCCCATTATTCAGAGGATCATCTGACCCTGTGCTAGCTGAAGGGTGGATTAAAGCACTGGAGAAGATTTTTGATGCCATGGGGTGTTCATAAAATCAAAAGGTTAGTCATGCTATTTACCATTTGGAGGGTGAAGCAGATCAGTGGTGGTCGGTGGTTAAAAATATCTGGGACAGTGATGAGATTGATGCTCTCAACTGGGATGAATTCAAAGGTATGTTTCTTGAAAATTATTTTCCTAAGGTTGTTCGACTTAGGATGGAAAAACAATTCTTTGAATTAAGGCCAGAGGAAGAATCAATGGCTACCTATGAAGAAAGGTTCACTCGATTGGCAAGGTATGATCAAAATTTTATCCGAGACCTTGATAGTAAAATCAATCGTTTTTACTTAGGATTAAAGACAAAATATCGAAGGGCATTAGCTTCTCGTGAGTTTAAAAGTTATGAAAAGCTTGTTCGATGTGCTGAGAAGATGGAAATGGAGTTTGCCGATGATCAAGTGTTCTATAACAACCAACAGAAGAAGATACCAAGGTGGCAGGAGAAAAGGAAGAATTCTTCAAAAAAGTCTGATGGTAAGAAATCTAAGTTTCCAGTTTGTGATAAATGTGGCAAAAGGCATGCTGGGGAATGTCTTCTGAATTCAGGAAAGTGCTACCGATGTGGTAAGATGGGACATAAGGCTCGTGATATCACTGAAAAGGATCAAGGTGAAGGTAAGACCAAATTTGATTTACAGTTAGTGAAATGTTTTAAGTGCAATGAGATGGGTCACTATGAAAACGAGTGTCCGACAAAGAGTTTGAGTGATGGGAAGCATTTAGACTACAAGCAGAAAGGGGTGGTGAAATCCTTTGCAACTACTTCAGCAGATATCGGGCCATCAAATGATGTTGTATCAAGTACTTTGTTTGTTTTTTCAGATTATGCCAGTGTGTTGTTTGATTCGGGGTCTACAAATTCTTTCATCTCTGAAACCTTTTCTAGTAAAATGAGAATACCATCTCAAGAAATGACACCTGAACTTTTGGTAAAAACACATGGGGGAAATGTTGAGGCAAAAATAATTTATAAGAATCTTCTTATCCTTATCTGTGGAAAGAACCTACTTGAAAACCTTATTGTTCTACCTCTAGTAGAGTTTGATGTTATCCTGGGTATGGATTGGATCTCTATTTACCATGCTAAGATTGACTGTAGAGATAAAGAAGTTTCTTTTCATAAAGACTTCCAGTTTGTGTACAAGAATGAACACTTACTATTGATAACTTATCAAGAGGCCGAGAAACTTGTAAAATATGGAAATGAATGTTACCTTTCACACATCGTTGAAAATAAAGGAACTGTTCAGTTTAATGATGTGCCAGTGGTAAATGAGTATCCTTATGTTTTTCCTGGTGAGTTGCCTGGAATAATACCAGATCGGGAAGTTGACTTTACTGTTGACTTAGTTCCTAATGCTAAGCCAATTTCAAAAACCCCTTATCGAATGGCTCAAATTGAACTTTTAAAGTTGAAGGAGGAATTTCAAGATTTATTAGAGAAAGGTTTCATTTGACCTAGCACGTCACCATGGGGTGCTCCTGTTTTATTTGTTAAAAAGAAATATGGTTCAATGAGACTTTTCATTTATTATAGAGCCTTGAATAACATCACTGTTAAGAACAAATATCCTTTCCCTCATATCGATGATTTGTTTGATCAGCTCCAAGGAGCTCAGTATTTTTCAAAGATTGACTTGAGATCGGGGTACCATCAGCTGAAGGTAAAGGAAGCATATGTTCCAAAGACCGCGTTTCGTACAAGTTATGGCCATTATGAATTTGTAGTAATGCCTTTTGGGCTAACCAATGCACCTGTTGTAATCATTGACTTAATGAATAGAATTTTCCATGATTTCTTGGATAAGTTTGTGGTTGTTTTCATTGACGATATTTAGGTGTTTTCTAAAAGTAAAGATGAGCATGAAAGAAATTTAAGGGTTATCTTGCAATCCTTAAAAGAAAAGAAAATGTATGGAAAATTCAGCAAGTTTGAGTTTTGGTTGCAACAAATATCATTCCTTGGTCACATTGTTTCTAAAGATGGGATAACTGTTGATCCTGCAAAAACAAAAGTTGTGGAAGACTGGCCAAGACCCACAAATGTCACTGAGATTGGTAGCTTCCTTGGTTTGGTAGGCTATTACCGACGGTTTGTTAGAAATTTTTCACGGTTATCTAGTCTAATGACTAAGTTAACTCGGAAGGGTGTTAAGTTTATCTGGACAAAATAATGTGATGATTGTTTTCAGGAATTGAAAAAAGATTGGTGAATGCTCCAGTTTTGGCACTTCCTTCCAGGAATGTTGAGTTTGTTATATACAGTGATGCTTCATTGAAAGGACTTGGTTGCGTCCTAATGCAGAATGATCATCTAATTGCTTATGCTTCACGACAGTTGAAAAATCACGAGGTAAATTACCCTACACATGATTTGGAATTAGCTGCTTTTGTTTTCGCATTAAAAATTTGGAGGCATCATTTGTATGGAGTAAAGTGTGATATATATACTAATCACAAAAGTTTAAAGTATATATTAACTCAGAAAGAGTTAACCATGAGATAGAGGAGATGGCTACACTTAATCAAGGATTAAGATTGTACAATTCATTACCATCCAGGAAAAGAAAATAAAGTGGCTGATGCTTTGAGTCGAAAAATAATGTTTCATTAGCAATGTTGTGTTTGGAACGTGATCCTTTGGTTAAGGATTTGATGAACTTTGGCATAGAAGTTGTTGGTGTAGGAAGTTCTTCTGTTTTGTTTCAGGTATCAGTGAGATCATCTCTATCAGATAGAATCCAGCAAGCACAGAAGCAAGACAGTGAGTTGCAGAAAAAGGTAGAGCTGGTTCAGAAAGGTAAGTTTCCTGAATTCAATGTTGATAATGATTGTGTTTTGAGATTTGGGAAGAGATTGTGTGTGCCTTGTGATTCACAGTTGAAGAGAGAGTTGTGATGTGATGCTCATATTTCTCTGTTTTCAGTTCATCCTGGAAGTACTAAGATGTACAGAGATCTGCGGGAGTGTTACTGGTGGGATGGAATGAAAAGAGATATTGCTGATTTTACTGTGAAGTGTTTGATATGTCAATAGTTTAAAGCAGAGCGGCAGTTACTGAAAGGGATGCTTCAGCCTTTACCAGTGCCAGAGTGGAAATGGGAGAATATATCTATGAACTTTGTTGTGGGATTACCGAATACATCTCGAAGTAATAATTCAATCTGGGTTATTGTTGATCGCTTGACTAAATCTGCTCTTTTCCTAGCTATACGAGATAATTTTTCCCTAGATCAACTTTCCCGTTTATATCTTAAAGAGATAGTCAGGTTACATGGAGTTCCCCTCTCCATTGTATTTGATCGTGATCCCAGGTTCACTTCTAACTTTTGGAAAGACCTTCATAAGTCGTTGGGTACTGAATTAAATTTTATTACAAAATTTCATCCTCAATCAGATGGGCAGTAAGAATGAACAATTCAGACCTTGGAGGATATGCTATGAGCTTGTTCGATGGATTATCAGGGAAGTTGGGACCAACATCTTTCTTTGGTTGAATTTTCATATAATAACAATTTTCATTCCAGTATACAGATGGCACCATTTGAGGTGTTATATGGGAAGCGGTGTCAAACTCCAGCTTTCTGGGATGAAGTGGGTGAAAGGAAGTTGATGGGACCAGAATTGGTAGAAGAGATGGCAGAAAAAGTTCATCTGATTCTGAAACACATGAGAACAGCTCAGAGTAGGCATAAGAGTTATGTAGACAACAAGAGGAAGGATCTAACTTTTGAGGTAGGTGATCATGTTTTTCTCAAAGTCCCACCATGGAAAAGTGTGATGAGATTTGGTAAGAAATGAAAGCTGAGCCCAAGGTTCATTGGACCATATGAAATTCTGGAGAGAGTTGGATCAGTTGCATACCGGGTGGCTTTACCTCTAAGTTTATCTCAGGTACACAATGTTTTTCACGTTTCGATGTTGAGAAATAATATTCCAGATCCATCTCATGTTTTGAGTCCAGAAGTAGTTCAACTGGAAGAGAAACTATATTATGAGGAACAAACAGTCCATATTCTTGACCACAGGGAGCAAGTGTTACGAAATAAGGTGATTAATCAGGTAAAGGTTTTGTGGAAAAACCACATGATGGAAGAGGCAACATGGGAATCTGAAAATGCAATGAGGGATAAGTACCCCCATTTATTCGATAAGTAAATAAATTGCGGGGATGCAATTTTCTAAAGGGGGGAAGGATATAATATCCCAAGTAAGTAATGAATAATAGATATTTTTATCTATGTCTATTAATGATTAAGATAGTGTTTTAGAGCCTTAAAATGAAAATAAATACAATCTTAAGCATGGAATACACTAATATTTTTTAAAAGATTATTTTACTGCCTTTTGATGGAAAACCATTTTTAAATCTATATTTTGACAATTTTATAAGATATGTTTGTCAAAATAAACTTATTCTTTATGATTGGGACCTCAAAATTCACTTTGTGTGAATTTTTGGTATTTTTCTGACAATGTTCATTTTTTAATGAATAGTGAAAAATACTGCATTTTACATCAAAAATGCTTTTTAATATAATTTATTTATATGATTAGATTATCTTTTGAATTGGTTTTAAAGTTAAATTAGAATATATTTTTACCATTTAATCCAATGGTGGTCATTGGGATTAATTTCACTTTGGAATTGGTCATAAACTAATGCCAAACTTTTCATAGATATTGTTTCAAAAAAACCCGCTATTTGTTTTGACAACGAGAATTATTTTTAAATCAATTATTACAATTTATGTGTTTATAATTTGGTAAAATGGATTACATATTTGGAATAAGAAGTTCCAAATTATTTAATTAAGAATATTTTATTTTTGGACATTATGAATAGTAACGATGGTAATTATCTTTAATTATCTTGATTAATGAGTAATCAGGTAGTTACAGATAATAAAATGATATCATAATAATACAAAAAGACCACAAAATGTGTCCTAAGGATACTAGTTGTCTCATGGCTGACCATGGGATGCCTTGTGCCAAACGTGGGGGCCCCATGGAATCACTTTTTTGAGAAAGTGACTTTTTATCTTTTTATTTTTAAAGAATGTTAAATGTGACAAAGAATGTATCACCTAAGTAAAATATTTTTAATTTTGTCTACATAAATGATCTGTTTTACTATAAAAATTCATTAGAAATCTAAAACGATTTCCTACATCATATTATTTTTTCATAATTTTTAGACTTTAAATATATTAAATTATTTATGAAATCATGATGATGGAGAGATTACCTCATTAATAAAGGATTTAAATAAAATGAAATGATAATGTAAAATCTATGACCTACACATGTCAAAAACATATTTCATGGGTGGATTTCGAACCCTTATCACCTTACCCTTGAATTATATCAATGTGGGACCTTTTGAATCCGAAAATCATTTTCAAATAAAGTAACATTTCTTTACTTTCAAAGAGTTCCCCTCCTCTCCTCTTATAAAAGGCCCCCACCTCTACCTCCTTACCCACACTTCCAAAGCGTTTGTATCGTCCAACCCCTACCCATTTTGTCTCTCCACATCCCTCTCTTAATCCTTGAAGGCTCAATTTGGGCATAAGGCTTCCCAAGGGAGCCTTTGAGCTCAAACCAAAGGGAGTTACCTGATTTTAAGGTAATGTCTTCACTTGATTCCTTTTGTATTATTTTGCTTCTCCAACCCCCTAAACTCTTTTTATTCATTTCTTTTGTAAAAACTCCAGCATCTTCAATATAGTAGGATGTTGTTATAAGAAGTATTCGAGCTACACTTACACACACCTACATCTAATGGTTAAAGGACATACTGTTTCCATGGATGGTGAATTTATGCCTCCCGAAATGATGATTGTTCAACATTATTTTAACACCTTCAAAGGCGGACATTAAGATGTCACTATATTTATATATGATATATAATATGTTTATTTTTTCCTTAAGCTTCTGTATTTTTCATTTTGGTCATACCTTTATGGTTTCCATTATGGGTAAATGCGATATCTTCATTTAAGGAAGTGCGGACTACCGCCCCCTCAAAGTGATTTGATTCGTTAAATACCATATGTGGGATGTATAAAGGATGGAACTATGATATTATATATGATGTTATATAGGAATTATAATATACCTTTATATCATTATGATTCCATTCTATAAAATATGAAATAGAATTGAAATTAGCGTTCATGCGTACGTACGGCTTACCGTCTCCATGAACGGTGCATTTCATTTCTTACCTCTAAATGATTATGTAATATTATAAATGCATGTATATACTGGATATATATGATATATACATCATGATTAAAATTATGGATATAATGGATACATGAAAAACTTGTAATTATAAAGGGTTTATTTTTGACTCAAGTACCAATGATCATTAAAACGACTATTATTAACTTAAATAATTACATAGGGTTCATGACATGGAAATAAGTGATATAAAAGAAGTAATGAACTTAAAAAAGGTTCTTAAGAATGTAGAAATTAACTCATGTTTTTTATTCAGGACATTAAAGAATGATCGAGTCAAGTCGGACACGAGGTATGGGACTTCGTCTCAATCTCCTTTCATTGAGGCATATTTTGTTTTATACACAACCTTCTTTTATATGGTGTATAAACCCCTTTGACTTTTATGTTTATTAAAAAGAGAATATTTTTTATACGAAGCGTTTACTAAACGAAAAAAGGGAATGTTTTTGTCGTATGTATGCGACGACAACGACTTCTCCACCACCGTGACCATTATTTGAGTTTCGGCTTCCTCTACAATCCATACCTTTTTTTAAAAGAAAAATAAATACCATGTTTTACTTTTCTTCTATTTTGGTATTGAAAATGGTTTTCATAATGTTTTTATATCAATGTGTTGTATTGATATCTTGTGATTGAAATGTGGAAATGTTATGTTTCCTTTATGCATGTTTTATGTGATATGATTATGTTGAGGTTCTTGGGCATTATTATGAAGACAGGTGGTTTCGTGATAAACTAAGGGCTGGTAAGCCCCATATAGCTCTCCAATGCATTGGGTAACGCGAAGGAGTGAAACGTTAAGGTTTCTCCGAAGAGATTTAGGGAATATACTGTGATGGGTATTCCAAACGTAACCAAGAGGGTTACTCCCTACATAAGAATGTTATGAATACCTCAAGTTACCTTTATGTCTTATGATTTTTATGATTTATTCAGATTTGATGAGGTATGTTAAAGTGCTTATGTTTTATGGGTAAAGTATGAATTAATTCTTATTTATATATGTACCCATGTTTCCTTTCAATATTTTTATATCCCTTACTGAGCTTTTTATGCTCATCCCAAGTTTTTTTGAAATGTTTTTCATAGGTCAAGGAAAAGGTACATGATATGATGATAGTGTCAAGGAAGTGTCAAGAAAGAATCCATGTTTTATTTTAAATATGTTTCCATTGATGGGAAAGAAGAATACTATATTTATTTAACCACTTTGTTTATATGTGGAATGTAATGAAAGTTTTATGATCTAATTCTCTAAAACTCTAAACCCGAAAAGATCCTCATTGTGTAATCTTGTAAAAACTCAAGATTAAGTAAGGTTTAAGGCTGGGGCCTTATAGAAATGGTACTACAGATTAAGATAATGATTCTCATTAATGTGTAGTGATGAAAGGAAAACTTTTAATAGGCCACATGGGAACTATAGGAATTGTTGAGGAAAATATCCCCACATCTATTTTAGTGCGAAAAATGGAAATTTCATGGGTTAAATTTCTAAAGGAGGGAATGACCTGAACATTCATGATTAAATTTACCATTATATTATTTTATTTATTTTCGTTTTGATATAAAAACTCATGAACTTTTTTTAGTTGAAATAACCATTAATTATAATTAAAAATAATAATATAGATGTTGAACAATTATCAGATTACTTGTATATATAGGGGTTTAACAAATCCATTAGAAACTGAAAAAGTAAGCGATGGCCCAACTAGTAGGATTGTTCTCATTGAAGCACATTTTTCATATCTTTTTAGGGAGATATAATTTCAGGACATTTCCCTAGATTTATCCCATGCCGAGATCCAAATACATAAACATGAGTGAAACCGCTTACGAGAGAATTTCAATCTCAACAATACGATGACCCAAACCATGTTCACCCAATGACCCTATGCAATACCAACAATCGTACATCATAATTTTAGGTAATATACTAATGTAATAAAGGAATATGTAACAAGACACTAGAATTATGATTTTGTGAATAATTGTTTTATTGAAAAAAAATATACATTCATTTTTTTATTTTTACATCATAAATGGTTTTTAAATGACAAATATTATTTTTAATTAATATAAAAATTCAACTAAGAAATTGATTTTGGTGAATTAATGGATTTTTGAATTAAATTATATTTGAATTAAATATTATTACTAAATTACTATTTATTCAATGTAAATGATCATATAATTATTATGAATGAAAATGTATTTTTTATTATGGTTTGAAAACTGTTTTTGTCAAAACCCATGAAATTTCAATAAATATTGGGTTTTATTTAAAAAGTGATATTTCACATATTTAGAAAATTATTTAGATAAAATAAAAATTATTTATTAGAATCAGGACTTCTAATTTATCTAATGGTAAATTTTTCAATATTTTATGAGACAATAATTTTTTTTGGTAAAAATGAAATTATGTTTAAAAATATAATGTGTTTTATGACATCAAAATGACCCAATAGTTGTGAAATTAAATGCTATAAAAAGTTTTTTCTTCCAAATTATGTTTTTACATTCAAATAATGTGATTTTATATTTGTTTTATTAATTTTACAATGCCTTAGTGGACACTACAACACTTATAAAATATTTTAACATATTAAAATTATTTCATTAAGAGTTTGAATCAACTCTACATAAGATAGACTAATATTTTAATATGTTTGGAAATTGGCCTTATAAAATAATTTTTTCCACTCTACTTTGGGAAAACTCAAGCGAAAAAACATGCGGTTGTTAGTGGTTCTGAATACTTAATTATATAGATTCCAGAACCTATGTTTGAGAAATATTAATGAATTACCCTATCTTTTCTTATATATATCCACCCATGATTACACGTAACTTCACTAAAAATTCGTGGATAACGTCCCTAATTTGACATCCTCTCTTTATAAGTCTCCCAAGTCTCCCTATTCCTCAAAAAAACATCCCCAATCTCTTGAAGTCACACACTCATTTAATGGATTTCTTCCATTCTCATTTTCTTCCATGATTCATTATATCTATATACCATTTTATTTTCAAATATAAATATTGGGGTATAATTTAACATTTCCCCCATACTAGCCTCATTATGTTTAAATGATGAGATACCTTATTATGTCTCATTAATCCATCCCATATACACTTGTTACAATACCTAAATTTCGTAAGAGTTATTGCATTTCTCCCCTTTCTTCGTGTTTCATTATTATGTTACGCCTTCTATTTCCAAATTACATCTATTGGGACATGTATATAAATGAACTATATACCTTAAATTTTATTTAATTATGATGAGATACACTTTTTTCTCTCAGAAACCAATTTTATGAATATTTTTGTCACGCTATTATGATACTAAAATTGCATCTTGATTTTCCAAGCCAAAATCATTGTGTAGTCAATATCATACCCATTTATCTATTAAGGTTACTCCCCATTATGAACATATACATATTTAATGGTACTTAATTGTATATATTATACATTATTTAATCGTTGAATGACATATTATGTTGAATTGTTCCATGTTATATAATCCATGTGGCACACTTATTCCTGAAATGAAATGTGTATAAGGTGTGTGCCCTGATAGTGCTCCAATTCATTGGGTAATGTTTAGTTTAATGATACTCCATGTGAAATTAGAGTTTAATAATTACAATACATGTGAATTATCTATTTAATTATGATGATTAATGTTAAATGAGGGTTTACTCATGATAATCTGTGTGCAATGATCCTTGCCTCAAGCTAATAACATGTTGTATGTCATTTCCACATTTCCATATTATGATAATCAAGGTATATCAGAACTTTATGTCCATTTTTCACATGTGATCGATTGATATAACTATTTTCTTACATGTACTGTATTATTTATTTCATTCCTTATTTACACACATTCTGGGCCTATGAATCACCCTTTTTTATGTATGCCCTCAGGTTATCCCAATCTATACTATGTAAGAAGGAATGTTGTCTTCATAGAAAATATTTTATTAATAAATATGTAATATTTTATTATTTATGTTCTTATTTAATGTTACTAATTTCCCAATACTATAGACCTAACAATCTTAATATGTTTATTATTTGAAATTTTATTTAATTAATCATGATTAAATACTTAATATAGACTATGGTTGTTATAGAGATGAAGATGGATTTTTATGAAAACATAATGTTACTAATTTTTTGACTGAAAGAGTGGGATAATATTATAGTTTCATGATGATAATATGGTTAATATGATTATAGGAATAGTAATTATAATTTTTGATATATGGATAATTAGATTTCATC
This sequence comes from Viscum album, assembly GCA_963277665.1. Classification (NCBI taxonomy): domain Eukaryota; kingdom Viridiplantae; phylum Streptophyta; class Magnoliopsida; order Santalales; family Viscaceae; genus Viscum; species Viscum album. The sequence goes on from OY728123.1 coordinate 554,354,211, forward strand.
AATGTAATCATAATCATAAATAGTTTTGATAATGGTTGAAATTGTATTTTTAAACTCATACAACATTAGTAACATTGAATCATAATATCCATGAAGTAATTATATTACACGAGTCATATAAGATTATTAAATGAATGATATTAATGATACAACATTTCAATGGGGAAATATATACACCTCGGTAAAGACTATAGGTCCATAAAATTACTTGGGTCTCAAATGAAGAGAACTAAGATAAAATTGTATGACTGCATTGGTAACATTGAATCTACATCCCTCTGATAGGGTGATAAAACATGGATAATTTAATAACAACAATTTTTTTAGATGAATAATAAATTATATTTATAGGTATTATAAGAAACATAATGAAGAAAGGGATGGTCAATATAACAAATATCTCACAAATGTTAAATGTGAGAAAGAAATCCATAACCTTAAGCCTTGACATCCGTCATACAAATTGATACATACAATATATTAAATATATGTTAATTATTTATATATTAAAAATTATAATTCATAAAATTTATAATATATATGATTTATCATGAACCTTTTATTATATGTTTATTAATGATCACATGATAATGTTACTTTCTCGAATATAACTGATATTTTATTTTTTATATTTATTGGAATCATTAATGAATACATATTTTATCAAGAGAATAATTATTAAAATGATATAAATATCATATATTTTTTGTTTATATTTTTTTATAATAATATATAAATGATATATATAGGAAATTGAAATTGAAGTTCATTGAGACAGTGTATTGTATGTACGCAAGAACATTATTTCCATTTTCATGCCATACTGAATGAAACAAATGTATATGATATTTTATAGAAATATATTTCTATTTATATCATATGTCTCAAAAATAATTATCAAACTCATCCTCAAAACATTAAATGTACTTCATTGATGAATCACTTCGTTTTGTGATGCGGTAGATGGTCGTACACATAAATGAAATTACTGTATTATAAAAAAATATTAAGTGATAAGATATGTGTTTATAATAAATAAAAAATAATTGTGAAGCCATTAAAATTATGTATATATTATATAAAATGTATTTCCATTATTATTACTAGTAATTAAAAGGTGGTAACATAAAAACAAACAACATCAGTTCGTGAGACAGTAATCGACTATATACAAGAATGATTATTTCACATCACATTTGATGGATTTGTTTGATGTTTTGGTTATAACCTAAACATAAAAACATCATAAAATATCTGTATACTATGGTTTTTAAATTATAATTATATTAGAAATAAATGTAATGGGTTTCAAGAGGAAATAAAACAAAACATTCACTGATGAACGTTTATTCTTCATAGGGTATCTCCATTTGGATTACACAAAATCGATTCTTTGTATGGATTTATGCCCAAAGTGAGGATTCTACTACATGTTTTGGGAAGAGGATAAGTTTTTTTTAGTAATTTTATAATACAATTTTTTCATAGGTGTTAATAAGGGTATGAAGTGGGTTACCATTTATTGTTTAGAAGGAGTAGCACTATTGTGAACACTGAAAATCTATTACTTTTGTGAGGTAAATATATTATATCATTTATAAAAGATAGATAATTAAAGTTTTATAGGATAAAATGGCCAATACAAACCTCAAAAAAAAAATATATAAACTTGTGTTGAACATTTACTTATTTAACTCTTATGATTCATTATTTTACCATATTTTTTCAATGATTTTACTAATATTCAAACCAATGTAATTTCTATTCACGAATTAGATAGATCGATAATTGTTAGATAATTTTTACACACTGATTATACATATTATATCTAATTTATAATTAATAATTTTAACATGTTTTATAAATTAACATTAACACATGTTCACGTGGTTCAAATAACACCACATTAACTATAACCATACTAATCGGGTTTTCCTATTTAACGGTAAATAATGAAATTATAATGGAAGAATTTGTCAATGAATGAAGAATAGTTGAATTTTTTTGATATTAAAAATAAATTTATGGATGTTGAAATATTTATTAATTTTAAATCTATTAATAATATATTATTTATTATAAATTTACATTAATATCAATTTCAACATTATTCATTTAATTTCAGTACACATTTCCAAAGAATATTTGAAATAAAATCCATTATATTAGCACCTATTTAGCATTATAAATCTATAAAAAAAGTTAATTTAACATAATAAATGAACCAATTTACTTCTCTTATAATTTTTTTAGTATCATTTGTTTTATATAATTATAAACGAAATAATTCCAACAGTGGTATTTCTAAAGAATTTAATGTAATCAAATCATCTATAAAAATAGTATTATTATAATAAAACTCATTTATTACCAAAATTACTATTTATGACTTAAAATAGGTATTATTTTTCGTATTTTTACGATTTATTGAATTTTAAATAAATAAAGGTACAATTTTTAAATTTTCATTACATAAGTTCTTATATTTGTAAATTTCATCAAAACCTGTCCCAAAAACACATAAAATTTCAGGATATTTTAGTATAGTTCCATGTATGTTCAAAAATGGGTTCTATAAATGTTTAGTCCCTTAAAACACCATATATTATTTGTTTAATAACTATGTAATCGTGCTTCTACCATAATCACATTAATTGATTTCTATTTTTCGACTAATCACATTGGTTAAATTTTATTTTTTAAGTATTAAAAATTATAAATTAAAATGATTCCAAATAACTAATCCATTTTTTTGAATCCAATTAAAATAATTTATAGATTTTAATTTATTACTAATACTATAGTTGTGTTGATAAAGCATGTTTTTACAGAGAAAAAATCGTCAAAATAATACAATGAATTTATATTAAATTTAAATATGAAATGGATTCCAATGAACTAAATAGGATTAAAAGATTTATATTCATCCTAATTTTACTAATTAACTGATTCAAACAATAGTATAAAACATTATATTATTTAAATGAATTTCCGGTTTTCATTTAATATTAATTATTATTAACTATTCACCAGAAAAATAATCATTTCTGAAAAATAGAAATAATTCAGAATAATATAATATTTACAATCTACTTTTAAAAATAAAGTAAATTTTGTAATCTAAATTTATTAGAAGTGGTAAAATTTTATTTTAAATTATTTTTTCCAACATCAATGACCCAGCATATATAAAAGATGCCATTTTTCATAAAATGAATATTTTTTATCTCTCATCAATACATAAATAATAATCAAGTGAAAATTATATATTTTCATTAGTTTGTGAATAAAATTCATTCAATCTATTCCTACATCTAGATGATAACTATCATATTAAATAATAATACAAATATTATATTGTAGTTTGTTAAAGCTTGCAATTACATATATCATAATCTATTATAGAAACTAAATGTTGTTTGTAACCCAATAAAAATATTTTGTTACATGTAACAGAAGTTAAATATCATAGATTAATGTATATCAACTATAAAATGATGTTTTGTATATACGTAATCTAAATACGGTGTATCATGGAACATAAGCTATCAAAATTATTTAATTAAAAAAAGAAGTAGTGTTACATTGTTGTCACAATAATAGAACAATAAAAGAATTCCTTATAATGACTCTTTTGAATTATTTACTGAATTCTACTATAGTTCTTAGAATTTACCTAGGATATTTATAAATTAAGAAGAGATTAAATAATGATTTTTCCATTTTACCTCAACGGAAATTCCCAGACATAGTTCCAACCATTATAAAGGGAAATATATATCAAATGGGACCATGTTAAGAATTCCTTAACCATGATATTTTACCCTAGGAGAATTAAATTAGAGATAAAACACACACAAATAAATTCTTTCTTTCCAGATTATGGATTAATAGTTGATGAAAACAAGGATATGTTAATGGGGTTATATATAAAATTTTTGAACCACTGATGCAGTCCACAATTAGATTGGGACACTTTCTACAATTGTGTCACACATTACAACAAAACAAAGGTGGGCCTTTTTATTAGTGGGGATTTTTTTGATACAACTATTGAGGAACTAATACTTGTTTTTAATACATTTCATTAAACCATCAAAAAAATTATCTAGGAAAATAACCTATTTTGGAATAAAACTAATCCTTTCATGCATGATATGATGCATGTGTCGGAATATTGTAATAAAAATACACAAGAAAATCATCTATAGAAAGGCCAATATTACGGAATATTCAGAACTAAAACCTTTTCTTCATAATTTATATACTCCTTCCCATGCTTCCAATGATTCCATTTTTTAGTAATGGACCTAGGATACAATATATTGATAAACCATTTTCATTCAATTATAATCTGGGGTATAAAAACAACCCACCTCATTCTTGAAGGGAGCATGGAGTATGTGGACCTTATGAACCTTTTAGTTACCAACATCCACAAATGAATAAATTAAATCCTCAATAAAAACATAAATCATATAAATTTTAATATTTTGTAAGAGAATTTTTCTAGTATTACATTGGGAGGTATAATTAAAATGTAAAAAATGATTTTGTTAATGTTAAAATGGATTCAAATATGAAAAATCGTGATGTTCAAGTTGGTCAGTTATTTAGAGATTTAGGTAGAAGAGAAAATGGTAAGCATCTATGTAACACTGAGTAAATCCCCAGATATAATACAACATAGGTGACTAATATATATTGTCTCTAAAAAACCAAGAATCTAATAAGGAACCATAACCTAAAAACAATGAAATATGTGATGAATATTAATATCAAATTTTGGAAAATATTGAATCTAGAAATTTGGATAGAATGATTAAAAAAAATACAAAGAATGTTATCCCAACTGAATAAAATCATGGAAATATATTAGAAACAAATAAAATAATGGAAAAAATAGAATAAGTAAGCAGCTCAATGGAAGCCTAATTTTGTTAAAAATTCTTCCACAAAAAAAATCTTTTAGAAAATGAAAAAAAATTAAAATTATTATTCTGTGCTGTTGAAGATTCTCAGGGGTTAAAAAATCAAAATCAAGTTCCATTCATAGAATCCTTGATTCAATTTCAATCATAAAATCAACCAAAAATAATTTCTCAAAAAAATAATAGGAATAATGATGCACATAATATTTTACAGAGGAGTGTAGTGTCTATTTTCATAATAATATTCCTTCCAAACATCATGACCTAGGGATGTTTTTCACCCTTTTCAACTGTGGGTATAATGTTTTATAGTTCCATTGAATCTTTGATATTGGATTTTTATATTATTAAATTCTTATATCATTGATCCAAACCAGAGATTTAGAGTTCCTCAAACCACCACTACTGTGTTACAATATTTTGATCGTTCCATCCCTCACCTAGTCGGTACGGTAGATGACTTTATTATGGAAGTTTGATAGATATTTATTCATATTAATTTCTTATTACTATATATAGAGTGTGACCCGGAGGTTTGTATCGTCATTGGTTGGACCATTATCTCCATAGGTGGAGTAGTGATTGATGTATTAAAAGAAAAATTAATTTTTAACCTAGGATAAGAAAAATTATATTTAATGATTTAAAAAATGTAATGAATAAATTCAATTCCCAATATGATATATAGATTATATTTAACTGGATAAAGAATATATTTATGAGGAGGAGGATGAGGTTTTTGAGAATTTCGGATGACGTTGCTGGTGAAAATGATATTCCTATTAAAACAAGTAGAGGAATTATTTATATTAATGAAAAGTTTAATTAGTTTTAGTCGGATTTTATAGCGAACATTAGAGGATAATACAAGAAGTTCATGCTAACCCAAATAGATGAGTCTTGTATGGAGAGTCATTTTTAGTAAAAAATATTGGAAATGATGAGGATTTCTTCATTACATTCATTATGAGGAAACATTGTGACAATGGTATTCCTAGGCCCAACTATCTTCCCTCAATCCATGATCTTTTGAATTTAGAACTGAACCACATTCCTACCCATTTAAAATATTCATTTATTTTGAGTCTTCTACATTACTTATCATCGTTTTATCAAAACTATTATAAATCCAATATTAAGACTATTTGAGTGACTTTCGAGAGTATATCATTGTTATTTACTAGTAACAAAACACATATAAACTCATTATGTCCATTATTTTGAACGACTAAAACACATATATATATTCAGTTTAGTCTTAGTGTGGAATATCATAGGAGATGTATCTAAAATATGAATGATGTTTCATATGTTAAAGTGACTAGGATGCAAGATGCTAGGAAAATATTTCCAATTTCTGACAGTCATCTGGTATGTTTTATCTATTTAGTACCTAAAAATAGAGTAGTAAATTTGAACTAAAATTGAATGGAATGAGAAAATTTAAACAAGAATACTGGACAAATTGATATTTTTTTATCACTTATAGATTATTAATAATTCTTTATGGAATAAAAATTTACTATGGATGTTTTTCGAACACATATTGAACAATTAACTAGAAATGAATAATTATATTTTCTAGACTGATACATTGGCTACCACTATATTTTTATTATTTTTATGGTTCTGAATAAGGTCTCCTTTACTAATACATTTGAAAAAATTTATTAATAAAAAATAACTTTTTCCATCTATGGAACTCCAACCAATATTCCAATAATCATGGTGAAACTATTATAAGACATGATTGAAATGATTATTGATTTTTTAATGAATTATTTTTTAATTGTAAAAAGTAATTTTGAAAACTATGTTGTAAAATATGGAAAGTATTTGGGAAATTTGTAATGAAATAAAAATTATTTTAAAATGGGGAATGTGTCAATATATTTATAATTATGGAATTTGTTGGAGGAATGGTCTCTATCAATTGAAAAAGGGGATGATAATACTAGGATTGAGGTTATCTAAAATCTTCCAACTCATGACAATGTCAAGGGGATTGAATATTCTTGGATCAGGTTAGATTTTTCCTATGGTTCATTCGAAAAAATTACATGTTCAATATCATTCACCTCTATAATTGTGTTAAGGAATAACAATTATATAATAAATTCATGGATTTTTTAACATGGTTAATTAGATTATTTCCTCTTATCTAGTGATCACTAATCATAAAAAGAAGATACCATTTAATGTAATGTTAGATCATAGTGATATGGTTGTATATGTGGTTTTTGTTTTAAAGACCACATAAGAGGATTCTTGTCATATATTATTATAGAATTCTATTTGATAATAATAAAAGATTTTATTACCCAATTGAGAAATATTTGGCTACTATTTTGTTTGACATAAACAATTTTAGACATTAATTAATATTGTCCAAGGTGATCATTTTTTATAATGATTCACCCCAAAAGTAATTTTTTTATGAATTAAATAACAACAAGGCTCATGAGGGGAACCCCTTAGATGTAGAAAATTTATCTACAAATCAAAGGAAAAATATTTCTGGAAACTTTTTATTGGCTATTTTTCTGTGTACGTAATAACCAAATTGTGAAACTATAAGAAATCATAAAATAATTCCAATATGTGAAATTTTTTGATTACACTATGAAAAATATACATGATATAAAGATTTATCCAAATTTATTGTTATCAGTGTCCTGGAGAAAGACCATTCATATAACTGATGAAAGGTGTCTATATGTGAGATGAAAAAAAATTTCTACAAGAAAATTTATCTTTTAATATTATTTTTGAGGGTATTATGAATATATGTTTGATTGAGGAGGAAATGATATCAGCCCTTGAGATATAGAATTAATTATCTTAAGGAAAACCATGTATTAGAATGAAATACTCATAATGTTTTATAGGATTATTTTCTTTGGAAAACATTGTTCAAGGAAAATGGAATTTTGGTGATTAGCTGTGAAAGTCTACTTATACATGGAAATGTATGGAGAAAAAAGGATATAACTCAATAGTGTAATAATAGAGGTTATAGATTTCGCTGTTTCAGGATCATATTTCATGGGAACCATTCATTAATATTATGTAAATAAATATATTCTTATGGTTCTTTAGTATGTGTATGTGTGGGTTGTGGTAGCGGGTTTTCCTAAATATCATTATTCTCTTGCAGTTAGATTAATTATGAGAAAAGTTTTTACCAGGTTTGGATTTCCAAAATAATTCATCACAGATAACATAATCAATATAAATATATTAAAAGTTCATTATTTTAATTGAATAGTAAAGATATTCTCAAGGAACATGTATCACCTATAACCCAAAATCTAGTGGGAAGGAAAAAGTGTCTAATAGATAGAACATAAATATTTTGGAAAATATATTTTTATCCTCAAAAATATATTATATTATGATTTTATATAAGGATAATTAGGTTTATAATATTACATAGAATATATCCAGAGGTATGTCACTATATAGATATCTATTTGGAACGATATTCCATATACCTACAGTACTAAAATGAATTTATTCTTATGAATTAAGGGACCTAAACATTGACTTTATTTCTATATGATATAAGATCTTTCTTGAGGGGAGTGAAATTGAGAAAATTGGTTTGGAATAATATAAAAATAGGAATATTTATAATGATAAAACAAATTTATTTCTTGACTCAATAATAAAAAATTTGGATTTCAATGTTGGGTGTCTTTCTGTTCAATTTGTGGCTGAAATGTTTCCCAAGTAAATTGAATAACATGTGGAAGGGACACATCACCATTCATAGATATTTTTTATAGGATATGTTGAGCTAGATTGAAAGTAAAATAGACTATTTTGGTTGAATTTATAAGGAATAAAATAATTATTTGAGTGTAATCCAAAGGGAATAGTTGTTATACATTTACATGAATGAGAAATGTGTCTCAAGATTAACTACAAATTGTAAAATCAGTGTTTCATGAGAACTAGAAACATTTTATTATTATATGGTATCTTTAAATTCCTTTCTCTTTAATTAAAACCCCTTTTATTTATTTTTCATTATTATAACCCCAAAAATATTCCACCATTTTTTTTCGTGGTACATCATTATATGGAATTTCAATATTCTTTACGGAGAATGGGAGACAGACAATACAACATCTTACAAAACCTCCTTATTATAGGCTGGTGTATAATTTTTTTAATGAATCAAAATTTATGTGATCATATTTTTATTTTCAAAACTATATTATAAATTGAATATAAAAACCAGATCTATTCAAATAATGTTTAATAGGAGGACATTTGGGATAAAAAATTTTGATCATATCTCCCATATTCATTGAAGTAATGTTTACCATTTTTTTACACTACAGACTAATTTCATCATATTCCTATGTTATAAGATTGGGAGAATACTTAATCTATTATGGATATATATTTTTTATTACCCAAAATAGTTGTCTTTCTAATATTTGAACAATTTTTAAAATTATTCTTTTTATTCTTAATAATAAAAATAATTTACATTTAAAAACCTTAATTGATTATATGTGTGGAAAAAGTAATTATACTAAATTTCAGGTAACCTAGTTGCATTATTTTTTTCACATTGGAATTGGAATTTTTATTTAATCTAAATTATCATAAAAATTTTGTTACAAAATTAGGGAAAATTATGGGATTTAAGTGTGGGAGAGATGAGTCATTCTTATATGTAGGATTTTCATTAAATTATAGAAACATCAAAATAGAAATTTATTTTTTGTAAAAAAAGGGAAAAAAATAAATGTTCAAAATTCATTCACAACATGAGCGTATTAGTTATCAATTTACACAATAATTTCATCAGGGATTGTAGATAATATCATTCTGTTTTTAGAGGGATTCATTTAATCGAAATTTTTTTTGGTGTATGGATTATGAGTGGTGTTACATAAAATTTTTATCTGTTTCCTATTAAAGAAATTATATGTATGATGTAATTGGTTGGATCTTTTTGGAATTATGGTCATTATTTTAGAAATTTAAATTTATTGACTCGAACCTAGGTGAATCATATTTTGAAAATAAATCAATTTAAAGATCCAACTCGAATTATAATAAATCAAGAAAAAAATAATATATATAAATAGGAAAATGGGATCCTTTTGTGAATATATGAATCTTTAGGAATTCGGTGTGCATCTAATCCTTGTGTAAATATCAAATAATTTATTTTCGTAGTTCTCTTCATATACATGGCCTGGTAAAATTCAAACAAAAAAATAAAACAGTTATTAATATAAAACAAAGATCAATAATGTTAGCGGAATCATGAAACAAAATAAACAAGGGGACGATTAGAATATGTTAATTTCAATTCAGTTATATCAATTAAGTGATAAAAACATGCTTAGGATTTTTGGAATGTATGAGAAATTTATATTTTAGGGTTCCTTCTGGTAATATTCTGTGTCCACATAAATCTTAACATGTCATCACTCTAGGAATTGGGACATGAATTGTAGTTGATTTATGTAATGGATTGATATCATATTGGAGGAAGAGAATTTTTATGATGAAAGGATATTGTTCCATTGATACATAGTGTTTGTTTGATCTAAGGAATTATTTCTTATGAACATTCATTGAAAATACTCACTCACCTTAGATAATTATCCACTGTAATTAATGTCTCAACATGCTTAATTATGGGATTCCAATGAGAAATTTCTAGCTTTCTATTTTACAATGAAAAAAATACATATATCTATTTGAGTAAAAACATAATATACAATTTAGTGGAGTTTTATGGTGAACATTTATTAATAATTCTTCCACATACCTTATTATTTATAAGATTATTTTGTCTTTTTTAATTATGACTTTAATAATGTTTCATATTAACTGGTAAAAATAGAATGTTTTTTGTGTATAATTTTTTTCTACCAAACATAAAATTTATGGGATGTTATATTATTTTCAATTCTTTATTTTTTATCATTCAAATAAAAAATATCAATGTGTTCTTATTTGATAATATTATTATAAGACAATATGATTCTTATAAACAAATTAAGAGAAATAGAAACTCATTTATAAATGAATAAAATGAAATAATTAAAATTTATACCCTTAATCGATAATGATAATAATTTATGTTTAATGAACATAATCATTTTCCTAGAAACATTTTAATATTGAGTTACACTTATCTATATTTATAGTTTATGGTTATAGATGCTATTATATGCCACTGATATGGGGTTGGAGATGCTTTTTGCAAAAAATTTGCAGGGAAAATATATTCAGGGTTTGGTAAACACTATTAACCTATTTGGGACTATTATTTCCCATTTTATGTAATCTTGAACCCATATTAGATTTATGTCTTTTCCTATGTGCATTACTATGTGATATGAGCCATTGAGGAAACCAGACATCTGATTAACGAATGATTCTAGTCCTCCCATGAAAAAACAAGAACTATTATTGAATGTTCAAAAATTATATTCAAATGATGAAAATATTTAGAGATTATATTTTACTAATATGATATGTTAATCCTATAGAGAGGAAAAGGTGAAATACTGCATCTGAAACCCAACGCTACAAATTTGGAAGCTTGATATGCCTAGTTCAAACTGAGTTGATGATGACCAATCGACTTCGTGCATTAGACTGCTTAATCTGGATATGGTTATTCCCTAATATTGTTATTGAAACACCCCAAACCTAGTTACCCAGAGTTGGTACATTATTATATAATATTGGAATAATACCAGGAATCAAGTCTCGAAGGACCGATCAGTTTAGTATTCTTGGAAACAAGATACATACATGAGTTCAACATTACAACATGAAAAGAAATATAACACTAATTTGTTCCATTAGAAACTTCCAATAATCCTAGATATTCCTTCAACTCACTCATAATTGAATTCTTCATATCTTGAAATAATGAAACATAAGAAACGGGTGAAATCAAATGCTCAGTAAGAGTAAGAAATAGAGTAGAAGATAACATAAATAATAGGCATGGTGAATAATTGAAATCACATGCCTTTACAAATAATAAACATAAATACTTTATTCTAGGAATATTAGATGAGTAAATAATTCAATAATAAAACATAGTCATGAGTATTCTTCTAGTCAAACAACCACATGAACCATCAATATTATTTTCATAATAAGAGAATGTACAATGTCAGACATTCTGAAACATTTTTTCATGGCCTCATCCAAGATGTCTAAAAATTATTAAGGCCTCACACAAAAACATATATCAAATTAGGAAAGGCCTCGACCAACTCAACGTATAATTGTCTCATGAGTCATAATGATTCACCGAGAAGCTATAGCGGGCACCAGCCGTCACTTACTATGTCTAATTCATTTCTCATATGAAAAGGTTGAAACATAACATAGACATTCATATTAAAAATAGCATAATAAATGTCAATACATTAACCCTAAACCATGAATGGTATAAAAATAACACGTTCATATTCAAATATATCACAAAACCATCAATATAATATGGAATATTGTTATCATAATAAATCAACCTCGATCAAAAATAATATCTCATAAAGGATGTTGACATAGTTGAAAATGATCAGTAAAAATCATTAATTGAAATATCACTTTTTTAGGAAATCATTTTAAAGTCACATAATTTATAAAAGAATTATTTTAAAATATAGTTTTGAATCAGAGATTCCCATACAAATTTTAAACCTTTAATGGAATTAACTTTTTAAATCATTCAAGTCCGTATAAATATATCCTTAAATTTTTTTTGATAACATGGACATTAATGAGAATGGTTTAAAATAATAAATCATTAAAACATTTAAAATGATATTTTAGTAAAAATGTAACTTAAAAATAATCAATTTGAAAACTATTTTATGAATTATTTAAATAAATAATATATATCCCAGTAGATACTTATGTAAAAACTACCATAGATAATAAATAGATTTTGAAATTAACCCATACCTTGCACTTTCCTTTGGTCGAGGGTACATTTAACCTCTTGTATAATGGCCATAGTATGTTATTAAATTATACTAGAAATATTTTCATATTTATTATATCATAAATTATTCATTTATTACTTTATACTACCCATTTAATAATGATTTCAATGTTAAATTAACATTTTTGATAATAATCAGTTTTTTATCGAACATGTTTTAACTTGTTATTCATGATTGTATCATTTAGATCGTGATTTCCATACTACCAGAATATAAAAAATGATTTATGTATCATATATGTTTAGAATATAAATATTTATTATATATATATATATATATGAAATGTAAAACATTGTTTATGGAGACAGTAGGCCGTATGTACGCATAAACACTGTTTCCATTTTCATATCGTATTGAATGGAAGTATGTTAATAAGTTATATGTAAGTAAACACACAAACATATATATATTATGTATAATTATTATTTCATATATTATATGCTTATAAATAATATATATTTTTATAATCATCGTTGAAAGGTGAATGTGGAAATATATCTCAACGTGTCATGGAGACGGTAATCCGTACGTACGCACGAATGACAATATTATTATATTTATGGTGAAATAGTAAGTAATTGGATGGTATATCATATATAAAAAATCATTGAAATGTTATATTTATTATTTACATCAGTTTTACTCATTATTATACAAGTACAAATAATGAAGTGTTACAATAAAAAATAACACAACGACGTGGAGGCGGTAAGCCATACGTGTGCACGTATGTTGAATTATTCATTTATTGGGTGGATAGAATAAGGAATATGGTTTTACCATATTTATAATAACATAAAATAATGTATTAGTTAATGGATATATTATTTTGGTCTGGAACCAACAAAGAAAGAAGAAGTGGTAAAAGAAATGAACATGAAATAGGGTGGTGAAATTATTACCTCTATTTCGGGTGTTTTCTTTTGAGTGGATCAAAAGGGTTCTATAGGATGGATTTATGATCAAATAAAAGACAATATAATGATTTGAGGAAATTTTCCATGATATTTGGTCATGTTTTGGCTGAGACAAGTGGATTTGGAGGTTTTATTTTGAGAGAAGGGGATGTACCCTTTTATAAGAGAGGTGATGGTCACTTTACGAAAAGTTAGAAATATTATTTTATAATAAAATAATTTTTGTTTTTTAATGGATATAATATAATTTATTTCTAGGATATTGTGAGGAATGGTAGAAAACCACTCAACCACTATGTTTTATATAGTTTTAGGGAACCATTTTAACCATATCTTTTAGATTTAACTCTTAGTTAAATAGATTAACTTTTACCGTGTCTTCTTGTATTTTTACAATATATGGTTAATAAACATACTCTAAAAACTCATTTTTGTCAATTTTGACACTATTTAGTATTTGGTCATTGTGAAAGTCATAAAAACATTATTACTTCGAAAAATATAATTTGATTCAATAATAACATGTTATATTTACATATAAATTTTTTGAATATCTTAAAAACATTGAAATTGTATTTATTTTAATATTTTTAATACCATTTATTCGATTCTTTCATTAAATTGGTAATTACGACATCATTATTGTTTAATAAATAAAGTTAATTATTTAAATTAGAAAAATTATAAATAAAATAAAATAATTTAGGATATATTCATAACTTTATATTTAATTTTTATAGTCAAAATGATAACTTATATAACACCATCTAAAAATTGTTTTACTAAAAGATATATGTTTATTTCATTTTAGACTTTACTTTAAATTTATTATTATAAAGTGTCATTATCACTCTATATTGGCTCAATGTGGTCCCCAAATCGACCCATGGATGCCCATGTACGGCCATGTATCACAAAATAGGAATTATAACCTTGTTAGGGTAATTTAGTATTATTTTCATAATAATTGTTTACCCTTATTTACCGAATTTACCCTTTAACCATGGTAAATAAAATACATAATAAAGTAAATATTCATAATTTTTTTTTAAAAAAGTACTCTATTTACACATTTTTACCTCCTGATTCCAAATATGGAATCCATTTTTCCTAATTCAAAATGAATAAGTGGAAAAAATTAATCTAAAATTAATTCCCGTTGTCAAAACAAAAAGCGTGTTGTTAAGAAAAAATAACTATCAAAAGATTAACACATGTTTATGTCAAGTTTAAATGTGATATTACATCAAATGAACAAAATTATATTAAATGATAAAAATATAATCTAATTATACTTTATAACCATAAAATGTGTAATTTAACACTATATATTATTTTGAATGAAAATGATGTTTTTAATTAAAATTTAGTGTTTTTACTATTCATCAAAATATGAATGTTATAAAAAAAAACCAAATTATCGAAAATATATTTTTATGTCAATATTCTAAATAATAAGATTATTTTGTCCAAAATTATATAAATAAGTGTCCAGTATTGTATTTAAAAAGCGTTCATCATTAAAAGGTGGTAAAATTGAATTTTTTTGAAAAATACTTCTTCTATATGAAAAATTGAACGTGTTCATATATTATGTCTAAAAAAGATTATATGGATGTTAAAATTATATGTGATATATAAAATTCAAAATTCAGTTAATACTATTCATAATTTCTTTTTGAACGACTAGTTTGGTAAGTCTTGGTGCGCTTGAACTCGGTTTTGTGTGTAGCGCAAGTCATTTAATTTATTTTAAGAGATAATGTACTATGATGTATTGGGGTGTTAAATTCTCCCCTACTAAGATAAATTGCATAATTATAATTTGAAATTATTCTTCAAAAATAAATAGTTAAAAATAGAAAAATATCTTCGTAGAAAACCCACAACAGAAATTGGGTTAATAAAATTATTTTTTATAAGAGGGAAAGGGAAATGAAATAGTCACCACCAAATTATGATCTAAATTAAGAGAACATTGGTGTAAATTAGAGACAAATTATTGGTGGAAAATGTAATTATTATAAGGATTGATTGAGGTCATCAATCATAAACAAGTGTAAAATTTAGGGAAAGCTATCAATCTAAGATGATGTAAAATATTATCGGTTCAACAAAATATATGATATTAAGATAACAAATTTTTTGGATTTATGATCCATTTACTAATTTTTAAGAATTAATTTATTCATATAATAAGAATATATATATATATATACATGACAAGTAGAGTGTTATCCTTCAACTAATTCCAACAAGAGCTCATCTTTCACTCTAAATGATAATAGAATTCAAAAATATTCTATTTATCCTAATTTTGTAGGGTTCCAAAAATAATGATTTTATAATTCATTGGTCTGACTATTAAAAAAATCATAATACAAACCATGAAATCACATATGCTAGTGGTAGGTGATCCATCCTGATCTCCATTCGGTTTCGGGTTCATGTCTCATGACCTTGCCAAATGCGAGGGGTTGTCACTCAACCTCCGGGTTTTACTTTTTATAACAATCCAAAAAAAATATTATTAAATACTTTAACGTTAATAATATTCACCAACGTCACACAAAATCTATTCCAATATTTAGACTTATCCAATATACTTCTTTCAAAACTCACTATCAAAAATTTATAAGGAAGATTAACAAAATGAAGATCTCGTTTTCCACATAATAACATATGAATACCTACAGCTTTTATTATTTTAAAAAATAGTGACACCCTGAATTACCATAAAACCTTATTGATTACATTTATGCACCCTTATTCCTTATAGAATACTAGATATAATCTTTATATCCTATTTTTTAGAATATTCCAACAATGATGGAATAATCAAACCATTAATCAATTACAAGGTATTCAACAATGTCCAATATAATTAATCCAAATCAACCATCTCTTATTCTAAAATCACTACCACAGTATAAGGACCATATTATGGTTTACCTTTCCTTCATCCATGTATTTCCCAAAAATATTAACCTAAAAATGTGTCTCTTTACATGGTACCGTACAATCTCAAATTCATAATGAAATAGTCCTACAGTAAAATCCTTATGTATTTCTATAATTCATATAACCAGAAAATCATTGATACAACACTCAAATGAAACAATTGTTTAATAAAAATATAATATAACTAGTCATTCCTCTTCATCTGTGGTAGTATCATAACATTATTATTATCCAATAGCATCGTTTGGGTCATACTCTACTTATTGAACATTGATTCGCGTAGTGTCCCAACTTTTTGCTGATAAAGAATTATACATTTGAAACCTTTTCCTTACCCTTACAATCACATAATTGGTGTCTTTTTTCTCCACACCTATAACAAACTCCCATTCCCTTCAATCTTCTACCATGGTGATTATTTCCAAATTTATCAAATATGGTAAAATCCTTCTTTTCCATCCTCCCTTTATCCATTTTTTCTCGACCATCCTTTTATCTCTTTCTTCCCATAAAAGCCATGGGACTCAGATAATTCATTACATATCTTATTAACATTTGATAATATTTCATCGTATAATGAGAATATGTAGGAGAAGATTTCATTTTAAATTTTGGATTAATAAAATTAAAGATATGATCCATTTTAATCTATCTGTCTTATGTATTTATATAATTCTGATTACTTATACTAGGTTCTATTTCTAGACAATGGCACATACGATGACAGTTCATGAATCGTAATGCATAATTCCAAACATGTAAAATACCTAACACAAATTAAAAAATTATGCATATAATCTATATTCATAAAATGTATTATATGAAGATGTATTTACTCCTAAATAATTCATAATGTCTTGTAAAGAAAATGTGAATTATCTTAAACATATCCCCTAGGAGTGTCAAAACCATGTGTGCACTCAAGGCCCATTGTCGTGTACCAGGATACCCCAGGTGAAGCCCAAAATTTATTGTCATAATTTTCACTCCTATGTACACTTGTTCTAGAGCTGCCTCCACCTACTCCTATCCATATAGGGATAAATTGCTTGGAAAATTCACAAAATCTCTATATTACCAAAATTATAGGTAACTCTTCTATACAAATCCTTAAAGCCTATCTTAGAGTAATGTGATCTAATCAGAGATTATCTAAATCTTGTTTACATTTTTTGTACAGAATTTAATTTGAGAAACAACTGTAATGCCCCAAACCCTGTTACCGAGAGTGGGTGCATTATTACATTATATTGGCATGATACAAGGAATCAAGTCTCAATGTACCGTTATGTTTAGTATTCTTGGAAACAAGATACAAATATGAGTTCAACATTACAACTTGAAAAAAAACAACACTAATTTATTCCATTATAAACATCCAAGCATCATATATATGAATTCAAGCCACTCATAACTAACTTCTTCATAACCTAAATAAATGAAACAGAAGAAGGTGGTGAGCTCAAATGCTCAGTAAGAGTAAGAAATACAATGGAAGATAACATAAACATTAGGCATGGATATTAATTTAAAACAGATGCCTTTAAAAATAATAAACATTAATAATTTATTTCATGAATATGATATGAGTAAATAATTCCATAATAAAACATAATCATTGGTATTCTACTAGTCATATAACCACATGAAAAATCAGTATTATTTTTATATAAGGATATGTATAATGATGGGAATTCTGAAACATTTTTTCAAGGCCTCGACCAAGACGTCTAAAAATGATTAAGGACTCGTCCAAAACCATATATCAAATTGGGAAAGGAATTGGACAATTTCATTCCTAATTGTCTCGTGAGACCTACCTATGGCCCAAGAAGTTGTATCGGGCTCCACCCGTCACCTACTAAGTCAAATACATTCCTCATATGAAAAGGTTGAAACATAATATAAAAATTCATATTAAAACTATCATATGAAATGTAAATACTTTAACCCAAAACCATGAATGATATAAAAATAACACATCCACACTCATAAATAACACAAAACCTTCAATACAATATGGAATATTTGTATCATAACAAATCAACCTCAATCTAGAATATTATCCCATAAAGGATGTTGACATTGTTGAAAATGATCGGTAAAAATCATTGACAGAAACTTCCCTTTTTTTGAAATCATTTAAAAGTCACATAATTTATAAATGAAGTATATTAAAATATAGTTTTGAATCAAAGTGTCTCATTCCACATTAATTTTTTTGAACGTAATTAACATTTTAAACCATTCACATTCCAATAAATAAACCCTTAGAACCATTTTGAAAACATGGACATTAATGAGAATTGTTTAAAGGAATGAATATTTAAAACATTTAAAATCATGTTTACTAAAAAATAAATTACCTTAAAAGTCCCTTTGAAAACTATATTATTAAACATGGACATGGATAATAAATATTTCCCAGTAGATACTTAAGTAAAAACAACATCGAATAATAAATAGATTTTGAAATTAACCCTTACCTTTCACTTTCCTTTGGTCAAGGGTACGTTTAACCTCCTTTATAATGACCATAGTATGTTATTAAATTATAACAGAACCATATTTATATTTATTATATCATAAATGGTTCATTTATTACTTTATAATAACCATTTAATAATGATTTCCATGTTAAATTAACATTTCAGGTAATAATATCTTTCTTTATCGTACATGTTTTAACTTGTTATTCTTGATTTTATCATTTAGATCATGATTTAAAAACTTCCAGAATATTAAAAATGATTTATATATTATATATATTTAGAATATAAATATTTATATTAGATAGTTATATGAAATGTAAAACATCGTTTATGGAGATGGTTTGTTGTACAAACGCATAAACATTGTTTCAGTTTTCATATCGTATTGAATAGAAGTAAGAGAATAAAATATATGTAAGTAAATATATATATATATGTATATATATATATTAATTATAATTATAACTTCATATATTACATACTTGTAATTAATATATATTTTTATAATTATAATTGAATTGTTAATGTGGAGATGAATCTCATCGCCTTGTGTAGACGGTAATCCATACGTACGCACGAGCGAAAATATCATTAAAATAATGGTTAAATAATATATAATTGGATGGTATATCATATATAAATAATCATTAAAATTTTATATTTATTATTTACATCAGTTATACTCATTAATTTATTCATCCAAATAATGATGTGTTTGAATAAAAAACTATCCCACGACGTGGAGACCGTAAACTTTATGTACGCACGTATGTTGACTTTTTCATTCATATAATTGATAGAATAACTCATATGGTTGTACAATATTTATAATAAAATCATAGTATGTAGGTGGTACTAGAGTTATTATTTTGGAATGGAATTAACAAAGAAGGCGGACGTGGATGAAGAAAAGAACTTTGAAAGTGGTGGTGAAATTAGTACCTCTTCTTCAGGTGTTTCCTTTTGAGTTGATAAAAAGGGAACCATAGGTTGTCTTTATGATCAATGTAAGGAATATAGGTATATGTTAGGGTATTTGGTAGGATATTTTATCAGGGGTTGGTAGATCCAAATAACATTGGATATGTTATTTCGAAAGAAGGGGAAGTACCTTTTTATAAAAAAGGAGAGGTTCATTTTAGGAAAATCATGAAATATTATTTTATAATAAAATAAATTTAGGTTTATAATGGCTCTAAAATGATTTATTTCTATTATACGGTATGTATGGGTCGAAAAACCCTCATCTAATAGGTTTTAGATAGGTTTAGGTCTCCATATTAACCTTATCTTTTATATTTAACTCTTAGATAAATAGTTTAACTTTTACTGTGTCTTCTTTTATTATTACACTATATGGTTAATAAACATACTCTAAACATCCAAGAGAACATAAAGTGGTTAATTAATGACATATATAATATTATTTATGCCCTTTTTTTATACCTTATATTTTATGGAATATTATATAATTTAATAATATAATAATGTTTTTAAAACTCATTTATTTCAATATTTACACTATTTAGTATTTGGTTTTTGTGAAAGTCATAAAAACAGGATTACATAAAAAAAGATACATTAAATCAATACTAACATGTCATATTTACCATGAAATTTCTTTTATTTCTTAAAAAGGTGGAAATTATATATATTTTAATATTTATAATACCATTTATTTGATTCTTTTAATAATAAGGTAATTAATACATCATCGTTGTGTAATCAATAAATTTAATTTTTCAGGTTATAAAAATTATAAATAAAATAAAAATATTTATAAAATGTCTTTATATTTATAATGAATATTTATAGTCAAAAAGATAACTTATATAACACCTTGTAAAAATAATTTTACTAAATGATATATGTTTAGGTCATTTTTGTTTTTATTTTAAGTTTACTAATATAAAGTTTCATTATCACACTCATGTGGCTCCAAGTGGTCCAAAAATTTACATAGGGATGCCCATGGTCGGACATGTATCAACAAATAGAAATTTCATAGATGTTAGAGTAATTTAATATTATTATAATAATATTTGTTTCCACTTATTTACCAGATTTACCGTTTAACCATGGTAAATAAAATATTTACTGAAGTAAATATTCATAATTTCAGAAATTAAATAATACAAATTTAAACAATTTGGACCTCCTATTTCGAAATATGGAATCCTTTTTCAAAATTAAAATCACATAAGAGGATGAAATTAATTTAAAATTAATTCCCGTTGTCAAAACAAAAACCGTGTTTTTAAGAAATAATAACTATCAAAAGATTAACCCTTATTATAACAAATTTAATTGTCGAATTACATCCAATGACCTAAATTATATTAAATGAAAAAAATAATTCTAATGATACATTAAAACCAGTCAAATTTATATTTTAACACTATAAATTATTTCAATTAAAAAGATGTTTTTAATTAATATTTAGTATTTTTCACAATTCATCAAAATATTATAGTTTTTATAAAAACAACCAAATTTTATCCAAACTAAATTTTTATGTCCCAATTCTAAAAAAAAGTTTATTTTTTAAAATTTAATATAATAAAGTGTGTAATATTTTATTTTAAAATGGTTCTCCATTAAAATGCGGTAAAATGGAATTTTTTGAAAAATATTTATTTTATCTCAAAAATATAATTTGTTCTTATATTATGTATAAAAACATAAAATGGATGTTAAAATTATATAGAGTATATAAAACTCATATTTTAGTTAATACTATTCATAATATATTTTTGAATGACTAGTTTTGTAAGTCGTTGCGTGCTCGAATTCGTTGTTACTTGTAACACAAGTCATAGAATTTCATGGAAGAGATAATATACTATGACATAATGGGGTGTTAAAGGGATATCTAAACACATATAGATAATTGGGAAATAGGGATTTGTGAAGTGCTTATACTATGGGAAAAATGGATATGTGGGAACCCATGTACATCAATAAAATTTCAAATATTACTAATCATATACATCTAGAATTTTCTGTACACGATCCCCTGGATACTAGGTAAGATCAGACACATTATGGAATGATAATGTGGGAAACCACTTATTTCAAACCATTATCACACATCCAAAAATTTCTACATTGAGTAAATCAGCACTATAGATGAAAATGGTAGTGAGGCCATTTGGTAAGATAATTTTCATGAAGAACTCCTCTTCAGCATCAATTCATACAGAACATTTTTCTCTGAACAATCTCGGAGGAGTAAAGACATATTAATTGTGGTAGGAGAACTTGATTTTAGGAATGAAATAATGGAACGAAGGTATGAGTAACATGTGATATTAATCAAGAAGAACAATTTATCCATGGGCCAAGAAACTATTATTGTGATCATGGGTACTATATGGAACAATGGTTTGTGTAGATTTACATTTTTAGTGGGAGCATGGATTCAGTTATAAAGTGAGGATGATGTAGATTAGAAATATTTCCAAAATGAATACTGAGAGTTTCAAAATGATATATGATTATTATATTGAAGAAAGGATTTCTATTAAAATTTTATATTAATAGAAAAATAATAATTTATAGAAGGAATATTTCACCCACAAGTACATTTTGTTGGATAGACACATGGGATGTATAATAAAATCTATGCATAAAAAATTGACATCAACAGTTAATGGGAGATTAGTAATAACTATGGGACTAAGAATAAAATCTACTATTTTTTAATGATTTCGATGATTATTTTCTAAATGAATTATTATACTAAAAAAATTGGTACATGATTAATAATACAAGAATATTTTGGTGAAAATTTCTAGGGTAATAGGTCGTGATGGTTGATATTTTTTACATTGTTCATGCATTTTAATAAATAGATTATTCTATCTGTTTCCCTTTTCAGAACATTTTTTTCACGAAATATAGTTAAATGAATACTAGTCTTGATAATGCTAAAGTCAAAATGATATTTATATGAGGATTATATATAATATTAAATATACATCTATAGTGATCAACACAACATGTTCAATAGAAAATTTGATCTTAGTGATAACAATTTTTTATATCTTTATTTTGTGAATTCTAATGTTGAGAAGCTATAGAAGCTACTCATTCCAAGTTCTACCTGAAAAAAATTTATTTTATTAACATTAAATTACTTCCTTGTGTTTTAATTATTTATAAGGAACCAAGGAAAATATTTATAAAAACTAACCATCCAATTTCCCTGACATAATCGCCCATTATCTCTCTCAGAAGCTGTTATCTTCTTTCCTCTACTTTTTGACATTACCTTCATACTCCCACACTCACATACATAAAATTAATTATTTGTATCAATTTGTCAACAACATTCCCACATCCATCATCATATTTAATGAGTTGTTAATATGAAATTCTTTACCCAATTTTATAAATTTTTTTTTTGATTCCTTCCATATTGATGAACATATTTTTAATAATATAATAGTCACATGTAGATTTATAGTTAGTTGACTTCAAAAATTCAAATTACCCCATGATAGTATATTTTTTGTTAATAATATTGTTTAATTAGGTTATAAGTTATAAAAAACAACATATCATACCTATTTTGATCATTATAGGTGATAACATATATAGTACCGTAGAATATATAATGAAAATAAAATAGTTTACTATACTACATTCTAATATAAATATTTCTGAGATGATAGAAATTCACATATTAAGTTATCCATTTTTTTAAAATAAATGAAAAAATAATATCTACATGGTGTGATTGGATATCTTCTGGTCTATCCAAGGGTTCTAAAAAATTAGATATGGTATTAAATATTCTATTTTTATCTTACTATTTCCTCTATATAATTCTATATAGGGTTATGCAATATCTTCCTCTCTTACCATGGATTATGAGTAATGATATTTGGAATTGTGTTTCTTCTTTAGGGCTAAAAATGGGTTATTGTGAACTATATATTGCATTTTTAGATGGATGTTAGTTAGATCATGAGTGATAATGAATTCAAATCTAATTGTTTGGCTATTTAGATGTCTGGGTGATGATAGAAATGAATTATTGATGTCATATTAGTCTCTCAACCAGTCTAACCAAATTCAGTAATGAATTCAAGATGTTAAAATGAGAATATTCTAATTCCAAAATATGATTTTTATATCATCCTAACAAACAATGGTGATATTAATAAACCTATAAGTACACTAAGCCATATCAAATTTATTTTAATAATAAATATTGAGATAACTGTCAAAACCTTTTCCCTATATCTTATTTTAAATTTTAGAAATCATATATCGCCTATATCAAATCTCATAATATTCTTCCACTATTGTTCCCTTCAATAGACCAAAAAATCTATAAGATAAAACATCATACACTAAACTAAATAATTCTAATCACTATCTCAAACAATAAACACTATTTAGGATATTTATATCCTTGACCCACCCAATCTCAAATATAAAAGTTCAACATTCAATTCAATGAAAAAAATCTGTGTTCTTACAAATGGAATCAAAATTTTACCACCCATAAGGTATTTTTTAATCATATTTGATGCTTCCAAACTATTATTAGGGGACTCACAAAATACCAATTTAAAACTCAAAACACCCTAAGAACATCAATATTATTTTTAGTATCCCACCATCATATCTATAAAACACATTCACTATTTTTTTGCTTTTGTACCCATTGAAACAAAATTCCCAATATACCCATATGAACAATGTAAACATTATATAGAGGATAAATTTATTATATCATACAGATCCCATTTTTATGTGTAATAGGTATTTTATCCTAAAATAGGAATCCCCATAAAAATATTTAAATCTTATTACCACACCTTAATATAATTTACACATATAGTTAATCTAATTTTTCATGCATTTTATTCATTAAGATGAAAATTATTTCTTATCCCCTATCACTGACCTAATTTATCCCATCCTAGGATGCAACAAGTTCATTAAATTTTAAAATACCCATCCAATGTCTAATTACCTCGGAATATTTTCACATATAATTCTTATGTTGTATAATGAAAGTCCAAATTGTATTAGATATAGGAGTAATCACCATTTTATAAATTAAATACCATGTTTTAAAAAACAGGAAATATTTGAACCTAATTATCTCATTTTGAGACACAGGAACATGGTCCCCATGAATAATCATAATGTCATAGAAACAATAATTATCACGGACCATCCTAGGTGCCCTGGTAACCTGATAACCAAGCCGACCCTAACGTAACATTAAGGGTGTTCAGGATCCTTATAGGTTGGGGAATATAAACAATCATCACACAACAAGAAGTGGGAATGGTTTTTCAGAAACATTGTGGAAGCAACAAGAAAAATGGCAGTGTGCATAATAAAAGAATCACAATTTGATGTAATGTACCAGAGAATAAAAAGTCATAAAAAAGTATGAATTACAACATCCCATGTACCAAAATAGATGGAAATATCCTAAGTACATATCAATGAATCTCACTAAGAACAAGGTTTAACTATTGGATCCACCTCTTTGAGATCATTATGTATTGCTCGAACATGAAATAAGGTAATCTAAAAACACCAAATGGAATAAGTTCAGTGTGAGATAAAAATACCATTAGGGTCTCACCATGGATATTAAATTTTTTTAAAACTATATATATACTAGAGAAATGCAGTAAATTTTAATATAAAAAGTTTTCTAATTTCAATTAATATTTAAAAAAATTTATATTGAATTCAAATAATGGAAAAATAATTTATGAAAAGGCATTACTAGTGATGTAATGTTTCTAAAACAATTTCCTTGAAAATTAAATTATATGAAATATTTATATAAATTGTTATGGAATGTAATGATGTTCACATAACATTTACATATAGTTATATCTCAAATATAAAACAGTGGAAAACATGTTCCTCTTTCAAATAGATAAGTATTTTCTAGGATATAGGAATCTTCACTCTCTATATGACTTCAGAAATATCTGAATAAACATGCCACCTAAAATTGGCCAATGGCTACATATCATCATCCCATTAGTGATATGAACTATTGCATTATATTTTAAAGCATTTTAATAGTGTATACTGTGTCTAAATAACTCAAAAAATACCTGAGCCTAGAATCTGATCTTATATAATCAATGATGGAAAATTTATTTTAACTATTAATTAATAAAATTAAATCCAATCCTTATATTTAAATTTCAATATTCCTTTTAAAACCAAAATATGTTTAATCAAAACATGCTTCTATAAAAATTAAACCATAGGGATTTTATCAAAATATTTTATGCCATTTTCACCAGTTTGAAATCCACTAAAAACAAATTCCATCAATTTCACAATTCATATCCATAATTATATTCATTAATATAATTAAAACCATTTTCCTAAAAAATAAAATTTTAAACCATTTAAATCAAAAAATTTCCATAAACATACCATAGTTTAATGGGATATGTGTTTTCCCCAAATTCTCATGCCAAAACAATATCAAATGTCCCATTCACTGGATTAATATTTTTATTAAATAAATTAAATTTAGTTTGAGAAATTTACTTTAAATCATCAATTGAAATAATTAAATTAATTAATATTTAATCAATTTCGATAAATAAAAAGGAATCACATTCTTATTCCCAAAATTCTACTATTGTAAAGACACTAATAAAAGAGAACAAAGGTATAAATGACATCAAAGTTCAACTTTAGAATCACATTACATGCACAATGATGATAAAATCTGAATAGTGTGTTCCATAAGGATTGGAGTGGTCTGAAATTTCCTAGGGAAGGCCTTACGAAGAGGGATAAGAATCTTGAGTACATGACAAAAGAGGATCTCAGCCACACTACATTGTTAAAAACCATATTCAGGGTGTTACATGACATGTAACTACAATACTAATATTTAAAAAATGAATTTCCATAACCACTGAAAATGATTCACCTCAAATAAAAAAAGCATGATCTATATATAAAAATACACTATTTCACCCATGACATGTAATGACTCATCATATTGTGTACCCTTCACTATGTCATCCATTTGCGACATGTATGAAAAACCATTACATAACATGTAACCTTTTTTACATGATGTGTAACCCTTTAGAAGCGT
This sequence comes from Viscum album, assembly GCA_963277665.1. Lineage (NCBI taxonomy): Eukaryota > Viridiplantae > Streptophyta > Magnoliopsida > Santalales > Viscaceae > Viscum > Viscum album. The sequence continues at coordinate 554,381,628 of OY728123.1, forward strand.
ATCTGATTGGAAACAAGATGTTAAAAAATCCCAACCATAACAACATTTAGTCACCATAAATCTAATGAAGAAGCCTCTATGCCAAAAGAATGATTCCCTTACTCTCTCATACATGTCTCACATTCCCACATGTCATGATTATCATAACTATTATTTAATATCCCACAACCCAATGGTATCATCCTCCGAAAATGTTCCATGCTCATTGAATCTACTATCCTAACTGGATTCTCAGTCAATGATAAATAGGGTTTAATATCAAGATCACTCTAGATCAAAACATGTTATGGATCAATGAGATACATTCAAAACTATGAATCAAAGAAATCATTATTTATCAACATCTTCATTGGTGGATATGATAAATGATATAAAACATTACCCACCTATTCAAAAACACCAAAAGGTCACACAAATTAAGGAGAAGGTTTCCCTGTTAGTATAATTTTTCAACGACCTGGCTAGGGTGAAACATTCATGAATACATAATAAATAATGGAGAACTACAATGTTTTTTTATAATGATCCCTATAAGACCTGTATCAGTTCTATGCTATAAAAATTCTCTGATGAATCATCTGATTCATCATTTTCATCTCTTCAACCATGATTGGTCCAACAAAATAACATTCAACAAACTCCCACAAATAGAATAAGGATTGAAAAGGCTATCCATACAGGGACTAAAAATGATCCACTACGATTATAGAATAATAACTATTTTTATTAGAATACTCAAACAAAATCATGTGATCTTCCCAAGACCAATCGATTCCATTAATACAAGTGTGAAGAATATTCTCTATAATCTGTATAGCTCCCTCTTTCTGGCCATCCGATTGATTATTGTTGGCCATGATCAAATGGAACTAAGATCCTATTTCCTCTTGAAGGCCTCTCCAAAAGAGAGAAGTGAACCAAGGATCCCAATTAGAGACTACAACAGATGGATCTTCGTGAAAATATACAATCTATTTTTAGTAGAAATATCTTATCTCCTAACATTGGTTGTATATCAAATATGTATCATGTGAGACATCATGGTCAGTCTATTGATCAAAAACCATATAAAATTATTCTTTCTTTATATTCAATTCAAACAAACCACAAATTCCATCAAAACTTCATCCCACATAAATTTAGGGATTAAAAGTGGCTAATTTAAACTATAAGGGTTATAATGCTCGACCTTCTCCTTCTAGAATGTATAAAAATGAGATAAAAAATTAGAAATTCCACATCTCATACCCGGCCACTAGAATGTTGGTTTCAGGTCACAGAACACATTTTTGGTTCCTAGGTTCACAAACCATTTATAATTATGAAAATATTTCATTATAGACTTTCTTTTCACAAAAACCACAACTAAGTGATTCTGATTACATAAGATACCCTCTATATAGAATGACTATTGGGAATTTTCTTCCCACCATAAAAAGAGTCTAAAATGAAAAAAACAATCATCATAAATATACTTATCATGAATAATCATCATTAAAAGATCATATTCCAACTAAAAACTGGAAAAAGATATTTCATCCCCTTTCCCTTGAACACCAATATGTATCTTTGAAAATAGATCGATCAAATTACACTCTTCTGAATATTATTTCCCTGTATGGGATATTAGATTCCATCATAACATATCTGCAATAAAATTACACTTCCTTGGGGTGTAATTGAGGTAAAAGGTGTTGGATTTAAGGTTCTACACCCAATTCCTCTAGTGGGGATTCAAAATACATTGATAAAAAAAACTACAGCCCTTGTGGTCTGAGTAAAAATTAAACATTTTTTTATAAATTTAATTCTGCCAACTCTTAAGAGTATGCATCATAGATTTCAATTCAAGGTAATGGGAATGATAATTCTTTTTATGTGGAATATACTGATGAGATCCATATGCCACTTCATGATCACACTACATAAAAACAAAGAACATTCTTATACCTAATGAATAACAAAAGACCACATAGGCCACCCTGACAACTAGAAGAGTCTTTACTACTGAATTACTGAAAATTTGTTTCTACTAATCAAAATAACTTTTTTATTTATAATTCTATGAAAAATTAGTCCCTGTTTGATTAATATCATTCATCGAAGAATCCATCTTTGATATACCATTTACGAACTGTCGATACTATTCAACATAGCCCAAGAATATTCCTATCATGATGGAATATCATGGTTTCTCCCAAATCATAACATCCATTACCTTGTGATGATCAAATGATATACCCTATTATGACACCACATGTCCCAATAATTTTAATTGCCAAATCATGAAATCAATCTTCTAATGCTTTGTATTATATTGGTGATTTCTCATTAGACGCATAACAGTCCTTAGATGATGCACCTGATCTTCCTAGTATTTAGAGTAATTTTTGATGTCATCCACAAATACTACCACAATTCTATCCACATACTCATTTAAAACCATGTTCATTAAATCCATGAAAACATTAGTAGAATTTTTTATACAATATGACAAAACTAGGTACTCATAATTGCAGTACCATATCTGAAAGTTAGTTTTCTGAATGTCATATTACTTTATCCTCAAATGATGTTAACTATATAAAATATTGATAATTGAAAACCACTTAAACCTATTTACCTAATCAATAATATCATCAGTCGGTGGAAATTGATATTTGATCATTACTGTAACAAGATTAACCTTTCGGTAATCAACACATAACTGAAGAGAACCATCAAACTTTTTACCGAGGAGATCCAATGGCACAAAGGGTGACACACTCAACTGTATAAATCCATTCTCATGAATATTATCCAATTGATAATTAAACTCTTCCATATCTAATCTCTCCATACAGTATGAGGGAATTGAAACATGTTGAGTACCAAGAATTTATTTAAGAGATAAATAAACCTCCCTCGCTAGTGGAATACTAGATTAATCACATAGAAACTCATTAGTAAACTCGAAATAAACTGGAGAGAGATCACCGTAAAATTATTCCAAACCCAAATAAAAATAAAACACTAATATTACATTCCCATCCACTAGATAATAAGGTTTGTTTCTTCCGGGCCATAGGTCCTATTATCGTTGAAAAAAAGAGACACACCACATGGTGTAGTACGTTAGACCCACCAAATATAAAAATCATCCTAGGATTTATTGGAAATGAACATATTCATCCATAATATGACATCAAAGGATTTATTTTCAAGGACGATTAAACTCCAATCCAACATGATGTCTGATGGATTGAAGAAAAAACATAGACTAAATAGACCCCACTCATTCATTGTACTATGGGGTTTAGTAACATCCATTTTACAATATAAAAATTTCCATAGTAATATTATGAAGATTTAGAATAACGCGTGAAATAAATGAATGAGTTACACCTATATAGAATAGAGAATTCAATAATAATAAATATATTATATCGATACCCATCATACTTTCTATAATTGTGGTTGATTATTCTAGAGACATTTCCACTTCATAAAGTAGCTATGTTCTTGATGCGTATGGCTAGAACCCTTTTATATTTGAGATAATAAATATCTCTACTTTTTAGGGGGATTTGATGATATTGTTCCAATCTAATGAGTAGAAATGTTCTGGATGAATCTCAATATGTTCATAAAGGTCCATTGGAGATATCATTCATGATTTCCTTAATAAAAACACTATTTGAATCACATGGCTTACAACACTAATTGAAAATCAAAATACTTCTTCCTCACATTGTAGGATGTGTGGAATTAATCTATCTTCGTTGAATCCCATGAGAATAATTAGACTTATCTTTTCACTTTAAATTATTGACACTATCATATGGACAGAAAGAAACTATTCATAACCCTATCTTTCCATCGAGGACTTTTTCAAAAATCATCACCATATCTAGTACATTAGCATAAGAGGTCATATGTAGAAATTAAAAATGAATATGAATATTTGATCGAAGTCCCATATGAAAAATTCAAGACTTAATCTTATCATTTGATACAATATTATGAGAAAATTAAATGGGTTATGTAATGAAATATTAATACAATGTCATTTTTCGGTCAGCCCAATCGTGATTGAGAAACTCTACATCCTTGTCCATCACTACAGACACAGGATAGAACAGTTTTGTGAAAATAACCTCGATGTCATTACATTATAATCCCTCATTTTAAATTCTTGTTACCATCATGTCCCACCATCTCATGCTCAGTCCCTCCACCAGGATGGTGGCACAGTTCCCCTCGATATAATCATGTGTATCTAAAAACTCAAATAGATTTTATCTTTCCTAAAAACCCCATAAAATGTTGAGGATCAAAGGATCCTTTAAAAAGAGGGGGCTTCTAGAAATGGAACTCTTGACAATGGGTTCCTAGAAAATCACCTTTGGGGTCTGTAACTAGAGCCTGAATGAAGACTAGAGGTTTTGCATTTCCTAGAACATGGGTAGTACACATGATAACCTCATTGATATTCATATCTACAACAATATTCTATCATTTTAGTTTATCATTATACTTTTCTTATATTTTATTCACATATATTCTCAGAGGCTTGATTATATAGAGAATAATCTGATGAAAATGGATACAATAGATTAACAATAAAATCGAGAAATAAGAGAAAATATTCCCGACAAATGGAATGAGATGATTTGGATTTCACTCTATCAAAATCATAATAGGTAAATGAATATAACTAATCCAAAATATTCCTTTATATATCCACCCATAGAGTGTTCAGGATCATTTTGGTGGGATATAAAAAGGTGGTTAGTAGAAACTACATCCTTTGAAAAAGTAAGATTTAACAACTACATACTATCTATATGGTAAATGTTATATCCTTCATCTAACAACACTTTATCACAAACTAACCAGATTACCCTGTCAACATATTAATTGAGCCAAACCCGAAAAACCCTGAACATCATTCCCAACACCCCCTAGGTCGTCGACTATCACCTCCCATAATAATACTGATGGTGGGAATAGTTTTTCAACAAAAAATTCCATAGAAATAAACACAAGAATGTATGCATAATAAATGATACTTAATTGGATGTAATGTACAAGAAAAAAATTAATAGAAAATACAAATGTACTATAACCCATGGTACAATGAAATATTAAAATATCCCAAGTCCATTAGGACACAACTCAAAATGAATAAGGTTTAGTACCTAGAACCACCTCCTTGAAATAATTTTACATTACTCAATCCTAGAATAAGGTAGTCTACAAACACTCTAAGGCACATATAGGATGTGAGTTAAAATCCAATTAGGGTCTCATGACAGATTCCATAATAGGTTCCAAAAAATGTTTACCAAAAGGAATTATTTCAGTTTTTAATAAATATTTTTTAAATTTCATATTGAATTTAAAAAAAATGCTATAGAATTCAATTGGTGGAAAAATATATTAATGAAATGAATTTCAAGTGATGGAATATTTCTAAAATAATCTCTTAAAAACATTAATATAAAACATTTTTATATATTTAAAAGGATTTTAATGATGTTAAAACAACATTGGAATATTTTTCTATTTCAAAAATAAAACAATCATGAAACATAGTTATCCTACAAATTGGATTATTTTTTCTAGGATATAAGACTATGTAATCTCTAAGTGATCTAAAAAAATCTTTATGAACAACCCAATTATTAGTGGCTAAAGGTTCCATGTCTTCATTGTATAAGGTATGTGACCCACTTCAGTTATGTCATAAAATGTTGTAACATTGTAGAGTGTGTCCAAATAACTCACAGACTACATAGGGCTAGCATGTGTTCTTATATAATAAATTATGGTTAATTTATTTTAAGGCTACATAAAATACAATCAAATCTAATTCATCTATCTCAATTCCAATTTTACAATTAAGAGAAAAACTTGTTTTAAAAAACATGACTCTTAAATATGATAAAACCAATGTGTTTCAATCAGACAATTTTAATCAATTCTCAAAATTTTGAAATCCATTCAAAATGAATTCCATCAATTTCACATTTCATTTCCACAAATAAATCCCCAAAATAAATTGAAATTGTTTCCATAAAAATTTGAATTTAAAATAATGAATTTAAATCAAAAAATTTCAAGAACACAAAACTTTTAACAAGATTGGGGGGGTTTTCCAAATGTTCCTAAACACACCATTGTTCAAGAAGAATATGGGATTTCCAAAATTCGCATGAAAAAACCATTATAAATCTCATAATTCATTTGAATTAGATTTTATAAAATCATTTGAAACAATGTTTGAGCAATTTAATTTAAATAAAAAATTAAAATAGATCACATAATCTAGGGTTAATCAATTTTGGATAAACAAGAGAGAATGACAAACCATTTCTCAAAATTTAACACCCAAAATGACACCATTCAAGGAAAATGAATGTGTATACGACCTCGAAACAGATCCCATGATTGAAAACGCCTAGAAATTGATGATAGAAAAAAATTGAGGGACTCAGAAGGATTATAGAGCTCCCAGATAGCCTATGGAAGGAGTTTCGTTGAGAGAGAAGAAACTATTGTGGATGAGAAAAGAATATCTTAGTGGTGCTTCTAGTTTATGAAACATAGTCGACGAATTACATTACATGTAACAAAAATACAGATTTTGGACCACTTAATTCCCTTAACCACAGAGAAAAACATCGCATGTAATTAAAATATGATTCAGTGGGATTAAAACCAATCTCTAGTTCACACAAGACAAGTAATGATGCTTCACATTGTGTACCCTTTACAATATTAACCCTTCATGGCATATATTTAGAACCATTACATGATGTGTATTGTTATTACATGGCATGTAACCCTCCAGAATTCTATCATATTGATAAAATGATGCTACAACTATCATGTGGTTGTGTGTTTAAGAGATAAACAACCTTTATAATATAGTTTACCCCCAATTCACAAGCAAAACCAATCATTATATAATCCCATTGCAAATCAAATCTATTCCACATGGTCCTATTTCATAAAAAAATAAATATCAATTGAATTATTACAATCTATAAATAAAATGTCATATTTATATAATGGTTTAAATTATATAGAAACAAAATGGGAAATTTAAGGACAATAACAACAAAACTATATAAATGTTCCAGGGTCATTTAATTTCATAGATGGTCCCACATAAAAAATACCTTTAACATTTCAACCGATCATCAAATAATTTTATCTATGTAAATGATAATCTGCAAAATCAATTTTCCAATTGGTATATCAAAATGGATAAAAAAATAATGATTTATTTTTAGCACAAAACATTATCAAATATTCCATATACTAATAATTCATCAGGTCTCTGTCAAATTTCACCATGAAACTATGATATCCAGTCTAATATCTACCAATAAATTTGTAAAAAAAATAGATAATCATGATGAAAACATATCGAGAATAAATATGTGGAATAATTAAAAATTTAGTCAAATCAATTTCTATTTCTTCATACATGATATATTTAGTGGATTCAAGTATAAATATGTGGGAGATGAATTTATTAAATTTTCATATCCTTGTGCATGTTCCACAAAAATATGATTGTGTGATGGGTAATATGATTATGATCCCTTTTAAAAGAATGAGCACATGCCACCTTTGTTCATGGTGTAACTCAACTGGTAAAATTTTTATCTATTGGTAACTTAATGCAGTTCATCACCACTAGGTGGCCCAAAAATGTGGTATCAATGTAACAACCCAATTTTTTTTAATGAAAATTACTCTTGATCAAATTAAATGTGATATTATGTAAAATTGGTAAATAAAATATTAAATTAATTACTTTTATTTTTTTGGATTTAAAAATATCATTATGAATTGATACTTTTTATAATAGAGTCATAGAACTATGATCACATGATTAGTATAAATATAAGGATTTTACAATTCTAATTTACTAAGGAAAAGGATGTGATGGCCTAATCTAGTAGAATTGGTCCATACGAAGCCCACTTATCAGTTCTCATAAAGGAGGTGGGGATACAAGGCTTTTCTCTTGAACAAAACCCAAGGTGAACATCAACATGTTAAGGTTGGATGGAACCGTCTACGGGATATGTGGATTTTGATAGACAATACCACCTAAGTGATGTTATCTGAGCAAACAAAATAGTCTTTTTACATCTCACACCTCACTGTTAGTTCATATGAGGGTACTATAAGGGGTTATGTAACATGACCTTATAACTATGATTATGTGCTTTATTGTTTTGTATAATAAATACACATTATTTTTATTATTGATACTTTTTAAATAGTTTTTAAAGAACAAATAATATTTTTAGTTTATAATAAATTATGAAATCTATTTCGATGAATTAATGAATTTTTAAATTAAATAATATTTAAATAATATATTATTACTAAATTAATTTTTATTAAATATAAATTATCTTATAATTTTTAGGAATTCAATTGTAAATTTTTATAAGGTTTGAGATATTTTTTTTCATAACCAATGAATTATCAATAAATGTCGGTTTTTATTTAAAATGTAAAAATTATAATCTTTGGAAAATTATTTAGATAAAATTAATATTATTTTTGGAATCAGGACATCAAAATTATCAAATGGGGAATTTTTCATAAATTTCTGATTGTTATATTTTTGGGTAAAAATTATGTACCGTTAAAATATATAATGTATTTTATGAAATCATAATGACCCAATAGTTGTGTTATAAAATAAAATAAATGGATTTTTCATCCAATATATGTTATTACTTTAAAATAATGTGTTATAGCACATGATCCTCATCCAGGTTGGTGAGGACTTGGTAGGTTCATCCAAGAGACTCGAGATCAAATCCAGGTTGAGGCAAATTTCTAGTACTATAGCAGTACTATATCAGATATGGGAGCATTATTGTAATATTATTTAGTAGTAACTGTTCGGTACTGTAGCTGCCAGAACTATTCATCCATCTAGGCCTTTGGGCCCCCAATTTGGTCATTGGATCCTACAAGGCTTTCAGACCACCCACGGCCTTCATGCCAATTGTTTTTCAAGGCCTTTGGGACACCTTAAGGCCTTAGGGACACCCCAATGCTTTCGGTCCACATGAATAAAGATGTACCGATTAGACTAAAAGGGATAAACTTAAGATGAGATTTCAGGGCTTTTACATTCATTGGAGAAGAGATAATCGGAAATTGGAAGAATGAGAGGGTATGACATTGCCATTGGTTCTAGGCCTTTGCAGCTTTTCAAAAGACAGCTACCCGACCAGCCATGTGAAGGTGGAGTGATAATTTCATGACATATGTTGGGGAGGAGCAGTTTCATGTTTTCTTGTCTGGGTGATTCCCTCTAAGACCTATGGGTCACGTAATTGTCTTTATGCCTTCTGGCCTTGTAAGGGTTCCACCTCACCCCTTGAAAGGTGGATTATCATAAATAATAAAAAAATAAAAGCCCTCGGGCCATTCCAAATAACATGAAGATAGGTTTTTTTAATTTACCATCTTATTAGACCCTCCAAGACTTATAAAACATTTTAACTTTTTAAAAATGATTTCTTTGATTGTGTGAATTGATATTCCCTGTCTGCATCCAAGTATCACTGAGAGGGGGAGGGTGTGAATCAGTGATTTGTTTTTCTTTTTAAGTTTCCTTCTTTTTGAAACAACCTTCACCTCCTGTTAAAGAGTTTCTTCCCTTCTGAACACACACAAACACCAAAACACAAGATTTACAATGTTCACTACTCAACAAGAGTAGATACATCCTTGGTATGGTACAGAAACAATAAAGTACCACACAATCCACTAAAAAAAATCCTTTGATGTGGAATACAATGAGAATGATATACCCTTACACTCATTTAGCACATTGAAAATAATCCAATAGTGCGTGTGCTCCCTCTTAGCATAAATAAGGTAATGTAATGATCATGTGCTTCTTAATGAACTTTCACAAATCAAATCTTTTAGAACAATTATTCTCTTTCCTACACATAAGCTGGTAATATCCTCCTGGTGCAAATAGCTTGCGCGCCACTCCCTACTTGCATGCCTCCATGCTTGTGTGCCTCCCTGCTTGGGCGCCACTCAGCTTGTGACCCATCTTGTTGCGCTCCAACTACTTGTGTTCCACCTACTTGCGAGCCACTATTGTGTACAACTCACAACATGCATGGCACTTTTTCCTTATAAACAAAACTCTTCTTGAAGTCACATACCTACTTGCACGTTTCTGACAACTTGTGTGCCACAGTTGCGCATCTCCCAACTTGTGCACCTCCCTAATTCCACACCTTATAAATAACCCTCAGCTTGCATGCCTCTTTAGCTTGTGTGCCACTTCCTACGACTTGTGAAATCAGAGCTCAAATTTGATACTTATGATTCAAGCCGAAAAAATGAAGAGGCTAATCATATATTTAATGATGTTTTGGTGACCTGCGTGCCCCATACACTTGCGCGTTGCTCCAAAAATTGTGCGTCATTCTAGAACTTTCACGATTCTCCAACACTTGTGCGCCGCTCCATCACTTCTGTGACACTTTATTTCCTTTTTCATTTTTTGATATGATGATGTTTAAATATATCTTGTGCACAACATACAATTGCACACCACACTTGACCGCCGCTTATAGTTGCGCAACCCTTTTTGACTTTCGTGCCAATCTTCATAGTGCATGCCACTTTATTACCTTTGTGAAATTTTGATGTGATGATCTTGAAATATGACTTGCGCAAAACACACACTTGTGTGCCACATATACTTGCACGCTATAGTTGCGCGCCACTTTTGACTTTCACGCCTATTTCTTTCCTTTGCCCAAAAAAACTTCTTTACTCTCTATATCATTCATAAGGGATTCATCAAAAGTTATTTAAAATTATGATATTATTAAAATAAAAATCAGAAATAAATCTTCTAGTTCTCAATTCCATTAAAAAGTGAGTTGATTTCTCTTCTTTGACAACAAAAAACAACACTCTATAACAAAAATCTCTTCTTACTTCTTTATCCATCAACTGGTTCCCAACAATCTCCCCCAATGAATTTTGTTTTCAACCAAGATTCATAAATCACTGAACATTGTAACCTTAAGAAATGGATTACTTAAGAACAATTATAAGCCTACATGAGCTAACTTGTTATAGTAAACAATAATTATTGAGAGCCAAAACCATGTTGTCCAAATGCAGTGACTATGAAATCTAATGATTGTATAGCCTCCGACTTTTTAAGAACATCTTACCAGATTTTACTTCATCATTCTTCACTTCTTCAACATACCTAGAAAACAACATTATTTGCTACAACCACTCCAACAAACTGTTAGTATAGTTCACAGACATATATGATGGATTCACAACATACCCACAACTCCCCTATATGAATGCATCTATAAGGATAGATTTAATGAAACAATTCACCCCCTTGACAACACTATCCAAAGGCAATATGAGTGGGGGGACAGAAACGTGTACCTTAACCATGATGAGAAAAAGATTGAACACCCATGTTCAACCATAATTTTTCAAATGGTTCCTTCGATAATGGTTTTGTGAATATATCAGCCACTTGTTCGGATGTAGGAATGTACTCCAGCCTCAATTCATTCTTCTCCACATACTCTTTGATGAAGTGGTACTTTATATGAATGTTTTTTCAATGATAAAGTTGTACTAGGTTTCTTGAAAGTTTTATTTCAATCTAATTATCACAACCCAAGATCAATGGTCTATTTACTTAAACAAGTAGATCTTCCATATGATTCTTCATCCACATTAGTTGAGTTACATTTTGAGTAGCAGCAACATACTCATGTTGAGTTGTGCTAAGAGTTACTAAATTTTGTTTCTTGGTATGCAAACTAACACAACCTTTCCCAATAAATAAAACTCCACCAGATGTGTATCTTTGATCATCATCATTTCCTACCCAATCAGCATCAGAATACCTGAATAGATCAATATGTCTTGAGCTATCATACCAGATTCCAAAATTTCTTGTGCCTTTGATATATATGAGAATTATTTTTCTAGAAATCATATGAGATTCTTTAGGAGCACTCTGAAGTCTTTCAAATAATGTGACAACATAGATTATGTAGGGTCTTGAGGCAGTCAAATACAATAGACTTCTAATCAGCTTTCAAAACTCATTCTGATCAACTTCCATGCCTTCTCTATCATTACAAAACATGGTTCCCACTAAAATTGGTTTGGAAACTGGTTTCGAATTTTCCATTCCAAACTTCATCAAATGTTCATTGGCATACTTTTCTTGAGACAGAAAAATGTGATTCTTCTTTTATGAAATTTGTAACCCATGAAAGTACTTAATTTCTCCCAGTATGGACATCTCAAATAATGTTTTCATCTCCTCAGCAAATTTTTCACATGATCATTCATCATTTCCAGGAAATATAATATCATCGACATAAACAATATCGATCAGTGAAAACACCTGACATTCCATGATATAGAGATTTAAATCAACTCTCCCATTAGTAAAGTAAAACTTCTTTAAGAATGTATCTAATTTAGAATATCATGCTCTCAAAGCCTATTTTTCCCATAAAAAGCCTTCTTCAACCTACACACATAACTTTATGCCTTTCCAATAAAAAATCCAGAAGGTTGATCAATGTAGACTTCCTCATTAAGGTCACTATTTACAAATGTGGGTTTTACATCCATTTGAAATATTTTGTAACCTCATTGTGCAGCAATAGCAAGAAAGATTATGATTGTTTATAATCATTCCACCAGAGCAAAGGTTTCATCAAAATATATTCCTTCAATTTGTGAATACCCATTGAAAGCCAATATTTCTTTGTTTTTTATTACTTTACGTTATTCATTCATCTTGTTCCGAAAAACCCACTTACTTCCACTAATGTTGTTGTTGTCCTGCTTGGGTAAATGTTACCAAGTATCATTCATCTCTATCTGATCAAGATCTTCATTCATAGCATGAACCCATTCTGGATGCTCAAATGATTCATTTACATAATTCGGTTCAATATTCTAATAAAGAGATATATGTGATATAATATTCATTGTTCATCTTTTTTGAATCCTCTGATTTGTATCTCTAATAATGTTCTAAGCCTCTACTTGCTTCCTCGACCTAGGATGAGTTGTTTGAACTCCATCCCCATCGCTTGAAATTTCTGAGTCGGATTCATCTCCTTGAGTGGGATTAACATAGTCTGCAGCATTATCAGAATTGTTAACAAAATCTTCTCTATCCAACTAAAATTCTACATCAATATATGACTGCTTTTCTTTCTCATCATTTTCAACAACTTTTACATCTGAATAATCGATAACTCTTCTTGTTTCATTATTGAGGCCTCTATATAATCTTCCTTATGGAGCATCTCCAAGACAAATTCCATCATCTCCACATTTCTCAAATGTTCCCAGGTTTCCACCTTTTTTCCTTATAATACATAGACTCCCAAAAACACTCAAGTGTTTCAGACTAGGATTTTTTCCATAGAACATTTTATATAGAGTCATATCTAAGTATGGCCTATAGAAACATCAGTTCTAAATATACATAGCAGTACCCATGTCTTGCCTCCAATAATAATGAGAGAGTCTATGTTCAAGTAACATAGTTCTCCCCATTTCCACTAGACTTTGATTCATTCTTTCAGTGACCCCATTTTGTTGAGGTGTGTATGGTGAAGTGAAATCATGCTGAATTCCATGTTTCTCGAGGTAAAATACAAAATCTTCATTCTTATACTCTCTACCATTATCAGTTCACAAATTCTTCATCAGATACTCACATTCCTTCTATGATTTCCTCCTAAAACTCTTAAACATTTTTAGACCATATGAATTATGTATCATGTACATAACACAGGTAATGCGGGTAAAGTCTTCAATTAAAGTAATGAAGTACTTATCTCCATTTGTTGATACCTTTCTCATTGGTGTACATATATCATAATGTATAAGTTCCAAGGGTTTTTTTTGAAATAATTTCAACTCTCTTATGAAAAGTGTTTGTAATATTACCTTTTTCACAAATAGTGCATCACCAATCTCTTCTTCTAGATAAATAAGGCATATCTCAGACACGATCTCGCATTGATAACTTACACATGTTTCTATGACACATATGTCCCAGCCGTTTATTCCATAATTGATTTTCATCCACCATGCCCATGTAATAAGAATTTTGTACTTCAACAACTAGGAACAAGTTTCCTTTTTTTATGTTGGCCTCTTGTAATTATATTTCCATCAATTTCACATTTCAAAACGAACCCATATTTTCTGAATATAACATTTTTTCCCTCATCACAGAGTTGTGAAACATTCAAAAGAATATGTTTCAACCCATCATCATATTATGTTATCATAGATATCATTTTTTCTTTTCCGATGATGGCTGATCCAACACCTTGGATTATCAGAGATTCATCATTTCCAAATGTAACAGTTCGTTATTTGAATTCCTTAACATTCTTCAGCAATATTAAGTCTCCTATAATATGAGAAGAACAACCAATATCAAGAATCCATGGACGTTCTCCTTTTTTAGCTTTCAATCCAGTTTCAACAACAATATCTTTTTGTTCATTCTTTTCCTCCACTTTATATTGTGATTCCTCCAATTTATTAGCCATGAAAATGTGTTCTGGCCAGACAACCATGCACTCATTCTTTTCGGACTTATCAGAAAATCGTTTTTTTCCTTTTTGAAGGCCAATTTAAAGGGAGACCGTTACCTCAAAATATAATATGCATACAAAAAAGATGAAACTTAAACGGTATAGAACATCACAACATTACACATTATAAAAGCCTTAATCTTCCCCAAAACCCATGTAGGATTCCTCCTCTCTCGTAGCCGACTCCCACTCTAGATGCCTCCAAAAATTATCACTTTGAACCTGGCTTTTAACTGCTCCAGTGCAGGCCACTCAGGTGAATCATCGTTGGCCACCCTTCCCTTTTTCAAAGCAAGAACCACTTCTCCACTCCATTTGGAGGAAGATCTAGTCCTCAATGGCGTCGGAAGGTGAGAATAATACTTCCGCGCTCTTCTTCTTGTTTGTGTAGACAAATGTCAGCCACATGTAGCCATCCTTTGTTTTCCACTCTTAACAATATCACTAAATGAAAGGCCAGTCGGACCACTCACAATTTTTTTCCTCCCATGGAATTCTACCTTCCTTTACCATGATGTTCCCTCCAAACTGACACCAGGCATTCTGGGACTAGAGGAGGTCACCAAGGAGTTATGCTTGGATGGAAGTAATTCTTCGACCACAACTCCGTTTCGGACATATCAGACTAGTCCTATTTGGATTTTAAAAACACTGGATTTTGAGAATTATTAAGAAATTTTTGTTTCTCTGGTAACACCCTAAGCCAGCCCTTGGCAATATGTCAACAACGATCACATCTTTCACAAATAGTTTCCAATGGGTGGAATCTATTCGAATCATTCACACCAGTATTCTCATATATCTTACAAAATTTACTTCGAGACTTTCTATTTTTACACGATTGACTCCCCATCAATCCTTGTCATTAAAAACATGTGGAATATTTTTAATTTTGTTGGTTTAACCAACACATATTTTCCATGTGTCTGAATCCACCACAACACCAGCAGTAACCATAGAAATAATATTTTCCTCTAAAACTATTATACTAACCAGATTTGTGAACACACTTCTCAACAACCTTCTTAATAAAACCATGTTAACCATAAACCTTCATGTTTTCATTTGTAACTCCCATTCTCAGTTTAGATTTAACAACACCAGAGGTATTAGAAGTATTTCTTGACTCATGATTTTTATTCACATCTAATTTTTCATCATTGCTGACTTTAACCACATACATGGTCTTTCAATCCTTGTTCTTATCAGAATCAGTTCTTTCTTTCATTTTGACATTTGAAGGTTACTTTTGTGGATCCTTGTTTGGTTCATTCTTACTGTAAACATTCACCAACTTCTAAGATATAATTATTGAAACTGACACTAATTTCATCAGATTTATGAAGATTTTGTTGGACATGTTCCAACACTTCCTCTTTTTCATTCAACATTATATCAAGATGATCATTGTGATTATTTTCATTCTCAAGAGAATTTTTCAGATCATCAATCTCTTTTTCCATATTTATTTTCTCATCAGAAAAACCTTCTTGACTATTTAATGAGGAATTTTCTTTTTTAAACATCTTATTTTACTTATCAAGCCTTCTGATCTTTCTCAAACATTCCTTCAACTCTTCTTTAAGATGATATTCATGTTCAGTTTCTTCTTTTTCTGAACTATTTCTCTCATACTATTCTTTATTCACTGTAGTAATAAAGGTATTCTCTCTAGTTTTTTTAGAAAATAATTTCTCAGATTCATCGGTGTTGTCTTCTTCATCTTTATGTTTAGATAAAAATCTTATTATCTTTTATTTGAAGAAATTTTTACCCTTCATATTTGAAAAATATTTATCTTTGTCAGCCTGTTTCTTCCACAACCTTCTTGGCCTTCTGTTATCATCAACACTATATTCTTCTTTATTCTTTTGAGGACATTTAGCTGCAAAGTGACCAACAACTCCACAATCAAAACATTTCAATGGAAGATTACCCTTGTATTTCCCTATACCTCATTTCATATTCATAGAAATAAATGATAAAATTTCATCAAAAATTTTAGTTACATCATCTTTCAAATCAGATTCACCAGCATCATCTTCAATAAGAGTCTTCATTGACCTCTCTCTCTTCATAGCCTCGAATGAAATTTCCCTATAAGCATTTGTTTTTTCCTTTATAGTATTCTCCCTTATCATCTCATAAGAAACGAGAGTGCTATAAAAATAATCCAAAGATAATGAATCAAGGTCTCTATCATCTAATGAAGAAACTTTAGCATCGAAATTGTCAGGGGGAAATATCAAGATCATTTAAATGACTATAAAATCCTCCAGCGTTTCACCAAGAAATCTGATTGTACAGAAAATATCATTTATCCACATAAATAAATCCCCAACAGATTAAGATTTTCCCATTTTCAAGTCTTCATACATCAGTCTCCAGATTTGTAGTTTATCCTTCTTCACTTTTGTATTTCCTTCATTGATGTTCATTGGTTTTTCCCAGATCCCTTTGGATGTAGCAACTCATTTTACTCTTAAAAATTCACTCTTAGAAAGAGATGAGAGTCACTCATTTTTAGCTCTTCTATCATTCTCAAGATTCTTCTGATCGATAGGAGTAAGATGATCCTTGTCATCAATAGTATGAAATCTATCTATTGTCGTTTTAAGAACATAATATCCAAGAGAATTTAGAAAAGGCATCATTCTATCCTTCAAGATAGGATAGTTTTTTCCATAAAAAATCAGAATCCCCTTACTGTTCACGCAATTTAGATTCTCCATCACAACTTCTATTCAACCACTTCAGCACAGAAGAAACAAAGGGAACTTGTCCCACTGATACCAATTGATGTTACCAGCTAGTATCCAAGTATCACTGAGAGGGGGAGAGGGTGAATCAGTTATACATTTTTCATTTTTATGTTTCCCTATTTTTGAAACAACCTTCGCCTCCTGTTAAGGAGATTCTTCCCTGCTGAACACACACAACCACAAGAACACAAGATTTACAAGGTTCACTACTCAACAAGAGTATCTACGTCCTTGGTAAGGTATGGAAACAATTCGGTACCACAAAATCCTCTAGAAAACAATCCTTTGATGTGGAATACATTGAGTAGGATATACCCTTACACTCGTGTAGAACTTTTAAAACAATCCAATAGTGTGTGTGCTTCCTCTCTTCACAAATAGGGTAATGTAATGATTCCGTACTTTTTAACGAACATTCACAAATCCAATCATTTAGAAAAATTCTTCACATTCCTACCCAAAAGCTGGTAAGAACCTCCTCGTGTAAACTTCTTGTGCGCCACTCCCTACTTTCACGCCTCCTGGTGTGCGCGCCTCCCTTCTTTCATGCCACTCACCTTGTGCGCAACCGGCTTGCACGCCACCTACTTGCACACCTCCTATATGCATGAAACTATTGTGCATATCTCACAACTTGCATGTCACTTTTGGCCTATACACAACACACTTCTTGAAGACACCTCCCTCCTTGCATGCTTCAGATGACTTGCACGCTACACTTGCGCGTCGCCCAACTTGCGTACTTCACTACTTGTGCGCCTTAAAGATAACCCTCAACTTGCATGCCAGTTCATCTTGCATGCCACTTCCTACGACTTGCGCGATTAGAGCTCAAATTTTTTTATTATGTGTTGAGCCGTAAAAAATGAGGAGGCTAGTCGTCTATTTATAGGAATTTTGGTGACTTGCGTGCCCCATACACTTGCGCACCGCTCGGACACTTGTACGCCACTCCAGAACTTACACGCCGCTCAAACACTTGTGTGCTGCTCCATCACTTGGACGAAACATTCATTCATTTATCTTATTTTTATATGATGATGTTGAAATATGTCTTTTGTGCAGCATACACTTTCATGCCACATATAGTTCTGTGCCACACTTGCGTGCCTCTTATACTTTCATGCACCTTTTTGACTTGTGTGCCAGTCTTCAACTAGTGCAACACTTTTTTTCCTTTGTCAAGTTTTTTTGGGATGATCTTGAAATATGTATTGCGTGGAACACACCTTTGTGTGACACATATACTTTTGTGCCACACTTGTGTGCCACTTTTGACATGTGAGCCTCTTTGTTTCCTTTGCCAAAAAACACTTATTTACTATCCATATCCTTCATAAGTCTTGCATAAAAGTTCTCCAAACATATGATATTTTTGAAATACAAACCAGAAGCGATTCGTCTAGTTATCATGTCCTTTACAAAGTGAATTGATTTAGATTCTTTGACAAAAAAACAACACTCTGTAACAGAAAACTATTATCACTTAATTATTTTTCAAACTTAGTCCCAACATGACTCACATCTGGATAAGAAAGCCTAATATTATATAAAGATCATCAATTTTCCATATAAAATATTTTTCCCCTCCCCATTTTAAAAAACTATTGGAAGAAACCTGTGTTGGTTTGTGGTTTTGATTATATTAATGTGTAGTGTTCAAAATTTATATAATAAAGAATTTCCTCTCTTTTTCTATATAATCCCACCCAAACTTCAACTTCTCAACACTAAAAATCCTTAGAGAACGTACCAACTCTTCCCTCTTCTCTTTGGAATTCTCCCATTGCACCCCAAGTTCAAAAAAATTCCCCTTCAATATTCTCCCAATACTTTGGGATCACACTTTCGAGTAAGGGATTTCTTCCATTCTCATTTTTATCCAAATTTAATTTATTATTTATGCCCTTTTATTTTCAATTAATAATGTTGGTGTATGATTTTTCAACTACCTATACTTTCATCCTTATGGTTGAATGTTTATAGAACCCTTTCTCTCTCATTAATTCCTCCCATGTACAGATGTTACTAGGCCAAATTTCCATAAGGGATTTCTCCATCATCATTTATATTTAACGAAATTCATTTATAAAACCAAATTACATTATATATGATAGGAAATGTATCTATATGATCCCCATATTTTCTATTTCATTTACATATGATGTGATACCACTTTATATATCATCAACCATTTTATGAATTCTTATGTTACACCTTTATGCTACCGATATTGCACCGCAATTGTCCTAGAAAAAAGTCATTGTATAGTAAATACTATACCCATTTCTCTATTATGGGTATTCACCATTATTCTCATTTACTTATTGATTATATAGTTTCATATATTTATTCCACATTCAATTAACGTTGAATAAAATATGATGTTGGATTACTCAATGTTGTATGATCCATGTGCCACACATATGCATTAAGATGAAATGATTAAGAAGGGTGATCACTAATAGAACTCTAATGCATTGGGTAAAGATTAGTATCATGATATTTCAAGTTCAATTAGGGATTACACATGATAATTGATGTTCAATGAGGGTTTTCTCATTATCCATGTCCAATGAGCCTTGTCTCATGAAAATATAATGTTAAATTTTTTGTCCACATTTCCATGTTATGATAATCATTCTATATCATGTCTTTATGTTCATGATTCTATTATGATCGATTGATATTATTATTTCCTTACATGTAATAGATTCGTATTGTTATTCCTTGTTTACTCTCTAACTATGCTTTATATCTCACCATTTTTATGCTTGTCCTCAGTTTATCCCATGAAATGATAAGTACGAATGAATGTGTGTGGTCATGTAAAAGATGTTTTCAATAAAGATGTGTATTTCATGTTTTAGGATGTTGTGTAATGTTACTAAGACCCAAATACTCAAGATATATCTATATTTTATGTTTCATAAAGTGATTATTTTCTGTAATAAATTATTTTTATGTTTGAAATAAATAGAATGGTTTTTATAGTTGGTGTCAGAGGATAAGTTTAGTTATATTTGGAATTGGTATTAGAAAATCCCTAGTGAAATCTTTAGGTATAAGAATATGTGTAATATAATAATCCCTATATTTTTTAAGTATTTTGTATGTGTTTTACCAAGAAAATACATCCATATCTGTATATGAGTAGATAGTGGCGGATCTTGCACATATGTATCTATGATAAAATCTGAAAACACCACTTTGAGCTAGACTCAAACAGGAACCGATTAACGACAACAGGCCTTGCTGAACTCTTTGTTATGACACTCTCAGGGGATATTATTTGGAAAATTCATAAGATTAGTATGAACCATTATTATAAAAATAAAAAAACTCCCCTAAGAATATATGATAGGAAGTAGATCATGGAAAACATAGATTAAATCCTATAAAATCAAAACTAAAGGAAATAAAAGTAATTTATAAGTCATCTCTTTTTGTATTTGGATTACCTTTTACATGTAACCCCTAAATTTCCATTTATTCCATCTAATGTACGATAATAGGAGGAATGGATCTAAAAACTGATGAAAAGATCAATGTGATGATTGTTGTAACGAGATTCCAAAATTGATGGTAGTGGGAATTGCAAACATTGTCACAATTCTCTCTTCGTTAAATCATGTTTTGAATAGAATCTTGGGTAAGGATTAATGTTAAACCCCCCCCCCCACACACACAATAAAGAACAAGTTTCAATCGATATATTCATTAGACATAGTCCTCCTACATTAAATGGATAATATGATGCCTCAATTATAGGAAAATGAATCAAATCCACTGAAAAGATCTTCTTCATCCTTCTATAATCTGAACAAGACATGGTTACTCTAGATGCTTATAATATAGAGTTTGAAGCTGATTAATTGTGTACATTGATAAAAAATGTGATTCTTTTTTAACATATGAAGGTGTTGAAATGGAAGGATTTTAGGAAAATGTTTTTTGATATATATTTTCCACGCACCCTAAGACAAAATATTGAAATATACTTCTTTTCACTCGGGTAAAAACATGATGAACCCATTAGAGCATACATGGAATACATCGTACATCTTTCATGATATGCCTCCAGCTTTTTTGTTACACTTGAATTATAGGTTGACCGCTTATTTTGTCACCTAAAACCTAGCATATGGTTATCCCTATTTTTCTGCGACTTTGATAGCTATGAAGAAATTGTCTAATTTTCCCTCAGTGTCGAAATGGCGATAATACAATCTCATGGCTATCATGGAGATAACAAGAATAAGGTGGACATTAATTCTGGTGGTCTAATAGATAAATCTAATGATTCTAAGAAAATCTAGTACACCACTATCCAATGGTGCAGAAAGAATAACCCCATAAATTTCCTGAAGTGGACAAAGAGATGCTTTAGGTGTGGAAGAAAAGGGATCATGCCCATTAACTGTCGGTAAGAAAAATCTGCTGCTATGACAAAAGAGAGGAACACTCCCTTCCACCCTATGTACATTGTTCATTATATCAACTACAAGTAACTAGGGATCTTTGTAAACTAGTTCCATAAGCCTCGTGTTTTCAGAGGAACCAACTACTTCCAAGGAAGAATGTACATGCTTTTTCCATCACTACAACAAAAGGGAAGCCCAAAAATAAAGTGGTGACAGGTATGCTAGTTATTCATTCAAAAATAGAGAACATACATTTTGAATCATGTTCTAGGCATTCTTTTATAACCCAAACATTTAGTATAACAATCCCAACACCACCACGAATCATGGAAGTATAGATGTTGGTTAAAATGGAAAATGGGGAAATCATTACTTCCCATGAATTTAACTTCTCCCCTTTAACAATTTGTGGATTTAACTTCTTGTTTAACCTACTAATACTCCCTCTAGTGGAATTTGATACAATTATATTCATGTATTGGATTAACTTACATAGAGCCAACATAAATTGGTGTGAAAGAGAAATCACTATTCATATTGTGAATCGTCCCCCAATTCTGTACAATTGAATGTAAGAGGATGAAATATATATAGAACCACCATCTCAAGCATAGATTTTAATTCCCTATTAGCATGTGTATCATTCTTAGGTGATTCGGTCTATATAAGTAAGCATCCTTGAATACATTCCTATTGTGGGGTAATTCACTATGGTATTTCTTGAGGATTTTTCAGGGTCTTCCATTTAGAAGAGATGATAAATTATAAATTGATGCTATACAAGGGTAATTAAAAATATCCAAGACTCATTATAGAATGGCTGTTGTGGAGCTTGGGTAGTTGAAGAAAAAACTACAAAAGAATTTGGATAAAGGGTTTATACACCCAATTTCTTCATCATGGGGTGCTCCAGTCCTCTTCGTCAATAAGAAGGATGGGTCAATGTGACTTTTCATAGATTATTATGAGCTCAAAAAAACTATGATAAATAACTAGTACCCTATTCCATGAATTGATGTCTTGTTCGATCATCTATGTGGATTAAAATACATTTCTATGGTAGATCTTCGGTTGGGATATTATCATGTAAGGGTGACGATAGAGGATATCCCCAGGACATCATTTTATACAAGATATTGACACTATGAATTCATATAAATACCTTTCGAACTCACTAATTATCAATAAATATTTATTTTCTTGATGAATATAATCTTTATAGATTACCTAGAAAGAATATTTTTATTCATTATAGAATATATTATAATATACTCAAAATAAAAGGAGGAGCTTGAGAAGCATTTATAATTTATAATAGAGACCTTATGAAAGGAGATGATCTATGAAATTTTCATGAAGTTTGAGTTTTGGTTGAAGAAGGTATCATTCATGGGTCATATCTTTACATGTAATGAGATATTTGTGGATCCCTCCAATATAGCGGCAATTGAGGGATGGTCGCAACCAAAATCAGTAATAGACATATGTAGCATCCTAGGGTTAGCTGGATATTATCACTGATTTTAGAGAAATTTCTCATGATTTTACAAACCTATTACCATGATAACTAGGAAGGTGGTAATGTTTTCTTGGAGTGAATAATTCAAAGAGAGCTTAAAGGATTAGAAAAGGAGTATCATCACTGCTCCTATTCTCACACTTCCCATAAGGGTAGAATGTCTTTTTTCATATTTAGAGATGCTTCAAAGAAGTTCCTGGGAACTATGTTGATGGAAAATGAGAAACCCCTTACCTATGATTTAAGGAAATTGAAAGCTCTTGAGAAAAAATATCCAACACATGATTTGGAGTTGGCTGATGTAATATTATGTTTAATTATTTGGTGACATTAACTCTTTGAGTAGATGTGTGAAATATATACAGATCAGAAAAGGCTCACCTATATATTCACATAGGAAGAGTAGAACACGCACCACCGAAGATGGATAGGGATAATTAAACACTATGACTACTTAATCCATTACTACCTTAGGAACGTGAACATGTGTAAGATTCTCTAATTAATAATGACCTAGCGATTATATCATTGATGAGAATTGAAAACCATCTTATCTTTTTAGATATGATGACGATGGACATGAGAATCATAAATAAGGTAACATCATCAATCCATTACCAAGTGATTGCTTAGCCATATCTTTATGAAAGGTTATATGTTGATCAAAGGATAATGTGGGAATTTAAAAGAATGTGGAATCCTTCAGAAAAGGTAAATAATCAGTGTCAAATTTTAATTAAGATAGAATGATGGGATTCATAATAAGGCTATTCATTCCATAAAATCCGTAGTTAAAGAATGAACTTTGAGATGAGGAACATAGGACAAATTTCTCCACTAACTGAGGAAACAAAATTATGTTTCGAGAACTCCAAGAGCATTATTGGTGGGATAACATGAAGAAGGAGATCATTGAGTATACATAAGAGTGACTAGCATGTTAGAAAGTGAAGGCTGAGAGGCTGAAGTCTAAGGGGGTGATGAAACCATTACCCATACTAGCATTGAAATGGGACGAAATAACCACGGGAAATATCAATAGAAATCTGAAGACATCCAAATGAAACAAAGATATCTAGGTTGTTGTGGATCATCTTACAAAGACTACACACTTCATTGTAATTCGAGAGGATTTATCATATGATCAACTAGAATAAATATAAATTAATGAAGTGGTATGTCTACATAGAGTACCACTATCTATTATATCATATCGATATCCAAGAATCACCTCTATATTCTTAAAGATTCTTAAGCATGCTATGAATACTGAGTTGAACATCAGTACATCTTAACATCTTCAAATTGCTGGCCAATCTGGGAAGACTATCCAAACACCAGAAGACATGTGGATAGAATTATCAATGTACATCCAAGAAGGATGAGATTAACTTCTCCATCTAGGTGAGTTGTTGTACAATAACAGTTTCCACTCATGAATCCCAATGGATCCTTATGACAAATGTTTTTGGAAGAGTTTCATAACACTGACATTTTTAGATGATGTTGGGGATGGAAAACATCTAAGTATGTAAATGTTTGATGAAATGGTGGAGAAGGTTAATACCATCAAGAAGCACATTAATTCTTTTTAGAGTCAAAAAAAGTGGTTTGCCGATAATCATTGAAGAGACCTAGAGTTTGACGTCAGATACATGGTATTCCTATGCATATCACCGTGGAAGATAATTATGAGATTTTCAAAGAAGGTAATGCTTATTCCAAGGTACATCGTCCCTATTGATATCCTTTATTTCAATAGAGTAGTAGCCTATCGACTATCACTCCCATCGAACCAATCTCAAGTACATGATATATTCCATGTATCATTCCTGAGGAAGTACATACTAGACCCATTTCATGTACTCAGTCCATTGGTGGTAGCATTGAAGAATGACCTCTCCTATGAAGTGAAAGTGGTGAAGATCATAATCGTAGTGAAAACATTCTATGAAATAGTACAATTCACCTCATGAAAGTGTTGGGGAAAACTACATGTTTCAAGAAGTAATGTAGGAACTGGAGGAAGTGATGAGGAGGAGTTACCCACATCTGTTTTACTATGGGAAGATGATATTTTTAGAGTGAAATTTCTTAAGGGGGGAATGATTGTAATGAACCAAAATTTTATTAATAAAATTTCATCTTGATATAATTAAATTTATTATTATGTAAAATGGTTATATTACTTATGAACAACATTTGTTTTATGTCTTTGGATTTTAAAATACGGTTAATAATTTTTACTAATGCTATTATAAATAAGTTAAACATGTTTAGTATAAATATATAGCTTTAACAAATCCAATTTACTCAGACAAAGAAATCGATGGTCTCATCCTGTAGAATTTCTCAATAAGAAGCCCATTTGTCTGTGCTCAGATAGTAGGTGGCATCACAATGCTTTTTTCTTAACTAAACCCTTGCTAAGCATCAACTCATTAATCATAAATAGAACTACCAATGAGACTAGTCGATGTTGATAAATATTCCCACCTGTGTGATGTTTTCTGAGCAACCCTAAGAGTTTGTCACTATTTCACACCTTACCCATAGGTCTTATACAGGTGTTACAAGGGGTTTTGAAACAATACCCTAGAACTATGACTATTTTATTTATTTTTTTATAAATAATATAAATTCATTTTAGTATTGTTACTGTGTTAATAGTTTTTAAAGTAGATATAGTATTTTTAGTTAATAATAAATGATAAAATATATTTCGATGAATTAATCAATTTTTAAAATAAATAAAATTTTAATAAAATATTTTGACTAAATTAATTTTTATTAAATATAAATTTTCGTATAATTTTTATGAATGCAATTGTAATTTTCAATACGCTTTGAAAGCCATTTTTGTAAAAAACCCATGAATTTTGGATAAATGATGGGTTTTATATAAAATTTAAAAATTAAAATGTTAAAATATTATTTATATTGAATGAATATTATTTTTGGAATCAATATTTCAAAATTATCCAACTGTTAAATTTTTATAATTTTATGAGACAGAGGAATATTTGGGTAAAAATTATGTATTGTTTAAATATAGAGTGTTTTGTGACATCATAATGACCAAATAGTGGTGTAATAAATTTATATAAATTATTTTATATTTCAATTAATTTATAACCTTTAATATAATGTAATTTTATGTTATTTTGATTTATTTTAAAAACCCATAGTGGACCCTCTGAGTCTAATGAAAATTTTAACTTTTTAAAATGATTACATTAAGTGTGTGACTCAAATCCACATAAGAAAGCCTAATATTTCTATAATTTATTATATTTTACTTATAAAATGATATTATCTACCCCCCTTTGGAAAAAATCATGGACACAAACCATGTGTTGGTTTGTGGTTTTGATTAGTTTAATGTGTGGTGTCCAAACGCTAAATAATGAAGATTTCCCTCTTATTTCCTATATAAACCGACCCATGATCCCAAATATCAACACTCAAAACCCTTGTAGAACATCCATACTATTTCTTTATCTCTCTTAAATCCTCTAAATTTTCTTCAATCTCCTATGAATCCACTCTCAAGCCTCCCCCAAGCCTTTGGGATCACACATCGGAGAAATGGATTTCTTCCATTCTCAATTTTTTCCAAATTTTATTATGTTGTTATTCCAATTTATATTCAATTAAAAATGTTTACGTATGATTTAAAACCACTCATATAAATTAATATTTATGTTTTAATGATTTTATACCCCTTTATCTATCATTAATGTCTCCCATGTACACCCATTACCATACTAAAATTTATTAAGGGATTCTCTCTCCTCATTTACATTCTTGAAATTATTTTGTTTTATTGATATAAATACCATTACATAAGATGGAAGATGTATCTATATAACCCCATACTATATATTTCATGTAAATATGATGGGATTCACCATTCACTCTCATTATCGATTTTTATGAATTCTTATGTCACGTTGTTATGCTGCCAAAATTGCACCACATTTTTCCAAGACAAAGTAATTTTGTCGTGAATACCATGCCCATTTCTCTATGATGGGTATTCAAAATTACTCACATTTACATATTGATTATATATTGTCATGTATTCATTCCACATTAAATTATTGTGGAATAAAGGATGATGTCGAATGATTCCATTTTTATAATCCATGTGGCTGACTTGTGCATTAAATGAAATTATTAAGATGGGTGTGCCCTGATAGCACTCTAATGAATTGGGTAAATATTAGTATCATGATAAGTCATGTGAAATGAGGGTTTAATAATTCTAATTCAAGTTAAATGACGGTTTACTCATGTTCTATGTCCAATTATCCTTGTCTCATGCTAATATCATGTAAAATGTTGTTTCCAAATTTCTATGTTACGATAATCATTCTATATCATGCCATTATTTTCATGTTTCTATTATGATCCATTGATATTCCCATTTCCTTACATGTACATTATTATTCAGGTAATTCCTTATTTAATCCATTAGTAGGCTTTATAGATCATTCTTCTTTTATGCATGTCCTCAGGTTATCCCAGGAAATGTGAATTAAGAAGGAATGTGTGTGGTCATGTAAAAGATATTTTCCATAATGATGTGTATTTCATATTTTGTGTAGTTATGTAATGTTCATAATCCACAAATATACTAGACCTATAGATATTCTATGTTGAATCAGGTGAAGATTTTATGTAATAAATTATGTTTAAATGTGAAATAATGAGACAGTTTGTTATAATCTAACCCTCAGTTCCCCATCGATTAACCAATAACCCTTAAATAATTTCCCAGTGGTCTATAAAGGACACCAATACTCATATCATTAAAATAGTCACTAAAAAATTCCTGGTCCAATTACATTAATTCACACAGCACCAAAAATATCACCTTTATAATTTATAATAGGATAAAACCCTTTCATGTGATTCTCAAACAAATTTAAATACAAATCATTATCCGGTTTAAAAAAAGTTAACATGTAATCATGAAGCAGTGAAATGAAACCATTAAAGATGAAAAATTACTCAAATATAAGACTTATCATCGCTTTATAATTTTATGATAGACAAAAAAAATTATTACTTAGCTCTATGTAAGATACCACAAATCATTGAAAATTATAATATAGATATTGTTCCAATTTTCAATACCTTGATAAATATAAACTTGTTATAATTTAATAACTAAAACTCCAAATCAATTCCCACACATGTTGTTTCTCCATGAGGTTTCAAATTAAATATCACATTTCTCCATAATAATGTTGATTAAAGCTGAATTCAGTCCTCTATTTCATAACATCAATTAGAAAAACCCTCTCCCTATCACCAGAGCTCCATTTCATAGGGACCACATAATTCGTGAACATTAAAATCATTTGGGGAATATATGTGTAACAACCCAATATTTTTTCAATAGAAATTACATTCTTATAATTATATAATAATCACATGAAATCATAACATAATGAACTACTATGTTCTATGTGACCCTTAATCACATTTTTACCACTTCTGTGATATGAATTTTGAAAATCGGGTATCCACGGTTGCGACTAGTATGTTATTTGGAGTCCAATAAGAAAAAAATAAATTTTTGTGAATAGTAACATATAATTATGATTATTAACATACAATTATTAATAGAGATATAGCTTAATAAATATTAAATTTACCTATGAAAGTATGAAAATAATATTCAAGTGGATGTACTATATTCATATGTTTTTGAATAAGTAAATAAATGTTTAAAAGCTATTGTTTTTAGAATAAATTATGATTTAAATTAAATATTAAATTAATGATATTTAAAAAATTATTTTTGAAAAATGGAATTCATTTTTGGATTCTAATCATTAAAAAATGGATTGGGTGGTTTTTTTTTGGTATTTTTCATAAAAGCATGAATTTTTTATGAATAGTGAAGTATGGTAAAATACCGTATATACAAATTATCAGTTAAATACCCTATTTATGACATCATAAGTGATGTAATACCACTTGGTTAGAACTCACATGTATTTATTACTATTAATGGTCATATTATCATCACAATATATTGTCTTCAGGGAAATTAATAAACTAATGATAAACAAATTATGAAAACCCTCCTCTCATCCACAATAAACCCCCCCAACACTCCCACTTCACTTCACTCCAATAAACCATGAAGATCATCAATTTTATGAACAAATACCCATCATTATTAACTCTCCATTTCTAGGAATCTATTTTTAATTCCAAAATACCATAATCTATTTCCAAAAGGATGTTATGAATAAGGTTATTTTAAGAGGTAAAGCGCCTTTTTTAGTTTCATTTCAATGTATCTTCTTTTGTTATCCTCTCAAAAACTCCTCTATCAAAATGACCATGAAAAATCCAGTATCATTTATATTCTGGAATTATATCATTTTAATGGAAGAAACATCATCTATATACTTACTCTCCATCTCTTTTATTTTAAAAATGAAATCAACATTCATGAGGTTCCGATTTATAACCTTTTTGGACGATGATGTTTCGTTCTTTAATTTATCCTTTATTACAAGTCATGAACGGATTTTGATGGTTGAAATAGACTATTATATATGTATTATAACATAATTAATATTAAATAACCATTATAAATACATATTATAAAATCATATCTCCAAACATGTTCCTAATAATAAAAAATACTGCTAAAATAATATAAGTGAATGCCATAAATATTTCATCTAATGATTCATCCTAATTCCATGTATCAAATTGATAGAAATGACCATTAACAATTATGAATGATCATAATTAATATATAATTCCAATTATTTATATTTACAACCATTCCAAATGAACTCCATTACAAAACAAAAGTGAACATATTATGAAAATTAATAAAATGAACACTTCGGAATGACATAACTCAATATAATAACATATCAATAAGGGAAAAATGAACTAAATAGAATTTAGATAAAATAATTAAATTTATAATTCTTTCATTAATAAGATATTAAAATGTATGATTCCACATTCCATGATCTTATGTTCAATAGTGGAACACCTTCGTATTTATGGAAAGGGTTTCCTCATCTCACTTCCATTTTTGTGAGATATTCGGTAATCACTACTATTACATTTGTAAGGTGTATGTATAATTCCAATTTATGTTTCATATCATGAATATAATTATTTACATGATATTGAATGTACCATTTTATGATCATTAATTTTTTGGCATACGGTTCAATTGATTGCAAAGATGTGAGGGTTTTCCACTTGAACTCCCATTTTCATTCAGGGTACTATGACAGTTTAATTACCTCAATGAAATTATTATGTATTATTATATAATCCACATGAATTATGTTTTATTATTATATATATTTAAATCAATGATAATCCTTCCTTATTTTATGGATAGTTACTTGTTTTAAAAGGAACATTCTAAAAAATTTCGAATAGACAAGCCCGATTCAAGGGAATTTCTCAAATTCTTACTCATTTTCAAGGACACCATATTATATGTTTTTTTGGAATAAATTATCACTCATTTTATTATGAATATACTACATTACTTAACTTCTGGTATTATACAATATTTCATCCAAAATAACTATTCTTTTCAAAGTAAATAAGTTTTTATCTCAAAAATTACACGAAGATTTTTTAAGGGTATCATCATATATATGAGAACTGTTGTTTATTATAATGTATTATAGGTATTAATATTTCAATTTATCAACTAAAGTATTGAATTTAATGGTTTATAGTTATTTTTTATGTGTATTTAACATCTTAAATACATTCACAAATTTTCTACAAAAGGTTATTTTTTATGTTTAATATTCAAAGAAACTTAATTAAATTTCAAATATTTTTCTAAACATGAATATATTTGTTGATTATATTTATCCTTGTTCATGTGAGTAATTAATTGGACATATAATGTGTTGGTGGTTCCTTTTATAACCCCTCTGTGCATCGGTAGGTCTCATGAGGCAATCTACATTAATGGCACAAGGCCATGAAAAAATGATTATTTATGGTCATGGAACGACACCTTGCCGTTATGGTTATGTTGTCATCCATTATTAATTCCCTCATTATGAAAATAGTATATATAGTTAATGTCTTTATACTACTAGTACAATACTCATGATTATGTTTTATTATGGAAATATTTACTCTACTCATATTTCTACCATATTATGTTCATGTTTATTTTTAAAGGAATATTTTTTCAATTATTCACCATGTAGAATAGTTATGTTATCTTCTACTGTATTTCTTACTCTTACTAAGTATTTCGGCTAACCCCTTTTTTATTTTTCATTTTCTTAGGACTTGATGAATATTATTATGAATTAAATGCTGAAAAATCCTAAGAGTTGTGGATGTTTTATACGGAGTTTCTTTTTTTTCATTTGAAGTTGTAATTTTGAACATATATATGTATATCTTTTCCAATAATAATAAACTACTCAGTAAATCATGATACTTATTCCTTGTTTATATTCCAATGAAAGAAAATAAGGCCCCAGCTTCAGGAAACTGGTTTTGGGTCCTTACAGTTTGTATCAAAGGAAGTAATGTAGAAAACAAGGAAACTAGATTAGAAAATGTATATTTGGGAACAAATACCTAAAGTAGTATTTTAGGGAAAACATAAAATAATAGTATAGAATCATGGTAAAAAATTGAACATGTCAATATTTTTAGAAAATATTTCCTTGTCTAGATATAAACAGGTAAAGGTCACCATGGCACATATTTACCTAGGAGTGAGAAATCTTAAAAGGAGTTTTAGGCTTGATAGGTGGTATCCTTGTACACAACAATGTTCCTTGCTGCACTCTTTGTATTGAAACTCCCATGGTTTATTATTAAGATAATTCATATTTTCCTTACAAGTAGTTATGAAGTATTGAAATGTAAATTATTCCACAAAGAAGCCATTTTTCTTATTATAGATATAACCATGCATAATATTTAATTAATTCTGTATATTTTTCTATGTTAATATTATAATTCATAACATAATGTATTACATGACATTATCTAGAGATGGAACATAGTAAAAGGAATAGAAACATCACGGTCACACCTTTCCCCTGTAGGGATTTCCCTCCGATTGAAGATAATGATATGGGCTCTAGTGCTATGACTAGTGTTTAGAAACGTGTATCTATTATAGGGAAACATACCAATGTTATGATTAATAACCAAACCCATAATGAG
This sequence comes from Viscum album, assembly GCA_963277665.1. Lineage (NCBI taxonomy): Eukaryota > Viridiplantae > Streptophyta > Magnoliopsida > Santalales > Viscaceae > Viscum > Viscum album. Next base: position 554,414,224 of record OY728123.1, read on the forward strand.
CATCCGGATACACCACATGGAGAAGATATATTAGATAAATTTATGCGACAATAGCCTCTATCATACAATGGGACTACAAAACTATTTGTAGAAGAGTGGTAGATATGTTCTCTGGAGAAGATATTTCTCACTTTGGGATGTTATGAAAGATAGATGGTTATCATGGCAGTTTATCATCTATCAAGAGATGTGGATAAATGGTTGTCGTTAATCCAAAAAAGAATGGAGTAGGAATAAATAGAAGAGATATAACTTAGGGATTTTATGTAAATATTCCTTGAATAATATTTCCCTCATGATCAACGACCTGATATAGAGAGGTAATTCATGAATCTATGGTTGAAGGAGGACGAAAGTGGTTGTAGGTATGAAGCCAACATTTCAAGTTTTGAAAGGCATCTTTCGGACTATATTCTTAATAGAAGGAGAAAAATCATTTGATTTTTTGATGTTTTAAAACCAAACTGCTAAAGGGATCTAGTCTCCCAAATCTTCTCATCATATTAAGATATAGTATCAAGTTGTATCAAAAAAGAAAAATAATTTTATATTTCATATCATTTTACTGAAAAACAATAGACGAAGAGGGATGCAGAAAACACTGGAAGATGTAATAAATAAATGGGGAATATGGGAAGAATTTGGTTTTCATCTTGCAGTAATTGTAGGAAGAAACACCATTGATCTTTCTTGAAGGATATTGGAGTCTATTACAAGTACGGAGAAAAATTCCACCGATCTCGGGATTTTAATGGAAAGAATAAAGAAACAAATGTTTAGTGCTATAATTTTAGAGAGACGAGACATTATAAACATGAATTTAATAACCGTCAGGGTAACATTCTCCAAAGAAGGCCAAGGGAGAATGCCCAAGCTTATGGGGTCACAACAGTGACGATTGAAGTTCCAAACAATGTGGTGGTAGGTACATTGATCATTTAATCAAACATAACCAATGGTTTATTTGATTCAGGATAATCTCACTCCTTTATATCTTACCAGCATTTCAAAAAAATTAGACATTACCAATTTGATTTAATAAAGGAGTTATCAGAAAAAACCCCTAGTGGATATATCATTGCAATAAAGGCATGCCAATTATTCCCCCTCATGAGACATAAACAAGATATAGTTTCTAACCATATCATATTACCAATGAATGAATATGATATAATTCTTATTAATAATTTGGCTGTAAAATTATGATGCACATATCTATTTCAAGAAGAAGGATGTTATAATTTTTTAGAATGGTGTGGAATCCGTTATCATTAAGATAGAAACATAACCATCATATTATAAAATAGATCAATACCCAGTAGATCTACTAAATTAAATTATTGGAGAGGATGTGAAACCAATATCAATGGGTGAGGAAAGAAATCATCAAATTGAAGATGTGTATGTAGTGCAAGAATATGTTGATATCTTTCTAGAGGGATTGCTTGGAGATCCTCCAGAGAAGAAATTGAGTTTTCCATTTAATTATTTCCTTGTTAAAGACACATATTAAATACCCCTTATAGAATGTTCACTATGGAGTTAGTGGAGATAAATATACAACTAGAGTAATTTAGTGATGAAGGACTTATTCTCCCATGTGTTTCTCTCAAGGGATCCCCTATTCTTTTCGTTAGGAAGAAAGATGGGACTATGAGGTTGTTCATTGATTTCAGGGAAATAAAAGCTATTACAATAATGAATTTTTATCTTATGCCACCAATTGATGATTTATTTAAAAAAACATCATTGACTAAGATATTTTTTAATGAGTGATCTTCAATCTGGATATCTCCAATGTCTTGGGAGGAAGGAAAACATTCCATAAACAGCATTTTGAACTAGGTATGGGCATTACAAGTTAACATTAATTATTTTTGGACAGACTAATGCACCATATGTTATCATGGATCTGATGAATAGGGTTTTAAGGAATATATTGATGACTTAGTAGGTATTTTTATTGATGATATCCTGTAATAACCTATAAGATATCTAGATCATGAAAACAACTTGTGCATTGTTCTAAAGTCTCTTAGATGAAATGAATTATATGGGAAGTTTAGAATGTTTTATTTTTTTCTCCAATTAGTTTTGTTTCTAGGAAACCTTGTCTATAAAGATAGAATTTTTAGAGATCCTATGAATACAATGGATGTGCAAAAATGTACTACTCCATCGAACATAAATGAGGTATGTAGTTTTATTGGTTTAACATGTTATTATCAGTTATTTGTTCAGAACAACTCACATTTAGCCAAACCAATGACCAAAGTCACACAAAAGGTGTTATGTTCATATAGAAAAAGTAATGTAAAGAATGTTCAGATGTATTTTATAGGATCATATTTAATTCTACAATCTTGACTCTACCATTAGTTATTAATGGATTTGTGATCATCAGTTTTATATCAAAGAAAACACATTGATGTGTCCTTATGCGAAATCATAGAGTGACTACCTATGAATCTACAAAACTAAAAATTTATGAAAAATACTACCAGACTCTTGATCTTGGGATAGTGGTGGTAATATATTTTTGGATGATTTAGAGATGTTACCACTATTACAAAAAATGTGAGAAATATACATATCATAAGAGTTTGAAATATATCATCCCATAGAAAAAACTAAATATGAAACAAATACGATGGATTTAGCTCCTCAAAGATTATGATTGCACAATACACTACCAACCAGGGAAGGAAATTTGGGTGGCATATTCTTTGAGTATAATGGACCGTGTAATTCAAAACAAGATGATAGTTGAAAGGGATCCTATGTTAATCAATCTAGTAATTATGGATATGGGAATTATCATATATGGTAACACATCAATAATTTTTCAATTGGTAACAAAACCATTTTTTCTAGAGAGGATAAAATGTTCCCAGGATATTTTGGAGGATTATAAAAAGAAAATTAATTTTGTAAATGATGGAATGTTGATTTATTTCGTATATGATGGTGGAATTTTTAAATTCTGAAAGAGGCTTTATATTCCCACTATTCCTGAGTTAATGAGGGAAATATTGGATGATTCCCATATAAATAATTTCCCTATATATCTTGGTATCAGAAATATGTATTGAGATCTAAAGGAATATGTTTTTTAGGAAAACATGAAGAGGGAGATTGCAGATTACGTGTCATGATGTTTGGTTTCTCAAAAGGTGATGGCTGAAAGACAACATCCTGGAGGAGTCATAAAACCCCATCCTATACCTATGTTGAAATGGGATTATATTACGATGGACATTGACATGGGGCTACCACGTACTCCAAGAATGAATGATGCGATTTGGTTTATTGTTGACCGTCTTACAAAATCTACACATTTTCATGCTATGTGAAAATATTTACGACTTCACCATTTACAAAAAAAATATACTAATGAATTTTTAAGGCATTATGGTTAACCAATATCAACTATTTTTATCATGATCCCATTTTTACATCACAATTCTAGTGGTTTTTTTAGACGTCCCTAGATATTGATCCTCATTTGAGGAATTCCTACCAATAACCAACCGATTGAAAATCTGAACAGACTATTCAAACATTGGAAGACATGTTGAGGTCTTGTTCACATGACATTCAATGCATTTGGGATCAATATTTTCCTCCCATATAATTTTCCTATAACAATAGCTTCGATTCATGTACACAATTTCCACCATATGAAGTGATTTATGGAAAGAGATGTCATACACCAACATTCTTGGATGATGTAGGTGAAGGAAATCTCGTAGTACTATAACATGTTCCAGAAAAAGAAAAAAAGGATATTATTATCCAATCCCTTATCAAAACAGATAAATGTTGGGAAATGATCTATTATGATAATGAAATAATTATTTTTAATTTCAAGAAGTAGATCATCTTTTTAATGTTATTTATAGGGAAGTGTATTATAAGATTTAGTAAGAAGGAAAAATTATGTCCCAGGTACATAAGACCTTTTGAAATCATGGATCGAATTGGAGCTATAGCATACCATATGTACAAGCTACCAAGTCTCTCCAATGCTCACAATGTGTTCCAAATATCAATGTTAAGGAAATACATTCTAAACCCAACACATGTACTGATTTTTGTTGAAATAGAACTTGATCCCAATCTGTCTTATTGTGAAGAGACTATCATGATTCTTGATACTAAAGAACATGTTTTGAGGAATCAGATGCCTCGACTTGTAATGGTTTTTGGAGTAACCTTGGGATGGAGGAAGCAACATGGGAGCCCAAGGAGATTATGATGAAGATGTACCAAAGTATTTTTAAGTAACAATATTGCGAATTTAGAGGATTAAATTTTCGCGAGGGGAAAATGTAACGAACCAATATTTCATCAATGGAAATTTTTTCCATATAACTATTTAATAATCACATGAAATCATAACATAATGGACAATTAAGTTCTATGTTACCCTTAATCATAAGTTTTTCTCATCTTTGATGTCAATTTTGATAATTTGATATATAGGGTTGTGACTTGTAAGTTATTTAGAGTCTGATAAGAAAAACATAATTTTTTTTGTTGAAAATTAACCAACCCCTATGAATAATTACATTTCATTTTGAATATTGATATAAAATAATGAATCGTAACATTACATATTATAGTATATAAATAATATTCATGTTGTAATATGATATACCTCTTTTTGGAATAAGTAAATAAATGTTTTTAAGCTGTTGTTTTTAGAATATATTATGATTTTAATTAAATATTAAATTAATAATATTTAAAAAATTATTTTTGAAAAAATTACTTCATTTGTGGATTATAAACATTTAAAAATATTTAGGTTCAATTTTTGGTATTTTTCTTAAATACTCGAATTTTTTATGAATAGTGAAATGCTATAAAATATCCGATATACAAATTACCAGTTGAATTAAATATTTATTACATCATGAATGATGTAAGACCACATGTTTTGAACTCAAATGTATTTATTACTATTCTTGTCCATTTAATCATCTCTATTTCTTGTTTTGAGGGAAATTAATAAACTAATGAATTAAAAATAATGGAAACCCTCCACTCCCCCACTATAACCCCCCCCCCACCATCACGCCCTCGTCACTTTAGTTATTTAATCATTGATTCTCTTAAATGTTATGTCCAAATATCCTTCACTACTCACTACCAATATCTAGTAATCTCTTGGTCTTTCAAAAGACCAAAATACCTTCCCTTAAAGAGGTTATCAAGATGGTTTTTTCAAGAGGTAAATCACCCCTTTTTTATTTAGTTTCATTTTAATATATCTTCTTTTGTTATCCTCTCCCAACCCCCTCTGATCAAATTACTATGATAAATTCAGAATCATATATATAATAGAATTATATCACATGAATGTAAGAACTATCACCAATATCATTACTCTCCCTATATTATTTTCTAAATTAAATAAATGTCAATGAGGTTCCAATTTATAAACTTCATGGAAGATGAAGATATATTCTTTAATTTATCCTTAATTATAGGTCATGAAACCATTTCTATGGTTTCACCAGGGTATAATATGTGTATTATAACCTAATTAATATTTAGGAACCGGTATACCTACAAATTATTAAATCTTATTACAAAACTAATTCCTAATGATCAAAATACTGCTCAAATAATCTATGTGAATGTCATTAATATTTCATCTAATGATTCATCTTCATTACATGTAATGAAATAGTATAAATTACCATTAGAGATTCATTTTTTTCATAAATGATTTTTAATTTCAATTCTATATATTTACAAACATTCCACATGAACTACATTACTTAAAAACTAGTGAACCGATTAGGAAAATAATGAAAACGAACACTTTAGAATGACAGAAATCAACATAATAACATATTAATAAGGGAATAAATAAAATAAAAATAATTTTGATAAACTAAATAAATTTATAATAGTTTATGAAATAATTTTTTAATATTTATAATTTCATATTACAGGAGTTCAATATCAATAGCATAACACATTCAGATTTAAGGTTAGGGTTTTTCATCTCACTTAACTTTTTGTGAGATATTTTATAATCACTTCAATTACATGTATATGGTGCATATAAAATTACCACTGATGATTAATGTCATGAATATATTTATTTTCATTATATTAAATGTATCATTTGATGGTCATTAATTTTGGAGCATATAATTCAATTGATAACAAATATTTAAAGGTTTTCCACCTGAACTCCCATTTTCTTTTGGGCTGCATTAATTTTCTCATTACCTCAATGAAATTATTATGTATAGTTATGTAATATTCATAAATTCTGTTTGAGTATTAAATATATATAGACAAACCATAATTATTCCTTATTTTATGAATAGTTACATGTTTTAAAAGGACAATTCAAAATAGATTCCGAAAGAGAAGCCTGATTGAAGGGAATTTCTCAATTTCTTACCCGTTTTCAAGGGCACCCTATAATCATTTTTTGGAAAAAATTATCACATGTTTATTTATTAAAATACTAAATTACTTCACTTATTCTCTTATAAAAATATTTTTCCAAATTAACTATACTTATCAATGTAAAAGGGTTTTTATCTCATTAATTACTCGAAAACTTTATAAGATTATCCTCATCTATTTCAACACACTTGATGAATATTATTTTTTATTGGGATTAAAATTTCATGGAATCATCTACTATATTTAATTTAATAGATTATTATTGTTTTGGATGTCGATGTACTATCTTAAATTCATTCACCAATTTAATCTGAATTGTCAGTGTTGATGCTTAATATTCATGGAACATTATTTACATTTCATATATTAGTTTCAATATGAATGTATATTTTGTTTATATTTATCCCCATTAATATGAGGAATACCTTGGAAATAGAATGTTTCGGTTTGTTCCCACTATAAACTGTGGGTGCATCAGTATGTCTAATAAGACAAAATATGGTTTGGCACTAGGCCTTAAAAAATTATTATTTATGGTCTTGGAATGAGGCCTTGCCGGTATGGTTATGCTATACCGTATTATGAATTGCCTCATTATGATAAGAGTATTGTTGATTTATATTGTTATTCAACATGTAGAATACCCATGATTGCATTATATTATGGAAATATTTACCTCGATCATATTTCTGCCATATTATGTTCATGTTTATTTTTAAAGGCATGTGTTTTCAATTATTCACCATGTATAATGTTTATATTATCTTCTATTTTATTTCTTAAACGTGCTAAGAATTTTATCCCAACCCATTCTTATGTTTCATTTTCTTACGATATGATGAATTTTATTATAAATGACTTGCTAAATTAACCTAGGAGTTGTGGATGTTCTCTAAGGAGTTTCCATGTTGTTTTTCATTTCAATGTGGTATTTTGAACTTATTTATGTATCTTGTTTCCAATAATACTAAACTACTGGGTCCTTCAGGATGATTATTCCTTATTAATATTCCAATGTAATCATATAGGACACTGGTTCTGGGAAACTAGGGTTGGGTCCATACAATGTGGATACCCACAACTATGTCAAATATTGGATCATGATGTTATATACTATAATAAATATCAATTCCCAAAAATACATGTACACACACAATTATTGGGTTGTAACATACATCAAATAATACCATCAAAAATATATCCCTAAATTTTTATTTTCAGTCATTCCCCAGAACAACCGACTCTATTTGATTACTATAGGTGAATTTAAAATATAACACTCTTTGAGGATCTGTATATAATTCCATGATCTGTAATATGAAATTCTATTTCAAAATGCATCCATAGACTAGATTTACAGAATAATGAAGTTGTTTTATTGAATGTGATAGACTAGAATTAATTTTGAGTATTGGCCAAAAAATAGAATGATTCATAGCTTATAAAATTCATTTAAATACCACATTCTGGAGCCTCTCATCTGACCATCTACCAAATGATATAACAAGATTAAACTCACATATCTTCCAACAATAATGGATGATAAGTCCCAACTATAAGAAACATACATATTCCATTATTATACATGATTATCTGTTACATCTCATCCTAAACAAAACCCCCACAAACTAAATTATTAGTCTCATAAAATATTGGACACAAAACCTTATTATTGTAAAAAAAACATCATTTCCTACCCAAATTATTCTTCATACATGATATACTTCATGTTAGGCCTTATATATTACACATCGATAATAACCATGGAATGTAAATATTATAAAATTGGGATTTAAGAGAACAATTAAGGGGGTAAAATAAATGATATATTAAATGAATCAATATTTATGATGATAAAGTTGATCACATGTGTGAAAAAGATACACATTTCAATATATGATAATAATCACAAAATTATTCCAAAAAAATTTAGAGAATTGGACTATAATATAAATTAATTGTTAAAATGTATACATATCATAAATATATTGTATAAAACAGAATAGTGGAACATAAATAAGCATTTAAAATCATATCATATGTTACGGAGAACTTCCAAGACCCTCATCACATAGTGGATATATGTGTCTCCATGAAAATTTAAATTCAATAACTTAGAATGTCTTATAATATACAGTCACAAGAGATTTATAGAATTGCACAATAAATTTTGGAGATAAATAATTTTTGTGAAACTATAACATTATGATAATCCATAATCATTTTTCCTATATATCCAATAACATAATAAAATATAATTCAAATCATTAATAACTAAAAATAATTTCACGTGTTTCATTAATATTTATAATGTGAATATATAATTTCTTATGTGAATGAATGTGGATTATTTCAATTTAACAACCACTTATTAAAACTTGAGAAACACTATAGTAAATTTACATAGGTTAAAAATTCATTAGAAGAAGTATTTAAAATCATTTAGACTAAAAAAATAAATACATCTCATTAAATATTGGAGTTAATTTATTAGTAAAATTGGAGTTTGTGAATATTTTTAGTAGAAGCATGAAAGATTAAAACTAGAATATTATATGATGATACTTATAGAATAAATATAATTATTATCTGTAGATAAATAGAATACATATTTATAATGATTATGGAATAATAACAAGATTTATTTTGGGTTCAACGTAATGGAAACAAGTACAATGACAAGCAAATATATGAGGTTGATTTTTTTAAAATTTTGGTTCTACCTTTTAGCAGGTAAAAACAATTTGATTCGATTTATATTCCAAAATATAAAATGAGTAGAATTATGTTGAAATTATTATTCCAAAATATAACATTCCATGACCTCCGAACATTTTCCTACAAATTTTTAATACATTGGTATGTAAGAATTATATTGTAAATTTTTAGAATATTAATTCATATAGAGAAAGACATGATAATTTATTAATATCATGACAAGTTAAAATCTAAGTATATTTTGTAAATAAATACATGTTTATATATGATTGATTAAATGTGATACAAATATATAAAAATAAGGTGAATAGAATTGTTAAAAATCATGGAAAATAATACTCTTGTTTATTTTGATTATATATTTTGTAATGATTAAAAAATGAAACCATGAAAAAATATCCTTGAGTATTAGTTGTGTTTTATTGAATGGGAACGAATGCCGTTGCGTCTGGGAATATCATTTTTTTCAAGGATTGATCAAGTTATGCATGAAAAAAATCAAGAACATTAAAAATGGATCAAATGATGATAAATAATGGAATGATCATATCATCCTATTATTTCTTTAGATAATGTAAAAGAATAAAATACCTATTATATCCATATATAATAATATAAAAAGTGTTTTTATAAATCCTATATGTTTATATTTGTTGGGAATGATTTTATTTTTTTATTTCTTCTAGAGATAATTGTACTGTGTTATTGATAACTTCATGATGAGAACACTATAAAAATATACTTTTAGGGAAAGCCATGTTCTATGCCTGATCTTAATAACCGTCATGTTAAATCATTGAATGTAACTTTTTGGTTTCAAGATGAAAAATTAATGGATATAATCATGACAGATTTAGTTCATGATTATAAAATAATTTCTCTATGTCTATGGGATAAAATCCAAAACACGCCAGATAAATTTTCATCCATATTAGAGGTAAACATTAATAAAAAATTGGCGTTATTTATTACAACTTTAATACTTATATGTACTCAAATTAAATAGTATATAATTCTAATAGTTAAATACCCATTCATATAATACTTATTGAGGGAAAAAATTGAAAATTAATTTAATTAGTTGTAGATTAATCATTCCATATTTTTTCTCATAGATGGATTTATAAAATTTAAATCATAAAAGTGGTATAAAAACATTTTGTTAAACATAATATTATATTATAATCATTTGGTAGATTTTATTATCTCATTTAATATTATTTTAAATATATGTAAAATCAATTTAACAGGTTGAAAAAGATAATTCCTTATCTGAAGAGTAATAAAATATAACATCCCCCATAAAAAATCATGATGATATCAAACCATCCAAAAATGATTATGATTTGGATGAAAAAAATAATGATGTAGAATGAAATTATAAATTTTATATATACTAGTCTATATAAAATAAAATTTATCTATTTTTCATCTTCATTTTACTCCCTCTAATGATAGAAACACAAGTGGGGAAGATAAACAATTTTAATATTAATTGATAAATCTTATGATTAATCATGTTCTTACAAAAGGGGAACACCAAAATTAAATCTCAAAAAATTTAGTATTTTATTTTTTTAACCTATATATAATTTGACATCACCCATATTGTCTATGTATAATATATTAACACATTAAGTGACGTAAAAATGCATAATTATAGATAAATGAAAAAATAATGATTTTGAAAAAATTATAAAGGAAGGACTAAATATATGATGATTTATATAGTCGTTATTAATAGATGATATGACATTTTGATATTATATTGAGGTTAATTTATGATCATAGAGATTTTTTTGGATTAAAATTCCTAAAAAATGATGACAAATTTTATATCGATGAAATATCTCAAGCCAATGCCTCACAAAAACACAATAAAATACCAATTTTTTAATATTATACTAATGATGATCATTTGTTAAAATAATTATTCATATGGAAATAAATACATATAAATAATATATAATGATCTATCTATAGGAATAATAGACATGGTACCATCTCCTTATAAAATTTTTATTGTATTAATTCTCATTTTTGGTACATTTATAGTGATAATATATATATGTAAAACTAAGGATACAGAAAAATGATGATTGTTACATCCGTGATTTTACTTTTATGTTTTTTATATATTATTTGTCTATTTTTCCACTAGGTTTTCATTTGAGTTCATTTAGTAACATGATAAATTTTCTGTGGAAAGTGCATTTTGCACCATTGGAAAATGGTTATTAGTAACCATGTGTAACTCCAAATGATTTCATAGTACATTATCTATTCTAATTATTCCAATAACATGGGTTACATGCCTCCCAGAGATCGAGGGCACCCTCACATACGAGACTAGCCATTCAAAAAGAGGTTATGAATAATATTAACTGGAAATTTAATTTTATAGACTCTATATAATTTTATAATCCATACTACATGTTTCATAGACATAATATAAGAACAAATTCATTTTTTTCAGATAAAAGTATTATTTATCAAAAAAATGAAATTTTACCACCTTTTAATGGTGATACATTTTTAAAAAAAATATTTGAAACTTTTATATATTCATTTTAATTTATATAAATTCTTATTTAGATACAAGGAATAAAAATTTATTTTGGATAAATTCATGGTACTTTTTTGATAACATTCATATTTTGTCGAATAGTGAAAATTAATAAATTTTAATTAAAAACAACTTTTTTAATACAAATAATTTATAGTGGTAATGTATGTATTTGATTAGTTTGTATGTATATTTATATTACATTTTAATCATTTAGTACAATTTAGATAATTATAAGTAATTTCACATTTAAATTTGACATAAAGACATGTCAATCTTTTGATAGTTATAACTTTTTAAAAACCTGCTTTTTGGTTTTGACAACGGTAATTATTTTTAAATTATTTAATTAAAATCTTATGTTTTTAATTAGGTAAAATAGAATTCATATTTTTATTCATAATATCAAAATTATTTTATGGTGTATTTTTGGTATTTTTCTCAAAACATTAAATTTTTGATGAATAGTGAAAAATACTACGTTATAGTTTAAAATTGACATTTTATTTAAAAAATATTTTATTTTATTTAAAATTATTTTAATTAAAAATATATATATTGTACCTATATAAGTTAAATAATATTAATTGAAGTCATTTTATAATTAAATTAGATGTAAAAATGTTTATTGAACTTTTTAACGTCTTTTAACCACATTAAAGGCACGTTTGCAAATTTTCATAAAATTTAATTTTTATGATACTTTGAATTTAATTTAGAAAAAATGAGATACATAGTATACATAAGTAGGTAAAATTTTTTCAATAAGAATTTTTTTTTGAATAGTAACTTTTGACTTTTATTTACCACAGTTAAAAGTAAATAGAGTAATTAAAGGTAAAAATTATATTCTAATTACCCTAAAAATATCCAAATACTATTGGATACGTGTATTTAGACCAAAAAAACCTTAGGAATAAAATATTTTCCTTTTTACCCACATGGTTTGGATTAGGACATTTATTTTTATTTTATTTAAGGAAGAGTTAAAATTATTAAATTCAAGGTTTAATAACCAAATCATTTTTAATATAGGGTTATTCATAAGTTAAATTCTACTATAAAAATTAATTATAAAGATAAAATGATTTCCTACATAATGGGATTTTATTTATTATTTCTAGATATTAAATAATGAATTTTTCTTAATGAAAGAATGATGACGCATTAATTACATTACCAATGAATGATTAAAATAACTCATTTTATAAATATAAAAATAAAGGTAAATTGAGGCTTTTTATATCATACGAATAGTTTTTAGGTTAATATGAAATGGTAGGGTTTATTAAATATTTTTTTGAAGTGATAATGTTTTTATGAATTTAACAAAATCAAAATACCAAATAGTGTCAAAATTGACATAAATGGGTTTTTAAAACAAATACTACATTATTAATTTAAATAATATTTCTAAAAACTAAGGATCAGAAAAAAGACTTAAATAAGGATATATATATCAATAATCAACCACTTTTGGTTCTATTGGATTTTTATTGTATGTTTATTTACAAACTATTATAATAATACAAGAATAAGTTGTAAAATTTAAAATATTTTACTAAGAGTTAAATCTAAAACATAAGGTTAATATGGGGACCTAAATCAAACTAAAACCTATTGGTTGAGATTATTTCGACCCAAACTACCTTATATCCGAAATAAATCATTTTGGAGCCATTATAAATAGAGTATTATTGTGCAGTAATATTATATTTAAATGCTTTCCGAAAGTGACACTCACCTCTCTTATAAAAAGGTACTTCCCCTTCTCTCAAAATCACACCTCCAAATCCATTTGTCTCATCCAAAAACTGCTCTTATATCTTCCCAACTACCCTCAAATATTCCTATATACCTTACAATGATCATAAATCCAAGCTAAGGATCCATTTTGATCAACTCAAAAGGAAACAACTAAATAAAAGGTAATAATTTCACCACCCTCATTCATGTTCTTTTCTTCTTTCACTTATTCTTTCTTTGTTATTTCCATACCAAAATAATAACTTTAGTAACATATACATAAATTTATGTTATTATTAATATGGTACAACCATATTCGTTATTCTATCGATCTTATAAATGAAAATTCAATATACGTGTGTACGTACGGCTTACTGTATCCACGTGGTGGTGTAGTTTGTTATTCAAACACTTCATTACTTGGATGGGTATAATAATGAGTATAACTGATTTAAATAATAAATATAACACATTAATGGCTCTTTATATATTATATACAACCCAATTACATAAGATTTCACAGTGAATATAATGAAATTTTCGCTCGTGTGTACGTACAGAATACCGTCTCCACGAACGCGATGAGATTCAATCCCCATCGTAACCATTCAAGATTAATGTTCATTTTATGATTAAAATTAATTTTTAATCACTTCATATCATTCTATATATAAATAAAATAAATTTTATTAAAAAAAAACTTCTCTTATGTAACCACGCATATAAAGAAAAACAAATTAGTTAACACCTGAAATGATGATACTACAAGAAATATTATTAATAAAACAATATTAGAGGGTTATATATGATATCATATTAATGTATATAGTTTTTTTTATAATTTAATAAAAAAATTAACTATTATAAAACTGGTTAACATACCATTGACTAAGGAAAAGTACAAGGTAATGGTTAATTTTACAATCTCTTTACTTATCCGAGGCTGTTAATATGTAAGTATCTACTAGGACCTCTTTATCATCCACATCCGTGTTTTCCTAAAAAATATATTTCAAAACATCTTTAATATTAACTAGACTATGGGTTAAAGTAATTTATTCCATTATTTGACCATATACGTTTTGAAAGAAATATTTCTATCGTTTTCCCAAAAACGTACTTTATGCCCTTTTCGAGATAATTAATGTAAGAATATCTATTTTAACTTATACGGTGGGTGCAGTTACTTTCCTCCATTATAACATCGTAAAAGCTTCACTTACAATCTTATAAGAAAATGTTTAGAAAAAAAAAGTTTTCATTTATAATTACTTGAATCTTATATGATTTCACTATAGAATGATATATTTCTCTCAAATGGTTTTTATTTCATCTATGTCAAATTCTTTTGATAAATTTGACACTTTTTTTGAAGTTGATTTATTACGATACAAATAATCTATATTGTATTTAAGGTTTTGTGATATGATTGACGGTGTATGTGTTATTTTAATTCCATTCATGTTTCATTGTTAAGTTATTGACATTTTTATGCTAGTTTTAATTTGAATGTTTATGTTTTGTTTCAAAATTTTTATATGAGGAATGTATTGGACATCGTAAGTGATGGGTGGGGCCCACTATAGATCCTCAGTGTATCAGTAGGTCTAATGAGACAATTCAATGTGGAATTGTCTGAGGCCTTTCCATGTTTGATATATGTTGTTGCCCGATGCCTAAATCATTTTTAGACATCTTGGTTGAGGCCTTGACAAAATGTATATGAATGTTCTGCATTATAAATTCCCTCATTATAAAAATAATATTTATAGTTCATGAGGTATATTCGACTAGTAGAATACCCATGACTAGGTATTATTATTCAATTTTTTACTCAGCTCATATTCCTTCCATAAAGTGTTCATGTTATTTATTTGTAAATTCATGTGTTTTTAATTCCATACAATGCTTAATGTTTATGATATCTTTTGTTGTATTACTTATATTACTGAGCATTTTAGCTCACCCCTTTCTTATTTTTTCCCATGATATGCAGAAGATAGTTATGAGTGACTTGCTGGAATAATCTATGAGGATTTCTTGTTTCTAATGGAATAAATTAGTGTTGTATTTCTTTTCATGTTGTAATGTTGAACTTATGTATATATTTTGTTTCCAATAATACTAAACCGATCGATATTTTATGACATGATTTTTATATCATGAAAATGTTATGTAATAAGGCAACGACTCTGGGTTACTGTGGTTGGGGCATTACAGATGGTATCAAAGAGAGGTTTAGTACAAAACATTAAAACTATGTTTAGAACAAAAATATGATTATAGAACATTACCCTAAGATAGTCTTTAAAGATTAGAATAGATGAACTTCCTAGAATTTTGGTAATGTATACATATTTTTTATTTTCGATGAAATACATCCCTATATGGATATGAGTATGTAGAGGAGGCTCTGGAACAGATGTACCTAGGAGTGAAAACTCTAACAAGGAGTTTTAGGCTTGACTTGTGGTATCCTGGTACATGACAATGGGCCTTGCTATACTATTGGTTATGTCACCCCCAGGGGATATGATTAGGATAATTCACATTTCCTTCACAAGACATTATTAAGGATTTAAGAGTAAATACTTCCTGAATGAGAACATTTTTTATGATTATAGATTATATGAATTTTCTTTTCAATTTATATTAGGTAATTTAAAATTTTGGTATTATCAATTGAGATTCATAAACTAAAATAAATTATTCCATTGTTTCGAAATGGTGCCCTATAGAATGAATGAGAACTCCAGCAGTACACATGATTCAAAGAGTAATAAGGGTCATATCATTCATGTCATTAAGGAAAAATTTAAAACGGAAATAGTCTCCCACGTATTATCATCATGTAAAGAAATAATATAATGTGTTAATAAGATATGTAAATAATTTTCTGAGTCATATGGATTTGATGGGATGCAAGAGAAGAAAATGATGGTAAAGGGAATGATTGACAAAGGGTAGAGGGGAAAGAAGGATTTTTCCATATTTGATAACTGTGGAATGAATCACATTGATAAATAGTTGAATGGAATGGAATTTGTTTATAAGTGTGGATAAAAGGGAAACACATACGTGATTTCAAGGGTAAGGAAAATGTTTCAAATATGAAATTCATCATCTGTAAGGAGTTGGGACACTACACGAATCGATGTCCAAATCAGCCGAGTATAACCCCAATGATGCTTTTGGATTCTAATAAAGTTAGTATACGACCACATATGACGAGGAACACCAATTTTTCATATGTTGTTATTAAATAATTATTTCATTTTTGTGTTTTATCAATGATTTACTGGTTATATGTGTTATGGAAATATATATGGATTGTACTGTAGTACTATTTCATAAAGGATTTGAGATTATATAGTTATAAAAAAGTGACTCAATATCAAGTTGTACATTTTGGAAAATACATGGTTAAAGGAAGGATATTCCTAAATATTGTTTTTAGAAAGTGGTTGTGATTATTTTATAAATTATGATTTATTTTGATAAATTATATTCGATATTATTGACTAATTTGAAACAAATTAATTGTTAGATTATTCCATTATTGTTGGAGTTTAAATATTATTTTGATATAAAGAGTATATCCGCTATTATATATGTAATAAGGTATAATGAATGTAATAAATATGGTTTTATGATATTTCAGGGTGTTACTGTGTTTTAAAAGAATACTTGAGGAAGGTATTAAAATGTTATTACATGGAAAAAAAGATCATCATTCTGTTGGCCTTTTTTATAAATTTTGGTCAGTGAGTATGGAAAAATTATATTAGATAAGTCTAAAGGAAGAAATATATTATGTTTAACATTGGATACTATTGTAAAAATTATTTAATTTCTTAAGATAATATTTTTATTGTTATAAAAAGGGCATCCCTGAGGTCGTACGACAACCCATCATGTCTGGAAAGGCCGCGAGACATGAACCTGCAACCGAACATCAACAATGGTGCATCACCTACCACTGGCCTACATGATGTCTCGGATTGTATAATGTAGGTTTTTAAATTGAATGAAAAATGAATTATAAATTCATTATTTTTGGAACCTGATACAATTACGATAAATAGAATATTTTTTAATTTTATTATCTTTTGGAGTGAAATATGAGTTTGTAGTTGGATTTAGTTGAATGATGAAACTCTACTTGTCAAATATATTTTTCTACTCTTATTCTAAGAAAAAATTAATTATTAAACTTTAGGAAAGAGATATTAAAACCAAATATGTGTTATTATAATACCTTATTATTTTTTTAACTGATGATATTTTAAGTCATCCTAGATTGATGGATTTGAGACCCTTAATTTTACACTTTTTTGTGATTGATGACCTCAATCACTCTCTATAAATATTTACGTTTTCTCTCCAATTATGTGACTCTAATTTCGACCAATGTTATCCAAATCTAGATCATAAATTTTTGGTGACTTTTTCATTTCGCATTCCCTTTTCTTAAGACTAAACTTTAATAACCCAATTTTTTATGCAGGTGCCAACGAGCCTCTGCCCAAGTGGTAAAGGCATCTTCTTGGCATCCAAATGACCCAGGATCAAATCTGGGTAGGGTTGAATTTCCAGGGACTATAGCATCACTATAGCAGTGCTGGGAATCTAGCGGCGGTAGCACTGTAGTAGTAGAGGCACTGTAACGGTGGCGGTACTGTAGCAGGTACTGTAACACCCTGGCTACTATAGTAGTAATATTAACCGAAGGGCCCATTGGGCCAAAAATTTGGATTTTGGGGCTTGTATTCATACCAAATGTTATTGCGAATTCGGGCTATGTAATGGGTCTCCCTATACCCAGTTTGAAAGTGGTATTTTCTTTAAATAATAAAGGAGTTTTCAACCCCAAACTTAAAAAAAATTCCATTGTGGGTTTTACACAAATGTATTTTTCTATTTTAACCTTTTATTTTCAAAGAACAATTTCAAATAGAAAGGAAAAATTTTATTTAATTAGGGGGGAATGTAAAACATCACAATTTCATAGTACGTTATATCTTAAAATTAATTCAATAACAAGTGCTACATGAAACACTGAGTTTTAGCACACCTGACATACCAAAGTAGCCTTTCAATTAGCAGCAATGAATAGTATTAACTGAATTTTGAATTTTATATACTCTATATAATTTTATAATCCATATTATGTGTTTCTTATTAATTAAATAAGAACAAATTCAATTTTTCAGATAAAATAAGTATTTAAAAAAATGCAATTTTACCACATTTTAAAAGAGAACCGTTTTTAAAACCAATATTTGACACTTTTATATATTCAATTTAATGATGTTAAAATTTTCATTAGAATAGGGTTATAAAAATTTATTTTGGATAATTTTTTGGTATTTTATGATATCTTTCATATTATGATGAATAGTGAAAAATAATATATTTTAATTGAAAACAACCATTTTGATAGAAATAATTTAGAGTGGAAAATTATGCATTCGAATGGTTTGGAAGTATAATTAGATTACATTTTCTTTTCATTTAATACAATTTTTTTCATTATATGTAATTCACATTAAAATTTGACCTAAACACATGTTAATCTTTTGATAGTTTTTTCTTTTTAAAACCCCACTTTTTGATTTTGTCAATAGGAATTAATTTTAAATTAATTAAATAAAATCCTATGTTTTGAATTTTTTAAAATATAATTCATTTATGAATTCATAATATCAAAATTATCATTAGGTAAATTTTTCCTATTTTTTTGAAAACACTCAATTTTTTATGAATAGTGAAAACACACTACGTTATTGTTTAAAAAACACATTTTATTTAAATAATTATTTATTTTAAGTAAAAATAGGTATATAATACCTATATATGTTCAATTTTATTATTTGGAGTCAACATATAATAAAATTAAATGTCTAAAATTTATTTGAACTTTTTAACGTGTTTTACCCACATTATAGGCACATTTGCAAATTTGGATGAATCGTAATTTTACCATTTCTATAAATTGAATTTCCAAAATATGAGGTAAATGGATTAAAATAGTAAGTAAAATGTGGTACAATAAGATTATATTTTATTCGGTGAATAGTAACGTTTGTCTTTTTTTAACATGGTTAAACTTAAATAGGGTAATTAAGTGTAAAAATGATATTATAATTACACTATCATTTTTCCTAATTCTATTGGATGAGTTTATTTCAACCATATAACACATTAGGAGTAAAACATTATCCTTTTGATCCACATGGAATATATTGTGACATTTATTATTATTTTATTTAAAGTAGAGTTAAATGTATAAAATTCAATGTTTATAACTTCCCCATTTTAATATAGGATTATACCTAAGATAAATTCGGATATAAATATTCAATATAAATATAAAAATATTTCATACATAATGTTATTTTATTTATAATTTTTAAAGATTATATATTTATATTTATTTATGACACAATGATAATGCAGTAAATACTTTATCAATAAATGATTGAAATAATTGATATCATGAATATATAAATGAATGTAAATTGAGGATTTTGATACCATCCATGAATTTTCTCGTTTAATATGACATGTTAGTGGTGATTAAATAATTTTTTTATGTGATAATGTTGTTATACTTTAACAAAAATCAAAATACCAAATATTGTCAAAATTGACATTAATGAGTTTTTAAAACATATACTATATTATTAATTGATATAATATTTCTAAAAATATAAGGTTCAGAACAAGGACATAAATAAGGTTAGATATATAAAAAATGAACCGGTTTGGGTTATCATGGCATTAATATTATGTTTATAAACGATTTAATATAATAAGACAAGAATACATGGTAAAAGATAAACTATTTATCTATGAGTTAAATCTAAAAGATAGTATTATTATGGTGACAAAAAACCTATCTAAAACCAATTGGTTGAGAGTATTTCGACCTATCATCACCTTATATTATAAATTAATCATTTTAGAGACATTTTAAACTGAATATGATTGTATAATAAAATATTATTTCATGGTTTTTCTAAAGTCACACTCACCTCTCTTATAAAAGGGTTCATCCCCTTCTCTTAAAATCACACCTCCAAAGCCATTTTATTCGGCCAAACCATACTCAATTATTTTCATAAATTCCCTAAATTCTACATAGAGTCTTTAATTTAATCATAAGTCCATGCTATGGAGGCCTTTTGATGCACTCAAAAGAAAACACCCAGAGAAGAGGTAATAATTTCACTACCATCTTTCATGTTCTTTTATTCTTCCACTCCTATTTCGTTGTTGTTTCCATAATTAAATAACAAATCTAGTTCCTTCTACATACTGTGATGTTATTATAATTATGGTATAACCATATTCATTATTTAACCCATCAAATAAATGACAATATCACTATACGTACATATGTACGGCTTACTATCTCCACTTTGTGCTGTAGTTTGTTATCCAAACACTTCATTATTTGGATGGGTATCATAATGAGTATAACTGATGCAAATAATTAATATAACATGTTAATTATTCCTTATATATTATATACCATCCAATTACATACAATTTCACTACCAATATAATGATATTGTTTCTCCTGTATACGTACGGATTACTGTCTCCAGGAACTTGACGAGATTAATTATCCATTGTAATCATTCAAGAATAATATTCATTTTTTGATGAAAAATAATATTTAAGAACTTAATATCATTCTGGATATGAATTAAATACATCATATCCATAACATACATGGCATACATTGAATATAAATGAAATCTAACCAGTTAACACCTGAAATAATGATATTAAAACAATATTACTAATAATGCAATATTAGAGGATCATATATGATATAATGTTTTTTATTTAGTTCGTGTGAAATTTAAAAACAATGATTTAACTATTATACATGTGAATAACCAACTATTGACTATGTAAATTTACAAGGTAATGATTAATTTTACAATCTCTTTACTTATCCAAGGTTGTTAATAAGAATATATCTACTGGGACCTCTTTATCATCCACATATGTTGTTTATTAAAAATTTATTTCAATTTTTTTACGATTTAATAGACTATGGGCTAATTTCATTCATACCCTTATTTGAACTTATATGTTTTGAAATAAATCTTTCTGTCGTTTTCCAAACAATGTACTTTATAACCTTTTCAACAAAAATAAGGCAAGAATGTCTTTTTTTAACTTATACGGTGGGTATAGCTATTTTCTACCATTATAAATTCATCGAAGAATCCCTTATAGAATAATAAGAATATTTTCAACCTAAATGCATTCTTTTATAATTAAGTGACTCGTCGATTATTTGGAAATTGAAAGAGATATTTCTCTCAAATAGATATGATTTCATCTATGTAAACATCATTTGATAAATTTTATACATGTTTGAAGTTGATTTTTTATGATACAAATCTTCCATATTGTTTTTATGGTTTTGTGATAGGTCTAATTTTATATATGTTATTTTTATACCATTAATGGTTTATGGTTAATGTATTGACATTTTGTATGATATTTTTAATACGAATATTAATGTTTTGTTTCATCTTTTTCATATGAAGAATGTATTGGACTTAGTAAGTGATGGGTGGAGCCCGATATAGCTCCTCATTGAATAGGTATGTCTCTTGATACAATTAGAAATGGTATTTGTTGTGGCCTTTCACAATTTGATATATGGCTTTGGACGAGGCCTTAATCATTTTTAGAAATCTTGGCCGAGGCCCTGAAAAAATGTTTTTAATTTTCCCGCATTAGACATTCACTCATTATGAAAATACTATTGATGGTTCATATGCTTATTCGACAAGTAGAATACCGATGAATATGTTTTATTATGTAATTATTTACTCAACTCATATTCTAGCCATACAGTTTTCATGTTTATTATTTGTATAGGTATGTGTTTTCAATCATTCACCATGCATAATTTTTATGATATATTCCACTATATTTCATACTCTTACTGAGTGTTAGATGTCATCTATTTATTATGTTTCATTTTCCTAGGATATGAAGAAGTTAGTTATGAATTACTGTTAGGCATATTCTATAATTCATGGATGTTTCTAATTGAATAAATTAGTGTTCAATTTTTTTCTTGTTGTAATGTAGCACTTATGTATATAACATATTTCCAATAATACTAAACTTATCACTATTTAGGAACATTATGCGTTGTTTCATGAAAATGTTAAATAATAATTCACTGAATTAGGAAATTGGGGTCGGGGCATTACACCATGCACCCCTGCACAGATAATTGTGAAGATGGTGGTAGGGTGAGGCAGTAGCAACCACACGACTAGTGCACAGTTAGTTAGGCCATTCGCCTCATCCATGGTACCGATATAGTAGGTTGATAGTTAAGGTAAGTATCTATCACATTTACCTTTAATGGTTTGTCAAATCTTGTGGGATAACTATATAGTATTTTCTTCATGGACATTGAAGTTTTCACTGTTGTTGTACGATTTGTCAAACTATACAAACAAACCACATAGCCTATCTAGGTCATTGAAAATTGGATTTTATGTTCTATCTCACCACTATTTCAAACACTAAACCCTAATGTTTCTATCCCATATGGGATTAATCACCATTAAAATTCATACCTCTCCATAACACTCCCTTTGATATCCATTGTTTTTCTTTATTTCATGTGATTCATCCATGATTCTTCTAGTATGTGTCTTATCTCCTTTAATACTTCTCCATTGAAGGGTTTTAATCCCACTTTTGTTGTGTTTTCTCTTTTATAGTGGGATGAGTTTTGATTTTATGGTTAGATATTTTTTTATGGTTTAATAAAGATGTTATAGGTTCAATCCTGCATCATTAAGCTGTGTTTGAGATGCAGTTGGGGATTCACACAGGATTCCAGATGTTTCTACACAAAATCTATGTGGTTTTGGGCTTTAAAAAATTAATGAATATTGAATTATATATTGAGTGTTCAAATTTGTTTTATGATATATATGTATGATGGGAAATTTTTTTAATGGTTTTTATATTTATAAAATATGAATACGGGTTTTTAAAGAAAAATTGGTTATTTTCAAGTGTAAAACATTATTGTTGTTTTTTTGATAGATATTTACAAAAAATGATACCACATGCTTATTAAATTGTAAAAGGGTGGATATCATATTTGTGAATAATTGTTGAGTCCATTGGGATTTAAATTTGGTGTCAGTTGTAAATGTAGTGATTTAGTAATAATATTTATTTTTTCACCGATAAGACTAAAAGTTGTGGATTATATCACATATGATTGTGAATTGAGAACAATTGTAATCCTAGGTTTCTAGGTGGGTGTACTAGGACTAGTATGCTAGTATTTGAATGTGGGTTTGGATTAGAATTTCTTAGGAGGATTGACAATGACAACATTGACTAAATATTGATGATGATTAGATACCACTAGAAATATGGATATTTCGACTCTATCATGGCTCATGCAGGAGGAGGTGGATGGTTGTGGTTTTTATACCACTTTTCACTGATATAAGATATCTATGGGGTCCCACTCTTTGTTAGTGCCTAGAATTATCCACCATGTAATGGTTCTATTGGGTTATTTCATTCATACCATCGACATCTAGTATAAATTGGTGGATATTCATAAGGAATAATGTTTTCTTTAAAACTGTTTTCTCTAAGAATGTTTTTTGTCTTTATTTTATAAAATTTTTGTATTTATTCATCATATAATATTTATAGCATGGAATCATTTTTTGGGTGGCATCCTACTAGTATTTAGCTTACACCCAATATATGCCTTTATGTGTAAGTATTCTAGCTTATATTTGAAATAGTTAAATCCAATGTATTTAGAGAGGGTGTTTTAGTAATAATGGGGTTTATCCATGATAGTATTGGGATGGTGGATTGAGTATTATTCTCCTCTTTTTTCATGATGCATTTGGGGATAGTCATTTCATCCTCTTTTTCTTTTTGTAATCCATTTTGGTTCTTGTTTAAATGTGTAAACATGAATATTATAATTTTTATGCCCTATTTGGATTTGATTATCTAGTCTTGGTTTATTTTATTATTATTAGTTTCTTAATTTTTTAGACTCAGGTAAAATGATTTCAAAATATCATTATTGATACCCGGTAACTAATCAAAAACCTATTGGGATCAGAAATTTCTTTATGTCTTCCATAGACCTAGTATGGTGTGGTATTAGATGGCACTCCGGCTTGATTTGTGATCAAATGGAATCATTGAATTTTATCTCTTCTTGGGTTTTGTTATTTTGGATGATTTTGGGTAGACATGATAATGGATTATATGTACATCATGTTCAGGTTGTGAGTAGGGTGCACATGAAATATACATCGTGACAGATCTCGAGTATCAATGGGAAGTGTATATACTTGTTTGACTTCTCTTCGATTTGGGATGTATAATAAATGGAAAATAAATAGACATTCAGTTGGTGTGATGGTTTTATTTACTTTTATTGTACATATGTGTTTCAGTTATTTTCATTAGTTGTTATGGATGATAATATTTAGATTTTATGTATTAATGTTTTTTATTGTGATTGTTTATTTGTGTAGAAAAATACCTCCCTATAGGCTTCCAATGTAGCCACGAGAAGAGGCTAGAAAGAGTTCCCAATCACTAATTAATAAAATACTACTGTAATATTTGGTTCAGGCTATTTAGGCATTCAGATAGTGGGCAGGTCTTAGTCTTGATCTCAATAGAGTTGTTGAACGGAGTCATGGTAAGGACAAAGGTTTGGAGTTTCTCAAGTACAATCATCATTAATTTTTGGGAAATAAAGAATTTTTGGAAGAAGATGAGTGTCTTTAGAATAGTTATAAGATATATTCTTTTCCTGAATATCCAGAGGATGTTTTTGTGAAATGAGTCAAATTTTTGCTCAAAGGTCCTAGCCGGAGGTGGTGGGACTCATTCGTCCAAACAAGGATTACCGATCGGTCGAGATTAAAGGATTTCAATATCATCTTTAATTATTATTGTTTTCCTTTGGTATTATCCTACGATATGTATGGTGAGTTTATGGATCATTCTTATGAAGTATATTCAATGATGGAATATTCCAATCCCTTTGTAGAGATATTAAAGTATCCACATTTGATTAATTCCAATGAGGAGAGAAAATCATAGATATTTTATATGGGGATGAAACCATAGATTTATTCTCGTGTTTTTTTTTCAAAGTAAACACATATTCTTTGGTGGTGTATCAAGATAGATTGGTTGTGATCGATAAAAAATGAATTTTTGCATTCTTTGGTGTAGTTTCAGCTCATCAGAGAAAAAATGGAAGCAGGACGGGCACAGGACAAAGGGATATGGTAGTTTAGGCCGTCCTTCATTGATGTCTTCATATATAAAATTTGATGCAGGGTACATTGTGTGTCACAAGTGCGGGCGTTTTAGAATCATTGGAACTTCTTTCTTGTATCCCCCCAAATCCTTTCATTGATGTGGAGCGATTGGGAACATGCAGTGATTAGGAAGAGCCACACTTTCTTATTAGAGTAGTGTAGGATCTGTTGTTTCTATAGTGACGTCATCACTATGGGAAATATAAAGGGATATGGGATCTCGGTTTTCAGATCAATGAGGAATGTTTGGGTCACCATTTTGGAATGTTCATTTTAGGGAAGTGCCTCATACAAGTGGTCTCTCCAAATCATATGCTGAGGAAATCCATCTTCATGCTGTCGATTAGGAACTCGTTGGATATGATGAAGGGCCTTCGATTTTTAAAGGTTCCTTTCTAATTTCATCATCTATAACTACTATTTTATTGATACTGTTTCATCTATTATATTTATCTCCTCACATATTATTATACTATTGAGTGTACTAACTGAGATCATGTCCTTTTCGATATAGTTTGTGACGTCACCGTGTGAGAAGATGGAATAGGGTCTCAGATTCCTATCTTCATTACTCTTTATGTCAGGGATTAAGTTTCAATAAGATTTACTATTCATGGATATAGACCTCATTCTAGTAATCCATTACATGTATAAGATCATCTACATTCAGGTGAATATTAATTTTTATAGGCATTGGGTATGTTTTATGGAACATGATGGGAGTATTTATGTTTTCTTAGAAAATGTGATCCTCAATTGGGTCATGCAAGACCCACACTCCTCAAGTAGGGTAATAATTTTATTCAATTATCATTGATCGTGTTAGAGGATGAGGGTGGATCTTGTGAGTGTAGATTACATCATGTAGTTGATTATTTTACACCAGTATTTCTAGTACACTTTTTTCTTTACCCACAAATGTTATATAAGGTTATAAATTGATTTATAACCAGGGACACAAACTACACATCTTCCCTCACATTGTATGTTTACCACCTATTTGTGGAAGATAAAGATACATCAATACAATTTGGAATTTATGGTGTGAATTTTCCTGAGAATATATCCAATGGCATCCCTAGTTTTATTTGTGATGAAGGATGATGAATCTCTCACATTATGAATCGATTATCGGAAGCTGATTATAGTAACCATGATAAACATGTATCCATTTCATCAAATTGATGATATTTTGATTAGCTGAAAAGGGAAAGGTGATTATATAAGATATACATTAATTATGGTTTCTCCACGTCAAGATGAAAAAGGTAGATATTTTGAAGACTGATTTCTAAAGAACATTGAACCACTTTTATTTATAGGTCATTCTGTTCTTATTAAAAATTGATCCATAGGTTTTTATAGAACATATGGATATGTTTTTTACTATTATCTCAATTATTTTTTAATGGAATTAATGTATGGAATCAATGTTTATTCTTGATAGGAGGAAGGGCATTAGTGTCATTTGAGGATCGTGTTGGGTTTAATATATATCATCATCTATATGTAATGTTTTCAAAGTAATCTATATTTATAAGGGATGTGAATTTTATAGGACATTTCATCTCATAGTAAGGGGTTTCAGTGGACCTTTAGAAAATTAGTGCATTTATGAGGTGGGAACAGCTGAAGAATGTGATTGGGATCAGGAATATTTGTCCTTGAATTTTATTACAGGATGATTTTTGAGTATTTCTATCAGCTTGCGTCTTCCATGAATGTAGACACCTAGAAATGAGTGAATGTTGAATGGATATTGGATTATCAGGCATCCATTGAGGTGTTTATGTGGTGGTTGACTATGACACTTGTGTTAATATTTCTAGAATTAGTAAGGGGTTTTGTGTCTTATTTTGATAGTTCTTGTATGGTCCTCAAATGTGTTCTTAAAAAATATGATCATGTGGGGGAATATAGATCTCACAAACTCCAACCTCATTAAAGGATCTAAAAGAAACGTGAATTAGAGTTAGTATTAGTGATACATGATTTAACCATGTTATGCCATTAGATTTTTGTGAAGAAATTTTTGGTTTACCATAAAAATAAGATCTATGCTTATATTTTCTCAAAAAAGTATCTGAATCTTAATAATTTACACTTGGTTGAATATTTCGTGTTGTTTTATTTTGATATCATCTATACCCCTAGTAATGTTAATGTTGTGGGATATGATTTGAGTATAAAATTGTGGATGTAGTCATTGAAAGAGTACAATGATGAGTGTATATTGATGGGTCTTTTCCCAATTTCATTTGGATAACAAGAAGTATATTGGATGTTATTTCTTGGCCAGTGTTTATATGAATCTTTCTATTATGGAGTTCATTTGGCGTGAACATACTATCACATATCACTGCTTGCTGTCTAAAAAAAAAATCATGGTGGGTATACAACTTTTTATTATTCATTATATCCTAATAGAACCATGTGTTTCAAGGGGCACTTTGTGGTTTTGTTATATCTATAGAGGGTGCTAACATGGGATATCCACAAATCACAATAGAATTTTTAAGCTAGTTTGAGTAAGACGTATTACGATGTGTGTCTGTAGTTCTAGTGTCTAGGTATGAGGAGTGATATAGATAGCTTCATGTCATGCTGATACATGTGTAGGTAGGTAAAAGTATAGAAAAATTCCCTTTGTATTTCTTTAACCATAACATATTCTTATCCAGATTTTGTATGTACATAACATGGATTTTACTAATGTCTTTCCTTATATACATCAGGGAACTAATTATTTTTGGGTGACAACAGATCATTAAAAATAATAACTTTATTTCATTATGATCAAATATTACAAATAGTGAATGAGATGGGCCGATTAAAATCTCAATAGGTGGTAATGATCCATGCTGTATCATGAGAAATCATTTCATATATAGACAGTTGTTTGGACTCTCTGTTCTATGAAGGCCATCAAAGGGAATTGGTGTTCCAAGACCATAGGATTATGGCATACCATCCTGAAACACATGGTTAGTAATGGAGGGAAAATAATATTTTGGAAGACATGCTCTGAGCTTGTGTCTTGAATTTTGGCAGTTCATGGGAAAACCATTTGGTATTAGTCATATTATTATATAATAATAGATATTGATCCCAAATTTGTATGGTTATTTTTTATGTTCATCATTATTGGACATGTCTCTCACCTTTTTATTTGGCTATGGTTGGTGAAAACACATTTATTTGGCAGAGGCTTGTGATGGAGGTGTCTCAGAGAGTCAAGTTGATCTGGCATCGATTTTTGATAGCATAGAATCTCAACAAATATTACAATTGTTAAATATGTTGTCATTTTCAATTTCCTATAGGTGACCATGTGTTCCAAATAGTGGAGCCTCACTTGGGTCACCATAATTTGGAAATGTATGGAAAGATGATTCAATGATATTTCAGATAATTCAATATCACTATCTGCATCAAAAAGGTTCAATATGGGTAAGATTTTCTCTCTTAGTTGATTTATCATAATGAAATATTTCATTTATATCAATTAAATTAATATAATCTTAATTAATATACTATGTTTAGTTTTGAAATATTGGATGTAGAACCCGATGTATCAGTGTTTGAACGGATAGTATGTGTAGTGGATTCTCAAGAGAATGTGCTTCATAGGATGTATATAACGTTGTTCCAGATTCATTGGAAACATGACAATAATTTTCATAAGACATTGAAGTAGATTTCATGTGTTGAAAAAGAGTATATATTTTTATTCTATGATCAATTTTTTGGTTTAATTTTTGGGGATGGAATGTTTTCATTGTGGGTTGAATTGTCACATTCATGCTTTTCTTTATTGGAATTTTTCTATTAATTATTTGCCTAAAGTTTTCATTGCCTTTTCCTTTGAGTTCTTAGAGTAATGTGATTAATTTTCATTTCAATGTGTGTTTCTCATGATTGGAATATTTTTAGTATTAACTATGTTCCCCTTCTTTTGTAACCATGGGTTAACAGATGGGTGAGGTAGTAGATACTGCATTACCATCACACGGTGAGTCAAATTGTGTGCATTTTTACAAGTACTTGTACATTTGTTGGATAGTTTGAGGTAGCAACAACTCCATGATTAGTGGATTATAAGTCAAACCATGTGGGGTAACCATGTGGTGGGTTCTTCTTGTACAGTAAATGCATCATGATCAAC
This sequence comes from Viscum album, assembly GCA_963277665.1. Taxonomy (NCBI): domain Eukaryota; kingdom Viridiplantae; phylum Streptophyta; class Magnoliopsida; order Santalales; family Viscaceae; genus Viscum; species Viscum album. The sequence goes on from OY728123.1 coordinate 554,444,237, forward strand.
ACACAGTTATTACAACTGTGAAAAATAACTGTGTGCCATGTCTAGACCATTAGATATTGAATTTTATTTTTCCTGTCTCTTATATTTTAAAACCTAAACCCACATGTATCTCTCCCACTTGTGATTCCTCGCCTTAGGTTCCCCACTCTCTCCTTCCCCCTCAATTGGATCTCTATTTTGGTGCCAGATTTAGTATGAATCCTCCTCGATTCTTCATGTAAGTTTCATATCTCTTTGATTCCTTCTCTATTTCATGGATTCATTTCTATTTCATAAGGGTTTATCTTCTCAAGTGGATATGATGATGATTTTATGGTTAGATGTTGTTTATTAGGGATTATCATTAATGTTATAGGTTCTCTGTTGAATCATTAAGGTGTGGTTGAGATGTAGTTGGAGTTTCTCACTAGAACCCATAAGATTCCACAACTAATGTTGGTGGTTCCATGCATAAAAATTATTTGATGACATTAAATTTATTCTTAATTTTTTATATGTGTTTTTATTAAATATGAGAAATGTGATAGTTTTTTATAATAGTTTGGATGTGAATATGTCATTAAAGTATTTTTTCTATATAAAATTTGGGTTCGTTCATGTGTGAGCCCTTATTATTGATTTTAGATTATACCAAAATATGATGCCACAAGTTTTATATATTTTTCTAGTGTTGAAAACATGTCATATAATATTTTTTGTGTGAATTGGGATTTAAATGTTTTTTTGGTTGTGATGGTAGTGATTTATTAATAATGTTTATATTTTTTAAATTGTGATAGTGTATATTGTAGAATATGTGACATATAAATTGACAATTGAGCACATGAGGAATACTAAGTTACTAGGTGGGAAGACTATGAATAGTATTCTAGTGATTCAGTGGTGGATTCATCTTGGATTCACATAGTTGGATTGACGTTGACAACACAAACTAATTACTGATGATTATATGATATCACTAGAACCCTGGAAGTTTCTCCTCTCCAGTGTCTCGTGTATGAGTACTTGGATGATTTGGATTATATACCAAGGTTCACTAAGATATAATGTATCTAGTGTTCCAGACCAATATATTGCCTAATGGGATCTCCCATGACGTGGTTCTCTAAGGTGATATCACACATAACATCAGCATATATTATACATTGTTATTTTGAAATCATGAATGTTTTCTTTAAAATAGTTTCCTATAAAAATGTTTCAATAAATTATTTTATAAAACCAGAATTTTCATTTATATTATAATGTTTAAATCATGTAATTATTTAATGGGTGGAATCCTATAGGGATTTAGATCACACCCAACATACCGCTTCTGGATATTTTAAGCATGGTAAAGATTTAAATAGGAAATGAAAATGTGTTTAGTGATGGTGGTTTGGGATGATAGTGGCTTATCCATATAGGTTTTGTGGTGTTGACTGGAGGAATGTGAACCACTTGTTTAATGGTTCGTTTGTGGAGAGTCATTTCTACCTATTATTCTATTTTTATTCCATATTGGTTCTCATTTAAATGTGTAAACATGATACATAGATTTTTTATAAAATTTTCTTGTTACTATATAGTTTTGTTTTGTTTTTAATGATTTTTTGTTTATGTTTCTGAAATAGAGTGAAATATTTCTCAAATTGCACGGCTGATACTTGGGAACTAGTTTCCAACCTGTGGGGACCAGGAATTCCCTTCGGGTTATGCCATATATCGGGTAAGGTGTTGGGGTGGAAGTCCCTTTGGATTGGTTAGTGAAAATGGGGATCGTAATACAAAATTGAATTTTCATTATATGTTATATTTAATTTATTGGTCCCTTATATAGCATAATTTGAGAGTAAAAATAATAAATTACAAAATCTCAATTTTATTTATACTTCTTCAAATGAAAATGTATTGGTTACATGGATACTACTTATTCTATATGAAACTATCTAATAACATACATAATTGTTGGTCTAATATAAAATCCTTTAAAATTTAAAAGTGTACATATATTAAGGAAAAAATATTTTTTTATTCAATATCCATTATAGAATAGAAAAAATATATTTATCTCAAACATGATGTTACTAATTAGATGTCCTTATAAAATTATTATCCAGAGCGCTAACAAGGAATATGAATTGATGATATAAATCCACCAAACATGTATCATATAATTCTAGAGATAGAAGAACAAAATTTCCAATTAAATGGAAAATAATTAAGATGCATCATTCATTAGTGGTCATGAAATAAATGTAAAATATTACAGCAACCAAGCTTAATTAGTCTATGCGGATTTCCCTACTTACATAAATATGGAGTTTCTTCAATTTGTATATAATAGGTCACCCTAGGATTCGATATAAACATGACATCGTAATTTCAATTTATTTAGGAAATCATAATGAATAAATAAAATAATAAATTCGAAATTGAAATATATGGATTTATTAAAGGGATTATAATCATGTGATCCCATATAGATATTAAAAGAATGTTTTATATGCTTATTTGAAATTTCATCATTAAATTATATATAAATTGGTAATGTTCAAAATATATAAAATCAACATGTTATTGAAATTGATTAAATGAAATTATATAATAAATAAAAATATATTGAATTACAAGAGGGATTGTATAAAATTGAGGACCTAAGTATATAAAAATTCATTTATGGGTGAAATTAATTTATTGAAGAAAAATACAATCAGTGTTTAGAAATTATAATTGTATAAAAAGTTATCTTATATAAAATGAAGCATACATTATGATATATTTGAACATATGATTTTGATGTAGAGAATAATTTCCCACAAAAGAAAGTTGAAAAACTGAATGAATCCACTATTGTAATGGGAATTGAATATATGAATATATATGTTATAATCACAATTATTTCACACAAACATATATTGAGAAGGAATAAAGTATCTTATATTTGAATATATTTTCAATTCTATTATTTACCGATATTGATATAATTTTCATGAGTATTATAGAATATAAAATGAAATATTATTCCAAGATGTTGATATCTTCTATTTACTATATACTTTTCAAATAATTCTTATTTTTATAGTTACCCCTTAATAAATTCTACACCATTATCCCCACTTCTCAAATCATTGATAAAATACTTCCACCATATTTCCTTATAAATTTTGTTTTAGTTTTTATTTCCTTTATGTAATTGGATTTAACTAATATGATTTACTGGCTAATTATAGAAATAATCAGGGTTCCAAATCTCTATAATGTTTTTAGAAATCATTCATCATGAATGATATAACAAGTCATTTTTTTAATCATATACATTGAAAATATTCAACAAAGATGTTGAAGAGAATGATACCAAAACTGAATATATTGATGAATATAATCACCATTTCACTAGTAAAAAATTATATAACAGGTTTTATTCCTAATGTAGATGATTGGGCTTGACGATGAATCATTTTATGTATACCCATGAGGGGAATGAAAATGAATGAATTTAATAAAATGATATTATGTTTCAATATCATAGAAAAATATATTTCTAAACGGGGGTTTTAAATTATCCATGAATATATATAACTTATTTCATTTCAAATATTTTGAATATTTATATCCTTTTAATATTATGCAAAAATTTAGTTGATTAATTAGATAAAAAAATGATAATTTTAGATGTTTGAGTAGTTATTTCTAAAATGTAAAATGGGTTTGTTTAAATTTTATTTTAATAACATGTATTTTAAATTATTGCATCAGTTTTGAGTTGAAATTATCTATATACTATACTCATCAAATTTTATTTATTTTATCATCCATATATTTTTTATAAATTTTTAAACTAATAAATCAATCAGCAGTATATGAGTTGGTGTTATAATTAAGTTAGTTAATGGATAGATTTGACTTCTACATTGGATCCATTTTTTTATATATTGGGTAATTCTATAGTCAACATGTATGGGCTTAATTTATGAAATATTTATTTAGGGTGAATTTATAGAATACTCTCCCCAGAACATTTTATATTTTATTGATGGAGTGGATAGAAAAAATTATAAAAGGTTACAAAATAGAAGAGAAATATTGAAATGCACTAGAAAATCTTATTATTAATAAAATTTAGAAATTTTTGAATGTTTTACATGTGGGTTTTAATTTTTTTAACACATACTTATGATCAATTTTTCTATATATAAACATATAAACACAAGCAACTCAGATTGTGTTCCCACCTTATTATATTTTGACTAGATATATCTGATGACATCTCAAATGACCAATTATTTTAATAGTCATGGAAATCCAAATATATACCTAATTGAAATATTAAAATAAAAATTATAAAAACGATGAAAATAAATTTTATACCTCAGTGGAATCATTCAAATATACATTCTTCATATTCTATATATGGGAAAAAATAAATTTGGGCTGAAATTCTCAGTAAAGTGTAAATAAAATTGAAAATATCTTGAGAAAACAATGAATAATCAATATGGAATGGTAAATAACTAAATAAAATTTCTTTTAATCAATAAAAATACCCTAAATTTAATTTATTGTAAATTACAATTATATAATTACTTCCTAATTAATAACTGAATTTTTAGTAATGGAAATGAATAATACATGATATTATTCTCTCAAATATCAGAGTATGTTTATTGTGAATTCATTTTACCAATGTAATTTAATTTATGGATATGAATACACCCAAAAAATAGATAATGTTTTCCAACATTCATGTACGTTGAGACCTATTTATTCATCATGGAGACATATAATTCTATAAACCACATATCACTGATTTCCCAATACATTCATCATATATTAAATCATCATTTCAATTGAAAAATATTCCTTATTGTAAATATATTTCTTTATTAATGGGTATAAAATATCAATATTTCCCCTCTCAATCCTTTAACATTCATTGTAAAACCCTAAATGTGACAATTGTAAATGGTTTATGAAATATACACATACATGGAAATATGAATTTGAATATTTAACATAAATTTAATTTATAATTAAAAATGACCCTATGAAATTGAATGTTTTGTGATAATGTTAATGTCTGAAAAAATAAATAGGTAAAATATTTTCATTAATTAATAAAAAATGTGTCATTTAAAATAAAATCATGATGTTTTGAGTATAATATAACAGGAAGAAAACAACTAATACAAACATTTATTATATATTTTTATTAATAAAAACATTGAAAACTTTTAGAAGGTGAAAAATATCATAATATGATTATGGAAATGAGAATGTACATTAATGCAGTAATATTTAATGGGAAAATCATTATTTTGAATTTTTATGAAGAATGTTTAAAATAAAACATTCATAATTCATTTTATGATTACTTTTAAACATTTTTAAATGAATCAGATATCTGAAAATTCCATTAATAAATAATCAACTTAAATACTAATGGGCTTCTTTATGTAGATTGAAAAATATTTGCATGGATGAAAAATATAACCCATCAACAAAAGAAACATTATGTGTTTATCATTTCAAAATTTTATTTCCTTATTATGGTTACAAATAAATAAAATGTAGTCTTAAAATAAAAATAATCATATATATCTAATGTATAATAAAATATACTGAATTTATGAATGATATTTTATTATTTTCCTTCATGGAAAAATATTTTTAACACCAAAAATGATATTATAAAATAAATTATTACCTATTTTGTAACTTTTAAATTGCAACCCATTTAATTAATAAAAATGTATTGAAAAAAATCATGAATGAATATAAATTTATGAAAAATACATTAAATGGTATGATATACACTATAGAAAAGTAAATAGAAACATAATACCAAATAAGACTCAATTTAGTTGATAATGATGTGAAATCACTTACCACTATCATAACATTAAGGATATATTTAATTGATTAAAAAATATTTTTACCAATTATAAGTTAAAAACATAAAACATTAAATAAAACATAAATCAATAAAATATAATGTCACACATAATCATGTCCTAATATTAATAATATAGAAGTGATTCAACACAACGAATGTAAATTGAGTAATGAATCCCATTAACTCAGGATTAAACTTGGTTAAACATTATTTAAACACATTTAAAACGGATTAAATTTTACAATCTATTTATAAGAAAACATTATTCATATTTATAATTTCATATATAACAATATTATAACATATTGTCACCTAATTTTCAATAATGATTCATTATTATAAATGTATAGGGTGTTAATGAATTGGTTTTATCTTGTACGTTTTAACACGAATATTCTGGTTCTCATGTATATGTTATAGTTTCATCAGATACATAATAATAATAATTTTATAAATATCATATTTATTCATTATATATACAACTATATTTATAATATTTTTTCAAATGTGGATATTAGAAAAATAATTACTCCATTGATGGGTGTGGTATGTCTTACGCATGTCTAAATGTTGTTTGATCTTTTTTATGGATGGAATGAAATAGTGATAAATACTAACTAAACATTCAAAAATAATTATAATATTATATATATTAATTAAATATATACTTATTACTATTCGTGTAATGGTAAAATGACAAATGAATCTCCACCCTTTATTGAGGTGGTAATCCATGTGATGGTAAGTGCAAAATTATAATTTTCCAAGGGATGGGAAGGTAATAAGAATGTTTTGGTATGATATTTATAGTATAATAATGATATCATAAATTTATCAAATAAACGTATCATAATAAAAATTTCTGAATAATGGTTATGGAAAACCAATTTTATCACAATGTACACAAGATAGTCCACATATACACACAATGGGTACATTCATTTACAATTGATGAAAATGTGGGACCATAATAATGGTCACATAATGAAAATAACATTTAATTATATTCATTGATACTGAATTTATTATTTTATAATTTTTAATAATATCATTGTGTGGTTTAAGAAAAATAAAATTGAAATAGGATGGGTAATATGATACCTCTTATTTAGTTTTCCTCTAGTTCTTTTCAAAAAGGGAATTAGAGTGGTCATTAGAAATTTAATCAACCCTAAATCATGTATAAGTATGCAGAGAAGATAACTGTGAAGTTTTTCTCATGCTGGTTGGATTATATTTTGGTAACAAATAGAAATGATATTTGTCCTTTTATATCTAAGGGAGATGTCACATTTCAGATTTCCTAAAACAATAAAATAAAATAATATTATTCTCCTTAAATATTCATCCTAATTAGAAAATATTCTATTTTTGGATAGTTAAATGTAAACATATCTATATCCAATATGATGTAAACAAAAATAATTTGAATACATACCTTTAACTCTTGGCATTACAACTGAAAATCCAATTCATACCACAATCATGATAACAATATTTTAAACATACAATTGTTATTATTTTAATTTTAATGTAATAATTGGATCATTAATCGACACTGAATAAAATTTTCAACCAATTTTATTATTTATTCTACACATAATTTTTTTGGTATTTTAAAACAATTTAATAATATATTCATTATCGTAAAATGTCATTAATTTTATAGTGAAACATTTTAATTAATTTGATATAATATAAATCAATACAGAGAACAAATGTATATAAAATCCACATTACTATTAAAAAATTTATTATTTACTAGAAAATTTATTTTATCCATACATCATCCCTAAATAATTAATTCTAATTCATTTAATATGAATATTATACTATTTTCATATGCAATGTGGGAGCGTTTTATTATAGTTTTATGTTATTATATAGTAACAAAAATATGACATAAATCACCATAAATAAAAAAAATTCAGAATTCACATAACTTCCTTTATAATCAACACAAAAAATATTTTTATCCTAACATTATTATATAATAAAATCTAAATAAATGTGAGCGAAATTTTGTGTTTTTATAACATTAAAATAATATAAATGTATGTATCCACGAAAAATGGAACAAAAATTACATTTATTTGTCATTTAGATGAGTATGTTAGAATTATTATCATATTTTAAAATAAATTCAAGTACTAGTTAAATTTTAAATGACCTATAACATTATTTGGATTCTTAATTACCTTATTTAACCTTTATCAATGTGATAAATATTTACATTGGGTTATATTTACAATGACATAATACAAAATATTACTACATTATAAATTTTATTGAAAAAAATCCAAATATCATAAACATATTACATTATTCAATATCATTAAGTCGGACAAATTATATTTTAAATAATTTCCGAATAAATAATTAATTTTTTTTAATGAAATGTGTTTTACGGATAAAAATTATCACAAATAAATATGAATATTTCTAAATCAATCTGAATTATTTATATTTTTATAAATTATATAGATCATAGTACAAATTATTGTGAAATGAAAAATATAAATTTATTTTTAAATTATATGATTTAATGAAAATAAAGGAGGGTGATTAATAAATTTTGGTTATAACTATGATATGAAAAATATATTATTTCTAAAAGGTTAAATAAATTCATCCTATTTTAATTTTAATATGTAGTTTTAAAAAATTATTCTATAAAATACACTATATAAAATTATATGAACTAGTCATTTTATCATATTACCAAAGAAAAAAAATCAATACTTGAAGAAAATTTTATTTATTAGAATAAAGTGACTAAAATTAAAATTATTTTAATATTTATTATTAATTATTAATATATATATATATAACAATTATATGTATTTTCATGATATTTATAACCTTATACATACATTTCTATCGAAAAAAATAATTCGTTACTGTCACATTAAATAATAAAAAATTAACAGTGTGCCATGACTCACTTAATGAAAAAAATTTCATGTTAAAAAACAATCAAGTATTGTATTCTATATTTTACGTCTGTTATGTTTTACCTTCTAAAATAAAATATGCAAACAAAATTTTAAAATGGAAATCAATGGATATATATTTTAATATAAAATTATTCAAATCCCAAATCGTATAGAGATATAATAAAACATATTTAGAAATATAGTATGATAAACATAACAGTAACTTAAAATATAACATATTTTTCAACCAATAAAAATGATACATTGGCGGGAAGTAATGTTATATATGGAGGAGAAACAATTCGATTTAATGATATAGATATATAGATAACATTGTCTTGAAAAACTAAACGATCCCAAAATAATAAATTTCTGTGGAGTGAAAATACCATTAATTCTTAAAGAATATTAATAAATTAAATAATTTTATTGTAAAACCATTTCATAAAGTTAATTTATTATATAACTATAAGGATAAAGAGAAAGATATAATTTTAATTCGTGATTTATTTCCATTTCTTATGAACTATTTTATCTTTTGGTTTTTCCTTACTGATGATCCACAACATCTCTTAGTAAATGAAATGAATATTGAAAAAGAATTTTTCATGTATGAATAACTCGAAAAAAACTTATTATATATCGTTAAATATATAAAATAATGAAAATTCCACATATTTATACCTTAATATTTAACAAAACCAGAATTATTAACATCATTTATTTAATATGGATAAATATAACACATTAGTCACTAGAACCTCAATAATAACAAACTATGTTCCACATAGTAAATTCTATAAATTTTTATACTTATTTATCCTCAAATATATGTATGGAAAATTTAAAAAAACTATAAAGGTTTTGAAGAAACATTTATCACTAGAAAATATAATCTATCTCATGCTAACACATACAAACCCTAATAATAGCTTTATTATATATTGACAATAATATAATATTAAGTACATATAATTAAATAAAATGTCATAAAATAGTAAAAAACTAAATTCATGCTCATGTTCACTCAACCATTATCTATAAAATGAAATTCTATTCATGAGAATAATATTCCTTTTACCTTAATCATATAATATTATATATAAAAAATAGTTATTTTATTTTGAAAAATATTAATCACTTAGTAACCAAATCAATTTTCAGTCACATGGTTATCAATGAGATATATCATCTATTCCAAAATTATAATAACCCATAATTACCTAAAAATTAGATAGCATACTAACCAATACGGTTATCAATTACATTCCTAACAAATTCCCAAAAAATCACAATTTCAATCTATTCAATACACATCATTATATAAAATATCTATGCAACTATACATGGATTTTAAAACACCATTGATGAATACTAATACATTATAATTTAAAAAATACAATACACTAGTACATCTATCATTAATATTCTATCATAATATTATTACTAGTATATTTTTTTATTCCACAATACCAAATTTCTATGATGAGAAATATGAATCCTATGTCATGTTGCCTCAAAGGAATTATAATTATTTATTCTTTTAAGGGTATATATTAAAATAATTAATACATCTTACATATTACTAATAAATTATTCATTTAAATATATATAGAATAATACAATTCAAATACTTTATACAAATGATATTTTTTTTCCATCTCAAGGAATTTCATCCTCTGAAATATTCAATGGGATGTTTATTTATCATTACCAATTTATCAACATATAATAAATATTCTTATTACTCTATGAAATTTCCACATACTCATAATATGAAAATATTTATAGGTAGTATATTGAATCATTTTTATCCCACAATTCCAATGACATGTAATTCTATGAAACTATATATTACTATTATTCGGTGTGTTAGTAAACCAAACATGTTTAAATTGTCAATTATATAACAAGATAGTATAGTAGGTATAAGAATAATATATTTCATTCTACCTTTTATTATATTTTTTCCCATAGGAAAACCAAATCATAGACCATCAAATTTAGTGTTAACATAATTCATTCTAGTTATATCAATTGATTGAAACCTAAATTCATATTCTTGAAAATAATAATCAATGTTGGAACCATATAATCTTGGAAATAATATATAATATGTCAATATCATGATACCCCCTTCCAAATATAGTACACCATAGGTTTACCCTTGGGAATTCCTAGTCAAATTATATGGATGTTCTTCATAACAGTTCATAAGGAAAAAGATAATTAACATGAAATTAATCTATAAGAGTTTCAAAATTAGTGCACTATACAACGACACTCACCATCCAATATAATGATGGATGAGATATATTTGATAAGATATTTTTTTGATTATTACCCCTAGATGGTTCTATCCAAATATTAAATCCATTTATATTATCCCAATAATGAATGTATTTCTTGTATAAAAACATAATATTTACCATCCAAACATATTTATGATAATATCCTATAATTATAAATATCCTAAATGTATTTGATATGTTTATTTTTGATAATCTATGTTTTTTTGGAATATTATTCCTAGGGTATATTATAAATATTCTATGATACCTACTGTAATGATAACCACTCTAGAATCCTAGATACGGTGTTAAAATTATTAAATAGTTATTATAAGGAAGCAGACAAATCCAAATCTATGTGTATCCCCCTCGGTTTTGAGAAATTAACCCTTGATATATGTATTTTAAAACTATAATGTCATTAGGTGATATTTTATATGATATGGAAATCATATATAATGTTTTTGGGGCTCATCTATAGGTTCATGATCTTATAATGGTTTGTAAAAAGCAAGAAATTCATACAGGAAATTGTGTATAATGTGGGAGGGGTAAGGAGGAGTCCCATGAAAAGGCATGTGATTTTCCAAATTGTGAAGCCACCAAAGTGGAACTGTGAAAAGTGGGATAGCAGGATTTTCGAGGGCTGGAACAAGGTTTGTCTAATAGTGTGGTCTAACTCTATATTTTCATGATTGAGGAAGTGGATAGTTCATATTTAGAGAAATTTTTTTCCCAACTGTGTGGCTAACCATTCCGGATTTAAAAAAACATCTTAAATTTGTATCTAACTATGAATGTAGTTTTTAAAAAAATTATCCAAACCAATATTAAATCTATACTTTTCTCTCCCAAAGGCTATAAATCCTCTCCCCATAAAATAGGAATTGATATAGAGGAATTTCATGTTGTGTTGAGGCCTAATTCCCATCATAAGTCTCCGTTTATGGTAGTTTTTCTTGGGTTTTCATATATCTACATTCTTGCATCTTATTATTTAATATTTCCATCTTAATGTGGATAAATTTATGGTTTTTTATTTCTATAATGCTTATATTAGTAAAAGTTATTGATAGGGGAAGATATCATAGGTGGGTTTTGCAGTTTGAAGATGATTTTGTTGGTGTTTACGTGATTTTCATTGTTTTATTCAAACAATTATAGGGTTGGTGGCTTCAATATAATCTAATATTCTTATAACATGAAGGTTTGTTTTCAAATTTATTTAATCTATTGAAATATATTGTGACATTTTTGTAAAAATAATGATTTATTCTCTATTTATTGATAGTTTTTTTTCATTTGTTGATTTTTTTGGAAATTGTGGGAGTGTTTAGTAAAATTAGTTGAAAAATGGTTTTTGATTGGTGGTTTTGAAGATGGTTGTTTAGTTGGACATTGGATAATGGTTTTTTTAAAAAATTTAAATAAATAGTTTTTTGTTGGAATGGATTTGGAATGATGGTTTTGGAATAGTTCATCGTAATGTGTTGGTGTGTGTTCATATTTGATTTTATGAGGCCTAGGTGAAAGGTGACATGGATCTCAATTCCAAAGGTGTAATTGAACAAGGGATATTAATTACCTTATGAATACATTTTAGATTGATGAGAAATAAATAATGAGTAGTGAACATTCTTGATGAATCATGTATTGTTGGATTTGTGGGTATGTGGATAGAAGTAGAATATGTCAAAAGGGAATATGAAATGGTGTAGAAGAATGAGACTAGATTATTCAATGGAATAATGCATTTTTTCTAGAAAAATATTTTTCTATGAAAAATTATTTGGTGTAGGAAATACTATTTTAAAAGGTTATCAATTTTTTTTAAATAAATGTTCTATAATAATTTGATAAGATGTTATATCATAAAAGTGTGAGTACAGAAATCATTTCGATAAAGCCTATTTAGATTCATTACTAACCCATACATGGAATTTTGGTACTTTATAGAAATTATATGTCTGGACCAAAGAAGATGTAAATCCAAAAAATTATTGATTGGTGAATTGTGATACCTTGTATATATTTTTTGAGATGGAGCACAAAACATGATTGAGCATTGAAGTAATAGGGGATGTCATTTTCTGTTGTTGGTTTCTTTCTCATCAATAATATGATGCTGGTTTTATTCTTTTTTGGTTAATTATTGTAGATTGGTTTCGATATAAATGTTTTTATTATGTCATCGTTAAATTATTATCATGCATCATGTATCTGGTTTTTTATTTTGTCTTGTTTGGTTAGGTTTATTAGAATTAATTGGGAAAATATTCCACTATATGATAATGTATCCCTTATGATTTATTGTCAGCCTTTCAAACCATTGGTATGACACATAATTTTAGGTAATTTCATTCCACCTTTTCAATCTAATGAGGAGGGCTGAGATGTTAAATTTTTTATCAACATGTCTGTTCTGGACTAACATGTTTCCATCAGTTCTATCGATATTGGAGTTGAAATTAATCCTAGTATATTCTTTGTGTAATGTTGATTGAAATGAGTAATATTGTAGTTACTTTAAATTTTGTGAATAAAAAACCATAACAAGAAATTCTTGCTAAAATTAATTACAAGGGAGTTGGTTACATGTGTTTTTCTAATACACATATGATAATTGGAAAATCATTCTCATGGTTTTAGAAAATGATAAAGGAATGACATGAATTATAGAAATTAAATCCCACTAAAAGTTCATATTTAATTTTGAGTAAGGATTTATGATATAGTGAAAGTGTTTTGATTGTTTCAAATAATTAATTTTGTTTTAAAGAAATGGAGTTTGAAAAGGCATGAAATGGTTATTTTGAAAATGACATGATTTTCATAATTATTGTGAAATTTTTAAAAATGGGTTACCACAAAAAAATTGAATTTTTTGAATTACATTTGTTCTATGTGTGATTTCTGTCACTATAACAATGGGACCTTCCACGAAACAACATCTACAGTTTAATAAAAAACCAAAAAACGTTTTAATAACCCCCAATGTCTCTAACTTCTATAGAATATAGATGATTTAGATTTAAACCACTAATGAATCTATCTATTTTGATGTCATTTTTTTTAAAAAAATCTCGAATCATACCTTTTAATCCATGTAATTTTTTTTAGGATATGAAAGATTCACTTAGCTTTTGTTATACTATAATAATTATTTCTACATATTTTTACAAATAATATTAAGGAAATACATGTTATTAATCATTATATAAATCTACATACACTCTATATATTCAATTTAATCATTCACTATAGTGTTCTTAATCAACATCCCACATTTGTAAGACTCTACATTAAAATGGTAAATGGTTAGAGTCATATTCTATGTCTCATAATTGTGTAGTATATAAAATATATTCTTCATTGAGCTGAACAACTATTATGTTACTAGTGTTCTGAATGATCCACTAAATATCCACGGTCATTATTGTATAAAGGACACAATATCCAATTTCTCAACTATTTGTGAAAGTGGATGTTCCACATTTTTGAGGTTATTGTTTATCGCTAGAGATATGTACGTAAAAATATCCATGATATTATGATCACCACATCCCAAGGTAGTGGGTATGAATTTTGGGAAATCTATGAATTTCCACTCGCATGGTTTGATATCCTGGTTTCTCCTAGTTAACATTTTTTTAAATTAAATAGTTTATAAAGAAATATAGTTCAACAATCCATAAATAAATAATTTAATAAATGGAAAAATTATGTCTAAAGGAATATCTTCTGGGAGTCTTATGTTTATAATTTTATAAACAATGTTTCTTAGGTGACTTCATATAATTATCCTCATACATTGGGTTTTCCCTAGAGCTATATAATCCCAATTCCAAAAATAACTAAAATGTGCTCTGAGATAATCAATAGAGATGCTACTTTTCTTACATGATTTATACATAATTTTATTGATATAAAAATTAAATTATTTACACAAACATGATCAAAAGAATTGGTGATTTCGGAAATGTTGGAATATAAATTATGTTTACATGATAAAACTCAATAATTTATTTTATTCCTTCTTCTATTACTTCTTAGTGGCCCGTGGGTGATACTTATTTTAAAAATTCACCCAATGATATCCCACAAAAAGGGTGAGCTAAAATTATAGTAATAGAATACAGAAGAACAAGAAAAAATATAACTTGGGTGAGAATAATAATCATAATAATATAATCATGGGCTCATTAGCATAATCATGAGTGTAAGCATTAGATAAAGTAATGGAATGTGGCAATTAATAAATATGAAACATCTTGTCATAGTGGTAAAATGCCATACATTGTTGTGAATAAAGCTAGAATCATGTTCATGAATATTTATCATTATCTCAGGAGATACATAACATTAAAAAATTTACTTGATTGATTTGAAATTATAGGTACACAAATCATATCATAGTATTTACATGTGATATATTATTCTGGGTTCACCCACCACATCATAACATTTACATTATTATACTAGCCATATATAAAATATATCAGTAATATCCATAAAATATCCCATCTAAAGGAATGGATTTTGTAGACACCCGAAGCTTGACGTACATGGACATTACATTACTTTTTAGTAATACTTAGTACATAACAAAAACAGACGCACACAGACCATAATAGTTTAGTGTCTTTGGAAACCTGGAACGTAATCTTATAATCGTGGTGAAAGATCTTCAACATCTCCCACAAAGATCTTCCCATTTTTTTCTTACCTAAAAACATTATTTGTATCATGGGGAAAAGAAAACATAAAAAGGTTGAGCTCAAATGCTCCGTAAGGGTAAGCCTAAAGAACATAAAACAATCCATAAACATTTGAATGAAAAATCTTGAACATAAAATCTAAACATCAAAATCTTGAGAAAGGACATAAATCTTGCAAGTACGTAAGGAATATATCATAAAGGAAACTCAATATTGATAAATATCATGAGAAGAAATCATTTAATTGTGGAAACCATTCAGCAAATGTCATGATTTCCATAGTAGCCAAGGCATTGCTGTGAAGACCATCTTAGTGGACAAAGTCCCTTTCTAAATCGAGCTCACTCCTCCTTCCAGTCCTGTAACACTGAACCGGATTCACAAACCATTGCAGCCATGTCTATCTCATGAGATATAAATCTTTACCCAATGCATTGTATGGATATATAGGTCCCACCCATCTCATAATGAAATCATTCTTACTTCTGCCACAATATAAACATACATCATTCATAATAACCCAATAAATAAAATGGGTTTCATAAGTATCATCCCATCATCACATAATCCATATAAAAGAAATGGATATCATTTCATAATAAGAAATTGAAAACATGTAAATCATAGAGACATTAAACTTTAAACATACACATATGAAATAATGTCATCTTAGATGGAAAATGGTTTTGATAAAACATTTGAAATGAATTCTTGAGGAAAATATCCTTTCTTCTTCAAAATCATTTTCTTTTCACATAATGCCATGAAATTTTAAAATAAAAGTATTTTGTTGAAAATAGTCATAAAATCTTGTAGTGTAAGATTCATGAAAATGAGGCATTATGAAACCATAAAAATCCGTTCACGCTGTATAAGATAAAAATAACATTCTTCTCGTACTTTTGTCGGAAAAGTCAAAAAGTACCTTGTATGGTAAACAAAAAAAGATTCCTTACATACCATGTATTAAAAGTCAAAAATGGGTAAAAAGGTATTTAAACATACATGAAAACATTTTTTGAAAACATGGGCTTGGATGATAAAGATAACCCCAGTAAATACTTACGAATAAATAATCTCGGATAAAAATGAGATTGATAAATTATCCCTTACCTTATGTCGGATATGCTTCGTATGTATCCGAACCTCCTGTATAATGGTTTAAATATTGTTATTAAATTATTAAATAATCATATTCATTGTTATAATATTATATATGGTTCACTTAGGTATTTATATTAACCGTTCATTTTTCAATTCCATGTTAAAGTAGCGTTTTGGGTAAAATTGTTTCATTTATCATACGTGTTTGGACTTGTTCTTGATATTATTATTAATTATTTCATGATTTACTTACTTCCAGAATGTAAAACATGATTTATATATCATATATATTCAGTATATATATATATATATAGTAGATTGATAAATGAAATGAAACACACCGTTCAAAGAGACTGTAGGCCGTACGTATGCATGAACGCTGTTTTCCATACTTTATTGACTTTAATGGAAGTATGTAGATGAAATATATATATATATATATATACATAAATCCAGTAGATTAATGATTCCATATATTTCATTATTATTCATTATATATACTTTATAATCATTCTTGAAAGGATAATCAAGGAAAATTAATCTCATCGCGTTCGTGGAGACGGTAGTCCGTATGTATGCACGAGCGATGATATCATTCCCATGATCATGGAATTGTATTGAAGTGTATGTCTAATATAACAGAATCAATATAACTTTAAAATAACCATATATATTTATTTATTTACACCATTATACCCATTCATGTAAGGTGGTGGTGGAAAAATAGATTACACCACGGCGTGGAGACGGTATTCCGTACGTACGCACGCGTGGTGATTTCGTTTTCCATATGATGGATAGAAGGTGAAATAGGGTTGTTTCATACACATAATAACATATCAGTATATTATCAATAATTATGTTATTAATGAAACAACTAAATAAGAAGGAATTGAAGAAGAAAGAAACTTGATAGAATAGAATGAAGAGATTACCTCTTCTTCGACGCATCTCCTTTAAGCCTTCTCTTTAGGAAGTAGAGTTGGTCTTTTGAGAAGACAAGAACCTCCATAATTTTTCAAGAGAAGTGGAGAAGATAAATTGGTAGGGTTTGTCTGAGCTTCAGGGCTCAAAATGGTGTGAATAGAAGAGGTAATGGGTGCCCTTTTTATAAGGGAGGAGAGGGGCACCTTTGGAAAAACTCAAAATATTATTTTATTATAAAGTCATATTCAGTTTTAATTGCTCCAAATTGATTTATTTCGGAGATAAGGTGGGGATGGGTCGAAATTCTCTCATAAAATAGAATTTATACAAGTTTAGGTTTCTATTTTAACCTTATCATTTACATTTAACTTTAAGTTAAATAAGTTTTCTTTTACCGTGTGTTCTTGTTTTCTTACACTATAAGGTTAACAAACTAAATATAAAAATCCAAAATAACCCCAAGTTGTTTATTATTAATATATATAACCTTATATAAGTCATCTTTATGAACCATAGATTTTTAGGAATAAAATAACAATTAAAAATATAATATTTGTTTTAAAAACTATTTTATGTCAATTTTGACACTATTTGGTAATTGATTTTTGTGAAAATTATAACAGAATTATTATTCCGAAAAAACTAATTAAATCAATAATAACATTCCATATTAACCTAGAAAATTATTTTAATTCATAAAAATTCTCAAATTACATTTATTTGGGTATTTATAACATCAATTATGTCAATATTTCATTAGTAAGATAATTACTACATCGTAATTGTGTCACAAATAAATTAAATTATTTAATGTCTAAAAATTATAAATAAAACACCATTATGTAGGAAATTTTTTATCTTTCTAATGAATATTTATAGACTAATTTATCTTATGAATTACCCTATATTAAAAATTATTTAGTTATTAAACATTCATTTTATCTATTTTAACCCTTCTTTAAATAAATTAATAATAAATGTCCTAATCTAATCCAAGTGGGCCTAAATAGTTATATTTTATTCCTAAGGTTGTTTTTGGTCGAATTAAACTTATCCAATAGAATTAGGACATATGTTAGGGTAATAATAATATCATTTTTACACTTAATTACCCTATTTACTTTTAACCGTAGTAAAAAAATTAAAAAGTTACTATTCACCAAAAATTATTTTCATCTCATTGAACTAAATTTTAGTCCTTGATATTAACCATGTCTCTTGGATTTTCGAAATTCCACTAACAGAAACGGTAAAATTATGTTTTATGTGAATTTGCAAATTCTCCTAGGAAGTGGGTAAAAGACGGTGAAAAGTTCAATAAACTTTTTATATATCTAAAATTATTATAAAATGACTCCAATGAATTAAATTAAATATATATAGGTATTATGTATCAATTTTGACCTAAAATAAATGTAAATAAAATAAATAATTATTAAAAAAGTCGGTTTTTTAATAGTAACCCAGTGTTTTCACTATTCATCAAAAATTAAAAGTTTTCAGAAAAATACCAAAAATTCACCCAAGGCTAATTTCGAAATTCCAACTCCAAAAATGAAGTCTATTTTGAAAGGTAAAATTTATAAAATTTCAAAAAGTGTGTATTACTATTCATAATGGCTAGTTTATATAACATATCGTTGTTTAGCGAAACTCCGTATTGTGTACAACACACGCTATCGTGGAAGGTCGCGATTGCGTGTAATGCATGCCATGTTAGGGATGCATGTTGTGAAAGCTCCTTTTAGTTTGGAGTACGACACAAGACTTTAATGAAATTAAAAATAATATTTTTCATAAAATCTCGGGATGTTATATTCTACCCCCCTTAAAATGAATTTCAACCTTGAAATTCATCGGGGTTATAAATGGTTTACTACTCGAAAGTTTCTTTAATAGAAACCCACATCGTAAAAAGGAATACCAAAACTAGACTTTAAAAACTAAAGTATGAAATGTAACTGTTACCCAAATTAACTGATCACTGGGTTTCCACATAGAAGAACATAGGTGAAAATATGGATATGGAAGTTAAATCTACCCGTCATGTTCTGATGGAGAGTGGTAGAGAACATGGCTATGAAAAAGGAAATAATAAAAAAGCCATAAATTTGTGATGATATAGGGTACCATCTGATTCATCGGATATAAGGGCACTAGGACAACATTTTTGGTTTTCATGATCACTTCCTAAAGTTGAATAATTTGAATTAGAAGAAATACTTGCTTTATTTTGGTATAATCTCACTGTGGTTCGTGCCTTGAACAATTTCCACTTCATATCTTTAAGAAATGAATTTGAATTTGTCTTTCGCAAAGTTTTAGCAGATCATCCGATAGAATGATAGGTCATCCCATCTGTCTCAAACATAAGTTAGCAAAAGTTATATATATAAGTCCATCTATGGTGAGATTAACCGTATATTGTTACAAAAATGGAGTTATACTTCATCTATCATACCGCTTATAATAAAACTAGTTTCTACTAACCTGGGACTTCCTGTTGGCCACTGGTAAGCGATAAAGGCATGTTGCACTTTGGTTGTGGGTTCAATTCCCACAGCCTTGTCCAATGTGATGGGTTGTCACCCATTCTACAGGTTGTCCGTTTTTTCTAAAAATACAATATTATAACTTTCCATCAATAATATTGAAAAGGTCTAGCCTTAAACAATACTAACTTATTTCCAACATAATCCATTCCAATCTTTAGGCTTATCCAAAATTCTGCAGTCCATTTTCATATTATAGTGAATACGATTACCAAAGAGTTCATATAACAAGCATGTTAATACCATCATTGATCCCCATATATCATAATATATGCCTTCTTGGTCACATTACAAACATTCAAAGGCTTTAATCATGTATTCTCTTGAAAAATGAATACCCATTGAATCATAGTGAAAAAATTATTGCTGTCAAAAGTTAACTCTTTCCACATACCAAAACCATAGAATTCTATATACTCAAACCGTGATATAACTATTTCATTATATCAGTCATGAGCTCATGAATATAATCAAACATCTCATTATCTTCTTATCCCTTCATTATGCGCATATCATCTACTTTCCAAAAATATCTGAATAACCTTCCATGGTTACCAGTACCATTCAATATATACTTTCAAATACTTTAGAAAAAACAATAGTGTAGAAATCCTTAGATGATTATTTATTCCATAGTACCATACATTATTCTTTATAAACCTACAATCATTCCACTAACTTCTTAAACCACTGACTGAGCTTCATCATTTCTTTCATCTAATATTTCATTTGTAGTCTCTTCATCATCATCCACATAAATACCACTCATATGACCATGCTGATTCTCTTCATGAGATTTTCCGTTAGGGAATTGGTTTGCATAATGCCCATAAATTCCACATTTAATACATCTAATCATTGTTGATGTTGTAGCAATACCATTATCCTTGTCCATGGTGTTAACTGAACCTTTTCCTTTGCAATTACTGGCTTTGTGTCCTTCTTTTACACACCTAAAGCATCTTCCAGTTCCTTTGAAACAATCTCCTCGATGCCTCTTCCCACATGATTTACATGAGGGAAATTGAACTTTCTTTCCTCTATGATCGTCATGAAACTCCATCTTTCTCATATTATCTTATTCGGGAAACTTACCAAAGTTGAGATTATTGATCATATTATGAGATTGCTGATTAGGCATAATAACGATGTTTGGACTTCAAAATCCCGTTTCATTTGGTTTCTCATGAAAAATATCATTCAATTTTCCGTCATATCCTCCATTATCATGAATCTTCTTGTTTCCATCCATTTTCTAAAACCCAAAAAAATTAGTGTGAGAGGAAAAAATCATGCTAGGGAAAACAACATAGTAAAGGGGGAGTACCCTCAATATCTATCATCTTAGGTTAAATTCTAAGATTCTTACAATAGTTATAGGACTATATCCTATATGTATACTTATCCTTAGGGACATCCCTAGACATACCTTATAAATATCTCTAGGGATCTCACAAACATTTTCGCATCCTAGTTTCCAAAGGTTGACTAAACCTTTCCTCTGATACCAACTGTAGATACACGAATCTTGACGTACATGGACATTACATTACTTTTGAGGAATACTTAGTACATAACAAAAACAGACGCATAAGGACCGTAATAGTTTAGTTTCTTTGGAAACATGGAATATAATATTCTAATCATGGTGAAAGATCTTCAACAACTCCCATAAAGATCATCCCCTTTTTTTATTTACTAAAACCTTTCTTTATATCCTGGGGAAAATAAAACATAAAAAGGGTGAGCTCAAATACTCAGTAAGGGTAATCATAGAGAACATAAAACAATCCATAAACACTTGAATGCAAAATCTTGAACATAAAATATAAACATAAAAATCTTGAGAAAAGACATAAACCTTGGATGTACGTAAGGTATATATCATAAAGGAACATAAATCTTGATAAAATAGAATGGGAATAAATCATGTAATTGTGGCAACCATTCAGCACATGTCATGATTTCCATAGTAGCCAAGGCATTGCTGCCAAGACCATCTTAGTGGACAAAGTCCATTTCTGAATTGAGTTCACTCCTCGTTCCAGTCCTGTAACACTGAACCGTATTAACAAACCATTCTAGCCATGTCAATCTCATGAGATATAAATCTTTACCCAATGCATTGGAGAGGGATATAGGTCCCACCCATCTCATAATGAAATCATTCTTACTTGTGCCACCAAATTAACATACATCATTCATAATAACCCAATAAATAAAATGGGTTTCATAAACATCATCCAATCATTAAATAATCCATATAAAAGAAATGGATATCCTTTCATAATAAGAAAAGTGAAACCATGTAAATCATAGAGACATTAAACATGAAGCATACACATATGAAATAATGTCATGATAGATGGAAAATGGTTTTGATAAAACATTTGAAATGAATTCTTGAGGAAAATATCCTTTCTTCTTCAAAATCATTTTATTTTCACAAAATGCCATGCACATTTAAAATAAAATTATTTTGTTGAAAATAGTCATAAAATCTTGTAGAGTAAGCTTCATGAAAATGAGGCGTTATGAAACCGTAAAAATCCGTTCATGCTGTATAAGTTAAAAATAACATTTTTCTCATACTTTTTTCGGAAAAGTCCAAAAGTACCTCGTATGGTAAACAAAAAAAGATTCCTTACAAACCATGTAGTAAAATTCAAAAATGGGTAAAAATGACTTTAAAAATACATGAAAACATTTTTATAAAACATGGACATGGATGATAAAGATAACCCCAGTAAATACTTACAAATAAACAATCTCGGATAAAAATGAGATTGATAAATTATCCCTTACCTTATGTCTGATATGCTTTGTATGTATCTGAACCTCATGTATAATGATTTAAATAATGTTATTGAGTTATTACAGAATCATATTCATTGTTATTATATCATATATGATTCTCTTAGGTATTTGTATTACCCGTTCATTTGTCAATTCCATGTTAAAGTAGCATTTTGGGTAAAAATGTTTCATTTATCGTACGTGTTTGGACTTGTTGTTATTGATATTATTATTACTTATATCCTGATTTACTTAATTCCAGAATGTAAAACATTATTTATATATCATATATTTTCAGTATATATATATATAGTAGATAGATAAATGAAATGAAACACACCGTTCATGGAGACGGTAGGCCGTACGTACGCATGAACGCTGTTTTCCTTTCTTTATTGACTTGAATGGAAGTAAGTAGATGATATATATATATATATATACATAAATCCAGTAGATTCATTATGCCATATATTTAATTATTATTCATTATATATACTTTATAATCATTCTTTAATGGCTAATCATGGAAAATGAATCTCATCGCGTTCGTGGAGACGGTAGTCCGTACGTACGCACGAGCGATGATATCATTCCCATGATCATGGAATTGTATTGAAATGTGTGAATAATATTACAGAATAAATATCACATTACAATAACCATATATAGTTACTTATTTACACCATGATACCCATTCATGTAAGGTGGTGGTGGAAAAACTGATTACACCACGGCATGGAGATGGTATTCCGTACGTACGCACGCGTGGTGATTTCGTTTTCCGTAGGATGGATAGAAGATGAAATAGGGTTGTTTCATACTAATAATAACATATAAGAATATTAGTGATTCTTATGTTATTACTTTATAATGAAACAACTAAATAATAAGGAATTGAAGAAGAATGAAACTTGAGAGAATCGAAAGAAGATATTACCTCTTCTTCGACACACCTCCTTTAAGCCTTCTATTAAGGAAGTATAGTTAGTATTTTGAGAAGACCAGAACCTCTAGAATGTTTCTAGGGAAGTGGAGAAGAGAAATGGTCAGGGTTTTTCGGAGCTTCAAGGCTCAAAAGTGTGTGAAGATAAGAGGTAAGGGGTGCCCTTTTTATAAGGGAGGAGAGGGGGACCTTTGGAAAAACTCAAAATATTATTTTATTATAAAGTAATATTCGGTTTTTAATAGATACAAATTGATTTATTTAAAATATAAGGTGGGGATGGGTCTAAATCCTCTCATACAATAGAATTTAGGCAAGTTTAGGTTTCTATTTTATCCTTATCATTTAGATTTAACTTTAAGTTAAATAATTTTACTTTTACCGTGTCTTCTTGTTTTCTTACACTATAAGGTTAATAACCATACTATAACAAGTCAAAAGAACCCCAAGTTGTTTATTATTAATATATATAACCTTATCGAAGTCATTTGGCCGAACAATAGATTTTTAGGAAAATAATAACAATTAATAATATAATATTTGTTTTAAAAACTATTTTATGTCAATTTTGTCACTATTTGGTAATTAATTTTTTTGAAAATCATAACTGAATTATTAGTTCGAAAAAAGTTAATTAAATCAATACTAACATGTCATATTAACCTAGAAAATTAGTTTAATTCATAAAAAGTATCAAATTACATTTATTTGGGTATTTATAAAATCAATTTTTTCAATATTTCATTAATAAGATAATTACTGCATCATCATTGTGTCATAAATAAATTAAATTATTTAATGTCTAAAAATTATAAATAAAACCCCATTATTCAGGAAATACTTTTATATTTCTAATGAATATTTATAGTCGAATTTATCTTATGTATAACACTATATTAAAAATGATTTAGTTATTACACTTTCATTTTAACTATTTTAACCCTTCTTTAAATAAATTAATAATAAATGTCCTAATCTAATCCAAGTGGGCCTAAATGGTCATATTTCATTACAAAGGTTGATTTTGGTAAAATTAAACTTATCCAATAGAATTAGGAAATGTGTTAGGGTAATAATAATATCATTTTTACACTTAATTACCCTATTTACTTTTAACCGTGGTAAAAAAAGTAAAAATTTACTATTCA
The DNA here is from genome assembly GCA_963277665.1 of Viscum album. Taxonomy (NCBI): domain Eukaryota; kingdom Viridiplantae; phylum Streptophyta; class Magnoliopsida; order Santalales; family Viscaceae; genus Viscum; species Viscum album. Next base: position 554,469,527 of record OY728123.1, read on the forward strand.
CCAAAAATTATTTTCATGTCATTGAACTACATTTTAGTCCTTGATGTTAACCGTGTCTCTCGGATTTTAAAAATTCCACTCACATAAGTGGTAAAATTATGTTTTATGGGAATTTCCATATTCTCCTAGGAGGTGGGTAAAAGACGGTGAAAAGTTCAATAAAATTTTTATATATATAAAATTATTAAAAAATGACTCCAATGAATTACATTGAACTTATATAGGTATTATGTATCAATTTTGACCTAAAATAAATTTAATTAAAATAAATAATTATTTAAAAAGTCTGTTTTTGAATAGTAACCCAGTGTTTTCACTATTCATCAAATATTGAAATTTTTCAGAAAAATACAAAAAATTCACCCTAGGCTAATTTCGATATTCCGAATCCAAAAATTATGTCCATTTAGAAAGATAAAATTTATAAAATTTCAAAAAGTGGGTATTTCTATTCATAACGGCTAGTTTATATAACATATCGTTGTTTTGCGAAACTCGGTATTGTGTACAACACACGCTATCATGGAAGGTCGCGATTGCATGTAATGCAAGCCAAGTTAGGGATGCGTGTTGTGAAAGTTCCTTTTGGTGTAGATTACAACATAAGAAATTAAAGAAATTAAAAATAATATTTTTTATAAAATCTCGGGGTGTTACAGATTTATTTTTGAACTTAATACATTCATAAAAATTGTATTTACCTTGAAAAAAATGGAATAATTTTCTTATTTTCAATCATGTTTGAAAAATAAATAATATTATTAGAATTAAAAGTTCTATTGTTTAGATAGAAGTGTTATTTGGAAAAAAATTTGGTTTTTCATAAAAATAGATTTGGAACATGTATATCCATGAAAATAAAAATTATGAAAAAATAAATAATATTTATATATCAATAAATGATCATACATCCTAAAAATGGACTGAAATAGTGAAAACCCAAAAATGAGTGTTGGGATGGGTAATCCTTTTTTCTTTATGTCTGAAAGATTTATTCAAATTAATATCTTAGATAATCAAATTGATTTCATTAGCTTAAAAGTTATGATAATTTTATACCTTAATTTAATTTATTATCATTTTATTATGTTTCATTATGGGATTTTAGATGAGTTATTTATTTTAATTTAATCACTCAAGAGTGTACCTTTTCTTGTTTTCAAAATTGGTGTGCCTGTATATGAGTATAGAAGATCATGTAAAATTGGAATGATTCTCTATAATTTAAATTTTTATGTTATTAATAATCATTAATGACTATATTTGGTATTATATTTCCTTTTATTCTAATGTATGAGGATGAATAATAATATATAATATTAATGGAAATGAATTAATTTCATTGGCGGATATTTTTTCCATTACAAGGTTGTATCAGTTTATTTACCTCGTGATTATATATTGGCTATAAAAAATATTATAAATTATAATATTTATTAGAAAATATTATTTAACCATAATGATGGCTCTATAGCTATCCATGAATGTCATAGTGTTAAATTGGAATATATCCTCCATAGTGAAGGAATATCGACAGACCACAGATGATATTTTAATTTTTTGAATGAATGGAAATATTGAGATATTAAAAGATGAATCATTCCATCAACATAATAAAATTTAAGTATATAAAAGATATAATAGATAGAATTCCTATTGTAAAGGTCTTTTTTAGGATAGGATAACAAAATAAATTAAATTCAAATGAAATTAGAAGGAATAGAAAGTGGGTTTTACCATTTAATTTCTCCTCCACAACAACCGCCATAGCTAAAAGGGTTTGGACTTTTTATGTGACAATGATCTAATAGAAATTATGAGAAGATTGGTAAGATAATTGGGAAGAACATATACAGGGATAATATATTGAAAGGGGTGATGATATGATGGGGTGAGGGGTGGTATTTATATATCAGTAGATAAGTGATTTCTAATTAATTAATTTATTATATTATCATTTTACTTTCTGAATATGAATAGTTTGAAATTATCATTAAATATTTTAAAATTATGAATGAAATTTAAATATTTTGGGCTAATATGATCCTCAAATCATCCATGAATTAATTATTATTGTATTTTAATTTTATCATAAAATATATTATTGTATTATTCAAAAAATTAAAATATATTTAAGAAAACAATAAATAAACACGAAACATTTGTTAACCAGTGAATTCTAAAATGGTCATTTTTTATGAATAAAATTATAAATATGAGAAAATTATTTTTTTATTAAAATCCTCATTTACGAGGAAAATACTAATTTTAATATTATAGCTAATTTTATAAAATTTTAGATATTAAGTAAGGTCTCATAAAAATATGTTATAACAACAAGAAAGTAATTATAATTTCATGTCTATTTTAGGGTAAAAATATTTAAGAACTTATTATTTATAAAATTGAAATTAAGTATTTATGACTTAAAAATAGATACACTTAATGAATATCTTTAAAAAATTATTTTAATTATAATGTGATATAATTATTTTATATGGTCATATATAAGATTCCTAACTTTTATTTATGATTTTATAAATGAAGTTATTATTCTATCGGAGAAAACTAAAATTCCCAATGGTCACAGTACAATTCTAATGTCATAGTTACTATTCCATCAATATTGGTTCCCTATTTTTTTGAATTGCATATTATTTCATTCAATAATCATTTATCATTTTTTTATTTCTTTTTTCTAAAAGTGATATTATGTTGTTTACCCTATATTAAATAATTATTAGTAGGTAATTTTTATTTATATCATTTTTGGTAACTACCAATTTTTTTTTCCAAAATATGTTGTTGCGTAGGAGGAACTATAAAATATGAGATAGTGGGATCTTTCACAGTTGTATGATGGTTTTTCTAACCATGGAGGCAAACTGTGAGAGGTCCTCTTTAAGGTAGTGTTTGGATCACAATTTATCATAAACATGTGACTAACTCATCATGGTTTAACAATAAGATCCTAAAAAAGTGGATCTGGGTCAGGATTATGTTTTAAACACCTGTGTTCCCCAAAATCAACCATATGTCAGAATTTATCACTCCAAAAATCTATATAACCACTTCTCGTCAAATTAGATGTGATCCAAAGGGGCTTCATGGTTGGTTGACGTCGTATTCCCTTTGAACGTCATAATTTATGGAATGTTTCATAGGTTTTCTTAGATCTAAAATCTACCCTCTATCAGTTTTATAGATATAGTACACTACAGATATATATATAGGGTTGTCGATATCAATAATGGTAATATTTATATTTTCTCTTCATATAGGAGGACTTCTATGGTTGTTTTTTGGACATTAAATCATATTTTCTAGGCATAGTTGTGTCAGTCTACTTATTTACCATAATTTTTGTGGTATTTTACTTTAGTCTCAACTCCACTTATTATAACATGTTGGGTTAGATTAAAATTATTTATATTGATAGATATTTATTGTGTAATTTTTTTATAAATCATGGTTGAAACCGTAATTATAGTTGGTTTATATAGTTTTTGGAATTTTTTATAAATTAATGACATGTTTTGTAAAATAATTTTTCATTTGGTTTTTAAATTTTCATTTTAAAATTTATTTATTGGTTTGATATTGAAGAAAGGATTTGTGAAATTATATTTAATAAAATAAAATCAAATTTAAATGGTTTTGGAATGATGGTATTTGAATGTTTTGGCATAATGGGTTGGTGAGTGCTCATATTGCATATTATGATGCCTAGTTGAAATATGAATTGGGGATCAGTGAAAAATGTGTAATTAGACATGGTATATTAATAACCCATCATGACATGGTATATTGATGGGAAACCACTCATGGTAATGGATCATTCATAATGAGGAATGAATGTGTGGATTCTGGTTATGTGGATTGAAATGGAATATTTGATAAGGGTAATATGAAATGGAATAGAAAAACATCCTTGGAATCTTTCTTTGAATAATGGTCTTGGTTGAAAAAAATAATTTTCATAAAAATAGTATTGGACTGTGGTAATATTTTTTAAAATGTCTTCAATAATTTTATTTAATTTTTTATATAAATTTTCAAACATATTATATCTAAGTTGCATGTGCAGGTGATTAAATTGGGGAAATCCTACTATGTTTCATTACTCACGCCTACTTTGGAAATTATATTTTATAGATATTTCTTATTTGGAAAAAGGAAAATACAAAGCAACACATATCTTTAGTGATAAATTATAATAATTTCTCTTTTTTTGTCGAGTTATATCTTGGCGCATGATAGAGATTTGGAGTAATGTGGGTTGTGATTTTGTTTTTTTTTGGATTTTTCACTATATACATTGATGTTATTTTATTTCCTCTATAGTAATTATTTGTAAATTTTTTTATCAATGATATTATTATGAGTTTCATACATTTTAAGCATGAATCATGTAGTGTTATATTTTTTTATGTCAGGTTTGGTTAGGTTGTTTTATCATTAAAGATAAAAGCATCCCACATCGGTTAATGATGAATATGGAAATTATTACCATACATTAGCACCTTTGGGATGTCCCTTACGTCCATATAATGTCCTCCAAAATTCACAATCCTATTATTTGGGGTGGGAAAATATAGGACTAAATAGTTTTGTAGTCGTAGTAAAATAGATTCAAATATACATCCCTTACTTCATTGAAAATCTATTTTGAAAATATTATTATAGAAAATATAATTCATTATTGAACTCAACCACTGATAACATATTTATATCACAAGGAATTAAAAAAACACGGGTGTTCTCAAATTTTCTATAATGTTTATTAACAAAACAATTAATATTTATAATAAAAGGGATAATTAATATAGAATTTAAAATAACATAAATCACATTTCATGTAGTTAATAAAATTAACATGAAATGTATCAATTTCGAATAGTTTTGAAATAATCATATGGATAATAATAAATAATTTCATAATGGATTAATATGATTATATTTTATTTCATTGTCTTATACATCAGGATATCATTACCATCATGTTCTTATTTAATAATATTTTTACCGATAAATACATATATATATAAAAGCATCATTTAATATGTTTTTTCATTTGGTTTTTCTAATTAGACATGTTGATTTATCGATTTGATATGTAATATCTGGCACCACATATTATTATATGTCAAATGCATTACTTATTTTTTTAATAACAAATTTAATTCCTAAATATAATTAAATGTGAATAAATTTCCCTATCGAGTAAAGGATGAGAAAAATTAAAAAATGTTAACCAAATAACATTCATTGTAAATAGTATATATATAAATGGGTTATGTTTCATAAAATAATCACATTAATGATATAAAAAAGATAAATATTTTAGATAAATGTAATTTCCGATTAAAAATGATACAAAATTGTGATTCATTGAAGTATTAATTGCCATAAAATTAATAAGATATAAAATATTTCCATCAATTAATCATAAAAAAAATTCTAAAAAAAATTAAGTACATTATAGAGGATAATTGATGAAAAATATATTTTCATAATTGTTCATTAAATTTTTTTTGGGATACCTGTCCATTTTGTCAAAATTAATCGCCAATATTTGTTGACTAAGTTTTTGGTCAGAAATGGTTAAGATTGTAGAATTTTTATATACCCAATTTATGGAATTAGATGTTATTATTGAAATAAACATCTTGGAAATGTGATAGTTGATTTTATCAATATTAAATTGAAAGTAATTATGCTAAAATTATTTGTTACTATAGTAATAGTTGACGAAATAATACATGATAACATATTTGGTCACATTTATTTTTCAATTAGAATATGTGAGACTGAGTTTTTAATTTAAAGTTTATATGATTTTAAATGTGTTGAAATATATTATATACAAAAAATACATATAATTATTTTCTGTAGGACAAATATAAAAAAAATGGAAATCCCAGAAGCCATCTTTGACATAGCTTAACCAAGGATATGTGGGACCAGAATATCAACCACGCCCAAGGGAGTCAGTCATGGCCATCTCGTGGGTGGAATGTAGCATTGTGAACATATGGTGTGGGAATTATTGTGTATAAATTTATTAGTGAATGTTATTATATAAAATAAAGATGATGGTCCAGAGGTCCACTAGGCCACAACCCATGGTATGTAATATTATTATAGGTGATGACCACCATCAACATATTAAGGTCTATGGTAAATGAAACTCTTACTAAATCCTCATCTTAATGATTTATTTTTTTATGTGGGACATAGAAGATGAAAAACATTATTCCTATACAATTAAAAATTTATACATAATTTTATCCGTATGTATCCATGATCTGATGCATCCGATTAAACTGTGTTTTTCCTCTATATCTAGTGACACCTTTTTCATTGTATGAGATATCATTTATGTCAGATCTCATACATCACATTCAATGAATGTGATCAATTTTTTCATGATTGTTTTACTCTAGAGTTAATCTTACTATAAATATATATTAATTAATTCTATTTATTATATGCAACTGGTTTGTTTATGAATACACTACAACCATATTAAAAAAATAGGTGACACGGTGAGAATTCGTTCACCATGGAAGAGTTCGAGCTCTGAATATAAAATAATAATTGCATTATCTTCACATGAACATGTGGTTCTATGAAAAAATACTATATGATCAAATTAAATAATATATAAGGTAATATAATTGTGAAATAATGAAAGATTCAATATATTAAAATTCAACAAAATGAAAATTTATTTGGTGCACTAATGTAACTTGAAAAGTGGCTCTATAGTGATGCAAGGAATATAATTTTCTCAATAAATTTTATACAATGAAGATGAGGTGATATGATTTTTATTTTTGGGACATCATTTATTTCAATGAAGATACCCACCATGAAATATATATTTCATAAGATGAGTTTATGCATTACGGTTATTGGTATAAAAAAGAAATGGATGTTGTAAACCTGATTATTGTGTATAACGAACTAATTTGACATTTTTTATAACATATTATAGAATTAAATTCATATATTGTGTTACTATCAGGAATTATACTCATGGTTTTCTTGAACATAATTGAGAGAACTTCAATATAGTGTAACCTACACATTGTCTCAGGAAAAGGAATAATAACACTACTATATGTTGTTATGTGTATGATAAAAGAAACAACACACATTGAGGTTGGGTGAATGAATCATAATAAGTTCTTTTTTGATTCCCTATTTCATGCAATATGGAACTGATACATATCATTTTTGTATATACCTTCATTTTTTATTCAATGTTCATTTTTATTTGTGGAAATTATGTGACCGCTACGAAACAATGATAAATTGTTACCAACATGTTTCCACAAAGGGGATATTATATGCATACCAAAAGATTGAAGGAATTTCATGTAATCAATCAACACCTAAAAAATAATTTATATATTGAAATAAAATTCTTGAAATAATAATTTAAAAATAATTTAATGATATTTAAAAAAAGAAATAAAATAATGACAATTATATTTCTTATGTGTGATATGGTTATTGAATGAGAACACCATGTAATATATTAATAATGAATGTGTGTAATAGTATATTATTAGGTTGATAATTCTTGATGTTGTTGAGTTGTGATAGTGAATTCTATCCCTGGGAAACATGTAGATATCTAATTTGTTGTTGGATGCATTTAGAAGAAAAAATCATCCTAAGTATAGTTTTATTTTGGAAAATGAAAAAATATAGGTGAGATGAAAAATTGAGAAACATTATCCGACTGTAAAGGTACGTTAATTGGTATATTTGAATGTGTGATTTAGTAAGATCATAGAGGTTGATTAATATATAATCATGCAGTGGATCTGTCCATCATTAAGGGAGAGTTTATCTTAGTTGGAGTCAAGACTAGGATATGTCTCTTGTGTAATTCAGGTGTAAATGATTATAGTGCAAATTCTAAAGAAGGACAATGTGTATTCTCGTAATAATATGGGATTTGGTATAATAAAAATTGTATGAGTATTAATAACTGATATAGTTTGAATCTGTAATGAGCATTGTAATTGATTATATGATTATAGTAGAGATTCCACAGTGGGTGAAATGACCAACATGGAATGGTGTATACCTTTCATATGAACCATATAAATACATCATTCATATCCATCAATATTTACTATTTTATATGATATGGTATTGAGAGCTATTCCTAGGTAAATCAATAACCTTAAAATTTTTAATATCTAGTATTAAAATGTAAAGCCAACTTACAACACCAATGTACAACTGAATATCCTAATAGGCTCATTTAAAATAATCTATCATAGGGAACTACAAGTTGTTTCAGAGCATATCATCCCTATAAATACCATAGTGTAACACCCCTGAAAAAGTGAGACTTAAAAGGCTAAATGTTACTACCCATGTCAATAAGGTGCACCTTCCTTTTTAGGAGCCTGTTTGATTAGAACTCCACAGTTAAGCGTGCTTGTCCTGGAGTAGTGATCAAGATGGGTGACCTTCTGGGAAGTTTCCAATATGTGTGTGAGTGAGGACAAAACACACTGGAAAGGACATGTGTTGGCCTTTGGGGACAGTTATTAGTCTGATAAGCGACCCTAGTGAGTAATAGCCTATGGTGTGCTAAGAAGGCAACCAAGGTATTACAAGAGACCCATGGGGTCAGATGATAAGGTTCATGGCCCGGGAGGCGGGTCATGACAAATTGTATCAGAGCCAATACCCATCCGGAAGTGCATAGGCACTGCCTGGGTTTGAGGCTTGGGGTCCACAACAAGGGTGTTGTGCTTTAAAGGGGTGGATATTGTAACACCCCTGAAAAAATGAGACTTAAAAGGCTAAATGTTACTACCCATGTCAACAAGGTGCACCTTCCTTTTCAGGAGCCTGTCTGATTAGAACTCCACAGTTAAGCGTGCTTGGCCTGGAGTAGTGATCTGGATGGGTGACCTTCTGAGAAGTTTCCAGGATGTGTGTGAGTGAGGACAAAACACACTGGAAAGGACATCTGTTGGCTTGTGGGGACAGTCATTAGTCTGATAAGAGACCCTAGTGAGTAATAGCATGTGGTGTGCTAAGAAGGCAACCAAGGTATTACAAGAGACCCATGGGGTCAGATGATAAGGTTCATGGCCCGGGAGGCGGGTCATGACACATAGAGAGTATTTAAGATGTGATGATTATTAGAAATCAGAGGGATACCTCAGATGTATAATTCATGAATGTCTCAAAATATAGTATTAACATACAAGTAGGTAAGATAAAAAATAATCCTACATTAATGGTAATTAATCTATTAGTCGAAGGTAGAAAAAATGGTATGCATTGACGACATTATTTTTTATTAAGATTATTTTAACAAATCATTCTCACATTGTGGTGATGAATGACCATTTAGTGATATTAAATCATTATTCAATAAAAATTTGAAGAATATACATATAAATATGGTGAAACATAATTTTATAGGCATCAAGTTTATTTAGGATATATAATCACATCTAAAATAAGTAGATAATTCTCGGGAATGAATTGGAAAAAGGGTTTTCTTATCCAAAAATCACAAAAACATGTGAAAGAAAAGTATGATACTATTTATCATTGATTTAATAGATATTCTTATGATCAAGAATAATTTTATGTATGTTTTTGTGAAAATATTTCATTGAGATTGTATTCATAACAACATTCCATGAATTTAAAAAATTTCACAAGGTATATATTTCTTTCAAATCTACTCAACAAGAGGATAAATTTATTAGTTTTACTTATTATGCTAATTCAATATGATAATCATGAATCATTCATGGAGAAAAAATGAAGGGCGGTGAAGGTGTATTGGGTAGTGAATATGAAATCATTTGAGGATGGGATGAACTCCCTCGACATGATTAATGCAGAGTTTTAGTTTAGATTCAAGACAAAATAATATCAATAAGATGAAACCTATTATACTAATGGAAAAAAGATAAGTAGAGACAAGTATTATTTATTTTATGAATCAAATAATGACATGACATCATCCTATATCAAAATGGAATCATTCTATCAAAATATATTGTCCAATAAACCCGAAACTATTTTCTCAAATAATGTTATTTCATGTTTTTTTATAGGTTTCCATCCAATATCTAGGAATTTATATATAGGGAAAATGATGATAAACCCACAACATCAAGGGTGGATGTGAAAATAAATATTAAGATATATTCTCCAATAGATTTTCAAAAGTGTTGTGTTTCGACTAAAAAAGCAGAATGATTCACAAAATTTTATATCCATACATACAACAACCCAATGGATAAGAAAAAGGATCATAGAATATTTTTGTTGTAACAGGATGTTTGTAAAAAATGAATAATAAATTTTTAGTATGATGATCATTGCTTAAAATAACAAAATACTTACATATTGTGGATAATAGGTTGAAGAAATAAGAATGCATTTACTATATATATTAGGAATACATTGTAAAATAAAGGTTTCATGACATCTTTAGGATTTGAAAAACAAAATAGAATAATTTTATCCATATTAATAAAAATAATAACAATAAGAGACACTCCTCGATATTGAAGGGGTAAAAATAATTTAGAAAATCACAACTCCCTAGGAAAAATTAGTTTTATTTTTAAGAAATACAAGAAAAATAAATGTATGGAATTAATACATATCCATGTGTATGATCCCAATTTAGTGGTCTTTCTATTTCTAGGAATCATATAGGAAGTAATCAAATAATTATTGGTATATCATGTCACTTCTAAAAAACAATAAATCAAGGGGGTTGATAGTGAAAATTAAAGTTCATGATCTTAGATAAATAATATTGTAACCAAAATGTCATCTGTGTTGTCATGAAAAAAATATAGGAAAACAGAAAATAATTTTATGCAATATGTAATCATAAGGTCCAAAAATATTATAAATTCATGAAAAGGCTACTATGAGGAATTAATTATTCCTGAAAAGGGAATATGATTCCGTAGAAAAAAACTGGTTAGTCATTTAGAGCTTCCACTAATATAAAGAATTTCCAAAAATAATGTATGGTATGTTTGAAATTCAACTAAAATTTATTACACATTTGGAGGAAGATGATAAAATTTCTAAGGATAATGGAAATAAATTAAATATTGAAACAGTGGTGGGATTATTTATTAATAAATATTTTTATGATAATATTAAGAGAATTAGAAAAAAGAATATCCTATTTTGAGAGGCAGTTCACTTCCAAAATATTTGTCTTTAAGTTCAAAATGGATCCTCCATCTTCTATAATCGTTATGTTGACATCTTGGGAATTAAATGAGATTGATGATTCCCTTCATTGGGGTCATTTTCATGATGAATATTCTATATATTCAATACATATTTAATGTTCATTTTAATCAAATTATAAAAAGAGTTTTCATGTTATGCCAATCAATAATTAATTCCCCATACCTAATTATTTTATACACATCATCTAAGTGGGTGTCTTGGTTGATAATAAGGCCATACAATGTCGGATATATTTATTTTTCACCTAAACATTATGATGTGTCTGATGCATTATTTGCATGACTTTTTATTACATTAATAAATATGATTACATACATTCCCATAAACAATAATAGAGACATTCAGGGAATGATATCACTTGCATGGTATTCTATGGATAGATTAAAAATCATTGGTTTTATATCTATTTATTACACTAGTTTATCCCACATAGTAATATAGATTTTTTAACAGATGACCCTTTTCTAATATATGTAAGTGATATCATCATTCTCTTTAATGTGATGATAAATTTTATTATAAGGGGGATGATTATGTTTTTGAATATCAAGATGAAATAGAAAGTATCATTATTTTTACTTATAGTATTATTTTCTCTAAAGATAAAATCTGGCACATATAATTACTTTTGAATCATTTTTGATGTATTTAAATATAAATACAATGTGATATATTCTTGTATTTATTTATTTATTTGTTAGGAATTATGTTTCAATGGGTTTTTACTGAGTTTTTGGTGTGAATTAGTGATATATAGTGAATTTTTATGGAATATCCTTATGAAATTGGATTTCATTCTTGAAAATTTATCATCATAAATTTGATGATTGCTTCTCTAATCAGGAAAATGGAAAATACATGTGATAAAGGGTTTTTAACAAAAAAAATGATTCAAGAAGAAGGTTTTGAGTAGTATGAGTTTATAAAATAAATTGACAATTAATTATTGAGAAATTGTAATGGCTTGGTTTATTATATGTTGTTAAAATATTTGGAAGATATTATAAATATATAATACATCTAATTATTTTTCGTAGGCCATAGATGATAATATTTCAAACATATAGATATCCTAGACTAGGATAGACCAAGGCCTTGTAGGTTATAGAGATCTTCCACGCCCAAGGACCTAGCTTGGGGCATCCCATGGTCGGCATGTCAAGATAGTAGTTGTATGGTATGACCGTGTTTAAGGTAAAAGATGGGAATTCTCATAGGCATGCATGAGGATAGACCAGAGTCCCACTAGGATATAGACCGTTGTGTGTGATGATGATATCATTTCTGATCACCCATCATTAGATCATGGGATATTCCAAACATGGTTATAACAAAGTATCAACGAAACAGATCCATTGATAATGTGGCATGTAGACTAGAGTGAACAATATTCCTCATGTATTAAAAATATTGAAAGAAAATTATGCTTTTGAAATGATGATATGATCCATCCAATCTCACATGGTCATCTTACTCTATATCTAGAAACACTTGAGTCTCCTCAGTATCTCCATTTTGTATAATCATGTGTTGGACTTCAATAGAATGATCATGGGTTTTCCAAGATCAATATATATATATATATATATATATATCTTATGATGATATGAAGAATCTCTATACATGCATGCTACATGTTTTTTAAATCATGTGTTTGAATATTTTGTTACTTCCATATTCAAAATGATGTGCATGTGAAATTTTGATCACTTAATCAATATGGATGAGTTTTATATTTCATGATAAATGGATTAAGTGATTATCAATGAATTATCACAAGAATTTAACGTTATCTCACATAGTAATAGAAACCATGAATTATGGAGTAAGATAATGATATTAATGGAAGGTATCTATATATTAAATTGTATCGATACAACATATTATTAAAATTATATATGCAAAAAGAAAATATACTCTATGTTTGTTAACGGAAAATATTTTATTCCTATATATACCATATTCAGAATCCAATTTTTCTGATTTATATTTTGGGGAAGTATTGTTTTCAATGTAATTGTTCCACCATGAAGCATCGTTTCGTAAGGAAGAGTTTTAACACATATTCATCATTTTGAAAGAATATGAGGAAGCTGCAATCTTATGATTTGTGTAACATAAACACATTTTTCTTCATAATAAAATTATACTATGTATAAATCAATATATTTTGAATCTCTCATTAATTATCATGTGAGTCTTTTAACATAATTGAGTAAACTATAATACAATATCACCCACACATTTTCTCATGAATAATAATAAGAATAATATCCTACGTTGTTTAAATAAATAATGATTAAAAACAACCATTCAGGTTATCACGGAGGTCCTTGCATAAGTGATTACATGACTCACTATTTTTATAGAATCTTACGATGTATTCCACTTAATGGTTCCCTTAAGATGGTGGCCATACGAAATCTGGCGTGCCTCCGCAAACACCAAAAGATAAAAAATCCAGTGAGGTCTTAGGGAATGTTTGTTGAGAACTATCATCTAATTTATCTGATTAGATCAATATAGTATAACTAAATCCATATAAAGAATAATATAATAATCTTTGAATTTGGAAGCTATAAGTGGAAACCATTACAATAAAAAATGATTTTAAAAATACCATAGGAGGAAGAAAAAAATTACTAGATAAAAGTAATGATGTATCTATGTCAAGTATTTATACAAAAATTAATATATGGTAATAAAGGGGTTTATGAATATAAAATATGCTAAAAAACATAAAAAATTTAAAAACTACTAAGTCTAACATCAAGATCATAATCTTAGTCCTATATCATGATTTCCCTCTTGGAATTAAAGGTCATTAATTTGATGATAAAACCGTCCCTTTATCATAAATTAAAACTATAATGACTTCTTGGGTTACAAAGCTGGCCCAAACTAGCTGTGAGATACAATCTCAGAAGGTTAATACACACTGTGTCTGGAAATATCAATATCATGATATATAAAATGACCAATATTCTAGAGAAAATAAATTCAAAAAATGTATCCACATAATACACTATACTAGTTTACTCTTGGTGACCATCACAATTAACTACTTTATCCTAATATGGTGAATTTGAACCAAAGAATCAAAAAATGGTAAATTGAGACGTATAATTCATAAGAAAAAAGAATATCCATAAGCTTGTGATTCGGCTTGGAAGTCATATCCCTATGCATTCCAAACAAAACTTATCAATTATAATTTGAAAATAATTATTTTCCATAATAATTAATGTTAATAAAAACATCATTATAATATATAACAGGACACCATGATTTTTACTATAGAAATATGGAGAGAAAATTAATGTATTGATTGAGGGGAGAAGTTTATTTCATATGCCAATGAGTCCATCCAAGGTGACCAAATAATGAATCATTGTGTTCCACTCTATGCAAGGTGTGAAAATTTCAAGAAATGTCCTCCACATATGTACCAGGAATCGAATGTGGGGACCTGAGTCCCCCCAAGTCCAAGTAAAATAACTGTACATTAGATCCCATCAAATGGGTGTCCCTAAACAAACAAATGTCACCCATCTAGATGTAACAAATAAAATACAATATGATCCCATAATAGGCATTGAAAATGTCTCCATTTATGTGTTTACAAAGAATTAACAATCCTAGTAAAAGGATCTAGATTCTGTTTAAGGGTTCATTAATCCAGAAACCCTTGTTTCACACTTCCACTGATTGGAATTTATAAAAATGGGAAACTCATATATAAAAAGTTCATGTATAAGTCTATTACATTTTAGTCAAGCATTTATGTCATAATAGGCATAATTATCAAGGAAATACATTGGGAAAATAATTTATAGAAATAAGGATTGGGGACTAAGGATTGTCTCCTAGTCCCATATCCCATTCATTTATAATGAGGTTTCAAAAGGAATTCATGCTGTTAAATCATGTATACCACTAATGGTGTTTGAAGGAAAACCTAACTTATGTCCCTTCATTCAATTCAATTTTAAAATTAAGATTCCAAGGAATAAATTTTTAATCAACACCTCTAATGGTGTGTTTTAACTACCCAAAAAAATAAAAAGTGAGCCTCTAGTGTCAGACCACTCAATTGGGTGGCATTGGTCTTATATATCAACCCATGATGTTCTTAATCCACTATCATAGGTCACCAATGGCATGGTTATACATTCAATATAAATAAATATGAAATTTATCAATCACATCCGAATGGTGTCTCTTGAGGGACATAGATTCCCTATATATAACTCAATGAGATGATCATAATGATATTATAATACCAACCATATATTTCTAATGATTTTTCATCTAGAGACAGTCATTAACGTTGAGCAAGGATGGAATAAATTGAAGAAACCATCAAATAACCTAAATATATGGAAAATTTGATTACACTCAGATAGTGAAATAGATGTGAAAAGAAATTAAAATATATGGTATATAATTAAAACTATCACCTCTATCATTCCATTGTACACAATAGAATATTATTTAGATTTTAGATGGCAGAGTAAACACAAAACCAATAAAGAAGGTGGAGGAGGAACTCGTATGTGGGAGGATAACATAGCTGCTATAGAAGGAGAATAAAGGAAAAAAGAAATAATTTTAATATAATTTAATAGGGTAAATTTTTTTATTTAACCCAAAATTACATGGGTGGATCATTTTTCCATGCGGTCAGCAAAACATGCACCAATTATTCACTAGTTAATTCATAAAATGTGAACATCACATGGTTAGGTGAATGATTTGTTTTAACAAGCTTAAACCATTTAAAACCAAAAATCAAAAAACTATAGACAGGTTGAATGACCATGTATATAGTGTCATAGATTTTTTGAATTCCATTATGGCCCCCATGTTCCCACCTTTCACTTAGGCGTAGTTTAGGGAAATCACGTGTCCTGGGTGGCATGGTTTCTCCAAACCATGCGGCCCAATATTTTCTTCACACTTCAGGGATCCAAGATTTTAATGAGCTAGATACACTCCCCAATCCACATTGAACCACTCTTACATTATTATAAGTTAAATTTTATATAATTTAGAAAACAATATACTATTTAAACACATGGAAAAAGTAGGGACATTATAACCTCCCCTTTATATGATAATGTGTCCTCGAGTGTCCCTTATGTGGATAGTATAAGGTCATCTGAGAAGTTTTTTAGACTCATTAATTGTACAATATCACCCACATCCATCTATCATCCTTACACATCGATGTTTCTATACCATCTGGTCCAAAGTAACATTCTTGACTAAAAGATATTTCATTATCTAATTGATGACACATATCAGATGCTCCTCGAAGGATGCATCTACATCAAACTATATAACATTGGTGTCAAGTGAATGAGATGGTTTTGGTTGATAGTTTTTATGACGAGATATGGGGAATACTGCATGCATGGAACTATAACTATGGGTTTCCAAAAAACAATATTATATTATCCCACCTCTCTACATTATCTCAGGAATGTCAAAAAACACGGTGATAACATTCCCATTATTCAGATTTGTCTATCATCGAATCTAAAAGATACACATAGAAATACTCCATGTATGCTCTTGAACACTAGATGTCTATAATAACAAATTGTATAAGACTTTTTCCTACACTAACTTATATCTATATACTTTTGAATCGGATAGAAATTCTTTTAAGTCTCATAAATAAGATGAGTACCATGTAGAAATAACTAAAATGCCTATATCAAGTATAGTGGTTAATGGAATGGTTTACCATAGAGGGCCTCATACATAGCTAGTAGAATCGTTGCGTAAAAACTATTGTTTCTAACAAAAATTACTATACGAGTATAATTTTCCCATTAACATCCTAAATTATTAATTTTTAACCATAATATATCATCTAAGAATAGAATCGTCAACGTGGAATGTCCATAAATATGATTTGATATTAATACTCAAGATCACTTGTGAACCTAGTGCCATATACAACCCTTTCTAGTACCAAGACATCCAGATCCAAAAATATAGATCGAGGAACACTGTGGATTCAAACTTCCTCTAAATGTAAAGCATCCCAATATCATCTATATATGAGGAATCCCAAATTGGTTGGAATTCAGCGAATTGTTCAACATATTTATGATCACCCATAATACATAACTTCATCCATGGGATATCATAATGGCTATACCAAAATACATTGTGGCATCATTCCATTTCCTCTAAAGAATATAGAGAGGCAGTATAGTCTAGAAGGACGTTAGTACCCTTCCTTCACGTGATGATAGCTGGAGCATTGAGTGACAAATCCTTCAATCCACCTCTTCCTAACTATCTAAGAATACTGACAAAGGATGTCTATGTACATATCTGTAATCCCATGACGAACTTCACATACATATGCATCAGATCATGCATCATATCATATCATACATCCGAAGAATCCAAAACACTCTAATATAAGAGAAAGTTATCACTCACATCGACAGTCAAAATTGAATCCATGTTATCTCTTATGTCACTCATCCAAAAAACAAGTCCCTTGGGATCCAATACATATTTAATTTATAAAAAATATTTAACGGAGTGTGTCACTATTAGAGCTAGTAGAAATAGATTACAATGTTGCTCATGAACCACAAGATACATCTCATAGAATAGATCCCTCAATTTCTTTTCACTAATGGCCTCACTGGTATTGTTTATCTGAGATATCAATCTCATGGAATCAGCTACAGAATTAAAATTCCTAAGAGTATTAGAAAGCTCAAAGATGAATGATTATAGGTATTTACCCATGTTATATAGCCTTATATTCATGTATCTTTTATTGGGGATATATTTGATAATTTTATGATCTGTATAATTAAATAATAACTCACCAAATATGTAGAACCTCCAACAACACAAATCATGAGCCAAAACATCATGCTCGAGGTTGTTCATATGAGTATTCCACTCATGAGGCTACATGTTGTATGACCAATATACTATACTTTGGATTCCATGATTTAAAACAACACCCATTCCAATACATAAATAATCACAATAGACTGTATAGATAATTAATAGCTCTGGTAGAAGTCGTATCATCATTGAATGGAGTCTTCTATTTAACCCACGAAGAGGTGTCTCACAAGAATCTGTCTAGTTGAATTTCACACTCTTTTGGTCAAGCCTAAATTTTTCACTTCCAAGGATGAAAAATGTTTTATTAATGCCTTTTAATATCCATAGTGAACTAATATGATTCTTATGTCATACAAATTATTGATTTTACTGAAGGAAACTAGTTCAATAACCATTTATAAGTAACTAAATATCACCCCTCGGATATGATATGATCAATGATGTGAAAATTTATAATCACAATCTACTATTTAATGAAAATTTCATATAGTTAGTTCTCTCTCCGTTTACTCCAAATGTTCTCAAAATAAATTGTTAGTTTATTTCTTGTTCAAAAGTACAATATAATTTCATCTACAACGATTATAAGAATATAATAATGATATGGGTGAAAAACACGATCCATCTAATCCATGAAGGCTGCCGACACATTTTGGGTTCCAAATGGCATACACAAAAAATTGTACAAGAGATACCTATTATGTAATGTTGTATGTATTATTTAAAACATAAATACTTGAAATTGAGGGTATCCACACCTTAATTAGATCTTATTAAAACCATTTCAACCACGATCTTATCGATGTGGTTGCCTATATGTGGAAGATTATATTGTTTCTTCATACTAAGATGGTCTAGTTGGTGATAATTGAAGCATAATAAAATATTATAATCTTCATGATTGGAGAAATGGAATGAATAACCCCATGGTGTTGTGTTGGGTTAAATAAAACCCTTAGAATCGCAGTTATCAATTTTTTTATATCATGGATGTGTATAGGTTATATCTTATGAGGAGGAGTAGACACGAGTGCCGCATCTAGAACAAGTTCAATGTTGAACTCAACCCCACTCCTAACAAGTAATATATTATTATCATTTGAAAATAAATCACTAAAATGATCCAGTAAAGGAGGAAATTCAATGGGTTCTATCCCCTAATTAATCATAATAATAAATTATATCTAGGATATGAATACACTAGCCCAACTCAAATATGTAATGATTTACATTCTTAGAGGACCCATTTTACATTATGTATATATGTGTTTCCCTTGGAAGATGTGATTGACACTTGGCGATGATAATATTCCACCTGGGCTACAACTGTCAGAAGTTATACCATACTAAGAATAATTTCAATACTGATCATCTTGAGGGTGATGAAAATCCATAGAACACTGCACCCACTAAATTTATTCTGATTTAGAATTATATTTGAATTTTTTTGAGTTGATTTGATATCATTCAAAATAGTTTTTAGTTAATGATATTTTTAAATAGTTTATTTAGAGTTTTTCATGATATCCTGAGGTGAATTAATGAAATTATTTTCTTCCCTGGTGAAATCTTATAATTTTTTGATGAAGCTAAAAATTTACCTTGTCATGAAGGATATTTAAGAAATTAATTAAAATTCATAAAAAAATTATCATTTTTAAGACATTTCTGATAACTAATAATAATTTTATCACTTTATAAAACATTGAATAAATTTTATAAGATAAAGATAAATTTAAATTACATTGGAGTTATTTTGAAATTATTTTCAAATATATTATGATATTTATGGAATTGAATTATAAATTGAGAATTACTTAAGACTATGATAATTGGTTATGAAATAAACTATTTCAAAAGTCTTTTGAATTTTGAAGATACATTTTCTAGAAATATTTAAATTGTTATATAAGAATAAGATATATAAAATTTAAAAACTAGCATGAATAAAAATACTATGACATTTAAAATTGTTATGATATTAAAAGATTAATTCTCTATGTTAATAGAATTTGAGGTGGTGAATAAGTTCAAATATTCTTCGATAAGATATTGCATATGATAATATAATAATATGTAATGATTAAATCTCATTATTACTCATGTTTCAAGATATAGATTACAGTATTAAATATATTGGATGAATATTATGATTTAATTAGGGTTCCATGTGATAAATAGAATTAACCTAATGTGATGCTGTCTTGGAAACATTTTCATCCAATGATGGTTATACTAGTTGGACTACATACACATAATAAATAAATTCCCATAAAACGATGCAAGATGATGAGAATATTTTAGAAAAGATTTTCAATGCAATAGAAATACTGATAACATTTCATTGATTACATCATTTTTTCATGTAGGTGAAAGGGATTTATTACATAATTAATTTTTTTGGGATTTAAATATGTGATATGATACGTGATGTTAATATTTTCATTACAAGTAGCAAGATAATTAATTATATTAATTTGTAATATATATCTATAATCAGATAATTAATATTTAATGAATGGAATGAAATGTGAATTGACTCTCCAAAAACATGGTAAAATAATATTTGTGTGTTACTAATAATATAATATAATTGGAAAAAGTAAACTAATATGTATAGGTATGTTTTTTTAATAAATAATTATACTTGAAATATCTATAACAATGATTTTATTTTTTTGCAATAATTTAGGAGATATAATTAATTTTGGAAATGAAAATATTGTTTGTTGAATATAATGAATATTGGGAAAATGATACAAAGTGGAACATGTCTACATATTATCTATCAATTTATTTATAATAAAAGCATTCCTACAATATATTTCTAAGATTATGTCTCTTGAATTTGGATGAATCTGTATGATTTTTCCCTTTTGGGGATGCAGAAGATGTCGATTTAATTCTGCTGGAGGGTCATTTTTTTAAGTTGATAATCACTTATTGGATATGATAACAAAAAGATATATTTTTTGATAAATTATTTATTTGTTTCATTGTATGATAAGATAGATTTTTGATAATTTAATATTCATTGTTTTTTCTTTGATTAAAGGTCTATAAATATTCGATTTCCTTTTCCATTTATTAAATATTAAAAGAGTGGTTGTTTTACTATTAGATAATAATTATAATAGACTGAGGATATAGTGTTCCCCATTGATTTTGGGAATCATTATCTGATGATTTTGTTCCCATGTTTTCATTAATAATTTTATTTATTTTCATGCATGAAGAAGAAAAATCTAAATATACACATTTAAATCTGAAAAATAATAAAACATTTTATAGAATATTCAATTATAATTGGGATAAAATATGAGTTTATAGTCCCCTAAAAATTTTATATATGAATATTTATCATGACAGTGCTTGGAATGAAGTTATTTTAAAAATAAATATATCAAATTAAATCATAATAATGAATGAATTAAATTAAATAACATTGTCAAAAAGTATAACTGAAAACATTTAAAAAATTTTTACTTTTGAAAAGTAATATTCATTAAAGATTATTTCATAAACACATAATGGATTTGAAATGTATTTATAATGATTTGTAAAAAATATAGTTTTGGAAAATTAAACCCCAATAACATACCTTGAAATGAAATATTTTTTATCAACATAAATGTAGAGTTGAATATACAACATTATATTTATAAAAGATGGGAAACTATATTCAAATATAATTTATTTATAACCGACATCATAAAACTTGTAACAAAATAAAATTTTAAAATATTTGTATATTGTAATTAAATTCATTTAATGAATTAAATATTTATAAATCAATTCTTATATTTATTGAATTATATAACCTATAATCTACTACGGTCATTGAAAAAATAGGAAATTAATTTCTCTTTTCATATCATATCATATTTAGAAGACCATTAATAATAATTGACATTGATAATATCGACATTTTATTTTTACCATGTTATTAGCCATTATATGTGGTTTTGATAAATCCAATTAACACAAAAAAGGTTGTTATCACACTGACCAATACGATTTCACCCTAGGAATCCAATTTATTAGAGCTTTTCGTGAAGATTAAATCATTTAGATATTCCCTTATCCCAACCCAAGTAAAGAACAAACAACTAAATTAGTTGTTAAAACCTTTATATGATATTTTCAGTATCATTAAGATCACAACCCATACCATTTTTACAAAAATACTCCCTAAAAACCACAAAATTATGCTGGTGCGATGTTCCGATGATTTTTGGTTTGAATCACGCAGCCCTCTGCGCGATGTTTCCCTGCATTTGAGTGCTCATGAAAAGGTTGATTCATGATGCACTGTCCGCGAATAGGTTGATTCGTGAAGAGGCGGTTTTGCGAAGCATTAGCCGCGATGGTTTGCGGCGTTTGTGTGTTCGTCTGTGTTTGATTCTTGAAGCACCTGCCGCGTAGGCCTGATGTGCTATGTGTGTACGAAATTTCTAGTTCACGAGGTGAGTTCACGAAATGGCTGACTCACGAAACACATGCAGCGAAGGTCGGAGGAGCTGTGTGACCACATTAGTAGTTATCTCATGAAGTTCTTACCGCGAAGATCCGAGGTGTTTTAGGATCGCGAAGGCCTGAGGCGTTGAAGCCGCGTTGGCTCGGCATGGAGAGTTTCCCCTCGAAGAGCTTGAGGAATTGTGAAGTCGCAAAGGCCAACCGCGGTGTGTTTCCCCGCGATGACTGGGGGGCGTGCGACGCAGGTTCTGGGACTGGGTCTTGTTTATTGTAAGGGTGGTTTGGGATTTGCAAAGGTATCGTCCCCTAAAGAGGATAGTGCATTCAACCTTTGATTTTCTCTATGGATGATGACCGTGTTAATCAACGGAAGAGGATGTACCTAATAGAAAAAGAAAAAGTGGTGATCGAGGAATGGAGATATGAAGACCCACTCTTGAAAAAATGATTCTCTCTGCTCGTTATGGGAAAGTTCTTTGAAACAATTTCGGTTAATCAGGGGGCTCTCAAAAGCACTCTTCAAAACATCTGGAAACTTGATGCTGGAGTGGCTATTTGGGAGGCAGGAACTAATCACATCATCTTTGAGTTCTTTAACGAGAGATATAGAGACAAAATAATTCATGGAATACCATAGTCCTTCAATAATCATCTCCTCCTCATGGAAGAATTCAAAGGGGGAGACGATGTCCAGAGGGTGAATTTAACCCGCTCACCCTTCTTGATACGAATTAAAGGAATCAACTTCCATGAAAGAATGGAACACATAATGAGGGAAATTGAGGACAATGTATAACACTTTATTGAATGGTATCACTTAGACCCAATACAATGGGGCCCTGATGTTTGGATCAAGTAAGAAATTGAGTTATTAGAGCCGCTAATGAGGGGAATGTTCCTAAAAATCAAAGACGCCAAAACCTGGAAATCATTCGAATTTGAGAGACTCCCACTCTTCTGCTTTTTTGTGGTCTTCTAGGCCACCTGGAAAGAATGTGCAACACAAAACCTAAGAGTGGATCAGGTGACATCACCATCCAATATGGCACGTGGCTCCGTGAAAAAATGAATAAATTTTCTTTCAGCACTGAGACAGAAAAACAAATGGACTGTTACTGTCTCATGTTGGCGCAAACCAGTCAGGTGGAACACACATATGGACAAGTAATTATGCTAGGACCTCCATATTTTCCTAATGCGGACTATCCCACTCAGAGAGAAGATGGTGTTCATCATAACCCCCTGAAGGAAAAAACTCAATCATCCACAAGGTCGGTGACAAAGCAAGATGAACCACCATGGAAATTCTCAAAGCCAAATCCGATGCACTTTGAACCAACAGATCCAGATCCGGGTCCACAATCGTCTACAATCGATATATCACCAATAGAGGCCCATGGAATGACGATAACTCCAATTATTGTCCCAATCACATGTCTCACGTGGAAAAGGGTGAAACGTAGAGGAAGTGATGATCGCACAGAAGACCCTAACCCAGGGGCTCGGAAAAGACAAACTGAAACATGCCAATTAGAGAGGAGTCCCACCAAAAGATGGAAAATGAAAAGTGTAAAAACAAGTCTGGAGGAACCAAAGGCGGTGGTGGGCATGACCCAACCCCACCTAGAGAAATGATTCTGTTATGCTGGAACTGTCTTTGGCTTGGAAACCCACGAACGGTTCGCATGCTTCATCGAAATTATGCTCAAAGTTACCCCGATATGGTTTTCCTGTCTAAAAACATACTGGAAAACAAGGACACCAATGGTATTGCTCTGATGTGTGTCTTCCAAGGATGCGTTCTGGTGCCCATACAAGGCCATTCTGGGGGCCTATGTATCCTTTGTAAGGACAATATTGACATAAAATTTTTGTCTTTCTCCTTGCACCATGTGGCTACAACTATTCAATCTGACTTGAACCCCCTGGAACATTGTGGGATTATATGGATGGTCTCCCCATGCTGATAAGGTGCAGTCATGGGAACTTCAGGGAAAACTATGACATGATCTACCTAGCCCTATTCTTTTAAGTGGTGATTTCAATGAGATCAGGTTCTATAAGGAAATGAGAGGTGGAAGTATTCGACACTCTGCCTCGATGTATAATTTCAAGGACACAGTCACTAGGGAGAACCTGGTCGATCTGGGGTACACAAGTAATCTTTTTGCATGGTTCTGTGGCAACACTGATGGAACCCGCATCATGGAGAGTCTTGATAGTTTTGTGGGTTCTACTGATTGGATTAATGTGTTCATCATGATTCATGTTGGCTATTTGGCCCATAACTATTCGGATCACTGCCCAATTTTCATTGATTGTTTTCAAGGCGAATGAAAGTGACAACTCAGCAGACCATTCAGATTTGAGAGCTTCTGGTCAAATGCCCAGGAATGCAAAGAGGTGGTCTGATCACGTTGGATGAGTTATCACGAAGATGGTGGCCTCAATCTCTAACAGGTTGCATCCGGTCTGAGATCTTGGGGATACAAGAAATTCCACCAACCTGATAGGCATTGTGATGTCCTTGAAAAGAAGTTGCACAACTTACTCAGGCAACCCCCATCCAATGGAAACATCTCCAGGATTGTTTCAAATCAAAGAGAGATGGACAGGGCCCTTCGTGTTAAGGAAATATTCTTGGCCATGCGGGCGCGTGACATCCACATTAAAGAGGATGACGCTAATACATGGTATTTCCATCTGAAGGAATCAGCTAGGCGTCATAAAAACTCTATCATGATCTTATCATGACCTAATAGAATCAAATTTTTTGACACCTACGCCATTCACGAAGCTTTGGTAGGCTATTTACAAAACCTTTTCTCCAAAGGAACTCCTTTCATGTCAACTGAAGTGGAATAATGCATCAGACCCGTGATCACCAATGTGATTAGTCGGCAGCTGAAAAAAGATGTGACGAATGATGAGATTCACCTTTCTTTGAAACAAATCAACCCCACTAAGGCCATGGTACCAGATGTTTTTTCACACCCTATTTTTAAAACAATACTTGATCATTATCGGTCCCGACATCTGCAACATGATAAAAAACATCTAGGCAGGGAACACAATTATTTCTACCACCAACAAAACTACCCTCGTCCTCATCCCCAAAATCAAGAAACCTCAGGTGATCCTGAATTTTAGACCCATCAACCTCTGTAATGTCTCTTATAAGATCTTCTCAAAAATCCTTCTCAATCAGTTGCATCCTTGTATTCCTGATATTATCTCCGAAAACCAGAGAACCTTCGTGGCTAAGTGGCTGATTACTGATAATGCAATTGTGGCCCATGAAGTGTTCCACTATATGAATACATACTCCACTGTGAAAAAAGGAACCATGACCTGTAAACTGGATATGACCAAAGCCTATGATAAAGTGGAATGGCAGTTCTTAAGAGCTGTGATGTTGAGAATTGGCTTCTGCGCTAAATGGACAGATATTGTCATGCACTGCATCTTGACCGTCTCTTTCATAATAAAGGTCAATGGGGAGCTCACAAAAGGATTCTCCCCAACCTAAGGCCTACGCCAGGGAGATCCTCTCTCCCCTTTTCTCTTCACCTTGGTGGCTGATGTTTTCTCTAACCATGATTCCAGGGGTGCATCCTCTAAGTCTATTCATGGAGAAAAGGTCTACCGTGAGAGCCCACAAGTTTCACAACTCTTCTTCGCTGAAGACTGCCTCCTTTTCTCTAGGGAAACTATTAATGAATATCAGGTGATCAGTCATGCGATCCAGCAATATGAGTGGGCGTCTGGATAGTCTATCAATCACGGAAAATTGGAAATCTACTTTAGTGCAGGGGTGCCTCCTACCAAGAGAGCTGATGTTTGTGAATTTGAAGGCATCCATATGGTCGAAAAACATCGAAATTATCTCAGAATCCCTATGGTTATTGGATGATACAAAAAAGAAATCATTGCAGCTCCGGTGGATAGAATTGAGAAAAAAATTCAAGGCTGGACCCCAAATAGAATCTCTAAAGATGGAAAAGGAACCCTCATTAACGCTTCAATTCAGTCTATTCCCAGATAATTTATGTCTATGTTTAAGCTCCCAGTAGCCATCATCAACCTGATCCATTCTCATTCTGCCAACTTCTGGTGGAGGAAAAATTATGGAATAAACAGACCACATTGGTTGGCATGGGAGAAACACTGCAAACCCAAGTCGGAGGGAGGGATGGGATTTTGGAATCTTCTTCTATTCAATGATGCACTGTTGGCCAAGAAAGGATGGCGCATTTTGAACCGTCCTTCATCTCTATGTGCGCGGGTACTCCGTGCCAAGTAATTTCCCCACACGGACATCCTTGGATCATTTCTTAGCCCCCGTCCTAGCTTCCTATGGTGAAGTATTTGGGGGGCCCGAAATCTTCTGCAGAAAGGGGTGGGCTGGAGGATTGGAAATGGATCATCTGTCAATATCTAGACTGATCCTTGGCTTGTCAATAAGGATGGTATGCGGGCCACATCCCTCGCCCAACCAGGTCTTGAAGACGCCACTTTTAACTGCCTCTTTTCAGACTAGGGTTCAGGGTGGTGTGTGGAAAAGATCCAAGAATGGTTCAAATAAAGAGACCAAAGAATTGTTCTAAGCATCCCATGTATCCCTGACTCAGGCCCTGACCATCTTTTTTGGAAAAATGATGTTTCAGGTGACAACACGGTGTGATCCGGGTAGAGACTGGCTCTTGGCATTCACTCTCTCGACCGTGATGATGGACCATGGAAAGCGCTTTCAAAGTTCAATGTCCCCGTTAAAATACGCCAATTTTGGTGGAAGGTGTGCACAGGCACCCTCCCTACTAGGAGCCTCCTTGTTTAGCGAAATTTGGCTAGTGCTGAGTCCTTCCCTTTCTGCCCGAATATTTTTGAAACTCCTTGGCATGCCATCATTCACTGCTCGGGAGCAATGGAAATTTAGAACAAATGGGGCCCAGCTTTGGATGCTTCACTAGACATTGTCTCTAACCTCCCTGGTCTTCTGATGTGCTGGTGTTCCAATCTTTCATCGGAAAATGCAATATCATGTTGTACCCTAGCCTAAATCATTTGGGTTCGGTGTAATTATCTGATTTTCCACCACACTCATCATCCTCTGGAGTTCTTGATTGAATGATCCACTTCATGGATTGAGGGTCGGACGGACCACAAAGGACACTTTATGCCAGGAGTTTCCCCCTCCTTTCCCCCTCATTGGACCCCCCCCCCCCCCCCAACGGAAGGGAGTTTTAAGAGTAACATCAAGACTTATCTCCCCATGGATGGGCCTGTTGCTCTCAGCCTCCTGGCGCGAAATCATCTGGGGCATGTCATTGCAGCAAAATATGTTTCACATCATCCTTTCTGGGAACCTGCAGTTGCTAAGTCCTCTACCATCCTTGAAAGTATGATTCTCACTACGGAATGTGGATGGGCTGATATCATCATTGAGTCTGACTTCCTCACTGTTATCAATGTTATTAACCACAATGACGCCAGACTCCAGGCCTTTGGCTTCATCATTAGGAGAATCCGCTCACTGCTCCAAGGCTTCTCTTGTTTCACCTTCTCCTTTAACAAAAGGGAAGGAAACAATGCAGCCCATAAGCTGGCGGCCTCAGGCCCCTTCGATGTCAACCAGCTATGGCTGGACAATTTCCCTTCATGGCTCTACTTATGTACGGATGGTGATCTTTGTCATTAATATTATCCTTCCTTCTTCTCAAAAAAATATGAATATACTATGTGTATTATGAAAACATAAGGACAAAAAAGAGATTTAACTAAAAAGAGTAAAAGTAATATTTTTTACCCTTTATTATAATATGATTTTTATGTTATTTAATAAATTTTATAATATCGTTATGTATCCTTGAAAACAATAATTTTATATTATGATTTTAAAATCATTTATTTAAGAACATTACTCACATCCACATCACCAAGTGTTATATTTTTATTATATAGGCCATTAAAAATATATAATAATTAAAACAAAACCACATTGGATGATGCCATTTTCAATAATAATTGGACGATTTTAGATTTTGATCATTTAATTTTTTTGAGTCTGAATCCTAAGTTTCACAAACAATAAATAATGACCAACACTATTCCAATATAAACCCACCCCTGATCCAATTACAATTAATTCAAAACCCCATAGGGAACATCCATTCTCTTCTAACCCATTTCTAGAGTCCCCCTATGATCCCCCAATCTCAAATGAATCACTACCGAAGTCTATCATCTCCCTATCAAGGTAAGGGACCACTATCATTTCTTTTCAATTCAAGTACCATAATTGTATATAGAATTTTGAATATAAATAATTTATGTTTATATATATATATATATTATAATATATTAAAATATATTTTCTAATAGTAAAATAACATTTAACCACCCGTATTATATTATTATGATAAGGCATTACTATGATTAAATTTAGTAAGGTTCCCATTCCTCGTCATATTTATTTAATAATCATTGTCATTTTACACCTTTAATATCAAATACCTAATATTCAGATTTGTGTTTCCATATAATTCATACCAATAATATGATTTGAAAATGATTATCGAACCCTTTGTCTCTCATGAAACCATTTTATACATCATTAGTTATTTATATTATGCTTCCAAAATATTATAATTATTTTCCATACCAAACATTTTTACATTGAATAACATCATTATTACACTATAGGGTATTCACCTAAACATAACTATAATAAATTTATTTGGGAATTAAATGAATTTATTCCACACACAATTTTCATGGAATTAGATGTGATTAAAAATATTCTATTTCTAATGATATATATGGAAAAATTATATATTAACATTATATGAAAGGGATTGGTGCCCCCATAATTATATATCTCTCCAATACAATGGGTAATGGTTTTCTCTCATGAGACAAACTCAAAGGGATTAGGTTTTTAACCTAATCCATCATGGTCATTTTTTCACCATGTTATGATGTTATGGTCATCATCCTTGACCTATGATTATGATATCATGTTTAATGGGTTTTCCATATTTCCCATGTTGCCTTTAAATTATAATGTTGTATCATGACTCATTGTTCTTATTTTTTATTATATCCACTATTAAGTCAATTTAAATTACTATTAGCAAACCTTAATTCCATCATCATGTTATGGTATTTTATTCATTTAGTTGTCTTTATTCGTCAACCTTTTAATAAAGACATCCCCAGGTTATCCCCTATAGTTTAGAGGATAGATTATTTCTATGATCATGTTAAGGATGTTATCAGAAATGTTGTTTATCCCACGATCATGATTTTATACTAAGTACCTAATTCCAATTTACATTAGAATTCACTGTATTATGGGGTGTATTATGTGTATTGTTATATAAAAAATAATGATTTAATTAGTAATAATGATAGGGTTTATCATTGATGGTATTATATGAATAATAATTTATTTTTGGGATTAGGATTAGAAAACTATTGTGAGTTATTTTTGGATATTACTAAACCAAAATGAAATTAATTATTTTAATGTATAGAATATGTGGTATCAATAAAAATTCATCCCTCTCAAGATAATAAATGTATATCTCGATTTGGAATATATGTACTTAGTGGTAACACTAGAAAGAACCTTGTTGATCATGAATCGATTGGGAACTCTCCCATGACAATATTTATAACTTCATATATAGTTTCAAACACTTGAAGGACACTCTTTATTAAATTTTCAATATCATTAGAACTCATTATTAAAGAAAATAGATTATAGAAAACTTAAATTGAAGACAAAATTTTCATATGTTAAGTAAATACATGTCATATATATATATTTAAATGTTTTTTTCTCATTTAAGTGTTTAATAGTTATAATTTTATTATTCGTATGTCTATTTTTGGATCATGTATATTTTTAGTATGAGAAAAAAATGTTAAAGGTTGGGTTATTATCCATAGTACTATGTATCACAACATATAACATACATTTAGTAGATATATTCAAAATCGATAACAAATAATTGAAGTAGAGCTATATGTGAGAAATAAAAAAGGGGAAATAATAGTATCACAAATATATAACTACTACTATATCAATGTTTTTCAGCTAAAAATCCTGAAATAACCCTTTGAAAATCCATATTGTGTAATTTTATGCATTTATGGAAATGAAATTGATTTCCTTACATAAATTAAAATAAATTATCCCAAAAATGAAATCAATATTTATTTTTGCATATATCCAATGATATTGTACAAGTGAAAGTAGGAGGATGATTCTTATTTAGAACAAAAATCTCATTAATAGATAAAATTTACCTATGAGAAATAAGATCTTGATAAAATGAGTAGTTATATATAATATATCATTTTCTAAAACATACCATCCGTTTCGGAGAATACTGAGGTTCTTTATGAATAAATTTGTGGTCCTCCTATTAGCATAGAGGTTAAATATTCTATAGAGCATAAACCTTAATAATTTTCAAAATCCTAGAAATAATATAGAATGATTTTTTTCAAACATGAATATATTAAGAGACATCTATAATAGAATTAAGAAAAAGGATTCATATTCCCAAGTCGTTCACCATAGGGTAGACATTTCTACGTCATCAATAATTCAGATGGGTCAATGTGCCTTTTCATTGACTATCGTGAGATAAAAATGATAGTGATAGTGAATAAGTATCCTCTACAATATATTGTTGACATAATTGATCAACTATGTTAACCCCAATATATCATCAAGGTTGATCTTCATTTATGTAATTATAAAATAAGGGCTAAAAAGGATGATATCCCCAAGAAATCACAATGTACATGTATTGAGAAAAATGAGTTCATAAAAATGGCATTCAGAATATGAAATTATATAAAATTATTTATGGAATTAATGAATAGACATATCATATATTTCATTATCAAATTTTTGGTACTCTATAAAGATGATATTTTAATATAATCCAAAATAAATAAGGAGCATAAGGTGAATCATAGAACTATTTATAGTTTCACTTTAAGAACTATAATGAGATGTGAATTATGAGAGAAGAGTGTCTCTTTATTTTATAATATTATCTCATTTAATGGGATACATGAGCACTCATTAATGATTGAAATAATTGAATGATAAACAATGCCAACATTTGTGACCTATATTTATAGGTTCCTTGGACTATCGGTGTAATATCGATGAATCGAATGAAATTTATCATTACTATCAATTAATCAGACTAAGATTACTCATAATGGAGTAAAATTTGTTTTTAATGATGAATGTGAATATCGATTAAATGATTTAAAAAATAACCTCATAACTACATTGGTACTTACTCATCCCACATGTGGGGAACTTTTAGTGGCATATAACATTAAACCAAATAATGGATTTGGTTATGTAGTGATTTACAATAAAATGTGACATCATATTTGTCTTTGTAAATAAATGAATATTAATAGAACTAAATAATGCAAGATATAAAGTTCGCTACTATAAAAATCATATTGAAAATTTAGAGGAATTTTCTATTTGTTGAGAAGTATGAAATATATTATTATTATAAGAGTTTAATATATATATTTCCACAGAAATATATGAATATGTTCTTATGAATATGGTTAGAGATAATTAAAGTATATGAAATCGAAATCGAATACTATCTTAATAATGAAAATAATGTAGAAAATAGTCCAAATATAATAGTGATGGAAATTTTTTCATTGATGAGTTTGAGAAGGATCATATCTTTAGTGACATAAAATTGATTTACATGGGAATCATAAAGGATAGAAAATAATAAATACTTTCCCAAATTATTTCTCTACATTTCCGTATATAAAATATAATGGATAATCAAATATATGATGTGGAAATTCCTAATTAGGTTGAAGCTATAAGATACTATAAATCCTTATTGATAGATATTAGTTAATAAAGAGTTTTATAATTTATTTCAGGATTATGTGTACTACAAAATCACGAGTTAAAGAATGATTCATTGGGTGATTCCCATAACTCGGCCTTATTTATGCATCCTAGGAGAACAAAGATGTTTTGACATCCTTTATATAATTATTTATGGGATAATAGGATAGAGGTGATCAAGGAATATAAATCAAGGTGTCTTGTATGTTCACAAGTGTATAATGATAATAAAAAATCTAAGGGGATCATGAAAAATTACCCATATATAGATTGAAATGAGAAAAAAATAACTATTGAATTTTTCACTATCTTTATAAATACATCAAAATAAAACATTTCTATATGGTTTTTAGTGGAATGTATTACAATGATTTATCAATTCAATTCAAATTGAGAGGACTTCTCTGTCAATCATCATTCAACAATATACAATAGGGAAGTAGTAAGGATTCAGGGAATACCACTATTGATTGTATCTGATAATATATAGGATGTACATCCATGTTATGGAATAGTCTCCAATATTCTATAAATATTATGTTGAAATTCATGATTAATTATCTCCCTTAATCAAGGAAACAGTTATAATAAATAATTCAGGCACATGAAGCCATTTTGAGAGTAAGATCAATGCACATAATAGTTGGATGGGATAAAAATAATACTCTTTTCAAGTTATAATACAATATTAGTTCCCACCCAAGCATCCAAATGGCCCTCTATAAATTCCTTAATGGGTAAATATGAAAACACATGCATGTTGGGAAGAATTTGGTAAACACGGGATACTAGGTCCAAAAAATGCTGAGGAAATATGTAATGGACCAGACCTCTATAGTTCATTTTATTTTAGAAAATCAAGTGTATGAGGTGTTTCAGGAGGTTAAGGGGACTTATCCAAAACAAAAGTCCAAATTTCCATTTCTATGAATAGTTCCATCAATGAACAGTTCCAACGGTAGACCATTGTGAAAAATGCATCGGTAACTATCTGTGAATACTTCCATCAATGAATAGTTCCAATGGTAGACCATTCTGAACAGTGCATTAGTATCCTTTTGTGAACAGTGCACCAGTAACCTTATATGAACAATGTAATCAGTGAACTTCTGTGAATAGTTTCATCAGTAACCTTATGTGAATAGTGAAATGGTGACCTTATGTGAACATTGACAAGGGTGACCTAATGTGAACAGTGTCATCGGTGACCTTATGTGAATTGTGCATTCAGTAACCTTATGAGAACCGTGCAATGGTGATCCTATGTGAACAGTGACATCATTGACCATATGTGGACAATGTCATCAGTGACCTTCTGTGAACAGTGTCATTTGTAACCTTATTTGAATAGCACAACGGTGAGGTTCCAATGATAGCCTCTTTCCATTGCCAAATTTTGAGCTTATGAATAGAGTTTCTAGAACAGTGAGGTTCAATCAGTGACCTCTATTTCCTTTTCCAAATTTTGAATTTGGGAACAGTGTTTCGATAATGGTTATATCAAACGGTGTCCTCTATTTCCTTTTCCAAATTTTGAGCTCGTGAACAGTGATTCTAGAACGGTTAGGTCTATCGGTAACCTCTATTTCCATTGCAAAATTTTGAGTTCATGAA
This sequence comes from Viscum album, assembly GCA_963277665.1. NCBI lineage: Eukaryota > Viridiplantae > Streptophyta > Magnoliopsida > Santalales > Viscaceae > Viscum > Viscum album. Next base: position 554,503,710 of record OY728123.1, read on the forward strand.
CAGTGTTCCCAGAACGGTGAGGTCCATGGGTATCCTCCATATCCTTTTACAAATTTTGAGTTCATGAAAAATGTTTCTAAAATGGTGAGGTCCATCATTAACCTGTATTTCCATTTCCAAATTTGGAGTTCATGAACAGTGTCTCCAGAATGGTGAGGTCCATCGGTAACCTCCATTTTCTTTACCGAATTTAGATTTCATGTACAATGATTCATACTTCCTACAGTTTAGCCCCTTTGACGGCTCCTTTGATGTGAAATGAATTTAAATCCCCATTTTAAGGACTCTAAGGCTGATTCAAATGTCGTAACGCCATTATTAATTTCTTCTAAGGCTGGAGATGTTTTTACTTAATCAGACTGTGTGGTGTAATGTGATCCTCTTTTATGTGAAAATCCATCGTATCTTAAACTAGTGCTCTGATAAATCTTCTAAAGGGATAATATATCTTCATCCCTAGTTATTCCTCCTTGTCCTCATTTATGAGATTCCCCAACATCACATTCCTTCCCATAGGGGTATTTCAATAAAACACTCCTCCTATAATTGGTTCTGCTCTATTTTTATTAAACCAAGAAGTATCGATCAATCATCGATATAAGGTATGATCTATCATCATTATTTGGGGTCTGTCTCCTTATATTTCTCTTTGAGCTCTTATGGTATGTGATCATCATAATTAAAATGGAGTTTTTTTGGGTTTCCATTGGTGCGGTCATACCTCAAAAACCACGGGTGGACACAGTTGTCCTGGGAGGGGTCGACAATGATTATTTCAGTGGATCATTCTTGTATAAAGAATGAAATGAACCATTTGAGGTAGGGGATTTTTTTCTTATCTTTTCTTTTATATGAAATATTATAATTATCATGTTTTATTCGACTATATAACAATTGAATTGACATAATAAATAATTGAACCAGATAAATAAATTGATATCAATCATATGTCATTGCCTCTTGTTTGGCTAGATAGTGTGATATCTATGCTTACATCGTTTAGCTATTGGTTCTTGGTGGATATTGTTAAAGAACATAAAGCAATAATTAATTGATAATTTTTGGCTAAAAAAAAATAAGAATGTAATTGAATATGATTTTTATTATTGTAATTTTATATTAAACAAATAGTTGTAGTTAGCATGTTTAATTATTTTTTTAGCTTACTGGTTGGGTTTCTTGAAATTGGGACCAACAAATAATAAATCAGTAAATCCAAGATGGATTAAAGAACTGGTTTTCCGATAAAAGATAGTTCCTTGTAGGGTTCTGAGTAACCCTCTTTCTTGGTTAAGGGCTAAGTGGCCATTTGATTTGATATTTGGTTTTCCTGCTTCTTGTGTTGTGGTGTGAGACTTGATGGCTATTGTGATATGTGGGGGTAGGGTGGCCTATTGGTTGTGGTAGAAGTTGACACCTAGATTGGAAAGACGCATTGGTTTATGCATGAGGGTGTCAGAAAGGACCCCAGGGATGATATAATGGTTTGGATGTAAATTTTTGGACGCTTGTTGATTCCTTGGATGGTTATCTTCTTTAATTTTCCCCCCTGCTCAAGGCATTTGGTCTTGCTTACCCTTCTTCCAAAAGAGGCGATGATGCGTGAGGTATGCAACATGCTTTCAATGTTTAGCTTCTCAATGGAGGATGGGTCTACTCTCTTGCTATAGGAGATAAAGACTCGATGGGTGGTACAGCTACTAATCGGGTTTACCCCACTTGTGTTTAGTAGCATAGAATGTTTTTTCTATAATGTCTGAGAATATGGGAAACTAATGATATAATGAATAATTGAATAAATGATGTTAACCCATGGGGTTGGAGCTTGCTGGGACATAATGATGAGGTCGTAATTTGGAGGAACAGTAATCTTTTGGGTGTGATTCTAATGAAGTATAGTGTGGAAATTATTGATGGTTAATGAATTTTTAACAAAATAATTAATGTAATGTGCAACTAACGAAATGGAATGATGTAATTTATTAATGTTCTTAAAATGGTTGTGTGTTTATAGGATACCTAGTCTTAGAAGTGGTAGTCCGGAGTCTGAGAGACATTATCTACAGTTGATTATAATACTAGGTTATGCCAGTAGGGTGGTTGTGAGCTAGAGTATGTTCTGTACTTTTTTTGTTTCTATTTGATACTTTACCCCATCAATAATAGAAACTGATACCTCATGGATTCTGAGCCCATGGGGGTGTTTTTTCCAACATTCCAGTTGGAGGACGGATTGTTGACTACCCCCTTTGGCCTCTATCTCTTCTTTTATTAGTTACTTGTGATGGTAGGCACATCAGATAGTTTTCCACATATATGTGTGTAGAGGGCTGTAATGGCTTCTGGCTAATCACACACATATATTCTGGATATATTTTCCTACGGAATGCTATAGGTGTGACATTTTAGTGGATCCTAGAAACTACCTTGTTACTTCTTGTGTGGATGTGGTGGTGTGGATGCACGAGGTGCATGTTCTGGTGGTTCACCCAGGTGTCTGTGGGAAATATTTTTTTGAGAGAGATGGTAAGGACGTACGACGTTGGGGAAAGAGGAAAACCATTGGGGATGTAGTAAGGTGTTAACATTGATATTCATTGTTATATTATATACTCTTGAATGTGTTACATGGTTAGAGTATCCATGGTGAGGCTGGGAACATAGAATGCATGTTTAGGTGACAGGTTAGTTTCAGTTGTTGATCATTGTGCTTTAGCATGATTTCATTAATTTTTCACAAGAGGTTCTAGGGAGTATCCTACTGACTATACTGTTATAGTCACCCTATGTATATATAAATGGTATTTAGGTCCCTTGAAGTTGGTTGGAGATCAACCTGGTTACTAATATCAAGGGGTTGCAGGAGCTGTTCGGGCTTTGTGGACGTTTTTTTTACATTCCATTTGGTTGTTGTTGTTTTCCCATTCATGTTACAGTAGTTTTTCATGACATTTCATATGTTCACTTGGGTTTTCATTTAAATTTTTGTATGAGTTGGAGTTGGTTGTTTACAATCTTATCTCTATCTTTTGCATATGTTCTCTTAGAGGGTAATGCCTCTCATTTGTGTGTTTATTATACCCTCGGTGCTAAATGCCATCCCAGGGCCTACTAGAGGAAGGACTTGGGGGTCATTATCTCACTTCTCACATTGTCGGCCTAGGATGGGTACAACTTGTGGGTAGGGGGTCTTGACAGGGTGGTATCAAAGGCAGGTTGAGGGATAGGATGGAGTACGAAGTTAGGCATAGGTGAGGTTTCATGGGTTGGTGGGGAAATGGTGTCATTCATGTTTAGCAAGTGATGTAATCACTAGAGCCTGGCTGTGACATAGGCATTTAGGGCCCCTTATGATCTGATGTGTGTACCATCATGTTTAAAGTGGCTACTAAACAAGGTCATACTAGATGCAGGGTTGAGATCTAGGAAAGGATCAGACATCATTCATCCTTGTTCCTAGGTTTGAATGGGTATACCTTGGTATAGGCTAATATATAATGAATAAAAGAAAAAATATAATTAAAAAATGTCGAGTCTTTCATATTCTAGGTTTAGAAGCTATAACTATTTATTATTTTATAGGTATGGCTCTAGGTCAACGTCCTCATCAGGATCTCATAGAAGATCTACAGAAGGATGTGCCAGCCGATCACTACATGGTCGAGGTTAATGATGAAGACACGAAGATAAGGACACTCCAAGAAATTTAGTGACAAAGTCTACAGAAGTATGAGGTATTTGTTGCAGATTTAGTCATGGAAGACCAGTTGGTGGAGGTCGAGATAAGCTTCAGTTTGATCTGTGCTTGAAAGGAGAATTTGGTTTCCATGGTTGTGACGATGCAACATGGAGCAGTGAGGAAGTGGGGGATCTTGTTCCTTTGGGATCATGAGGAGTCAGTGATATCATGGGAGGAGTTCCGAGACATGTTTAGAGTAGAGTTTCATTCTTCTATTTTGAAAGTGTCCAATCACCTTGAACTTCTCAACCTTAGACATGGGAGCATTAGTGTTCGAGAGTTTGGAATCCATTTCAGGAACCTATTACGATATGCTTCAGAACTATAGCCATATGAGGAGGCCATAGTGAGGTATTTCGAGGAGGCTTTGAATCCGGATATCGATATCTATGTCACCCCATTTATCCTGATGACATATCTTAATGTGATGGAAAGGGTAGAGGTGGTTGAGAGAACATTGGCCACAATCAGATCATCACAAGAGGGGAGTCACCATGATTCCTCACGAAGCAGAGATGTGGTCCACAGATACCAGTTTTCAGGGAAGAAGACTTTTTGTTCAGCAAGGGTTATGTCCCATCCCTCCGTATCTTGTTTCTCTGGGGGAAGTTGATCTCAGGAATATGGAAATGGATCAGGCATACATTTTTCTTGTGGTGGTCACGGTTATCAGTAACGAGATTTCCCTAACATTCAGAGCACTCATCGTGCACCAGACATTTAGCTTCAGGTTCCTCCGTTGAGGAAGTTCAAGTAGAGGCAGCGGTAGTAGGTTGCACCAGCATTAGATCAGAAGATGGTATATGGGGCATGCAGGGGACAGCCCTATAATACTCCCTATCCTCAGAGAGCAGATCACAATCATGGTGGCAGTCAACATCAGGGTCAGAGAGGTTGTGGATGAGTTTTTCGTCGGCTTCATGATTTAGTGTTTCCTGCTCCAGGAGAGCCAGTCATTATTCAAGGTACCGTTTTCTTGTTTTCTACCTTAGTGCGTGCCTTGTTTGATTTATAAGAGACACACTCATTAATATCACATAATCTTGTCCATGATTTGGGACATGATGCAGAGAGGCTTCTAGTGCCATAGGTGTGGACTACGCCAGTTAGAGGTCTAGCTGACTTGTTTGAAGTATATAAAGACTGTGAGCTGCTATTGGGGAAGCACCACTGTTGGGGAGATTTCCTATGTTTATGGGTCCAAAAATATGATTTCATCCTAGGCTAGATTGTTTTTATTTAGTACAGGATATTGTTTATTTCATCAGGAGGTTGGTTCTGTTCTTTGATGCAGATTTAGATCCAGTGGTTTTCGTTGTTGAGCGACACCCTCAGATGGGTCAGAGGCATGTTCCTCCCATTTCATCCATTCTGTCCGAGATAATTTTGAGTTTTTTAGTGGTTCAGCACCAGGAGATTCTAAGGGTTATAGAAGAGTACCCAGATGTCATTCCAAAAGAGGTTGTAGCATTACCACCTCAACGAGAAATCAATTTTTTGATCAAGATAAAACCAAGAGCATCTCTAATATATTTGTTTACATATAAGATGGATTCTTATAAGTTATGAGAGATACATATATATAATTATGGTCTGTTATTGGGAGGTTTTGTTCGGCTGAGTGTGTTACTATGAGATGCACCGGTTTTGTTCCAGACATCGGCTGACGACAGTTTGCGGTTGTGTGTCGATTATCGTCGCTAGAAAAATTGACAATTAATAATCGATATCATCTTCCATATATTGATGATTTATTAGATCAACAGGATGGTGTAATTTTGTTTTCAAAGATCGACATGGGTTCAGGATATCATCATATGCGTGTGATGGATGAGGATATCCTGAAGACTGCATTCGGTTGTCGTCATGGGCATTATGAGTTCCTTGTAATGTCATTTGGCATAAAAAATGCTCCAACTGTGTTCATGGGATTGATGAACGATGTGTTCCGTGAGTTCTTCGACAAGTTCTTTTTAGGTCTCATCGATGAAATCCTTGTGTACTCCACGTCTAAAGAAGAGCATGCAGAGAATCTACATGCCGTTTTGGGAGTCTTCGTCAACATCAGTTGTTTGGGAAGTTGTTGAATTGTGAGTTTTGGGATAGAGAAATCATTTTCTTAGGGCATGTGGTCTCCTAGTAGGGAGTATCTATGGATCTATCGATGATTGAAGCAGTTGTGTATTGGGAAGCACCCAAGACTGTGTCGGAGGTGCGATGTTTATTTGGTCACACAGGCTACTACAAGAGGTTCATAGACAATTTGTCTCGAGTTGCGACTCCTCCGGAAACATTGACTAGGAAGGATCAATAATTCATATGGACCGATCAGTTTCATGCCACTTTTGAGTATCTAATGGAGAATTTAGTAAGTGCTCTAGATATTTGTCTTCCAACAGAGGGAGATCATTTTGATCTTTTTTACTATGATTCATAACTAGTTTTGAACTCTATTATGATGCTTCAAGGATCAGTTGATTCTTATGGGTCTCTGAATTTGCATCCTCAGGAATGTAACTATGCCACACATGATCTTGAGTTGGAATCTGTGGTGTTTTATCTAAAGTTATGGAGACATTACCTCATTTGTGAGCGCAATTTGGTTTTCACTGATCATAAGATCCTAAGTTATGTTTTCGCCCAGTGTGACATAAACATGTGACAACATTAGTGGATGGAGTTTTTGTAGTAATACAACTTTTAAATATTGTATACACAAAGAAATGGGAATGTTGTAGCTGATGTGTTGGACAGGAAGTCACGTGGTGATGTAGTGTGTGAATCTGTTGATTCATGGAAAGTAATGGACTAAAAATCAGCATTACATCCTGATATAGGAGAATTTGGGGGTAGAGGTTGTCTTTTTTATATAACGGTGTAGTCATCTCTGGTGCATAAGGTCGAAGAGTCCTAGTTTGGGGATCTATAGGTTGTGGCCTTGAGAAACATTTGTTTTTGTCGTGAGGCCCCTGATGGTTGGTCTAAGAATGGAAAACACCATATGTTGTATAATGTAAGGGTTTTGGTTCCTTGATGATGCGCGAGACATTTCTTAAAGAGTTCCATAGTTCTTATTTAGTGGTGCATCCTGGCGTGAAATATGATGTAAAGGGCCTTGAGAAGCCAGTTTTGGATGCCCGAACTGAATGGTGAAGTTGCAGAGTTCATGTCTTGAAGTTTGGTCTACCAGAAGGTGAAAGCCGAACACCGTTTTCCTAGTGGTTTATTCCAGCCATTAGATGTTCCTCAGTGGAATTGTGGGGACATCTTAATTGACTTTGATACTTTTTTACCTCGAGTTCACGGAGGACATGATTCTATTTGGGTGGTAGTGGACCGTTTAACAAAATCATTCCACATCATAGAAATCAAGGAGTCAAGATCCATGGACATTTTTCTGAGGCATTATCTAGAGTTGGTGGTGAGACTTTATGGGGTCCCAAGGATGATCATTTATGATCCAGATCCTCACTTTAAATCTAGGGTGTGGAGAGGTCTCCAGAATGTTTTTGTTTTTTGATCTATTCCTTAGAACATCTTTTAATCCTCAAATGGATGGTCAGATAGATCTAGAAATCAAGACTCTTGAAGACATGTTATGCTCTTGTGTTATTGATTTTGGAGGTTCGTGGATAAGCAACTTATCTTTGGTGGATTTTTCATACAATAATAGTTCTCACTCCGCCATTGGTATGGTTCCATTTGATGCCTTGTGTGGTCAACCATTTCGTTCTCTATTGTGCTAGACTGGGGTCTGAGAGTCAACAATTCTAAGACCGAAACTAGTACAGAATACAATAGAGATGGTTCACGTTATTTGTGAGAGGATGAAGATAGTGTAGTATTGTCATAAATCAGATGCAGACCAAATGAGTAGACCCTCAGAGTTTGATGTTGGGGATCAAGTTTTTCTAAAGGTGACTCCCTGTCATGGGAAGTGAAGTTTTGGTCGTGGGAGTATGCTTTCTCCCCAGTTTGTTGGGCCTTTCGAGGTGTTATCTCATGTTGGAGTTGTGGCGTATCAATTAGAACTTCTCTACAAATGATTCAGATACATGATGTTTTACATGTATCATAGCTCTTTCGTTATCTTCATGATGACTCTCATGTCCTCAATTTGGGAGAGATCGATGTTGATGGTGATGCGGACATTGAGGAGCGACTAGTGGAGATCCAAGACCTCAAAGTGAAGGTGTTATGAGGGAATTATATCCCCTTGGTTCATGTCTTGTGGCAACACTGTGGCATGGAGGGGAGTACCTGGGAATGTGATACACAGATACGTGATCAGTACCCAGAGTTGATTGATTTTTTACACTTCTCATGTATCGATTTAGTCTTTGTGATTTTAGACCTTCCATGTTTATAATATGAATTGTTTTGTTTCTTATGGTGGCCTACTCTATTTTGAGAGGTATCTCAATTGGGGGTTGTTCGGACCCAGTTTTGCTTTCCCTTTAGGTGGGTTCAGAATTCTTGAGGATGAGAATGTTTTGATAGGTATTTGAGATAACGACCCGGACCTATCTAGTCTATTCCTTTTTGAAAATAAAGTGTATGAGGTGTTTCGGGAGGTAAAGGTGACTTATCCCCATAACTTATCCAAATATTAATTTCTGTAACGGTTCCACAGGTGCATAGTTCCAACAGTAGACAGTTGTGAAAATTTCATTGGTAACAATATATTAATAGTTCTGTCAGTCAACAGTTCCAATGGTAGACCATTATAAACAATGCATCATTAACCTTTTGTGAACAGTGCACCGATAACCACCTACGAAAAGTGTCATCGGTGACCCCCTGTGAACAGTGTCATCAGTAACCTTATCTAAACAGTGCAACAGTGACTTTTGGGAACAGTGACATCAGTGACCTTATGTGAATAGTGTCATCGGTGACATTCGGTGAACAGTGTCATCGGTATCCTTATGTAAACAGTGCAACAGTGACCCTATGTAAACAGTGACATCAGTGACCTTATGTGAACAGTGTCATTGGTGGCCTTCTTTGAATAGTGTCATCAGTGACATTATGTGAACATTGCAATAGTGAGGTCCCAAATGTGACCTCTTTCCTTTTTCAAATATCATGGTCATGAACATTGTTTCCTGAACAGTGAGGTTCCATCGGTGACCTCTATTTCCTTTTACAAATTTTCAGTTAGTGAACAGTGTTTCCAGAACGATGCGGTATATCGGTAACATCTATTTCGTTTTCCAAATTTTGAGTTCGTGAATATTGTTTCTAGAACGGTGAAGTCCATCAGTAACCACTATTTCATTTCCAAATTTTGAGTTCGTCAATAGTGTTTCCATAACAGTGAGGTCCATCGATAACCTCTATTTCCTTTTCCAAATTTTGAGTTCATGAATAGTATTTCCAGAATAGTGAGGTCCATCACTAACCTCTTTTTACTTTTCAAAATTTTGATTTCATGAACAATGTTTCTAGAATGTTGAGGTCCATCAGTAACCTCGATTTCCATTTCCATATTTCAAGTTTGTGAACAGTGTTTCAGTTTCCTACAGTTTCACCCCCATTAACTTTTCCATTGACGTGAAATGCATTTAAAGCCCCATTTTAAAGACTATAAGGATGATTCAAAAGTCATAAATCCTATATTAATATCTCCTAAGGCTCATTATGTTTTTACTTGGTCAAACTGTGTTGTTTAATGGGATCCTATATTAATGTAAAGTCCATCGTATCTTAAACTGCAGCTCCATTAAATCTTCTAAAGGGATGAGATATCGTCTTCCTTAGTTCATCCTCTTAGTTCTCGGTTGTTAGACACTTGAACATCCCATTCCTTCCCATAGGGTTTGTGCTATCAAACGTTCCTCCTAGGATTGGTGCCACTCTGTTTTGATGTAACCAAACAATATCGATCAATCTTCTATACAAGGAATGACCTATATTCATTCTTTTTGGGTTCATATCCTTCTCTTTCTCCTTTCCCTATTATGTTATGTGGCCTCAATAATTCTAATGGATTTGTTTTGGGATTCTGTTGGAGCGGTCATACTGCACGATCCTAGGGTGGATACATTTTTCATGGGAGGAGGAGATCGTGATTCTTTGTGTGGATTCTTCTTGTATAAATAATGAGCAGAACATTTTTAGGTAGGGGATTCATTGCATCACTTTTCATTTACATGAAACTGTGTAGTTAGAATGTTTTATTCCACTGAATGATAATGGAATTGATTTAATAAATATTTGAACTAGATAAATAAATTGATATCGATCGTATGTTATTTCCTCTTGTCTTTCAAGATAGTTTGATATCTATGCTTGCTTCATTTAACTGTTCATTATTAATGGAAATTGGTAAAGAACTGAATGTCGGAATTAATTGATAATTATTGGATAAAGATGAAGAGGATTGTAATTGAATCTTATTATTCTTATTGTAATTAGATGTTATTCAAATTGGTACAGTAAGAATTTTTAATTATTTTTTATAGCTTACTAGTTAGATTTCCCTAATTTGGAACCTAAGAATAATAAATAGTTAATTCCAAGATGGATTAAAGAGCTGGTTGTTTGATAAAAGGTAATTCCTTGAATGGTTCTGACATACCCTCTTGCGTGGTTAACGGACAAGAGCTAATTTTTTATGATATTTTTACCCTTCTGCCTGTGTTGTGGTGTGAGCTTGGATGGCTGTTGTGTTATGTTGGGGTAGGGAGGCATATCAGTTGTGGCATCAGTTGTCTCCTAGAGTGGAGAGATGCATTGGTTTATGCATGAGGGTGTCAATAAGGACACCAGGGATGATGAAACGTATTGGATGCGAATGTTTGGATGCTTATTGATTCCTTGGTTGGTTATCTGCTTTACTTTTTCTCACTCTTCAAGGAAGCTTGTATTTTTTACCCGTCTTCCAAAAAAAGGAGAGGATGTGCGAGGTATGGCATGTGATTTCTATGTTTAGCTTCTTAATGGAGGATGGGTCTTCCCTCTTGCTATATTTGGTAAATACTTGACAGGTAGTGTATCTACTCACCGTGTTAAGCCGCCTTCTTTTTAGTAGCATAGAATGTTTTCTTTAGAATGAATTGGAATATGGGAATGTAATTTTGTAATGAATAATTGATTAAATGATGTTAACCCAGGGGGTTGGAGCTTGCTGGGACATAATGATGAGGTTGTAATTTGGAGGAATTGAAAACATTGGGGTGTGTTGCTAATGAAATATAATGTGGAAATTATTGATGGTTTATTAAAATTTAAAGAATTAAGTAACATAAAGTGAAACTGAGAAAATGGAATAACGTAATGTATTGATGCTCTTTAATTGGTTGTGTCATTATAAGTTACCTAGTTTTAGAAGTTGAATCCTGGATTCTGAGAGACATTAGCTGCATTTGAGTCTATGACTAGGTTATTCCCTTAGTATGGTTGTGATATATAGTATATTCTGTAATTTTTATATTTCTATACACTACTCCACCCCTTTAGTACAGTAATCTAACACCCCAGGGATTCGGATCCCTAAGGGTGTTTTCCCCAATAATTCGGTGGAGGATGGATGGATGACTACCCCCTTTGGCCCCACTCTCTTCCCTTGTTAGTTACTTGTGCTAGTAGGCACATCAGTTAGTTTTCCCCATATATGTGTGTAGATGTATGTAATGGCTTGTGGCTATTCACACACATATATTCTGAATATAATTTCCAATGGACTACTATAGTTTTGACTTTTATAGGATGCGATGGATTTAGGATCCTTACTCTCTGTATGGGATGTAATGGCTTGAGGTATAATACCCGAAGTATAATACATGTTATGCGGGTTGAGTTGGCTCCCAGAAACAACCAGGTTACTTCTTTTGTAGACGTGGTGGTGTGGTTTCATGAGGTGCATGTTTTGCTGCTTCGCCCAATTGAATGCAGGAAAGAGTTATTTGAGAGAGATTCTTAGAACGTATGATGTTGGGGAAAAAGGGAAAACCCATGGGGAAGTAGTAGCGAGGTACCATAGATATTTTTTATATTATTATATACTCTTGTATTCATTACATGGTGGGAGTATCCATGGTGAAGATGGGAACATAGTATACCTTTTTAGGTGACAAGTTAGTTTCACTTTTTATTCACCGTGGTTTAGAATGCTTTCATTATTTGGCAGGAGAGGCTCCAGGGAGGATCCTACTGATTATACTGTTACACTCACCCTATGTATAAATAAACTATTTTTTCAGGTCACATAGAGCAGTTTAGAGATAAGGATGGTATCTAAAAGCTTGGGTTTGCAGGATCTGTTTGGGCTTCGTGGTCTTTGTATTTTTACTTTAATTTTGGTACTTGTAGTTTTCCCCTTCCATTTGTAGTAGTTTTTCAGGACATTTCATTGTGAACTTGGGTTTTCATTTCTATTTCATACTATTTTAGATTTTGTTGGTTTCTATCTTATCTCTCTCTTCTGCATGTGTTCTTTTATAGGGTAATGCCTCCCATTTTTTTGTTTACTATACCCATGGTGCTAGTTGCCAACCCAGGCCTACTAGAGGTGTGACTGAGGGGTCATTATCTCTCTTTTATCATTTCCGACCAAGGATGGGTACACCTTGGGTGGAGGGGGTCATGGCCAAATAGTTGAAAAGTTTAAGATTATTCAACATCCCGTTAGGGAGGCTCAGAGTCGATAGGTGGCCTATGATGAAAAAATTAACATTGCCTTGAATTTGAGGTTATAGATAATGTATTCCTCCACCTATCCCTATTGAATATAGTGATGAGATTTCAAAATATGGGAAAACATATAAGTCTATGATACATTGGTGTTGTTGATATCCTTGATCACATTATGGAGATGACCTATACACTAGAACTCCCACATAACCTATCTCAACTACATGTTCTTTTATATGTATCCATATTGAGGAAATACAAAATAAACCCCTTAACTATTCTGAATCCATATATTGTACATTTAGAGGAAGATCATTCCTATGAAGAGTATCAAATGAAGATATTAGATCACAGAGACAATGATCTACAAAATAAGAAAATTCACATTATAAATGTTCTATAGAGAGACCACATGTATGGATAAGCAATAAGGGAGTCATTGGAGGTGATGAATAATAATTACCCTAATCTATTTCAGCGTTTGAAATAGAAATTTCATGCCATAAATTTCCATGGGGGATATGTTGATGCCGAAAAAAAGACCGTAACACTCGGAGGAAGTTTCGGAATGATGAAGCGAAGTCATATTCGGAATCAGAGGCCCGATCCGGAGGCCCGGGATGTGGTGCGCGAAATAAAAGAGGATCCGCGCGACAAATTGTTCTGCGCGCGGAGAATCACCGGGTTTCACGAAATTAAGCCGATGTGGCGCGCAATCTTTGCGCGCCCAGGTTCTGCGCGGCGATCTTTTTCACGCCATCTGCGCTCACGCGTGAAGAATTTCGCGCGCCGCCGGGATTCCGCACCGAAGGTCACCTATAAATAGAAGGTGACCCCGAATGGTTTGGGGGTTGAGGAATCCAAAGCGACTCCCATGCGTGAAATTAGGCTCCCCCCGCGCGCAAGATGACTTCCAGGTAAAACCCTCATTTCGAGCAACCTTGCCCCGGAGTTCGCCTCTGGCACAACTCCACTAGCTTCAGTGAATTTTCCCCCTCCCTAGTGTTCCAGCCTTGTGCGCAATGCGTGTCTTGTGCGCGCAATAGGCTACTGTGCACGCAAAACCCTGTGTGTATTTCCCTCTCCGCGTGTAATTCCATTGCTCCAATTGCGTGCCGTCCCGGAGTTTTGCGCGCAAACCATCCCTTTTGCGTGCAAAGCCCAGGACTCCACACCTTGACGCCCCGTGGCTTCCCCCTGCACCGGCACCTGATGTCTCCCCTTCCGGGCATGCACGCCATGCATTGTTTTCTCGTACGGCCTCCTAGGCTCGTGCGAAGTAACCTCAAGGTCCCTTGGGTTGTGTTTCTCGTTGCGTTGCTTTGCCTTATGCTTCTCCGCATAGGCACGCTAACGGCTATTTCTTCTTCACATAGTCACGCTAACGTGGACCCCCCAGTGGTTCGCCCTGTGGCCCCCCTTCACTATGGCCTAGACGATGCCTTCCCTCCCCCAAGGGGTAGAGGGCATTGGGCATGTAAGCCCTAGGGGTGTGGAGCGAACCCACCTTGTCCAAGCTGCAGGGCGTTAAACTGCTATGCACCTCATCCTTAACACAAGACGTTAAACTGTGGTCCGACCCCGTGCTTCGCACGCAGGGTCCCCCCAGCTCGGACATTCATTACGCCCACTCGTCTCCACGGAAATGGACTCTTCCTCACATGGAATGAGATCCTCCTTGTCGGAGCGGCGTTTGTCCACGGGGGAAGTGCTGCCTCAGAGAGTAAGCCCCTAGCCTTTCTTGCGGATGATTGCACCCGTGCATCTCCGCACTTCCCCCCTGCCAAGGCCATTGGAGTCCTTTTCCCACTGCGCTTTGTCGCACCATGGGCCTCCACCCTGGAGTAAGCCCCGACACCAAGGGCCACTAACCACGTGTAAGCCCCTGTTTCCTATTTGGGCCGCTCAACACGTAAGCCCCATTCTGCTTCTCACGGATGCACCCTTCGCGAAGTGATCATCTGGTCCCGGCTGCCTCTTGATTCCCACACCGAGCATGACTCACGTGGGCTTAGAGCACGCATCGACTATGACATCCTCTTATGGGCCGCCCCAGAGCATAAGCCCCATCCCAGCGAACTACGTGGACTTTGATCCGTGCTAACGCATGGTACATAGGAAGCCTCCATGAGGTTTAAGCCCACCACCCGGTTGTCCCGACCTCTCCATGTCGGTTCCCCGACCATCTTGGGATACCTCAGAGTGTAATCCCCAAATATTCCGTCCCGCATGACGTTAAACTGCATTCTGTCCCACATGACGTTAAACTTTATCGCGTCCCGCATGACGTTAAACTGTATTCCATCCCGCATGATGTTAAAATGCATCGCGTCTCGCATGACGTTAAACTGTATTCCATCCCGCATGACGTCAAACTGCATCGCGTCCCTCATGATGTTAAACTGTATTCCTTTCTGCATGACGTTAAACTGTATTCCCCCGCTTGGGCCGTCTCAGAACGTAAGCCCCATGTCTCACTCCACCATCCATCCTGATCCTTACCCGAGCCGCCACATCTCGGTGAGATCATGCCACCCCATCCCACTCCATGATATATGGGAAGACGCCCATGTGCTGGCCCCAACATCGGTGTTCCCCCCTAGGGATCCTTCAACCCGATCTGTCTCCGCAAGATGTTAAACTCGCGACATACCCCGTGTTAAACATGGGAAGCTGAGGAAAACCACAGATGGTACAGATTCCCCGTGTTCTATGTGGGATGCCTCGGGCTTCCGCGCCCTCAAGAAGCCCTGTGATGAGGGACCAAAGACAGACATGCTGACGATGCCCCAACATGACCATTATCCTCACCGAAGGTTGCTACCCCGATAAGACCCCTTGGAGCGTCTTGACGGAAGCAACATAATTAACTAGCATCTATGTAGATATGGAACTGGGAATGAGCTTCACGAACCCATCTTAAATCTATGAGGGAGACCCGGACTAGGTAATGAGCTCCGAGGAGGAATCCACGGAATGAAGAACCGACATCCCATCATCCCGGTTTCGATCAAGGAGTAGACATCCCTGAACAAGGAACAGATGTCGCCTACCTTTGGAAAGCGGGAATGCGGGGAAACAAGCAGCGCATCCTCCCCCACAGATGGATGTGCGCACCCTGGTGAAAGTGGTGGAAACAATAAATGGTGAACCTGACGTGAAGCTCTTCTCCTCAACACAGGGAATGGTAGCCGTCGGGGCGTCGTAAGAACAGCATGTCACCAGGTCCGGGTAACCCTCACCGGGACATGAACCCACCAGGGGGTCGAGGCGGTCAGGACGTTGACTACTCCGTTCTGTGACGTCATCAGTGTGGAACCCTCTCGCCGACCATGGAAGATGGAATGACGATGGGCCTTGGTTGTGGATATCATTTACGGTTGATACTAATGGGTTCATCTCCCTATTTCTAGAAATCAGATCACTACATTCGGAGCTCGATCGCCACCTGCCCACCGGCGTAGGGGCAGGGGCAGTACCGACGCAGCTACCCCGCGTGGTCCCACCTATTCAGCGGTCGCTCCGGCTTCGACCGTCGTAGCAGCCGGGCGCTTGCGCCCCCTCTCCCCGTCATAAATCATCCAACGGAGGGTGATCAATAACCCGGTTCGTAGGTATGACGGGGAAGGGGTCATCCCCACCAGGGGAATGGCCCGCTTGGATCTAGAGGTGGTCGCGCCTCACCACCATCGCCGCCCTCGAGGGCCGCTCAGGGAGCTGCCGCTCCCCATACCGACGTTCAACTGCATCGGGAACCTATCCCCAGAGCACTGTGACACATCTTTACCCTACGCCAATGAGGTGGGGAATGTCTTGGTCCACCCGATCGGCGATCCATCCTAGGGGTTAACGGCAAGAACCCCCGCCAGGCTACGTCGACGCCGCCGCCCGACTCCCCGAGCCGAGGAGCAGGCAATCTTCATTCCCGCACCGCCGGTTCCGGCCCATCTGACTCGACGCCAGCATTGGGCACGAGTGGGATAGAATGCCCGTCCTGGGGCACCGGCATCAGCAACCACTGTGTCCTGAGCCACTGCTGACTCCTGTTACCAGATCCCCGCGCATGTTGAGCAGGGGCAGCTGTGTGCCCAACATGGATCGAAACCCCGACCGCCATACAGGAAGGATGGGTCGAATCTCCTAGTCACGGACACTGGAAATGGCCACTACGGACCAATCTGTGGTATTTCCGCTCACCATGAGGGCTCATTCTGTGCCACCGATCTGGGAAGCTGAAAGCTTCTTCGCGACAGATATGCTCCGGGTATGACTCCTTCCAGCGCCCACTGCATGGGGTATGAGGTCACTCCCCCTACTGCCAATCACGAGCATGGAGCCGCTGTGTATCCAGTCGCTCACTCACAGGAAGGTCCTCCCCATGTCCCTTTCGACATCTGTCCTGGTGCTTCTTGCACCCCGGCCTTCGGTCCCCTCTGCCCCAGCTCTATTGTGGTCGGGGGACCCCAGGATGGAAGTTGTCCTTACCCTTAGGAGCTACCCAGGGGCAGGAAGGCCGGGCAACATCACCGTAGGAGGAATGTCCGGGGAGTCTAGACGGAAATCAGACAAGTCTGTTTCTCGGATTCGGAGTCAGAGTACGACTCGACGATGGAACCTCCCCCTCCAACCCTTCGAGTTGAGGGCAGGGGTGGGGACGCGACGTGTCAGTCTCGTACTCCCCGAATTCGAGATCCGTATGATTCCCTCCTCCCTTCGAAGGTATATACAGGAGGACGAGGACTTGGCGTACTGCCAGGTATCAAGCCCGCAGTTTCCACTGACCTCCTCGGAAGCACCTCCCGCCTCTGTTAGGGAGGGTGAGGAACTTTTCTAGGGACCGACGGAAGAATCGCGAGGCGACACACCCTCGGCGAGCACCGAAGCTGTAACAGGAGGCCCATCCACCGGCCCATCCTATCGCGACGTGGCAGCTAGGTCTCTGCAACCCCTGGAGGATAACCCAGGGATCGGCGGCCAATCGGCATGTTCGCCGTATTCCCCACCGGCCAGCCCACCGGCCCGACGGCCTGCCTCGGCGCCATTGCCAATTCCCCGACTTTCATCCGTGGAACAGTAGGGGCGGCAAGTTCCGGACCCCGAACCGGAGCCGTGGAGCTTCTGGACCGTTCTTGCAGCGGGCCACTTCCCTGGGACGTTTTGGCTGGTCGTAGAATCGGGTTTTGATGTGCCAGAGTCACTCACCCCGTGGGAGTTTGAATGCTTCCGCCAGATTCTTCGGGTGACCCACTCCCGCCTCCGCCATCAGCTATCGCCTTATCCCGGGAGCCAACCGCATCTCGATGAGATTGGTGAGCAGTGTCGCCGGGTCGACCTAGCTTCACTCCCCACTGTCCAGCACCCCGAGTTACTGGACCACCACGAGGCCCTTCAGCAACAATGCGTCCAGAGTTTTCAAGTACTCCGCAGAGTTATTGAGGAGGACACCCCCCACGCACATGTCCGCGGGTGGGGGCAGTACGCTGCTCTCTTCTTCTGTGCGATCTTCCGGCAGCCCGATCCACTGGGAGGCCCTGAGGGAACGTCGCCAAGGGTAGTATCAGTCAACATGGCTGAACCATCAGATGAGGGAAACATTGTGGAGCCCCTCGACGGAGAATCACCCCCCGAAGACAGGCCTCTACTGGACCCATCTTGGAGGATTACTCGTCAAAAGAGGAGCCTCCTAGGCCTTCCTGTACCCACGGAGGCACTGGCGCTAGGCCGAAACATTGTAAAGGGTAAAGAGCCCGTCGAGTCTGTCAAACTCGCCGACCCATCTGCCTCAGTGCAGAAGGTAGAGGAAGATCTCGAGAAGGCCACGATGTGCCAACAGCTACACGTGCAAAAGAGGCTGGTTGATGAGCTCCTGGCCGAATGCATTGTAGAGCGGCGGCCTAACTATGGTAACCCTAGACCAGGACAGCAGGGGAAGGAGCACCTACCCCTTGCGGATATTCCCCCGGGCAACCGTGACCGTGTCGTGTTCTCCGATAGGGGAGACACTGGAGCCCATGGAAAGAGGGCGTGATATGTTTTTCCGAACCCTCCCGAGCGGCGAGACAACCTGGGGGACCCTGCTCGATTTCCTCCCGCCACTCCAAGAGTTGCTCCGCCAGCTGCCCCCCGAGCCGCTGAGCGCGACTATCGTATCGAAGATCCTGACAATGCACTTGTGGTTAGAGATCCCCTTCAGGACAGGAATCCGCATCCATATTATCTGATGGAAGTACTCATCGCTCGCTTGGAGGCCCTGGAAACTCGGCAGGTGGCGATCCCACCGGATGGCAAGCCGTACCCCGCATGGGAGGACGACATGCCAGCCCCGCCGGGATTTGGGAACCCAACTTTTTCCACCTTTAACGGGACCGGCGACCCGCCACAACACTTGGCCCACTTCAACTCGAGGTGCGGGCCTATGTTAGGGACTCGGCGCAGTAAGAGGCTGCCAAGCTCCGGTGCTTCGTTTAGACACTGGAAGGACCAACATTCGTCTAGTACAGCCATCTCCCTATTGGATCAGTGAATAGCTGGGAGGAACTTCGCCGACAATTCCTCTACCAGTTTAGTTCCACAAACCGGAAGACGAACATTAAAGACCACTTCAGGTGCAAGAAAAGGCCCGACGAGTGAGTCGCGGACTTCATCGCCCTGTGAAAGGGGCTCACATACTCCATTGACATGCCACTAACTCAGGAGAAATTATTGATGATGTGTGTGGGGAACATCAAGGCGGAGTTGGTTCCTTACCTTATCACGCAGAATTACCCTGGAGGGTTCCGGGACTGCTCGGACAAGGCTCAGCACCTCGAAGAAGCCCTGCAACAGGCCAGTCAGGCACGCCCGCTGCCTCCTGAAATATCTACAAGGAGAGCCGCCAGATCCGATCCCGCTGCTATGGCGTAGATAGAGGCCCCCAGGCAGCTAGAGTTGCTGCCGGTGAGTCTAGCTTAGCAGGCTCATAGGGGTCCACCCCCACAGCCACCGGCCCAGCAGCGACCGCCTCAAAATCGGCAGGCGGCTCCGCGTAACGCACCGCCACCACCTAGGTGAGGTAATCCGGATCCGCCTCCTAGGCCTACTCCTCCAGCCCCTGGCCATGGTCAGCCCCCAAGAGTCCCCTTTCCACACAAGAGGAATCAGGCTTACTCGTTTGGCGAGGCCCAGGTTCCCGGCTATTTCCGTAACGCCTTGGAGTAGAGGATCGTGCGACTGCCTGAGTGCCGGAAGCCAGAAGAGGCGTGTCTCAAGGATCGCCCTAACTACTGCCCTTATCACCGGTTCCTGGGACACACCATCCAGCAATGCTATGTGTTCAAGGACTGGCTCCAAGACCAGATTGACAACAACATAGTCAGGTCGGGCCCAGCCTCGGCACAAGTGGCAGGTGTCTTCGTGGGATCAGATGGAAGTAGTGACGATGGGGATGGGTGGGAACAGGTTTCCGACCGTGGGTCCCGGAGGTATAATGACTGGATGGCCCGCAGGACGGTCGCCCATTCCCATGGAATCATTTGTGCCCTCCTGGATCAGCCTGAGCCCTCGGAATCTGCGAGCTCCACTTCGGCATCGTCGTCCCAGCCTACTTCTTCCTAGAAGAGCAGGCTGCGGTGCAAGAAGAAAGAACACGCCCTGCCATTGTCGTCATCTTCTCACACGCTTGGCGATTTCATGCCCCCGTAAATGGGAATCCCTCCGAGAACTCGGCCGGTAATGGATGACTCCTCGAGGGAGAGCCCGGGGTACACTTCGGTTAACACCGTAGAGTTGGTAAATCCCTTTGAGGCTCCCGATGACGAGGAGCGCCAGGTGGACCTCCCCAAGAGCCCGGGGTAGGCTTCGGTTAACACCGTAGATTTGGTAAATACCATTGAGGCTCCCGACGACGATGAGCGCCAGGTGGACCTCCCCGAGAGCTCAGGGTATGCTTCAGTTAACACCGTAGTGTTGGTAAATCCCTTTGAGGCTCCTGACGACGAGGAGCACCAGGTGGACCTCCTCGAGAGCCCGGGGTACGCTTCGTTTGACACCGTAGAGTTGGTAAATCCCTTTGAGGATCCTGAAGACGTGGAGCGCCAGGTGGACCTCCCTGAGAGCCCGGGTTACGCTTCGGTTAACATCGTAGAGTTGGTAAATCCCTTTGAGGCACCCGAAGACGAGGAGCGCCAGGTGGACCTCCCCGAGAGCCCGGGGTACCCTTTGGTTAACACTGTAGATTTGGTAAATCCCTTTGTGGCTCCCGATGACGAGGAGCGCCAGGTGGACCTCCCCAATGTCCCCAGCCGTCACCAACGTCGACGGAGCCATGGCTACGTGAACCACTGGGGCACGACAGTCGTCACCTACAGTCAGGCCGTGCATGCTACCGAGACCAGGCAGCATGCCCGGTATAGAGAGTAGCACTCGCGGCTCCCTCACCCTATGACAACAAGTTTGCTTCCACCACTGTTTGTGTTGCTGGAGCGGGAAGAACCACCTTGCCCGCGTCGCAACCAGACCAGCCCTGCCACTGGCCGACTACGGCCTTCCGGTCCTACCATGGCAGCCACCTCCCGGGCTTCAGCCGATGAACGGCGAGACATGCCTAGTACCAGTCAGTCACCGGTCCCGCCAGCAGGGCCCGTCATGCCCCCAATCGTGGAGCGACCTCCTGTTAGCAGAAGCTTGCATTTAGCACGAAAGTATGATGTCCTGAAGCATCTGGATAGCATTCCAGCAAGGCTTTCCATCCTTGAGGCCCTCCTCCTATCGTCCGAAATGCGTAAGGCGCTCGTCGAGGCTCTAAATAGACCCCTCCAGTTTAAATCGGAGGTCGCGACCGTGGAAGCCTTCCACACCGAGGTGATTGAGGACGCTGAATGTCAGGCGGTTATCTCATTCTCCGGTGAAGATGATGACCCTCCCATACAGGGGCACATCCGCCCGCTGTACTTCACCGGCCAGTTCAATGGCGTGGAAGTCTGTCGCTGTCTTGTCGACACGGGTTCTGGAATTAACTTGATCCCAACTCGGACACTGCAAAAGCTGGGGTTGTCTGAGGATGATTTAACTCCCTCCAACCTCCGGATCCAGGGGTATGAGAGGACCGAGCAAACTCCACCCCTCAAGATTCGCCTGAAGACCCAGTTCGGCGGCTTAATTGCCAATACGGAATTCATGGTTGTCTCTCAGGACACTTCCTACAACGCATTGATGGGAAGGTCGTGGATCCATCTTCACGCAGCGGTTACCTCATCATACCATCAGTGCCTCAAATAATCCCTTAAGGGTCGAGTGGGTGTGCTCCAAGGAGATGCGTCTCTGTTTGCCTCTTATGAAGCTCGTTACTTGGATGCTGACTATTACAAGAGAAAGGACAAGCAAATCCTGGCAGGTGAGGTTGAGCCCGCCGCTGTCGCGGGTGATCCCTGGGCAGGTTTGGATGACACATATGTCTTCCCAATCCACCAGTTGGAGGCCACGACTCCCGATATGGGAGAGTGCTTTGTTGTCTCGGGTACCGGGGGAATGCATATTTCTGGGTCTAAGTGACGATGGGAGATTTCCTCGTACTCTTACACCAACCAGGCCCGGGTGATCCTCGAGCCTCCTACCCCCATACGATATCGGGACGTTGGGCTCATGGCAACGACAGTACGTTATACGTGCCTGTTTCGCCGAGCCGGGATCGACCGGCTCAAGCCAACGCGTCACCACTGCTTCGAGGTCATAAAGCGTGGCCCCTTGGGCCGCAGGCCGGATTGGATTGGATCAACCGCCTTCGTCGCTACGGTCTCCGCGGTGCATGAGTCTCCCGTCGTGACGACCTCTGCCGCCCAAGCCGGTGCTAGCTCCCCATCAGGGTCGAGCAGCCCCGAAACGGCTCCCCCTGTGGAAGATCCTTCCACAGGCGAAGAAGAAGACATGGAAGATGCTCCTCCTCCCTTCGAGGAGGGCGTCTCTGCCACGGTCCACGAGCTAGTTCATGTGAACCTCGGTAGTGAGGCGGACCCGAGACCCACATTGGTCAGCGCCACTATGCCTCCCGAGGAACGACAACAGTACATAGACTTCCTCAGACAACACCATGATGTGTTTGCCTGGAGTTATAACGAGATGTTGGGACTAGATCCCCATGTAGCCGTCCACCGCCTTGGCCTCCCAGCAAACCATTGCAGGTTCAAGCAGCCTCCCATAAAAATTCACCCCTTTCATGGTGCCATGGTTGAGGCCAAAGATGATAATCTCATTAAGGCCAACTTCATCAAGGAAGTATAGTACCCCTGGTGGTTAGCCAACATTGTGCCCGTCAGGAAGAAGAATGAGCAGATCAGGGTCTGCATCGACTTCCACGATCTTAATCGCCACTATCCGAAGGATGACTTTCCCCTTCCCATGACAGAGCTGTTGATCGACGTAACGGCCGGGTTCCAAGCCCTCTCCTTCATGGATGGGTACTCCGGGTACAACCAGATCCGGATGGCCCCCGAGGATGAAGAGTTCACTGCCTTTAGGCCCCCCAGGGCACTTTCTGCTATCGAGTTATGCCCTTCGGCCTGAAGAACGCGGGTGCCACCTATCAATGGGCTATGCACCGCATATTCAAGCCGATCCTCGGGATGCTGGTGGAGTGATATGTAGATGACCTGGTGGTTAAATCTCGTCAGCGCCAGGACCATATCAAAGACCTTGAGAAAGTGTTCGGTTTGCTCCGTTCTCGCCACTTGAAGATGAACCTGTTGAAGTGTGCCTTCGGGGTCACCTTTGGAAAGATTCTTTCCTTCATCGTCAAGTATCGAGGTATCGAGATTGACCCCGAGAAGATCAAGGCCATCAGTCAGATGCCTCCCCCTAGTAATATTCGGGAGTTTCGAGGCCTCCAAGGCCACTTAGCCTATATACTACGATTCATTGCGAATCTGGCCAGCAAGTGTAAGCCATTTTCTCGGCTCATGAATAAAGGCGCCGCCTATGGGTGGGATAAAGAGTGTCAGACCGCTTTTGAGGAAATCAAGCAGTATCTTCTTCAACCTCCGGTCGTGATGCCACTCGTTCCCGGAAAGCTGCTGGTCCTTTACGTGACCGCCCTGGAGCGATCCCTCGGAACCCTTCTCTCCCAGAAGAACAACGAGGGAATAGAGAATATCCTCTACTACCTCAGTTGCATGCTCCTCGACGCGGAAGTTAGATACTATCCCATCGAGAAGAGCTTCCTGGCGCTCGTATTCTCCATACAGAAATTACGACACAACTTGCAGAACCACGAGGTACAGCTAGTCTCTTGGGTTGACCTGTTGAAATACATCCTGAGACGACCTATGTTGACCGGCTGATTGGCACGCTGGGCGGTGATCCTCCAGCAGTTCGACATTAGGTTCGTACCTTAGAAGGTCGTCAAAGGACAGGAATTGGCAGACTTCTTAGCTGCCCACCCAACCTCCGCGGACCAGCCACTAGATTTGGGCTTTCCTGATGAGGCAATCCTCTCAGTCAATCACGCCACCCCAAGCTGGCAGATGCACTTTGATGGCGCCTCCTAAATCCCTACCGGTAGAAGGCTCAACGATCCTAGGCTAAACAGAGTGGGCCTGGGTATCGTCTTCATCACCCCAGAGCAAGTCGTTCTGCCATATTGTTTTTGTTGTCAGAAGGTAGCACCAACAATGAGGCAGAATATCATGCCCTCATTACTGGTCTCAAGTTGGATCAGGCGGTTAACGTACCCCACCTGCATGTCAAAGGGGACTCTGAGCTAGTCATCAAGCAGGTTAACGGTGACTACGCTGTCAGGAAGCCGGAACTCATGCTTTTGCTGGAATGCACTCTCCATCTAATGGCTAAGTTCCCCTCCCGACCAGATGTTGTTCACGTTCCCCATTTGCAGAACAGTCGAGCAGATGCTTTGGCCAGCCTGGCCACATCACTCACGGAGCCTGAATAGGATGACCTAATCATCCACGTGGCGCACCGAAGATTCATTGGTCCTGTTATCCTGGAGGGCGAAAGTGGCCCGCGAGTGAACCATCTCACCGCTGGTGCCCCCGCGTCAGGACCCCCCGGGGCATCAGGCATGGTGATGGAGACCGTTCCTGACTGGAGAACACCCTTGGTTGAATATCTCTGGCACGGTAGTCTACCGATGGACCGAGCAGAGTGGGAACAAATCTGGCACTGCGCACCATAGTTCACCCTTCAAAGCGGTCCCAGTCGTGAGCAGCTCTTTTACAGGCGTGGGTTTGACGGTGTTCTCCTCCGTTGTCCTCATGGAGTGGAGATACCACAGGTCATGCAGGAAGTGTACGCTGGCTCTTGTGGCGCTCACCAGGCCGGGTCGAAGTTGTCCCACCAGATTTGGAGACTGGGATACTTCTGGCCCTCCATGATCCACGACTGCATCGAGTACGCCAAGAGGTGTCATGCGTGCTAAGTTCATGCTAACTTTGTGCATCGGCCACCGAAGCCTCTCCATACTACTATGTATTCTTGGCCCTTTGTGGTCTGGGGTTTGGATGTCGTAGGGCCTTACCCACCGACGACGGCCCACTAGTGCCGGTTCATCTTAACAGCCACATATTTCTTCTCAAAGTGGGTAGAGGCAGCCCCGCTTAGGGATGCCAAGGCTGGTTCTATCGCCGACTTCGTGAGTTCCAATATCATTCACCAGTTTGGAATACCTCACGCTATCCTCACAGACAATGGAACCAACTTCCGAGCGGACGAGCTGAAAAGATTGTATGCCAAGTACAACATTTTCTCTAACCACACCTCCCGCTATCACGCGCAGGCGAATGGACAGATTGATGCGTTTAACGAAACCCTCTCTAACATTCTTGAAAAAATGGTTGGTCAGAACAAGAAAAGTTGGCCGGACAAGCTCCCCAACGCCCTCTGGGCTTATAGGACGACGACTCGCAATTCCACCCAGGTGACCCCGTATTCCCTAGTATACGGAGCTGAGGCCGTCCTTCCCATTGAGGTCTAGCTGCCCTCATTGCGCACGGTAGTCTACGACCAGCAAGCACCGGACAGAGTTGTCGAGATCCCTCTAGCCGAATTGGAAGCGCTGGATGGATGTAGGCTTCGTGATTTATATAACTTGGAAAGGCATCAGAGCAGGATGGATCGAGATTTCGATAAGAAGGTTCACCTCCACTCCTTCCTGCAAGGTGACATGGTGTTGGCTCTCAGAGCGCCAATGATTCCCGGTAGGAAACCACCCAAGTTGGAACCCAAGTGGGAGGGACCTTTTATTGTCCACAAGGTCTATCCCAATGGTGCGTATTCCCTGGTGACTATGGATGGTGAGCGTATCACTCCTCCCACCAACGCCATGTTCCTCAAGAAGTACTTTGCCTAGCCAGTATGGTCCTGCATGACCTTAAACTGTATGGTCCAACACGACCTTAAACTACACTCTGCCCAACATTTGGGCTCTATGGTCCGAGCTCTAAGACCTAAAACTAAGATCCTCTTTTAGTTCTGCCCTCCTCACGGTTCGAGCTCTAAGACCTAAAACTAATATTTTCACGGTCCGAGCTCTAAGACCTAAAACTAATATCCTTACGGTCCAAGCTCTAAGACCTAAAACTATGATCCTTACGGTCCGAGCTCTAAGACCTAAAACTAAGATCCTCACGGTCCGAACTCTAAGACCTAAAACTAAGATCCATATTTCATCCAACATGACGTTAAACTGTATTTCCAGAACTACGTCTAGCTTTATTCCCATCCTAATGGGATACGTAGGAACGCCCAGACCTTTCATCCTTGGGTCCAGCTTGAGGTTCGTTGTCGCGTCTATTTCTCCTTTGGGACTTCGACCACAGGGTCGCGTGGCATGGTGTGAGATTATGTCCCCATTCACATCGGGTTTGCAATAGCTGCACCACGCGCACCCCGTCCTCAGGGTGTAGCCCTCCTTTGTCCAATGGCATTTAAAGACGCATCTTGAGAACTACGTGTGGCTTGATTCCCATCCTTATGGGATATGTAGGACCACCTGAACACCTAGATGTCAGGTCCAGCCCCATCTCTTAGGAGATCCCACGATCTCCTGGTGCCCAGGGTGTTTGGCATTACGCCCCCTCTTTTGCCCAGGGATCAGCCATCTTTTGGCCTCTCTCAGACTGAGCCCTCTAACCCTTTCTAGTGGTTTTCTGATGTGCTCAAGCCACTCTGTTCTAGAACTTGGAGTGCCATATTCGACTTAGGAAAGTTCAATCCACTTGCCAAGCTTTGTGTTCCCCTCCATTCGGGCCCCCGTCATCCTTCATACCCGGAGGGACCCCCAAGAACGGCCTGGATACAACGTCCAAGGGCTCTCCTACCATCATGGGCCAACGCCCCCCGAGGGTTTCAGACAACAAATTGATACAAAAACCGCATTACGAACATGGTCAGCGGTTGATGCTCATTTGTTTGTCCCCGTGGCTAACACGACAGGATGCTGCGTTTCGAACATGGTCAGCAGTAATCCTCAGTCGTCACGCTGGCTTCCCCAGGCCCTGAATATTGGTGGCATGGTTCATGTCATGTTCCTCCCCACTGCGTCAAGGTGGAATCTCGACACTCCTTGTACTAACCCTCAGTACACCCACACACATCAGACAGACCGAGTTGTGTAACGGTGTCTCTCGGGGCTCCCGTGATCTGAGCGCTTGAGTATGTGCTTGGGTCTCTTCTTTACAGGTTGCGTGATTCTTGACCTTCATCCCCTTGGGGAGTGAGGAGTCACCCAAACATTTCATTTCAGGCCCAACATAGCTGGGAGCTAGCATCTCCTGCCCCTCCCTGATTGTTGAACCCTCGTAGGCCCCTTTGCCCGAGGCTCCTCTCTCGGTTGGTCCAAACCATACGACCTTAAACTGTGTGTTGGTCCAAACCATACGACCTTAAACTGTGTGTTGGTTCAAACCATATGACCTTAAACTGTGTGTTGGTCCAAACCATACGACCTTAAACTGTGTTGTAGGTCCAAACCATACGACCTTAAACTATGTGTTGGTCCAAACCATACGACCTTAAACTGTGTTGTTGGTCCAAACCATACGACCTTAAACTGTGTGTTGGTCTAAATCACACGACCCTAAACTGTGACATTATCGTCCTGGCCGCACTACAGAAAACGGAACTACATTGTGGTGAACTCGTTGTAGAGGACATCACGTTGGGTATTGGTCTTGTGCCATGCCATTTATCAACGCCTATCACGGCTTGATGCTTGTGGCGGCACCATGGCCTACTATTCTAGGTCTGTTCCTTCACAACAACAAAACAACCACTCACCTTAAAGGACACACAAGATTTATCAAATTCCGCTTCTTTTAGTGCTAGGGCCACGCCCGCACTCCCCTTCTCCCTTGGCCCTGGTATCTTACCATGTCACCTTACAGAACTACGTGTGGCTTGATTCTCATCCTTATGAGATACATAGGAATGCCTGGGGAACTTCCCCGTGGGTCCAGCCTACCTTCGTGTTCGGTCCCTCGACTTGAGCATTTCCCCGGAGAGCACATGGTAATTAGGGCTTAGGTCCTCGTTCACATCAGATTTTTGTAACTGCCGTTCCATGTGTCTGGTTCTCCCTTTTCCCCACCTCACGGTCCGAGCTCTAAGATCTAAAACTAAGATCCTCATGGTCCGAGCTCTAAGACCTAAAACTAAGATCCTCACGGTCCGAGCTCTAAGACCTAAAACTAATATCCTCATGGTATGAGCTCTAAGACCTAAAACTAAGATCCATATTCCGTCCCGCACGACGTTAAAATGTATTCCGTCCCACATGACGTTAAACTGTATTTCGTCCCGCATGACATTAAATTATATTTTCAAGAACTACATGTGGATTGATTCTCATCCTTATGAGATATGTAGGACCGCCCGAGCATTTCGTCTTGGGTCCAGCCCCAGGGATTACTGAACCCCGTCCTTCCTTATTATCGCCCCCTTGGCCCGACTTCATGGGAAGTGGTGTAATCGGGATATCTACCCCGAGCATGTTCGGGATGACCCATGGCAATAATGGGAAGCGGTAGTTCTCTCGCCAAAGAGGTCCTGCCTGGAAATTGGGACGACCCGTGATCAGGTCGGTACGTCCGCCTAATGCGCCTTCGCCATGGTGGTGCAATTTCGGGAGTGTTGGACTCTGTTCAAACAAACCGCCACTCCACCTTCCACGCCTTGCGTCCCCCCTCATTCGGATCCTCATTTCCTTTCATGTTTTACGGGACCCCCTAACAGTATGGATGCTCGACCTATGGTCCGCCTACTGTCCTGGGCCAACATTCCGGAGAACCAGTCATGTTTGACGGGACCCCCTAACAGTATGGATGCTCGACCTATGGTCCGCCTGCTGTCCTGGGCCAATGTTATGGAGAACTGGTCATGTTTGACGGGACCCCCTAATAGTATGGATGCTCGACCTATGGTCCGCCTACTGTCCTGGGCCAACGTTCCGGATGACTGACCAACGATATTTGAGTTAGGCCCCGTGTTGCAAACATGGTCAGCAGTCATCCCTCATTTATTATTCCCCCATTCTAGTAAAACGTGATGTGGATGCTGTGTTTCCGCCAAGGTTGATAGTTATCCTCCATGGTTGCACCCCATTGGGTTCCGAATTTGGGCAGCGTGATTCACCCTTCCTCTCCATTCCCCTGTGTTCGGATGGATTTCAATTCCACCGGCATTTCCCCGCTTGTGTGTAAGAACACATTGAGAAGTTGACACATCAATCGGCTCATGGGCCTCCTCAGAAGTCTAGGCCCAATTTTGGACGCCTGAAGCTTGGTCAATGCCCCACAGTTGAACGAAATGATGATACGAGCATCTTCTGCTTCTTGCGTTGGGCACGACCCACAGGAGCCTAGGGATGAGTTTTTATTCGTTTCAGAGCTATGGTTGAGCGCATGAAACCGAGGGTACAAATGAGTGGATTTGACCACATATTGGATTTAGATGATGAGCAGTACAAGCAGAAAGTTCATGAGATGGAAAAAAAATACCTTAGGGATTAGCGTGCTGAAGCGATCTTTCCAGCGCTGCTAACCTCTGGATGGTAGCCTCCAGGACTGCTTCTCTCTCTTTGAAGACTCTCTCCTCATCGACCACCATAGAGCGCAGCTCTCCAGCCCTATCCTATGCCTGCGCCCGCTTGGTTTGAAGTATGGTCATCTGGTGAATCGCCTCCACCAGTTGTTCCTGCGCATCAGCCAGCTGGGCCGTTAGTTGCTCCACGAGCTCAGAGCATGTTGAGATGAAGGCCTCCTTATCTTTCGCCTTCCCTTCGAGGTGCCGGACTTCCAGCTCCGCCCTCAGCAGCGCTTGAGCACTCGCCGATCCTCCCCGGCACAGGGAAATGTCGGTGCGTCGGCTGCTCTCGCGTATCTTCTCGGCCATGTAATCACGGCCCATCTGATGAAGGCGCTGAGCGTCAGCCCCTCCGGCACACAGGAAGTGCAGCTAGGTCTAAAGTGATCCCATCCGCCTCAGCCAATCCGACTGGGGCTGCCTGAGGAAGCGCTGGATACACTTCCACCCTTTGCACCGTGCCATCCGGCTCTCCTCGGCGACCTCTGAGTCTGAGTCATCTATCTTCTCAGGGTCTTCGGGTTGGTATATGGGGAAGACCGCCAACAGATCGACAGCAGGATCCACCCCAGGGATGTCTTTGTCAGGAATAGAATCCTCGATGTCCGAGCGACCTTCTCTCTCCCCAGCATCACTGATGCCTCCACCAGCTTCTGACCTAATTTCAGGAACAAATTCACTGATGTCCACCACCCCCTGTTCATTAATTGTCAGGGCCGACTCAGTGCAAAGAACATGTTCCGAGTGAGGTGGTATGTCCGCCGCTGGTCCACTCAGGGATGGCCTAGGCTCTGCAGCCTGACGTGCCTCCAGTGTTGAGATCATTGCGTAGGGCATACGCTGGTCAGACGGGATCCTTTGACACCAAGCACCAGTAGTGAAGCATGAGACTTATAGGAATCCAGAGCGTCGGTCCCCAGTGTTTCGGCCACTACAGGAGCTGTCGTAAGGGTAAACCCCACTGCACTGGTTAATTCAATGATGGGTGTCGGATCCCCATCATGTCCCACTGGTTCCTCTCCTCCCTCCTCTGGTGGGGATGCCCGTCCACCGCTCAAGTGCTCCTGAGAAGGATGGGGAAGTGAGTTAGAAGTTGGAAAGTAGAATGGATGAATGAGGGAAATGAATGAAGACAGAGACAAAACTCGAGAATCTCGGTTAGGTCGAGATTAGAGTCGGCAATCTCGCCACTCTCTCGGAGACTCCCTTGGTAGGTCGCCCCTTGCGACCCCTCACCTTCGGGCTCCTCTTCTTTGTCTTCACCCTCGCCTTCGTCCTCTCCGGTTTCCTCATCCCCCTCCGGCTCTTTGTCACTGTCCCCTTCTCCCAGCGACATCGCTTCCGGATCATGCTCCTGGCCGAGAATCAATTTCACTAGGAATGTTGGCTCCGCACGCCACCCCCGTTGGCATGTGTATGCATCCATGGTCATCAGATAAGAATGCTACCGATGGAAGTTTACTCGGTTGGTAATTCGAACGAGCCCGACCTCTGGCAGTTGGATCCCGTTTTGCATTATCTTCTGCTAGATGGATTTGACGCTCAGCGATTACCGCAGGGTCATCCAGGCCAACCACATTGCCTGGAGAATTGCATCTTGGGAAGGTTCGAGTAGATATCTTATCTGCTTCCCGGGCAGTTCCCTGGCCGCCTCATGTGACCCCCCTGTGGGTAACGAGGACGTGGCAGCACCATGTGATGTTCCCGCTACCGATGTCCCGGCCTACGCAGGCCACGCTGCCTGAAGTGCCCTTGGTTCCCCCCTTCCGACGGCACCGTGCCTTCTTTCCCGTCGCCCGGTATCCGCGCGAGTAACCTCGAGTTGCCGGACGCGCTTGCTCAATATCCCCTCAGGGTACGCAATGGTCCAGTTTTCGGCATATTCGGTTTCTAGGCCGGCATCGACCCTGGTGGGAGGAAGAGTAATGACGTCGCCAGAGCCGAAAGTGGTAAACATCAACCACATCTGGCACAGGATGCATGGATTCTTCTCATGCCAGACAGTCTTGAATACCTTCTTCAGCATTCGTTGGAGGCACCCGAATTTCTTGGCGAATCTGGATGGCACGTAAGGCTCGCAGATCACCTTCTCGTCAATCCGAGCCATGAGCACCCCACCCCAAATGCTCTGGAAGTATTCCTGCTGTTCCAGAGAGCCTCGCCCGTTGTCCACCAGCTGGCCAACTGGGGTGGGGAACGGGATGAAGTTGAAGTTGGCATGGTTGCCAATGCGGATACTCACGCCCTCCTCATTGTGCGTCAATGGCGCCACCCCTGCAATGTTTAGCAAGGACGGTCACAGGCCATTGCCCGGAGGATGGACGACATTTGGTAAAGTGTATCTACCGAGATGAGCCGCCACCCAGCCATGGAAGATCTGGAAGGGACCACATACTCTCCGAGGTGACCCCCCTCGTGAGATGCACCCCAGGATGGTATACAGCTTGGCCAGCATGGGGATGCCCAAGTTGAACCGTTTTTTGGCGGCCATGGAGCCCGCCATCACCAAAGATGCTGGATTGACGCCCATCTTCGCGTCCTGTACCGGCAGGAGCCACCCGCTCAGGAAGGCGGCAAGGAACCCGGCATACCAGACATTTTGGTCTCGGGCCTCAATGACGCTGTAGCCCCATGATTGGTATCGCCCCGCCTCTAGGGTCTTCCAATAGGACCCGTCCTTGCTCCTCTGAGTCGTGATTGGGCACCGTTTGCCCTGTCCCGACATCTTGATGGCGGGATCCCTCTCAAGGAACAGGCTGAACCAGCCCTTGTAGGCGATGTCCTTCAGGAAGTCCTCGACCCCCAGCCTCTCCTTGTCCAGCTGCAGCAGGTGCCATGTCAGCATAGGCGTCCGCGACCTATCTCCCCAGGTATTCTTTGGAGGAACAAACTCTTCGTATTGGTAACCCTCTAGTGAGATACCTCTGATGCAGTGAACGTCCCAGAGACTGATTCTGACCTCCCCATGATGAAGGTGGAACGTGTTGGTGTTAGGAGACCACCGGGTGAATAGCTCCGGTCCGAGTTCAGGCTGGCGGTGGAAATGAAACTGCGATGTCCATACCGCCTCGAACATGCCGATATACCGCAGTTCATCCCCGAACTAGTCATAGGTATGGCGAACCCAGAACGCCCAGGCGCATTCGCTGGTGAAGTTACCCCCGGACCGCATGTCCCAATCCTTCAGCCAGCCCTTCGTATCATCTGTGATGCTTTGACGGAACGTGCTCGCGTAGAGGGCCAGAGAATCCTCCACCACAGGCTCGTCCCCGGTAATGGTCCTAGTCCTTGGGTTCAGGACATAAACATTCATATGTCTAGTTTCCCTGGCAGGATGACCATTGTTGGTGATGTTGTAGCGAGGAAGTTCGTCCTCCCGAGTCACCCAAGACCGCGGCGTGTCGACTTCGAAGCCCAGCAGTGGCACCACCTCTAGGATGCCAAAATTCCAGAGAGGGAGGTTTTCCGAAAAGGGATATGCCTTCTGGGCCGGAGTCAGCAGGTTGAACAAGGTCTTATTGTTGTAGACAATCAACTTGTCACCATAAACCTCCTCGTTTGCCGCCATTTCTGTCCTACGGGCAGCGGCTTCCCCCTCATCAACTCGGTTTGCAGCCATCTCAAATCTTTCGAAAGTTGGGAGAAATTAGGATACAGGGCGCGAAATCGGAGAGTTCGGCGCAAAATCTGGATGAGTAGCACGGGATCTTGAAGATGAGCGCGCAATCGGCATGCGAAGCGCGAAAAAGCCCGAAGAGGTGCGAAATCACGACCAAAATTCGGATGGAATTCCGCGCGGCCAGAGCGTTATTATGCGCAGTAGCGGAAGCGATTTCGTGCATGAGAGCAATAAGCTTATCGCACGGAAAAAGCATAAGTACGGATTTGGGACCCAGCGCCCCTTTTTATAGGAGAGGCCAGGGTTCCGCGCCACGCGGAAAGAGGATTTCGCGCGCGTACATAGGTTTTGCGCGCCCCATCCGAATTTTGCGCGCAACTTGATCAAGTGACTTGGCTGTATGGTGTTTCGGTGTTTCCCTTGGAATCCGATCGTTGTGACCTCTAGCTGATCCAATTCCAAGGGGGTCATTTGTTGACACCGAAAAAAAGTCCGTAACACTCGGAGGAATTATCGGAATGACGAAGCGAATTCATATTCGGAATCAGAGGCCCGATCCGGAGGCCCGGGATGTGGTTCGTGAAATAAAGGAGGATCCGCGTGAAAAATAGTTCTGTGCGCGAAGAATCACTGGGTTTCGCGAAATTGAGCTGATGTGGCGTGTAATCTTTGCACGCCCCGGTTCTACGCGGCGAGCTTTTGCGCACCGGCTGCACTCGCGGGCGAAGAATTTCGCGCGCCACTGGGATTCCGCGCCGGAGGTCGCCTATAAATAGATGGTGACCCCGAACGGTTTGGGGGTTGAGGAATCCAAAGCGACTCTCGTGCGCGCAATTTGGATCCCCCCGCCCGCAAGATGGCTTCCAGGTAAAACCCTCATTACGCGCAACCTTGCCCCGGTGTTCACCTCTACGCAAAACTTCACCGGCTTCAGTGAATTTTCCCCCTACCCAGTGTTCCAGCTTTGCGCGCAATGCGTGTCTCGTGCGCGCAATAGGCTGTTGTGTGCGCAAAACCCTACGCGTAGTTCCCTCTCCGCGCGCACTTCCATTGCTTCAATTGCGCGTCATCCCGGAGTTTTGCGCGCAAACCTTCCCTTTTGCGCGCAAAGCCCAAGACTCCTCATCTTGACGCCCCTTGGCTGCCCCCTGCACCGACACCTGATTTCTCCCCTGCCGGGCATGCACGCCATGCGTTGTTTTCTCGTACGGCCTCCCAGGCTCGTGCGAAGTAACCTCAAGGTCCCTTGGGTTGTGTTTCCCGTTGTGTTGCTTTGCCTTATGCTTCTCCGCATAGGCACGCTAACGGCTATTGCTTCTTCGCATAGCCATGCTAATGTGGACCCCCCGGTGGTTCGCCCTACGGCGCCCCTTCACTATGGCCTTGCTGATGCCTTCCCTCCCACAAGGGGTAGAGGGCGTTGGGCATGTAAGCCCTAGGGGTGTGGAGCGAACCCACCTCGTCCAAGATGCAGGACGTTAAACTGCTAAGCACCTCGTCCTTAACACAAGATGTTAAACTGTGGTCCAACCCCGTGCTTCGCACGCAGGGTCCCCCCAGCTTGGAAATTCAATATGCCCACTCGTCTCCACGGGAATGGACTATTCCTCACATGGAATGAGATCCTCCTTATCGGAGCGGCGTTTGTCCACGGGGGAAGGGCCGCCTCAGAGCATAAGCCCCTAGCCTTTCTTGCGGATGATTGCACCTATGCATCTCCGTACTTCCCCCCTGCCAAGGCCAGTGGAGTCTTTTTGCCACTGCGCTTTATCGCACCACGGGCCTCCACCCTGGAGTAAGCCCCGACACCAAGGGCCGCTAACCACGCGTAAGCCCCAGTTTCCTCTTTGGGCCGCTCAACGCGTAAGCCCCATTCTTCTTCTCACGGACGCACCCTTCATGACGTGATCGTCTGGTCCCTGCTGCCTCTTGTTTCCCACACCGAGCATGACTCACGTGGGCTTAGAGCACGCATCGACCATGAAATCCTCTTATGGGCTGCCCCAGAGTGTAAGCCCCATCCCAGCGAACTACGTGGACTTTGATCCGTGCTAACGCACGGTACGTAGGAAGCCTCCACGAGGTTCAAGCCCACCACCCGGTCGTCCCGACCTCTCCATGTCGGTTCCCCAACCACCTTGGGCTGCCTCAGAGCGTAAGCCCCAAATATTCCATCCCGCATGACGTTAAAATGTATTCTGTCCCGCATGATGTTAAACTGTATCACGTCCTGCATGACGTTAAACTGTATTCTGTCCTGTAAGACGTTAAACTGGATCGCGTCCCGCATGACGTTAAACTGTATTCCGTCCCGCATGACGTTAAACTGTATTCCCCCGCTTGGGCCGTCTCAGAACGTAAGCCCCATGTCTCACTCCACCATCCATCTTGATCCTTACCTAGGCTGCCACATCCCTGTGAGATCATGACACCCCATCCCACTCCATGATATATGAGAAGCCACCCACGAGCTGGCCCCAACATCGGTGTTCCCCCTATGGATCCTTCAACCCGATCCGTCTCCGCAAGATGTTAAACTCATGACATACCCCGTGTTAAACATGGAAAGTTGAGGAAAACCTCAGATGGTATAGATTCCCCGTGTTCGATGTGGGATGCCTCAGGATTCCGCGCCCTTGAGAAGCCCTGTGATGAGGGACCAAAGACAGACATGTCGACGACGCCCCAACGTGACCATTCTCCTCACCGAAGGTTGCTGCCCCGACAAGACCCCTTGGAGCGTCTTGACGGAAGAAGCGTAATTAACTGGTGTCCATGTAGATATAGAACTGGGAATGAGCTTCACGAACCCGTCTTAAATCTATGAGGGAGACCCGGACTAGGTAATGAGCTCCGTGGAGGAATCCACGGAAGGAAGAACCGACATCCCATCATCCCGGTTTCAATCAAGGAGTAGACATCCCTGAACAAGGAACGGATGCCACCCGCGTTTGGAAAGCGGGAATGCGGGGCAACAAGCAGCGTGTCCTCCCCCACAGACGGATGTGCGCACCCCGGCGAAAGCGTCAGAAACAAGATAATTTAATGACCTAAACATTTATTAATATAATTTTATTTTTGATTGAATTGACTTCACAATTATATATAATGTATATAGAAATCAAATTTACATTTTTTGGTTCATTATTTATAGTTCTATTGAAAATACCACTAATCATCATATGAATTTAAGAATGATTGTGTTATTAGAATAAATTTTGGGTATTGATAAATCCAATTGACAATCACCAAGGATATCATTACCTCAATAAGTTGGGCCAACCCAGATGATGCCCATTTATCAGAGATTCCATGGAGATAGATTCACTAGGAATTTTCCATTACCAAACCCAAGATGACACTCACCATATAAAGCACTATTGAAGCCATTTATGTGAAAATATCAATATCATCAATATCACGGCCCAAACCATGTACGATGAACCACCCCATGAAAACCTCATCATTAAAAACCTTTACATTTGTAATTTTTCATATGAAATAGTGTTTTATGTATCAATTACCTAATAAAATTAATATTTAATCATTATTAATAAATAATTAAAGTGTAATTACTTTTTTTTGTCATTGTAAATTATTTTTATTTTGATAGGAAAAAACCAAATTTGATTTTAATAAAACATTTCAATTATGATGTTAATTTAGTTAAAATAATATTCTAGTGAAAAATATATTTTCATTATAACATATAATTATTAAGTAATTTTTACTATTTATCGTTGATAATATAATTTTATTTAGAAAACAATTATAGGGGTTTGGAAATTGTTATTTCGGAAAACAAATATCCCAATAAATATTGATTTTTTCAAATGTGAAAATTCAAATAATTATAATATTATTTTTAAAAAATAAGTATAAAATATTTAATTAGAACATATACACTAATCATTGGTAAATCTTAAATATTATCCTAATATAGTCAAATATTTAGTTAAAATTAAGTTCAATATTATTATATGGTCCATATTAGGACATAATAATCAACCCAATCTGATGTAAAAAATTAAAAAAACTGTATTCACGACAAAATATTTTTTACCATTAAAAATATTGTGATTTTTTTCTTATTGGATTAAATTTATTAATCCTTTATGAATCCTCCAATAACTATATTTTATTTTATGGTTTTAATATAATTTTAGTATGATCATGACTCACTTCAACAACACTAAGACTAATTTTTTAATTAATCAGTCCCTTGGAATTATAAAATAGTGAAAAAAATTAATCCTTAGAAGAAAAAATGAGAAAAAAGGGGTTGTTTTATGGTTTGGAATTTTTATTTTATAGATTCAAAAACATATGACTGAGAAATAATAATAGACTCCACTCTATTTTCCAATATAAACCCACCCAAGATCCCATTACTCTTCACAAAATATACATAGATAATTTAAATAATATTTCATCCCATATTTAGAGACCATCCAAGGTTCAATCATTATCTCAAAAATCACCTCCCATGATTTTGGAATCACCCCTTCAAAGTAAGGGAAATCTCTATCTTCTTTGAAATTCAAGTAACTTCATTTTATTTAGCATATTGAAGGTAAATTGTTCATTTCTAAATTAATTTATAAAAATACTTGTACTATCCAATTTATTTACTAATAATTATATGTCTCTTATGTCTTATCATTTTTAAATTAAATTAATCCATTGATATGCCAAAATTTAATAATGGATCATATCCTTCTCCATTTTATTCTGGCATTTACATCAATTTATACATTTCGTTTCCAATTCATAAAATGGGGATATTTTTTGTCACATTCAAATTACCTTACCTTTTATGTAAAAATAATGAGAAACCCATTTATCTCTCATTAAAAATTAATAGAAATCATTAATAATATTTTTTATGATACAATATTTTCACTGCATGTTTTCTGTGCCAAACGTTTTTTATGAATAACATCACTATTTCCTCTCAAGGGTATTCACCTAGCTATAACTATACATCAATTACTTGAGAATACAATTTATAAATTATAAAATACATTATAAATTAATTAAATGTGATAAATTGATTATATGTTGAAGGATCTATATAAAAAACTCTTTCATATACTTGATAAGAAAGTGACCGGTGTGTCCAGAAATATATATTGCTCTAATAAAATGGGTAATGTTTTATTCTCATGAAAAATAATTCTAAGAATTTTAGAGTGACCCTAATACATGGTGAGAACTTCACCAACATGTTGTTATGTCTTGGCAGTTTCCCCAAAAATATGGTTGTGATGTCATTTTTCACATTTATTTATATTTCCAATGTTTCCTTTATATTATCAAGCTATATCATGCCTTGATGTTCAGGTTTATGATTATCAACACTTTTATGTCCCATTTAAATTAATATTTTCTATAACTTTTTACTATCTTCAAGTTGTT
Organism: Viscum album; assembly: GCA_963277665.1. Classification (NCBI taxonomy): domain Eukaryota; kingdom Viridiplantae; phylum Streptophyta; class Magnoliopsida; order Santalales; family Viscaceae; genus Viscum; species Viscum album. Next base: position 554,542,187 of record OY728123.1, read on the forward strand.
AATTTTTTATTATTTCAATGGTATTTATACAACACACCTTTCTTATGTACGTCCCATATTTATTCAATTTATTTTTAGAGTAATAATGATTTATCATTGAATTTCAAACAATTTCTCAATATTGTCGTTATATCCCATGTTCAAGGTGTTATTCTATTTTCTAGGTTCTGAAATATATAATACGTCATGATATTAATGGATGTATTATTTTTATTCTTATGTAATAAATAAAAAATTAAATTTTAATAAAAAAGTGTTTTATTTTTTTGGAATTAGAATACCGATTTTTTTGATTTGTCATTAGTATTATTAAACTCTACTGAAATACTTTGGGAAAAGATAAAACATTAGAATAATGCCATAAATTTTGTTAAATTATATATTATATTATTTCCAATAAGGCACATCCACTTTTGGGTATCAAAACTATATATATATTTGGAATAAATGTACCTAGGGGATGAACTTGAAAACATTATATTGAGCTAAAATTGTTCGAGAAATGGTGCATGAAATAGCGCATTGCTTCAGACATAATTTAACACTACCATAAGATATTCATTTTCGAATATACATGATATTAACAATCTATTATTATGTTAATGAAAATAACCCATAGTGTCTATACTATAAAAACATCATATATAATATAAATCGAATCCGAGAAATTCATATGATAATGAATAAAAAATTATTTACATGTTATCCTATTAAGGGTCTTGGTTTTCCATTTTTGTGATTAATAGTTTGAAATTAATCATCTGTAATTATGTTTTTGATATTGTTACTCGTTAGAACTAGAATCAAAAATTGAAATGTAGGTTCACCTTCTATAGTTATAAACAATCCTTCATATGTTGAAATTTTTTTAGAACTATTGAAAAACAACTAAAAATCATGGCTATGAAGCTGTCCGTGAAAATGATAACTTGGGAATTTATTATCTCCCAAGAAAATAAATCATCCAAAATAAATAGTTGTTTTTTGAACATGATATTGAACCTTTTAACACTTCATTTACATAAACTTGATGTAATTTTGGGTTTTCATTTTCTTTCTATACATAAAGACTGCATAAATTTCCTTGTGAATGAAATAACTCATCGTAAAACGAATATTCCTTTTATTATATACATTTTATCATTTGTGAATGAGTAATATTTAACTCAAACATCTCATGAATTTATATTTTTAATCCTATGAAAATGTAAATGTATCTTAAATTATTGAGTCTTTAGAAATGACTGAAAAAATTTCAACTATAAGGGAAAATAGAGAGGTGTGTACTGACAAATTACATTTTATTATACCTACATATGATGTTGTATTCTACATTGATCTTATGACATATTCTATTCCAATATCCAAACTATATATAGAATAGATGTTATAGAACTTGGGGTGCTGAAGAAAAAACTGAAATAGAATTGGGATAAAGTGTTCATGCACCATAGTGCTTCACTCTGGGGTGCCCCAGTCTTCTTCATTAAGAATAAGTATTGGTGAATGCAATTTTTCCTTGATTATCATGATTTCAACATGATAACGATAAATAACATAATCATATTCAATTTATTATTTTATTTTTTTATCAGCTATGGGGTTCCCAACACACTCCAAGGTGGATATTCAATCGGGTTAACATTGTGTATGGGTGAAGAAGGAGGATTCCCCAAGACATATTTTTGTAAAAGTCACGGGCACATTCAGTTCATAGTAAGAAAATTTAGACCGACTAATTCCAAATAAATATTCACCCACGTGACGAATAGAGTCATTAAATATTAACTTGACCATTTTGTGGAAGCCTTTATAGATGATATCCTAATATTCTTCATAGGTAAGGATGATCATGAGGGGAATATGATCATTTTTATAAGGGAATTATGAAAGTATGAATTTAATGAAATGTAGAAAATATATGACCCCTATTTGATGGATATATCATTCATGGGAAATATTATCACTAGTGGTTGGATATATATGTATCCATTCATTGTAGAAGTAATTGAGGTATGGGAATGAAAACATTTGTGATGTATATCCATAGTATAAATGAACTATGTTGATTTTATGAATAATTTATATGTTATTTCTCATTATTTTCATACAATCTAACATATATAATTACTTTGGGAAACATATTTTTTTAATAATAATGAATTTTATGAAAAATTTAAGGTGTTTAAAATGAGTCTTATCACAAAACATGTACTTATACTTCCCACATGTGGTGAAATTTTCATGGTATGCAAAGATTCTTTTATGAAGGTATTCGATAGTGTACTAGTGTACAATTTCAATGTGATATCCTATGCCCCATAGATAATTAATGATCATTAACGTAACTAAAAAATGCATGATATTAAGATAGTTTTGGTAATTGACACATTGATTATATGGCGACATTGTCTATTTGGGGATAATTTTGAAATATATTCACATCATATTAGATTACTGTATATATTATCACAGAAAGTGCTGAATATTAAACAACAATGACTATTAGGGATGATTTTGTATTATGAGTTCCCAATCAAATACCATCCAAGGAAATAAAAATAATTTTTTAGATATTATATGTAGATTCAAAGAGTAAATTTTATCATTGGTGAAAATTTAGAGTGATACAATCTTTTTAAAATAATAAATATTGTCATGGGAATTATATTAGATGAAACATCATAAATCCTCTTAGAAATGATTTCTCAACTTTCCCATCAAGATAATATAAATTTTTGTTGGATAGATGATGTGTAAAATCTAAATATATTGTAATATATATGAAAATGGAGATTTGATTTAGAAATTTTACTGAAGAAGGATTTTTAAATTTATGTTCTGATTATGCTTACTATCAAATCTGTAGTTGATGAAGGCGATGTCAAATGATACACATAGCACGTCTATAATTCACATTCTTGGGAATAAAAACATTGATCTACATATTTGAGAGAACTATTTGTTGTAAAATATGTAGAAGGCAATAAGGTAATATATATTACTGTGTCTTGTATGTCAAAAATTGAATAATGAGAGGAAAAAATACATGGGGATGATGTAAACATTAACTAATTCTATATTCAAAAGGGAAAAAATAAATATTTACAATTTCATTGTATTTATAAAGGCATCGAGAGAAAATAATTCTCTTTTTGTTGTGGTGGATCATCTAACAAAGACAACCCACTTCATTTAAATTCTATTGGACTTTTCACTTGATCAACATTAAATGATATACAATAGAGTTGTGGTAAGGAATTATGGAACACCACCATCGATATAATCTCATCAGGATCCAATATTTTCCAAAATTTTATAGAAGAGTATAAAACATGATATAAATTCATTGTTGATATTTTATAAAAAAAAATAAACAAACAACTGATGGCCAAACTGAGTAGACAATCCAGAAAATGTGGGGACACATTGAGAAAATGATCAATAAACATATCAATTGGATGGGAATAAAATATTCCTAATTTCTTGTTTTCATACAAAAATATTTGACACTCAAACATAAAAAAATTACCCTATTAACTCCTTTATTGAAGATATATTGAACACCAGCATATTAGGATGATGTTTGTAAACTCAATCTATTGTGTCCCAATATGGTAGAGGAATTTGTGGAATAGGTGAATAGTGTTCATCATTACATCAGGGATGGTCAAATTTGATAGAATAACTATACAAAAAACCATTTCCAACAACTAGAGTATGAGGATTGAGATAAGGTATTTTTATAAATATCTCCATGTACCAATTCCATGAGATTTTGGATAAAGGGAAATCATAGTCCAAGATACATCAGTCCTTTGGATATCTAGGATCTCATTGGAGTGGGATCCTATCAACAAGCTCTCCCACCTAACATATCACATGTATATTATGTGTTATATATATCTAAAACGAAGTAGTACGTAATATAACCCTTAATTAATATAAATTTGTATTTGTAACCATTGGAGAATGACCAATCAAAGGAAGAGAATCCTATGATGATCATAGATCATAGAGAAATTGTTCTATGAAATAAGGCAATGCACATGGTCAATGTTATAAAGTGAAATAACATATTTGAATAAGATATTTAAGTGTCAAACTATGTGATGAAAAATAATTAACCTTATCTATTTCAATGTTTTAAAGTAAAACTTTATGGGTGAAATTTTTAATGGTAGGAGATTTACATGATTTGAACATTTATAAATAGATTTCAATTTTTTAATAAATTAAATTCCAAATTATATATTATAATTATAGGGAAAAAATTAATTTATTTGCTTTTATTGAATCTTATTGTGATTTAAAAAAAACTATCCATCATTACCATTGATAATATAGTCATTGATCATTGATCATGTCATTAGAATAATATGGGGTTTTGACCTTTCCAATTGACACATAAAAAAATATGTGATGGACTCAAAAAATAGGACAATACAATATAAAATAGATCAATTAAAGGCCCCATATGATATGTAATCATTGGTAATTTTCATTGGCCAATTAAAAGGTGAATCAGAACAAATAAGGGACATGTGAAATGATTTTTGGGTGAAGTTCAATCTCACTGAGATAACAGACCAACCCATATACAAAAAACCACCCGACGAAAACCTCACAACCGCACACCTTTACCATAGAGTGTTTTCTGGTTTAACAAAACTATATGTATCTAGACAAAAATATTATTATTTTATATATTATATTAAATTTAATAATATTAATATTTACTTCTTTTTTTACCTAAAAAATGATTTTAATTTTAATATTATAGAACACATATTGAATTTTTTGGTCTTATGAAATTTTAATTAAGGAATTTCTATTAAATAATTTTTTCATTTCGAAAATGAAATAAATATTAATAATATATTATTATTATTAATTATTAATTAATTATATTTTATAATATAATTTTATGAGGACATTGATAAATTTAAAAAGGGATCAAAAACTATTATTGTCAAATGAAGAAAAAATTTCTAAAAAAATGCAAACTATTTTTTTAAAGAGAAAATTCAAATACATATAATTTTTTTGATAATATAAGTATTATTTTGGTAATCATCACATCTAGAATATCCAATAGTAAATTTTTGAATATTTTATGAGATAATAGATTTTTTGGGTAAAGATAAAGTAAGTATAAATATTTTATGTGTATTACGTAATCCAAATGACCCAAAAGTGTTGTAATGAATTCTAAAAATGTTATTCGATAACAAATATATTTTTCCATTTAAACATAAATAAATTTTGATTTTATTTTATTAATTTTCTAAATCCATTTTTAATCCCCCAAAACCAATAATTTAAATTAATGGTTTTAAATCATTTGCATAAGAACATAACTCACATAAACATCACCAAGCATAATTTTTTAAATTTTCTAAAGTTGTACTTACAAGAAGTAATGATTATAACTCATATATGGGAGAATCCTTGGGAAAATATTTTTCGTTCTTTGGTTTATATTATTATATTTTATATATTTTAAAAGATAGGTTTGATAATTAAAAAAGCACACCCATTTATTTTTCAATATAATCCCTCCAAATTTCTCATTCCTCTTTAATCAATGACCTTTGATGACATAATTTTTCTCCATATCCTTTATAAATTCCACAGAATGTGCTATCAATCATTGAAGAATCACCTCCCAAATAATTTCATTTACACTCTAATGGTATTAGACCTCTCTCCCTTCTTTTATATTCTAGAACCATATTTGTATTTAGCCTTTTAAATATCATGTGGTTATGAATTCATGACACTATAAAGACCGTACAACTATAAAATTTATTTCCTAATAATATTAGCTATTTTATCCCCTATTATTATATAATTTACCTCAATTGTTACAATGAAAACATTAATTAGGGATCCATTCTATCTCATCATATTTCAAGTATTTTTCTAATTTCATGTATTTTAATTCATATTATTAATGTTTTTCATTATTCACAACATCATTACTATAAATTTCTTTTCAAATTATTATTGGCCCATTTTTATCATAAAAATCATTTTATGAATCCTTGAATAACATTGTTATGTTGTCAAAATTTCACTGTGAGTTTTCGATGCAAAACCATTGTATTTTAAATAAAACCACAATTTCCACGCTAGTGTATTCACAAAAACCTAACTATACTACATTTATTTTTATAATCCATGTTAATATTCCACAATTCATTATAATTGTATTAAATTTAATTAAGATTAATTATATAATTAATAATCTATACGGAACACTTAAAATTATACATGATATAAAAGTGAATGGTGCTCCCGTAATAATACTACACACCAACAAATTTGGTAATGTTTTATGCTCATGAGAAGTCATACAATAGATTATGGAGTAACCCTAATCCATAACTAGAATTTAGCAACCATGTTATTATGTATTTTTATTTTTCATTGATTTATAATTATGATATCTTGTTTAATGTTGTCTCCTCTTTTTCCATGGTTCCTTTATATTATCTTTTAATGTCATTCTTCATGTACATGTTTTTTTGTCACCCATTTTTTATCCCATTGATATTAGTATTTTTAGTCATCTAATATATCATCATGTTATTTTTTTAATTCAATTATTATTATTTAATGCTCACCCACTTCTTATGTATATCCTAGTGTTATCTCATTCAGTTTTAAATGACATATGATTAGTATGTATATGTTATGGATTTTTTCAATAATGTTTTTTATCAAATGTCCTATGTGTTATTTTAAATTTACCAATTTTCAAAGTATAATAAAATTCATGATGTTATAGGTTTTATTACATGTATTATTATGTAATAAAACAAAAATTAAGTTATAATAATGATATGGGTAGTTATAGTTTCTAACTGATGAAATATTATTTATTTTTTATTAGGATTAGAAAATGATAGATAAAGCATATTCGATAAGTCTAAGAATAAGAATACATACCAATATTTTGTTAATTTTTATATTACGTTGTTTTAAATAATAACCCATGTAGGGATATTACAATTGGATATGTATTTGGCTCATATATACCAATGGATGACACCCAAAAACATCATATTGATCTATAATTGATCATCAACATGTGCATAACAAGGTTCCTTGCTTCATGCCTCGTTTCAAGCTCCCAGGGAATATTATATGGAAAATATAAAATCTCATTATCAACTATATTTAAGGGAAGAATATTTCCCAATACATTCTATGTAAAAAAGAATATCATCTATAAAATATATTAAATTTTATAAATTTTTAGGTTAATGAAAATCATATCATTTTTAAGATATACATTTAATGGTTATTTTTTACCATTTATGTGTGGAATATATTGAAATTTATCATCATAATTTCTATTTTGGATAAATTAAATGGTTATAACTATAGTAAAAATGTGAAGGTATTGTTATATTCCACTATTATATTCATTCATTGATATCACAAATGCCTATTAAAACTATTATAACACACCCAAAATGCATGGAATTAGGTTTTTTGGAGAAAATGGTGTAATTATCATATTCTAAGTATATAACTCTACATTATCATAAATATATGGGCTTAATATCCCACTGAACCAAGGGATAGTCCTTTTAGTATAATTTTATTCAATTATATTAATTAATATTATTTCCTTACATAAAGACATTATAAATTACCCGGTAAAGGTAATCACTCTCCATATTACAAGTCATCACTTAATTATGTATAAGTGAATGGAATATGATGAATTTTATTTAGAATATAAATATGAATCAGGGATATATTTTTTATGAGAATGTGTTTATGGATCCAATGATTGAGTCAATTGAAAAGATCATCCTGGATGACATGCCCATTTTGATAGAATACACTAAGGTGTTTCCTAAATAATTGAATGGACTTCCATCGAGATGAGAGGAATAATATTTAGTATATATTAGATGTAGTGATTTTCCACTGTGAATGACATAATATAAAATGGATGTTTTAAAACATGAGGAAATTATGAAAAAAATTTATGATAATATGGATCAATGGTTTATAAAACCGCGTGCTTCATCGTGGGGTGAATTCGTCCACTTCATCAAGATGAAATAAGGGTCAATGTGCCTTTCCAGGGATTATAATTTGCTAAAAATGATAAAATAAAACCACGTATCCAGTACTGATAAATTATTACTTGTTTGATCTGATACACAGATCAAAATAATTATCCATGATGTATATTTGGTCATATTATTTTCATGTGTGTTTGAATGAGGAGGGTATCCCCAATATTTCATTCCATCATTGTTATGACCATTATGAGTTCATATTTATGCCATTAAAAATCACTAATTATCTACAAATATGAAAGAAATTTATGAATAGAGTCTTTAGAGAATATGATGAAAATTATTCAGTAGTATGTATTAATGAAATTATAATATACTGACAAAACAAAGAAGATAAAGAGGAGAACATGTGCATCTTTCTAAGGTCCTTATGAAAGGATTTTCATTATAAAATGTATAGAAAATGGTAGTTCAGGATGAATTAACTCTCATTATTCGGGTATATTATCAAATGTAATGGTATATCTATTGATCCTTCAATGATAGATTTAATTTAAAGATGATCATGGATAAAATATTTTAGTGATATATATTGTTTCCTTAGACAAGATGGGTTTTATTGATGATTTGTATGAAATGTATCAATATTTTTAGAACCAATAAACAATGTTAAATAAGAATAAAGTCATGTTTTTCTTAGAATAATTAATGTGAACAGATCTTTAAGGAGTAGAAAAAGGGTCTTATATCCGCACTTGTTCATACTCTACCCATAATTGGTGAACATTTTGTTCTATACTGAGATTCTTTGAAGTATACTATAGGTTGTGTAGAAATTTATAATGAAAAATAGATATCATATGAATCAAGACAATATAATTTACAGGAATGAAACTACCTCATGCATGATATGGAGTTAAAAGAATTAATATTAAGATTATAAATTTGGTGGAATTATCTATTTGGGTATATGTTTAATATATAAATACATACGGATTATAAAATCATAATGTATATTTTTCCACAAAAAGAGCTGAATATTCTCCAATGAATATGGTTATGTCTAATAAATGAAAAAATTTCTCAATCAACTACCATGCTAGGAATGAAAATAAATTATAATATTCTCTATGTTAAAAGGATAATATTTTTTCATTTATATAGAAAATGATGTACAATTTTGGTCATGACTATATTTACTATTAAATCTTATGTTAATCAAGGAGATTTTTTATGATGCAAATAAATCAACATTATCCATACATCTTTGGATACAATTGATTTATTGAGATATCTGAGAGAACTATTTGTGGGAAAATATTAATAAAGAGGCTATGAAATATAAATCAATGTTTCTTAAATGTTATCTTGTGAAGGATTAGTATAGAATATCCATGTGGGTGATGCAACCATTAACCATACCTCTGTGAAAACTATAAAATGTGACCACAGACTTTGTCACCATTAATACTATGATAACAAGATGAATTAATTCAATTTGGTTTTTAGTTGATCAAATTAAAAATATAACTCTCTTGTTTTCAATTTTATTGGACGTCTCACTCGATCAACATTCAAGGATATGTGTTATAGAAGTGGAAATTTTCCTTATAGAATGACTATTCATTTCATCAGGTTCAGATACATGATTACTTCCGTGTTCTGGAAGAGTCTCTAACATACTATGAATATTGAATTAATCTATAGTGTGGATTTTGGCCCTATAACTGAACGAAATTCTTAGTGGACTATGTATACACTAGAGGTAATTTTGTAATCATACATAATGGACATGAAATAAAGATGGTATAAATATCTTTTTCTTTTTTAATTATCAGACAAAAATTGTTTCCAATAAAGAATGCAAATAATCCCTTATGAATCCCATTATGGTATGATATAAATAACACATGTATGTTGGGATGTATCGTTATGTGTTAATGGAAATGGTAAAAAAGTTCAAGACTATTTAGTAGAACATCATGGATTTTTAGAGTCAACATAAGAGATATGTCATAACTTGTCGACGAGACCTAGATTTTTAGGTTGGAGATTTGTTATTTTTAAACATATATCCATGGAAGAATGGAATGATATATGGGAAGAATGATATGTGTTTTCCACGATACATTGAATGCTATAAAATATTTGATCACATTAAAGTGGTGGGATATCGACTAGAAATTCCACCTAACCTACTCGAAGTGCATGATGTTTTCCATGTATCCCTCCAGAGGATGTACATACAATACCCTTTACATGTTTATAATCGAGTGCTGGTACCATAAATGATTTATATTCAATATTAACAGATGCCTTGGAATTTCCGATATTATAGGCATACTTTTCTATGAAAAAATATAATAATATGGATCAAATGGAAATAGAGAAACCACATGTTTTACGAATTGATTTGGGAATAAGAAAATGTAATGAAATATAATTATTGTAATCTGTTTTAGTGTCTTGAATGAAAATTTTGAGGGTGAAACTTTTAAAGGGGAAATATTTGTTACAAGATAATTTTTTTTAAAATTAAAATTTATTTCTGATTGAATTTAATTCCCTATAATATATGATGATTTTACATATCACATGTAATTATTTGGTTAAATTATATCTTATAATATTTAAAATACTATTAAACATCATAACCATTAATAATATAGCCATTAAATTGTGAAAATTTGATTAGTATAAATATTGGTGTTTGATGATTCCAATTGATATAGAAAATGAATGTGATCACCATTAATATTGGGATCATACCCTATTAATCCCATATATCTATGAATACAATGTAGATATCATCAAAATGAATTTTCCATAACCATTCCCAATCTGGGATATAACAAGTAAAGGAAGGAAAAAACAATTTATGGGATAATTTAAAGCTCATCAAAATCACGACCTACACCATGTTCATTAAACCAACCCATGAAAACCTATGAATCAGACACATTTTCCCTAGTATGATTAATATAGTAATAAGGTGATATAAATCAAGAACCAAAAAAATGAATATGACTCTTTTCCTTACAAATATATATTAATTGTTATATTTAGTTCTTATTATTGTAACTTTATAATTTATTTTTATCGTGATAAGATAAATAGTTCTATTTTTGGGACATATAAAATTTCAATTATGTCATTATTTTTATGAATTAATTAATTTGAAAAAGCATTTAAATTTTCATTAATTATTATTGTATCATCCCCAGTAAATAAAGAGTAAGAAATATTTATATTTATTTATATTTGTGAATAAAATATTATTTCTATATTAAATGGTATACTATATCTAATAGAGCACTCGATACAAAACAATGGGTTTCTATGAAATATTACGTTCCACACAACGTTATGTTGTACTAAAAACTAATATAATAATATTATTATTTCAAATTATAGTTAACGCATAACCATTGTAGTGTTGAGAATGAACATAACTAATTAAAAAATTATTAAACGTGTTTATTGAATATTTTTACATTTATCTAATTAGTGTTAGAAGTGTAAAATGTGAATGAATCCAATTTAATGCATAGACACTCTAATTATATTTAAATGGTCGATTTACCGCCTTTTGATGGTGAACCCTTTTTAAATCTAGTTTTTTATCACTTGTATAGGTTCTAGTTGAAAAAATAATATATATATTTTAAATAGGGACAATAAAATATATTTTGGATGAAATTTTGGAATTTTTATGATAATGTTAATTTTTTAATGAATAGTGAAAAATAATGCATTTTAATTCAAAAATGACTTTTAATCTAATTAATTTATATGGTTATATAATCTTTTTAATTGATTTTAAAATTTATTTATATTATATTTTTATGATTTAATCTAATTTTGGTTAATGGAAGTATTTTTTCACTTGGAAATTTTACATAAACAAGTGTCAATCTTTTGATAGTTATTATTTCATAAAAACACAGTTTTTGTTTTCACAATGGGAATAAATTTTAAATTAATTTCTACCACTTATGTGTTTGTAATTTGAAAAAATTGATTCCATATTTGGAAATTAGGAGGTCCATGTTGTGTAAATAGGTAACTTTTACTTTTAGACATTTTGAATTTTTGCATCAGTAAATATTTTATTTACCATGGATAAAGTGTCAATCCAGTAAGTAAGGGATAAAATTAATATTATAATAATATTAACTAAACCATAGACATTATCTACCCCTATTAGATGAAACATTTATTTCTATGGGAATCCATGGGTTGATTTCTGGGTCCACAATGAGCTACATAGGAGTGATAATGACACATTACAAAAATTAATTTAATGTAATTACAAAAATGACATAAAAACATCTTTTAGTAAATAATTTTTTACATTGGGTAACATAAGATCTATCTTCAGCTATAAATATTCATTTTAAATCTAAATATATTTCCTTGATTGTGGTATTTTATTTCTAATTATTATATATCATATATATAAAATTATTTTTGACATAATGATGATGCAATGGTTACCTTATTAATAAATAATTTAAATAAATGAGACTGCAAAATTAAAAAACTATCCAAAACCTATCCAATTATAATTTGATGATTTTATTTTGAAAATAATTCATCCAGTATTTGAATTTAATGCGATTTTTACCTTTTTAAAATAAAAATCAGTTTATAATAAAATAATGTTTTCAAACATTCCTAAAGAGCCCCTCCTCACACTTATAAAAAGTTATTACCTCTATCCAATTACTCACACTTATCATGCCCCTTGTCTTAGAAAAACTCTACCCAATTATGCTCCATATATCCCTATAATCCCCTTATAAGTATTTACCAATGTATAAATCAATTTATGTAAGCCTTTTGGTTCAAACCAAATGGAGAAAACTGATTTAAAGGTAACATCTTCTATTAAGTTCATTTCATTTTTATACTTCTTCAACCCCCTAATCTCTCTTCATTAGATTATTTTATTACAACACCAGTATACTAAAAATACTATGTGGTTTTTATTAGATTTATTCAAACTACACTTCCACACACCTCTATCTAATGTATACAAACATACTATTCATGTGGACGACGAACTAACGCCTCACAAAACGATGATTGTTCAATTATCTCCTACCCCCTCTTATGGTGGCCATTAAAATCTAACTGTATTTATATGTGACATATATTATATTTTTATATCCTCAATTCTTCTGTATTTTTCATTTATATCATACCTTTAGGGTTTCCATAAGGTGTAAACATGATGATTTCATTTGAGGAAGTGCAAACTTCCGCCCCCTAAACGTGATATGATGCGTTCAGGGAATACATTGAATGAATAAATGATGGATTTAATGAAATTATATATTATATTGTACAGTTGTTATAATATTCCTTATTATTACTATGTTTTCATTCCATTAAATATGAAATAGAAATAAAATTAGTGTTCATGCGTATGTACGGCTTACCGTCTCCATGAACTGTGTATTCCATTTCTTATCTCCAAATTTTATGTAATATTATAAATTCATACATATATATATATGTAATACATATATATATGATATATATGATATCTAAATAATTAATATAATTCTATACATAATGAAAGTTTAACCACATGGACAATATTTAATTATTAACAATTCATTTTTAATTGAGGTTCTGAACATCGAAAAAATGTCTGATAGGAACTCAAAAAAATTAAATAAATGTTATAGAAATGTAATATGTGATATTAAAGGAATAATAAACTTTAAATGGTTATTAATCAAGTTTAAATTAACTTAATTTAATTATTCTGGAAATTAATGAACAAACGGGTCAAGTAGGACATGATGTAAGGGACTTCGTATCCATCTCCTTTCATTGAGGAATATTTTCATTAATATGAAACTTTCTTTTAAAAAATGTTTAACACCCTTTTAATATTCATTTCATTCAAAGAGAATCTTTTTCTACATAGCGTTTTACAAAATAAAAAAGGGAATGTTTTTTCCTAACATATGCGGTGTCAAAGACAATTCCGTTGTCCAGAGTCTTATTTGATTTTTTGGGTTCCTTAACAAGCTGTAATGTTTAAATTGGAAAATAAATAAAATATTATCATTAACATATTTTGGTATTGAAAATAGTTTTTATAAGGGATTGATTATGTCAATATATTTAAAAGATATATTGTGATTGCAATGAGGAAATGTTATCTTTCATTTATGATTATTTTATGTGTTATGAATATGTCATGGTTCTTGGGAATTATTTACATATTTTGGTTGATCTATGATAAACCTAGGGTGGGTGAGCCCGAGATATCTCTCCAATTCATTGGGTAATGTGACATAGGTAAATGTTAATGATTCTCTTAAGAGAATTAGGGAATATACTATGATAAGTATTCCTAATGTAACTCCCTATGCAGCTATGAATTATACAATGTCTGTTTGATATGAATGACATATGTTACATTTATAATTTTTTATTACCAATTATTATTCATAATTTTTTTGATTTTTTTGTGGTAAATTATTGATTTAAAAGTAAGACTTCATTGATTTCTATGTATTGATGGACTAATGTTTTACATCCTTTTTTATAACCCTTACTGAGCTTTTTATAATCATCCCATGTTTTTGAAATGTTTCCCATAGGATAAAAAGAAGGGTAAGAGAATGGAAGAATTCAATAATAGTTTATCAATAAAATAACTCTTTTTTTCTTTTAAGAGTGTTTTATTTTATGAATAAATTGGATACTGAGTAAAAGTGTCTACATGTAATATTCATGTTCTTATATAATAGTTGTGTCCTAATTCACTAAAACTCTAAAACTAAGAAGTTTATTAATGTGAATTATTAACCTAATTCAAGATTATGAAATGTTTATACATGGGTCCTCATTGTTGGTATCAGAGGTTGGTTTAGACATCTTTAGGAGCTTGAATATTGTTAAATTAATATCCATAAATTATTTTTATATTATGGTAGGATTGAAATAGTATTACATTTACAGATTACCAATTTGCTTCACCTAAGATATTTTTGTGATCAGAATGTTTTTTCATAGAGAAAACAGGTAGACTATGATAAGAAGGCATACAGAAGAAAATGACCTTCCAAATCATCATCCTGAGATGGTCAGAATCAGAATTGAATAGTTTGTTATAGTGAGGGATTATTTGATTCAAGTGATAAATGGAGTTTATTTATAGTTGATTTATTATATACAAATGGTAATGAAGAACATGAATTTCAATTAAGGGTTTTCATGAAAACCATATAAGAAAAGAAGTTATATGGGATATTCAACCACTGTGAGGTTCGGTTTCAGCAAATTTCATTCCTAGGTCACATTGTTTCTAAAAATGAATTAAATTTTCATCTTGATAAAAAAATTTGTTGATGAATGTCTAAGAGATAAAAATATTATAGATATTTTTAGTTTTCTTGGTTTAACAGATTATTACCAGATCTTTGTTGAAAACATTTCTCATTTATCTATCCAAATGACTATGTTAACTAAAAAATGTGTTAAAATCATTTTTTAAAAAGAATGTAATTATTGTTTTAAGGAATTGAAAATAATTTTGGTCAATGATTCTTTTTAGGCACTATCTTCTAGAAATGGTGAGTTTGTTATCTACAACGATTATTCGTTTAATGGACATGATGGTGTCCTAATATAGAATGATCAGGTAATTTCTTATACTTCTTTTCAATTGAGCCCTTGTGAAGTAAATTAACCTACACATTATTTGGAAGTAACTACTGTTATTTTTTGATTTAAAATTTAGGTGGAATGATATGTATGGAGTAAAATGTGACATATATACTGATCACAAAATTATAAAGTATATATTCACTCAGAAAGAATTATACATGAGATAGAGGAGATGGTTGGAATTTATCAAGGATTATGATTGCCTGATTCATTACCATCTAGAAAAGGAAAATAAAGTGGATCCTTCTTTGAGAAGAAATAGTAATTCTACATTAACCATGTTACATTTGGAACAAGATCCTATGACTAATGATTTGATGAACATTGGCATAGAAGTTTTTTGTGCATAAATTCCTCTGTTTTGTTTCAAGTGTCTATGAGATCATCTCTATCAGATAGAATTAAAAAAGCAGAGAAGGAAGGCAAGGATTTGTAGGAAACGGATGAGTTGGTTCAGAAGGGCAATATAATAGAGTTTTGTATTAGTAGAAAATGTGTTTTGAGTTTTGGAAAGAGATTATGTTTTCCTTGGGATTCAAAATTGAAGAATGATTTATTATGTAAAGCTCATAGTTCTCTATTTTAAGTTCATAATGGTAGTACTATGATGTACAGAGATAATGGAGAGTATTATTGGAGGTATGTAATGTAAAAGGATATTGATGGCTTTACTCTGAAGTGTTTGACTAGTCAAATGGTTAATGAAGACCAATAGATTCTGAAAGCGATGCTTAATATATTACCAGTTCCAGAGGGGAAATAAGAAGATATATCCATGTAATTAGTTGTTTTATTACAAAATACATCTTGAGGTAATAATGCAATCTGAGGTACTATTGATCGATTGACTAGATCTGCACATTTCTTTCTTATTCGAGATACATTGTCTCTAGAACAACATTCTCGTTTTTATGATAAAGGGATAGTCAGGTTGTATGGATTTACCCACTATATTGTATCTAATCATGATCCCGTGATTACTTCTATATTTTGGAAAATCTTTCAGAAGTCCTTGGATACTAAATAAAATTTTAGTACAACTTTTCATCCTCAATAAGATGAGAAGTCAGAATGAACAATTTAGACTTTTTAAGATATTCTACATGCTTTCTAAATGGATTACCAGGGAAGTTGGACCAACATATTTCATTGGTTTAATTTTATTATAATAACAGTTTTCAGTCTCATATACAGATGCCTACATTTTAGGCATTATATGGAAAGCGGTGTTGAAATCTAGCTTTTTGGGATGATGTGGGTGGAGAGATTTCTATGGGACCATAATTTGTTGAAGAGATGGAAGAAAAGGTTAACTAGATTCAAATGAACATGAGAATATCATAGAGTATGTAGAAAATGTTTAAGGATAACTGGATGAAGGATAGTTCATTTGAGGTATTTGATCTTGTCTTTCTCAAAGCATTACCATGTAAAATTGGGATGTGTTTTGGTAAGAAGAAAAAGTTGAGTCTGAGGTTCATTAGAACCATTGAAATAATCGATAATGTTTAATCAGTAGTATAAATATTTTCCTTACCTCTATGTTTATCCGAAGTACACAATGTTCTTACTTTTTCAATGTAAAAAATGTATATTCCAGATCAATCTCATGTTTTGAGTCCAGAGGTAGTTCAATTGGAAATGAATCTCTCTTATGAAGAAAAACCAGTCAAGATTTTTGACCGAAGAGTGAACCTCTTATGAAATAAGGTAATAAATGAGGTAAAATATTTATAAAAAATATGGTTGATGAGGGAACTTGGGAATATGAATATTCTAAGAGGGATAAATAACCCATTTTCTTTAATAGGTGAATAAAATTGTGAGGACACAATTTCCAAAAGGGGGGAAGGATGTAACATCCTAGGAATATAAAAGGAATGAAATTTTAAAATTTATTAATATTTTTGAATTAAATATTAATTTTAACATAAAGGGGATTCTATGTTAAATGGCATACTAAATACGCAATAAGGAGTTTTTTTGAATAATTATGTTGCACACACCGTTGATTTATATCGGAAAATAATATAATATGATTATTATTTCGAATAGTAATTAACGCCTAGACGTTGTAATGGAGAGAATGAAAAAAATTAATCAAAATATGATTACACATGTTTATTAAATGTTTTTACATTTATTCAATAAAATTTAGAAGCTTAAAATTCGAATGAATCAATTTTTAATCATAAAAACTCTAATATTTTTTTAAAAGGTCGATTTACCACCTTTTGATGGTTAACCATTTTTAAATACAGTTTTCGTCACTTTTATAGGTTATATTTGACAAAAGTATATTCTTATATATAATAGGGACATAAAAAATTTACTTTGGATGTAGTTTTGGTATTTTTATAATAATGTTCATTTTTTAATGAATAGTACAAAATACTGCTTTTTAATTCAAAACTGCCTTTTAATCTAATTTACTTATATTATTAAGTTATATTTTTAATTGGATTTAAAATTTAATTAGCTTATATTTTTATCATTTAATCCAATGATTTTCATTGGATGTAACTTCACATTGAAATTAAACATAAACAACTGTCAATCTTTTGATAGTTATTATTTCTTAAAAACATGTTTCTTTATAATGAAAACTTAATTTTAAATTAATTTGGGAAACTAATTTTTTTGGAATTTGAAAAATTGATTCCATATTTTTAATCAAGATGTCCAAATTGTGTAAATTGGTAACTTTTAGTTTTACACATTATGAATATTTACTTCAGTATATATTTTATTAACCAGGGATAAAGAGAAAATATGGTAAATATAGGTGAAAAATAAAACAATAGTAATATTATATTACCCTTACAAATATCCTATCCCTATTGGATTATACGTTCCCAACCATGGTCATACGTGGGTTTATTTTGGGACCCCATGGAGCCACATAGAAGTGATAATGACATTTTATATTAATTAATTTAATGAAATGTCAAAAATGACATAAACCTATATCATTTAGTAAATCGATTTTTACATGGGATATGAATGATATTTCTTCAACAATAAATATTCATTTTAAATAAATAATTCATTCCCATATCATGGTATTTTATTTATAGTTTTTAGACGTCAAATAAATAAAATTATTTATGAAACAATGACATTGTAGTTATTAACTTATTAATAAATGATTTAGAAAAATAAGATTATAAAATTTAAAAATACAATCCAAAACATGTCCAATTCTTATGAATGATTTTATTTAGAAAATTATTAATTTTATATTCAAATTTATGGAGTTTTGGACCTTTTGAAACTTAAAATCAGTTTATAATAAAATAATACTTTCAACATTCTTAAAGAGCCCCTCCTCCCCTTATAAAAATCCAACAACTCTAACCAATTAATCACACCTCCCAAGCACATTGACTCTCCCATAATATAACAAATTAAGATTCCTACATCCATATCTTCTGTCTATAATATTCCCCCTAGGTAGAAGTAAAATCATGTATACCTTTTTGTTCAAACAAAAAAGATATAGACGATTTAAATGTAGTGTCTTCTCTTAAGTTCTTTTCTTTTATATTACATCTCCATCCACCAAAACTCCCTTTATTCCTTTATTTTATAAAAATTGTAGTTTCTTCAATATACTATATTTATTTATTAGAGGTATTGTAACTAATCATTCACACACATACATCTAATGGATACAAACATAGTGTTTCTGTGTACGGGGAACTAACGCCTCACAAAATGATGATGGATCAATTATCTCAATCGTCCACTTATGGCGGCCATTATGAGGTCACTGTATTTATATGTTATAAATATTATGTAAATATTGTCTCTCTGAATATGTGTTTTTCATTTATTTCATAGCAATATGATTTCTATAATGGGTAAAAGCGATAATTTTATTTTGAGGAAGTGTGTACTACAGCCCCCTCAAATTGATATGACTCGGTCGTGAAATATGTTGAAAGTATAAAGGATGTAGATAATGACATTATATATGATATAATAGTTTAATTATAATATAAGTAGGTATCATTTTGTTTTCATTCCATTAAATATGAAAATGAAATGAATGTAGCGTTCATGCACACATACAGTTTACCGTCTCCATGAACGGTGCATTTCATTTCTTATCTCTAATTGTTTTTTATCTATATAAATATAAATATAAATATATATATAATGGATATATATGATATATATCATATATAAATAATTAAAATCATTATGGATTTAATGGAATTTTTACCACATGGACAATTTTTAATTATAACAAGTTCATTTTTAACTCAAGTTCCGAACATTGAAAAAATGTCCAATATGAACTCAAATAATTATATAATTGTTATAGAAAGGTAATAAGTAATATAAAAGGAATATTAAACTTGAAAATGTTATTATTAAAGTTGAAAATAACTTTTTTTATTATTCAGGATATTCATGAACAAACAGGTCAAGTCGGACACGAGTTTAGGGACTTCATCTCAATCTCCTTTCATTGACGTATATTTTCATTTATACATGAATTTCATTTATACAGTGTATAAACCACATTGACTTTTCATTTCATTCAAGGTGAACCATTTTCTAGGTGTTTGTTTACTAAATGAAAAAGGGAATGTTTTTTTAACATAGGTTTTGACAACGACCTTTCCACCTCTGCGAGTGTTATTTGAATTTTTTTCTTCCATACCAATCCGTAATGTTTTTTAATGGAAAATAAATACATTATTTTTTTTTGGTATTTAATTTTTTTAAAATGAATTGATTATTTCAAAATATTTAAGAGATATATTTTGATTTCATTGTGGAAATGTTATCTTCCGTTTATTTTTGTTTTATGTGTTATGAATATGTAATGGTTCTTTGTTATTGTTTATGTATACGGGTGGTTATGTGATAAACCGAGGGTGTGTGAGACCAAGATAACACCCCAATGCTTTTGGAATCATGACAGAGGTAAATGATAATGTTTCTCCTAGGAGATTTAGGGAATATACTATGATGGGTATTCCATACATAACTCCCTATGTAGCTATAAATGCTACAATGTATGTTTGTATAGATTCAACAAGTTACCTTTATGATTTATGATTTCCATTTATTATTCATAAATATTATGATTTTTCGTGGTATTTCAATGATTAAAATGTAAGATATCATTTATTTTTCTATATTTCATAACTAATGTGTTTTTCTTTTTTTATAACCCTTACTGAGATACTTATACTCTTCCCATGTTTTGGAAATTTTTTTCATAAGATATAAGGAAGTCTAAGAGAAAAAAATAATTCAAGAAGATATTTATCAAGAAAGGAAGTCCTTTTTTATTTTATGAGTTTTTTATTTTATAAAAAAAAGTTCACTAAGTAGAAGTGTCTACATGTAATATTCATTTTTTATGTAATATTTATGGCCTAGTTCTCTGAAACTCTAAACTTTAAAAGATCCTCAATGTGAATTATTAACATAATTCAAGATTATGTAATGTTTATGTTCAGATCCATATAATTAGTATTTAAAAATATTTATTATATATAGTTTATAATATAATTTCATGAAGTCCAAAATGATTTTTCTATTGGTTCAAAAACTGATATTTTTTAACAATGAAACATTTTTCAATAAATTTTGATTCTTGTTTTAAAAGGAAAGGATCACATATTTATAAAAGCAATTTTATAAAATGGATATTATTTTTGATATCATGTTTTCAAAATTATCCTATGGTTAGTTTTTTATTATTTTCATATATATTCTAGTTATCTGGTAAAAAATAAATACGACAAAAGTATATGGTTTGCATCATAAACTCATAAAAACTCAACACTAAAATAATAAATTAAAAAAATTTATCTATTAAAAATATATATTTAACTTTTAATTTAATTAAATATTTATATTATTTGATAAATTATATAATTTTATTATGGATCATATAAACCCAATAATATATTCTACGATGTTGAATTCATTTTTTTAAGAATAGTTATCACATACCCTTCTCCAAGGTTCAATTTTATGTATTTTGGAAAATACCCCTATAAAATATTCAAAACCTATCCACATTGAAAAATGAAATGGGATAAATTCCAGGTAATGATTTTAAATTTGATTACATTATTGTATAGATTACCAAACTAATGTTTGAGAAATAATAAAGTCTTACCTTATAATTTCATATACAAACACACCCAAAGTCTAATTATTCCACATAAAACACCTTTCCTCATGGCCTTTCAATACACTACAATCTATATATTCATACAACAGTTCCCCCAAGCTCTCAAAAAGCTCCTACAATGATTTTGGAATCAATCACTCAAGGTAAAAATTCCCTCTATGTTCTCTCTAATTCAAGAACCATATTTATAATTATCCATTTGAATACAAATTTATAAATTTGTTAAAAACTTATAATGATACCATCACAGGATAGTTGATATCCTTATAATGAGAGATAATTTATCCCCACTCACTAAAAAATTTACTTATGCCATTACAATAGTAATATTTAGTAATGTATCATTTCCTTATCCACTTTATTCAAGAATCATCATCATTTTATGTATTTTATTACAAATTATTAATTTTGGGATACTTTTTTTTACATCCATATTACTAAAAATGTGTTTTTATAATGGCGATAATACCATTACCCTCTCATTAAAAAAATTCACGACCCTTTAATTATTGAAATTTGTACTACAAAACATTAAATATAACTTTTTTGTGGCTAAACCATTATAATGAGAATAATATAAATATTTCAACTATCTTTTATTCACCATTAAATATACATATTCTATTGATTGAGGAAAAAGATTTATTTATTCAACAATCACTTATCATGGCATTAAATTTGATGAAAAATCATTCTATTTTGAACGTAATATTTTTCACACTAATCCATGTACATGATATGAATGTGGTGGGTGTAACTAGAAATATATAGATATCCAATGCATTGAATAGTTTTTTTTTCTAATTAGACTTCTTAAAAGGGATTATAGAGTGAACATAAGAAATCATGGGAAATTTTAAAACATGTTATGATGCCTTGGAAATCATCCATTATATATGTTTATGATGTCATGATTGAAGATAGTTCCACATTTCTATTTTTACATTTTTATTATCATGTTATACCATGTATCATTATTCATGATTGTGATTTTCACTACATTTATGTCCCATTTATATTCATATTTTATGAAATGTAATTCTATCTTAATTTTAATTTTTTTCGGTTCCCTTACTGTGATAATTAGATACCCCTTTCTTATGTATGTTTCCCGCTTATCCCATTCAGTTTTATAGGGACATTGATTTTTAAGATAATGTTAAACATTTTTTCTATAACGTTGTGTTATGAAATGATCAAGGACATAATGTATATACCTAATTCCAAAATACAGTAGAATTCACAATCATCAAGGTTGTATTCTATATATTCATATTTAAAAAATAAATAATTAATGTGTAATAATTATAAGGGATGTTATAATATACATAAAAATAATAATTTATTTTCCAAAAAATAATGTAGAACATTTATTGGAAATGATGGTTTGGAAATTGAATTAAAATAATTGGTAAATAAAAAAAATATCCATAAAAGTTTCATAAATTTATGTGGTTGAAACTCACCTAGGAGGAAGAATAGAATTATAAAATTAATTTTCCATTGAAAATAATTGAATGTTCCATGAAATTAATAAATAGATGAGAAGAAACCAATAATGAATGAATGAATTTCAAAAAGAATCAGTACAAATTAATGTTGGGGGTTGGGTTAAAAACCTTACATATTTAGTACACATTGAATTAAAATAAAATTAAAGATAGACAATGATTTCCTCTTCAAGGCCCATGAATTACATGATTGTTTTAAGTGAAATTAATTAGGCAACAATCATACCATGTCAAACATGTTATTGTTCATAATAATAAATATTTATCATGAAATTGAATTTTAAATGCATAACCATTTACATCGTTAGAAACATTTATGAATATTAGCATTTAATGTTATGATTTCAAATGAAATGTTAAATATCATAAATCATGATAGGATCTTGATTAAAAATATCTATTGGGGATTTGATATAAAACTCTAGAAAAATTATAATATAAAATACTCCTTAATTAATAATGTTTGAAATAATGTGTCCATAATTTATATCCCTCTGTTGAAAAGGCACAATATTACCTTGTATAAGAATCATAAATATCTGGATATTTAATTTCAGAACCTTACTCATATAGATTAATTTTTATAAATATTAATTATGAATTTTCTAAATGTTTATATTTGTTTGTTGTTATTTATTTTAGATATCAGGTTTGATTATTCTCGATCATTCTAATTTAGTAAATGGGGTGATTTTCTTCAATTTCAGGAAAAATTTTCTTTATTCCTATATATTAAATGAAACTAGAAATATTGTTTCAATATATTTTAAAACATTATAATAGTGTTTGATATGTATTCATACACACATCATGTAGATGAAATTGGAAACAACCATGTTTTGGGGATCTATAAAAAATGAACAAAGGTAGTTTAATTAGTTAATGGTATATTAATTTTATCATATAATTAAAAAAATTAAATAATCATTTTATTATTTATATTATATAATATATTTAATTATTTTCTCATAGATATACATGAAATTATTCTATATATTTCTTCATAAGAGAGGTTAAACAAACAGAATAATAGAACATACTATAATTAATGGATTCTTATGATTGTGAGAGTCAATTTTTTTTTTAAAAAAATCATTATTACATAAGAATAATGAAATTATTAAAATAATTATATGGATTTGATAAAACATTTAATTGGTATTAATTAAAAAATAGGATCATGATGAAAACTTATATATCCTACATTGCTGATACTGTGTTCTACACAATATATAGTATACATTATCATCTTTTAAAGAATGATATTGAAAAAAGGTGGAATGTACTTTTACCTTAATAATAACTAATATGTTAGATATATAAAAAATATTCATGAATTTCATAATTATAATAATTGAAGGGAGGTTGTGGTGAAATATATACGTTTTTTCATTGTGGTGGTGAAAGTCGAAAAAACTAAAAAAGGACGACTTAATTTTTCAAAATTTAAAAAGGATATTGGGTTTTAATAGTTATTAAAATAGTATAATTAAAATTTGTTTTATGAACCCCTTCATCCAAAGGTACTCCTCCTAGGATGGAAGTTAAATAGGACAGATAATGACCCCCTGACTCCCGCCTTCAGTAGGCCTCATATTGGTAACAAGCACAGAGGTTAATAAACTCCAAAAATCAAGGATCTTACCCTCAAATAATATATTATTAAAATATTGTATAAATATCTTTCATGAATGTCAATAATATAATATTAAAGAAAACCCACACCATATAAAAATGAATTAACTATTCAAAAAATAAAAAATAGTAACTATTTAAAACAAAATGACATTCCCAACAACATCGACATAACAGAAGTTCGAACACTTGAGCTATAAATGTTAATATCAGTAAAAAAGTACTCATAGAAAACATAAAAATAGTTTATAACCATTGGGATAACATACAATTATACATTTTATGGTCTTTCACAATGTATCTAATGCATATGTCAAAAGATCATACTAATGTGCTGTTGAAATAAATAGATGAACCAGCAAGATCCTAAATAGTTGAACTAACCATTACTAGCATCATAATGGATCACTCACAAAATAACATATAAATTATAGTGGCATGGTTTCATTAACATTTTATGAAAACCCATTACTAGTTCTCACATTGTTTTTCACAATCGCCCATTAATTTCTAATTCCATGTGCTCTCATATCTTCCACTAATATAACATCATATCTTCCATTAATATCACACGATATCATATCACATCCCGCAAGAGGATCATGCGTCAAAACATCATAGCATTCATAAATAAAAATAATCCAACTCATAACAGATTGTTTATATGGAAGTATGGAAGTATTAAATTTAATTAAATCATTATCATTGGATCCTACTATAATGCATGAACCCCAGAAAACCTCAAATCACATAACATCATCCTCACATCATATCTTCACTGTATAAATCTAGGATGTCACTATTTTTATTGGAGAAAGGGGAATAGGGTTTAGCCTTAAATCCATGTGAAATCCATTATAGATTTTGTTGATAACACCCAAATTCATAAAATGTTGGCCAAAGGTAAGGTTATAAAATAAGGTGGGGTGTGTATTGAAATATAATAAATTAAATAATAAATATATACCAAAAATACCTAATATATGGGACCACAACTACTGTACTAGAATATACCACTACTCCACCATATGTTATCCTTCACAAATACATCTTCCACTATTTAAATAAAAAAGGCACATTATCCAACCTTAACATTCAGATTACACCATTTTACGAATTAATCATGTTTCTAGAAACACATAATTTATAAATTCACATCATTCATATTTTAAAATACCACTCATTTATCGATATGTTAAAATAAATATTTAACACAGATCAATTTCACCCCATATTATACATTTACAGACTCAATGAATTTAATTTCAATATTCATATAGTTTTCCAAAGGAATCCCATGAATTAATCCCAACCGCATGACACAATAGTACCCCATATCACATAAATTATTATATTCAATACCAACTCATCTAGAAAACAAATCCATTATGACCAGATGTAAATAAACAATCCACCACAACAACAACACTACACAAACACTATAATACTACTCATATAAACCCCAATACATGAACAATGAAGAACACAACCACTAGAAATAAAAAATTACCACACCACACAACCATCAAACCATCCCATATTAATAATTATTTCTCATTACAAATACAAAACATTCAATAACAAACCATTATCACACCACACTCACCACAACCCCACTTATATAACATCACAATTGTCTAGAATTATCATCGCAAAACACCCCCAACAAGAAAAAAAATCATGAAAATAAAAACTCATAAATAATCAAAAAATGGATTTTATAAAAAAATTCCCCCTAATTTCATAATATCACAGTACCATTATTTAGTTGTATTATCAAATCCACCAAATTTACATGGGAAACCAATTAATATACATTTATATGTTATCTAACCTTTTATTATGTGTGCAATAAAACAATAGCAGAAGGGTCTCAAACACATCATATATTGGAAAAAATATCCAAATAGACGATCTTTTCAATATTTGAAACAATAATGTAAAATAAATTCCATAATAACATCAAAATATTATATTCAACTGATTTATCCACATAACCATTGTCTTTTAATTCGTGACATTTTTTATTTATTATAAAGACCCTTACATTCTACCCAATTTAAGGAAACAAATTCAACCCCAAAATGATTCACATCGATGGGCATAAAATAGAAATCATATTCCTCAAATAATATTTATTATATATTTTGTAGCACGATGCAATGATGAAACTACATGAAACCCATAATCAGATCCGGAAACCCCTGTTTTTCCTGAATCACATCAAGGGTTCATCAAATCAAAACACAAACACATCCCAAAATAGAACATAAAATCCATATTTAATCTCTATTGGATGAATGTAAGGAATAATTTGTAAATAGATAATAACACACCTAAGATCACGAAAAATATACCTCGGGCACCCTCAAATAAATTTGGAAGGATGGTCTGAATGATTTGCTAAGATGTCTAGTGTTCCTATGAAATTTTATAAGAAAAGGTAGTCAAATATGGTAATTTATTTGAATATGATATATATAAACATGTTATAAAATTACTAATTCAGGTGGTAAATTTAATATTAATATATTGAATCCCATAGTATTAATGAAATAAAATAAACAAAACCCATTTTATTCAAGGATTCTTAAATGTTTCGATTTTACCTAAAATCCGTAGAGCCCATCCTATATGATCATACATCATTAATTATAATTTAACTTGATGAATATATTCCATTCATCACACTACCCAAAAATATATTTCATTAATTTATGACCACAAAAGATTCAAATAAAAAATGAATGACATGAATCAATTTTCTCATCTTAAACCACATAATATAGAACTCTTATAGCTCGAAACTCCACTTAACCCTAACTCCACTTAACCCTCATAGATCCTCATCCAACTCCAAAATTGATAATGTAATGGGATTAGAAGGAAAAAACTACTACATTAGGTACCTCTCAAAAATATTATAGTATATAAATGCAATAATGCCAGCAATAAATAGGGGGTTGAAACAATCCTAATGAAAAACCTCATAGGGATCTCATTAAACCTCCAACAGTAGGAAAAAAAACACCAAACAAAAACACGCATAAACCATTACCCACAACAAAACCACCACCTTCCCTAACAAAACCACACATCAATTAAAACTATCCAAAAAAACATCCTTTCCCCATCAAAATACATACAAACATATCATCCTCTACAAAACCCGTTCTGATGATCACCAAAGCCAACTCACAACAATACCTTGTGGAAAAAAATCATTGAGTTCGATCATTCCTATCATGAAATTATCATCATTGTGTGGAACTAATTATACTAAATGGTTTTAAAAATTCCATAGTATAATTCATAATGAATTGGAATAAAAAATTCCTGTATAAAAATATTAGAATCTATATCATAGTTTAAGAAATCTAAAAATTCACACTTCTCATAAATTAGGATTGGTCAAAACATCAAATAATCAATGAAACTATATAGTATGGGAATACTCAAAATGACTTTGCGTATTGGGTACTCAGGTACATATCATGATCACAAGTTCTCTCCTTGAGGTGGTCATTCCACCACAACACACGAATCCAAGGAACCGTCTACCAAGATAGCTCTTTCCATTGATGGTTATGGATATACTATAACCACATCATGAACATGAAATCATCATAAATATCCCACTTTCCCTATTCAATAATGTGGATTCATCATGAACAAAACAACAACGATAGTAAACATGGAAGACATCATGTATCCTATTTAACAACGGTGATAGTGAACCTTGAAATGCCACCACACTATGATTCTTCTCCACCTAAAAATGTCTATTGTTCTATGGAGAAAGCTTAATCCTTGTATAAACCACCCCTAATCACATTAATGATAATGACTCAAATACACATGTTCTCAAGTGTCAAACTGTATAAGCCTCCACCAACGATCAATCTAGACCTTCTAAGAGTAATTTTTCACCCTCATACTCAATCATAAAATTTTCATATTTTTAGTCATTCTCTCTACTACATCATGAAAATTATCTGACAGCTAATCATATATCTATCCAGTATAATGGATAAACACATGACAGCCCCTACAACAACACAAATTGGTCCATAAAAATTTAATATTGGTTGTAATTTTATATTGGAAATCACAAAAATGAAAGATATCATACCAATGATCCATTTATGTATAGAAAGAATGATCAAAAAATATACTCCATTTTCTAGATGGTATGATTCATCTATAAATTTAACTAAGGGTGGAATGCAATAATTGGAAAAAATGGGGATCCAAAAGGATAATGTAATCCCTTCTATACACATTATGTAAAATGATGATCCTGGTAACATATATTTTCTTTTTTACTACATGAATCATACCAAAATCCTCCATTCACTGCCTCCTTAACAAAACCATATAACTCATCTCATGAATGGGAAAAAGAGATGGATTTTCCATTTGGTCCCCAACAAATATAGCTACATCACAATCAATTTATACCGATGGTAAAAAAATGATTTAATATATTTATATTGCAACCCACATCCACTCCAGAATATCTATGGGGTCTATCAAGACATAAAGAATATAGTGTTATACATTCTTCAATTGGAAAATCATACACATAACAAAAAACATATCCATTAACCATTTCATCCAAGGCCACAAAATTTTTCTCTTCAAAACACATTATATCTTTTTCTCAACAGGATATTCTACTAAATTTGATATTTAATACTCGATCTTAACCTACTCACACACTTACAATGTGAAAAAAAACCTCCCCTGAAACAACACCCTGTTCAAATCATCCTCCAACCAACACTCTAGAGAATCACAACATCTAAAACAGTAACACACCACATTTTCCTCGGAATCTCCCAATTAAAACACCTCCAGCAGCTGTATCGAAGATGAAACAATAGTAATATAATATATACAACCTTATAAACTACTATAAATATATTATGATGTATCATTGATATCTATTCAACCCCCTATAAACATCTATAGTCCCATAACCATAACTCCGTGAGACTTCTAGCATTGTGAATCAACAACAACACTCCCCTTATTCTAGTTGGTTTCCTAGGGGTAAAATATCTTATATTGATTACATGTATATTTGATATATATCATATTAATAAAACATATCACCACATATATTTCACATCACGACTCTAATGATATAATGACCTATAGTATATGTCACATTGATATGGTAATAAATGTACCCTCCCATTATGGTAAACATTATGTTATATGATGATATTCTTAAATTTTCATTGTTGGTATGATAATGTGATATGATGTGAGAGAAAGTACATATAAATCTAGGTGTGTGTACTCATAAGGTGATGAGGCTTATTCTCATGCAGATAACACTAGGTAATCTCCAATATGAGACATTACATGAAATAACCCACCATAATGAATTTCACATGTTTGGATTTATCGTCTATTCCTATCTATGTGAATTTTTAATGATAAATAGAAATTAGTATTATAATTTATTTATTTAATAACTTATGATCATGACTGTTATGATAAAAATGTTGATAAAATAAATTTATGGAAATGTAGGGTTTTTTTGGGTGTCATGATTAGCATGTTATTAATAGATATGTCGAGGAAATAATTCCCCAATAAATTTTAAGGGATGATGATATCACTGCCATTTGATTATAATATAACCATAATATTTTATTCAGTTTTAAAAATGAAATTATTATATTTGTATATGATAGTCAAAAAATAAATTTCAAGTAGATCTTAATGTAACACAGATGATAACAATGAATGAGGTTATATTCTAATAAGAGAATTATAATTTATATTGAGCATTTATAAATGACTAGTAGTTTTAAACAGCAATTTCATTCAAAAGGTTGTATTAACCCTTTTCTACAATATAATATTGTACTATAGGAAAGATCACCTAATGAGAATGAAAAATAATCCTAGAGGGTGACACACGATGTGTTTCTAATTATCATGATTAAATTCTATTTGAATTTAATTAATTTATTAAAAATTATTCAAAGTACGTGAGATGATTATATATATGTTTTATCAATAATAATTATTAATTTATGATTTAAATATTCTAATTAAATATTTTTTCAGAGTTCAATAAATGTTACATTAGTTCAAACTGACAACAACTGAGTCTAGTGACAAAAATCAATTAACAAAACTAGGCATATCATAAGTTTTTTTTCTAAAATTTGATGCTTACCATGAATTTTGGTTATTATTTATATGATGCACGGGGGTTATTATGGATTATTTAATTATTTAAGGGTAATTATGAAACTAAAAAAACATTTAAACATAACCCCAAGATATGTAAATTAACAATTATTTATATTGTGTATTATATCCAAAATCATTATGTCAGATTTATTATGCATAATGAAATTATCACTAGACTAATCATTTCACTAATCATCCAAAGAATTGGAAACACGAGAGACACCCCTTCTTTATTATAGGATGAGTGATCAACCTTAATTACAAAATACAATCAACTCAATGAAATAACACCAGAAGAATGATTAACATTCCACAGAGATCAAAAGAGCACATGTGGATCCCTACTAGATGGATTATATCATTGTATCATCACCATTAAATTAAGGAAATATGATAGGATCGTTTGGATGATTAAAATTTACATAGAATAATTAATTATTATTTAATGTATTCATTTCATCCAATATTAAAAATATTAATTACAAATTTTATGTGCAATATCCCTGATCTGGAATTTGAGAAACAAAGTATTAATTTGTTTAATATATCACTAACCAACCATCACATAAAGCATTCTCAGAACCTACAAATGGTATTAGAGGGAGGTTATATTTAAATTTAAAATTTTTGTTATGACTTTTGATCAATAAAAAATCATGGATGAATTTTCATTTCACATTATTCATTATTTTACCTTTTTTTAATTAAACTTTTATTGAAATATTTATCATGTTTTTTTATGGATTCATTTTCATAATTTCATAATAAAATATGAATAATTCTATGAGATTCCATCCAAAACTGATAATTAGTTTCTAGTTTGACAAGGTAACAATATGTGTAGTGTGAGTATGGGCCGTGTACCTTAAATCTCTGAATATGACCATCCCACAGGATACACAACCTGATTTTTTTTAATTAAAAATGGTTTATAACACGTGTTTACAAATAAAACATAGAACATAGTTTTTTGGATTAATTTTTTTTAAATGGTATATACTATCTATAGTCTACACAGGTTAGTAGATTAATTAACCTAATCTATGTGGTCATTATCCACAGTCAAGCCATGTGACACTAACATCAATGTTCATCGATGATATAGAAGATGTGTATGTAGTGTACATGACATGGGGTCCTTCAGATTCCTCATTAGTGAAACATACTGAGTAATTAGGAAATGTTTTTTAAAGAAATACAATGTGAGGCTCGTATCACACGACATGTTGAATTGTTCAAGATAACACATTGGTACTCTTTGAGGGTTTCAGGGGAATAGAGAATTTAGACAACATGGTGTGTATTTTTATAATGAATTCCACATGATCCAATTAAGATACCTGTCAAGGGAAAAAATATTGTATTTTTGGTAAATAACAAAAGGATACATTGTGTGTCTCTATCATCTATATTCAGTGTAGTCTGGTTGAGTCCACACACTAAATTCATTGGCGTGTGACTTGGATACCCAACCATAGAGCTATAGGACAAGATACTCGGTTGTAAAAGTTATTTATAATCACATTTTAATTAAAAGTTATATTTCAATAAATTTAACATTGGATAATGAAAACTATATTGAAAATATTTTCACATTTAGGGTACGAAAATTTAATAAGTGATTTAATTAATTTGAAATTTTATTTAAATATATTGTAACAAACCTATAACTACTGGATCTACAATTTTGTTTCCATTGATTAATTTTTATGGTTATCATTAAGAGGAGTGAAATGGTAATTATGATAAATGAAAATTAATTATATATATAAATAATTAATGAATGTGTGGTTATCATAATCAATAAATAATTAATATGAAATGATTGGTAACCATTTTTTGCCTATGTTTTTCAAGTTTTATTGTGAGTTAACTTGACCAAGACCCATGTATGTATTTGATAGTTTATTTTAATTGTCACATACAAGACATATTTTAAAGGTATTTTTCATTTAATTTACATCCTTTCTTTGTTTTGGGGGTTTCCCTAGGTTTTAGGGAGGAATAGATGACTATTCATGAATTGGGCCAAACCGTGAGCCCAATTCCAGATTAAAAAAAATTGTATCTTTTATAACTTTTCATTTTTCAACATTTTTCATCCATTCAAATTCCTAATTGACCTTACCTAACCTATTAACACCACAAAGGTAATTTGGAGCTTTTAGAAATCCATAACCAGGGGTTATTTGGGTTTTTGTCTAAGGGGTTGGGCCTGCCCGAAAGCCCAATTCCTGTTTTAAAAATAAAAGTTGAATTTGTTATAACTTATTAAATATTTGGGATTTTTCGGTGATTCTAAGTCTCACTCAAGACCAAGTAACCCAGCCGCGCGTCTGAACTCTCTCCCACCCATTTGGAGCTCTGTAGAATCGCGAATTTGTGCCGACCTTCATAGGGTTCCTCAAATCACCCATATTTGAAGAGGTAAAGTATTTCTTTCATAAATCTCTCAATTCTCAATATTTTTCCTCCATTCCAATTCCTAAATGAGATAATACATCTTGTTCAAACGTAACCTAAACTTGGGATCTTTTAAATTTTAGATACTGGAGTTTTGGAGTGATTACTTCAAAATACTTCAAGTAAATGAGCCCTTTTATTTCCTCTTTCAAATTACTTTGGGTTTAACTCATTGTTCTTAGGGTTTCTTCGGTTATAATTGAGTTTACTAATGTCCAGAAACTAGGATTTAGAACCTAGGGTTTAACTTTGGGATTTCTTGGCCAATTTGTGTGGTTTTAGGTTTGATCTAGTTCTCTCTTGGTGCGGCGGGGGTGCGATTTGATTTCGCACGGAGATTCAAGGGGTTTTGTTAATATGGTAGGTGATTCCATTGTGTGTGCAATTTTTGGGAATTAGCTTTCTGTTTTAATGGCACTCTAATGTTTATTTCACTTGAATGTTTCTGTAAAAATTGGTTTTAGTTGCATTTATAATGCAAATGAATTTTAAGTTCCAATTTTTGGTGAAATTGAGGGTTTTCCATTCAAATCTTTTATTGGTTCATTTTGGGATGCCCCATAGCTGAATTTTTGGTTTCATTATAGGGTTATGAACTGCAATTTGGTTTTAATATCTTACAAGTGTTATCATAGTGTGAAAGGTGGATATCTTAAAGAGATTTGGGTGAAAAACAATGTGATGTTTTGAGAGGTAGTTTTATTGGAAATAAAATTATTTTATTGTGTGTTTTAAATGGTATAAAATGTGTGTAGCTACTGTACAATTTGTTTGTGACCAGTAGTGATATTTTATATGAAAATGGATGTGTGTTGTTTGCTGAAATTGTTTGAGCACAAAAGGGGAAGCCCGGGTACTTAGGTGGGGCGGATTTGTACTAGTACGGCTAGTGGATCAGATGGGTTTTGTCCCTGTTCCACTTAGCATCTGGATAACGACAACTCTAACTAAACTATTTGGATGATGATTAGGGACCACTAGGTTATGGGTATGTTCCCTACTAGTGGCTCGTGCACGAGAACAGATTTTTCTATGGTTACTCTACACCGAGGTACGAGGTACATAGGGCCCGAGACAACCTAGTGCTTAGGGGTGTTCCTGATTTTGATGCTCATAGAATTTGTGGTATTTACCCTTGTTGTGGGTTGTTTTTGACAGTACATTACAGAAGCTCACATGTCTATTTAATGTGCTAACATTCTTAAATTCTCGGATTGAAAACTGTTTTCATTTGAAAGTTGCATTTCTTTGAATTTTAACACTGTTTCACCTTGTGTATTAAAATTGCTTGTTTTGTTCACATTGTATTGCATACTCTTTGGAATCAACTGGTGGTATCCTATTGGGCTTAGGCTCACACCCTACTTACACCCCTTGGGTGTAAGTAGACCTGCTTATGCTTGACTCAGGTAAAGGGAAGGCTAAGGGTGATGGCGGTTCAGGATGTTAGTCCCCATCGTTGGGGCGGAGTTGCGGGGATGGCTTGCGTGTGATGATCCCCTTGTCTTGTGGAGTCCATGGGGATGTCTTTATGTTGTCATTATTTGTTTTTAGACCACTTGTAGTGTCTTTAAACTTATGTATTCAGATCGTGTTTTGTTAAGAATTGTTTAGCATGAAAATTTCAGATTTTAATAATTGATTGTTTTTTTATGATTTATGCTGTCATACTCGGATAAATCGTTCCCAAACCAGATTTGTTTGATACCCGGGCACTTGTGCCAGCCCGTGGGGATAGGGAACGCCCTTCGGGCCTTGCCACGGGCCAGGTTTGGTGCCGTTAATGGTGGCGACCAGATCCGGTTCGTGACAAAATGGAGTAGAGAGGTGAGATTTCTGGGGCATGTGATCTCAGAGCATGGAGTTTCAGTGGACCCTGAGAAAATTAGTGCAGTCATGTCATGGGAGAAACCGAAGAATGTGTTTGAGATCAGGAGTTTTCTTGGCTTGGCCGGTTATTACAGGCGATTCGTTCGGGATTTCTCTCGGCTTGCTTCACCGATGACTTCCCTCACCCGGAAAGGGGTGAAGTTTGTATGGGGTCCAGAATGTCAGGCATCATTCGAGGAGCTGAAGAGG
Source organism: Viscum album (assembly GCA_963277665.1). Classification (NCBI taxonomy): domain Eukaryota; kingdom Viridiplantae; phylum Streptophyta; class Magnoliopsida; order Santalales; family Viscaceae; genus Viscum; species Viscum album. The sequence continues at coordinate 554,577,991 of OY728123.1, forward strand.
CGGCTGACTACTGCCCCCGTGCTAATTTTGCCAGAGGCTGGAAAGGGATATGTGGTCTATTGTGATGCTTCAGGTATGGGTCTTGGGTGCGTGCTTATGCAAGATGATCATGTGGTCGCGTATGGATCTCACCAACTTCGACCATATGAAAAGAACTACCCAACCCATGACTTGGAGTTGGCAGCGGTGATTCATGCTTTGAAGACATGGCGTCACTAACTCTTTGGGGAGAAGTTTGTGGTATACTCTGATCACAAAAGCTTGGCTTATATCTTCTCGCAGAAGGACCTCAACTTGAGGCAACGTCGCTGGATCGAGTACTTGCAGGGGTTTGACTTTGACATTGTCTATACCCCAGGCAAGGGTAATGTAGTGGCCGACGCTTTGAGCAGAAGAGTTCCAGTGCAGGCTTTGAGGAAGTCTAGTGATGAGTGGGCATTGATGGGTCTCTTTTCTCAGATGCATGTGGAGGCCAGGGAATACAGTGGAGGGGAATTCTTGGAAAGTGTCCAGTTGACTCCTTCTCTATTAGAGTTGATTCAGCAGGAACAACCCAGTGATGATCTTTTTCAGCAGTCTAAGAAGTTCCTTCATGGTGGGGAGACATCCTATGATTGGTCGTCATCTCCCAAGGGCATCTTTTGCTTTAAGGGCCGTTCAGTAGTGCCATTATCTCTGCGGAAGGTGGTGATGCAAGATAGCCACCAGTCTCAGTGGGCTGTCCATCCGGGTGCCACTAAGATGTATTATGATGTTCGTCGACAGTTTTGGTGGCCTGGTATGAGACGGGACATAGCAGACTTTGTTTCGAGATGCTACACATTTCAGCAGGTGAAAGCAGAGCACCAAAGGCCATCCGGTTTGCTCCAACCACTACCCATTCCTACCTGGAAGTGGGAAGAGGTTTCCATGGACTTCATTGTTGGGTTACCTCGTACACCTCGGGGTAAGAATGCTATTTGGGTGGCGATTGATCGTCTGACCAAATCAGCCCACTTCATTCCGATTAAAGATACAACTAAAGTAGATGAGTTGGGCCATTTGTATCTTCAAGAAGTGGTGAGACTCCATGGTGTACCATCAGCTGTTGTCTCGGATAGAAACCCCCGCTTCACTTCTCGATTTTGGGAAGGCCTTCAGAAGTCCTTGGGGTCTCAAATTAAGATGAGCACGGCATACCACCCACAGACGGATGGTCAGACAGAGCGGGCGAATCAGATATTGGAGGACAAGCTTCGTGCATGTGTCCTGGACTTTGGAGGTTCTTGGGATAGCCATTTGGGATTGGTAGAGTTTTCTTATAATAATAGTTACCAATCCACGATTCAAATGGCCCCTTTTGAGGCGCTCTATGGTCGGCCTTGTCGGTCCCCCCTATGTTGGGCTGAGGTCGGAGAGACTTCACTATTGGGGCCGAGCCTTGTGAAGGAGACTTCTGATAAGTTCAAGTTGATCAGGAAGCGCTTATTGACAGCTCAGAGTCATCATAAATCTTATGCTGACCGGAGGCGTCGAGACCTAGAGTTTTCTGTGGGTGACAAGGTATTCTTAAAAGTGGCCCCTCGTCTGGGCCATCATCGATTGGGGAAGCAAGGTAAGTTGATGCCACGGTATGTCGGACCCATTGAGATCACCGAGCGTATTGGTAAGGTGGCATACAGGTTGGCCTTACCTTCTCAGTTGACATCTATCCATGATGTCTTCCACGTCTCCCAGTTGAAGAAATACAATCCAGATCCATCCCATGTGTTGAGTTGGGAAGAACTAGAGATAGAGCCTGACTTGTCTATCATTGAGAGGCCGGTGAAAATAGTGGACTCCCAGGAGAAGATACTTCGAGGAAAGTCTATTCCTTTAGTCCGGGTTTTATGGCAGCATGGGAATGATACACATGAGACATGGGAGCGAAAGTCATGGGTCAAGGAAGAGTACCCATTCTTATTTTCCAACCGAGATTCATGTTGACTTTCCGGGGCGGAAAGTCCTTCATGGTGGGGAGATTTGTCACATACAAGACATATTTTAAAGGTATTTTTCATTTAATTTATATCCTTTCTTTGTTTTGGGGGTTTCCCTAGGTTTTAGGGAGGAATAGATGAGTATTCATGAATTGGGCCAAACCGTGAGCCCAATTCCAGATTAAAAAAAAAATTGTATCATTTATAACTTTTTCATTTTTCAACATTTTTCATCCATTCAAATTACTAATTGACCTTCCCTAACCTATTAACACCACCAAGGTAATTTGGAGCTTTTAGAAATCCATAACCAGGGGTTATTTGGGTTTTTGTCTAAGGGGTTGGGCCTGCCCGAAAGCCCAATTCCTGTTTTAAAAATAAACTTTGATTTTGTTATAACATATTCAATATTTGGGAGTTTTTGGTGATTCCAAGTCTCACTCAAGACAAAGTAACCCAGCCGCGCGTATGAACTCTCTCCCACCCATTTGGAGCTCTGTAGAATCTCGATTTTGTGCCGATCTTCATAGGGTTACTCAAATCGCCCAGATTTGAAGAGGTAAAGTATTTATTTCATAAATCTCTCAATTCTCAATCTTTTTCCTCCATTCCAGTTCCTAAATGAGATAATACATCTTTTTCGAACGTACCCTAAATTTGGGCTCTTTTAAATTTCATATACTGGAGTTTTGGAGTGATTACTTCAAAATACTTCAAGTAAATGAGCCCTTTTCTTTCCTCTTTCAAATTACTTTGGGTTTAACTCATTGTTCTTAGGGTTTCTTTGGTTATAATTGAGTTTACTAATGTCCAGAAACTAGGATTTCGAACCTAGGGTTTAACTTTGGGATTTCTTGGCCATTTTGTGTGGTTTTAGGTTTGATCTAGTTCTCTCTTGGTGCGGCGGGGGTGCGATTTGATTTCGCACGGAGATTCAAGGGGTTTTGTTAATTTGGTAGGTGATTCCATTGTGTGTGAAATTTTTGTGAATTATCTTGCTGTTTTAATGGTACTATAATGTTTATTTCACTTGAATGTTTCTGTAAAAATTGGTTTTAGTTGCATTTATAATGCAAATGAATTTTAAGTTCCAATTTTTGGTGAAATTGAGGGTTTTCCATTCAAATCTTTTATTGGTTCATTTTGGGATGCCCCATAACTGACTTTTTGGTTTCATTAAAGGGTTATGAACTGCAATTTGGTTTTAATATCTTACAAGTGTTATCATATTGTGAAAGGTGGATATCTTAAAGAGATTTGGGTGAAAAACAATGTGATGTTTTGAGAGGTTGTTTTATTGGAAATAAAATTATTTTATTGTGTGTTTTAAATGGTATAAAATGTGTGTAGCTACTGTACAATTTGTTTGTGACCAGTAGTGATATTTTATATGAAAATGGATATGTGTTGTTTGCTGAAATTGTTTGAGCACAAAAGGGGAAGCCCGGGTACTTAGGTGGGGCGGATTTGTACTAGTACGGCTAGTGGATCGGATGTGTTTTGTCCCTGTTCCACTTAGCATCTGGATAACGAAAACTCGAACTAAAATATTTGGATGATGATTAGGGACCACTAGGTTATGGGTATGTTCCCTACTAGTGGCTCGTGCATGAGAACGGATTTTTCTATGGTTACTCTACACCGACGTACGAGGTACATAGGGCCCGAGACAACCTAGTGCTTAGGGGTGTTCCTGGTTTTGATGCTCATAGAATTTGTGGTATTTACTCTTGTCGTGGGTTGTTTTTGGAAGTACATTACAGTAGCTCACATGTCTATTTAATGTTCTAACATTCTGAAATTCTCGGATTGAAAACTGTTTTCATTTGAAAGTTGCATTTCTTTGAATTTTAACACTGTTTCACCTTGTGTATTAAAATTGCTTGTTTTGTTCACATTGTATTGCATACTCTTTGGAATCAACTGGTAGTATCCTATTGGGCTTAGGCTCACACCCTACTTACACCCCTTGGGTGTAAGTAGACCTGCTTATGCTTGACTCAGGTAAAGGGAAGGCTAAGGGTGATGGCGGTTCGGGATATTAGTCCCCATCGTTGGGGCGGAGTTGCGGGGATGGCTTGCGTGTGATGATCCCCTTGTCTTGTGGAGTCCATGGGGATGTCTTTATGTTGTCATTATTTGTTTTTAGACCACTTGTATTGTCTTTAAACTTATGTATTCAGATCTGGTTTTGTTAAGAATTGTTTAGCATGAAAATTTCAGATTTTAATAATTGATTGTTTTTTTATGATTTATGCTGTCATACTCGGGTAAATCGTTCCCAAACCAGATTTGTTTGATACCCGGGCACTTGTGCCAGCCCGTGGGGATAGAGAACGCCCTTCGGGCCTTGCCACGGTCCAGGTTTGGTGCTGTTAATGGTGGCGACCAGATCCGGTTCGTGACATTAATTAATTTCATTATTTTGAAATTATTTACTATTAAATTAAATATGATGGTCTGTGATTCATCTATCAATCTATTATTGTGTTGGTCTTACATGTCCAAATATTATTAAGTAATCCCCCGTTATCGAATCCTTTGTTTCCAATATTTTTTCATGTGATATAATGACATGTAATTAATGGAGTTACCCGACAAACATTGAGGCAGTTTTTGAAGGAACAATAGAGACTCCAACAGATGTGTTACACGAGTGGATGGATGAAATACATTAACACATTCCATGACTTGAGATATGAGTTGAATACCCATGTTCATAGTAGGATTTTTTTCCTATCATTATATCTATTATTATATAAATATAACGAATGATTCAGTTAATAAAATATTTAATACTATCATTGAAATTAATTTTTTCTGAATGTATTCCCACGATCACCAAAATAACCTAATTAACGTGCACAAAAAAATTTAATATAAATGGATTATGTGTATGTTAGTCATCAATAGGAGTCAAATAATTATGTAAGATACACATAATAATAAAAATACAAGTAAAGTATAATACAATTTATAATTTATGCATAATAAATTACAATACCTAAATATATATTATGTGAAACATTGCCTTCTATTACATGATTATGAATGAAAACATAGAATCTAAGTGTTTAAAAACAATCATTGGGAAGCCTAAATTGAATGTGGTGTTCTTATAATGGTTATGGAAATAATTAACAATCAAAATCAAGATTCATATCCCTCTATATACTTGATGTTAAATAGGGAATTGTTTTTAGAAAATACATGTTTGGATTTCTAAAGATGGTGTTTCACTCAATAGATCAAGGATGCACAATACCAATATATTCAAAGACCATCTACATGAATAACCTTAACTATCTTGACCCAGCATCTTTGGGGGAATATTAAATGAAATATGGATCATTTTCACTTGAATTTCATCAAAACTAGATACTTCGAGTTCAATGGTGAGTGATAATGTGAATTTATAAAATAGTGGCAGATTTATTAACAATAAATAAATTAATTATTACACATGTAATTTGAAAAAAAAAGAAAATTTATAATAACAATATCTTTAATTTTAGAATAAATTATATATCTCAACATTCACACTATCTCTATGATCACTATTAGAGAAATAAATCCTCCTTGATGAAAATAAAATCTAAGAGTGGTTTAGATGTCGTGGGGTGGTGGTACACCATTAATGGAACTTTTATGTGATAGAACACCCATTTTATGTTTCATATACCAAGAATGTGATTGAGGAATATTATTTTATTTTTGACTAAAAAATAGTTGCATCGTTTGAGGCCGCAAAAAATTAAGAACCATTTATTTGATATCATGAATGACACATGACAGAAAGCATGTATGGTAATATAATATATGGGTATGTTGTAATATATTTAATATTTAGAATATATTCTATATATTTCAATGAATTCAACACCTAGTTATCATTTGTTATAAAAAAGAGTGACCATCCTCAATCTCTTGTGTTACACGCATGAATGAGTTTTACCAAACAATAATATATTAACAAAATATTATTATTTAATAAAATATGATATAACATAGAAAATATGTTAGAGTATATGAATTGTTTTAATTATGTTATGATAATTTATTATTTATATAGATGTAAAATTACTTCTTTTTTACCAACTAATGATAAACAAAAATAATAACCAACTGGATATAAAAATAAATAGTATTATGATTCAAAAATATTTTTTTCTTAATAAAAGTTGTTAATTAAAATCAGCTAATTATTTTAATGATTTGTAAATTTTATATATTCAATCAAATATTTTTAATATTCATCCTTTATGTTATATATGTACATTATAAAACAAACCCATTTTCGCATAAAACCCCATATTTTTATGAGAACAAATTTACATCCTATTAATAGAGAAGAAATTTTAAATCGTTATTCTAGAAGTTATATTTATATAATATTACCAAATAATAACAATATTTAAATTAGAAACATTAGAATTACATTATGGTAAAATTTTGATATTTTAATGAAACAATTCATTTTTAATGCATTGTAAAAAATGAAGAATTTTAGTTCAAAACATCATTTTCATATAATTTATTTATAAGTTTAAATAATATTTTTAATTGGGTTTAATTTTTAATTAGGTAATAATTTTATCAATTATGAAAATTTACGTCTTTAGAGTTAATGTCTGTTTGAAATTGATTAAAAAACCAGGAAATCATTTAGACTTTTTTTCTTTAAAATCACGCATTGTTGTCCTGCCTACGAGATTATATTTAAATTAATTTCATCCAATTATGTTATTATAAATTAGAAAAATTTATTCAATGTTTGGAATAATTATGATTTTTATGTATGATATGTTCGACAATGTTAATGAGAAAAACTATTAGTGAATGTAATCAATATTAATTACAATTATAATGGTAAAAAAATCTTATTAATAGAGTAACCATTAACTTAACGGCCAAAATTACCTAAAATATTGACCAAAACCCAAAATATTGACATAATTAGTCCATGAAACAAACATTAATTTTTTTGTGTGTTTTTTATGACCTTTTTATGTAATGATATGTGTACACCTAACAAGTTTCCCAAAATTCCATCTAATTTATCTTGCTAACCTATAAAACGCCACCAACTCTACCACTTTCTCACACCTCTCAAACAACATATGTTAGTCCCCAATATGCCCAAATAACTTCAAAATTCTCCTCTCTTAATACCTGAATCATATCATTTCACATAAATCCTTCCAAGGAAGCCTTATGGTATAAACCGAAGGAAGATAGTTGATTAAGAGGTATCATCTTCTCTTAATCTTTTATATTTAATTTCCATTCTCCACTCAATGTAATCTAAATTTATCATAAATACATAAAAAACATGATCCATAATATACTAGAATTTTTTTATGATAATAGTTATACCTACACATGCACCAACATTGAACTAATGCGTAAGGAATATATTATTTCAATGTTCTGTGAGTTGCTGCCTCCCGAAACAATGATTGTTCATTTTTCATTTAACACCTCTCATGGTGCCCATTATTGTGAAAACATAGTTTATATATGATATATATATAAGATACTAGTAATTCCTTTATATTTATTTAATTTTCATTCTCTAAAAACATTTCTACTTTCCATCTTGTGCAAATATAATAACATCAACTGAGAAAGTGTGGAATATTTTTCCCTCAATGAGTTATGATTCATTTTAATGATACCTGAATCATATAAATATGGATTATAATTTAACATATCAGGAGTAAGAAAATATATATGATTTTATGGAAATAATTAACTTTCTATATATACCATTTTTATTATTACCCTTTCACACACATATAAAGTGATAACGTTGTTGTGAACATGTGGACTACCGCCTCCTCCACATGATGTGATTCATTTTTTCATAATGAGAATAACATATATATTTATATATGATTAAAAAATATAATATTTTTGATATAAATATTATTTTGTAAATACGTGGCGTTACAAACATTCATTCCAAAACTATCAATGAAAAAAATATGCTACTCATGCATAAGTATGACATACTTTCTCAATGATTGGAACATTGATTCATTTTTCCTAAATGCATGAAATTAATTTTTTTTAAAATACTATTTATATTAAAATATTATAGTAATGTAACAATTATTTTTCAATTGTTGTTATATAATGAACCCTTTTAACATATATGACCTACAAAAAGTTTTTTCCACACATAAATCGAATTTGGTCTAAAAAATCAAAATAAACATAATTTTTTATGTTGTTGTATAAAGCATAGAAAAAGGTTAAATAAAATTAAATAAAAACTAGTAAATGTTTCTAAAAAAGTATAAAATTAACATATTTTTATGATAAAATATATTTAAGGAGGTTCATATAAAAGGAATCTAAAGGTAGGGTATTTCATCTCAATATATATTTCACTGAGATATTTTGTAATTATGTGCCAATTCACTTTTATTTGATATATAGACTCCCTTTTTAATGTTATATGATGAATAAACATATTATGATGATATTATATGTTTGATATAATTCCCTTTATTTTTTAAATTATGATTTAATAATTTCAATGTGTTATAGGACACTTTGGAATGATTAATTTTTTTTTCTCCATGAGATTTTTTGAAATGATTATCATTAAAGTCTTTCATCCTTTTGTGATTGTTAAATTTCTCTTGAAAAAATCAAATTAATGTAATAATTATTCACTTTAAAAAAACTTGAATATAAATATAATCCTACAATAAATATTAGTGATTTATAAATTTTTTACAGTTTTACATACAATCTCTACATTGATAATTATTCGATTTACTGGGGAATAAATAATAAATCTCCACTCTTTATTGAGGTGGTAATCCACGTGATGGTAAGTGCAAAATTATAATTTTCCAAGGGATAGGAAGGTAATAAGAATGTTTTGATATGATATTTATAGTATAATAATGATATCAAAATTTATCAAATAAACGTATCATAATAAAAATTTCAGAAAAATGGTTATGGAAAACCAATTGTTTCACAATGTATACGAGAGAGTCCACATATAAACACAATGGGTACATTCATTTACAATTGATGAAAATGTGGGACCATAATAATGGTCACATAATGAAAATAACATTTAATTATATTCATTGATACTGAATTTATTATTTTATAATTTTTAAAAAATATCATTGTGTGGTTTACAAAAAATAAAATTGAAATAGGATGGGTAATATGATTACCTCTTATTTAGTTTTCCTCTAGTTCTTTTCATAAAGGGAATTAGAGTGGTCATTAGAAATTTAATCAACCCTAAATCATGTATAAGTATGCAGAGAAGATAACTGTGAAGTTTTTTTCATGCTAGTTGGATTATATTTTGGTAAAAAATAGAAATGATATGTATCCTTTTATATCTAAGGGAGATGAACCATTTAAGATTTCCTAAAACAATAAAATAAAATAATATTATTCTCCTTAAATATTCATCCTAATTAGAAAATATTCTATTTTTGGATAGTTAAATGTAAACAAATCTATATCCAATATGATGTAAACAAAAATAATTTGAATACATACCTTTAACTCTTGGCATTACAACTGAAAATCCAATGCATACCACAATAATGATAACTATATTTCAAATATAAAATTGTTATTATTTTAATTTTAATGTAATAATTGGATCATTAATGGACACTGAATAAAATTTTCAACCAATTTGATTATTTATTCTACACATAATTTTTTTTGGTATTTTAAAACAATTTAATAATATATTCATTATCGTAAAATTTCATTAATTTTATACTGAAACATTTCAATTAATTTTATATAATATAAATCAATACAGAGATCAAATTTATAAATAATCCACATTACTATTAATTTTTTTTTATTTACTAGAATATTTATTTTATCCATACATCATCCCAAAATCATTAATTATAATGATTTTAATATGAATTTTATACTATTTTCATAAGAAATGTGGGAGCGTTTTATAATAGTTTTATGTTATTATATAGTAACAAAAACATGACATAAATCCCCATAAATAAAAAAAATTCATAATTCACATAACTACCTTTATAATAAAGACAAAAAATATTTTTATCCTAACATTATGATATAATAAAATCTAAATAAATGTGAGAGAAATTTTGTGTTTTTATAACATTAAAATAATATAAATGTATGTATCCATGAAAAATGGAACCATAATTACATTTATTTGTCATTAAGATGAGTATATTAGAATTATTATAATAAATTGAAATAAATTCAAGTACTAGTTAAATTTTAAATGACCTATAACATTCTTTGGATTCTTAATTACCTTATTTAACCTTTATCAATGTGATAAATATTTACATTGGGTTATATTTACAATTACATAATACAAATTATTTCTACATTATAAATTTTATTGAAAAAAAGCCAAATATCATAAACATATTACATTATTCAATACCATTAAGTCGAAGAAATTATATTTTATATAATTTCCTAATTAAAAATGATTTTCTTCTAATGAAATGTGTTTTAAGGATAAAAATTATCACATATAAATATGAATATTTCAAAATCAATTTTAATTATTTATATTTTTATAAATTATATAGATCATAGTACCAATTATTGTGAAATGAAAAAAATAAATTTATTTTTAAATTATATGATTTAATGAAAATAAATGAGGGTGATTAAGAAATTTTGGTTATAACTATGATATGAAAAATATATTGTTTGTAAAAGGTTAAATAAATTCATCCTATTTTAATTTTAATATGTAGTTTTAAAAAATTATTCTATAAAATACACTATATAAAATTATTTGAACTAGTCTTTTTATCATCTTACCAAAGAAAAAAAATCAATATTTGAAGAAAATTTTATTTATTAGAATAAAGTGACTAAAATTAAAAATAATTTAATATTAATTATTAATTATTAATATATATATAAAACAATTATATGTATTTTCATGATATTTATAAAATTATACATTCATTTCTATCGAAAGAAATAATTCATTACTGTCACATTAAATATTAAATAATTTACAGTGTGCCGTGGTTCGCTTAATGAAAAAATTTTCATGATAAAAAACAATCAAGTATTGTATTCTATATTTTACGTCTGTTATGTTTTACCTTATAAAATAAAATATGCGAACAAAATTTTAAATTGGAAATCAGTGGATCTATATTTGAATATAAAATTATTCAAATCCCAAATCGTATAGAGATATAATAAAACATATTTATAAATATAGTATGACAAACATAACAGTAACTTAAAATATAACATATTTTTCAAACAATAAAAATGATACACTGGTGAGAAGTAATGTTATATATGGAGGAGAAACAATTCGATTTAATGATGTAGATATATAGATAACATTGTCTTGAAAAACTAAACGACCCCAAAATAATAAATTTCTGAGGAGTGAAAATACCATTAATTCTTCGAGAATATTAATAAATTAAGGAATTTAATTTTAAAACCATTTCATTAAGTTAATTTATTATATAACTGTAAGGATAAAGAGAAAGATATAATTTTAATTCATGATTTATTTCCATTTCTTATGAACTATTTTATCTTTTGGTTTTTCCATTCTGATGATCCACAACATCTCTTATTAAATGAAATGAATATTGAAAAAGAATTTTTCATGTATGAATAACTCGAAAAAAACTTATTATATATCGTTAAATATATAAAATAATGAAAATTCCAAATATTTATACCTTAATATTTAACAAAACCAGAATTATTAACATTATTTATTTAGTATGGATAAATATATCACATTAGTCACTAGAACCTCAATAATAACACACTATGTTCAACATAATAAATTCTATAAATAGTTATACTTAGTTCTCCTCAAATATATGTATGGAAGATATAAAAAAACTATAAAGGTTTTGAAGATACATTTATCAAAAGAAAATATAATCTATCTCATGCTAACACATACAAACCCTAATAATACCTTTATTATATATTCACTATAATATAATAACAAGTACATATCATTACAGAAAATGTCATAAAACACTAAAAAAACTAAATTCATGCTCATGTTCACTCAACCATTATCTATAAAATGAAATTCTATTCATGAGAATAATATTCCTTTTACCTTAATCATATAATATTATATATAAAAAATAGTTATATTATTTTGAAAAATATTAATCACTTATTTACCAAATCAATTTTCAGTCACATGGTTATCAATGAGATATGTCATCTATTCCAAAATTATAATAACCCATAATTACCTAAAAATTAGATAGCATACTAACCCATATGGTTATCAATTACATTCCTAACAAATTCCCAAAAAATCACAATTTCAATCTATTCAATACACATCATTATATAAAATATCTATGCAACTATACATGGATTTTAAAACACCATTGATGAATACTAATATATTATAATTTAAAAAATATAATACACTAGTACATCTATCATTAATATTCTATCATAATATTATTACTATTATATTTCTTTATTCCACAATACCAAATTTCTATGATGATAAATATGAATCCTATGTCATGTTGCCTCAAAGGAATTATAATTATTTATTCTTTTAAGGGTATCTATTAAAATAACTAAAACATCATACATATTAATAATAAATTATTCATTTAAATATATATAGAATAATAAAATTAAATACTTTATACAAATGATATTTTTTTCCATCTCATGGAATTTCATCCTCTGAAATATTCAATGGGATGTTTATTTATCATTACTAATTTATCAACAAGTAATAAGTCTTCTTATTACTCTATGACATTTCCAAATACTCATAATCTGAAAATATTTATAGGTAGTATATTGAATAATTTTTATCCCACAATTCCAATGACATGTAATTCAATGAAACTATATATTACTATTATTCGGTGTGTTAGTAAACCACACGTGTTTAAATTGTCAATTATATAACAAGATAGTATAGTAGGTATAAGAAAAATATATTTCATTCCATATTTTATTATATTTTTTCCCATAGGAAAACCAAATCATAGACCATCAAATTTTGTGTTAACATAATTCATTCTAGTTATATCAATTGATTGAAACCTAAATTCATATTCTTGAAAATAATAATCAATGTTGGAACCATATAATCTTGGAAATAATATATAATATTTCAATATCATGATACCCCCTTTCAAATATAGTACACCATAGGTTTACCCTTGAGAATTCCTAGTCATAATATATGGATGTCCTTCATAACAGTTCGTAAAGAAAAAGATAATTAACATGAAATTAATCTATAAGAGTTTCAAAATTGGTGCACTATACAGCGACACTCACCATCCAATATTATGATGGATGAGATATATTTGAGAATATTTTTTTTTTATTATTACCCCTAGATGGTTCTATCAAAATATTAAATCCATTTATAGTATCCCAATAATGAATGTATTTCTTGTATAAAAACATAATATTTACCATCCGAACATATTTATGATAATATCCTATAATTAGAAATATCCTAAATGTATTTGATATGTTTATTTTCGATAATCTATGTTATTTTTTGGAATATTATTCCTAGGGTTTATTATAAATATTCTATGATACCTACTATAATAATAACCACTCTAGAATCATAGATACGGTGTTATAATTATTAAATAGTTATTATAAGGAAGCAGACAAATCCAAATCTATGTGTATCCCCCTCGGTTTCGAGAAATTAACCCTTCATATATGTATTTTAAAACTATAATGTCATTAGGTGATTTTTTGTTTGATATGGAAATCATATATAATGTTTTGGGGGCTCATATATAGGTTCCTGATCTTATAATGATTTTTCCAAATTGTGCAGCCACCAAAGAGGAACCGTGAAAAGTGGGACAGTAGGATTTTCGAGGGCTGGCAGATGGTTTGTCTAATAGTGTGGTATAACTCTATATTTTCATGATTGAGGAAGTGGATAGTGCATATTTAGAGAAAGTTTTTTCCTAACTCTGTGGCTAACCATTCCGGATTTAAAAAATATATCTTAAAATTTTATCTAACTATGAATGTAGTTTTTAAAAAAATTATCCAAACCAATCTTAAATCTATAATTTTCTCTCCCAAAGGCTATAAATCCTCTCCCCATCTAATAGTAATTGATATATAGGAATTTCATGTTGTGTTGAGGCCTAATTCCCATCATTAGTCTCTGTTTATGGTAGTTTTTCTTGGGTTTTCATAGATCTACATTCTTGCATCTTATTGTTTAATATTTATATCTTAATGTGGATCGATATATGGTTTTTTATTTCTATAATGGTTATATTAGTAAAAGTTGTTGATGGGGGAAGATATCATAGGTGGGTTTTGCAGTTTGAAGCTGATTTTGTTGGTGTTTACGTGATTTTCATTGTTTTATTCAAACAATTCTGTGGTTGGTGGCTTCAATATAATCTAATATTCTTATAACATGAAGGGTTGTTTTACAATTTATTAAATCTATTGAAATATATTGTGACATTGTTGTAAAAATAATGATTTATTCTCTATTGGTTGACAGTTTTTTTTCATTTGTTGAGTTTTTTTGAAATTGTGGGAGTGTTTTGAAAAATTAGTTAACAAATGGTTTTTGATTAGTGGTTTTGAAGATGGTTGTTTAGTTGTACTTTGGATAATGGTTTTTCAAAAAAAATTAAATAAATTGTTTTTTGTTGGAATGGATTTGGAATGATGGTTTTGGAATAGTTCATCGTAATGTGTTGGTGTGTGTTCCTATTTCATTTTATGAGGCCTAGGTGAAAGGTGACATGGATCTCAATGCCAAAGGTGTAATGGAACAACGGATATTAATTACCTTGTGAATACATTTTAGATTGATGAGAAATAAATAACGAGTAGTGAACATTCTTGATGAATCATGTATTGTTGGATTTGTGGGTATGTGGATTGAAGTAGAATATGCCAAAAGGGAATATGATATGGTGTAGAAGAATGACACTAGATTATTCAATGGAATAATGTATTTTTTCTAGAAAAATATTTTTCTATGAAAAATTATTTGGTTTATGAAATACTATTTTAAAAGGTTATCAATTTTTTAAATAAATTTTCTATAATAATTTGATAACATGTTATATCATAAAAGTGTGAGTACAGAAATCATTTCGATAAATCCTATTTAGATTCATTACTAACCCTTACATGGAATTTTCGTACTTTATAGAAATTATATGTCTGGACTAAAGAAGAGGTAAATCCAAAAAATTATTTATTGGTGAATTGTGATACCTTGTATATATTTTTTGAGATGGAGAACGGAACATGATTGAGAATTGGAGTAATGGGGGTTGTCATTTTCTGTTGTTGGTTTCTTTCTGATCAATCATATGATGCTAGTTTTCTTCTTTTTTGGTTAATTATTGTATATTGGTTTTGATATAAATGTTTTTATTATGTCATCGTTAAATTATTATCATGCATCATGTATCTGGTTTTTTATTTTGTCTTGTTTTGTTTGGTTTATTAGAATTAATTGGGAAAATCTTCCACTATATGATAATGTATACCTTATGATTTATTGTCAGCCTTTCAAACCATGGGTATGTCACATAATTTTATGTAATTTCATTCCACCTTTTCAATCTAATGAGGAGGGATGAGATGTTAAAAATTTTATCAACATGTCTGGTCTGGACAAACATGTTTCCATCAGTTCTATTGATCTTGAAGTTGAAATTAATCCTAGTATATTCTTAGTGTCATGTTGATAGAAATAAGTAATATTGTAGTTACATTAAATTTAGGGATAAAAAACCCTAACTAGAAATTCATGTTAAAAATAATTACAAGGGAGTTGGTTATATGTGTTTTTCTAATACACATATGATAATTGGAAAATCATTCACATGGTTTTAGAAAATTATAAAGGAATGACATGAATTATAGAAATTAAATCCCACTAAACGTTCATAATTAATTTTGAGTAAGGATTTATGATATAGTGAAAGTGTTTTGATTGTTTCAAATAATTAATGTTGTTTTAAAAAATGGAGTTTGAAATGGCATGAAATGGTTATTTTAAAAATGACATGATTTTCACAATTATTGTAAATTATTTAAAAATGGTTTACCACATAAAAATTGAATTTTTTCAATTACATTTGTTCTATGTGTGATTTCTATCACTATAACAATGGGACCTTCCACGAAACAACATCTACAGTTTAATAAAACACCAAAAAACTTCTTCATAACCCCCAATGTCTCTAACTTATATAGAATATAGATGATTTAGATTTAAACCACTAATGAATCTATCTATTTTGATGTCATTTTTTATAAAAAAATCCCGAATCATACCTTTTAATCCATGTGAATTTTTTTAGGATATGACAGATTCACTTAGCTTTGGTTCTACTCTATTAATTATTTCTACATCTTTTTACAAATAATATTAAGGAAATACATGTTATTAAACATTATATAAATGTCCCTACACTCTATATATTCAATTTAATCATTCTCCATGGTGTTATTAATCAACATACCACATTGGTAAGACTCTACATTAAAATGGTAAATGGTTAGAGTCATATTCTATGTCTCATAATTGTGTAGTATAGAATAAATATTCTTCATTGAGTTGAACAACTATTATGTTAATAGTGTTTTGAATGATCCACTAAATATCCATTGTCATTATTTTATAAAAGACACAATATCCAGTTTCTCAACTATTTGTGAAAGTGGATGCTCCACATTTTTGAGGTTATTGTTTATCGCCAGAGATATGTACGTAAAAATATCCACGATATTATGATCACCACATCCCAAGGTATTGGGTATGTAATTTGGGAAATCTATGCATTTCCACTCTCATGGTTTGATATCCTGGTTTCTCCTAGTTAACATTTTTTTAAATTAAATAGTTTATAAAAAAACATAGTTCAACGATCTATAAATAAATAATTTAATAAATGGTAAAATTATGTCTAAAGGAATATCTTCTGGGAGTCTTATGTTTATAATTTTATAAACAATGTTTCTTTGGTGACTTCATATAATTAGCCTCATACATTGGGTTTTCCCTAGAGTTATATAATCCCAATTCCCAAAATAACTAAAATGTGCTCTGATATAATCAATAGAGATGATACTTTTCTTACATGATTTATACATAATTTTATTGATATAAAAATTAATTTATTTACACAAACATGATCAAAAGCATTAGTGATTTCAGAAATGTAGGAATATAAATTATGTTTACATGATAAAACTCAAAAATTTATTTTATTCCTTCTTCTATTACTTCTTAGTGGCCTGTGGGTTATATTTATTTTAAAAATTCAACCAATGATATCCCACAAAAAGGGTGAGCTAAAATTAGAGTAATAGAATAGATAGGAAAAAGAAAAAATATAACATGGGTGAGAATGATAATCATAATAATATAATCATGGGCTCATTAACATAATCATGAGTGTAATAATTAGATAAAGTAATGGAATATGGCAATTAATAAATATGAAACATCTTGTCATAGTGGTCAAATTCCACACATTGTTGTGAATAAATCTAGAATCATGTTCATGAATATTTATCATTATCTCAGGAGATACATAACATTAAAAAATTTACTTGATTGATGTGCAATTATAGGTACACAAATCATATCATAGTATTTACATGTGATATATTATTCTAGGTTCACCCATCACATCATAACATTTACATTATTATACTAGCCATATATAAAATATATCAATAATATCCATAAAATATCCCATCTAAAGGAATGGATTTTGTAGACACCTGAAGCTTGACGTACATGGACATTACATTACTTTTTATTAATACTTAGTACATAACAAAAACAGACGCACAAGGATTGTAATAGTTAAGTGTCTTTGGAAACCTGGAACGTAATCTTCTAATCGTGGTGAAAGATCTTCAACATATCCCATAAATATCTTCCCATTTTTTTTCTTACCTAAAACCTTTATTTATATCATGGGGAAAAGAAAACATAAATAGGGGGAGCTCAAATGCTCATTAAGGGTAAGCATAAAGAACATAAAACAATCAATAAATATTTGAATGCAAAATCTTGAACATAAAATCTAAACATCAAAATCTTGTGCAAGGTCATAAATCTTTCAAGTACGTAAGGCATATATCATAAAGTAACATCAATCGTGATAAAATATCATGAGAATAAATCATGTAATTGTGGCAACCATTAAGTAAATGTCATTATTTCCATAGTAGTCAAGGCATTGCAGCCAAGACCATCTTAATGGACAAAGTCCCTTTCTAAATCGAGTTCAGTCCTCGTTCCAGTCCAGTAACACTAAACCGTATTAACAAACCATTCCAGCCATGTCTATCTCATGAGATATAAATTTTTACCCAATTCATTGGATGGATATATAGGTCCCACCAATCTAATAATTAAATCATTTTTTACTTGTGCCACAATATAAACATACATCATTCATAATAACCTAATAAATAAAATGGGTTTCATACAAATCATCCCATCATCACATAATCCATATAAAATAAACGGATATCATTTCATAATAAGAAATTGAAACCATGTAAATCATAGAGACATTAAACTTGAATCATACGCATATGAAATAATGTCATCTTAGATGGAAAATGGTTTTGATAAAACATTTGAAATGAATTCTTGAGGAAAATATCCTTTCTTCTTCAAAATCATTTTCTTTTCACATAATGCCATGAACTTTTAAAATAAAATTATTTTGTTGAAAATAGTCATAAAATCTTGTAGTGTAAGATTCATGAAAATGAGGCATTATGAAACCATAAAAATCCGTTCACGCCATATAAGTTAAAAATAACATTCTTCACGTACTTTTGTCGGAAAAGTCAAAAAGTACCTCATATGGTAAGCAAAAAAATATTCCTTACATACCATGTATTAAAAGTCAAAAATGGGTAAAAATGACTTTAAACATACATGAATACATTTTTTGAAAACATGGGCTTGGATGATAAAGGTAACCCCAGTAAATACTTACGAATAAACAATCTTGGATAAAAATGAGATTGATAAATTATCCCTCACCTTATGTCTGATATGCTTCGTATGTATCCGAACATCCTGTATAATGATTTAAATATTGTTATTGACTTATTAAATAATCATATTCATTGTAATTATATCATATATGGTTCACTTAGGTATTTATATTAACCGTTCATTTATCAATTCGATGTTAAAGTAGCGTTTTGGGTAAAATTGTTTCATTTATCGTACGTGTTTGGACTTGTTGTTATTGATATTATTATTAATTATATCATGATTTACATACTTCCAGAATGTAAAAAATGATTTATATATCATATATATTCAATATATATATATAGTAGATAGATAAATGAAATGAAACACACCGTTCATGGAGACTGTAGGCCGTGCGTATGCATGAATGCTATTTTCCTTTCATTATTGACTTGAATGGATGTATGTAGATGAAATATATATATATATACATAAATACAGTAGATTAATTATGCCATATATTTCATTATTATTCATTATATATACTTTCTAATCAATCTTGAATGGCTAATCAAGGAAAATGAATCTCATCGCGTTGGTGGAGACGGTAGTCCGTACGTACGCACGAGCGATGATATCATTCCCATGATTAGATAATTGTATTGAAGTGTATGTATAATATTACAGAATCAATATAACTTTAAAATAACCATATATAGTTATTTATTTACACCATTATACCCATTCATGTAAAGTGGTGGTGGAAAAACATATTACACCACGGCGTGGAGACGGTATTCTGTACGTACGCACACGCGGTGATTTTGTTTTCCATATGATGGATAGAAGTTGAAATAGGGTTGTTTCATACACATAATAACATATCAGTATTTTATCAATACTGATTTTATTACTTTATAATGAAACAACTAAATAAGAAGGAATTGAAGAAGAAAAAAACTTGATAGAATCGAAAGAAGAGATTACCTCTTCTTCGACGCATCTCCTTTAAGCCTTCTCTTAAGGAAGTAGAGTCGGTCTTTTTAGAAGACAAGAACCTCCAGAATGTTTCTAGGGAAGTGGAGAAGATAAATTGGCTGGTTTTTTCCAAGCTTAAAGGCTCAGAATGGTGTGAATAGAAGAGGTAAGGGGTTCCCTTTTTATAAGGGAGGAGAGGGGCACCTTTGGAAAAACTCAAAATATTATTTTATTATAAAGTCATATTCAGTTTTTAATAGCTCCAAATTGATTTATTTAGAAGCTAAGGTTGGTATGGGTCGAAAGTCTCTCATAAAATAGAATTTATACAAGTTTAGGTTTCTATTTTAACCATATCATTTAGATTTAACATTAAGTTAAATAATTTTACTTTTACCGTGTGTTCTTGTTTTCTTACACTATAAGGTTAATAAACTAACTATAACAATACAAAATAACCCGAAGTTGTTTATTATTAATATATATAACCTTATATAAGTCATTTTTTCGAACCATATATTTTTAGAAATAAAATAACAATTAAAAATATAATATTTGTTTTAAAAACTATTTTATGTCAATTTTGACACTATTTGGTAATTGATTTTTGTGAAAATCATAACAGAATTATTAGTCCTAAAAAATTTTATTAAATCAAAAATAAAATGTCATATTAACCTAGAAAATTATTTTAATTCATAAAAAGTCTCAAATTACATTTATTTGGGTATTTATAACATCAATTATGTCAATATTTCATTAGTAAGATAATTACTACATCATCATTGTGTCAAAAATAAAATAAATTATTTAATTTATAAAAATTATAAATAAAACCCAATTATGTAGGAAATTTATTTATCTTTATAATTAATATTTATAGTCGAATTTATCTTATGTATTACCCTATATTAAAAATGATTTAGTTATTAAACATTTATTTTATCTATTTTAACCCTTCTTTAAATAAATTAATAATAAATGTCCTAATCTAATCAAAGTGGGCCTAAATAGTTATATTTTATTCCTAAGGTTGTTTTTGGTCTAATTAAACTTATCCAATAGAATTAGGACATATTTTAGGGTAATAATAATATCATTTTTACACTTAATTACCCTATTTACTTTTAACCGTAGTAAAAAAAGTAAAAAGTTACTATTCACCAAAAATTATTTTCATCTCATTGAACTATGTTTTAGTCCTTGATATTAACAGTGTCTCTCAGATTTTCGAAATTCCACTCACAGAAACGGTAAAATTATGTTTTATGTGAATTTGCAAATTCTCCTAGGAGGTGAGTAAAAGAAGGTGAAAAGTTCAATAAAAATTTTATATATCTAAAATTATTATAAAATGACTCCAATTAATTACATTAAACTTATATAGGTATTATGTATCAATTTTGACCTAAAATAAATTTAAATAAAATAAATAAATATTTAAAAATTCGGTTTTTGAATAGTTACCCAGTGTTTTCACTATTCATCAAAAATTAAAAGTTTTCAGAAAAATACCAAAAATTCACCCGAGGCTAATTTCGATATTCCAACTCCAAAAATGAAGTCTATTTCGAAAGGTAAAATTTATAAAATTTCAAAAAGTGGGTATTACTATTCATAACAGATAGTTTATATAACATATCGTTGTTTAGCGAAACTCTGTATTGTGTACAACACACGCTATCGTGGAAGGTCGTGATTGCATGTAATGCATGCCATGTTAGGGATTCATGTTGTGCAAGCTCCTTTTGGTGTAGAGTACAACAAAAGACATTAATAAAATTAAAACAAATATTTTTCATAAAATCTCGGGGTGTTACATTCTACCCCCCTTAAAATGAATTTCACCCTCGAAATTCATCAGGGTTATAAATGGTTTACTACTCGAATGTTTCATTAATAGAAACCCACATCGTAAAAAGGAATACCAAAACTAGACTTTAAAAAATAAAGTATGAAATGTAACTGTTACCCAAATTAAATAATCACTGGGTTTCAACATAAAAGAACATAGGTGAAAATATGGATATG
Organism: Viscum album; assembly: GCA_963277665.1. Classification (NCBI taxonomy): domain Eukaryota; kingdom Viridiplantae; phylum Streptophyta; class Magnoliopsida; order Santalales; family Viscaceae; genus Viscum; species Viscum album. Next base: position 554,599,975 of record OY728123.1, read on the forward strand.
GAAGATAAATCTACCCATCATGTTCTGATGGAGTGTGGTAGAGAACATGGCTATGAAAACGGAAATAATCAAAAAGCCATAAATTTGTGATGATCTAGGGTACTATCTGATTCATCAAATATAAGGGCACTAGGACAACATTTTTGGTTTTCATGATCATTTCCTAAAGTTGAAGAATTTGAATTAGAAGAAATACATGCTTTATTTTGGTATAATCTCACCGTGGTTCGTGCCTTGAAGAATTTCCACTTCATCTCTTTATGAAATTAAGTTGAATTTGTCTTTCTCAAAGTTTTAGCAGATCATGCGATAGAATGATAGGTCATCCCATCTGTCTCAAACATAAGTTTTCAAAAGTTATATATATAAGTCCATCTATGGTGAGATTAATCGTATATTGTTACAAAAATGGACTTATACTTCATCTATCATACCGCTTATAATAAAACTAGTTTCTACTAACCTGGGACTTCCTGTAGGCCACTGGTAAGCGATAAAGGCATGTCGTACTTTGATTGTGGGTTCGATTCCCACAGCCTTGTCCGATGTGACAGGTTGTCTCCCGTTCTACAGGTTGTCCTTTTTTCTAAAAATACAATAATATAACTTTCCATCAATAATATTGAAAAAGGTCTAGACTTAAACAATACTAACTTATTTCTAACATAATCCACTCCAATCTTTAGGCTTATCCAAAATTCTGCAGTCCATTTTCATATTATAGTGAAAACGATTACCAGAGAGTTCATATAACAAGCATTTTAATACCATCATTGATCCCCATATATCATAATATATGTCTTGTTGGTCACATTCCAAACATTAAAAGGCCTTAATCATGTATTCTCTTGAAAAATGAATACCCATTGAATCATAGTGAAAACATTATTACTGTCAAAAGTTAACTCTTTCCACATACCAAAATGCCAGAATTCTATATACTCAAACCATGATATAACTATTTCCTTATATCAGTCATGAGCTCATGAATACAATCAAACATCTCATTATCTTCTTATCCCTTCATTATGTGCATATCATCTACTTTCCAAAAACATCTGAATAACCTTCCATGTTTACCGGTACCATTCAATATATACTTTCAAATACTTTAGAAAAAACAATAGTGTAGAAATCCTTAGATGATTCTTTATTCCATAGTACCATATATTATTCTTTATAAACCTACAATCATTTCACTAACTTCTTAAACCACTGACTGAGCTTCATCATTTCTTTCATCTCATATTTCATTTGTAGTCTCTTCATCATCATCCATATAAATACTACTCATATGACCATGCTGATTCTCTTCATGAGATTTTACCTTAGGTCATTGGTTTTCATAATGCCCATACATTCCACATTTAATACATATAATCATTGTTGATGTTGTAGCAGTACCATTATCCTTGTCCATGGTGTTAACTGAACCTTTTCCTTTGCAATTACTGGCTTTGTGTCCTTCTTTTCCACACCCAAAGCATCTTCCAGTTCCTTTGAAACAATCTCCTCGATGCCTCTTCCCACATGATTTCCATGAGGGAAATTGAACTTTCTTTCCTCTATGAACATCATGAAACTCCATCTTTCTCATATTATATGATTCGGGAAACTTACCAAAGTTGAGATTATTGATCATATTATGAGATTGCTGATTAGGCATAATAACGATGTTTGGACTTCAAAATCCCGTTTCATTTGGTTTCTCATGAAAAATATCATTCCATTGTCCGTCATATCCTCCATTATCGTGAATCTTCCTGTTTCCAGTCATTTTCTAAAACCCAAAAAGAATAGTGTGAGTGGAAAAAATCATGCTAGGGAAAACAACATAGTAAATGGGGAGTACCATCAATATCTAACATCTTAGGTTAAATTCTGAGATAGTTACGATAGTTCTAGGATTATATCCTATATGTATACTTATCCTTAGAGACATCCCTAGACATTCCTTAGAAATATCTCTAGGGATCTCACAAACGTTTTCGCATCCAAGTTTCCAAAGGATGACTAAACCTTTCCTCTGATACCAAATGTAGATACACGAATCTTGACGTACATGGACATTACATTACTTTTTCGGAATACTTAGTACATAACAAAAACAAAGGCACAAGGACCGTAATAGTTTAGTGTCTTTGGAAACATGGAATATAATCTTCTAATCGTGGTGAAAGATCTTCAACATCTCCCATAAAGATCTTCCCCTTTTTTTCTTACCTAAAACCTTTCGTTATATCCTGGGGAAAATAAAACATAAAAAGGGTGAGCTCAAATACTCAGTAAGGTTAATCATAGAGAACATAAAACAATCCGTAAACATTTGAATGAAAAATCTTGAACATAAAATCTAAACATCAAAATCTTGAGAAAGGACATAAAGCTTGGATGTATATAAGGTATATATCATAAATGAACATAAATCTTGATAAAATAGCATGGGAATAAATCATGTAATTGTGGAAACCATTCAGCACATGTCATGATTTCCATAGTAGCCAAGGCATTGCTGCCAAGACCATCTTAGTGGACAAAGTCCATTTCTGAATCGAGTCCACTCCTCATTCCAGTCCTGTAACACTGAACCGGAATAAAAAACCGTTCCAGACATGTCTATCTCATGAGATATAAATCTTTACCCAATGCATTGGAGGGAGATATAGGTCCCACCCATCTCATAATGAAATCATTCTTACTTGTGCCACTAAATTAACATACATCATTCATAATAACCCAATAAATAAAATGGGTTTCATAAACATCATCCAATCATTACATAATCCATATAAAAGAAATGGATATCATTTCATAATAAAAAAAGTGAAACCATGTAAATCATAGAGACATTAAACATGAAACATACACATATGAAATAATTTCATCTTAGATGGAAAATGGTTTTGATAAAACATTTGAAATGAATTCTTGAGGAAAATATCCTTTCTTCTTCAAAATAATTTTCTTTTCACAAAATTCCATTCAATTTTAAAATAAAAATATTTTTTTGAAAATAGTCATAAAATCTTGTAGAGTAAGCTTCATGAAAATGAGGCGTTATGAAACCGTAAAAATCCGTTCACGCTGTATAAGTTAAAAATAACATTTTTCTCGTACTTTTGTCGGAAAAGTCCAAAAGTACGTCGTATGGTAAACAAAAAAAGATTCCTTACATAACATGTAGTAAAATTAAAAAATGGGTAAAAATGACTTTAAACATACATGAATTTTTTTTATAAAACATGGGCTTGGATGATAAAGATAACCCCAGTAAATACTTATGAATAAACAATCTCGGATAAAAATGAGATTGATAAATTATCCCTTACCTTATGTCTGATATGATTTTTATGTATCCGAACCTCTTGTATAATGATTTAAATAATGTTATTGAGTTATTACAGAATCATATTCACTGTTATTATATCATATATGGTTGTCTTAAGTATTTTTATTACCTTTTTATTTGTCAATTCCATGTTAAAGTAGCGTTTTGGGTAAAAATGTTTCATTTATCGTACGTGTTTGGACTTGTTGTTATTGATATTATTATTACTTATATAATTATTTACATACTTACAGAATGTCAAACATGATTTATATATCATATATATTCAGTATATATATATATAGTAGATAGATAAATGAAATGAAACACACCGTTCATGGAGACGGTAGGCCATACGTACGCATGAACGCTGTTTTCATTTCTTTATTGACTTGAATGGAAGTAAGTAGATGAAATATATATATATACATATATATGGTAGATTAATTATCCCATATATTTCATTATTATTCATTATATATACTTTATAATCATTCTTTAATGGCTAATCATGGAAAATGAATCTCATCGCGTTCGTGGAGACGGTAGTCAGTACGTACGCACGAGCGATGATATCATTCCCATGATCATGGAATTGTATTGAAATGTATGTATAATATTATAGAATAAATATCACATTACAATAACCATATATAGTTACTTATTTACACCATGATACCCATTCATGTAAGGTGGTGGTGGAAAAACTGATTACACCACGGCGTGGAGACGGTATTCCGTACGTACGCACGCGTGGTGATTTCATTTTACGTAGGATGGATAGAAGGTGAAATAGGTTTGTTTCATAATAATAATAACATATCATAATATTAGTGATTCTGATGTTATTACTTTATAATTAAACAACTAAATAAGAAGGAATTGAAGAAGAATGAAACTTGAGAGAATCGAAAGAAGAGATTACCTCTTCTTCGACGCACCTCCTTTAAGCCTTCTATTAAGGAAGTATAGTTGGTATTTTGAGAGGAACAGAACCTCTAGAATGTTTCTAGGTAAGTGGAGAAGATAAATGGGTAGGTTTTGGCTGAGCTTCAAGGCTCAAAAGTGTGTGAAGAGAAGAGGTAAGGGGTTCCCTTTTTATAAGGGAGGAGAGGGGCAACTTTGGAAAAACTCAAAATATTATTTTATTATAAAGTAATATTCGGTTTTTAATAGATCCAAATTGATTTATTTAGAATCTAAGGTGGGTATGGGTCTAAATCCTCTCATCAAATAGAATTTAGACAAATTTAGGTTTCTATTTTAACCTTATCATTTAGATTTAACTTTAAGTTAAATAATTTTACTTTTACCGTGTCTTCTTGTTTTCTTACACTATAAGGTTAATAACCTTACTATAACAAGCCAAAAGAACCCCAAGTTGTTTATTATTAATATATATAACCTTATCGAAGTCATTTGGCCGAAAAATAGATTTTTAGGAATAAAATAACAATTAATAATCTAATATTTTTTTTAAAAACTATTTTATGTCAGTTTTGTCACTATTTGGTAATTAATTTGTTTGAAAATCATAACAGAATTATTAGTTCGAAAAAAGGTAATTAAATCAATACTAACATGTCATATTAACCTATAAAATTTGTTTAATTTATAAAAAGTATCAAATTACATTTATTTGGGTATTTATAATATCAATTATGTCAATATTTCATTAATAAGATAATTACTGCATTATCATTGTGTCATAAATAAATTAAATTATTTAATGTCTAAAAATTATAAATAAAACACCATTATGTAGGAAGTATTTTTATCTTTCTAATGAATATTTACAGTCGAATTTATCTTATGTATAACCGTATATTAAAAATGATTTTGTTATTACACTTTCATTTTAACTATTTTAACCCTTGTTTAAATAAATTAATAATAAATGTCCTAATCTAATCCAAGTGGGCCTAAATGGTCATATTTCATTCCAAAGGTTGTTTTTGGTAAAATTACACTTATCCAATAGAATTAGGACATGTGTTAGGGTAATAATAATATCATTTTTACACTTAATTACCCTATTTACTTTTAACCGTGGTAAAAAAAGTAAAAAGTTACTATTCACCAAAAATTATTTTCATGTCATTGAACTACATTTTAGTCCTTGATATTAACAATGTCTCTCGGATTTTCAAAATTCCACTCACAGAAGTGGTAAAATTATGTTTTATGGCAATTTCCAAATTCTTCTAGGAGGTGGGTAAAATACGGTGAAAAGTTCAATAAAATTTTTATATATCTAAAATTATTATAAAATGACTCCAATGAATTACATTGAACTTATATAGGTATTATGTATCAATTTTGACCTAAAATAAATTTAATTAAAATAAATAATTATTTAAATATTCGGTTTTTGAATAGTAACCCAGTGTTTTCACTATTCATCAAATATTGAAATTTTTCAGAAAAATAACAAAAATTCACCCTAGGATAATTTCGATATTCCGAATCCAAAAATGATGTCCATTTCGAATGATAAAATTTATAAAATTTAAAAAAGTGGGTATTACTATTCATAACGACTAGTTTATATAACATATCGTTGTTTAGCGAAACTCGGTATTGTGTACAACACACGCTCTCGTGGAAGGTCGTGATTGCGTGTAATGCAAGACAAGTTAGGGATGCGTGATGTGCAAGCTCCTTTTGGTGTAGATTACAACACAAGACATTAATGAAATTAAAAATAATATTTTTCATAAAATCTCGGGGTGTTATAGATTTAATTTTGAACGGAATACATTCCTAAAAATCGTATTTACCTTGATATAATGGAATAATTTTCTTGTTATCAATCATGATTGAAAAATAAATAATATTATTCGAATTAAAAGTTCAATTGTTTATATAGAAGTGTTATTTGGAAAAAAATTTGGTTTTTCATAAAAATAGATTTGGAACATGTATATCCATGAATATAAAAATTATGAAAAAATAAATTATATTTATATATCAGTAAATGATCATACATCCTAAAAATGGAGTGAAATAGTGAAAACCCAAAAAGGAGTGTTGGGATGGGTAATCCTTTTTTCTTTATGTCTGAAAGATTTATTCAAATTAATATCTTAGATAATCAAATTGATTGCATTAGCTTAAAAGTAATGATACTTTTATACCTTAATTTTATTCAGTATCATTTTATTATGTTTCATTATGGGATTTTAGATGAGTGAATCTAGTTTTCATTGGGTAAATCATTTTAACAAACCTTAGATTAAACCTTTGAGGCTTACCCTTATTTGGCACATTGCTCATAATAAACTACCTACTGAAATTGGTCTGCAAATATTTGGCATTCAACTCTGTTCTAAGTGTCGCCTGTGTAATCAACACAGGGATGATGCCAATCATATTTTTCTATCTTGTGCGACGGACTCTACCCTGTGGAATTATATTTTTGATTTATTTAATTGCATAAAACCCCTTACTAACTCAATCTCTTTGTTCTTAAAAAACTGCACTAGACATGAAGCTTCCCTGCAAATCAAGAATATGTTTCTTGCGGTAGTGGAGGAACTTCTAGATGAGCTTTTGAATGTTAGAAATGATCTTATTCACAATATTCACTCTCTAAATCTTAATGCAGGAAAATCTCGGATTCTTATTGCGATTTATGAAGCTGCCTCAATTCAAAAAGATTGTTGTGACAACTCAGTTGGTGATTTTGAGATTCTTCGTCATCTCCATATTCCCGACATCTTCCCAAAGCCTAAACGTTCCTTTGAAGTGTTCTGGCAATCTCCAATTCCAGGATGGATCAAAGTGATCATGGTTGGAGCTTCCAAAGGCAACCCAGGCCCTGCCAGTTGTGGTGCTATTTTCAGAGACTCGTCTAGCCAGTGCCAAGGATGCTTCTATGTTGTCTATGGTTACTCTTCATCTCTGGAGGTGGAAATTCTTGGGGTCATTCATGGTGTTGATATCGCGCTTCAAAGAAGTTGGAGAAAGCTATGGATTGAAAGTGGTTCAACCACTATCATCCATTCCATTTGGAATGGCAACATCCATCTAGCCTGGTCTCTTACAGCTCGTTGGATGATCTGCCTCAACTTTCTCCACGGGATTGATTATATAGTGACTCATGCCTACCGTGAAGCAAATGCAGTTGCTGACTCTCTTGCCAACAAAGGTCTTCATCAGACCATGACTTGGATGGACTCTATTCCTTCTGACTTATTTTATCTCTTTGAAATAGATTGTAAAAAAATCCCTTCCTTTCGCCTCTTGTAATCCTTTTTGAATTTCAATAAATTGTGCTTTGATCTTTAAAAAAAAGTGTACATTTTCTTGTTTTCAAAATTGGTGTGCTTGTATATGAGTATAGAAGATCATGTAAAATTGGAATGATTCTCCATAATTTAAATTTTTATGTTATTAATAATCATTAATGACTATATTAGGTATTATATTCCATTTTATACTAATGTATGAGTATGAATAATAATATATAATCATAATGAAAATTAATTAATTTCATTGGCGGATATTTTTTCCATTACGAGGTTGTATCAGTTTATTTACTTCATGATTATATATTGGCTATAAAAAATATTATAAATTATAATAATTATTAGAAAATATTATAAATTATAATATTTATTAGAAAATATTATTTAACTATAATGATGGTTTTATAGATATCCATGAATGTCATAGTTTTAAATGGGAATGCATCCTCCACAGTGATGGAATATTACAGACCACAGATGATATTTTAATTTTATGAATGAATGGAAATATTGAGATATTAAAAGATGAATCATTCCACCAACATAACAAAATTTAAGTATATAAAAGATATAATAGATAGAATTCCTATTGTAAAGGTCTTTTTTAGGATAAGATAACAAAATAAATTAAATTCAAATGAAATTAGATGGAATAGAAAGTGGGTTTTACCATTGAATTTCTCCTCCAAAACAACCACCATAGCTAAAAGGGTTTGGACTTTTTATGCGGCAACGATCTAATAGAAATTATGAGCGGATTGGTAAGAGAATTGGGAAGAACTTATACAAGGATAATATATTGAAAGGGGTGATGATATGATGTGGTGAGGGGTGGTATTTATATATGAGTAGAGAAGATCTTTCTAATTAATTTATTTATTATATTATTATTTTACTTTGTGACTATGAATAGTTTGAAATTATCATTAAATATTTTAAAATTATGAATGAAATTTAAATATTTTGGTCTAATATGATCCTCAAATCATCCATGAATTAATTATTATTGTATTTTAATTTTATCATAAAATATATTATTGTATTATTCAAAAAATTAAAATATATTTAAGAAAACCAAAAATAAACATGAAACATTTGTTAACCAGTGAATTCTAAAATGGTCATTTTTTTATGAATAAAATTATAAATATGAGAAAATTATTTTTTTTATTAAAATCCTCATTTATGAGGAAAATAATAATTTTAATATTATTGCTAATTTTATAAAATTTTAGATATTAAGTAAGGTCTCATAAAAATATGTTATAATAATAAGAAATTAATTATAATTTCATGTCCCTTTTAGGGTAAAAATATTTTAAGAAGTTATTATTTAGAAAGTTGTAATTAAGTATTTATTACTTAAAAATAGATACAATTAATTAATATCGTTAAATAATTATTTTTATTATAATGTGATATAATTATTTCATATGGTCATATATAAGATTCCTATCTTTTATTTATGATTTTATAAATGAAGTTATTCTTTTATCGGAGAAAACTAAAACTCTCAATGGTCATAGTACAATTCTAATGTCATAGTTACTATTCCATCGATATTGGTTCCCTATTTTTTTGAATTGCATATTATTTCATTCAATAATCATTTATCATGTTTTTATTTCTTTTTTCTAAAAGTGATATTATGTTGTTTACCCTATATTAAATAATTATTAGTAGGTAATTTTTATTGATATCATTTTTGGTAAGTACCAATGTTTTTTCCAAAATATGTTGTTGCATAGGAGGAACTATAAAATATGATATAGTGGGATCTTTCACAGTTGTATGATGGTTTTTCTAACCATGGAAGAAAACTGTGAGAGGTCCTTCTTAAGGTAGTGGTTGGATCACAATTTATCATAAACGTGTGACAAACTCATCATGGTTTAAAAATAAGATCCTAAAAAAGTGGATCTGGTTCAGGATTATGTTTTAAACACTTGTGTTCCCCAAAGTCAACCATATGTCAGAATTTATCACTCCCAAAATCTATATAACCACTCCTTGTCAAATTAGATGTGATCCAAATGGGATTCATGGTGGGTTGACGTCTTATTCCCTTTGAACATCATAATTTATGGTATGTTTCATAGGTTTTCTTAGATCTAAAATCTACCCTCTATCAGATTCATAGATATAGTACACTACAGATATAAATAGGGTTTTCGATATCAAAAATGGTAATATTTATATTTTCTCTTCATATAGGAGGACTTCTATGGTAGTTTTTTGGACATTAAATCTTATTTTCTGGGTATAGTTGTGTGAGTCTACTTATTTACCATAACTTTTGAGGTAGTTTACTTTAGTATCAACTCCACTAATTAGAACATGTTGGGTTAGATTAAAATTATTTATATTGATAGATATTTATTGTGTAATTTTTTTATAAATCATGGTTGAAACCCTAATTATTTTTGGTTTATATAGTTTTCGGAATTTTTTATAAATTAATGAAGTGTTTTGTAAAATAATTTTTCATTTGGTTATTAAATTTTCATTTTAAAATTTATTTATTGGTTTGATATTGAAGAAAGTATTTTTGAAATGATATTTAATAAAATAAAATCAAATTTAAATGGTTTTGGAATGATGGTATTTAAATGTTTTGGCATAATGGGTTGGTGGGTGCTCATATTGCATATTATGATGCCTAGTTGAAATATGAATTGGGGCTCAGTGAAAAATGTGTAATTAGACATGGTATATTAATAACCCATCATGAAATGGTATATTGATGGGAAAACACTCATGGTAATGGATCATTCATAATGAGGAATGAATGTGTGGATTCTGGTTATGTGGATTGAAATGGAATATTTGAGAAGGGTAATATGAAAAGGAATAGAAAAACATCCTTGGAATCTTTCTTTGAATAATGGTCTTGGTCGAAAAAAATAATTTTCATAAAAATAGTCTTGGATTGTGGGAATATTTTTTAAAATGTTTTCAATAATTTTATTTAATTTTTATATAAATTTTCTAACATATTATATCTAAGTTGAATGTGTATGTGATTAAATTGGGGAAATCCTACTATGTTTCATTACTCACCCATACTTTGGAAATTATTTTTTATAGAGATTGTATATTTTGAAAAAGGAGAATACAAAGAAACACGTTTTTTTAGTGATGAATTATGATAATTTAACTTTTTTGTCGAGTTATATCTTGGTACATGATAGAGATTTGGAGTAATGTGGGTTGTGATTTTTTTTTGGGGATTTTTCACTATGTACATTGATGTTATTTTATTTCCCCTATAGTAATTATTTGTAAATTTTTTTATCAATGATATTATTATGACTTTCATTCATTTTAAGCATGAATCATGTAGTGTTATATTTTTTATGTCAGGTTTTGTTAGGTTGTTTTATCATTAAAGATAGAGAATCCCACATCGGTTAATGATAAATATGGAAATTATTACCATACATTAGTACCTTCGGGATGTCCCTTACGTCCATATAATATCCTCCAAAATTCACAATCCTATTTGGTGGGGTGGAAAATTACAGGACTAAATAGTTTTGTAGTCGTAGTAAAATAGATTCAAATATACATCCCTTACTTCATTGAAAATCTATTTTGATAATATTATTATAGAAAATATAATTCATTATTGAACTCAACCACTGATAACATATTTCTATCACAAGGAATTAAAAAAACAAGGGTGTTCTCAAATTTTATATAATGTTTATTAACAAAACGATGAATATTTATAATTAAAGGGATAATTAATATTGAATTTAAAATAACATAAATCACATTTCATGTAGTTAATAAAATTAACATGAAATGTATCAATGTCGAATAGTTTTTAAATAATCATATGGATAATAATAAATAATGTCATAATGGATTAATATGATTATGTTTTATTTCATTGTCTTATACATCAGGATATCATTACCATCATGTTCTTATTTAATACTATTTTTACCGATAAATACATATATATATATATATAAGCCTCATTTAATATGTTTTTTCATTTGGTTTTTCTCATTAGAAATGTTGATTTATCGATGTGATATGTAATATCTGGCACAACATATTATTATATGTCAAATGCATTACTCATTTGTTTAATAACAAATTTAATTCCTAAATATAATTAAATGTGAATAAATTTCCCTATCGAGTAAAGGATGAGAAAAATTAAAAAATGATAACCAAATAACATTCATTGTAAATAGTATATATATAAATGGGTTATGTTTCATAAAATAATCATATTTATGATATAAATAAGATAAATATTTTAGATAAATGTAATTTCCAATTAAAAATGATACAAAAATGTGATTCATTGAAGTGTTAATTGCCATAAAATTAATAAGATATAACATATTTCCATCAATTAATCATAAAGATAATTTTTCTAAAAAAAATTAAGTACATTAGATAGGATAATTGATGAAAAATATACTAGCATAATTTTTCATTAAATTATTTTTGGGATACCTTTCTATTCTGTCAAAATTAATCGTCAATATTTTTTGACTATGTTTTTTGTCAGAAATGGTTATGATTATAGAATTTTTATATACCCAATTTATGGAATTAGATGTTATTATTGAAATAAACATCTTGGAAATGTGATATTTGATTTTATCAATATTAAATTGAAAGTACTTATGCTAAAAATATTCGTTACTATAGTAATAGTTGAAGAAATAATACATGATAACATATTTGTTCACATTTATTTTTCAGTTAGAATATGTGAGAATGAGTTTTGAATTTAAGATTTATATGATTTTAAATGTGTTGAAATATATTATATACATACAATACATATAATTATTTTCTGTAGGACAAATATAAAAATATCGAAATCCCAAAAGCCATCTTTGACATAGCTCAACCAAGGATATGTGGGACCAGAATATCAACCACGCCCAAGGGAGTTAGTCATGGCCATCCCGTGGGTGGAATGTAGCATTGTAAACATATGGTGTGGGAATTATTGTGTATAAATTTATTATTGAATGTTGTTATATAAGGGAAAGATGATGGTCTAGAGGTCCACTAGGCCATAGCCCATGGTGTGTAAAAGTATTATAGGTGATGACCACAATCAACATATTAAGGTCTATGGTAAATGAAACTCTTAATAAATCCTCACCTTAATGATTTATTTTTTTATGTGGGACTTGGAAGACGAAAAACATTATTCCTATACAATTAAAATTTTATACAGAATTTTACCTATATGTATCCATGAACTGATGCATCCGATTAAACTGTGTTTTTCCTCTATATCTAGTGACACCTTTTTCATTGTATGAGATCTCATTTATGTCAGATCTCATACGTCACATTCACTGAATGTGATCAATTTTTTCATGATTTTTTTACTCTAGAGTTAATGTTTCTATAAATATATATGAATTAATTCTATTTATTGTATGCAACTGGTTTTTTGATGAATACACTACAGCCATATGAAAAATAATAGGTGACACGGTGAGAATTCGTTCACTATGGAAGAGTTCGAGCTCTGAATATAAAATAATCATTACATTATCTTCACATGAACATGTGGTTCTATCAAAAAAATACTATATGATCAAATGAAATGATATATAAGGTAATATAATTGTGAAATAATGAAAGATTCCATATATTAAAATTCACCAACATGAAAATTTGTTTGGTGCACTAATGTAACATGAAAAGTTGCTCTATAGTGATGCAAGGAATATAATTTTCTCAATAAATTTTATACAATGAAGATGAGGTGATATGATTTTTATTTTTAGGACATCATGTATTTCAATTAAGATACCCACCATGAAATACATATTTCATAAGATGAGTTTATGCATTGCTGTTATTGGTATAAAAAAGAAACAGAAGCTGTAAACCTATGTATTGTGTATAAAAATCTAATTTGACATTTTTAATAACATATTATAGAATTAAATTCATATATTGTGTTACTATCAGGAATTATACTCATGGTTTTATTGAACATAATTGAGAGAACAACAATATAGTGTAACCTACACATTACCTCATGAAAAGGAATAAGAACACTACTATACACTGTTATGTGTATGATAAAAGAAACAACACCCATTGAGGTTGGGTGAATGAATCATAATAAGTTCTTTTTTGATTCCCTATTTCATGCAATATGGAACTAATACATATCATTTTTGTATATACCTTCATTTTTATTCAATATTCATTTTTATTTGTGGAAATTATGTGACCGCTACGAAATAGTGATAAATTGTTACCAACATGTTTCCACAAAGGGGATATTATATGAATACCAAAAGATTGAAGGACTTTCATGTAATCATTCAACATAGAAAAAATAATTTATATATTGAAATAAAATTCTTGAAATAATAATTTCAAAATAATTTTATTTTATTTAAAAAAATAAATAAAATAATGACAATTATATTTCTTATGTGTGATATGGTTGTTGAATGACAACACCATGTGATATATTAATAATGAATGTGTGTAATAGTATCTTATTAGGTTGATAATTCTTGATTTTCTTGAGTTGTGATAGTGAATTGTATCCCTAGGAAACATGTAGATATCTAATTTTTTGTTGGAAGCATTTAGAAGAAAAAATCATCCTAAGTATAGTTTTATTTTGGAAAATGGAAAAATATAGGAGAGATGAGAAAATTGAGAAACACTATCTGACTGTAAAGGTACATTAATAGGTATATTTGAATGTGTGATTTAGTAAGATCATGGAGGATGATTAATATATAATCATGTAGTGGATCTATCCATCATTATGGGAGAGTGTATCTTAGTTGGAGTCAAGAGTAGGATATGTCTCTTGTGTAATTCCGGTGTAGATGATTATAGTGAAAATTCTAAAGAAGTCCAATGTGTATTCTGGTAATAATATGGGATTTGGTATAATAAAAATTGTATCAGTATTAATAACTGATATAGTTTGAATCTGTAATGAGCATGGTAATTGATTATATGATTATAGTAGAGATTCCACGGTGGGTGAAATGACCAACATGGAATGGTGTATACCTTTCATCCGAACCATATAAATACATCATTCATATCCATCAATATTTACTATTTTATAGGATATGGTATTGAGAGACATTCCTAGGTAAATCAATAACCTTAAAATTTTCAATATCTAGTATTAAAATGTAAAGCCAACTTACAACACCAATGTACAACTGAATATCCTAATAGTTTTATATTAAACTAATCTATCCTAGGGCACTAAAAGTTGTTTCAGAGCGTATCATCCCGATAAATACCATAGAGAGTTTTTAAGATGTGATGATTAATAGAAATTGGAGGGATACCTCTGATGGATAATTCATGAATGTCTCAAAATGTAGTATTAATAAACAAGAAGAGAAGATAAAAAATAATCCTACATTAATGGTAATTAAACTATCAGTAAAAGGCAGAAAAAATGGTATACATTGACGTCATTATTTTTTATTAAGATTATTTTAACAAATCATTCTCACATTGTGGTGATGAATGATTATTTAGGGATATTAAATCATTATTCAATAAAAATTTGAATAATATACATATAAATATGGTGAAACATAATTTTATACGCATCAAGGTTATTTGGGATATATAATCACATCTAAAATAAGTAGATAATTCTAGGGAATGAATTGGAAAAAGGGTTTTCTTATCCAAAAATCAAAAAAACATGTGAAAGAAAAGTATGATACTGTTTATCATTGATTTAACAGATATTCTGATGATCAAGAATAATTTTATGTATGTTTTTGTGAAAATATTTCATTGAGATTGTATTCATAACAACTTTCCATGAATTTAAAAATTTTCACAAGGAATATATTTCTGTCAAATCTACTCAATAAGAGGATAAATTTATTAGTTTTACGTAGTATGATAATTCAATATGATAATCATGAATCATTCATGGAGAAAAAATGAAGGGTGGGGAAGGTGTATTGTGTAGTGAATATGAGATCATTTGAGGATGGGATGAACTCCCTCGACATGGTGAATGTAGAGTTTTAGTTTATATTCAAGATAAAATAATATCAATAAGATGAAACCTATTATACTAATGGAAAAAAGATATGTGGAGACAAGTATTGTTTAATTTATGAATCAAATAATGACAGACTTCATCCTACATCAAAATGTAATCATTCTATCAAAATATATTTTCCAATAAACCCGAAACTATCATCTCAAATAATGTTATTTCATGTTTTTTATAGGTTTCCATCCAAAATCTGGGAATGTATATATAGGGAAAATGATGATAAACCCACAACATCAAGGGTGGATGTGAAAATAAATATTAAGATATGTCCTCCAATAGATTTTCAAAAGTATTGTGTTTCGACTAAAAAAGCAGAATGATTCACAATAATTTATATCCATACATACAACAACCCAATGGATGAGAAAAAGGATTATAGAATATTTTTCTTGTAACATGATGTTTGTAAAAAATGAGTAATAAATTTTTAGTATGATGATCATTGCATAAAATAAAAAAATACATACATCTTGTGGATAATAGGTTGATGAAATAAGAAGACATTTACTATATATATTAGGAATACATTGTAAAATAAAGGTTGCATGATAGCTTTAGGATTTGAAAAACAAACTAGAATAAATTTATCCATATTAATAAAAGTAATAACAATAAGAGACACTCCTCAATATCAAAGGGGTAAAAATAATTTAGAAAATCACAACCCCCTAGGAAAAATTAGTTTTATTTTTAAGAAATACAACAACAAAAAATGTATGGAATGAATACATATCCATGTGTATGATCCCAGTTTAGTGTTCTTTCTATTTCTAGGAATCATATAGGAAGTAATCCAACAATTATTGGAATATCATGTCACTTCTAAAAAAACATGAATCAAGGGGGATTCATAGTGAAAATTAAAGTTCATGATCTTAGATAAATAATATTGTAACCAAAACGGCATCTGTGTTGTCATGAAAAAAAGATAGGAAACAGAAGATAATTTTATGCAATATGTAATCATAAGGTCCAAAAAGATTATAAATTCATTAAGAGACTACTATGAGAAATTAATTATTCCTGAAAAGGGAATATGATTCCCTAGAAAAACAGTGGTTATTCATTTAGAGCTTCCAATAATATAAAGAATTTCCAAAAATAACGTATGGTAGGTTTCAAATTCAACTAAAATTTTCTACACATTTGGAGGAAGATGATAAAATTTATAAGGATAATGGAAATAAATTAAATATTGAAACAGTGGTGGGATTATTTATTAAGAAATATTTTTAGGATAATATTAAGAGAATTATAAAAAAAGAATATCCTATTTTGAGAGGCAGTTCACTTCCAAAATATTTGTCTTTAAGTTCAAAATGGCTCCTCCTTCTTCTATAATTGTTATGTAGACATCTTGGGAATTAAAGGAGATTGATGATTCCCTTCAGTGGGGTCATTTTCATGATGAATATTCTATATATTCAATACATATTTAATGTTCATTTTAATCAAATTATAAAAATAGTTTTCATGTTATGCCAATCAATTATTAATTCCCCATACCTAATTATTTTATACACATCATTTAAGTGGGTGTCCTGGTTGATAATAAGGCCATACAATGTGGGATATATGTATTTTTCACCTAAACATTATGATGTGTCTGATGCATTATTTTCATGACTTTTTATTACATTAATAAATATTATTACATACATTCCCATAAACAATAATAGATACATTCGGGGAATGATATCACTTGCATGGTATTCTATGGATAGATTAAAAATCATTGGTTTTATATCTATTTATTACACTAGGTTATCCCACATAGTCATATAGATTTTTTAACAGATGACCCTTTTCTAATATATGTATGTGATATCATCATTCTCTTTAATGAGATGATGAATTTTATTATAAGGGGGAAGATTATGTTTTTGAATATGAAGATGAAATAGAAAGTATAATTGTTTTTACTTATAATATTATTTTCTCTAAAGATAAAATCTGGTGCAGATAATTACTTTTGAATCATTTTTGATATATTTAAATATAAATACAATGTGATATATTCTTGTACTTCTTTATTTATTTGTTAGGAATTATGTGTCAATGGGTTTTTACTGAGTTTTTGGTGTGAATTACTGATATATATTGAATTTTTATGGAATATCCTTATGAAATTGGATTTCATTCTTGAAAATTTATCATCATAAATTTGATGATTGCTTTTCTAGTCAGAAAATGGAAAATACATGTGATAAAGGGTTTTTTTACAAAAAAAAATGATTCAAGAAGAAGGTTTTGAGTAGTATGAGTTTGTAAAATAAATTTAAAATTAATTCTTGAGATATTTTAATGGCTTGGTTTATTATATGTTGGTAAAATATTTGGAAGATATTATAAATATATAATACATCTAATTATTTTTCGTAGGCCTTAGATGATAATATTTCAAACATATAGATATCCTAGACTAGGATAGACCAAGGCCTTGTAGGTTATAGAGATCTTCCACGCCCAAGGACCAAGCATGGGGCATCCCATGGTCGGCATGTCGAGATAGTAGTTGTATGGTAGGACCGTGTTTAAGGTAAAATATGGGAATTATCATAGGCATGCATGAGGATGAACCAGAGTCCCACTAGGATATAGACCATTGTGTGTGATGGTGTTATCATTTCTGATCACCCATCATTAGATCATGGGACATTCCAAACATGATTATAACAAAGTAGCAATGAAACTGATCCATTGATAATGTGGCATGTAGACAACAGTGAACACTGTTCCTCATGTATTAAAAATATTGAAATAAAAATATGTTTTTGAAACGATGATCTGATCCATCCAATCACACATGGTCATCTTACTCTATATCTAGCGGCACTTGAGTCTCCTCAGTATCTCCATTTTGTATAATCATGTGTTGGACTTCAATATAATGATCATGAATTTTCCAAGATCAATATATATATATATATATATCTTATTATGATATGAAGAATCTCTATACATGCATGCTACATGCTTTTTAAATCATGTGTTTGAATATTTTGTTACTTCCATATTCAAAATGATGTTCATGTGAAATTTTAATCACTTAATCAATATGGATGAGTTTCATAATTCATGATAAATGGATTAAGTGATTATCAATGAATTATCACAAGAATTTAACGTTATCTCACATAGTAATAGAAACCATGAATTATGGAGTAAGATATTGATATTAATGGAAGGTATCTATATATTAAATTGTATCGATACAACATATTATTCAAATTATAGATGCAAAAAGAAAATATACTCTATGTTTGTTAATGGAAAATATTTTATTCCAATATATACCATATTCAGAAGCCAATTTTTCTGATTTATATTTTGGGGAAGTATTGTTTTCAATGTAATTGTTCCACCATGAATCATCGTTTCGTAAGGAAGAGTTTTGACACACATTTATCATTTTGAAAGAATATGATGAAGCTGCAATCTTATGATTTGTGTAACGTAAACACATTTTTCATCATAATAAAATTATACTATGTATAAATCAATATATCCTGAATCTCTCATTAATTATCATGTGAGTCTTTTAACATAATTTAGTAAACTATAATACAATATCACCCACACATTGTCTCATGAATAATAATAAGAATAATATCCTACGTTGTTTAAATAAATAATGATTAAAGACAACCATTCATGTTATCACGGAGGTCCTTGCATAAGTGATTACATGAATAACTATTTTTATAGAATCTTACCATGTATTCCACTTAATGGTTCCCTTAAGATGGTGGCTATACGAAATCTGGCGTGCCTCCGCAAACACCAAAGGATAAAAAATCCCGTGAGGGCCTAGGGAATGTTTTTTGAGAACTATCATCTAATTTATCTGATTGGATCAATATAGTATAACTAAATCCATATAAATAATAATATAATAATCTTTGAATCTGGAACCTATAAGTGGAAACCATTACAAAAAAACATTATTTTAAAAATACCATAAGAGGAAGAAAAAAAAATTACTAGATAAAAGTAATGATGTATCTATGTCATGTATCTATACAAAAATTAATATAAGTTAATAAAGGGTTTCATGAATATAAAACATGCTAACAAAACATTAAAAATTCCAAAACTACTAAGTCTAACATCAAGATCATAATCTTAGTCCTCTATCATGATTTCCCTCTTGGAATTGAAGGTCATTAATTTTATGATAAAACCTTCCCTTTATCATAAATTAAAACTATAATGACTTTTTGGGTTACAAAGTTGGCCCAATCTAGCTGTGAGATACAATCTCAGAAGGTTAATACACACTGTGTCTGGAAAAATCAATATCATGATATATAAAATGACCAATATTCTAGAGAAAATAAATTTAAAAAATTTAACCACATAATACACTATTCTAGTTTCCTCTTGGTGACCATCACAATTAACTACTTTATCCTAATATGGTGAATTTGAACCAAAGAAACAAAAAATGGTAAATTGAGAGGTATAATGCATAAGAAAAAAGAATATCCATAAGCTTGTGATTCGGCTTGTAAGTTCTATCCCTATGCATTCCAAACAAAATTTATCAATTATAATTTGAAAATAATTATTTTCCATAATAATTAATGTTAATAAAAACATCATTATAATATATAACAGGACCCCATGATTTTTCCTATAGAAATATGGAGAGAAAATCAATGTATTGATTGAGGGGCGAAGTTTATTTCATATGCCAATGAGTCCATCCAAGGTGACCAAATAATGAATCATTGTGTTCCACTCTATGCAAGGTGTGAAAATTTCAAGAATTGTCCTCTACATATGTACCAGGAATCGAATGTAGGGACCTGAGTCCCCCAAGGCCAAGTAAAATAATTGTACATTGGATCCCATCAAATGGGTGTCCCTAAACAAACAAATGTCACCCATCTAGACGTAACACATAAAATACAAAATGATCCCATCATAGGCATTGAAAATGTCTCCATTTATGTGTTTACAAAGAATTAACAATCCTAGTAAAAGGATCTATATTCTGTTTAAGGGTTCATTAATCCAGAAACCCTTGTTTCACACTTCCAGTGATGGGAATTTATAAAAATGGGAAATTCATATATAAAAAGTTCATGTATAAGTCTATTACATTTAAGTCAAGAATTTATGTCATAATAGGCATAATTATCAAGGAAATACATTGGGAAAATAATTTATAGTAATAAGGATTGAGGACTAAGGATAGTCTCCTAGTCCCATATCCCATTCATTTATAACGAGGTTTCAAAAGGCATTCATGCTGTTATATCATGTATACCACTAATGGTGTTGGAAAGAAAACCTAACTCAGGTCCCTTCATTCAATTCAAATTTAAAATTAAGATTCCAAGGAATAAATTATTAATCAATACCTCTAATGGTGTGTTTTAACTGCCCAAAAAAATAAAAAGTTAGCCTCTAGTGTTAGACCACTCAATTGGGTGGCATTGGCCTTATATATCTTACCATGTTGTTCATAATCCACTATCATAGGTCACTAATGGCATGGTTATACATTCAATATAAATAAATATGAAATTTATCAATCGCATCAGAATGGTGTCTCTTGAGGGACATAGATTCCCTATATATAACTCAATGAGATGATCAGAAAGATCTTATAATACCTACCATATCTTTCTAATGATTTTTCATCTAGCGACAGTCATTAACGTTGAGCTAGGATGGAATAAATTGAAGAAACCATCAAATAACCTAAATATATGGAAAACGTGATTACACTCAGATAGTGAAATAGATGTGAAAAGAAATTATAATATATAGTATATAATTAAAACTATCACCTCTATCATTCCATTGTACACAATAGAATATTATTTAGATTTTAGATGGCAGAGTAAACACAAAACCGAGAAAGAACATCGCATGGTTAGGTGAATGATTTGTTTTAACAAGCTTAAACAATGTAAAACCAACAATCAAAAAACTATAGAAGGGTCGAATGACCATGTATATAGAGTCATAGATTTGTTGAATTCCATTATGGCCCCCAGGTTCCCACCTTTCACTTATGCATAGTTTATGGAAATCATGTGTCATGGGTGGCATGGTTTCTCCAAACCATGCGGCCCAATCTTTTCTTCACACTTCAGGGATCCAAGATTTGAATAAGCTAGATACACACCCCAATCCACATTGAACCACCCATACATTATTATAAGTTAAATTTTATAAAATTTAGAAAAAAATATACTATTTAAGCACATGGAAACAGTAGGGACATTATAACCTCCCCTTTATATGATAATGTGTCCTCGAATGTCCCTTATGTTGATAGTATAAGGTCATCTGAGAAGTGTTTTAGACTCATTAATTGTACAATATCACCCACATCCATCTATCATCCTTACACATCGATGTTTCTATACCATCTGGTCCAAAGTAACATTCTTGACTGAATGATATTTCATTATCTAATCGATGATACATATCGGATGCTCCTGGAAGGATGCATCTACATCAAACTATATATCATTGGTGTCAAGTGAATGAGATGGTTTTGGTTGATAGTTTTTATGATGAGATATGGGGAATACTACATGCATTGAACTATAACTTTGGGTTGCCGAAAAACAATATTATACTATCCTGACTCTCTACATTATCTCAGGCAAGTCAAAAAACATGGTGATAACATTCCCATTATTCAGATTTTTCTATCATCGAATCGAAAAGATACACATAGAAATACTCCATGTATGCTCTTGAACACTAGATGTCTATAATAAAAAATTGTATAAGACTTTTTCCTACACTAACCTATATCCATATACTTGTGAATCGGCTAGAAATTATTTTAAGTCTCATAAATAAGATGAGTACCATGTAGAACTAACAAACATGCCTCTATCAAGTATAGTGGTTAATTGAATGGTTTACCATAGAGGGCCTCATACATAGCCAGTAAAATCGTTGCCTAAAAACTATTGTTTTCAACAAATATTACTATACGAGTATAATGTTCCCATTATCATCCTAAATTATTAATTTTTAACCATAATATATCATCTAAGAATAGAATCTTCAACGTGGAATGTACATCAATATGATGTGATATTAATACTCAAGATCACTTGTGAACCTAGTTCCATCTACAACCCTTTCTAGTACCAAGATATCCGGATCCGAAAATATAGATTGAGGAACACTGTGGATTCAAACTTCCTCCAAATGTAAAGCATCCCAAGCTCATATATATAGGAGGAATCCCAAATTGGTTGGAAGTCAGCGAATTGTTCAACCTATTGATGATCACCCATAATACATAACTTCCTCCATGGGATATCATAATGGCTATACCAAAATACATTGTGGAATCATTCCGTTTCTGCTAAAGAATATAGAGAGGCAGTGTAAGTCTAGAAGGACGTTACTACCCTTCCTTCACATGATGATAGCTGGAGCATTGAGTGACAAATCCTTCAATCCGCATCTTTCTAACTATCTAACAATACTGACAAAGGATGTCTATGTACATATCTTTAATCCCATGATGAACTTCACATACATATGCATCAGATCATGCATCATATCATATCATACATCCGAAGGAACCAAAACACTCTAATATAAGAGAAAGTTATCACTCACATCGACAGTCAAAATTGAATCCATGTTATCTCTTATGTCACTCATCCAAAAAACAAGGCCTTAGGGATCCAATACATATTTAATTTATAACAAATCTTTAACGGAGTGTGTCACTATTAGAGCTAGTAGAACTAGATTACAATGTTGCTCATGAACCACAAGATACATCTCATAGAATAGATCCCTTAATTTCTTTTCACTGATGGCCTCACCGGTATTGTTTATCTAAGATATCAATCTCATGTAATCAGCTACAGAATTACAATTCCTAAGAGTATTAGAAAGCTCAAAGATGAATGATTATCGGTATTCACCCATGTTATATAGCCTTATATTCATGTATCTTTTATTGGGGATTTATTTTATAATTTTATGATCCGTATAATTAAATAATAACTCACCAAATATGTAGAACCTCCAACAACACAAATCATGAGCCAAAACATTATGCTCGAGGTTGTTCATATGAGTATTCCACTCATGAGGCTACATGTTGTATAACCAATATACTATAATTTGGATTCCATGATTTAAAACAATACCCATTCCAATACATAAATAATCACAATAGACTGTATAGATAATTAATAGCCCTGGTAGAATTCGTATCATCATTGAATGGAGTCTTCTATTTAACCCACGAAGAGGTGTCTCAGAAGAATCTGTCTAGTTGAATTTCACACTCTTTTGGTCAAGCCTAAATTTTTCACTTCCAAGGATGAAAAATGTTTTATTAATGCCTTTTAATATCAATAGTGAACTAATATGATTGTTATGTCATACAAATTATTGATTTTACCAAAGGAAACTACTTCACTAACCATTTATAAGTAACTAAATATCACCCCTCAGATATGATATGATCAATGATGTGAAAATTTCTAATACCAATCTACTATTTAATGAAAATTTCATATAGTTAGTTCACTCTATGTTTACTCCAAATGTTCTCAAAATAAATTGTTAGTTTATTTCTTGTTCAAAAGTACAATATAATTTCATCTACAATGATTATAACATTTTAATAATGATATGGGTGAAATACACAATCCATCTAATCCATGAAGGCTGCCGACAAATTTTGGTTTCCAAATGGAATACCAAAAAAATTGTACAAGAGATACCTATTATGTAATGTTGTATGTATTATTTCAAACATAAATACTTGAAATTGAGGGTATCTGCACCTTAAATAGATCTTATTAAAACCATTTCAACCATGATCTTATCGATGTGGTCGCCTATATGTGGAAGATTATATTGTTTCTTCATACTAAGATGGTCCAGTTGGTGATAATTGAAGCATAATAAAATATTATAATCCTCCTGATTGGATAAATGGATTGAATAACCCCATGGTGTTGTGTTGGGTCAAATAAAACCCTTAGAATCACAGTTATCAATTTTTTTAGATCATGGATGTGTATAGGTTATATCTTATGAGGAGGAGTAGATACGAGTGCCGCATGTAGAACAATTTCAATATTGAACTCAACCCCACTCCTAACAAGTAATATATTATTATCATTTGAAAATAAATCACTAAAATGATCCAGTAAAGGAGAAAATTCCATGGGTTCTATCCCCTAATTACTCATAATAATAAATTCTATCTAGGATATGACTACACTAGCCCAACTCAAATATATAATGATTTACATTCTTATAGGACCCATTTTACCTTATGTATATATGTGTTTCCCTTGGAAGATGTGATTGACACTTGGAGATGATAATATTCCACCTAGGCTACAACTGTCAGAAGCTACACCATACTAGGAATAATTTCAATACTGATTATCTTGAGGGTGATGAAAATCCATAGAAAACTACACCCACTAAATTTATTATGATTTAGAATTAAATTTGAATTTTTTTGAGTTGATTTAATATCATTCAAAATAGTTTTTAGTTATTATATTTTTAAATGGTTTATTTAGAGTTGTTCATGATATCCTGAGGTGAATTAATGAAATTATTTCCTTCCCTGGTTAAATCTTATATTTTTTTGATGAAGCTAAAAATTTACCTTTTCATGAAGGATATTTAAGAAATTAATTAAAATTCATACAAATTTTATCTTTTTTGAGACATTTGTGATAACTAATAATAATTTTATTACTTTTTAAAACATTGAATAAATTTTATAAGATAAAGATAAATTAGACTTACATTGGAGTTATTTTGAAATTATTTTAAAATATATTATGATATTTATGGAATTGAATTATAAATTGACAATTACTTAAGACTATGATAATTGGTTATGAAATAAACGATTTCAAAAGTTTTTTGAATTTTGAAGATATATTTTATAGAAATATTTAAATTCTTATATAAGAATAAGATATATAAAATTTAAAAACTAGCATGAATAAAAATACTGTGACATATAATATTGTTATGATATTAAAAGATGAATTCTATATGTTAATAGAATTTGAGGTGGTGAATAAGTTCAAATATTCTTCGATAAGATATGTCATATGATAATATAATAATATTTACTGATTAAATCTCATTATTGCTCATGTTTCAAGATATAGATTACAGTATTAAATATATTGGATGAATAATATGATTTAATTTTTGTTCCATGTAATAAATAGAATTACGCTAATGTGATGTTGTCTTGGAAACATTTTCATCCAATGATGGTTCTACTATTTGGACTACATACACATAATAAATAAATTCCCATACAACGATGCAAGATGATGAGAATATTTTAGAAAAGATTTTCAATGCAACAGAAATACCGATAACATTTCATTGATTACATCATTTTTTCATGTAGTTGAAAGGGATTTATTACATAATTATTTTTATGGGATTTAAATAAGTGATATGATACGTGATGTTAATATTTTCATTACAATTATCAAGATAATTAATTATATTAATTTGTATTATATATCTATAATCAGATAATTAATATTTAATGAATGGAATGAAATGTGAATTGACTCTCCAAAAACATGGGAAAATAATATTTGTGTGTTACTGATAATATAAAATAATTGGAAAAAGTAAACTAATATGTATATGTATGTTTTTGTAATAAATAATTATACTTAAAATATCTATAACAATGATTTTATTTTTTGCAATAATTTAAGAGATATAATTAATTTTGTAAATGAAAATATTGTTTGTTGAATATAATGAATATAGTGAAAATGATACAAAGAGGAATATGTCTACATATTATCTATCAATTTATTTATAATAAAAGCATTCCTACTATATATTTATAAGATTATGTCTCTTGAATTTGGATGAATCTGTATGATTTTTCCCTTTTGGGGATGCAGAAGATGTCGATTTAATTCTGCTGGAGGGTCATTTTTTAAATTGATAATCACGTATTGAATATGATAAAAAAAAGATATATTTTTTGATAAATTATTTATTTGTTTCATCGTATGATAAGATAGATTTTGGATCATTTAATATTCATTGTTTTTTCTTTGATTAAAGGTCTATAAATATTCTATTTCTTTCCATTTATTAAATAATAAAAGAGTGGTTGTTTTACTATTAGATAATAATTAAAATAGACCGAGGATATAGTGTTCCCCATTGATTTTGGGAATCATTATCTGATGATTTTTTTCCCATGTTTTCATTAATAATTATATTTATTTTCATGCATGATGAAGACACATCTAAATATAAACATTTAAATTTGAAAAATAATAAAACATTTTATAGAATATTCAATTATAATTGGGATAAAATATGAGTTTATAGTCCCCTAAAAATTTTATATATGAATATTTTTCGTTATAGTGTTTGGAATGAAGTTATTTTAAAAATAAATATTTCAAATTAAATCATAATAATGAATGAATTAAATTAAATAACAGTGTCAAAAAGTTGAACTGAAAACATTTAAAAAATTTGTTCTTTTGAAAAGTTATATTCATTAAAGATTATTTCATAAACACATAATGGATTTGAAATGTATTTATAATGATTTGTAAAAAATATAGTTTTGGAAAATTAAACCCCAATAACATACCTTGAAATGAAATATTTTTTTATCAAAATAAATGTAGAGTTGAATATACAACATTATATTTATAAAAGATGGGAAATTATATTCAAATATAATTTATTTATAACCGACATCATAAAACTTGTAACAAAATAAAAATTTTAAAATATTTGTATATTGTAATTAAATTCATTTAATGAATTAAATATTTATAAATAAATTCTTATATTTATTGAATTATATAACCTATAATCTACTACGGTCATTGAAAAAATAGGAAATTAATTTCTCTTTTCATATCATATTAGATTTAAAATACCATTAAGAATAATTGACATTGATAATATCGACATTTTATTTTTACCATGTTATTAATCATTATATGAGGTTCTGATAAATCCAATTAACACAAAAAAGGTTGTTATCACACTGACTGATACGATTTCACCCTAGGAATCCAATTTATTAGAGCTTTTAGTGAAGATTAAATCATTTAGATATTCCCTTATCCTAGCCCAAGTAAAGACCAAATAACTAAATTAGTTGTTAAACCCTTTATATGATATTTTTAGTATCATTAAGATCACAACCCATACCATTTTTACAAAAACACTCCCTAAAAACCACAAAATTATGCTGGTGCAATGTTCCGACGATTTGTGGTTTGAATCACGTAGCCCTCTGCGCGATGGTTCCCCACATTTGAGCGCTCGCAAAAAGGTTGATTCGTGATGCACTGTCTGCGAATAGGTTGATTTGTGAAGAGGCGGTTTTGCGAAGCATCAGCCGCAAAGGTTTGCGACATTTGTCTGTTCGTCTGTGTTTGATTCGTGAAGCACCTGCCGTGTACGCCTGATGTGCTGTGTGTGTGCGAAATTTCTAGTTCGCAAGGTGATTTCACGAAATTGATGACTCACGAAACACATGCAGCGAAGGTCAGAGGAGCTGCGTGACCACTATAGTAGTTATCTCGTGAAGTTCTTACCGCGAAGATCCGAGGTGTTTTAGGATCGCGAAGGCCTGAGGCATTGAAGCTGCGTTGGCTTGGCATAGAGAGTTTTCCCTCGAAGAGCCTGAGGAATTGTGAAGCCGCGAAGGCCTACCGCGGTGTGTTTCCCCATGATGACTGGGGGGCGCGCGACGCAGGTTCATGGACCAGGTCTTGTTTATTGTAGGGGTGGTTTGGGATTTGAAAAGGTACTGGCCCCTAAAGAGGATAGTGCATTCAACCTTTGATTTTCGCTATGGATGCTGACTGTGTTAATCAACGGAATAGGATGTCCCTAACAGAAAAAGAAAAAGTGGTGATCGAGGCACGGAGATATGAAGACCCACTATTGAAAAAAAATCTTGTCTCTGCTCGTTATGGGAAATTTCGTTGAAAATATTTTGGTTTATCAGGGTGCTCTCAAAAGCACTCTTCAGAACATCTAGAAACTTGATGCTGGAGTGGATGTTCGGGAGGCGGGAACTAATGACATCATCTTTGAGTTCTTTAATGAGAGAGATAGAGAAAAAATAATTCATGGGAGACCATGTTCCTTCAATAATCAGCTCATCCTCATGGATGAATTCAAAGGGGAAGACGATGTCCAGAGGGTGAATTTAACCCACTCACCCTTCTGGATACGAATTAAAGGAATCCCCTTCCATGAAAGAATGGAACGCATAATGAGGGAAATTGCGGACAATCTATACCACTTTATTGAATGGTATTGCTCAGACCCAATACAATGGGGCCATGATGTTCGGATCAAGGAGGAAATTGAGGTATCAGAGCCGCTAATGAGGGGAATGCTCCTGAAAATCAAAGACGCAAAAACCTGGATATCATTCGAATTTGAGAGACTCCCACTCTTCTGCTTTTTTTCTGGACTTCTTGGCCACCTGGAAAGAACGTGCACCACAAAACCTAAGTGTGGATCAGGTGACATCACCCTCCTATATGGCCCGTGGCTCCATGAAAAAATGAATAAATTTTCATTCACCACTGAGATAGAAAAACAGAAGGATTGTGATCGTCTCATGTTGGCGCAAACCAGTCAGGTGGAACACACACATGGACAAGTAATTATGCTAGGACCTCCAAATTTCCCTAATGCTGACTATCCCACTCAGAGAGAAGCTGGTGTTCATCGTAACCCCCTGAAGGCAAAACTCAATCATCCACAAGGTCAGTGACAAAGCAAGAAGAACCAACACGGCAATTCTCAAAGCTAAAGCCGATGCACTTTGAACCAACAGATCCGGATCCAGGTCCACAATCGTCCGCAATCGACATATCACCAATAGAGGCCCATGGAATGACGATAACTCCAACGCTCGTCCCAATCACCTGTCGCACGTAGAAAAGGGTGCAACGTAGAGGAAGTGATGATCGCGTGGAAGTCCCTAACCCAGGGGCTCGGAAAAGACAAACTGAAACATGCCAATTGGGGAGGAGTCCCACAAAAAGATGGAAAATGAAATGTGGAAAAACAAGTCTGGAGGATCCAAAGGCGGCGGTGGGCATGACCCAGCCCCACCTAGAGAAATGATTGTGTTGTGCTGGAACTGTCGTGGGCTTGGCAACCCACAAACGGTTCGCATGCTTCAGCGAAATTATGCTCATAGTCGCCCCGATATGGTTTTCCTGTCCGAAACCATACTGGAAAATGAGGGACCCAATGGTATTGCTCTGATGTGTGTCTTTCAAGGATGCATTCCGGTTCCCAGACAAGGCCATTCTGAGGGCCTCTGTATCCTTTGGAAGGATAATATTGACATAATGTTTTTGTCTTTCTCCTTGCACCATGTGGCTGCAACTATTCAATCAGACTTGAACCCCCCCCCCCTGGACCAT
The DNA here is from genome assembly GCA_963277665.1 of Viscum album. Lineage (NCBI taxonomy): Eukaryota > Viridiplantae > Streptophyta > Magnoliopsida > Santalales > Viscaceae > Viscum > Viscum album. Next base: position 554,630,068 of record OY728123.1, read on the forward strand.
TGTGGGATTCTATAGATGGCCTTCCCATGCTGATAAGGTGCAGTCATGGGACCTTCAGGGAAAGCTATGACATGATCTACCTAGCCCTATTCTTTTCAGTGGTGATTTCAATGAGATCAAGTTCCATAAGGAAATGAGAGGTGGAAGTACTCGACACTCAGCCTCGATGTATAATTTCAAGGACATAGTCACTAGGGAGAACCTAGTCGATCTGGGGTACACAGGTAATCCTTTTACATGGTTTCGCAAGAAACACTGATGGCACCCACACCGCAGATAGTCTTGATAGTTTTCTGGGTTCTACTAATTGGATTAATATGTTCATCATGATTCATGTTGGCCATTTGGCCCATAACTGTTCGGATCACTGCCCAATTTTCATTGATTGTTTTCAAGGCGAACGAAAGTGACAACTCAACAGACCATTCAGATTTGAGAGCTTCTGTTCAAATGCACAGGAATTCAAAGAGTTGCTCTGATCAAGTTAGATGAGTTATCATGAAGATGATGGCCTCAATCTCTAACAGGTTGCATCCGGTCTGAGATCTTGGGGATACAAGAAATTCCACCAACCTGATAGGCATTGTGATGTCCTTGAAAAGAAGTTTCACAACTTACTCAGGCAACCCCCATCCAATGGGAATGTCTCCAAGATTGGTTCTAATTAAAGAGAGATGGACGGGGCCCATCGTGTTAAGGAAATATTCTTGGCCATGCGGGCGCGTGACATCCACATTAAAGAGGATGATGCTAATACATGGTATGTCAATCTGAAGGAATCAGCTAGGTGTCATAAAAACTCTATCATGATCTTATCACGACCTGATAGAATCAAAGATTCTGACACCTGCGGCATTCATGAGGCTTTGGTAGGCTATTTCCAAAACCTTTTCTCCAAAAGAACTCCTTTCATGTCAACTGAAGTGGAAGAATGCATCAGACCTGTGATCACCAATGTGATAAGTCGACAGCTGAAAAAAGATGTGACGAATGGTGAGATTCACCTTTCTTTGAAACAAATCCACCCCACTAAGGCCCCATGACCGGATGTTTTTTCATGCCCTATTTTTAAAACAATACTGGAACATTATCGGTCCCGACATCTGCAACATGATAAAAAACATCTACGCAGGGAACACAAGTATTTCTACCAACAACAAAACTACCCTCATCCTCATCCCCAAAATCAAGAAACCTCAAGTGATCCTAGATATTATACCCATCAGCCTCGGTAATGTCTCTTATAAGATCTTCTCAAAAATCCTTGTCAATCGGTTGCATCCTTGTATTCCTGATATTATCTCCAAAAACCAGAGTACCTTTGTGGCTAAGCGACTGATTACTGGTAATGCAATTGTGGCCCATGAAGTTTTCCACTATATGAAAACACACTCCACTGCGAAAAAAGGAACCATGGCCTGTAAACTGGATATGACCAAAGCCTATGATAAAGTGGAATGGCAGTTCTTAAGAGCTGTGCTGTTGAGAATGGGCTTCTGTGCTAAATGGACAGATATTGTCATGCACTGCATCTCGACCGTCCCTTTCATAATCAAGGTCAATGGGTAGCTCACCAAAGGATTCTCCCCAACCCGAGGGCTATGCCAGGGAGATCCTCTCTCCCCTTTTCTCTTCACCTTGGTGGCTGATGTTTTCTCTAACCATGATTCCAGGGGTGTATCCTCTAAGTCTATTCATAGAGAAAAGGTCTATCGTGAGAGCCCACAAGTTTCATAACTCTTCTTCACTGAAGACAACCTCCTTTTCTCTAGAGAAACTATTAATGAATATCAGGTGATCAGCCATGCGATCCAGCAATATGAGTGGGTGTCTGGATAGTCTATCAATCACGTAAAATTGGAAATCTACTTTAGTGAAGGGGTGCCTCTTTCCAAGAGAGCTGATGTTTGTGAATTTTCAGGAATCTATATGGTCGACAAACATCGAAATTATCTTGGAATCCCTATGGTTATTGGATGATCCAAAAAACAAATCTTTGCAACTCCGGTGGATAGAATTGAGAAAAAAATTCAAGGATGGACCCCAAATAGAATCTCTAAAGATGGAAAAGGAACCCTCATTAACGCTTTCATTCAGTCTATCCCCATCTACTTTATATCTATGTTTAAGCTCCCAGTAGCCATCGTCAACCTGATCCATTCTCATTCTGCCAACTTCTGGTGGAGGAAAAATTATGGAATAAAAAAACCCCATTGGTTGGCATGGGAGAAAATCTGCAAACCCAAGTTGGAGGGAGGGATGGGATTCCAAAATCTTATTCTATTCAATGACGCACTGTTGGCCAAGCAAGGATGGCGCATTTTGAACCGTCCTTCATCTCTATGTGCACGGGTACTCCGTGCCAAGTAATTTCCCCACACGGAGATCCTTGGATCATTTCTTGGCCCCCATCCTAGCTTCCTATGGAGAAGTATTTGGGGGGCCCGAAATATTCTAGAGAAAGGGGTGGGCTAGAGGATTGGAAATGGATCATCTGTCAATATCTGGACCGATCCTTGGCTTATCGAAAAGGATGGTATGCGGGCCACATCCCTCGCCCAACCAGGTCTTGAAGACGCCACTTTTAACTGCCTCTTTTCAGACTAGGTTCTGGGGTGGTGTGTGGAAAAGATCCAAGAATGGTTTAATGAAAGAGACCAAATAATTGTTATAAGAATCCCATGTGTCCCTGACTCCAGCCCCGACCATCTTTTTTGGACCAATGATGTTTCAGGTGACGACACGGTGTGATCTGGGTGGAGACTGGCTCTTGGCATTCACTCTCTCGACCGTGATGATGGACCATGGAAAGCGCTTTGGAAGCTCAATGTCCCCCCTAAAATACGCCAATTTTGGTGGAAGGTGTGCACGGGAACCCTCCCTACGAGGAGCCTCCTTGTTTACCGAAATTTGGCCAGTGCTGAGTCCTTCCCTTTCTACCCGAATATTCCTGAAACTCCTTGGCATGCTATCATTCACTGCACGGGAGCCATGGAAATTTAGAACAACTGGGGCCCGGCTTCAGATGCTTCACTGGACATTGTCTCTGACCTCCCTGGTCTTTTGATGTGCTGGTGTTCCTCACTTTCATCGGCATATGCAAGCTCATGTTGTACCCTAGCCTGGATCATTTGGGTTCGGTGTAATTATCTGATTTTCCACCACACTCATCATCCTCCGGAGTTCTTGATTGAATGATCCACTTCATGGATTGAGGGTCGGACGGACCGCAAAGGACACTTTATGCCAGGTGTTTTCCCCTCCTATCCCCCTCATTGGACCCCCCCCCCCCCACGGAAGGGAGTTTTAAGTAACATGGAGACTTCTCTCCCCAAGGATGGGCATGTTGCTCTCAGCCTCCTGGCGCAAAATCATCTGGGGCATATCACTACAGCAAAATATGTTTCACATAATCCTTTCTGGGAACCTAAAGTTGATGAGGCCTCTACCATCCTTGAAGGCATGATGCTCACTGCGGAACGTGGATGGGCTGATATCATCATTGAGTCTGACTTCCTCACTATTATCAATGTTATTAACCACAATGACATCGGACTCTAGGCCTTTGGCTTCATCATCAGGATAATCAGCTCACTGCTCCAAGGCTTCTCTTGCTGCACCTTCTCCTTTACCAAAAGGGAAGGAAACAATGCGGACCATTAGCTGGCGGCCTCAGGCCCCTTCGATGTCAACCAGCTATGGTTGGACAATTTCCCTTCATGGCTCTGCTTATGTACGGCTGCTGATCTTCATCATTAATATTATCCTTCCTTCTTCTCAAAAAAAATATGAATATACTATGTGTATTATGAAAACATAAGGACAAAAAATAGATTTAACTAAAAAGAGTAAAAGTAATATTTTTTACCCTTTATTATAATATGATTTTTATGTTATTTAATAAATTTTATAATGTCGTTATGTAACCTTGAAAACAATAATTTTATATTATGATTTTAAAATCTTTTATTTAAGAACATTACTCACATCCACATCACCAAGGGTTATATTTTTATTATATAGGCCATCAAAAATATATAATAATGAAAACAAAACCACATTGGATGAAGAGATTTTCAATAATAATTGGATGATTTCAGATTTTGATCCTTTAATTTTTTTGAGTCTGAATCCTAAGTTTCACAAACAATAAAGAATGACCAACACTATTCCAATATAAACCCACCCCTGATCCAATTACAATTCATTCAAAAAACCACATGGAACATCCATTCTCTTCTAACCCATTTCTAGAGTCCCCCTATGATCCCCCAATCTCAAATGAATCACTACCCAAATCTATCATCTCCCTATCAAGGTAAGGGGCCTCTATAATTTCTTTTCAATTCAAGTACCATAATTGTATATATAATTTTGAATATAAATAATTTATGTTTTTATATATATAAATATTATAATATATTAAAATATATTTTCTAATAGTAATATATCATTTAACCACCCATATTATATTATTATGATAAGGCATTACTATGATTAAATTTAGTAAGGTTCCCATTCCTAATCATATTTATTTAATAATCATTGTCATTTTACACCTTTAAAATCAAATACCTAATATTCAGATTTTTGTTTCCACATAATTCATGCCAATAATATGATGTAAAAATGATTATCGAACCCTTTGTCTCCCATTAAACCATTTTATACATCATTAGTTATTTATATTATGCTTCCAAAATATTATAATTATTTTCCATACCAAACATTTTTACATTGAATAACATCATTATTCCACTCTAGGGTATTCACCTAGACATAACTATAATAAATTTATTTGGGAATTAAATGAATTTATTTCGCACACAATTTTCATGGAATTAGATGTGATTAAAAATTATTCTATTTCTAATGATATATATGGAAAAATTATATATTAACATTATATGAAAGGGATTGGTGCCCCCATAATTATATATCTCTCCAATGAAATGGGTAATGGTTTTCTCCCATGAGACAAACTCAAAGGGATTAGGTTTTTAACCTAATCCATCATGGTCCTTTTTTCACCATGTTATAAAGTTATGGTCATCATCCTTGACCTATGTTTATGATATCATGTTTAATTGGTTTTCAATATTTCCCATGTTGCCTTTATATTATAATGTTGTATCATGACTCATTGTTCTTATTTTTTATTATATCCAGTATTAGGTCCATTTAAATTACTATTATCAAACATTAATTCCATCTTCATCTTATGGTATTTTATTCCTTTACTTGTCTATATTCCTCAACCTTTTAATAAAGACATCCCCAGGTTATCCCCTATAGTTTAGAGGAAATATTATTTCTATGATGTTTTTAGGGATGTTATCAGAAATGTTGTTTATCCCATGATCATGTATTTATACTATGTACCTAATTCCAAATTACATTAGAATTCACTATATTATGGGGTGTATTATGTGTATTGTTATATAAAAAATCCTGATTTAATTAGTAATAATTATAGGGTTTATCATAGATGGTATTATATGAATTATTATTTATTTTTGGGATTAGGATTAGAAAACTATTGTGAGTTATTTTTGGATATTACTAAACCAAAAAGGAAATTAATTATTTTAATGTATAGAATATTTGGTATCAATAAAAATTCATCCCTCTCAGGATAATAAAAATATATCTCGATTTGGAAAAGATGTACTTAGTGGTAACACCAGAAAGAACCTTGTTGTGCTTGAATCGATTGGGAACTGGCCCATGACAATATTCATAACTTCATATATAGTTTCAAACACTTGAAGGATGCCCTTTATTAAATTTTCAATATCATTAGAACTCGTTATTAAGGAAAAGAGATTATAGAAAACTTAAATTGAAGACAAAATTTTCATATGTTAAGTAAATACATGTCATTTATATATCTTTAAATGTTTTTTCTCATTTATGTGTTTAATACTTATAATTTTATTATTTGTATGTCTATTTTTGGATCATGTATATTTGTATTATGAGAAAAAGAAGTTAAAGGTTGGGTTATTATCCATAGTACTATGTATCACAACATATAACATACATTTAGTAGATATATTCAAAATCGACAACAAATAATTTAAGTAGAGCTATATGTGAGAAATAAAAAAGGGGAAATAATAGTGTCACAAAAATATAACTCCTACTATATCAATGTTTTCGGCTAAAAATCCTGAAATAACCCTTTGAAAATCCATATTGTGTAATTTGATGCAATTATGGAAATGAAATTGATTTCCTTACATAAATTAAAATAAATTATCCCAATAATGAAATAAATATCTATTTTTGCATACATCCAATGATATTGTATAAGTGAAAGTAGGAGGAAGATTCTTATTTAGAACAAAAATCTCATTAATAGATAAAATTTACCTATGAGAAATAAGATCTTGATAAAATGAGTAGTTATATATAATATATCATTTTCTAAAACATACCAACTATTTCGGAGAATACTAAGGTTCTTTATGAATAAATATTTGGTCCACCTATTAGCATAGAGGTTAAATATTCTATAGAGCATAAACCTTAATAATTTTCAAAATCCTAGAAATAATATAGAATGATTATTTTCGAACATGAATATATTTAGAGACGTCTATAATAGAATTAAGAAAAAGGATTCATATTCCCAAGTCATTCACCATATGGTATACATTTATACTTCATCAATAATTCAGATGGCTCAATGTGCCTTTTCATTGACTATTGTGAGATAAAAATGATAGTGATAGTGAATAAGTATCCTCTACAATATATTGATGACATATTTGATCAACTATGTTAACCCCAATAGATCATCAAGGTTGATCTTCATTTATGTAATTATCAAATAAGGGCTAAAAAGGATGATATCCCCAAGACATCACAATGTACATGTATTGAGAAAAATGAGTTCATAAAAAAGGCATTCAGAATCTGATATTCTATAAAATTATTTATGGAATTAATGAATAGTGACATCATATATTTCATTATCAAATTTTTGGTACTCTATAAAGATGATATTTTAATATAATCCAAAATAAATAAGGAGCATACGGGGAATAATTTAACTATTTAATGTTTCACTTTATGAACTATAATGATATGTGAATTATGAGAGAAAAGTGTCTCTTTATTTTATAATATTATCTCATTTAATGGGATACATGAGCACTCTTTAATGATTGAAATAATTGAATGATAACCAAGGCCAACATTTGTGACCTATATTTATAGATTCCTTGGACTATCTATGTAATATCGATGAATCGAATGAAATTTCTCATTACTATCAATGAATCAGACTAGGATTACTCATAATGGAGTAAAATTTGTTTTTACCGATGAATGTGAATATCGATTAAATGATTTGAAAAATAACCACATAACTACATTGGCACTTACTCATCCCATATGTTGGGAACTTTTCGTGGCATATAACATTACATCAAATAATGGATTTGGTTATGTAGTGATTTACAATAAAATGTGACATCATATTTGTCTTTGTAAATAAATGATTATTAATATAACTAAATAATGCAAGATCTGAAGTTCGCTACTATAAAAATCATATTGAAAATTTAGAGGAATTTTCTATTTGCTGAGAAGTATGAAATATATTATTATTATAAGAGTGTAATGTATATATTTCCACAGAAATATATCAATACGTTCTTATTAATATGGTTAGAGATAATTAAAGTATATGAAATCGAAATCGAATACAATCTTAATAATGAAAATAATGTAGAAAATAGTCCAAATATAATAGTGATGGAAATTTTTTCATTGATGAGATTGAGAAGGATCATATCTTTATTGACATAAAATTGATTTACATGGGAATCATAAAGGATATAAAATAATAAATACTTTCCCAATTTATTTCTCTACATTTCCGTATATAAAATATAATGGATAATCATATAAATTATGTGTAAATTCATAATTGGGATGAAGCTATAAGATACTATAAATCCTTATTGATATATATTAATTAATAAAGAGTTTTATAATTTATTTCATGATTATGTGTACTATAAAATCACGAGTTAAAGAATGATTCATTGGGTGATTCCCATAACTCGGCCTTATCTATGCATCCTAGGAGAAAAAAGATGTTTTGACATCCTGTATATAATTATTTATGGGATAATAGGATAGAGGAGATCAAGGAATATAAATCAAGGTGTCTTGTATGTTCACAAGTGTATAATTATAATAAAAAATCTAAGGGGATCATGAAAAATTACCCATATATAGATTGAAATGAGATAAAAATAACTATTGAATTTTTCACTATCTTTCTAAGCACATCAAAATAAAACATTTCTATATGGTTTTTAGTGGAATGTATTACAAAGACTTATCACTTCATTTCAAATTGAGAGGACTTCTCCGTCAATCATCATTCAACAATATACAATAGGGAAGTAGTAAGGATTCAGGGAATACCACTATTGATTGTATCTAATAATATATAGGATGTACATCCATGTTATGGAATAGTCTCCAATATTCTATAAATATTGTGTTGAAAGTCAAGATTAATTATCTCCCTCAATCAAGGAAACAATTATAATAGATAATTCAGGCACATGAAGCCATTTTGAGAGTAAGATTAATGCACATAATAGTTAGATGGGATAAAAATCATACTCTTTTCGAGTTCTAATACAATATTAGTTTCCACCCTAGCATCCAAATGGCCCTCTATAAAGCCCTTAATGGGTAAATATGAAAACACATGCATGTTGGGAATAATTTGGTAAACACGGGATACTAGGTCCAAAAAATGCGGAGGAAATATGTAATGGCCCAGACCTCTCTAGTTCATTTTATTTTATAAAATCAAGTGTATGAGGTGTTTCAGGATGATAAGGGGACTTATGCCAAACACAAGTCCAAATTTCCATTTCTATGAATAGTTACATCAATGAACAGTTCTAATGGTAGACCATTGTGAAAAGTGCATCGGTAACTATCTGTGAATAGTTCCATCGATGAATAGTTCCAATGGTAGACCATTCTGAACAGTGCATCAGTATCCATTTGTGAACAGTGCACCAGTAACTTTATATGAACAATGTAATCAGTGAACTTCTGTGAAGAGTTTCATCAGTAACCTTATGTGAATAGTGAAATGGTGACCTTATGTGAACATTGACAACGGTGACCTAATGTGAACAGTGTCATCGGTGACCTTATGTGAACTGTGTCATCAGTAACCTTATTTGAACCGTGTAATGGTGATCCTATGTGAACTGTGACATCAATGGCCATATGTGGACAATGTCATTGGTGACCTTCTGTGAATAGTGTCATTTGTAACCTTATTTGAATAGCGCAACGGTGAGGTTCCAACGATGGCCTATTTCCATTGCCAAATTTTGAGCTTATGAATAGTGTTTCTAGAACAGTGAGGTTCAATCAGTGACCTCTATTTCCTTTTCCAAATTTTTAATTTGGGAACAGTGATTCGATAAGGGTTATATCAAACGGTGTCCTCTATTTCCTTTTCCAAATTTTGAGCACGTGAATAGTGATTCCAGAACAGTTAGGTCTATCGGTAACCTCTATTTCCATTGCAAAATATTGAGTTCATGAATAGTGTTTCCAGAACGGTGAGGTCCATTGGTATCCTCCATATCATTTTCCAAATTTTGAGTTCATGAAAAATGTTTCTAAAATGGTGAGGTCCATCATTAACCACTATTTCCATTTCCAAATTTTGAGTTCATGAACAATGTCTCCAGAATGGTGAGGTCCATCGGTAACCTCTATTTTCTTTACTGAATTTAGATTTCATGAACAATGTTTCATACTTCCTACAGTTTAGCCACTTTGACGGCTCCTTTGATGTGAAATCCATTTAAATCCCCATTTTAAGGACTCTAAGGCTGATTCAAATGTCATAACACCATTATTAATTTCTTCTAAGGCTGGAGATGTTTTTACTTAGTCAGACTATGTGGTGTAATGTGATCCTCTTTTATGTGAAAATCCATCATATCTTAAACTGGTGCTCTGATAAATCTTCTAAAGGGATGATATATCTTCATCCATAGTTCTTCCTCCTTGTTCTCATTTATGAGATTCCCCAACATCACATTCCTTCCCGTAGGGGTTGTCCAATAAAAAACTCCTCCTACGATTGGTTCTGCTCTATTTTTATGAAACCAAGAAGTATCGATCAATCATCGATATAAGGTATGATCTATCATCATTATTTGGGGTTTTTCTCCTTATATTTCTCTTTGAGCTATTATGGTATGTGATCATCATAATTAAAATGGAGTTTTTTTGGGTTTCCATTGGTGTGGTCGTACCTCAACAACCACTGGTGGATACAGTTGTCCAAGGAGGAGGCGACCATTATTATTTGAGTGGATCATTCTTGTATAAAGAATGAAACGAACCATTTGAGGTAGGGGATTTGTTGCTTATCTTTTATTTTACATGAAATAGTATAATTATCATGTTTTATTCGACTAGATAACAATGGAATTGACATAATAAATATTTTAACGAGATAAATAAATTGATATCAATCATATTTTATTGCCTCTTGTTTGGCTAGATAGTGTGATATCTATGCTTACATCGTTTAGTTGTTTGTTCTTGGTGGATATTGTTAAAGAACTTAATGCCAGAATTAATTGATAATTTTTGGCTAAAAATAAATAATAATTTAATTGAATATGGTTTTTATTATTGTAATTTTATGTTAATAAAATAGGTTTAGAAATCATGTTTAATTATTTTTTTAGCTTAATGGTTGGGTTTCTTGAATTTGGAACCAACAAATAATAAATTAGTAAATCCAAGATGGATTAAAGAACTAGTTTTCCGATAAGAGATAGTTCCTTGTAGGGTTCTGAGTAACACTCTTTCTTGGTTAAGGTCTAAGTGGCCATTTGATTTGATATTTGTTTTTCCTGCTCCTTGTGTTGTGGTGTGAGACTTGATGGCTATTGTGATATGTGGGGGAAGGGTGGCCTATTGGTTGTGGTAGCAGTTGACACCTAGAGTGGCAAGATGCATCATTTTATGCATGAGGGTATCGGAAAGGACCACATGAATGATATAACGGTTTGGATGTAAATGTTTGGATTCTTGTTGATTCCTTGGATGATTATCTTCTTTAATTTTCCCACCTACTCAAGGCATTTGGTCTTGCGTACCCTTCTTCCGAAAGAGGCGATGATGCATGAGGTATGCCACATTCTTTCAATATTTTGCTTCTCAATAAAGGATGGGTCTACTCTCTTGCAATAGGAGATAAAGACATGATGGGTGGTACTTCCACTAATCGGGGTTACACCACTTGTGTTTAGTAGCATAGAATGTTTTTTTATAATGTCTGAGAATATGGTAAAGTAATGATATAATGAATAATTGACTAACTGTTGTTAACCCATGGGTTTGGAGCTTGCTGGGACATAATGATGAGGTCATAATTTGGAGGAACAGTAATCTTTTGGGTGTGATTCTAATGAATTATAGTGTGGAAATAATTGATGGTTAATTAATTTTTAACAAAATAATTAATGTAATGTGAAACTAACGAAATGGAATGATGTAATTTATTAATGTTCTTAAAAAGGTTGTCTGTTTTTAGAATACCTAGTCTTAGAAGTGGTAGTCCGGAGTCTGAGAGACATTATATATAGTTGATTATAATTCTAGGTTATGCCCGTAGTGTGGTTGTGAGCTAGAGTATGTTCTGTAATTTTTCTGTTTCTATTTTCTACTTTACCCCGTCAATAATAGAAACTGATACCTCATGGATTCTGAGCCCATGGGGTGTTTTTTCCAACATTCCAGTTGGAGGATGGATTTTTGACTACCCCATTTGGCCTATATCTCTTCTTTTAGTAGTTACTTGTGATGGTAGGAACATCAGTTAGTTTTCCACATATATGTGTGTAGAGGGCTGTAATGGCTTGTGGCTAATCACACACATATATTCTGGATATAGTTTCCTATGGACTGCTATAGGTGTGACGTTTTAGTGGCTCCTAGAAACTACTTTGTTACTTCTTGTGTGGACGTGGTGGTGTGGATGCACAAGGTGCATGTTTTGTTGGTTCCCCCAGGTGTCTGTGGGAAATATTTTTTTGAGAGAGATGGTAAGGACGTACGACATTGGGGAAAGAGGAAAACCATTGGGGATGTAGTAGGGGGTTACCATTGATATTAATTGTTATATTATATACTCTTGAATGTGTTACATGGTTAGAGTATCCATGGTGAGGCTGGTAACATAGAATGCATGTTTAGGTGACAGGTTAGTTTCAATTGTTGATCATTGTGCTTTAGCATGATTTAATTAATTTTGCACAAGAGGCTCCAGGGAGGATCCTACTGAGTATACTGTTATAGTCACCCTATGTATATATAAACAGTATTTAGGTCCATTGAAGTTGGTTGGAGATCAACCTGGTTACTAATATCATGGGGTTGCAGGAGCTGTTCGGGCTTTGTGGACGCTGTTTTTTTACATTCCATTGTGTTTTTGTTGTTTTCCCATTCATGTTACAGTAGTGTTTCACGAAATTTCATATGTTCACTTGGGTTTTAATTTAAATTTCAGTATGATTTGGAGTTGGTTGGTTACTATCTTATCTCTATCTTTCGCATATGTTCTCCTAGAGGGTAATGCCTCTCATTTGTGTGTTTATTATACCCTCGGTGTTAAATGTCATCCCAGTGCCTAATAGAGGTAGGATATGGGGGTCATTATCTCACTTCTCACATTGTCGGCCTAGGATGGGTACACCTTGTGGGTAGGGGGTCTTGAAAGGGTGGTATCAAAGGCAGGTTGAGGGATAGGATGCAGTATGGAGTTAGGCATAGGTGAGGTTTCATGGGTTGGTAGGGAAATTGTGTCATTCATGTTTAGCAAGTGATATAATCACTAGAGACTGGCTGTGACACAGGCATTTAGGGCCCCTTATGATCTGATGTGTGTACCATCATGTTGAAAGTGGCTTCTAAACAAGGTCATACTAGATGCAGGGTTGCGATCTAGGAAAGGATCAGACATCATTCATCATTGTTCCTATGTTTGAATGGATATACCTTGGTATAGGCTAACATATAATAAATAAAATAAAAAATCTAATTAAAAAATGTCGAGTCTTTCATATTCCAGGTTTAGAATCTCTAACTGTTTATTATTTTATAGATATGGAACTAGGTCAACGTCCTCGTCAGGATCTCATAGAAGATGTCCAGAAGGATGTGCCAGCAGATCACTACATGGTCGAGGTTAATGATGAAGACATGAAGAGAAGGAAACTTAGAGATATTCAGTGAAATAGTCTACAGAAGTATGAGGGATTTGTTGCAGATGTATTCATGGAAGACCAGTTGGTGGAGGTCGAGATAAGCTTCAGTTCGATCTGTGCTCAAAAGGAGAATTTGGTTTCCATGGTTGTGACGATACAACATGGAGCAGTGAGGAAGTGGGGGACCTTGTTCCTTGGGGATCATGAGGAGTCAGTGATATCATGGGAGGAGTTCTGAGACATGTTTAGAGTCGAGTTTCATTCTTCGATTTTGAAAGTGTCCAATCACCTTGAACTTCTCAACCTTAGACATGAGAGCTTTAGTGTGCGAGAGTTTGGAATCCATTTCAGGAACCCATTACGATATGCTTCAGAACTATAGCCATATGAGGAGGCCATAGTGAGGCATTTCGAGGAGGCTTTGCATCCAGATATCGATATCTAGGTCACCCCATTTATCTTGATGTCATATCTTTATGTGATGGCAAGGGCAGAGGTGGTCGAGAGAACATTGGACACAATCAGATCATCACAAGAGGGCAGTCACCATGATTCCTCACGAATCAGAGATGTGGTCCACAGATACCAGTTTTCAGGGAAGAAGACTTTTTGTTCAGCTAGGGTTATATCTGATCCCTCCGCATCTTGTTTCTCTGGGGGAAGTTTATCTCAGGAATATGGAAATGGATCAGGCATACATTTTTCTTGTGGTAGTTAGGGTTATCAGCAGCGATATTTCCCTAACATTCATAGTAGTCATCGTGCACCAGACATTCAGCTTCAGGTTCCTCTGTTGGGGAAGTTCAAGTAGAGGCAGCAGTAGCAGGCTGCACCAACATTAGATCAGCAGATGGTAGATGGGGCATGCAGGGGACAGCCCTATAATACTCCATGTCCTCAGAGAGCAGAGAAAAATCATGGTGGCAGTCAACATCAGGGTCAGAGAGGTTGTGGATGAGTTTTTGGTCGACTTCATGATTTAGTGTTTCCTGCTCCAGGCGAGCCAGACATTGTTCGAGGTACCGTTTTCTTGTTTTCTACCTTAGTGTATGCCTTGTTTGATTTATAAGAGACACAATCATTAATATCACCTAAACTTTTCCATGATTTGGGACATGATGTAGAGAGGCTTCCAGTTCCCTTGGTGTTGACTACGCCAGTTAGAGGTCTAGCTGACTTGTTTGATGAATATAAAGACTGTGAGCTGCTGTTGGGGAAGCACCGCTATTGGGGAGATTTCATATGTTTATGGATACAAAAATATGATTTCATACTAGGATAGATTGGTTTTATTTAGTGAAGGATAACGTTTATTTCTTCAGGAGGCTGGTTCTGTTCTTTGATGCGTATTTAGATCTAGTGGTGTTCGTTGTTGAGAGACATCCTCAGATGGTTCAGAGGCATGTTCCTCCCATATCATCCATTCTATCTGAGATAATTTTGAGTTTTTTAGTGGTTCAGCACCAGGAGATTCTAAGGGTCATAGAAGAGTACCCAGATGCCTTTCCAAAAGAGGTTGTCGCATTACCACCTCGACGAGAGATCAATTTTTGGATCAATCTAAAACCAAGAGCGTCTCCAATATATTTGTTTACATATAAGATGGCTTCTTATAAGTTATGAGAGATACATATATAGCATTATGTTCTATTATAGGGAGGTTTTTTCGGCTGAGTGTGTTACTATGAGATGCACCGGTTTTGTTCCTGACATAGGCTGACGACAGTTTGCGGTTGTGTGTCGATTATCGTCGCTAGAACAAATTGACGATTAATAATCGATATCATATTCCATATATTGATGATTTATTATATCAAAAGGATGTTGTAATTTTGTTTTCAAATATCGACATGGGTTCAGGATATCATCATATGCGTGTGATGGATGAGGATATCCTGAAGACTGCTTTCGGCTGTCGTCATGGGCATTATGAGTTCCTTGTAATGTCGTTTGGCATAAAAAATTCTCTAACTGTGTTCATGGGATTGATGAATGATGTGTTCCGTGAGTTCTTGGACAAGTTATTTTTAGTTTTCATCGATGAAATCCTTGTGTACTCCACATCTAAAGAAGAGCATGCAGAGAATCTACATGCCGTTTTGGGAGTCTTCGTCAACATCAGTTGTTTGGGAAGTTGTCGAATTGTGAGTTTTGGGATAGAGAAGTCATTTTTCTTACGGCACGTGGTATCCTAGTAGGGAGTATCTATGGATCTATCGATGATTGAAGTTGTTGTGTATTGGGAAGCACCCAAGACTGTGTCAGAGGTGTGATGTTTATTTGGTCACGCAGGCTACTACAAGAGGTTCATAGGCAATTTCTCTTGAGTTGCGACTCCTCTGGAAACATTGACCAGGAAGGATCATGAGTTCATATGGACCGATCCGTTTCATG
This sequence comes from Viscum album, assembly GCA_963277665.1. Taxonomy (NCBI): domain Eukaryota; kingdom Viridiplantae; phylum Streptophyta; class Magnoliopsida; order Santalales; family Viscaceae; genus Viscum; species Viscum album. The sequence goes on from OY728123.1 coordinate 554,645,745, forward strand.
CCACTTTTGAGTATCTAATGGAGAAGTTAGTAAGTGCTGTAGATATTTGTCTTCCAACAGAGGGAGATCATTTTGATATTTTTTACAATGTTTCCTATCTAGTTTTCAACTCTATTCAGATGAATCAAGGATCAGTTGATTCTTATGGGTCTCTGAATTTGCATCCTCATGAATGTAACTATGCCACACATGATCTTGAGTTGGCATTTGTGGTGTTTTATCTGAAGTTATGGAGACATTACCTCATTTTTTAGCGCAGTGTGGTTTTCACTGATCATAAGATCCTAAGTTATGTTTTCTTCCAGTGTAACATAAACTTGTGACAATGTTAGTGGATGGAGTTTTTATAGGAATACAACTTCGAAATATTGTATACACCAAGAAATGGGAATGTTGTAGCTGATGTGTTGGGAAGGAAGTCACGTGGTGATGTAGTGTGTGAATCTATTGATTCATGGAAGGTAATGGATGAACAATCAGCATTACATCATGATATGGGAGAATTTGGGGGTACAAGTTTTCTTTTTCATATGACGGTGTAGTCATCTCTAGTGCATAAGGTCGAAGAGTCCTAGTTTGGGGATCTAGAGGTAGAGGTCTTGAGAAACATATTTTCTTTTGTCATGAGGCCCCTGATGGTTGGTCTAAGAATGGAAAACATCATATATTGTATAATGTAAGGGTTTTGGTTCCATGATGATGCGCGAGAAAGTTCTTAAAGAGTTCCATAGTTCCCATTTAGTGGTGCATCCTGGCGTGACAATGATGTACAGGGCCTTGAGAAGCCAGTTTTGGATGCCCGAACTGAAGGGTGAAGTTGGAGAGTTCATGTCTTGAAGTTTGGTCTACTAGAAGGTGAAAGTCGAACACCGTGTTCCTGGTGGTCTGTTCTAGCCATTAGATGTTCCTCAGTGGAATTGTGAGGACATATTATATGACTTTGATACTTTTTTACCTCGAGTTCACAGAGGACATGATTCTATTTGGGTGGTAGTGGACCGTTTAACAAAATCAATCCACTTCATAGCAATCAAGGAGTCAAGATCCATGGACATTTTGCTTAGGCATTATCTAGAGTTGGTGGTGAGACTTTATGGGGTCCCAAGGATGATCATTTATGATCCAGATCCTTGCTTTAAATCTAGGGTGTGGAGAGGTCTCTAGAATGGTTTTGTTTTTTGATTTATTCCTTAGAACATCTTTTAATCCTCAAATGGATGGTCAGATAGATCTACAAATCAAGACTCTTGAAGACATATTATGCTCTTGTGTTATTGATTTTGGAGGTTCATGGATAAGCCACTTAACTTTGGTGGATTTTTCATACAATAATAGTTCTCACTCCGCCATTGGTATAGTTCCATTTGATACCTTGTGTAGTCAACCATGTCGTTCTCTATTGTGCTAGACTGGGGTCTGAGAGTTAGCAATTCTAAGACCGAAACTAGTGAAGAATACAATAGAGACGGTTCATGTTATTTGTGAGAGGATGAAGATAGTGCAGGATTGTCATAAATCAAATGCAGGCCAAATGAGGAGACCCTCAGAGTTTGATGTTGGGGATCATATTTTTCTAAAGGTGCCTCCTTGTCATGGGAAGTGAAGTTTTGGTCGTGGGAATATGCTTTCTCCCCAGTCTGTTGGGCCTTTCGAGGTGTTATCTCATGTTGGAGTTGTGGCGTATCAAGTATCACTTCTCTACAAATGATTCAGATACATGATGTTTTACATGTATCATAGCTCTTTCGTTATCTTCATGATGACTCTCATGTCTTCAATTAGGGAGAGATCGATGTTGATGGTGATGCGACCATTGAGGAGCGACCAGTGGAGATCCAAGACCTCAAAGAGAAGGTGTTGTGTGGGAATTATATCCCCTTGGTTCATGTATTGTGGCGACATTGTGGCATGGAGGGGAGTACCAGGGAATGTGATACACAGATACGTGATCAGTACCCAGAGTTGATTTATTTTTTACACTTCTCATGTATCGATTTAGTCTTTGTGATTTTAGACCTATCATGTTTATAATATCAATTTTTTTGTTGCTTATGGTGGCCTACTCTATTTTGAGAGGTATTTCAATTGGTGGTTGTTCAGACCCAGTTTTTCTTTCCCTTTAGGTGGGTTCAGAATTCTTGAGGATGATAATGTTTTGATAGGTATTTGATATAACGACCCAGACCTATCTAGTCTATTCCATTGTGAAAATAAAGTGTATGAGGTGTTTTGGGAGGTAAAGGTGACTTATCCCCAAAACATATCCAAATTTTAATTTCTGTAACGGCTCCATAGGTGCATAGTTCCAATAGTAGACTGTTGTGAAAAGTGCATTGGTAAAAATATATTAATAGTTCCGTCAGTGAACAGTTCCAATGGTAGACCATTGTGAACAATGCATCATTAACCATTTGTGAACAGTGCACCGATAACCTCCTGCAAAAAGTGTCATCGGTGACCCCCTGTGAACAGTGTCATCAGTAACCTTATGTGAACAGTGCAACCGTGAATTATGTGAACAGTGACATCAGTGACCTTATGTGAATAGTGTCATCAGTGACATTCTGTGAACAGTGTCATCGGTATCCTTATGTAAACAGTGAAACAGTGACCCTATGTAAACAGTGACATCAGTGACCTTATGTGAATAGTGTCATTGATGACCTTCTGTGAATAGTGTCATCAGTGACATTATGTGAACAGTGAAATAGTGAGGTCCCAAAGGTGACCTCTTTCCTTTTTCAAATATCATGTTCATGAACATTGTTTCCTGAACAGTGAGGTTCCATCGGTGACCTCTATTTCCTTTTAAAAAATTTCAGTTTGTGAACAGTGTTTCTAGAACGCTGCGGTCCATCGGTAACATCTATTTTGTTTTCCAAATTTTGAGTTCGTGAATAATGTTTCTAGAACGGTGAAGTCCATCAGTAACCGCTATTTCATTTCCAAATTTTGAGTTCGTCAATAGTGTTTCCATACCGGTGAGGTCCATCGATAACCTCTATTTCCTTTTCCAAATTTTGAGTTCGTGAATAGTATTTCCAGAATGGTGAGGTCCATCACTAACCTCTATTTACTTTTCAAAATTTCGATTTCATGAACAATGTTTCTAGAATGGTGATGTCCATCGGTAACCTCTATTTCCATTTCCATATTTCATGTTTTTGAACAGTGTTTCAGTTTCCTACAGTTTCACCCCATTAACTTTTCTATTGACGTGAAATGCATTTAAAGCCCCATTTTAAAGACTATAAGGATGATTCAAAAGTCATAACTCCTATATTAATATCTCCTAAAGCTCATTATGTTTTTACTTGGTCAAACTGTGTTGTTTAATGGGATCCTATATTAATGTAAAGTCCATCGTATCTTAAACTGCAGCTCCATTAAATCTTCTAAAGGGATGAGATATCGTCCTCCCTAGTTCATCCTCTTAGTTCTCGGTTGTTAGACACTTGAACATCCCATTCCATCCCATAGGGTTTGTGCAAAAAAACGTTCCTCCTAGGATTGGTGCCACTCTGTTTTGATGTAACCAAACAATATCGATCAATCTTCTATATAAGGAATGACCTATATTCATTATTTTGGGTTCATATCCTTCTCTGTCTCCTTTCCCTGTTATGGTATGTGGCCTCCATAATTCTAGTGGATTTGTTTTGGGATTCTGTTGGAGCGGTCATACCGAACCATCCTCGGGTGGATACATTTGTCATGGGAGGAGGAGATCATGATTCTTTGTGTGGATTCTTCTTGTATAAATAACGAGCAGAACATTTTTAGGTAGGGGATTCATTGCATCACTTTTCATTTACATGAAAATGTGTAGTTAGAATGTTTTATTCCACTGAATGATAATGGAATTGATTTTATAAATATTGGAACTAAATAAATAAATTGATATTGATTGTATGTTATTGCCTCTTGCCTTTCAAGATAGTTTGATATCTATGCTTGCTTCATTTAACTGTTCATTATTAATGGAAATTGGTAAAGAACTGAATGTCAGAATTAATTGATAATTATTGGATAACGATGAAGAGGATTGTAATTGAATCTTGTTCTTATTATTGTAATTATATGTTATTCAAATTGATGCAGTAAGAATTTTTTATTATTTTTTATATCTTACTAGTAAGATTTCCCTAATTTGGAACCTATGAATAATAAATAGTTAATTCCAAGATGGATTAAAGAGCTGGTTTTTTGATAAAAGGTAATTCCTTGAATGGTTCTAACTTACCCTCTTGCATGGTTAAGGGACAAGAGCCAATTTTTTATGATATTTTTTTCCCTGCTGCTTGTGTTGTGGTGTGAGCTTGGATGGCTGTTGCGTTATGTTGGGGTAGGGAGGCATATCAGTTGTGGTAGCAGTTGTCTCCTAGAGTGGCGAGATGCATTGGTTTATGCATGAGGGTGTCAATAAGGACACTAGGGATGATGAAACGTGTTGGATTCGAATGTTTGGATGCTTATTGATTCCTTGGTTGGTTATCTGCTTTATTTTTTCTCACTCTTCAAGGAAGCTGGTATTTTTTACCCTTCTTCCAAAAAAGGCGTGGATGTGCGAGGTATGTCATGTGCTTTATGTGTTTAGCTTCTCAAGGGAGGATGGGTCTACCCTCTTTCTATATTTGGTAAATACTTGACAGGTAGTGTATCTACTCACCGTGTTGAGCCACCTTCTTTGTAGTAGCATAGAATGTTTTCTCTAGAAAGAATGGGAATATGGGGATGTAATTTTGTAATGAAGAATTGATTAAATGATGTTAACCCGGGGGGTTGGAGCTCACTGGGACATAATGATGAGGTTGTAATTTGGAGGAATTGAAAACATTGGGGTGTGTTGCTAATGAAATATAATGTGGAAATTATTGATGGTTTATTACTGTTTAAATAATTAAGTAATGTAAAGTGAAACTGATAAAATGGAATAACGTAATGTATTAATGCTCTTAAACTGGTTGTGTCCTTATAAGTTACCTAGTTTTAGAAGTGGAATCGTAGATTCCGAGAGACATTAGATGCATTTGAGTCTATGACTAGGTTATTCCCTTAGTGTGTTTGTGAGATATCGTACATTCTGTAATTTTTCTATTTCTATACACTACTCCACCCCTTTAGTACAGTAATCTAACACCCCAGGGATTCGGAGCCCTGAGGGAGTTTTCCACAACAATTCGGTGGAGGATGGATGACTGACTACCCCCTTTGGCCCCACTCTTTTCTCTTGTTAGTTAATTGTGATAGTAGGCACATCGATTAGTATTCACCATATATGTGTGTAGAGGTATGTAATGGTTTGTGGCTATTCACACACATATATTATGAATATAATTTCCAATGGACTACTATAATTGTGACTTGTATAGGATGCGGTGGATTTTGGATCCTTACTCTCTGTATGGGCTGTAATGGGTTGAGGTATAATACCCAACGTATAATACATGTTATTTGGGTTTAGTTGGATCCCAGAAACAACCAGGTTACTTCTTTTGTGGACGTGGTGGTGTGGTTTCATTAGGTTCATGTTTTGATGCTTCGCCCAAGTGAATGCATGAAAGAGTTATTTGAGAGAGATGCTTAGAACGTATGATGTTGGGGGAAAAGGGAAAACCCATGGGGAAGTAGTAGCGGGGTACCCTAGATATTTTTTATAATATTATATACTCTTGTATTCGTTACATGGTGGGAGTAGCCATGGTGAGGATGGGAACATAGTATACCTTTTTAGGTGACAAGTTAGTTTCACTTTTTATTCACCGTGGTTTAGAATGCTTTCATTATTTGGAAGGAGAGGCTCCAGGGAGGATCCAACTGATTATACTGTTACACTCAACCAATGTATAAAAAACTATTTTTTCAGGTCACATAGAGCAGGTTAGAGATAAGGCTGGTATCTACTAGCTTGGGTTTGCATGATCTGTTTGGGTTTCGTGGTCACTGTATTTTTACTTTAATTTGGGTACTTGAAGTTTTCCCCTTCCATTTGTAGTATTGTTTCATGACATTTCATATGTGAACTTCAGTTTTCATTTCTATTTCATACTGTTTTGGATTTGGTTGGTTTCTATCTTATCTCTCTCTTCTGCATGTGTTCTTTTATAGGGTAATTCCTCCCATTTTTTTGTTTACTATACCCATGGTGCTAGTTGCCAACCCAGGCCTACTAGAGGTGTGCCTGAGGGGTCATTATCTCCCTTCTATCATTTCCGACCAAGGATGGGTACACCTTGGGTGGAGGGGGTCGTGGAAAAATAGTTGAAAAGTTCAAGATTATTCAACATCCCGTTAGGGAGGCTCAGAGTCGATAGATGGCCTATGATGAAAAAATTAACATTGCCTTGAATTTGAGGTTATAGATAATGTATTCCTCCACCTATCTCTATTGAATATAGTCATGAGATTTCAAAATATGGGAAAACATATACGCCCATGATACATTGGTGTTGTTGATATCCTTCATTACATTAGGGCGATGACCTATACACTAGAACTCCCACATAACCTTTCTCAACTACATGTTGTTTTATATGTATCCATATTGAGGAAATACAAAATAAACCCCTTAACTATTCTGAATCCATATATTGTACATTTAGAGGAAGATCATTCATATGAAGAGTATCCAATGAAGATATTAGATCACGGAGACAATGATCTACAAAATAAGAAAATTCACATTATAAATGTTCTATAGAGAGACCACATGTCTGAATAAGAGACAAGGGAGTCATTGGAGGTGATGAATAATAATTACCCTAATCTATTTCAGCATTGGAAATAGAAATTTCGTGTGAGAAATTTCCATGGGGGATAATTTAATGATATAAACATTGATTAATATAATTCTATTTTTGATTGAATTGACTTCACAGTTATATATAATGTATATAGAAATCAAATTTACCTTTGTTTTGGTTCATTATTTACAGTTGTATTGAAAATACCACTAATCATCATATGAATTTAAGAATGATTGTGTTATAAGAACAAATTTTGGGTATTGATAAATCCAATTGACAATCACCAGGATGTCATTACCTCAATATGTAGGGCCAACCTAGATGATTCCCATTTATCAGAGATTCCATGAAGATAGATTCACTAGGCATTTTCCTTTACCAAACCCAAGATGATACTCACCATATAAAGCACTATTGAAGCCATTTATGTGAAAATATCAATATCATCAATATCACGGCCCAAACCATGTACGATGAACCACCCCATGAAAACCTCATCATTAAAAACATTTACATTTGGAATTTTTTATATGAAATAGTTTTTTATGTATCAATTACCTAATAAAATGAATATTTAAACATTATTAATAAATAATTAATGTGTATTTACTTTTTTTTGTCATTGTAAATTATTTTTATTTTGATATGAATAAACCAAATTTGTTTTTAATAAAACATTTCAATTATGATGTTAATTTAGTTAAATTAATATTCTATTGAAAAATATATTTTTATTATAACATATAATTATGAAGTATTTTTTACTATTTGTCGTTGATAATATAATTTTATTTAGAAAACAATTATAGCGGTTTGGAAATTGTTATTTCGGAAAACAAATATCCCAATAAATATTGATTTTTTCAAATGTGAAAATTAAAATAATTATAATATTATTTTTTAAAAAGAAGTATTAAATATTTAATTAGAACATATACACTAATCATTGGTAAATCTTAAATATTATCCTAATATAGTCAAATATTTAGTTAAAATTAAGTTTAATATTATTATATGGTCTATATGAAGACATCATAATCAACCAAATCTGATGTAATAAATTAAAAAAATGGTATTCACGACAAAATATTTTTTACCATTAAAAATATCGTGATTTTTTTCTTATTTGATTAAATTTATTAATCCTTTATGAATCCTCCAATACCTATATTTTATTTTTATGGTTTTAATATAATTTTATTATGATCATGACTAACATCAACAACACTAAGACTAATTGTTTAATTAATCAGGCCCCTGGAATTATAAAATAGTGAATAAAATTAATCCTTAGAAGAAAAAATGGGAAAAAAGGGGTTGGTTTATGGTTTGGAATTTTTATTTTATAGATTCAAAAACATATGATTGAGAAATAATAATAGACTCCACTCTATTTTCCAATATAAACCCACGCAAGATCCCATTACTCTTCACAAAATATACATAGATAATTTAAATAATATTTCATCCCATATTTAGAGACCATCCAGGGTTCCATCATTTTCTCATGAATCGCCTCCCATGATTTTGGAATCACCTCTTCAAAGTAAGGGAAATCTCTATCTTCTTTGTAATTCAAGGAACTTCATTTTATTTAGCATATTGAAGGTAAATTGTTCATTTCTAAATTAATTTATAAAACTACTTGTACTATCCAAATTATTTACTAATAATTATATGTCTCTTATCTATTATCATTTTCGAATTAAATTAATCCATTGATATGCCAAAATTTAATAATGGATCATATCATTCTCCATTTTATTCTATAATTTACATCAATTTATACATTTGGTTTCCAATTCATAAAATGGGGATATTTTTTTGTCAGATTCAAATCACCTTACCTTTTATGTAAAAATAATGAGAGACCCATTTATCTCTCATTAAAAATTAATAGAAATCATTAATTATATTTGTTATGGTGCAATATTTTCACTGTATGTTTTCTATGCCAAACTTTTTTTTATGAATAACATCAGTATTTCCTCTCAAGGGTATTCACCTAGCTATAACTATACATCAACTATTTGAGAATACAATTTATACATTATAAAATACATTATAAATTAATTAAATGTGATGAAGTGATTATATGTTGAAGGATCTATATGAAAAATTCTTTCATATACTTGATATGAAAGTGACCGGTGTGACCAGAAATATATATTCCTCTAATAAAATGGGTAATGTTTTATTCTCATGATAAATCGTTCTAAGAATTTTTGAGTGACCCTAATACATGGTCAGAACTTCACCAACATATTGTTATGTCTTGGCAGTTACCCCAAAAATATGGTTGTGATGTCATTTTTCACATTGATTTATATTTCCAATGTTTCCTTTATATTATCAAGCTATATCATGCCTTACTGTTCGGGTTTATGATTATCAACACTTTTATGTCCCATTGAAATTAATATTTTCTATAACTTTTTACTATCTTTAAGGTGTTGATTTTTAATTATTTCAATGGTATTTATACCACACACCTTTCTTATGTACGTCCCATATTTATTCTATGTATTTTTAGAGTAATAATGATTTATCATTGAATTTTAAACAATTTCTCAATAATGTCGTTGTATCCCATGTTCAAGGTGTTATTCTATTTTCCAGGTTCTGAAATATATAACACATCATGATATTAATGGATGTATTATTTTTATTCTTATGTAATAAATAAAAAATTATATTTTAATAAAAAAGTGTTTTATTTTTTTGGAATTAGAATAACTATTATTTTTATTTGTCATTAGTATTATTAAACTCTACTGAAATACGTTGGGAAAAGATAAAACATTAGAATAATGCCATAAATTTTGTTAAATTATATATTATATTGTTTCCAATAAGGCACATCCTGTTTTGGGTATCAAAACTATATATATTTTTGGAAGAAATGTACCTAGGGGACGAACATGAAAACATTATATTGAGCTAAAATCGTTCGAGAAATGGTGCATGAAATAGTGAATTGCTTCAGACATAATTTAACACTACCATAAGATATTCATTTTCAAATATACATGATATTAACAATCTATTATTATGTTAATGAAAATACCCCATAGTGTCTATACTATAAAAACATCATATATAATATAAATCGAATCCGAGAAATTCATATACTAATGAATAAAAAATTATTTACATGTTATCCCATTAAGGGTATTGGTTTTCCATTTTTTTGATTAATAGTTTGAAATTAATCATCTGTAATTATGTTTTTGATATTGTAACTCGATAGAACTAGAATAAAAAATTGAAATGTAGGTTCACCTTCTATAGTTATACACAATCCTTCATATGTTGAAACTTTTTTTGAACTATTGAAAAACCACTAAAAGTCATGGCTATGAAGGTGTCCGTGAAAATGATAATTTGGGAATTTATTATCTCTCGAGAAAATAAATCATCCAAAATAAATAGTTGTTTTTTGAACATGAGAGTGAACCTTTTAACACATCATTTACATGAATTTGATGTAATTTTGTGTTTTCATTTTCTTTCTATACATAAGGACTGCATAAATTTCCTTGTGAATGAAATAACTCATCGTAAAACGAATATTCCTTTTATAATATACATTTTATCATTTGTGAATGAGTAATATTTATCTCAAACATCTCATGAATTGATATTTTTAATCCTATGAAAATGTAAATGTATCTTAAATGATTGAGTCTCTAGAAATGACTGAAAAAATTTCAACTATAAGTTAAAATAGAGAGGTGTGTACTGACGAATTACATTTTATTATACCTACATATGATGTTGTATTTTACATTGATCTTATGACATATTCTATTCCAATATACAAACTCTATATATAATAGATGTTATAAAACTTGGGGAGCAAAAGAAAAAACAAAAATATAATTGGGATAAAGTGTCCATGCACCATAGTGCTTCACTCTGGTGTTCCCCAGTCTTCTTCATTAAGAATAAGTGTTGGTGAATGAAATTTTTCCTTGATTATCATGATTTCAACATGATAATGATAAAGAACATAATCATCTTCAATTTATTTTTTTTATCAGCTATGGGGTTCCCAACACACTCCAAGGTGGATATTCTATCAGATTAACATTGTGTATGCGTGAAGAAGGAGGATATCCCCAAGACATATTCTTGTACAAGTCCCGGGCACATTCAGTTCATAGTAAGAAAATTTAGACCGACTAATTCCAAATAAATATTCACCCAGGTGACGAATAGAGTCATTAAATATTACCTTGAACATTTTGTGGAAGCCTTTATAGATGATATCCTAATATTCTTCATAGGTAAGGATGATCATGAGGGGAATATGATCATTTTTATAAGGGAATTGTGAAAGTATGAATTTAATGAAATGTAAAAAATATATGACCCCTATTTGATGGATATATCATTCATGGGAAATATTATCACTATTGGTTGGATATATATGTATCCATTCATTATAGAAGTAATTGAGGTATGGAAATGAAAACATTTGTGATGTATATCCATAGTATAAATGAACTATGTAGATTTTATGAATAATTTATATGTTATTTCTCATTATTTTCATACAATCTAACATATATAATTACATCAGGAAACATATTTTTTTAATAATAATGAATTTTATGACAATTTAAAGGTGTTTAAAATGAGTCTTGTCACAAAACATGTACTTATACTTCCCACATGTGGTGAAATTTTCATGGTATGCAAAGATTCCTTTATGAAGGTATTCAATAGTGTACTAGTGTAAAATTTCATTGTGATATCCCATGCCCCATAGATAATTAATGATCATTAACATAAGTAAACAGTGCATGATATTAATCTAGTTTTGGTAATTGAAACATTGATTATATGGTGACATTGTCTATTTGGGGATAATTTTGAAATATACTCACATCATAATAGATTAATGTATATATTCTCACAGAAAGTGTTGAATATTAACCAACAATGACTATTAGGGATGATTCTGTATTATGAGTTCTCAATCAAATACCATCCTAGGAAATAAAAATAATTTTTTAGATATTATATGTAGACTCAAAGAGGAAATTTTATCATTGGTGAAAATTTAGAGTGATAAAATCTTTTTAAAATAATAAATATTGTCATGGGAATTATATTTGATGAAACATCATAAATCCTCTTAGAAATGATTTCTCAACTTTCCCATCAAGATAATATAAATTTTTATTGGATAGATGATGTGTAAATTCTAAATATATAGTAATATATATGAAAATGGAGATTTGATTGAGAAATTTTACTGAAGAATGATTTTTAAATTTATGTTCTGATTATTCTTACTATCAAATCTATAGTTGATGAAGGCGATGTAAAATGATACACCTAGCACGACCATAATTCACATTCTTGGGAATAAAAACATTGATCTACATATTTGAGAGAACGATTTGTTGTAAAATATGAAGAAGGCAATAAGGTAATATATATTATTGTGTCTTGTATGTCCAAAATTGAATAATGAGAGGAAAAAATACATGGGGATGATGTAAACATTAACTAATGCTACATTCATAAGGGAAAAAATATATATTTACAATTTCATTGTGTTTATAAAGGCATAAAGAGAATATAATTCTCTTTTTGTCATGGTGGATCATCTAACAAAGACAACCCACTTCATTTAAATTCTATTGGACTTTTCACTTGATCAACATTAAATGATATACAATAGAGTTGCGGTAAGGAATTATGGAACACCACCATCGATATAATCTCATTAGGATCCAATATTTTCCAAAATTTTGTAGAAGAGTATACTACATGATATAAATTCATTTTTGATCTTTTAGACAACAAATAAACAAACAAATGATGGCCAATCTGAGTAGACTATCCAAAAAATGTGGGGACACATTGAGAAAATGATCAATAAACATATCAATGGGATGTGAATAAAATATTCCTAATTTCTTGTTTTCATACAAAAATATTTGAAACTCAAACATAAAAAAATTACCCTATTAACTCCTTTATGGAAGATATATTGAACACCAGAATGTTAGGATGATGTTTGTAAACTCAATCTATTAGGTCCCAATATGGTTGAGCAATTTGTGGAATAGGTGAATAGTGTTCATCATTACATCAGGGATGGTCAAATTTGATAGAATAACTATACAAAAAACCATTTCCAACAACTAGAGTATGAGGATTGAGATAAGGTATTCTTATAAATATCTCCATGTAACAATTCCATGAGATTTTGGATGAAGGGAAATCATAGTTCAAGATACATCAGTCCTTTGGATATCTAGGATCTCATTGGAGTGGGAACCTATCAACAAGCTCTCCCACCTAACATATCACATGTATATTATGTGTTATATATATCTAAAACGAATTAGTACGTAATATAACCCTTAGGTAATATAAATTTTTATTTGTAACCATTGGAGAATGACCAATCAGAGGAAGAGAATCCTATGATGATCATAGATCATAGAGAAATTGTTCTATGAAATAAGGCAATGCACATGGTCAATATTATAAAGTGAAATAACATATTTGAAGAAGATATTTAAGTGTCATACTATGTGATGAAATATAATAAACCTTATCTATTTCAATGTTTTCAAGTAAAACTTTATGGGTGAAATTTTTAAAGGGGGAGATTTACATGATTTAAACATTTATAAATATATTTCATTTTTTTAATAAATTAAATTCCAAAATATATATTATCATTATAGGGAAACAATTTATTTATTTTCTTTTATTGAATATTATTGTGATTTAAAAAAATTATCCATCATTACCATTGATAATATAGTCATTGATCATTGATCATGTCATTAGAATAATATGGGGTTTTGACCTTTCCAATTGACACATAAAAAATATGTGATGGACTCGAAAAATAGGACAATACCATATGAAATAGATCAATTAAAGGCCTGATTTGTTATGTAATCATTGGTAATTTCCATTGGCCAATTAAAAGGTGAAACAGAACAAATAAGGGACATGTGAAATGATTTTTGGGTGAAGTTCAATCTCACTGAGATAACAGACCAACCCATATACAAAAAACCACCCGACGAAAACCTCACCACCACACACCTTTAGCTTAGAGTGTTTTCTGGTGGAACAAAATTATATGTATCTAGACAATAATATTATTATTTTATATATTATATTAAATTTTATAATATTAATATTTACTTATTTTTTTACCTAAAAATGATTTTAATTTTAATATTATATAACAGATATTGAATTTTTTGGTCTTATTAAATTTTAATTAAGGAATTTCTATTAAATAATTTTTTCATTTTGAAAATAAAATAAATTTTATTAATATATTATTATAATTAATTATTAATTAATTATATTTTATAATATAATTTTATGAAGACATTGATAAATTTAAAAATGGATCAAAAACTATTACTGTCAAATGAAGCAATAATTTCTAAAAAATTGTAAACTCTTTTTTTAAAGAGAAAATTCAAATACATATAATTTTTTTGATAATATAAGTAATATTTTGGTAATCATCACATCTAGAATATCCAATAGTAAATTTTAGAATATTTTATGTGATAATATATTTTTTGCGTAAAAATTAAGTAAGTATAAATATTTGATGTGTAATACGTAATCCTAATGACCCAAAAGTGTTGTAATGAATTCTAAAAATGTCATTCGATAACAAATATATTTTTCCATTTAAACATAAATATATTTTTATTTTATTTTATTAATTTTCAAAATCCATTTTGAATCCCCCAAAACCTATAATTTAAATTAATGTTTTAAAATCATTTCCTTAAGAACATAACTCACATAAACATCACCAAGCATAATATTTTAATTTTTCTAAAGTTTTACTTACAAGAAGTAATTATTATAACTCATATATGGGAGAATCCTTGGGAAAAAATTTTACGGTCTTTGGTTTATATTATTATATTGTATATATTTTAAAAGATAGGTTTGATAATTAAAAAAGAACACCCATTTTTTTTCAATATAATCCCTCCAAATTTCTCATTCCTCTTTAATCAATGACCTTTGATGACATAGTTTTTCTACATATCATTTATAAATTCCACAAAATGTGTTCTCAATCATTGAAGAATCACCTCCCAAATAATTTCATTTGCACTCTAATGGTATTAGACCTCTCTCCCTTCTTTTATATTCTAGAACCATATTTGTATTTAGCCTTTCAAATACCATGTGGTTATGAATTCATGACACTATAAAGACTGTACAACTATAAAATTTATTTCCTAATAATATTAGCTATTTTATCCCCTAGTATTATAGAATTTACCTCAGTTGTTACAATGAAAACATTAATTAGGGATCTATTCTATCTCATCATAATTCAAGTATTTTTTTAATTCCATGTATTTTAATTCATATTACTAATGTTTTTCATTATTCACAACATCATTACTATAAATTTGTTTTCAAATTATGATTGGCCCATTTTTATCATAAAAATATTTTTATGAATCATTAAATACCATTGTTATGTTGTCGAAATTTCACTGTGAGTTTTCGATGCAAAACCATTGTATTGTAAATAAAACCACAATTTCCACGCTAGTGTATTCACAAAAACATAACTGTACTACATTTATTTTTAGAATCCATGTTAATATTCCACAATTCATTATAATTGTATTACATTTAATTAAGATTAATTATATAATGAATAATCTATATGGAACACTTAAAATTATACATGATATAAAAGTGAATGGTGCTCCCGTAATAATACTACACACCAACAAATTTGGTAATGTTTTAGGCTCATGAGAAGTCATACAATAGATTATGGAGTAACCCTAATCCATAACTAGAATTTAGCAACCATGTTATTATGTATTATTATTTTTCATTGATTTATAATTATGATATCTTGTTTAATGTTGTATCCTCTTTTACCATGGTTCCTTTAAATTATCGTTTAATGTCATTCATCCATGTACATGTTTTTTTGTCACCCCTTTTTTATCCCATTGATATTAGTATTTTTAGTCATTTAATTTATCATCATGTTATTTCTTTAATTCAATTATTATTATTTAATGCTCACCCACTTCTTATGTATATCCTAGTGTTATCTCATTCAGTTTTAAATGAAATATGATTAGTATGTATATGTTATGGATTTTTTCAATAATGTTTTTAATAAAATGTCCTATGTGTTATTTTAAATGTACCAATTTTATAGTATAATAAAATTCATGATGTTATAGGTTTTATTACATGTTTTATTATGTAATAAAACACAAATTAATTTATAATAATCATATGGGTTGTTAAAGTTTCTAACTGATGAAATTTTAGTTATTTTTTATTAGGATTATAAAATGATAGATAAAGCCTATTCGATAAGTCTAAAAATAAGAATACATACCAATATTTAGTTAATTTTTATATTACGTTGTTTTAAATAATAACCCATGTAGAGATATTACAAGTGGATGTGTATTTGGATCATATATTCCAATGGATGAAACCCAAAAACATCATATTGATCTATAATTGATCATCAACATGTGCATAACAAGGTTCCTTGCATCATGCCTCGTTTAAAACTCCCATGGAATATTATATGGAAAATATAAAATCTCATTATAAACTATATTTATGGGAAGAATATTTCCCAAAACATTCTATGTTAAAAAGAATATCATCTATAAAATAGATTAAATTTTATAAATTTTTAGGTTAATGAAAATCATATCATTTTTAAGATATACATTTAATGGTGATTGTTTCCCATTTATGTGTGGAATATATTGAAATTTATCATCATAATTTCTATTTTGGATAAATTAAATGGTTATAAATATAATGAAAATGTGAAGGTATGGTTATATTCCACAATTATATTCAATCATTGATATCACAAATGACTATTAAAACTATTAGAACACACCCAAAATGCATGGAATTAGGTTTTTTGATGAAAATGGGGTAATTATCATATTCTAAGTATATAACTCTTAATTATCCTAAATATATGGGATTAATATCCCACTAAACCAAGGGATAGTCCTTTTAGTATAATTTCGTACAATTATAGGAATTAATATTATTTCCTTACATAAAGACATTATAAATTACCCGGTAGAGGTAATCTCTCTCCATACTACAAGTCTTCACTTAATTATGTATAAGTGAATGGAAAATGATGAATTTTATTTAGAATACAAATATGAATCAGGGGTATTTTTTGTTTATGAGAATGTGTATATGGATCCAATGATTGATTCAATTGAAAAGATCATCCTGGATGACATGCCCATTTTGATAGAATACACTGATGTGTTTCCTAAATAATTGAATGGACTTCCACCGAGATGAGAGGAAAAATATTTATTTTATATTAGATGTAGTGATTTTCCACTGTGAAAGACATAATATAAAATGGATGTATTGAAACATGAGGAAATTATGAAACAAATTTATGATAATATGGATCAATGGTTCATAAAACTGTGTGCTTCATCGTGGGGTGAATTCTTCCACTTCATCGAGATGAAATAAGGGTCAATGTGCCTTTCCAGGGATTATAATTAGCTAAAAATGATAAAATAAAACCTTGTATCCAGTACCGATAAATTATTACTTGTTTGATCTGATACACAGATCAAAATACTTATCCATTATGGATATTTTTTCATATTATTTTCATGTGTGGTTGAATGAGGAGGGTATCCCCAATATTTCATTCCATCATTGTTATGACCATTATGAGTTCAGATTTATGCCATTAAAAATAACTAATTCTCTACTAATATGAATCGAATTTATGAATAGAGTCTTTAGAGAATATGATGAAAATTATTCAGTAGTATGTATAAATGATATTATAATATACTGCGAAAAAAAAAGAAGATAAAGAGGAGAACATGTGCATCTTTCTAAGGTCCTTATGAAAGGATTTTCATTATAAAAAGTATAGGAAATAGTAGTTCATGATGAATTAACTCTCATTATTGGGGTATATTATCAAATGTAATGGTATATCTATTGATCCTTCAATGATAGATGTAATTTAAAGATGATCATGGATAAAATATTTTAGTGATATATATTGTTTCCTTAGACAAGATGGGTTTTATTGATGATTTGTATGAAATGTATCAATATTTTCAGAACCAATAAAAAATGTTAAATAATAATGAAGTCATGTTTTTCTTAGAATAATTAATGTGAACAGATCTTTAAGGAGTAGAAAAACGGTCTTATATCCACACTTGTTCTTACTCTACCCATAATTGGTGAACATTTTGTTCTATACAGAGATTCGTTGAAGTATATTATAGGTTGTATAGATATTTATAATGAAAAATAGATATCATATGAATCAGGACAATATAATTTCCAGGAATGAAACTACCTCGTGCATGATATGGGGTTGGAAGAATTAATATTAAGATTATAAATTTGGTGGAATTATCAATTTGGGTAGATGTTTAATATATATGTATATATATATGGATTATAAGATCATAATGTATATTTTTCCACAGAAATAGATGAATACTCTCCAATGAATATGGTTATGTCTAATAAATTAAAAAAATTCACAATCAACTACCATTCTAGGAATGAAAATAAAATATAATATTCTCTATGTTAAAAGGATCATATTTTTTCATTTATATAGAAAATGATGTACAATTTTGGTCATGACTATGTTTAATATTAAATCTTATGTTAATCAAGGAGATTTTTTATGATGCAAGTAAATCAACCTTATCCATACATCTTTGGATAAAATTGATTTATTGAGATATCTGAGAGAACTATTTATGGGAAAATTTGAATAAAGAGGCTATGAAATATAAATCAATGTTTCTTAAATGTTATCTTGTGAAGGATTAGTATAGAATATCCATATGGGTGATGCAACCATTAACCATACCTCTGTGAAAACTATAAAATGTTACCACGGACTTTGTCACCAGTAATACTATGATAATAAGATGAATTAATTCATTTTGGTTTTTAGTTGATCAAATTAAAAATATAACTCTATTGTTTTCAATTTTATTGGACGTCTCACTCAATCAACATTCAAGGATATGAGTTAGAGAAGTGGAAAGTTTCCTTATAGCATGACTATTCATTTCATCTGGTCCAGATACTTGATTACTTCCATGTTCTGGAAGAGTCTCTGGCATAATATAAATATTGAATTAATCTATAGTGTGATGTTTGACCCTATAACTGAACCAAATTCTTTGTGGACTATGTAGACACTAGAAGAAATGTTGTAATCATACATAATGGACCAGAAATAAAGATGGTATAAATATATTTTTCTTTTGTAATTCTCAGACAAAAATTGTTTCCACTAAAGAATGCAAATAATTTCTTATGAATCCCATTATGGGATGATATGAATAACACATGTATGTTGGGATGTATCGTTATTTGTTAATGGAAATGGTAAAAAAGTTCAAGACTATTTAGTAGACCATCATGGATATGTAGAGTCAACATAGGAGATATGTCGGCACTTGTCGACGAGACATGGATTTTTAGGTTGGAGATTTGTTATCTTTAAACATATATCCATAGAAAAATGGAATGATATATGGGAAGAATGATATGTGTTTTCCACGATACATTGAATGCTATAAGATATTTGATCACATCAAAGTGGTGGGATATCGACTAGAAATTCCACCTAACATGCCTGAAGTGCATGATATGTTCCATGTATCCCTCCAGAGGATGTATAGACAATACCCTTTACATGTTTATAATCGACTACTGGTACCATAAATGAATTATATTCAATATTAATAGATGCCTTGGAATTTCTGAGATTATAGGCATACTTTTCTATGATACAATATAATAATATGGATCAAATGGAAATAGAGAAACCACATGTTTTATGAATTGATTTGGGAACAGGAAAATGTAATGAAATATAATTATCGTAATCTGTTTTAGTGTCTTGAATGAAACTTTTTAGTGTGAAACTTTTAAAGGGGAAATATTTTTTACAAGATAAAATTTTTTAAAGTTAAAATTTATTTCTGATTTAATTTAATTTCCTATAATATATGATGGTTTTACATATCACATGTAATTATTTGGTTAAATTATATCTTATAATATTTAAAATACTATTAAACATCATAACCATTAATAATATAGACATTCAATTGTGAAAATTTGATTAGTATAAATATTGGTGTTTGATGATTCCAATTGATATAGAAAATGGATGTGATCACCTTTAATATTGGGATCATACCCTATTAATCCCATATATCTATGAATACAATGTAGATATCATCAAAATGAATTTTCCATAACCGTTCCCAATCTGGGATATAACAAGTAATGGAAGGAAAAAAACAATTTATGGGATAATTTCAAGCTCATCAAGATCATGACCTACACCATGTTCATTAAACCAACCCATGAAAACATAAGAATCAGACACATTTTCCCTAGTATGATTAATATAGTAATAAGGTGATATAAATCAAGAACAAAAAAAATGATTATGACTCTTTTCTTTAAAAATATATATTAATTATTATATTTAGTTCTTATTATTGTTACTTTATAATTTATTTTGATCGTGATAAGATAAATAGTTCTATTTTTGGGACATATAAAATTTCAATTAACTCATTCTTTTTATAGATTAATTAATTTGAAAAAGAATTTAAATTTTCATTAATTATTATTGTAACATCCCCAGTAAATAAAGTGTAAGAAATATTTATATTTATTAATATTTTTGAATAAAATATTATTTCAATATTAAATTGTATGCTATGTGTAATAGAACACTCGATACAAAACAATGGGTTTCTATGAAATATTATGTTCCACACAACGTTAAGTTGTACTGAAAACTAATATAATAATATTATTATTTCAAATTATAGTAAACGCATAACCATTGTAGTGGTGAGAATGAACATAACTAACTAAAAAATTATTAAAAATGTTTATTGAATGTTTTAACATTTATCTAATTAGTGTTAGAAGTTTAAAATGTGAAAGAATCCAATTTAATGCATAAACACTCTAATTATATTTAAATGGTCGATTTACCGCCTTTTGATGGTGAACCCTTTTTAAATCTAGTTTTTTATCACTTGCATAGGTTCTAGTTGAAAAACTAATATATATATTTTAAATAGGGACAAAAAAAATATATTTTGGATGAAATTTTGGAATTTTTATGATAATGTTAATTTTTTAATGAATAGTGAAAAATAATGCATTTTAATTCAAAACTGACTTTTAATATAATTAATTTATATGGTTATATTATCTTTTTAATTGATTTTAAAATTTATTTATATTATATTTTTATGATTTAATCTAATTTTGGTTAATGGAAGGATTTTTTCACTTGGAAATTGGACATAAACAAGTGTCAATCTTTTGATAGTTATTATTTCTTAAAAACACAGTTTTTGTTTTCACAATGGGAATAAATTTTAAATTAATTTCTACCACTTATGTGTTTGTAATTTGAAAAAATTGATTCAATATTTGGAAATTAGGAGGTCCATGTTGTGTAAATAGGTAACTTTCCCTTTAAGACATTTTGAATTTTTACATCAGTAAATATTTTATTTACCATGGATAAAGTGTCAATCCAGTAAGTAAGGGATAAAATTAATATTATAATAATATTAACTAAGCCATAAACATTATATAACCATATTAGATGATAAATTTATGACTATGGGAATCCATGGGTTGATTTTTGGGTCCACAAGGAGCCACATAGGAGTGATAATGACACATTATATAAATTAATTAAATGTAATTAAAAAAATGACATAAAAAATATCTTTTAGTAGATAATTTTTTACATTGGGTTACATAATATCTATCTTCAACTATAAATATTCATTTTAAATATGAATATATTTCCTAGATTGTGGTATTTTATTTCTAATTATTAGATATCATATATATAAAATTATTTTTGACACAATGATGATGCAATGGTTACCTTATTAATAAATAATTTAAATAAATGAGATTGCAAAATTAAAAATCTATCCAAAACCTATCCAATTATAATTTTATGATTTTTTTTTTGAAAATAATTCATCCAGTATTTGAATTTAATTGGATTTTGACCTTTTTAAAATGAAAATAATTTTATAATAAAATAATGTTTTCAAACATTCCTAAAGAGCCCCTCCTCACACTTATAAAAAGTTATCACCTCTATCCAATTACTCACACTTCTCAAGCACCATGTCTCAGAAAAACTCTACCCAATTATGCTCCATATATCCCTATAATCCCCTTATAAGTATTCACCAAGGTATAAATCAATTTATGTAATCCTTTTGGTTCAAACCAAATGGAGAAAACTGATTTAAAGGTAACATCTTCTATTAAGTTCATTTCATTTTTATACTTCTTCAACCCCCTAATCTCTCTTCATTAGATTATTTTATAACAACACTAGTATACTCAAAATACTACGTGGTTTTTATTAGATTTATTCAAACTACACTTCAACACACCTCTATCTAATGTATACAAACATACTATTCATGTGGACAACGAACTAACGCCTCACAAAATGATGATTGTTCAATTATCTCCTACCCCCTCTTATGGTGGACATTAAAATCTAACTGTATTTATATGTGACATAAATTATATTTTTATTTCCTAAATTCTTCTGTATTTTTCATTTATATCATACCTTTATGGCTTCTATAAGGGGTAAACATGATAATTTCATTTGAGGAAGTGCAGACTTCCGCCCCCTAAACGTGATATGACGCGTTCATGGAATACATTGAATGAATAAATGATGGAGTTAATGAAATTATATATTATATTGTATTGTTGTTACAATATTCTTTATTATTATTATGTTTTCATTCCATTAAATATGAAATATAAATAAAATTAGTGTTCATGCGTATATACGGCTTACCGTCTCCATGAACGGTGCATTCCATTTCTTATCTCCAAATTTTATATAATATTATAAATTCATACATATATATATATTTACTACATATATATATGATTTATATGATATCTAAATAATTAATATCATTCTATACATAATGAAATTTTAACAACATGGACAATATTTAATTATTACCAGTTTATTTTTAATTGAGGGTCTGAACATCGACAAAATATCTGATAGGAACTCAAAAAAAATTAAATAAATATTATAGAAAGGTAATAAGTGATATAAAAGGAATAATAAACTTGAAATAGTTATTAATCAAGTTTGAATTAACTTAATTTAATTATTTTGGAAATTAATGAACAAACGGGTCAAGTAGGACACGATGTAAGAGACTTCGTATCCATCTCCTTTCATTGAGGCATATTTTAATTAATATGAAACTTTCTTTTATAGAATGTTTAACGCCCTTTTAATTTTAATTTCATTCAAAGTGAATCTTTTTCTACATAGCGTTTTACAAAATGACAAAGGGAATGTTTTTTCCTAACATATGTGGTGTCAAAGACAATTCTGTTGTCCCGAGTCTTATTTGATTTTTTGGGTTCCTTAACAACTTGTAATGTTTAAATTGGAAAATAAATAAAATATTATCTTTAACATATTTTGGTATTTAAAATAGTTTTTATAATGGATTGATTATGTTAATATATTTAAATGATATATTGTGATTGCAATGTGGAAATGTTATCTTTCATTTATGATTGTTTTATGTGTTATGAATATGTCCTGGTTGTTGGGCATTATTTACATATATTGTTTGATCTATGATAAACCTATGGTGGGTGAGCCCGAGATATCTAACCAATTCATTGGGTAATGTGACATAGGTAAATGTTAATGATTCTCTTAAGAGAATTAGGGAATATACTATGATAAGTATTCCAAATGTAACTCCCTACATAACTGTGAATTATACAATGTCTGTTTGATATGGATGACATATGTTACATTTATAATTTTTTATTACCATTTATTATTCATAATTTTTTTGATTTTTTGTGGTAAATTATTGATTTAAAAGTAATACATCATTGATTTCTATGTATTGATGGACTAATGTTTTACTTCCTTTTTTATAACCCTTACTGAGCTTTTTATAATCATCCCATGTTTTTGAAATGTTTCCCATAGGATAAAATGAAGGGTAAGAGAATGGAAGAATTCAAGAATAGTTTATCAATAAAATAACTCTTTTTTTCTTTTAAGAGTGTTTTATTTTATGAATAAATTGGATACTGAGTAAAAGTTTCTACATGTAATATTCATGTTCTTATATAATAGTTGTGGCCTAATTCACTAAAACTCTAAAACTAAGTAGTTCATTAATGTGAATTATTAACCTAATTCAAGATTATGAAATTTTTATGCATGGGTCCTCATTGTTGGTATCAGAGGTCGGTTTAGACATCATTAAGATCTTGAATATTGTTAAATTAATATCCATAAATTATTTTTATATTATGGTAGGATTGAAATAGTATTACATTTATAGATTACCATGTTGCTTCACCTAAGATATTTTTGTGATCAGAATTTTTTTTCATAGAGAAAATAGGGAGACTGTGATAAGAAGGCATACAGAAGAAGATGACCTTCCAAATCACCATCCTAAGATGGTCAGAATCAGAATTGAATAGTTTGTTATAGTGAGGGATTAGTTGATTCAGGTGATAAATGGAGTTTTTTTAAAGTTGATTTATTATATACAAATGGTAATGAAGAACATGAATGTCAATTAAGGGTTTTCATGAAAACAATATAAGAAAAGAAGTTATATGGGATATTCAACCACTGTGAGGTTTTGTTCCAGAAAATTTCATTCCTAGGTCACATTGTTCTAAAAATTTATTAAATTTTCATCTTGATAAAAAAAAATTGTTGATGAATGTCTAAGAGATACAAATATTATAGATATTTTTAGTTTTCTTGGTTTAGTAGATTATTTCAAGAGCTTTGTTGAAAAAATTTCTCAGTTATCTAGTAAAATGACTATGTTAACTCAAAAATGTGTTAAATCATTTGTAAAAAAGAATGTGATTATTGTTCTTAGGAATTGAAAATAATTTTGGTCAATGATTCTTTTTAGGAACTGTCTTCCAGAAATGGTGAGTTTGTTATCTACAACGATTCTTCGTTTAATGGACATGGTGGTGTCCTAATATAGAATGATCAGGTAATTTCTTATACTTCTTTTCAATTGAGCCCTTGTGTGGTAAATTAACCTACACATTATTTGGAAGTAATTGCTGTTGTTTTTTGATTTAAAATTTATGGGGAATCATATGTATGGAGTAAAATGTGACATATATACTGATCAAAAAATTATGAAGTATATATTCACTCTGAAAGAATTATATATGAGATAGAGGAGATGGTTGGAATTTATCAAGGATTATGATTGGATGATTCATTACCATCTAGAAAAGGAAAATAAAGTGGCTCCTTCTTTGAGAAGAAATAGTAATTCTACATTAACCATGTTACATTTGGAACAAGATCCTATGACTAATGATTTGATGAACATTGGCATAGAAGTTTTTTGTGCAGCAATTCCTCTGTTTTGTTTCAGGTGTCTGTGAGATCATCTCTATCAGATAGAATTAAACAAGCAGAGAATGAAGGCAAGGATTTGTAGGAAAATAATGAGTTGGTTCAGAAGGGTAATATAATAGAGTTTAGTATTAGTAGAAAATGTGTTTTGAGTTTTGGAAAGAGATTATATTTTCCTTGGGATTCAAAATTGAAGAATGATTTATTATGTGAAGCTCATAGTTCTCCATTTTATGTCCATACTTGTAGTACTAATATGTGTAGAGATAATAGAGAGTATTATTGGAGGTATGTAATGTAAAAGGATATTGATGGCTTTACTCTGAAGTGTTTAACTAGTCAAATGGTTAATGAAGACTAGAAGATTCTGAAAGCGATGCTTAATCCATTATCAGTTCCAGAGGGGAAATAAGAAAATATATCGATGGAATTCGTTGTTTTATTACAAAATAAATCTTGAGGTAACAATTAAATTTGAGGTACTATTGATCGATTGACTAGATCTGCACATTTATTTCTTATTCGAGATACATTGTCTCTAGAATAACAATCTCGTTTTTATGATAAAGGGATAGACAGTTTGTATGGATTTCCCCACTATATTGTATCTAAACATGATCCCGTGATTACTTCTATATTTTGGAAAAGCATTCAGAAGTCGTTGGGTGCTGAATAAAATTTTAGTACATCTTTTCATCCTCAATCAGATGGGCTGTCAGAACGAAAAAATTATACTTTTTAAGATATTCTACATGATTTCTAAATAGATTACCAGGTAAGTTGGACCAACATATTTCATTGGTTTAATTTTATTATAATAACAATTTTCAGTCTCATATACAGATGCCTAAATTTTAGGCATTATATGGAAAGCAGTGTTAAAATCTAGCTTTTTGGGATGATTTAGGTGCAGAGATTTTTATGGGACCATAATTTGCTAAAGTGATGGAAGAAAAGGTTAACAAGATTCAAATGAACATTAGAATAGCATAGAGTAGGCGGAAAAAAGTTTAAGGATAACTGGATGAAGGATAGTTCATTTCAGGTATTTGATCATGTCTTTCTCAAAGTATTACCATGTAAAATTGGGATGTGTTTTGGTAAGAAGAAAAAGTTGAGTCTGAGGTTCATTAGAACCATTGAAATCATAGATAATGTTTAATCAGTAGTATAAATATTTTCCTTACCTCCATGTTTATCCGAAGT
Organism: Viscum album; assembly: GCA_963277665.1. Classification (NCBI taxonomy): domain Eukaryota; kingdom Viridiplantae; phylum Streptophyta; class Magnoliopsida; order Santalales; family Viscaceae; genus Viscum; species Viscum album. Next base: position 554,672,238 of record OY728123.1, read on the forward strand.
ACACAATGTTCTTACTGTTTCAATGTAAAAAATGTATATGCCTGATCAATCTCATGTTTTGAGTCCAGAGGTAGTTCAATTGGAAGTGAATCTCTCTTATGAAGAAAAACCAGTCAAGATTTTTGACCGAAGAGTGAACCTCTTATGAAATAAGGTATTAAATGAGGTAAAATATTTATAAAAAAATATGGTTGATGAGGGAACTTGGGAATATGAATATTCTAATAGGGATAAATAACCCATTTTCTTTAATAAGTGAATAAAATTGTGAGGACACAATTTCCAAAAGGGGGGAAGGATGTAACATCCTAGGAATATAAAAAGAATGAAATTTTAAAATTTATTAATATTTTTGAATTAAATATTAATTTTAATTTAAAGGGGATTCTATGTTAAATGGAATACTAAATACGCAATAATGAGTTTTTTTTTGAATAATTACGTTGCACACAACGTTGATTTATATCGGGAAATAATATAATATGATTATTATTTCGAATAGTACTTAACGCCTAGACGTTGTAATGGAGGGAATGAAAAAAAGTAACCAAAATATGATTAAATGTGTTTATTAAATGTTTTTACATTTATTCAATAAAATTTAGAAGCTTAAAATGCGAATTAATCAATTTTTAATCATAAACACTCTAATATTTTTTTTAAAGGTCGATTTACCGCCTTTTGATGGTGAACCGTTTTTAAATACAGTTTTCGTCACTTTTATAGGTTATATTTGACAAAATTATATTCTTATATATAATCGGGACCTAAAAAATTTACTTTGGATGTAGTTTTTGTATTTTTATAATAATGTTCATTTTTTAATGAATAGTTAAAAATACTGCATTTTAATTCAAAACTTCCTTTTAATCTAATTTATTTATATTCTTAAGTTATATTTTTAATTGTATTTAAATTTTAATTAGATTATATTTTTATCATTTAATCCAATGATTTTCATTGGATGTAACTTCACATTGAAATTAAACATAAACAACTGTCAATCTTTTGATAGTTATTATTTCTTAAAAACATGTTTCTATCCAATGAAAACTTAATTTTAAATTAATTTGGGAAACTTATGTTTTTGGAATTTGAAAAATTGATTCCATATTTTGAATCAGGAGGTCCAAATTGTGTAAATAGGTTACTTTTATTTTTACACATTATGAATATTTACATCAGTATATATTTTTTAACCAGGGATAAAGAGAAAATATGGTAAATATAGGTGAAAAATAAAAGAATAATAATATTATATTACCCTTAAAAATATCCTATCCCTATTGGGTTATATGTTCCCAACCATGGGCATACTTGGGTTTATTTTGGGACCCCATGGAGCCACATAGAAGTGATAATGACATTTTATATTAATTAATTTAATGAAATGTCAAAAATGACATAAACCTATATCATTTTGTAAATCAATTTTTACATGGGGATATAAATGATATTTCTTCAACAATAAATATTCATTTTAAATAAAAAATGATTTCCCATATCATGGTATTTAATTTATAGTTTTTAGACATCAAATAAATAAAATTATTTATGACACAATGATGTTGTAGTTATTAACTTATTAATAAATGATTTAGAAAAATAAGATTATAAAATTTACAAATACAATCCAAAACATGTCCAATTCATATGAATGATTTTATATAAAAAATATTAATCTTATATTCAAATTTATGGTGTTTTGGACATTTTGAAACTGAAAATCAGTTTATAATAAAATAATACTTTCAACATTCTTAAAGAGACCCTCCTCCCCTTATAAAAATCCAACAACTCTAACCAATTAATCACACCTCCCAAGCACATTGACTCGTCCATAATATAACAAATTAAGCTACCTACATCCATATCATCCGTCTATAATATCCCCCCTAGTTAGAAGTAAAATCATGTATACCTTTTTGTTCAAACAAAAAAGATACAGATGATTTAAAGGTAGCGTCTTCTCTTAAGTTCTTTTCTTTTATATTACATATCCAACCACCAAAACTCCCTTTATTCCTTTATTTTATAAAAATAGTAGTTTCTTAAATATACTATATTTCTTTATTAGAGGTATTCTAACTAATCTTTCACACACATATATCTAATTGATACAAACATAGTGTTTCTATGTACGGGGAACTAATGCCTCACAAAATGATGATGGATCAATTATCTCAATCCTCCACTTATGGAGGCCATTATGAGGTCACTGTATTTATATGTTATAAATATTATGTATATATTGTCTATCTGAATATGTATTTTTCATTTATTGCATAGCAATATGATTTCTATAATGGGTAAAAGCGATAATTTTATTTGAGGAAGTGTGTACTACAGCCCCCTCAAATTGATATGACTCGTTCATGAAATATGTTGAAAGTATAAAGGATTTAGAAAATGAGATTATATATGATATAATAGTGTAATTATAATATAAGTTGGTATCATTATGTTTTCATTCCATTAAATATGGAAATGAAATGAATGTAGCGTTCATGCATACATACAGCTTACCATCTTCATGAATGGTGCATTTCATTTCTTATCTCTAAATGTTTTTACCTATATAAATATAAATATATATATATATATATATAATGGATATATATGATATATATCATATATAAATCTTTAATATCATTATGGATTTAATGGAATTTTTTCCACACGGACAATTTTTAATTATAACAAGTTCATTTTTAACTCAAGTTCCGAACATTGACAAAATGTTCAATATGAACTCAAATAATTACATAATTGTTATAGAAAGGTAATAAGTAATATAAAATTAATATTAAACTTTAAAATGTTATTATGAAAGTTGAAAATAACTTTTTTTTATTATTCGGGATATTCATGAACAAACAGGTCAAGTCAGACACGAGTTTAGGGACTTCATCTCAATCTCATTTCATTGAGGTATATTTTGATTTATACATGAATTTCATTTATACAGTGTATAAACCACATTGAATTTTCATTTCATTCAAGGTGAACCATTTTCTAGGTGTTTGTTTACTAAATGAAAAAGGAAATGTTTTTTTAACATACGTTTTGGCAATGACCTTTCCACCTCCGTGAGTGTTATTTGAATTTTTTTCTTCCATACCAATCCGTAATGTTTTTTAATGGAAAATAAATACATTATATCCTTTTTTGTATTTTTGTATTGAATTTTTTTTAAAATTAATTGATTATTTCAAAATATTTAAGAGATATATTTTGATTTCATTGTGGAAATGTTATCTTTCGTTTCTTTTTGTTTTATGTGTTATGAATATGTAATGGTTCTTTGGTGTTGTTTATGTATACGGGTGGTTATGTGATAAACCGAGGGTGGGTGAGCCCAAGATAACACCCCAATGATTTTGGAATCATGATAGAGGTAAATGATAATGTTTCTCCTAGGAGATTTAGGGAATATATTGTGATGGGTATTCTATACATAACTCCCTATGTAGCTATAAATGATAAAATGTATGTTTGTATGGATTCCACAAGTTAACTTTATGATTTATGATTTCCATTTATTATTCATAAATATTATGATTTTGCGTGGTATGTAAATGATTAAAATGTAAGATATCATTGATTTTTCTATATTCCATGACTAATGTGTTTTTCTTTTTTTATAACCCTTACTGTGATTTTAATACTCATCCCATGTTTGGGAAATTTTTTTCATAGGATATAAGGAAGTCTAAGAGAAAAAAATAATTCAAGAAGATATTTATCAAGAAAAGAACTCCTTTTTTATTTTATGAGTTTTTTATTTTATAAAAAAAGTTCACTAAGTAGAAGTGTATACATGTAATATTCGTTTTGTTTTGTAATATTTATGGCCTAGTTCTCTGAAACTCTAAACATGAAAAGATCATCAATGTGAATTATTAACATAATTCAAGATTACGTAATGTTTATGGTCAGATCCGTATACTTAGTATTTAAAAATATTTATTATATATAGTTTATAATATAATTTCATGAAGTCAAAAATGATTTTTCTATTGGTTCAAAAACAGATATTTTTGAACAATGAAACATTTTTCAATAAATTTTGATTCTTGTTTTAAAAGGAAAGGATCACATATTTATAAAAGAAATTTTATAAAATGGATATTATTTTTGATATCATGTTTTCAAAATTATCCTATGGTTAGTTTTTTATTATTTTTATAGATATTTTAGTTATCTGGTAAAAAATAAGTACGATACAAGTATATGGTTTGCATCATAAACTCATAAAAACCCAACACTAAAATAATAAATTTAAAAAATTTATCTATTAAAATATATATTTAACCATTAATTTAATTAAATATTTAGATTATTTGATAAATTATATAATTTTACTATGGATAATATAAACCCAATAATATATTCTACGGTATTGAATTCATTTTTTTAAGAATAGGTATCACATACACTTCTCTAAGGTTCAATTTTAGGTATTTTTGACAATACCCCTATAAAATATTCAAAATTAATCCACATTGAAAAATGAAATGGGATAAATTCCAGGTAATGATTTTAAATTTGATTACATTATTGTATAGAGTACCAAACTAATGTTTGAGAAATAATAAAGTCTTACCTTATATTTTCATATACAAACACACCCAAAGTCTAATTCTTCCATATAAAACAACTTTTCTCATGGACTTACACTATACTACAATCTATATATTCATACAACAGTTCCCCCAAGCTCTCAAAAAGATCCTACAATGATTTTAGAATCACTCACTCAAGGTAATAATTACCTCTATGTTCTCTCTAATTCAAGAACCATATTTATACTTATCCATTTGAATCCAAATTTTCAAAGTTGTTAAAAATTATAATGATACCATCATAGGATAATTGATATCCTTATAATGAGAGATAATTTATCCCCACTCACTAATAAATTTACTTATTCCATTAAAATAGTAATATTTAGTAATGTATCATTTCCTTATCCACTTTATTCAAGAATCATCATCATTTTATGTATTTTATTACCAATTTTTAATTTTGGGATACATTTTTTTACATCCATATTACTAAAAATGTGTTTTTATAATGGCGATAATACCATTACCCTCTCATTAAAAAAAATTCACGACACTTTAATTATTGACGTTTGTACTACAAAACATTAAATATAATTTTTTTGTGGATAAACCATTATAATGGGAATAATATAAATATTTCAACTATTTTTTATTCACCATTAAATATACATATTCCATTTATTGAGGAAAAAAATTTATTTATTCAACAATCACTTATCATGGAATTAAATTTGATGAAAAATCATTCTATTTTGAATGTTATATTTTTCACACTAATCCATGTACATGATATTAATGTCATGGGTGTAACTAGAAATATATAGATATCTAATGCATTGAATAGTTTTTCTATCTAATGAGACTTCTTAAATGGGATTATAGAGTGAACATAAGAAATCGTGGGAAATTTGAAAACATGTTATGATGCCTTGGAAATTAGCCATTATATATGTTTATGATGTCATGATTGAAGATAATTCCACATTTCTATTGTTACCTTTTTATTATCATGCTATACCATGTCTCATTATTCATGATTATGATTTTCACTACATTTATGTCCCATTTATATTCATATTTTATGAAATGTAATTCTATCTTAATTTTAATTTTTTTTGTTCCCTTACTATGCTAATTAGATGCCCATTTCTTTTGTATGTTTCCCGCTTATCCCATTCAGTTTTATTGGGACATTGATTTTGAAGAGAATGTTAAAAAAAATTCTATAATGTTGTGTTATGAAATGATCAAGGACATAATGTATATACCTAATTCCAAAATACCGTAGAATTCACAATCATCAAGGTTGTATTCTATGTATTCATATTTAAAAAATAATTAATTAATGTGTAATAATTATAAGGGATGTTATAAGATACATAAAAATAATAATTTATTTTCCAAAAATAATGTAGAACATTTATTTGAAATGATGGTTTGGTAATTGAGTTAAAATAATTGGTAAACAAAAAAAATTCCATAAATGTTTCATAAATTTATATGGTTGAAACTCACCTAGGAGGAAGAATAGAATTATAAGATTAATTTTCCATTCAAAATAATTGAATGTTCCATGAAATTAATAAATAGATTAAAAGAAACTAATAATTAATGAATGAATTTCAAAAAGAATCAGTACAAATTAATGTTGGGGGTTGGGTTAAAAACCTTACATATTTAGTACACATTGAATTAAAATAAAATTAAAGATAGACAATGATTTCCTCTTCAAGGCCCATGAATTACATGATTGTTTTAAGTGAAATTAATTAGGCACCAGTCATACCATGTCAAACATGTGATTGTTCATAATAATAAATATTTATCATGAAATTGAATTTGAAATGCATAACCATTTACATCGTTAGAAACATTTATGAATATTGGAATTTAATGATATGATTTCAAATGAAATGTTAAATATCATGAATCATGATAGGATCTTGATTAAAAATGTCTATTGGGGATTTGATATAAAACACTAGAAAAATTATAATAGAAAATAGTCCTTAATAGATAATGTTTGAAACAATGTGTCCAAAATTTATATCCCTCTACTGAAAAGGCACAATATCACCTTGTATAAGAATCATAAATATCTGGATATTTAATTTCAGAACCTTACTCATATAGATTAAATTTTATAAATATTAATTATAAATTTTCTAAATGTTTATATTTGTTAGTTGTTATTTATTTTAGATATCAGGTTTGATTAATCTCGATCATTCTAATTTAGTAATAGGGGTGATTTTCTTCAATTTCATGAAATTTTTTCTTTATTCCTATATATTAAATGAAACTAGAATTATTGTTTCAATATCTTTTAAAACATTATAATAGTGTTTTATATGTATTCATACACACATCATGTAGATGAAATTGGAAATAACCATGTTTTGGAGATCTATAAAAAATGAACAAAGGTAGTTTAATTAGTTAATGGTATATTAATTTTATCATATAATTAAAAAAATTAAATAATCATTTTCTTATTTATATTATATAATATATTTAATTATTTTCTCATAGATATTCATGAAATTATTCTATATATTTCTTAATAAGAGAGGTTAAACAAACCGAATAATAGAACATACTATAATTAATGGATTATTATGATTGTGAGAGTCAATTTTTTTTAAAAAAATTTCATTATTATATAAGAATAATGAAATTATTAAAATAATTATATGGATTTGATAAAACATTTAATTGCTATTAATTAAAAAAATAGGATCCTGATGAAATCTTATATATCCTACATTACTGATACTATATTCTACACAATATATAGTATATATTACCATCTTTTAAAGAATGATATTGAAAAAAGGTGGAATGTACTTTTACCTTAACAATAACTAATACGTTAGATATAAAAAAATATCCATGAATTTTATAATTATAATAAATGAAGGGAGTTTGTGGTGAAATATATACATTTTTTCATTGTGGTGGTGAAAGTCGAAAAAACTAAAAAAGGACGACTTAATTTTTCCAAATTTAAAATGGATATCGGGTTTTAATAGTTATTAAAATACTATAATTAATATATGTTTTATGAACCCCTTCATCCAAAGGTACTCCTCCTAGGATGGTAGTTAAATAGGAGAGATAATGACCACATGACTCCCACCTTCAGTGGGCCCCATATTGGTAACAAGAACAGAGGTTAAAAAACTCAAAAAATCTCGGATCTTACCCTCAAATAATATATTATTAGAATATTGTATAAATATCTTTCACGAATGTCAATAATATAATATAAAAGAAAACCCACAACATATAAAAATGAATTAAATATTCGAAAAATAAAAAATAGTAACTATTTAAAACAAATGGACATTCCCAACAACATCGGCATAACAGAAGTTTGAACACTTGAGCTATAAATGTCAATTTCAGTCACAAAGTACTCATAGAAAACATATTAATAGTTTATAACCATTGGGATAACATACAATTATACATTTTATGATATTTCACAATGTATCTAATGCACATGTCAAAAGATCATACTAATGTGCTGGTGAAATAAATAGATGAACCAGCAAGATCCTAAATAGTTGAACTAACCATTACCAGCATCATAATGGATCACTCACAAAATAACATATAAATTATAGTGGCATAGTTTCATTAACATTTTATGAAAACCCATTACTAGTTCTCACATTGTTTTTCACAATCACCCATTAATTTCTAATTGCATGTGCTCTCATATCTTCCACTAATATCACATCATATCTTCTATTAATATCACATGATATAATATCACATCCCACCAGAAGATCATGCGTCGAAACATCATAGCATTCATAAATAATAATAATCCAACTCATAAAAGATTGTTTATATGGAAGTATGGAAGTATTAATTTTTATTAAATCATTATCATGGGATCCTCCTATAATGCATGAACCCCAGAAAATCTCAAATCACATAACATCATCCTCACATCATATCTTCATTGTATAAATCTAGGATGTCATAATTTTTATTAGAGAAAGGGGAATGGGGTTTAGCCTTAAATCCATGTGAAATCCATTATAGATTTTTTTCATAACACCCAAATTCATAAAATGTTGTCCAAAGGTAAGGTTATAAAATAAGGTGGGGTATGTATTGAAATATAATAAATTAAATAATAAAAATATACAAAAAATACCTAATATATGGGACCACAACTACTGCACTAGCATATACCACCACTCCACCATATGTTATCCTTCACAAATACATATTCCACTATTTAAATAAAAAAAGGCACATTATCCAACCTTAACATTCAGATTACACCATTTTACACATTAATCATGTTTCCAGAAACTCATAATTTATAAATTCACATCATTCATATTTTAAAATACCACTCATTTATCGATATGTTAAAATAAATATTTAACACAGATCAATTTCACCCCATATTATACATTTACAGACTCAATGAATTTAATTTCAATATTCATATAGTTTTCCAAAGGAATCACATGAATTAATCCCAACAACATGAAACAATAGTACCCCATATCACATAAATTATTGTCTTCAATACCAACTCATCTATAAAACAAATCCATTATGACCAGATGTAAATAAACAATCAACCACAACAACAACACTACACAAACACTATAATACTACTCATCTAAACCCCAATACAAGAACAATGAAGAACACAACCACTGGAAATAAAAAATTACCACACCCCACAACCATCAAACCATCCCATATTAATAATTATTTCTCATTACAACTACAAAACATTCAATAACAAACCATTATCACACCACACTCACCACTACCCCACTTATATAACATCACAATTGTCTAACATTATCATCGTAAAATACCCCCAACAAAAAAAGAATCATGAAAAGAAAAACTCATAAATCATCACAAAATGGATTTTATAAAAAAATTCCCCCTAATTTCATAATATCACAGTACCATTATTTAGTTGTATAATCAAATCCACCAAATTTACATGGGAAACCAATTAATATACATTTATATGTTATCTAACCTTTTATTATGTGTGCAATAAAACAATAGCAGAAGGGTCTCAAACACATCATATATTTGAAAAAATATCCAAATAGATGATCATTTCAATATTTGAAACAATAATATATAATAAATTCCATAATAACTTCAAAATATTATATTCAATTGATTTATCCACATAACCGTTGTTTTTCAATTTGTGAAATTTTTTTATTTATTATAAATACCCTTACATTCAACCCAATTTAAGGAAAAACAATTCAACCCCAAAATGATTCGCATCGATGGGCATAAAATAGAAATCATATTCCTAAAATAATATTTATTATATATTTTTTAGCAAGATGCAATGATGAAACTACATGAAACCCATAATCAGATCAGGAAACCCCTGTTTTTCCTGAATCACATCAAGGATTCATCAAATCAAAACACAAACACATCCCAAAAGAGAACATAAAATCCATATTGATTCTATATTGGATGAATGTAAGGAAAAATTGGTAAATAGATAATAACACAACTTAGATCACGAAGAATATACATCGGGCACCCTCAAATAAATTAGGAAGGATGGTCTGAATGATCTTCTATGATTTCTAGGGTTCCTATGCAATTTTATAGGAAAAGGTAGTCAAATATGGTAATTAATTTCAATATGATATATATAAACATGTTATAAAATTACTAATTCAGGTGGCAAATTTAATATTAATATATTAAATACCATAGTATTAATGAAATAAAATAAACAAAACCCATTTTATTCAAGGATTCTTAAATGTTTCGATTTTACCTAAAATTCGTAGAGCCCATCCTATATGATAATACATCATTAATTATAATTTAACTTCATTAATATATTCCATTCATCACACTACCCAAAAATATTTTTCATTAATTTATGGTCAAACATGATTCAAATAAAAAATGAATGACATGAATCAAATTTCTCATCTTGAACCACATAATATAGAACTCTTATAGCTCGAAACTCCACTTAACCCTCATAGATCCTCATCCAACTCCAAAATTGATAATGTAATGGGATTAGAAGGAAAAAACTACTACATGAGGTACCTCTCAAAAATATTATAGTATATAAATGCAATAATGCCAGAAATAAATAGGGGGTTGAAACAATCCCAATGCAAAACCTCATAGGGATCTCATTAAACCTCCAACAGTATGAAAAAAAACATCAAACAAAAACACCCATAAACCATTCCCCACAAAAAAACCACCACCTTCCCTAACAAAACCACACATCAATTAAAACTATCCAAAAAAACATCATTTCCCCATCAAAATACATACAAACATATCATCCTCTACAAAACCCATTCCGATGATCACCAAAGCCAACTCACAATAATACCTTGTGGAAAACAATCATTGAGTTCGATCATTCCTATCATGAAATTATCATCATTGTGTGGAACTAATTATACTAAATGGTTCTAAACATTCCATAGTATACTTCATAATGAATTGGAATAAAAAATTCCTGTATAAAAATATTAGAATCTATATCATAGTTTAAGAAATCTAAAAATTCACACTTCTCATAAATTAGGATTGGTCGAAACATCAAATAATCAATGAAACTATATAGTATGGGAATACTCAAAATGACTTTGCATATTGGGTACTCAGGTACATATCATGATCACAAGTTCTCTCCTTGAGGTGGTCATTCTAGCACAACACACGAATCCAAGGAACCGTCTACCAAGATAGCTCTTTCCATTGATGGTTATGGATCTACTCTAACCACATCATGAACATGAAATCATCATAAATATACCACTTTCCCTATTCAATAATGTGGATTCATCATGAACAAAATAACAACGATAGTAAACATGGAAGACATCATGTATCATATTTAACAACGGTGATAGTGAACCTTGAAATGCCACCACACTATGATTCTTCTCCACCTAAAAATTTCCATTGTTCTACGGAGAAAGCTTAATCCTTGTATAAACCACCCCTAATCACATTAATGATAATGACTCAAATACACATGTTATCAAGTGTCAAACTGTATAAGCCTCCACCAATGATCAATCTAGACCTTCTAAGAGTAATTTTTCACCCTCATACTCAATCATAAAATTTTCATTTTTTTAGTCATTCTCTCTACTACATCATGAAAATTATCTGACAGCTAATCATATATCTATCCAGTATAATGGATAAACACATGACAACCCCTACAACAACACAAATTGGTCCATAAAAATTTAATATTTGTTGTAATTTTTTATAGGAAATCACAAAAATGAAATATATCATACCAATGATCCATTTATGTATAGAAATAATGATCAAAAAATATAATCCATTTTCTGGATGGTATGATCCATCTACAAATTTAACTAAGGGTGGAATGAAATAATTGGCAAAAATGGGGATCCAAAAGGATAATGTAATCCATTCTACACACATTATGTAAAATGATGATCCTGGTAACATATATTTTCTTTTTTACTACATGAATCATACCAAAATCCTCCATTCACTGCCTCATTAACAAAACCATATAACTCATCTCATGAATGGGAAAAAGAGATGGATTTTCCATTTGTTTCCCAACAAATATAGCTACATCACAATCAATTTATACCGATGGTAAAAAAATGATTTAATATATTTATATTGCATCCCACATCCACTCCAGAATATCAATGGGGTCTATCAAGACATAAAGAATATAGTTTTCAACATTCTTCAATTGGAAAATCATACACATAACAAAAAACATATCCATTAACCATTTCATCCAAGGCCACAAAATTTGTCTCTTCAAAACACATTATATCTTTTTCTCAACAGGATATTCTACTAAATTTGATATTTACTACTCAATCTTACCCTCCTCACACTCTTCCAATGTGAAAAAAAACCTCCCCTGAAACAACACCATGTTCAAATCATCCTCCAACCAACACTCTAGAGAATCACAACATCTAAAACAGTAACACACCACATTTTCCTCTGAATCTCCCAATTAAAAAACCTCCAGCAGCTGTATCGAAGATGAAACAATAGTAATATAATATATACAACCTTATAAACTACTATAAATATATTATGATGTATCATTGATATCTATTCAACCCCCTATAAACATCTATAGTCCCATAACCATAACTCCGTGAGACTTCTAGCATTGTGAATCAACAACAACACTCCCCTTATTCTAGTTGGTTTCCTAAGGGTAAAATATCTTATATTGATTACATGTATATTTGATATATATCATATTAATAAAACATATCACCACATATATTTCACATCATGACTCTAATGATATAATGACCTATAGTATATGTCACATTGATATGGTAATAAATGTACCCTCCCATTATGGTAAACATTATGTTATATGATGATATTCTTAAATTTTCATTATTCGGATGATAATGTGATATGATGTGAGAGAAAGTACATATAAATCTAGGTGTGTGTACTCATAAGGTGATGGGGCTTATTCTCATGTAGATAACACTAGGTAATCTCCAATATGAGACATTACATGAAATAACCCACCATAATGAATTTCACATGTTTGGATTTTTCGTCTATTCCTATCTATGTTAATTTTTAATGATAAATAGAAATTAGTATTATAATTTATTTACTTAATAACTCATGATCATGATTGTTATGATAGAAATGTTGATAAAATAACTTTATGGAAAGGTAGGGTTTTTTGGGTTTCATGATTAGCATGTTATTAAGAGATATGTCGAGGAAATAATTCCCCAAAAAATTTTAAGGGATGATGATATCACTACCATTTGATTATAATATAACCATAATATTTAATTCATTTTTAAAAATGAAATTATTATATTTGTATCTGATAGTCAAAAAATAAATTTCAAGTCAATCTTAATGTAACACAGATGATAAAAATACATGAGGTTATATTCTGATAAAAGGATTATAATTGATAGTGAGAATTTATAAGTGACTAGTTGTTTTAAATAGTAATTTCATTCAAATGGTTGTATTAACCCTTTTCTACAATATAATATTGTACTATAGGAAAGATCATTTTATGAGAAGGAAAAATAATCCTAGAGGGTGACACACGATGTGTTTCTAATTATCATGATTAAATTCTATGTGATTTTAATTAATCTATGAAAAATTATTCAAAGTACATGAGATGATTATATATATGTTTTATCAATCATAATTATTAATTGATGATTTAAATATTCTAAATAAATATTTTTTTCAGAGTTCAATAAATGTTACATTAGTTCAAACTGACAACAATTGAGTCTAGTGACAAAAATCAATTAACGAAACTAGGCATATCATTTGTTTTTTTCTAAAATTTGATGCTTACCATGAATATTGGTTATTATTTATATGATGCACGGGGTTTATTAAGGATTATTTAATTATTTAAGGGTAATTATGAAACTAAAAAAACATTTAAACATAACCCCAAGATGTGTAAATTAACAATTATTTAAATTGTGTATTATATCCAAAATCATTATGTCAGATTCATTATGCACAATGAAATTATCAATAGACTAATCATTTCACTAATCATCCAAAGAATTGGAAACACGAGAGACAACCCTTCTTTATTATAGGATGAGTGATCAACCTGAATTACAAAAGAAAATCAATTCAATGAAATAACACCAGGAGGATGATTAACATTCCACAGAGATCAAAAGAGAACATGTGGATCCCTACTAGATGGATTATATCATTGTATCATCACTATTAAATTAAGGAAATATGATAGGATCGTTTGGATGATTAAAATTTACATAGAATAAATAATTATTATTTAATGTATTCATTTCATCTAATATTAAATATATTTATTACAAATTTTATGTTTAATATCCCTAATCAGGAATTTGAGAAACAAAGTATTAATTTTTTTAATATATCACTAACCAACTATCACATAAAGCATGCTCAGATCCTACATATGGTATTAGAGGGAGGTTATATTTAAATTTAAAATTTTTCTTATGACTTTTGATCAATACAAAGTCATGGATGAATTTTCATTTCACATTATTCATTATTTTACCTATTTTTAATTAAACTTTTATTGAAATATTTATCATGTTTCTTTATGGATTCATTTTTCTAATTTCATAATAAAATATGAATAATTCTAAGAGACTCCATCCAAAACTGATAATTATTTTATAGTTGGATAAGTTAACAAGACGTGTAGTGTGAGTATGGGTCGTGTACCTTAAATCTCGGAATATGACCATCCCACGGGATACACAACCTGAATTTTTTTAATTACAAATGGTTTATTACATGTGTTTAAAAATAAAACATAGAACATAGTTTTTTGGATTAAAAATTTTGTAAATGGTATATACTATCTATAGTCTACACAGGTTAGTAGATTAAATAACCCAATCTACGTGGTCATTATCCACAGTCAAGCCATGTGACACTAACATCAATGTTCATCGATGATATAGA
Source organism: Viscum album (assembly GCA_963277665.1). NCBI lineage: Eukaryota > Viridiplantae > Streptophyta > Magnoliopsida > Santalales > Viscaceae > Viscum > Viscum album. The sequence goes on from OY728123.1 coordinate 554,687,309, forward strand.
AGATGTGTATGTAGTGTACATGACATGGGTTCCATCAGATTCCTCATTAGTGAAACATAATGAGTAATTAGGAAATGTTTTTTTATATAAATACAAAGTGAGGCTCGTGTCACACGACATGTTGAATTGTTCAAGATAACACATTGGGCCTCTTTGAGGGTTTCAGGGGAATGGAGAATTTAGACAACATGGTGTGTATTTTTATAATGAATTCCATATGATCCAATTAAGATACCTATCAAGGGAAAAATATTGTATTTTTGGTAAATAAAAAAAGGATACATGGTGTGTCTCTATCATGTATATTCAGTGTAGTCTGGTTGAGTCCACACACTAAATCCATTGGTGTGTGACTTGGATACCCAACCATAGAGCTATAGGACAATATAATCGGTTGTAAAAGTTGTTTATAATCACATTTTAATTAAAAGTTATATTTCAATAAATTTAACATTGGATAATGAAAACCATATTGAAAATATTTGCACATTTTGGGTACAAAAATTTAATAAGTGACTTAATTAATTTAAAATTTTATTTAAATGTATTGTAACAAACCTATAACTACTGGATCAACAATTAATTTTCCATTGATTAATTTTTTATGGTTATCATTAAGAGGAGTGAAATGGTAATTATGATAAATGAAAATTAATTATATATATAAATAATTAATGAATGTGTGGTTATCATAATCAATAAATAATTAATATGAAATGATTGGTAACCATTTTTTTCCTATGTTTTTCATGTTTTATTGTGAATTAACTTGACCAAGACCCATGTATATGTTTGATAGTTTATTTTAATTAATTTCATTATTTTGAAATTATTTACTATTAAATTAAATATGATGGTATGTGAGTTATCTATCAATATATTATTGTGTTGGTCTTACACGTCCAAATATTATTAAGTAATTCCTCGCTATCTAATCCTTTGTTTCCAAAAATTTTTCATGAGATATAATGACATGTAATTAATTGAGTTACCCGACAAACATTGAGGCAGTTCTTGAAGGAGCAATAGAGACTCCAACAGAGGTGTTACACGAGTGGATGGATGAAATACATTAACACATTCAATGACTAGAGATATGAGTTGAATACCCATGTTCATAGTAGGATTTATTTTCCTGTCATTATATCTATTATTATATAAATATAACGAATGATTCAGTTAATAAAATATTTATTACTATCATTGAAATTAATTTTTTCTGAATGTATTCCCACCATCACCAAAATAACATAATTAACGTGTACAAAAAAATTAATATAAATGGATTATTTGTATGTTAGTCATCAATAAGAGTCAAATAATTATGTAATATACACATAATAATAAAAAGTAAAGTAAAGTATAATACACTCTATAATTTATGCATAATAAATTACAATACCTAATTATATATTATGTGAAACATTTCCTTCTATTACATGATTATGAATGAAAAAATAGAATCTAAGTGTTTAAAAACCATCATTGGGAATCCTACATTGAATGTGGTGTTCGTATAATAGTTCTGGTAAGAATTATCAATCAAAAATCAAGATTCATATCCCTCTATATACTTGATGTTAAATAGAGAAATATGTTTAGAAAATATATATTAGGATTTCTAAAGACGGTGTTTCACTCAATAGATCAAGGATCCACAATACCAATATATTCAAAGACCATCTACATAAATAACCTTAATTATCTTAACCCACCATCTTTGGGGGAATATGAAATGAAATATGGATCATTTTCACTAGAATTTCATCAAAACATGATATTCCGAGTTCAATGGTGAGTGATAATGTGAACTTATAAAATAGTGGTTGATTTAATAACAATCAATTAATTAATTATTACACATGTAATTTGAAAAAAAAATAAAAATTTATAATAACAATATCTTTAATTGTAGAATAAATTATATATCTCATCATTCACACTATCTCTATGATCACTATTAGAGAAATACATCCTCCTTGATGAAAATAACATCCAAGAGTGGTTTAGATGTTGTGGGGTGGTGGTACACCATTAATGGAAGTTTTATGTGCTAGAATACCCATTTTATGTTTCATATACCAAGAATGTGATTGAGTAATATTATCTTATTTTTGACAAAAAAAATATTTTCATCGTTTGATGCCGCAAAAAATTAAGAACCATTTATTTGATATCATGAATGACACATGACAGAAAGCATGTATGGTAATATAATATATGGGTATGTTATAATATATTTAATATTTAGAATATATTCTATATATTTCAATGAATTCAACACCTAGTTATCATTTGTTATAAAAAAGAGTGACCTTACTCAATCGCTTGTGTTACACACATGAATGTGTTTTACCAAACAATAATATATTAACAAAATATTATTATCTAATAAAATATGATATAACATAGAAAATATGTTAGAGTATATGAATATTTTTATTTATGTTATGATAATTTATTATTTATATAGATATAAAATGACTTCTTTTTTTTACCAACTAATGATAAAAAAAATTAATAACCAACTGGATATAAAAATAAATAGTATTAGGATTCAAAAATATTTTTTTCTTAATAAAAAAAGTTAATTAAAATTAGTTAACTATTTTATTGATTTGTAAATTTTATATATTCAATCAAATATTTTTAATATTCATCCTTTATGTTATATATGTACATTATAAAACAAACCCATTTTACGCATAAAACCCCATATTTTTATGATAACAAATTTACATCCTATTAATAGAGAGGAAATTTTAAATCATTATTCTAGAAGTTATATTTATATAATATTACCAAATAATAACAATATTTAAATTAGAAACATTAGAATTACATTATGGTAAAATTTTGGTATTTTAATGAAACAATTCATTTTTAATGCATTGTAAAAAATGAAGAATTTTAGTTCAAAACATAATTTTCATATAATTTATTTATAAGATTAACTAATATTTTTAATAGGGTTTAATTTTAAATTAGGTAATATTTTTATCAATTATGAAAATTTACGTCTTTGGAGTTAATGTCAGTTTGAAATTGATTAAAAAACCAGGAAATCATTTAGACTTTTTTTCTTTAAAATCACGCATTGTTGTCCTACATATGAGATTATATTTAAATTAATTTCATCCAATTATGTTATTATAAATTAGAAAAATTGATTCAATGTTTGGAATAATTATAATTTTTTATGTATGATATGTTCGACATTGTTTATGAGAAAAACTATTAGTGAATGTAATCAATATTAATTACAATTATAAAGGTAAAAAAATCTTATTAATAGAGTAACCATTATCTTAACGGCCCAAATTACCTAAAATATTGACCAAAACCCAAAATATTTACATAATTAGTCCATGAAACAAACAATAATTTTTTTGTGTTTTTTATGACCTTTTTATGTTATGATATGTGTACACCTAACATGTTTCCCAAAATTCCATCTAATTTCTTTTGCTAACCTATAAAATGCCACCAACTCTTCCACTTTCTCACACCTCTCAAACAACATATGTTAGTCCCCAATATGCCCAAATAACTTCAAAAATAACCTCTCTTCATACTTGAATCATATCTTTTCACATAAATCCTTCCAGGGAAGCCTTATGGTATAAACTGAAAGAAGATAGTTGATTAAGAGGTATCATCTTCTCTTAATCTTTTATGTTTAATTTATATTCTCCACTCAATGTATTCTAAATTTTTTATAAATACATAAAAAAACATGATCCATAATATACTAGATTTTTTTATGATAATAGTTATACCTACACATACACAAACATTGAACTAATGCGTAAGGAATATATTATTTCAATGTTCTGTGAGTTACTGCCTCACGAAACAATTATTGTTCATTTTTCATTTAACACATCTCTTGGTGTCCATTACTATGAAAACATAGTTTATATATGATATATATAAGATACTTGTAATTCTTTTATATTTATTTTATTTTCTTTCTCTAAAAAAATTTCTACTTCCCATCTTGTGCAAATACAATAACATCAATTGAGAAAGTGTGGAATATTTCCCCCTAAATGAGATATGATTCATTTTAATGATACCTGAATCGTATAAATAAGGATTATAATTTAACATATCAGGCATAAAAAATATATATGATTTATGGAAATAATTAACTTTCTATATATAACATTTTTATTATTACCCTTTCACACACATATAAAGTGATAACGTTATCGTGGACATGTAGGCTACCGCCTCCTCCACATGATGTGATTAAATTTTTCATAAGGAGAATAACATATATATTTATATATGATTAAAAAATATAATATTTTTGATATAATTATTATTTTTAAAATATGTGGTGTTACAAACATTCATTCCAAAACTATCATTGAGAAAAATATGTTACTCATGCATAAGTATGACATACCTTCTCAATGATTGGAACATTGATTCGTTTTTCCTAAATGCATGTAATGAATTTTTTAAAAAAAATATAATTTATATTAAAATATTATAGTAATGTAACAATTATTTTTCAATTGTTGTTATATAATGAACCCTTTTACCATATATGACCTACAAAAAGGTTTTTCCACACATAAATCGAATTTGGTCTAAAAAATCAAAATAAACATAATTTTTTATGTTGTTGTATAAGGTATAGAAAAAGGTTAAATAAAATTAAATAAAAACAAATAAATGTTTCTAAAAAATTATGAAATTAACATATTTTTATTAAAAAATATGTTTAAGGGGGTTCATCTAAAAGGAATCTAAAGGTAGGCTATTTCATCTCAATATATATTTCACTGAGATATTTTGTAATTATGTGACAATTCACTTTTATTTGATATATATACTCCCTTTTTCATGTTATATGATGAATAAACTTATTATCATGATATTATATGTTTTATATAATTCCATATATTTTTTAAATTATGATTTAACTATTTTAATGTGTTATAGGACACTTTGGAATGATTAATTTGTTTTCTCCATGAGATTTTTTGAAATGATTATCATTAAAGTCTTTCATCCTTTTGTGATTGTTAAATTTCTCTTGAAAAAATCACATTAAAGTAATAATTATTCACTTTAAACAAACGTGAATATAAATATAATCCTACAATAAATATTAGTGATTTCTAAATTTTTTGCAGTTTTACACACAATCTCTACATTGATAATTATTCGATTTACAAGGGAATAAATAATAAATTTTTAAATCCCAATCAATATAGTTACTTGATAAGGTATATTGTTTATTTAATTAATGAATATAAAGAAGTTTTTTGATTTTAAATGATTTTAAGTCCATGTAAATTCAATATCTCCTTGATGCGTCGATGGGTTTTAATGAGATGATTTAGTTTCTGAAATTAGAATAATTTAAAAAGTCATGTAAAAGGTATTTATGGTATAGATTTTATTTTGCCTATGACCTTACATCCATTATGAAAAAATTAAACTCAAATTAGTTTCACTTTTTCTTTCATCGATGATATTTTTTTAACAAATCTATTGATACACTTCATTTTCAGTTAATTAAATTTATATTGTTTCGCTTTCATAACCACAAAAATTTATCATTCCTTATATAATTATTGAATGGTATGTGTTTACAGTTATTAACATTGAATATTTTTTATGAACATCCATTATGATTATTAATTACTTTGTATGTTTTCCCAATTATTTACCTTTCCATATTGACTATTCTCATTCAATCATTGTTGATTCCAATATAATTTTCCCTTGCTGATAATTTGAACTCCCCCTTATTATGTTTCTTTCCCAAGGAATCCATGAAAAGTAATATGAATGATACAAAGATATATACTAAATGGAATAATACTATCCTATATTTTATTTATTCAAATAGAAGACAAAAATATTATTTAATCGGTATATTATTTTTATAAAATAGTAAAAATTTATGTATCTAGTTTACCAATACTACATAACACATTAGTACATCAAGGATTGATTCTTTGTAATCATGAAAATTTAATTAATAGTAGACTCTGGCTCTGAACTTATAGGTTTGGGTCACCATAGTTGGTATCATATTCTGTTTAGTAATAATATTGGTAACTAGATTTAGGAACTCATAGGTTCAAGAATATAACCCTAATATAGAAATTGACGATATGTATATAAGAAAAACCTATAATATTGGTAAATTAAAGTTTATGTGGGTCTTCCTAGAAATACAAATATGTCTGCATAAAACAAGTGGATGTGGTCCATGCATAAATATACCTATGTGTAACAACTATTCTAAAGTGTTCTGGTCTTAACTCGAGGTAACCTGGTAAATCACAGTTATCCTTACAATTCACATGGTTTGATAGTATGGGGGGATATGCTTAGGGTGATTCAAATTTTATTTACAATGAACTATTAAGGATTTTGAAAATGGATAATCTATGGTAATCCTATGGTTTTTTATACTGAAGATAATGCTTCATGGTATTAATATCATTTTAATGGTATTAAGAATAATCTGTAAAACATGGAATGATCTATGTGGAAATAAAATGATTAAGTATTTTTTCGATTTTTCATTGAAAAACATGGTTAAATGTTTATTATTTGATTAACCTAATATCAATGCTGTCCATCATATTTAATTAGGAAATTATATAAATATTAATTTAGAAGTAGAAAACATATATTCTGAGTGACATCCTATCAGGTCCAGTAAGGCCGTGTGTCCTGAACCCATGAATGTATGACAAGAAGGGTTTCCGGACAACCGCTATATTATGTAATGTCCTGGTAAATTATTCATTTCTTTTAGTTGAAAAATCGGATGAATAAATATTTTCAATGGACCAGTATTGTCTAATTTGAGAATTGGATATTTTTATATTAACCATATTGGTTTTGGAATACATTTTAAAGAAAATATTAATACTTTTACCTCTTTTGTAGGCCCCATGATCCTTTAAATTTTTCTTTTAGTGTATCAAGAATAAAAAAACATTATTATTGGTAATTAATTTTTCATAATAAAAGGAAGAATTAGAATTGGATCAAAAGAAGACCAATAATTATGATTGTTAATTTTAAATAGAATATTATAGTGTTAGAATATTTACTTATATTATTTAGTTGTTAAATAATAACCCATAATTAGGATATTGACATAGATATAAATTGTTTTCAAAATATCTTAATTTATACTGAACCAATGTTCTTATAAATCATTAAATATTTATGGCACTGAGGACCAATAATTTCTTATGAAAATTCCATTCATTGTGATTTTTGAACTCATTAACTCGTTATAAATATATATGCTTTTCCTCCAAGTATGTATCTATACTTTCCACTATTTTTCTCATACTCGAAGATATAGTTAAATGGTTTTCAATGTTTCTTTTGCACTTTATATTCTATATATTATATATGATTACTTATGAACCATTATAATAATGAGGTATTTCAATCATAGGATGTATAAAATAATCAATCACCGTGATCTAGACTAAATTTCTATGTTGCAATTTAAATTATGATGGGGAGAATGTGATGCCCTAGAAAAATAAAGTAAGAACCGTATAGTCGATAGCGTGTATGGCATGAGACACCAAAAATGTTTTGTAATATAATATCTATATATATATATTATAATATACCTAAAATTTAAAAAATACTCTATTTAAATCCATTAATTCAATGGTGAGTTAGCTTTCATTACCTGCAAGGGCGACCTTTCTCGATGGCTTTCATTACACAGATGACCATGTATTAGCGAACAATAAAATGTTGTTCAAGTATTATTATATAACATAATATGATATAACCTAGACATTATGTAATCAATTATGTTTCTATTATTTATCCTTTGAAAACATTTTGTTCATACAAATATAATATAAATTCCATGGTTTCTAACTAATGAGAAATGAAAATAATAACTAATTGGATATAAAAAATATATATTATTATGCTTGAAATGAGTTTTATATTAATAAAAATAGTAAATTAAAAGTAGATAAAGATTTTAATTAAATATATATTTTTTAAATTGAATAAATATTTTTTATTAATCTATTATGTTTGTTATGAAACAGTTAATAATAAACCCCTTTTTACCCATAAAAACATATATTTTTATAAAGGAAAATGTGCCCCCTTTTAATTGAGAAAATATGTTAAATATGAATTTCAACATATTATTTATTTTGTTTTGGAATGGACTTTTATGTAATAAGATGCATACACCTATCTTATTTCCCGAAATTCCATGTGATACATTTTCCAACCCTATAAAATTCCACCAACACTCCCACATCCTCAAACATATAAAAACAAATAGGATCAGACATGATCATAAAAATACATTCCCATCTTCCCTTGTATAATATTTTAAGACTCAAATTGCATATATATCCTTCTAGATAATAATTTTGGTATAATCAAAAATAAGGTACCTTATTAATATGTCTGACTTCTCTCAATATTTTTAGATTAATTTCTATTATTCACTCTCTATACTATTCATATTATATTATTACGCCAAAAAAAGTATCCTTATTATAATTGGACTAATTTATGATACTTTTTTTTCTGAAAAATACACACACTTCATAATAATGATTATCGGACATTATATTTCTATGTACAGGGAATTACAACCTCACAAAATGATGATTGTTTATTTTTTTTCATTACCATCTCTCATAGTGTCCATTATGAGAAAAACTCCACCTATATATGATATATATATATATATGATGTTTTTACTATATCTAAGATTTTTTATTATTTATATAGAACATACCTTTATTCATTATATCTTGTGTAAATACATTAACATCGTATGAGGAAGTGTTGATTATCACAACCCCAAAGCGATGTGATTCACTAACAAAATTCATGGAATGTATAAAATGTGATTATAATTAAAAATATTGGAAATATAACCATGTATATGATATTCATGAAATAATTACCTTATATATATATAAATCAACTTTTTTATTACCAATTAACACACCTAAAAATGAAAACATTTTTATTGAACTCGTGGACTACCGCATCCTCGGAATGATGTCATTCATTTTTATTTAAAGAAGTATATATATAAGAATATTTGATTATATAATATGTTTTTTATGTTATAATTAAAATCATATAAAGTAATTGTGTTACTTTTCTTCATTCCATAATGAACATTGATTAATAATAACGTTACTCATGCGTACGTACAACCTACAGTCTCCCATATTGTGATGTTGATTTATTTTTAATAACTACAAGTAATGATTGTTTTAAAATGTATAATTGATGTATAAATTTATAATTATCTTATTTATATAAGTTTGATAATGTCAACATTGACCACAATTGACCTACTGATGTTTTTTCGAACACATAAACTAAAGTTGGTCAAAATACCCGACACAAACAAATTTATTTAAGTAGTTTTATAAAACATTATTAAAATGTTCAATAATTATAATGATAAACATGAAAATGGTTCCCATGAATATATTTAATTAACATATGTTTATTATTCAATATGTTAATAGATGTTCAATCGAAAGGAAACTCAAGGTATGTGAATTTCATCTCAATGTATATTTCATTGATACTTATTTGTTATTATAGACCAATTTACTTTTATTTGGACTATATAATAATTTTTTATTATTATATAATGATTCCATGTTTTCATGATATTTTAATTTTGATTTGCCATTATACATTTCTAGATATTATGATTCAAATTTATCAATGTGGTTTGGGACACTTTGGAATGTATAACGATTATTATACTCCATATTGTTCTTAACGAATAACATTTCAATACCACTTCCTTTAGTTATTGTTAACATTATATTGAAATAATAATAATATTTTAATCATTTTTCTTTAAAAATATAACTAAATATTCATATTTTTATACTATTTATATCAATATATCTTAAACTATATAAAATTTTACATATAGTGTTCAATTTAATAGTTATTCAATTAAATGGAGAAGAAATAATAAATATGTATTTCTCATTCAGTAATGTTATTTTATTAGGTATATTTTTTTTATTATTGAATATGTGGAATGTATTTGATTAGAAATTACTGGTGGATCCTGAACATTATTTAGCTCGTTGATTCCTTGAATGGTTATCATGAGATGATTTTGTTAATTTTTCTTAATAGTTTAAACTATCTTGTCAGAGGTATTGATGTTATAGGTTTTCTCGTTCTTCATACATGACGTCCATTATGACTGAATTTACCTAATTTTCATTTCAGATATAATTTATGAAGGTGAGTTTCCCTTGAGATATATATGGATACATTTAAGTTTCAATTATTTAGATAGAATGTTTATTTGTTTCTTACTTTTCTATATTTATTTTTCCTCGTCTAGATATTTGAAGGGAATGTATTTCCAATTTTTACATTTTCATATTGTTTACGCACTTCTATTTTTTATTATATTTAATTTTTATTTATTTTTTTACTATTCTATATTTAATATTCTAATTGATTCATTATTTATTCAACTATATTTTCCACTTTACTAATCATTTGGGAATACCATTATTATATTTCTTATTATTTTTCTTTCCCTAGGAATCAATGATGGTCACTGTGAATTATATTTAGTGATATAATAGTAGGAGCGATATTATCCTATAGGTTTTTATTTATAAATAAAATGAAAAATATGTTCTAATTGGTGTATTATTATTTAAAACAATACTGATTTATAGATCTTGTTTATCAGGGATACTAAACTCTTATGTCTATGGGGCATTGATTCATCCTAATCATTCCAATGTAACTGATAGTAGATTCCATCTCCCCAATTCGAGGATAATGTTTCTAATAATTGTATACATTCAAGGTTTTATACATTCATATATGTGTAGTTAACATAGTTATATTCATGAAAACATGGATTCGAATAGAATTATAGAGAACCACCATGGTATTTTCTAGGATAGATGTGGACATGAATGGTGTCAGACGTCCAAGGATCACATTGAGATAATATTTTTGAGATTTTTTCCCATCCAAGACAAAATTAGTCAAGATAAATGGGTACATTGACTTCATAGAGGTTCTGGGGGTTATAATTTCCAATGAAGATGGAAAAAATCTCATTCGGTCAAAAATCCCCCATAGATTGACAACTATTGTTTTGAATTTCAATATGAAAATGATTGAGAAGTATCTAATATATATTATCCCTCTTAATCTCCAAATAGTACAGATATGAAGTGCATAATTCTATTGGACTATCTTGTGAACATGTGGAAATGTACGGTGAATAACATTAATACTAATTCTTCATTACATTATTATATGAAGCGAAAGATAGATGGTAACGAATGGGAATATTAATTTTTTTTATTCCACTTGTGTAAATAAGGGATACTTCATGATAAACTACACCAAGACATTTTTTAAGGGGAAGATCCAAGATATTTTTTATCAAGTGAAATTTATCTACTTCTATAAATTGTGTATTAGATACAGCTTTGGGTTATATTATATGAATTCAAAAAAAGAAACCTTGCAGATTAACTATAGTGGACCAATACGGGTGAATATATAATCATCCAGTAGTGAAAAACCTACTATTTTAGTTATTGGGGACTTCCACCTCATGTTTTAAGCCAGAATGATCTTAGTTTTTAGGGGTTGTCATTATGTTCCACATGATACCAAAAACATTTTTATCCAGATTTGATATAGATGGATTTATTTTATAAAGTCAGAATAAATGATTCTTATTTTATATTGATAAATTTTGTTATGGTAAGGCACATTTAAATAATAGTCTTTATTTATTGGATTTGTTAAACCATGTAATGGAAAAAAATAAAAAAGGTACCTCAAATGAATCATACAACACAAAACTATGGAATCAGTAACATGGTCAAGTAAATAAAAATACCCTCACTCAATTAAACATTGATTAATATTTGTATTATTTTGAACCTAAATCACTTGGTATATGTATATGTTATCAATAATATCATACGTGAATTTTACATCATTTTAGATTAATATTCATTTTATAAAATAATTCATTATTTTGGAATGTAATAGTTTAGTTCATTTGGAAACATTGAACATCATTATATAATAATGTGAAATATCTTCAAAGAATCCCCCACATATCATCCCAATTAGTAATCCAACATAAAAAATTTCAATATAACCTGGGTAAATGAATAAAAATTAATATTGCGATATGATGTATAATAATGATTAAAAAAGGTTATATATAAGCATGATATAAAAATGAGGGAATGAGAATATAGAAATAACATTTCATCTTCATACCATTCATATAAAAGATTATAAACATGATTCATGGAATAATAATTAGATGTTCATAAGTCAAGAGTCTTAAGAAAATCAATGAATTAAATTCATGATATCTTACAATTTTCCTAAGACCTAGACTGGTAGAAAAAAAATATGAGTAGAGAATAATTATAATAGTTGTCAAGGTTCAATGCCTAGACCAGCATATAAAATAACATTTATTTACTGAATCGGGTTCACAGCCCATTTCATCCTTGTATTATTGAACTAGGTTTACATCCTGTTATATCTTGGTATTACTAAACTAGATTGACATTCCATTAAAATACTACATTATATAATTAGGTTCAAATCTCATTCTAGAAAATTATTGATAGACTAGGTTCACATCTAGTTCTATCTGTGTATTAGTAATCATAGTTCATTTCAATATCTTTTCAAATATGTCTTAGGATTTAAAAATATTTTCCCAATGTATTTGAAGAAGATATAGTTCCCACCCATCACAAAATGAAATCATACATATGTTTAACACAAGATCCGAAAAAATCACCATATCATATCCCATTAAATGAAATGTGTAATATACAAATTTTATCACCTCAAAACCTATGTAAAAGTGATAGGTTTCATAATCATTTCATCATAGAATAATCCATGAATAAAATAAAGATTCATATGCATCTATAGTTATATAACCCATGAAAGGAAAATGGGTTTCCTAAAAATCATTCATCAGATAAATAAATCATTCCATAAATAATAATAATGATTTCATTATATAATTTTCCATGTAAAGGATAAACAATATCAATGGATTTCATCTTAAAAGAAAAATTATTTTTACTCATCACCTAAAATATTTATTATGGAAAATAGCCGTTATATGAAAATAAATTTTTAAAACAGAAAACATATTTGAAATCTTTATACATGAAAGTGATCACAAAAGATTATTTAAATACATTTTCAATAATTTTTTTGAAAACATGGTTTGGATGATAACATATATTTGACCAAGGAAATGGACAATGTCATATTTTCATAAAACAAATTCATAATAATTAAATTTCAATGTAGTGGGAAAATATTACGATTTAATTAATATATTATTAATATAAATAGAAGAAGGAACTTAATGTGAATTTTTTAGAGAGGGATAAAAAAATTTCATTAATGGAATCAATATAATAATTAAATTATAATTAATGATGAGATTTCTTTAATAAACATGTAAAACTTCAGTAACATTTAATCATAATCCCCAAGAAAGAATAAAATTCCATGAATAAAAAAAAATTTAATCAATATAAGGAGATTATTCATCTAAATTTTCAATGGGGAATTATATAAACCTTTTAATGAAATATAGGTTCACAAGAGATCATGTTTTCAAATGAAAGAAAATTGAAACAAAATTCACATACCACATTAATAACATTGAAATCAGATATCCATGATAGAGTGTTCCTAAAATGGATATATAAATACAAAAAACATTTATTTAATAGATTTATAATGTAATTTCATGGGAATTATGTACACCACACTGAATAATAAGGTGTTGAATATAGCATGTTCCAATCAAAAGAAAAAAGTGAGTTGAAGATCAATTACCTAAAGTCCTGACATTAATTATACTCATTTAAATATTGTGTATTATAAATATAATATTATGATAAATATATTAAATAGTAATATTAATATATATAATATCATATATGATGTAATTTTTTACGAATTATTAATTTTTTACTAATTATATACTGCTAAATTTATATTATGGGTGATAATATATATAGTTTTCATAAATTTATTGATTCATTAAATTAATGGTCATGTTTCCTTAATCATTTATTTCTATAAGCACAAAAATATTTTAAGAAAACAAATTACAATAGTCTAAAGGAGGGGATTTTATTACAATCATTTTGACGCAAGGGGTGAAAATAGGTGGATATTCCACCATGTACTTGTTATTCTTATAGATACCCTTATTAACAAGACCATATGCCACCATTTTATCCTCTCTATATGCATGAGTGATAATATTATTGAGCTCAGATAAGTGGTGAAGGTAGGAATTCCATTTAGTAGTGAGCTTCAATGCATGGTGAATCCTTCCATGTATACGAGCCTGGAAAATAGTGGTTGAATAACATTCAATCCAGACATTTTTCCAACCATTTTGATGAATCTTAAGAACTAAATTTATGATACTATACATTTTTTCTTCTAAAGAAGAGGAATTAACACAACCAAAGCAGCATCTAACAATGTCACCATTTTTATTTCTTCTAATAATACCATAGCATGCAGGTCTTGAGTTTTCTTTTGAGGCACTGTACACAATAATTTTGATCCAACCAGGGATGTTATGTTGCCAAAAAATTTCTAGCAAACCCCTCAGTTTCCTATAGATTCATTTGATCCCTATATATTTTAAAATAGTGAAATCCTTAACTGAATTGTGACAGGCCCCTGTTTGAATGATTCTAGCATCCTTGATTGCAATATATATCATAATTTTAAATGCACAAAAACTAAAAGTGTTATTTTATTGTGTAATAGTGTTTCTTTCATACCAGATAAGATGTATCAGTTATAACACATCAGCGATGAAAAGATGAATAATTTGGGGAGAGGTATCCATACTAATGCATCCCTGAAGATGCGGTCTAATAGAGCTCAAACATTCCCATATAAGATAAAAAAATATCCAAAATAAGGTTCCATATATCAGAGGCAGTGGAACAAGTAATAAATAGATGATCTCTATCCTTTCTATACTGATTGCAAATACAAAATTTATAACTTAGTGGAATACCACAAACATAAAGATTATCATTCATGTGAATTTTATTATGTACAATTCTCTTCACTAGGGTGAAGTGGGAGGCTCTAACCCAAATTTTATTGAAGTACTTTATACATGTGAAATCATTGTTGTCGGTATTGATAATATAATTGTAATATTGTTTAGAGGTTATGATTCCATTCTAAAAAGGCTCCGAAACATAAAAATCATCAGTGTTCACAAATGTGTAGTTTTTAATAATATTAGAAATTTATTTAGGTAAATTATCATAATGGGAGTTTAAAAAATCATTGGTAAATATGTTTTTATTCATGGATAATTGCATAGGATCAAGCTGCTACAGGGGGAAACCATTCTAGAAACATTGATAATAATTTAATCACTTAAAATTTGATATCAATGATATAAATTATATATATATTCATTATTAATTTATTTATAATTATCTATAAAATATAGACATATAAAATGGAAGAGAATATTCTTATAGACTGTTGGTCATACGTAAGCATGGATAATGTTTCCATTTTCATGTCGTATTGAATGAAATTAAAATATATGATACATTATCATCAAATAATCATATTTAATTCTTATATATATATATATTAAATATTTATTAATATAGTCCTTAATACATTTCATGTATATCATGAATGAATCACATCTCTTCATGAGCCATTAGTCCTCCATATAGAAGAATGGCGTTACTATATTCCCGCAAAATGGAAATATAGATGTTTTGTTTTATATAAAATAAATAAATCAAGAAATCATAAATGTTACATATATTTTATATGAACATTTTTTCCATCATTATTCTCAACCTTGATAGTCAAGAAATAAATATCTGATGATATCGGTTCATGGGACCATTGTCCTCCATACACAGGAATGCAGATTTTTTAAACAACTTGATGGTAATGTGTAATTTTTTAGTTCATAAAAATGACATAACAAAATATGTTGATATGTTATATATGCAGGTTTTTATATAATAATGAAATAATAATAATATATGTGGTTTGGGAAATACATAAAACAAAATGTTTATAGATGAACATTTCCTCTTCTTTGGGGTATCACATTTTGGATTGCATAGAAGGACATGATTGGATGCATTTATGCCCAATGTGAGGTTTATATAATTATAGGCAGTAATAGGTTAATTTATTTCCATATTTATTGTCTAAACATAATGGTATCAAGTTGTGATTAATGAGGAAGAGTGAGTTTCCTTTTATAGTTGAGGAGGATTAATATTCTTGTAAATAGTCAAAAGTAATTACAATTGGGATGTCAATATTGAAAAAATATGATTAAAATGATAATTAATGTATTTCAGTGTGTTTATTGAAAATAAAAATAGTCACGAAAACATTATAAATATTTTTTCTGTACTTTCTTCCTTAATTATTACATTTTTAATATTTAATATTTTGGTTTTTCATTAAAATAACTAGTTTTCTAAACTAATTATAGTATTCATTATGAATATGTTTTATTCATCCTTATTAGTTAATTTGGTGTTACTGATGTTATATATGATAAATAATTTATAAATTATAAATTCAATTTTGGTTTTAAATTAAAATTAATATAAGTGAATTTAAAACACAAAGTGCTTACATATTTCTTACTATGATGACCATTATTTTTCTATTTAACAGACAATATAGTGATTTTAATAAGAAAAATGGATACATGAATAGACTGTATTTTTTATGAATTGAAATATATAAAATAATTTATAGAATATTTTTTATTTAAATTCATTAATAAACAATTTTTTAGTATTAAATCATAATTATATCGTTTTTTCAATTATTCATTTAATTTTAATTAAATAAAAAGTCATGACAATAATGGACCTTGAACCCATTTTTTGCAGTATTTATAATTGTTATAAAAATCTAAAATATTAATATTACATGATAATTCAATTAATATTCTTCAATTTTAATATTTTTAACAACATTTTATTTATTTAATTTTAAAAAAAACATGTATTGAGGTTTTATATGTATTTAATGTAATTATATCATCTATGAAAATTAAAATTACATAATCTTGATAGTAAAACTCATTTATATTCCTAAATAATATTTATGTCAAATATTATATAGTTTTATTCATATTCCAAATAATTATATAAATTAAAACGAAGAAAGGAACATTTTTGTCTATTTCTGTACATATTTTATTATATGTGTCACTTTCAAAAAACAGTTTCCCAAAAACTCATAAAATTATATAATAAAGATGAAGGGGTACAAATATGTCTATAAAATGGTTTTGTGTAATATCTCGAATCTGAATTCCACTCAACTAGTTCCCCATACCCTATTAGCCACATGACTTCATGTGCATTTTAACAAACACCAACGGATGCTGACTAGTATTGAGGGCATGGGGTGTTATTGTGGGGGAAATTATGCCGTTATTGAATGAGTTTAACTAAGAGGAATAATAATATACAACTGAATAAAAATTAAACTACATATAACTAAAACAAACATTGGAAGTCTAATAAGATAAATAACCAATCATAATTCAATACAAAATTTGATGCATCATGATATGTTCTATGAAAACTAAAAAAAAGGTACATTGTAAGAATCCAAAATATATGTTCCAAAAAAACAAAGGAATATAGGAATAATCACATGCCTCATATTTTTCCATATCACTCATACTCCTAAAAAACATATCAACTGCATATAGATGAGAGATTTCCCTTATCAATACCTACAACAATATATTCTATTTGGCTCTGAATAATTACCCAATGAGCGTGTGAGAAATAAATACATGTTGGAAACCACCAATGATTTGTGCATATCATTTATTGAACATGTGATACATGTAGTTTACCAAAAGTAAAGTTAGTCAACTAGGAAGTACCAAAAAGTAAAAAAATCATAAAAGTCATGTTTTCCATTTCCATTCATTATATTTAGTTCAACAATTCAATTAAATTTTATTATAAATTTTTAGAGATCTTGTTGAAGCATGTCAATCCCCCATACAAATAATACTCAATAAATACATCAGAATAATATCTAAATAGTTAGGTGAAGAATGAATATAGGCTTGTTCTTTGGCTTGGCATATATGTCATTTATCATTACATTCCAATAATCTATTCAACATCATTCCCACATGCATAGAACAAAATTACCTATATAAATAACCAACTCCTTTCCCTCATGTCTGATGAATCATTTCTGATAGAAATAACAACTCCTCTCCCATAGTCGTAACTAATGTTTTCCTATAGGCAAACAAATACTTGAATGTAGGCACAAAAAATTCTCACCCACTAGCATAACAAATCAATCTTGGTCAAGCCCAGAATATAAACATTTTAGAATATTAAATAACACATGTATATTACACCATTATGTGGTAAAATATAAAATCTCCTGATGGAATTACACATATAAATAAATAACTGAAATAAACAATCACAAGGATCAAACGATAATTGGGATATCATGGGGAAAAGGTTAATCACTATTCCCATATCTTTTAATGAAATAAATCAAATGTTAAAACAATTAAAAATACCATTATAATATAATTCATACATAAAAACCCAATAAATTAAAACAAGGTATGTCTCATAGGAAACCTCAGCCAACCGGCCATAAACGGTCACTCTAAGGGAACGTTCCCACAAGGTGGCCCTTAACTAAAATAATAAGCTCAAACATGATTAATATAATTTATTTCATGACCTAATCATTTTTGGGAAAAAAAATAAGGTCAATTTACATTCAATATATCACTCCAAATGCATGAGAATAGAAATAGGACACATAATCAACAAGACATTTCTTTAAAGGCACAAAACAACAACCTATAAATAATATGACTCTCCTCGTCTAGCGCCAGGATTTGATTCACTAGATCTTCAAAATGAGTATAAACGCTTGAACATAAATTACTAAATTGAGAGAATAAATTATTGATAAAGACTCAATGTTAATTGATTACTCACCTATAGTATTCCAACGGATCATATTGTGTTTGAAGTGGAGGTCAGACAATGAAACGGGAGGAAAACATATATTTAGATTTTCCTGGGCGTGATTCTCATCTACTGGGGTTCATTTTTGTCCATATGAAAAAAGAACATACTTCCCAACTAAATAATCAATTAAAAAAGTACATGGTGTGTCTTTTAGAGTATAGGACATGTCTATAAAAATTTCTGCCCGTCCATTATGTTTCCACGTACATGGATTACATGGCATGTATCCATTTGATACAATACGTCTACCTATAAGTATGAGGCATTTATTTCCTAGTAACATCATGTAATAGGTCTACATCAAGGCCCTCAACCTATTTTCCCCCATTTTCTTAAGTATAAACAATAAATCAAATATCCATAAATTAGACAGAAAATCAGGTTCTTACAAAATTCTCCCTTAATGCAATTCATCCCTGAATTTATCTTCCAAGGGTGATGAAGAAAACCCTATGTACAACTCTGGCCACTATGATTGTATTTCGACCTCCCACTACCAAGTCTAATGCTACACTCAATCATGATTCCATAGAACTCATACCAAAGGGACATACCAGCCATAAATAACCTGCATGCTATTATCCAAAATATGAATGGGACACTCCTCAATGGACTCATCTTCCTGAAACTCCACTTCCTCAGGCTAAATGGTGTTACAAGGGTCTGAAAAGTAACGTCAAAATTTAGAAACATGGAAGACAACATACATATATACATACCTCTGAGGTAACTAAAATTATTATGTAACTGACACAACCATCTCCATAATCTCAAACTATTCGACGTATGTCAACAATGCTTAACATGTCTCTTGATTCTCATGTTTCCCAACATGGGTGAATAATGAAATAAATCTTGATCACTGACCTAGAACTCTATAGGTCATCTACGATGATCAGAATAAGATTTATGAGAATATTTTTCCATCTGCATCCACTTCTAAATCACCTGGACCTATAGAATAATATGGAAACAATAAAATCAAGTAATTTCATTTACATATTCATAGGGATATTTTACTAGTAGACTAATCACATGCAATATCAATAGCCACTTTTTGAATGATGGAATGCATAATTACAAACTTAATATCAACATAGTCAAGGCCTTGTTCCAAGACTACAAATAATATTTTGTCAAGGCCTTGTTCCAGGACACTGGTTTGTCTCATGAGACCTACTGATGCCTGAAGAAGCTATAGCTGGCCCAACCTATCACTTACTATGTCCAATTCATTCTTCATATGAAACAGATTAAACATAACATAAACATTCATATTAAAACTAGAATACAAAATGTCAATACATTATCCATAAACCATGAATGATTTAAACATTACACATCCACAGTAAAACATATCACAAAACCTTCAATAGAATATGGATGTTTTGTATCATAATAAATTAACTTCAAACAAGCTTAAAATCAATCCAAGGATGTTGACATAGATGAAATAAAAAAAATTAGATAAATATCTTATTCTATTTTAAAATCATTTAAAATCTATATAATAATAAAAGTAAACATTTATTTTAAAATATATTATTATAAGCGTGTATGGGAAGCTTCAATAATGTTATAATGGCGGGAAATAGCTACACCTTCCATATAAATTAGAAAAAGTCATTCTTACATTAATTTTGTCGAAAAAGTCATAAAGTACCTTGTTTGGAAAATGATGAAAAGATTCCTTTCAAAACAAATATGGTAAAATAAGGGTATAAATTAAATAAAACCATAGTTTATTAAATATTAAAAATGTTTTGAATTTCATTTTTATGAAAACGCAGATGTGGATGATAAAGTGGTCCTAGTAGATACTCACATATGAACTACCTCGGATAAGTAATGAGAATGTGGAATTAACAATTACCTTGTACTTTTCCTTCATCGATGGTATGTTAAACTCTTTCATAATAGTTAAAACATTGATATTAAATTATATAAGTACTATATACATAAATATTATATCATATATGATCCTCAAATATTGTTTTGTTAATAATATTTCAGTAGTATAATCATTTCGGGTCATAACTGATTCATTTTCCTATATAGGTTTGGTTACGTGATCCATGTTTGTTATGAATATGATGTATTTGATTCATTTAAATAATTATATGATGTTCATAAAAATTATTTTAAATCATTGTATGAAAATTATTCTTGGATGATTATGATTGGGAATGAATCTCATCACGTTCATGGAGACGGTTATCCTTACGTACGCTGAGAGTAAATATCTTTCAATTCAAGGTGAAATTGTATATAATTGAAGGTTATATCATATATACAGAATAATTAACATGTTATATTTATTATTTACATTAATTATAAATCATTATTATACCCATCCAAAAGAAATAATGTATTTAATAACAACTACACCACGACAAGGAGACTGTAAGTTGTACGTATGCATGTATGGTGACTTTGTCATTCATATGATGGAAACAATAATGAATATGGTCATAAAATTTTTATAATAACATCATAGAAAGTAAAATATACTTTATTAATAATTTAATAACAGAAACCACAAATAATTATTCAATGGAAGAAGAGAAAAACTTGGAAGAGGTGAAGAAATATTGACTTCTTCTTCTGGTTCTTCCTTTTGATTTGATCAAAAGGGATCCTTAGCATGGATTTTTGACCAAAGTAAGGTTATTAGGATGATATGAGTGACGTTGGGAGGATATTTGTTTAGGTTTTGGCAAAGAAAAAATGTTTTGGAGGTGTGAAATTAAGAGAAAGGAAGTACCCTATTATAAGAGAGGAGAGGTTCATGTTAGGAAAAGAGTGAAATATTATTTTATAATAACATAATTTTCGGGTTTTAATGGCTCAAAAATGATTTATTTTTATGATATGGTGGGTATGGGTTGAAATACTCTCAGACAATAGGTTTTAGAGAGGTTTTGGTCACCATATTATCCTTATCTTTTAGATTTAACTATTAGATAAATAGTTTGACATTTACCTTGTCTCTTTGCATTTTTATATTATATTGTTAATAAACATACAATATAAAGACAATAGAACCTCAAGTAGTTAATTATTAATATATATAACCTCATCTAAGTCCTTTGGCTGATACTTAGATTTTTAGGAACATTAAATCAATTAATAATATAGTATTTGTTTTAAAAACTGAATAATGTCAATTTTGACAATATTTATTATTTTGTTTTTATTAAACTCATAACAGCATTATTACATAGAAAATGATTATTTAATCAACCCAAACATGTAATATTAACTTATAAAATTAGTTGGATTCATCAAATGTTTCAAATTACATTAATTTGGATATTTATAATAACAATTAGTTTAGTCATTTATTAATACGGTAAATACGACATCATCATTGTTTCATAAAAAAATTAAATTATATAATATATAAAAATTATAAATAAAATACTATTATGTAGTAAATTTTGTTATATTTCCGAGGAGTATTTATAGTCTAACTTATCTTATGTATAACCGTATATTAAAAATGTTTTAGTTATGAAACCATGAGTTTAACACTTTTAACTTTCTTTAAATTAAATAATAATAAATGTATTAATCTAATCCATTTGGACAAGGAGGATCACATTTTATTCCAAAGGTTGTTTTGGGTATAATTACACTTATCCAATAGAATTATTACATGTTTTAGGGTAATAATAATATCAATTTTAAGCTTACTTACAATATTTACTTTTAACACTGGTAAATAAAAGTCAAAAGTTGCTACTCACCAAAAATTATTTTCATCTTATTGAACTACATTTATTTAATAATATCAACCATGCCTCTCGTATTTTTGAAATTTAACTCACAAAAGAGGTAAAATTATTTTTTAGGCAAATTTGTAAATGCTCCGAGAAGGTATGAAAAATGCGGTAAAATGTTCAATAAAATTTTTTATATCTAAAAATATTATAAAATGACTTCAATTAATTACATTGAACATATATAGGTATTATTTATCTAGTTATTACCTAAAATAAATTAAACTAAAATAACTAATTACTTAAATAAAAATTCAATTTTAAATAATAACGTAGTGTTTTTCACTATTCATCAAAAAATGAATGTTTTTATAAAAATACAAAAATTCATCCTAAGCTAATTTTGATATTAAAAATCAAAAAATTATTTCCATTTTGAAAAATAAAATTTATAAATTGTCAAAAAGAGAGTATTAATATTCATAACATCTAGATTGATAGGTCGTGCTGTGTTAAAACTACATGTTGCATACAACGCAAGCTACTGCATTATTCAAAGGGAAATGTACTGTGGAATGTTGTGGTGTTACATTCTCCCAAAATTAAAATAATTTTTACCTAAACATTTTTATAATATTATTACATAAAATGAATCGAGTGGTTCTTCATCATATGTCCCTTGGGTTCCCATGTTCCCTGTTCTATCTTATGGTTTCTCTATAGAACTTTTTCGAGACAAGTCCTCCAGTTTCTCAACACTAGTTCTCTGGTATGAAGAATCTTGATAGGCTCTTCCCAATAATTCATATCAGGTTTTAGTTCAATTTCCTCATAGAAGAGTACATTCATTTGGTCAGGCATGTATTTTCTCATAGTGATACGTGGTACACATCATGAACTTTGGAAATACTTGGAGGTATTGTCAAATGATAAGCTACAACTCCAACTCATTCTAAATTTTTGAAGGGTCTGAGGTTCCTGGGACTCAATTTACCCATCTTACCGAAATGTATAACACCCTTTCATAGAGACACCTTTAAGAAAATATGCTCTTTGACTTGAAATTACAAATCCTTCCTTCGGTTATCAGCATAGCTCTTTTTCCTACATTGGGTTTCTTTATTGTAGATTTGTATAAACATCACATTTTCCATTGTTTCCTCAACATGTTCTGGGTCTATGAGTTTTCTTTCACCAAAAACATCCCAACATGTTGTTGTGCGACATCTCATTCCGTATAACGCTTTATATAGTTCTATATGAATATTTCAATTGAAGATATTGTTATAGTAAAATTCAACCATAGTTAAATACTGATCCCACAAACCTTGAATGTCAAGTTAGAAAGATCTCACCATGTCTTCTAATGTTTGAATAGTATGATCTGATTGTCCATCAGTTTGAGGGTGGTAGGTAGTGCTCAAATGAAGTTTAGTATCCAGGGATTTCTAAAGATATTTCCTATATCTTGATTTAAAACACGGATCATGATTAGAAAAAATTAATAGGGGTACTCCATGATGTATTACAGCTTCATTAATATACAACATCTCTAAATGTTCATGTTGTAAATCATCTCTTATACAAATAAAATATGATAACTGGGTAAGATGATCAACAATGACCCATATTGAATCATTTCATCTAGGAGTCTTTGGTAGTCCCATGAAAAATTCCACCATGAAAATATCTCATTCCCACTCAGGTATGAGAAGAGGTTGCATGACTCCTCTTGGATGTTGTCTTCCAGCATTCAATTATTGCCAAACCGTACATATCATCACAAAATCAGATATCACTCTCTTCATGTTATTCCACCAAAAAATTATTTTCAAATACCTATAAATTATTGTGCTACCAGGGTTTATAGAGAAATTCAAGCTATGAGAATCATCCAACAATTCCCTTTTAGATCAGGTATATTGGGAACACCAAGTCTTCTCCAAAATTTCAAAATTCCAACTTCATATATGAAGGCGATCAATCTCCAATCGTTCACAGATTTAATTATCTTTTGAAATTCCACATCATCTATCTGAGAAATTTTTGTCCTTTCTAGTAATGATGGTTTGAAAACTATTTGAAAAATCATTGATGTTTCACCATCCTCATTTATTACCATGTCCATCATTACTATATCCATGTATATATGATCATTTTGAACTCTCATCTTGTTAAAAACTACATGATCCTTTCTGCTCAAAGCATCTTCCACCTTATATGCCTTCCTAGGGTGGTAGTGTATAGGGAAATTATAATCATTGAGTAGTTAAAGCCATCAAATTTTCCTCATGTTGATTTCTTTTTGTGAATAATTTACTACAAAATCTTTTGATCAGAATAAATCTCGCATTTATCACCATAGAGATAGTGTCTCCATATTTTCAGTGTAAAGATTACAGTTTCTAACTCATGATGATGATTAGGATTGTTTTGTTCAAGGATTTTAAGCTGCCGTGATGCATATTAAAAAACACTATCATTATGAATAAGGACAAAACAAAATCCTTTGTTTGAAGCATCACTATAAATTACAAAGCCATTATTCCTTGATTGAAGAGTCAAGATTGGATCATTAACTAATAATATCTTTAGTTATTTGAAACATTTTTTACACTATATTTTCCAAAAAAATTAACCCCTTTACGTGTGATCATGGTTAATGGGTTAGCCAACAAGGCAAAATTATGGACACAAAGACGATAATAACCTTCTAAACCAATAAAACAATATAACTTTGTTATACTTTTCAGTTCTGGACTTTCCAAGATTTACATTGCCTTAGAATAATCAATATAGATTCAATCCTTACAGAAAATATGGCCATGAAATGAAATCTCTTAAAGCCAGAATTCACACATGATAATCTTCTCATATAATTCATTTCTTCAAAGAGTCTTTATGATAATGGACAAGTGATTTTCATCATATTCATAGATTATGGAGTATACCAAGATATTATCAATATATACCACTAAAATTCCTTTTAGATATTCCATTAAAACATTCTTTATTAGATCCTTGAAGCCAGAGGGTTCATTAGTCAATACAAAAGGCATTACTGTAAACTTGTAATGCCATTAGCTGGTTCAAAATGTTGTCTTCAGAATTTATTCCTTCTTCACCCACAACTGGTGGTATCCCAATCTAAGGTCAATATTTGAAAAATATTGATCTCCATAAAGTTGATCAAATAAAACATCAATTCAAGTCAGGGGATACTTGTTTTTTATTGTAATAGAATTGATCTCCCAGTAGTCAATGCCCAACCTCATATATCCATCTTTCTTCTTAACAAAAAGGAGACGGGCTCCCCATAGAAAAACACTATGGAGAATAAATCCCTTATTACTCAACTCCTCTAGTTGTTTGTTTAGTTACACTAATTCCACAGTGGCCATTCTATAAGGGGTCATCTATATGGGCATTGAACCAGTAATTAAATAAATAGAAAACACAATTTCTCATTCTGGAGGATGTCTAGGTAAATCCTCTAGAAACACATCAATATATTATTTGCACTATAGTTATGTCCACTATTCGAACATTATTTACCTCGCATAGAGTTAATTCATTCTCATCCCCCCTCGAATACGTGAATTCAGGATATCTACTGGGTGTGGATGGAGATAAGAATCAGGTGGTGATGTTTCTACTCTAAAGATAAGTTACTCCTTATCATCAAAAATTGTAACCTCATTATTCTTAAAAAAATATTTCACATCATAGTCTAAAATCCAATCCATTCCATGGATTATATCAAATTCAATCATGGGCATGATGATGAGATCCGCAGATAACGATCATTTATGTTCCCTAATTAGAAATGATTCACAAAACATAGTTGTGATGATATTTACCATAAGTGTTTGGACTGAGAACTCCCTTTTTAAGTAACAATATAATTATCTAATTTTCTTAAAAAAATACGAAGATACGAAACAATGTGAGGATCCATAATCAAATAATGAATTCGATAAACTTGAGGAAACCATAAAATTACCTGCCACCATGTCTTTCAGACCTTCAACCTCAGCAGTAGGGATCTCATAATATTGGACTTTCTCCCTTGGCCTTTTCTGAGGTATGTTCCCTTGGAGCATAGAACATTAATTTGAATAATCCCCTTTTCTCTACAATTGTAGCATTCAACATTGATAGACTCTTTCTTCCCCTTGCAATCATGAGCTTGGTGGACTTTTTCACAACAATTGTAATAGAATCTCAATCACTTCTAGAAAGTACCAGGGTGATTCTTCCAACATTTACCATAGGATGGAAATTGAACTTTTCTATTCTTCCCTTTAATTCCATTTCCATAGTGTTCAGCAGATCTCTTCTTCTCATTATTTTCTTTAAATTCATAAGACATTGAGAATTCCTTTTCTATCTTGATAGAAAATGAGACTATATCTTCGTATGATGAGAAGGAATATGAGACAAATTCTTAATGGAAAAATAGTTTTAACACATCAATGGATTGATCAATCTTACTCCTTGGGTTACGTATATAATTTGATGCATGCCTTGTTAACCATGTAATGTTAGCCTCATACTTTGCAACATTCTCATCCTCCTTTTACCTCAGACTCATAAATTGTCTTTCCATATCTGCTCAATGGTCATGTGGAAAGTAATTTCCTAGGAAAATCTCTTTAAACTCCATACATTCCATGTTTGATGCTCCATTATCTTTCATTGTGTTTTGAATTAATGACCACCATTGATCTGCATCTCCCGTGTGGCGATAAACTGCCATGAAAACTTTTTCCCTTTAGCTACTCACTAAAGCATGATATATTTTCCCTATAGAATTTATCCATTGCTCAGCTTGTAATGGATTTGTACTCTCATTTGATTTTTGTTGTTGTTTCCTCATGAAGTAGTATAACATTGACCATCTGCATTGTGGATCAAGGTGCTCAATATGGGTAAGGTTATTATTTATAACCTATGTGAGTTGTCCTAGTATGGTTATAAGATGATCAGCACGAGTTCCATCACCAGTACCGCTATAATTATCTTACTTAGGAAGGCAATCCTACATGGATTACATGCGTTGATAAGATTTACATTCCTTCCGCTAGGTGACAATTCTAAATAATGGAATACAGTAAATTAGATTATTAAATGCAATACATAATTCCAAACCCCTAAAACACTTAACATAAATTGAGCAGTTTATGAATATAATCTACAATCATAAAATATTTCTTTGAGGAGGTATATACTCGTTAATAATTCATAATGGTTTGTAAGGAAATGTTAATTATCCTAAACATATACCACGGGATGGTCGTAACCAATAGTGTATCAAGGCCCGTTGTCCTGCACCAGGATACCACGGGTCATGACTGAAACTCCTTATTGAAATTTTCACTTCTATGTCCATCTGTGCCAGGGTCGCCTCAACCTGATCGTATCCAGACAGGGATGTATTGCATAGAAAACTCAAAAAATATCTACATTATCAAAATTCTAGGAAGTTTTTCTATTCTAATCCTCAATATAATTCTTAGGGTAATGTACTCTAATCATATTTTTTCTAAATATAGTTTCCAAATATTGTACTAAACTACCTATGATGCCAACTGTAACACTCCAACCCCAGTTACCCAAATTCGGTTCATTATTACGTAACATTGGCTTGATAGAAGGAATCATGTCCCGATAGACCATTCAGTTTAGTAGCCATAGAATTACTAGATACATTCATAAGTTGTACATTACATCATGAAATAAAGATATCAACAAGTTTTTCCCCCTTTTGAAAACACTTATATTCTTAGCTTATCTATGTAGGTCAACCATAAAATTCTTCTTCACATCTTGGAAAAAATAAAACATACAAAGGGGTGAGCCCAGATGCCCTATTAGGATAACAATATAGCGGAAACACTCGTAAATAAGCATAAGAATTCAAGGAAATGTATAAGACTAAAGAAAAATCCATTTAAACATAAACTTTAGCATAATATGGAAATGATAAATACAAATATTTACATTTACTTATTATTGTGGATATTATACTAGTCAAATAATCAGATGCAATATCAATAGCCACTTTCATAATGATGGAATTCCAAATACCAGACTTCATAACCACATAGTCAAGGCCTTATTCCAAGACCAAAAATAAGATTAGGTCATGGCCTTGTGCCAAGACACTTTTTTGTCTCATGAGACCTAGCGATGCATCGAGGAGTTATTGTAACGCCCGAGACTTTTATGAGAAATATTTTGTTTTTATGGTATATAAATCATCAAAGGATTCTTTCACTACACACAACACTAGATTGGCTTGCTTTACACGCAACCGCGGCCTTACTCAATAGCTTGTGTCGTACGCAATACCGAGTTTCACTAAACAACGATATGCTATTAAAATATTATTAAAACTAGCCGTTATGAATAGTAATAAACACTTTTTGAAATTTGGTAAATTTTATTTTTCAAAATGGACTTCATTTTTGGATTCGGAATATCGAAATTAGCTTAGGGTGAAATTTTGGTACTTTTCGGATAACTTTCATATTCTGTTGAATAGTGAAAATTAATAAATTTTAATTAAAAACAATTTTTTTAATCGAAATAATTAATAATGATAAATTATTAATTTGAGTTGTTTTAAAGTATATTTAGAATATATTTTTACAATTTAATACAATGTTTTTCATTGGATATAATTTCACATTTAAACCAGACATAAACAAGTGTCAATCTTTTGATAGTTATTATCTCTTAAAAACACGCTATTTGTTTTGACGATGGGAATTAATTTTTAAATTAGTTAATGTAACTGATATGTTTTTAATTTCGTAAAATGAACATCATTTTTGAATTCATAATATCAAATATATCTTAGGCCTAATTTTTGGTGTTTTTCTGGAAACTTTCATTTTTTGATGAATAGTGAAACCACTAAGTGGTAGTTAAAAAAACTGAATTTTTCATAAAACCTAATTTTACCGCTTCTGTGAGTAGAATTTCGAAAATACGAGAGACATGGTTAATATTAAGGACTAAAATGTTGTTCAATGAGATTGAAAATAATTTTTGTAGAATAGTAACTTTTTACTTTTTTTACCACGGTTAAAAGTAAATAGGGTAATTAAGGGTAAAAGTGTTATTATTATTACCCTAACACATGTCCTAATTCTATTTTTTAAGTGTAATTAGACCAAAAACAACCTTATTAATAACATATGACCATTTAGGCCCACTTTTATTAGATTAGGACATTTATTATCAATTTATTTAAAGAAGGGTTAAAATAGTTAAAATCAAAGTTTAATAACTAAATCATTTCTAATATAGGGTTATACATAAGATAAATTAGACTATAAATATTCATTAAAAATTAAAAAGATTTCCAACATAATGGTATTTTATTTGTAATTTTTAGACTTAAAATAATTTAATTTATTTATGATACAATGATGATGCAGTAATTATCTTATTAATGAAATATTGACATAATTGATGTTATAAATACCCAAATAAATGTAATATGAGTCTTTTTATGAATTCCAATAATTTCATATGTTAATATGACATGTTATTATTTATTTAATTAATTATTTTCGAACTAATCATTCTGTTATGATTTTCACAAAAATCAATTACCAAATAGTGTCAACATTGACATAAAATAGTTTTTAAAACAAATATAATATTATTAATTGTTATTATATTCCTAAAAATCTAAGGATAGGCCAAGATAATTATATCATTATAGGTGTATCATTAATGGACCACTTGGGGGATTCTTGGATGTATATGGTAAGTTTATTAACTATATAATATAAAAATACAAAGTGACATGGTAAATGTCAATCTAATTAACTAAGAGTTAAAACTAAAAGATAAGGTTAATATAATGACCAAAACTTTCCTAAATTATATTTTATGAGAGGATGTCTAACCATCCCCACCTTATCTTAGAAATATATCAATTTGGATCTATTAAAAACCGAATTTGACTTTATAATAAAATAATATTTTTAGTTATTCCAAAGGTGCCCCTCTCCTCCCTTATAAAAGGGCACCTCCTCCCTCTTTTCCTTACACCACATTGAGCCTTCAAGCTCGGCCAAACCCTGCCAAGTTCTCTTCTCCACTTCCCTAGAAACATCCTAGAGGTCCTGGTATTCTTCAAACACCAATTTTAGTTCCCTAAGAGGAGGTCTCAAAAAGGCGCTTCAAAGAAGAGGTAATGTCTGTTACCGATTCTTTCAGCTTTATTTCTTCTTCCACTTCTTCTTCTTTATTTGTATCATTATGAAGTAATAACATCAGTATCACTAATATTATGATATGTTATTATATGTATGAAACAACATTATTTCACCATCTATCCATCCTACGGAAAACGAAATCACCGCGCGTGCGTACATAGGGAATACCGTCTCCACGCCGTGGTGCAATCTATTTTCCACCACCACCTTACTTGGATGGGTATAATGGTGTAAATAATGACAATATATTATTATTGTAAAGTGATATTGATTCTTAAATAGTATACATACACTCCAATACAATTCCACGATCATGGGAACGATATCATCGCTCGTGCGTACGTACGGAATACCATCTCCACGATGTGATGTGACTCGTTCTACATGATGTTCATTGAATAATGATTATATAAATGAATTGAATGAATGAATATGGTATTTTTTACACTAATACCATTCTAGAAATGAGGTATCTATAACCTAAAAAGAAAAATAAGAATTTATTCGACAAAACACGCATAAGAACAAAAAGTAATAAACACCCGAATAACAAGTTGTAATGAAATATTACTAATAAGAAGCTAATAATATGACCATATATGATATCATAAAAATAATTATGATTCTGGAATAATTCAATAACATTATTTAAATCATTATACAGGATGTTTGGACACTTACGAAGCAAATTGGACCTAAGGTAAGGGAAAATATCACAATCTCATTTTATCTGAGATTGTTTATACTTTGGGATTTACTAGGGTGTATTTTATCATCCACATCCATGTTTCCTAAATATGTAATATTATTTACATCCACCTAAAATTGTTTAAATCCAATTTTACCCTTAGGAGAGTTTTTAGTAAAATATATGAAAGGAATCTTTTTTCGTTTTTCGTAAGAGGTACTTTTTTACTCTTCCGACAAAAGTATGAGAAGAATGTTGTTTTTAACTTATACGGCATGAATGGATTTTTAAAACATTATTTCCAAGAATCAACCATTAAAAGTTTTCAAGTTTATTATTAATCAACTTGTTTTAGTTTAAAATTGTATGACATGTTAATAAAGGAAAATGTTTTTGAAGTAGAAAGGATATTTTCCACAAGAATGGAGTTCAAGTGTTTTATCAAAATTATTTTCCATCTAAGATAATATAGGGTTCTGTTTCTATCCCTATTATTAAATTGATTTGATTATATTGTGATGGAATTTTTTTTATGAATTCCCTTATCTTATATGAATTGTTTTATGATTTCATGATGTTTAAGAATCCCATTTTTATTACATGGGTTATGGAATGACGTATGATTTATGATTTTGTGGCCCACATAAGAATGGTATCATTATGAGATGGGTGGGACTTATATCTCCCTCCAATGCATTGGGTAGAGATTTTATATCTCATGAGATAGACATGGCTGGAACGGCAGGTTAAACTGATTCAGTGAAACAGGACTGAAACGAGGAGTGAACTCAGTTCAGAAATGGACTTTGTCCACTAAGATAGTCTTGGAAATGAGTCTTGACTAATAAGAAATGATTATCTATGATTATTTTTGTATGCCACAAAGTTTCATGTTTTAAGTTATGATTATTGGGATTACATTTCACCACTATGATTTATCCCATGTTATGAAATTATGATTTCTTTTGCAGGTTATGATTTCCAAAAGATATGTTCTTATGTATATGATGTGATTGATATTTCTTTTGTTTACCCTTACTGAGCATTTTTTCTCACCCTTTTGTATGTTTTATTTCCCCAGGTCAGGAAGAAGGTTATTAAGTAGGATATGCCAAAAGGGACTCTATATATGATGAAATAAATTGGAGGAAAAGTAGATGCTTTATGAACTAGTTGTTTATGTTTCCCAGTTTCTAAAGACTCTATACCAATACGGTTCTTTACTGGTTTTGTTATATGTTGTAATAAGTGTGATTCAATTCTGAAGTAATAACAATGTATGTAATGTATGGTTCGTTATAGTTGGTATCAGAGGAATGGTATAGTCAACCTTTGGAAACTAGGATGTGAAAGCCTTAGTAAGAACCCTATGGATAAGTCTAAGAATAGAACACAATCTTAGTGTTTTAGAAATGTCCATGAATAACCTAGGTAAGACCTTAAGTGTGAAATTTTATTCTTGATTATGTGGTTTTCTATTATAATTAGTGTTTCTCACACTATTCTTCTTGTTTTTAGTCAATGGCTGGAACCCAAAGGAACCATATTAATGCAGAATGCGACGGGAAATGCAATGATTGTCCCCCTGAGAAACCAAATGTTATTGGAGCTGGAATGAAAAATCCTGTAACCATGCTCACACAACTTTCTCAAGCTATGAATCATGCAGGACATCCAAAGGAGAAAAGGAAGGAGCAACATTCTGTTTAATCCTTCATGAGGCAGCGTCCACCTTCATTCAGCGGGTCTACTGATCCATTAGTTGCTGAACAATGGATTAGTACTACTGAAAATATATTTTCAGTTATTCAATGTTCTGAACATGATAAATCCATCCTAGTAGTGTATCGTTTGGAAGGAGATTCTGATCAATGGTGGAATCTTATTAATAATATGAGGCAAAGGGATGAAATTGAGTCCATGGAATAGGACGAGTTCAAGAACTTATTTTTCAAAAGTACTTCCCTTGTATTCTCAGAACAAAGATGGAGATGGAGTTTCTTGAACTAAAGCAAAAGGATGATGGATCTGTTGGTTCCTATGAAGCAAATTTTACAAGACTTGCAAGGTACGCTTCTGGTTTTATTATCCAACCTGAGAGTAAGATCGATCGATTCTTTAGTGGATTAAAACCATGTATTAGAAGGTCCTTAGCCATAAGGTACTTCAATAGCTACGAGGAAATTGTTCGATGTGCACTCAAAGTTGAGATGGAATTGGAGTAACCCATCCGTCATATGGGTTTGATAAGAAGAGGAAAATGGAATTCAATGGAAAATCTAAAGAGAACACTGTAAAGAAGATGAGCTTTCCCTTATGCTCAAAGTGTGGAAAGAAACATGGAGGGAGTTGTCTTAAAGGGACAAGTAAATGTTTCAAATGTGAAAAGGATGGTCATCAGGAATTTGAATGCCGCAATGATGGGAAGAAGATGTCTAATGACGCAAACAAAGAAAGGGATACACAGAATAAACCTACTAAACATCAATGTTTCAAGTGCAAGGAGATGGGGAATTATGCCAATCAATTCCCAAATCCAGGGGTTGATGATGATGGTTGATGTCAAAAAACTCTTAAGGCTAAAGACAAAGGAAAGTCACATGCAATTTCTATCAATGACGTGGAGTACGATAACGATGTGGTGAAGTGTACACTTACCATCCACTCTAAAGTAGAAAATGTTTTATTTGATTCTGGATCCACCCACTCTTTTATTTCTAAATAATTTACTAAGAGTATCACCGTATTACCTCAACAATTATATGTTGAGTTAGCTGTGACAACCCCAAATGGCACAATAGTCGCATCAAAAGTTTATAATTATTCCCCGATTGAAGTTTGTTGGAAAGTGCTTCCTGCAAATCTTGTGATCCTTCCTATAGTGTAATTTGATGTGATTCGTGTCATGGATTGGATTTCTTTATATGGAGCTCATATCAATTTCCAAAGAAGGGAAGTCACATTTCATATTACAGATCAATCTATGATCGTCTATCGATGCAAGGATGAACATAACCTTCCAGTGGAAATTTCTTCCATCTTATGGGTCTTGATTCCACTAAATGAGGGTTATTTATCTCAAATGGCTAGGGAGAAACTCACGATTAAGAATATGCCCCTTTTAATAGAGTTTGATGATGTCTTTCCGGAGGAATTGTCGGGTCTTCCACCAAATCGTGAAGTTGTGTTTTCAATAGAACTCGTACCGGGTGCTTTGCCTATTTCAAAGACACCTTATAGAATGACCCCAATTGAGTTGCAGAAATTTAAGAAGAAACTCCAAGAGAATATTGAAAAGGGGTTCATATGCCCTAGTGTGTCACCTTAGGGAGCACCTATTCTATTTGTTAAGAAGAAAGATGGATCAATGAGACTCTGCATTGATTATCGATAACTTAACAAGATCACTATCAAGAAAAAATATCCTCTTCCACGCATTGATGACTTATTTGACCAACTACGCGGAGCTCAATACTTTTCCAAGATTGTTCTTCATTCAGGGTATCTTCAATTAAGGGTAAAAAGGGAGGATATACCAAAGACGGATTTCGGTACAAGGGATAGACACTATGAATTTATAGTGATGCCATTTGGTCTTACTAATTCCTCTGCTATCTTCATGGATCTGATTAATAGAGTCTTTAGAGACTATCTTGATCAGTTTGTGGTAGTCTTTATAGATGATATTCTTGTGTATTCAAAGATCAAGGAAGAACCTGAAGATCACTTGAGAATTATATTTAAGACCCTGAGAAAGGAGAATATTTATGCCAAATTTACCAAGTGTGAATTTTGGCTTCAAAAAGATTCATTTTTGGGTCACATAATCTCAAAAGAGGGGATATCTGTGGATCTAGCAAAAACCGAGGTTATCAAAAGATGGTTGAGGCCAACAATAGTAACTGAGATCCAAAGTGTTCTTGGTTTGGCTGGATATTATTGACGTTTTGTGAAAGATTTTTCATGATTATCTAATCCACTCACCAGGTTGACTCGGAAAGCTGTTAAGTTTGTTTGGACGGAGGAATGTGAAATGAATTTCAAGGAGTTGAAAAGAAGGTTATCCAGTGCACCTGTGCTCACACTGCCTTGTAGTGGAGAAAGGTTTGTGATCTACAGTGATGCATCCAAGAAGGGATTGGGGTGTGTTCTTATGAAAAATGATATGGTGATAGCTTATTCCTCACGACAGTTGATAATCCATGAGCAAAATTACCCAACTCATGATTTGGAGTTAGCTGCGGTAATCTTTGCATTAAAGATTTGGAGGCATTATATTTATAGAGAAAGGTGTGGAATTTATACTGATCATAAAAGATTAAAGTATATTTTCACACAAAAGGAGCTGAATATGCACCAAAGAAGATGGTTAGAGATAATTAAGGATTACGACTGCTCAATTCATTACCACCCTGGGAATGAAAACAAGGTGGCAGATGCATTAAGTCGACAAGACCATGCCAGTTTATCCATGATGAGGATCACAATAGATCCAATATTTATGGATTTACAAAGGACGGATCATGGAATTATAATGGAAGGGGGAAAATTGTATCTTTATCAAATGAATGTTAAACCATCTATACATGTTAAGATTAAAGAGGCCCAGAAAGAAGATGTAGAGTTTCAAAAGAAGGTGAGAAATCTTCCTGAATTCAACCTTGATTGTGATGGGATAATAAAGTTCAGGAATCGGGTTTTTGTTCCTCCAATCCCAGAATTAAAGAAGGATCTGCTGGATGAGGCTCATTGTTCTTCATTCTCTATTCATCCTGGAAGCACAAAGATGTATAGGGACCTGAAATAGTACTTCTCGTGGGATGGAATGAAAATAGATGTTTTTGAATATGTCTCTCGATGCTTGGTTTGTCGGCAAGTTAAAGCTGAGAGACAGAAGTATAAGGGGATGTTACAACCATTACCCATACCCGAATGGAAATGGGAAAACATCACTATGGACTTTTTCAGAGGACTTTCTAAAACATCCAAAGGCAACAATGCTATCTGGGTCATAGTTGATCGTCTTACAAAGTCTACACACTTCATTGCTATTAGAGAGGATTTCTCTCTAGATCAGCTTGCCAGGATATATTTAAAGGAAGTGGTAAGATTGCATGGAATACCACTTTCTATTATATCTGATCAGGATCCGAGATTTATCTCGAAGTTCTGGCGAAGTCTTTAGCATACTCTGGATATAGAGTTGAGTTTCAGCACTGCTTATCATCCTCAGACAGAAGTTCAGTCTGAGAGAACAATTCAAACTCTAGAAGATATGTTGAGAGCTTGCTCTATGGATTTAAAAGGTGGTTGGGATCATCACCTACCTTTGGTGTAATTTTCTTATAATAATAGCTTTCACACCAGTTTTTAGATGGCTCCTTATGAATCTCTCTATGGAAAAAAATGCAGGACTCCAACTTGCTGGGATGAAGTTGGGGAAAGAAAGCTATTAGGACTTGATCTTGTTGATGAGATGGCAGAAAAGGTCCGATCTATTCAACAAAACATAAGAGTAGCTCAGAGTCGACAAAAAAGTTATGCCGACAACCGATGAAAAGACCTAGAGTTTGAAGTGGGTGATAAATTTTTCTTATGAATATCTCCCTGGAAGAGGGTCATGAGATTTGGAAAGAAGGGGAAGTTGAGCCCTAGATATATCGGTCCTTTTGAAATAATGGATCGTGTTGGAAAGGTAGCTTACCGATTGGAACTTCCACCGAATCTCTCTCAAGTTCACAATGTGTTCCATGTATCTCTCCTAAGAAAGTACATACCTGATCCTTCACATGTACTCAGCTCAGAAGTTGTACTGCTAGAGCAAGATCTTTCTTATGAAGAACAGCTGATAGAGATTCTGGATCGTAGAAAAAAAGTCCTACAAAACAAGACCACTCGATTGGTGAATGTTTTATGGAGTAACCACCAATTAAAAGAAGCTACATGTGAGCTTGAGGATATGATGAGGGAAAGGTATCCTCATATGTTTGTTACAAAGTGAAGAATTTCGAGGGAGAAATTCATTTTAAGGGGGGTAGAATGAAACGCCCGAGACTTTTATGAGAAATATTTTGTTTTTATGTTATATAAATCATCAAAGGAATCTTTCACTTCACACAAAACTAGCTTGGCGATCTTTACACACAACCGCGGCCTTCCTCACTAGCTTGCGTCGTACGCAATACCGAGTTTCACTAAACAACAATATGCTATTAAAATATTATTAAAACTAGCCGTTATGAATAGTAATAACCACTTTTTTAAATTTTGTAAATTTTATTTTTCAAAATGGACTTCATTTTTGGATTTGGAATATCGAAATTAGCTTAGGGTGAAATTTTGGTACTTTTCGGATAACTTTCATATTCTGATTAATAGTGAAAATTACTAAATTTTAATTAAAAAAAACTTTTTTAATTGAAATAACTAGTAGTGATAAATTATTAATTTGAGTGGTTTTAATGTATATTTAGAATATATTTTTACAATTTAATACAATTTTGTTCATTGGATTTAATTTCACATTTAAACCAGACATAAACAAGTGTCAATCTTTTGATAGTTATTATCTCTTAAAAACACGCTATTTGTTTTGACGACGGGAATTAAATTTTAAATTAGTTAATGTAACTGATATGTTTTGAAATAGGTAAAATAAACATCATTTTTGAATTCATAATATAAAATATAGCTTAGGCCTAATTTTTGGTATTTCACTGGAAACTTTCATTTTTTGATGAATAGTGAAACCACTAAGTGGTAGTTAAAAAAACTGAATTTTTCATAAAACTTAATTTTACCGTTTCTGCGAGTAGAATTTCGAAAATCCGAGAGACACGGTTAATATCAAGGACTAAAATGTGGTTCCATGAGATGAAAATGTTTTTTGGTGAATAATAACTTTTTACTTTTTTTACCACGGTTAAAAGTAAATAGGGTAATTAAGAGTAAAAGTGTTATTATTATTACCAAACCACATGTCCTAATTCTATTGGATAAGTGTAATTCGAGAAAAAACTACCTTAGGAATAAAATATTACCATTTAGGCCCACTTGTATTAGATTAGGACATTTATTATCAATTTATTTAAAGAAGGGTAAAAATAGTTAAAATGAAAGATTAATAACTAAATCATTTTTAATATAGGGTTATACATAAGATAAATTCGACAATAAATATTCATTATAATGCTAAAAAGATTTCCAACATAATGGTATTTTATTTGTAATTTTTAGACTTAAAATAATTTAATTTATTTATTATACAATGATGATGTAGTAATTATCTTATTAATGAAATATTGACATAATTGATGTTATAAATACCCAAATAAATGTAATTTGAGCCTTTTTATGAATTAACATAATTATATATGTTAATATGAAATGTTAGTATTGATGTAATTAATTGTTTTCGAACTAATCATTCTTTTATGATTTTCACAAAAATCAATTACCAAATAGTGTCAAAATTGACATAAAATAGTTTTTAAAACAAATATTATTTTATTAATTGTTATTATATTCCTAAAAATCTATAGTTCGGCCAAGATACTTATATCATGATAGGTGTATCATTAATGGACCACTTGGGGGTCTCTTGGATGTATATGGTAAGTTTATTAACTACATAATATAAAAATACAAAGTGACATGGTAAATGTCAATCTAATTAACTAAGAGTTAAAACTAAAAGATAAGGTTAATATAATGACCTAAACTTGTCTAAATTATATTTGATGAGAGGATTGCGACCCATCCCCACCTTATATTAGAAATATATCAATTTGGATCTATTAAAAACCGAATTTGACTTTATAATAATATAATATTTTCAGTTATTCCAAAGGTGCCCCTCTCCTCCCTTATAAAAGGGCACCTCCTCCCTCTTTTCCTCACACCACATTGAGCCTTCAAGCTCGGCCAAACCATACCAAATTCTCTTCTCCACTTCCCTAGAAACATCCTAGAGGTCTTGGTCTTCTTAAAATACCAATTTTAGTTCCCTAAGAGGAGGTCTCATAGAGGCTCTTCAAAGAAGAGGTAATGTCCGTTACCGATTCTTTCAACTTTATTTCATCATCCACTTCTTCTTCATTAGTTGTTTCATTATGAAGTAATAACATCAGTATCACTCGTATACTTATATGTTATTATAAGTATTAAACAACCCTATTTCACTGTCTATCCATCCTACGGAAAATGAAATCACCGCGCATGTGTACGTACGGAATACCATCTCCACGCCGTGGTGTAATCTATTTTCCACCGCCACCTTACTTGGATGGGTATAATGGTGTAAATAATGACTATATATGATTATTTTAAAGTGATGATGATTCTGAAATAGTATACATATACTCCAATAAAATTCCACGATTATGGGAACGATATTATCGCTCGTGCGTACATACAGAATATCGTCTCCACGATGTGATGCGACTCATTCTACATGATGTTCATTGCATAATGATTATATAAATGAGTTGAATGAATTATTATGATATATATTACACTAATACCATTATAGAAATGAGGTATCTATAACCTAAAAATAAAAATAAGAATTTATTCGACAAAACACACATAAGAACAAAAAGTAATAAACACCTAAATAACAAGTAGTAATGAAATATTACTAATAAGAAGCTAAGAATATGACCATATATGATATCATAAAAATACGTATGATTCTGGAATAAGTCAATAACATTATTTAAATCGTTATACAGGAGGTTCAGATACTTACGAAGCAAATCAGACCTAATGTAAGGAAAAATATCACAATCTCATTTTATCCGAGATTGTTTATACTTTGGGATTTACTGGGGTGTATTTTATCATCCACATACATGTTTCCTCAATATGTAATATTATTTACATCCACCTATAATTTTTGAAATCCAATTTTACCCTTAGGTGAGTTTTTAGTAAAAGATATGAAAGGAATCTTTTGTTGTTTTTCGTACGAGGTACATTTTGACTCTTCTGACAAAAGTATGAGAAGAATATTTTTTTTAACATATACAGCATGAATGGATTTTTAAAACATTATTTCCAAGAAGATTCCTTTACATGTTTTCATGTTTATTTTTAATAAACTTCATTTAGTTTAAAATTGTATGACATGTTATGAAAGGAAAATGTTTTTGAAGTAGAAAGGATATTTTCCTCAAGAATGGAGTTCAAGTGCTTTATCAAAATTATTTTCCATCTAAGATAATATAGGGTTCTGTTTCTATACCTATTATTAAATTTATTTGATTATGTTGTGTTGGAATTATTTTTATGAATTCCCTTATCTTATATGAATTGTTTTATGATGTCATGATGTTTAAGAATCCCATTTTTATTACATGGGTTATGCAATGATGTATGATTTATGATTTTATGGCACACATAAGAATGGTATCATTATGAGATAGGTGGGACCTATATCTCCCTCCAATGAATTGGGTGAAGATTTAATATCTAATGAGATAGACATGGCTGGAATAGCAGGTTAAACCGGTTTAGTGAAATAGGACTGAAACAAGGAGTGAACTCGGTTCAGAAATGGACATTGTCCACTAAGATAGTCTTGGAAATGAGTATTGACTAATAAGAAATGATTCTCTATGATTATGTGTGTATTCCACAAAGTTTCATGTTTTAAGTTATAATTATTGGGATTATATTTCACCACTATTATTTATACCATGTTATGAAACTATGATCTCTTTTGCATGTTAAGATTTCCAAAAGTTATGTTCTTATGTATATGATGTGATTGATATTTCTTTTGTTTACCATTACTGAGCATTTGAGCTCACCCTTTTGTATGTTTTATTTCCCCAGGTCAAGAATATGGTTATTAAGTAGGATATGCCAAAAGGGACTCTAGATATGATGAAATAAAT
This sequence comes from Viscum album, assembly GCA_963277665.1. Taxonomy (NCBI): domain Eukaryota; kingdom Viridiplantae; phylum Streptophyta; class Magnoliopsida; order Santalales; family Viscaceae; genus Viscum; species Viscum album. The sequence goes on from OY728123.1 coordinate 554,729,003, forward strand.
GGGAGGCAAAGTAGATGCTTTATGAACCAGTTGTTTATGTTTCCCAGTTTCTAAAGACTCTATACCTATACGGTCATTTCCTGGTTTTTTTATATGTTATAACAAGTGTGCTTCAATTCTGAAGTAATAACAATGTATGTAAAGTATGGGTCGTTATAGTTATACTGAGATCCACCCATCACTTACTAAGTCCAATGCATTCCTCACATGAAAAGGTTTAAACATAACATAAACATTTGTATTAAAAATATCATACGATATTTCAATAATTTATCCATAAACCATGAATGGTGTAAATATAAAACATCCATAGTCAAACATATCACAAAACCATCAATATAATATGGAAGTTATGTATCATAATAAATCAACTTTAAATAAACATAAAATCCATCAAAGGATATTGACATAGATGAAATCAAAACTTTTTTAGAGAAATGTCTTTTTCTATTTTGAAATAATTTAAAAGTTATATAATTATAACATAAAACATTTATTTTGAAAATATTTTTATAAGATTTTATGGGAAGCTTCGATGATGTTATAATGGTGTAAAATAGCCGAACCCGCCATATAAGTTAAAAAAATACATTCTTACCTTAATTTTGTCGAAAAGGTCGTAATGTACCATGAATTGAAAATAAAGAAAAGATTCCTCTCAAAACATATAAGTTAAAATATGGGTATAAATTACATTCACTAATAGTATAGTAAATAGTAAAAATGTTTTGAATTAAATTTTGAAAAAACACATATGAGGATGATAAAGAGGTCCTGGTAGATACTTAGGTATTATCAACCACAGATAAGTAAAGAGATTGTAGAATTAACACATACCCTGTAATTTTCTGTATTCTATGGTATGTTAACCTCTAGTATTATATTTAAAACATTTTTTATTTAATTATACAATAACTATATACATAAATATGATATCACAAATGATCCTCTAATATTTCATTGTCAATAATATCTTAGTTGTATCATCGTTTCAGGTGTTAATTGATTTGTTTTCCTTTATTTTCTAGGATACGTATGCCATGTTTTTTATTTATAGGATGTATTTTATTCATGTACAGAATTATATTATGTTTTTAAAAATTATTTTTAATCATAAAATGAAAATTATTCTTGAATTATTACTTTAGGGAATGAATATCATCGCGTTCATGGAGACGGTAATCCTTTTGTACACACGAACGACAATATCATTCAATTGAAGGTAAAATATTATATAATTGAATGTTATATTATATATAAAAAATAATAAACATGTTATATTTTTAATTTACATAAATTATACATTATTGTTATACCCATGCAAAAAAATAATGTATTGAATAACAACTACACCACGACGTGGAGATGGTAAGTTGTACGTAGGTATGTATGGTGACATCAACATTATTATGATGGATAGAATAATAAATATGGATGTATCATATTTACAATAACATCATAGTATGTAGAAGATACTGGAATTATTATTTATTTATGGAAACAACAAATAAATAGGATGTGGAAGAAGAAAAGAACTAGAAAGAGGTGATGAAATATTTACCTCTTCTTCGGGTTCTTCCTTTTTATTTTATCAAAAGGTCTCCATAGGTTATATTTTTGACCAATTTAAGGCATCTAGGATGATTTGATGGAATTTTGGGGGATAATTTGGCAATGGTCGGATGAGATAAATAGCATTGGAGGTGTGAAATTAAGAGAAAAAGTACCCATTTATAAGAGAGGTGAGGGTCACTTTTTGAAAGGCTTGAAATATTATTTTATAATAAAGTCAATTTCGGTATCTAATGGATTCAAAATGATTTATTTCTAGGTTAAGGTGGCGATTGGTCAAAAAATTCTCAACCAATCTATTTTAGACAGGTTTAGTTCACCATATTATCCTTATCATTTTGATTTAACTCTTTGTTAAATCATATGACATTTACCATGTCTCTTTGTAGATTTATATTATATGGTTAATAAACATAATATAAAAGTACAATAGGAAAAAAAGTGGTTAATTATTAATATATAAAACCTTATCTATGTCCTTTTTCTTAACCTTATATTTTTATAAATATAATATCAATTAATAATATAGTATTTGTTTTAAAAACTCAATTTTCTCAATTTTGTCACTATTTAGTATTTGTGTTTTTAATCATAACAGAATGATTAATTCTAAAAAAATATTTAATCAACCATAAAATTTAATATTAACATTTAATATTAGTTGAATTCATCAAAGGTCTCAAATTACATTAATTTGGATATTTATAATATCAGTTATTTCAATAATTTATTAATAAGATAATTACTAATTCATTATTTTGTAATAAATAAATAAATTATTTAATTTATAAAAATTATAAACAGAATACCATAATGTAAGAAATTTTGTAATTTGTATAATTAATATTTATAGTAGTATTTCCCTTATGTGTAACCCTATAATAAAAATGTTTTTTATGAAAACTGGAGTTTAATGGATTTTACTCTTCCTTAAATTATACAATAATAAATATCCAAATCTAATAAAATTTGATGAAAATGATCATATTTTATTCTTATGGTTTTTTTTGGTAGAATTACAGTTATTCAATATAATTTGGACATGTGTTAAGGTAATTATAATATCATTTTTTCCAATAATTACCTTATTTATTTTTAACTGTGGTAAATAATAGTCAAAAGATGCAATTCCCCAAAAATTATTATCATATTTTTGAAACACATTTTACATAATGTTTTAATCTATGCCTATTGAATTATTGAAATTTAACTCACAGAAGCGGTAAATTTATGTTTTATGAAAATTTGTAAATGCTCCTAGAATGTGGGTAAAAGACGGTAAAAGGTTAAATAAAATTTTATATATCTAAAAATATTATAAAATGACTCCAATAAATCACATTGAATATATATTGGTATTATATACGTATTTTGACCTAAAATAAATTAAAATAAAATAACTAATTAATTAAATAAAAAGTCATTTTTATAAAACTAATGCAATGTTTTTCATTATTCATCAAAAATTGAATGTTTTCAAGAAAAATACTAGAAATTCACCCTAAGATAATTATGATATTCCAAATCCAAAAATGAAGTTCATTTTGAAAAATAAAATTTATGAAATATCAGAAATTGTGTATTACTATTCATAATGGCTAGTTTGATTGGTCGTGGTGTGCTAAAACTTATTGTTGCGTATATTGAAAGCTACTGTATTATTCAAAGGGAAACATACCGTGGATGTTTGGGGTGTTACATGATATGCTTAGAAGAACCTGCATACTCATCACCCTTAGAAAAATCATTATGAAATGAGACATAAAGTGGGAATACCTATCTCGAATGATAGAATAAGGTACCCCCTGAAGCTGTACCACTTAAAAAAATATAACTTCTCAAGATAAAAAACACTGAAGGTCTTCTTGATCGAAAAGAAGTGAGAGACCTTCATAATTTTGTCAACCACCCGCCACGAAGAATCATTCCCTCAAGATGACCTCATTTAACCCATCAAAAAATCCATCACGACATCATCCACATTCAACTCCAGAATAGGTAAATGATGTAAAAGCCTGGCTGGCCACTAATGTTCCTCACATACTGATAGGTAGAACACATATTGACAAAATCCTGTAATCTCTCTCTTCAGACCTATCCACTAGTACTGACAGTTCAAGTTACTATACATTTAGTAACTCTATGATGCACTTCCTAAGATGATGCATGAAACTCCAACATCAACCCCTCACATATGTCCCATGGAACACATACATGTCCATGGTTATGCAAGATCTCTTAATTACCCACCATTCAACCAAGAAGTGGCTCCTCACCTGCTACAGATTCCCACATGACTAGGACCACATAATATGATAGCCGTCTCTTCCTCACTCTTTCTAGTTTGGTAGAATTCATTTGTAATTAAGAAATTAATGACTTCTTCTGAATTTCATGAACCACCAAATGCATCTCATAGTACAACGTCCTAAGATACCACTTGCTACAGCCCTTCTTCACTACATGCATCAGAGTCTCCTTTTATGTGCATCATCCACTACATTTCCTTTTCTAGGCATGTAGGTATGCTCAATGTCAAAATACTGAAGGTACACCACACAAATTCACTATCTATGATATAGATCATGCCGAGTAAAAATGTATTTGAGAATTTTTTGGTCCATGTACAACACAAAACTATCCCCCAATATATGATGTTTTCAACAACCTAAGGCATGATCAATCGTGAATAACTTGATATCATGCATCGAATATTTCCACTAATGTGGCCTCAACAGCAGAGACTCGTATGCAATGACTTGTTCCCCTTGCATAAGCACTACACCCATTCCGATACTTGATGCTTCATAGTGACACATGTATAACTCCTACTTAACTCTAGAAAAATATGTTTTCCTACTGACATTAGTCTCCCCTTTAGCTCTTGAAATGACATATTCTCAAAATTTGACAATTTATACTTCACATCCTTCATTGTGAAGCCCATTATTAGTGCTTCTAAAAATGAAAAGTCTTGTATGAAATGACTCTACTGACCAGATACCCCCATAAAACTCATCAAATAAGTGACATTCTTGGGTTTCTCTTTGGTAATTACTACCCTCATCTTCTCTATGTACCCTAATGCTCCTGTCTCTGAGCTCATGTGACCCATGTAGTGAATCTGATCCACCCTGAAGTGGACCATTGAGATCTCAACATATAAAAAATTCTCTCTTAATGAACTCAAAATGATCTTAATATGAGTGGAATTATCATTTCGATTATAAGAATATACCAAGATAACATCCATGAAATCCACCACAAATGAATCCACGTAAGGATGGAACACTCGGTTCATTATATCCATGAAAACCTCTAACGCGTTCATGAGACCAAAAAACCTAACTAGAAACTCATATAGACCATACATGCTACAAAAGAGGGTATGAGGTATGTTTGAAGATCGGAGACATACCTGGTGATATCCTATCCATATTTTGACTTCCTAAAATGCTCGTTATCATCGATTATAATAAAAAAGGTCATCTATTTGTGGAAACTGTTAAAGATTTCAACTGGTTTAGTTTTTGATAGTCCAACCATAGCCTGGGTTCACCATCCGCCTTCTTCAAGAAAAGGACTGGAGAACCCCATAGAGAAGTATTTTGTCAAATAAACCCATTTTCCTTAAAATCCATTAGATTACTCCTGATCTCATATAACTCCATCATAGCCATTTTGTAAGGAGGAATGGATATCACTGCAGCATATGGGACTAGCTTTATAGAGAACTCCACCTATCATACTTGAGGTTATCCTGAAAAGTCATCTCAGAAATCATATTTAAATCTATCATCCACTTGAGTGAAATCTATCTGAAGTATTCTCTAGAAATATATATATACAGTTGATATATATTTTCTCATCCCACTCAAAACAAAATGATCGGGTCAGACTCCTCATTACTGTAAATCCCACTCTCCCTTTTATCGAAATGATCTGCCTTCTAATGATGTGAAACTCACCCTGCGGTGGAATAAATCAACAAATTCATAAATCGGAACTAGCCATTCCATTCCGAGTATGACATCAAAGTGTGTCATATCTAATACATGAAAATCCAAGATGATGTGAAACCCACTGAAATCAAGAAGAAAATCCTTACACTGACTCACAATTGTAGTCCATATACTTACAAAGTGTCTAGAATCATAAAATTTTCCAAAGAAAAAATGTAGAGGTCATGTATCTCTACATTGGGAATAAATATATAACTATTTGAATCCCCTATATCAAAATGTTTATAAGATAAAATAGTGGTGACTAGAATATTACCTATGATAGTAGAAGGTATGGGATCCTTCTCTTCCTAGGTCTACTACACTATTAAATTATATCTTATATTGCGGCCTTGTGACATAGACTAGAATCCCTAAGCTGATCCAATCTTCTGTCTCTAAAAATCTAGAGTCTAACTACCTCCTCCAAAACCACAACCTCATCCTGAGAGGCCAGATTAATTCCAATTCTCGACTGCTAAGAATCCACTTACCCTAATATTGGATGAGGAGTCAGTGCATAACCTCTCTTACTAGATGCTAGGGGAAACGCCTTCTTGCAGCGTTGTAGATGGGCAATCATTACATAATCGAAATAGTCGACTAGGTCCATCAGGAACTATGGTATCATATTCCCAGATCCGCAACACTTATAACATCTTTCTTGACTACTAGAAGAAACATTATGACTTCATATATCTCCATGAGAAGGCTCTATAGGACGCTTCTTGCTCTCATTCAAGATAGTACCAGATCACATTGCTGAACCTCCCAAGTTATCACCTTCAGCATGCCACAGTTTATGTTTGGTAATTAGTTCCTGATTCACAATGGAATATACAGAAGGTAACCAGAAAACAATCAACTTCAATCAGATGTCATACCTAAGATGATACTCAAACATCATAGACATCAAAATTTCATCAGCCATCAGAATAGTAGTGATTCTCTGAATCTCCGTAAAATGAGAAGATTAGTTTATTACTATCATAAATACCTGCTCTTGATGCTTAAACTCCCAGGTTCTATTGGTCCTCAACATCTTGGTAAAATAGTAGTCATATAAGACCGTCTGATAATCTCTTCATACCATGTCTCGATAATGCTCTATCATAGTTATAAAATCCCCCAAATTCATGGATAATAAAACAATATATATGTTTTGAGATTGACCCTCCTCTCATAAGGCATATCCATATGCTCAAATATCATAATAATGGACTCCATAAATGACACTACGGCCTGTGTTCCAACATACCATTAAAACATAGGCAGTTAGTACAACTTGAATACTCATGTTTGTTCTTCTACAGACATTTCAAGCTAAGTTAATCCCTAGAAGGTCTGTGTAAACCTCATTAAATCATCATAGAACTATGCATCTGCACCTGTTTCTAGTATAATAGTGAGATCTAGGACTAGAACATCTAGGGGATCCACAAGTATCCCATGGAATACCACCTCTGGGGTATTCACATTGCCACTCTCCCGGTGTAAATCTCGAGGTCATCGTGGTTACATTGATATGTAATGTCCATCCCATACGGATCAGTATAGGAATATTAATCAACTTATGAAGTTCAAGAACATAAGAACTGAACGAATGAATAAAATCCTCAAAAGATCAAAAAATTTATTTACACAATGTTTTAGGAAAATAAATGGTGTGTAATATTAAGCCCTTACATTGTCATGTACTCTCATTGTCCTGGGCCCATAAACACCCTAGGTAAATGGTGTGTAGGGAACATACAAGATATGTATACATAAGCTCTTACATTTTCAGGTAACTCTGTTTGCATCTGTCATGTAAACGCCCTAGGTTCACAACATTTATGGATGACACATGGTGTGTACTCATGTCTTCCCTCATGACTATGTACTTTTACATTTCCAGAACTACATCATTCGGCCAATATAAAACTATATGGGGTGTACATAAGGTACATGACTTGTTGTGATTAAAACTCAACAACCTGTGTTTCCTCTTACATGGTCGATAAAAAGGTTCTCTACTGCACAATGTGTACTTAAGAAACATTCTCTCTTACCAAAAAAAATAACACATTGATTTTGTTCTTAGGACCTCATGTCGGGTTGTATGGATTTCCAGACAATAATCCTTTGAAACTACACCAAAACACCTATTTTTAAAAAATAAAGTAATGATGTGCCAAATTATGATCTATATGGGACCATACACCTTGTTAATCAATGAATGGAATCCATATATAGCATATAACAACAATATTTGTATCCCATGTCCCAAACATGATCCACATAATTCTGATCCAAGTGGGCCGAGACTCCTCAAGGACCAATGTTTGGAATCCATCGAATTCAACCATAACACGTACTGATACACCTATCTCAATAGAAGGCATATCTATCATAGTATCTATCACAACATTATCCAAGTATATCATGACATATATCACAATTGAATGAAATTAGTAATTCTCTCTAAATGGCCTGAACAGATGGGTGGAATGTGATTTTTAACAAATGCCAATATGATGCATGACTTGCAAACACTTATCCCATCACGTTTCAATAAAATAGAACCATGATGATATCAATAATAACATAAAAAAAATGTGAATCTTCCAACAGTGAAATTGAATCAAATTTAGTAGAAAAAAATCTAAAAAACATAATTCAATTCAAGGTAATTTTTCTTTTCCTTGAATGCGGGGTAGCTTCTCCCATGGGAAACTAATTATAAATCTCCATTTCCATTATATACCTTTCAAATGTTTCCAATTAATAAGACAAACTATAAAATAAAACTCTTATGATACCATCGTGAAACGTCCCAGATCTAGATTCCACTAACAAGTTTCCCCATACAAGTATGGCCACATGAACCCAAGTTCATTTCCCCAAATTCCATAGGTTTCAACTAACAACGAAGGCCTAGGGTGAGATGGTGTAGAAACTATGACCTAATTGGTAGAGTATAACATAGAGGAACAACAATATATAATTTTAGAAGAACTAAACCTCATATAAATGAAATAAAAGTGGAAGATAAATAAGATAAATAACAAAGAATCATTCAATAAGAAAGATGATGTAGCATGTTATGTTCTACAAAAATAGCCAAAATAGGTACAATGTAAGAATCCACAATATATGTTAAAGAAAAAAGAAGCAAAGGAAACACATAAGTATCACAAGCTTCGGCTTGGTCCATTAATCTCCTTCTACTAAATATCATCTCATGTATCTATAGAAGATAGCATGACCTTATCGACATTAGAAACAATATAATCTATTTGGGTCAAAATCATTACCCAAATATGGTGTAGTAAAAAAATCGGAGTAGGCAGCCACTAATGATTTGCACCTATCTATCAGTGAACCTGTGCTACATGTAGTGTACAAAAAGTAAAAGTATTAAAATATGTTATACTAAAAATTGAACAATCATATAAGTCATGTATTCTATGTCAATTCATTATGTTCAGTTCAAACATTAAATTACATTTACTTATATAATTTTCGAGATCCATCCTTTACCCACCAATCCCATATACAAATTATACTCCACAAATACCTCATAAGGATATCTAAACAATAATGTGATGACTAAATCCAATCTCGGGAATTGTCTAGGCATTCACATCCTATATTATTCCATTTAAATAATATATTAAACATCTTTCCCACCTACATAGAAAACCCCTTTCTCGTATGCATAAACAAATTCTTTCCCTTATGTGTACATGATCATTGACCAAACATGTAAAAACTACTCACCCACAGGCATTACAAATCCATAACCGCAGACCTAACAAATCCTTTCCCATAGGCAAAACAAATCCCCACTCACAATCTTAACAAATCAATAATTATCAATCCTTGTATATCAGCATTTTGAAAAATTAAACAACACATGTAAATTAATCTTTTACATGGTTAACATATTACAAATATTATTAGAATCACACATATCATGGAATAAGTGAATTAAACTATAATAAGGCTTAAAGGATAATTGGAATATCCTGGGGAAAAAGGAAATCATGAATTCCAAATCTATTAATCAAATAAATCACAATTTACCATAATTGAAATCTCGTTATAATGTAATTCATATATAACAACCCAATAATGGAAAACAAAGCATGCCTCATTAGAATCCTCATCTTAATGGCCATAAATGGTAATTCTAAGGGAACACATCCATAGGGTAGACCTTAATCAATCGAACAAGATCAAACATGGTTAATTTAATTTAATTCATTACTTAGTCATCATTAGGAAATAACAAGGGCCAATTTAAATTTATGGTTTCACCATAATCAAGGGAGAGTGTTAATACGACACATATAAACAACTCTACATTGAGAAAAAGGTACAAGACCACCTACCTCTTCATAGTATGACTCTCCTCATTCAATATTCAGCTTTGATTCTACCTAGAATTTAGCAAATATAAAAAATGGGTATAAAAACTTGACCCTAAATTACTTAATCGAGATATGATATCAGGAATAAATGATCAAGTGAAATTGAGTACTAACCGGGATGATGAAAACAGATCTGGTGGTGTTCAAATTGGAGATCGGACAATGAAACGAGGGTGGGGGATTCTATTTAGATTATCCTAGGTGTGCTACTCGTCAAATGTAGTTTTTTTATCATTAAGGAAAAAGGATGTACTAATCGACATCATAATCAATGAAAATATTACACTTCATGTATTTGAGATTACACACCTAGTCTATAAAAACTTTTCCACGAGTATTATGTGTCCATGTACTAGTATCCCATGGGGTGTAGACTTTAATACACTGTGTGTACCAATAAGTACATGGTTTTTAGTTCCTAGCCACGTCATGTAACAAGCATGGAACCCGCCCCTTGACCTATTTTCCTTGATTTTCGTAATTATTAACTAAAAAGAAAACATTCATCCCTCAAATAATGAACCAGGTTCTTTTATTCTGGACATATGTTGGGTCAGTATTACACCTCATATTCATTTATTACCCTTTAAGTGATCTTATTTTTACCTTAATTACAATTATTATTATTAATTACATTTACTAATCACAATAATAAAAAATATAGTTGGGGTTTATAGAAAATACATATTATACTTTTTCATAATATGGAATCAATTTGTTAAAAATATTAACATATAAATTTTAGAATTTGGTTTCAAAATAATCTCGCAGACGTGAGAATAAAGCATGTTGTTATTACGAAAAAATGATAAAATATTTTCAATGATTTTATATTAAATTAAAATAACATATTGATTATATTGACCAAAATTTTATTAATATATTTTTAACTGAAGTATTTTTAGTTTATAAAATAATAAATATATAGTTTCACATTATAAATTTTTTTTTCAAAAAAACATTGTATTTAATTAAAAATATGTATTTTTCACTATTTATAAATAAATGTAAATTATTATAAAAAAAATTCCCACATATTATTTGGATATTCTAGTTCCAAAATGATATTTATATTTTCAATAAAAAATTTCTTAATGTGGTAAAATTTAATTCCAGTTTATGAACAACAAGCATGATTAACCCAAAATATAGAGAAGATATTATTTTTCTAAATGAATTTAACTTTATTTCTAATCGGTAGATAACTAATAAACATGTTAAAATAATATTTTTTTCATAATATGGTTAATCCTAGTCATTCTCACAATTCTAATGGAAAATATATAAATATTATATTCTGTAATTATAATAATCAAAATTTGTATCTCTGTAAAACTCAGTGTTGTGTGTAACACTAGCTTTCCATAGATCTCAATATTTTATGTAAAACATCCAAACATAGTGTTTCGTGTACCACAAGATAAAATCAGTGTTTCATGTAGTGCATGATTAAATTGGTTTTTTATAAATCAAGATTAACATGGTGTAGATTGAAACACAAACTATCAATGAATATTAATTATTCAAAAAATATTAATTCATAAACACTCAGGGTGTTACATAATACAACCGTAAAATGAATTTCCCCATTACAATTCATCTTTGTTATTAATTGTTTAATTCTTGAAAATTTGTTTCATATAATCCTTCATCATAAAAATTAATTCTAAAACATTATTTTAAGAGAGATAGTTGGAATTATAATGGTTACCCATAGTAACTTATAACTAGGTTTTCACAAAAGAGAACATATAGGGGAAGTGGAAACATGGACATAGAAGATAATACTAACACCCAAATATTGATGGATTTTTATATAGAACATGATAATGATATATTTTATAAGAAAAAAATAAAAAATCCAAAGAGGCTATAATGTGGTAATTGACATCATAAAAAATGACATTAAGTGGAAAACATTTAACTTCAAGAACCATTTAATAATGATATGAAATTTTCAAAAGAATATATATATATATATATTATTTCATTCCATTTTATAATCATAATCTCATCCCTTAGTTATTTCTTGGTGGATATTCACTTCATCACTTATTACAAGAAATAAATGAAAATATTTTGTGTCTTAATAACAAGTTGGTAATAAAATCCATAAATAGAATGATATGTCATAATGCCTATATTTATATATAATCACAGAATAATGGTTATCATAGGTTATAAAATACAGATACATCATCATATTTAGAATCATTAATGTATAAAACAATATTCATTGTTAAAAATAATGCTTTTCATCAGTGGGTAACCTTTTTTCCCGTCTGAATGATGAAAATAAAAAACTGTTGAATGAAGGTCAATAAATGTATCAAAATTAAATTCACACTATTATACCATATATCATAATTCTACTCTTCATTATCATCCAAATAATATGTGATTACGTTTTAAGAGTCTTGAAAATTCAACAAAGGGAAGAAAATACCCCCAAAATCGCATTACAGAAGGAAGCAAGTACTCTTACAAATATACCAAGGTGAATGGACTCTAATCAAGATGAGAATTTCTGAATAAACTTGAAGGAATTATAATTTTCAAGGATTATTATGTGGACTATGAAACATCACTAGGAAATGTATGTGGACCAACTAAATCATGAACCAACATGAACATTGAACAATCAATGAACTGCAGGCTTGCAAAGCGATGGCCCACGAACCAAGGAATACCATGAACCACATATCCTATGGATTCATGCACGAGAAGACCCTCTGCATACAGTACCATGAACTGATCAGTTCGTAGAAGATGTGAACCAACAGGGTTCTGAAAACCATTATCGCAAATTGATAACTCCACAAACCCCGGTTGACCAAGTCTTCCGCGAGTCAGGATATCTGTTCATGGGCCTTCGTAAATGGTTCTGCGTTCCCAATAGATACAATTTCCACATTTATGTAAAAGTATAATAGTATAAAGGGAAATGAAATAGAATGATTGCTTTAAGGGGAATCATAAGTTGGAAGAAAGTGTTCAGAGAAAACTCCAGCTTCAGTCTGGATTCATCGATAAAGCATGAATCGTGGAACAGTCTTTCAGCAGGTACAGATAACAAAAAACCATAAAACGTGGGAATATAATAATAATAAAAATAACTATGAACCTATTTTGTGAACCACGAACTATAAAATTCTTGCGGATGAACTCCCCGTGAATGATAATCTCCCAAACCCTCCATCAATATGGTGCCCCTCATTACACCACTACACAGACTGAACATGGCTTCATATACTGCATCAATACGTAGATGGGACCCAAAGAAACCTAATGGGATATGGACCACTATGGTATGTAGTGGTCTATACTCATGCTCACCAACTGCATCGGTACATAGACAACCCCTTTTCTTGCATACATCTACGGTATGCAGAATGGGGGTTTTTAGGGTATTATTTCATTCTGTCCCAACATCACCCTTCCATTACCATATTGTCCATCAGGATCCCTCCTCTAACTTTTCCTCTGGTAATAGGCCAAATCCTCTTCCAAGCCCAATATACATGTATGATAAAACCATCAGATGCATCAATGTTCCCCATTGAGTGTACATACCCATGGTAAGAGAAGTCACGATGGCACTACCCAAAACAGTTCGGGCTTCAAGAATACCTAAGGATATACATCACCATGGTAACCTTGATTCCAAACATGGGATGCTAACATCGACCTCCCTATTCTAGGGATTAAGGGTGATCATTATCTTTCCCATTAAATGTGGAACAGTGGTAAATCAAAGGATTTATGTTCTCTCCCCCCTATGATGAGGATGACACTCCTCCCCTTCCCAGAAACTATTCCCAGGCCCTCCCACTAAGTTAATTCTCAAATATTTTGAGGTTGGACCACATGTTCATTAATTCCATTTCACATGTATAGGATATTCACTCTAGACCCTCTCCCATGGTCTCAGCTTCCTCTCCTATCATGGACTACCCCCAGAGGAAGAATTTGATTTGTTTAATATTTAAAATACTTGTGTTTATCACACTGATCGTGAATCACATGGTCTTAGTTTTTTTGTGATGATTAAGTCATCAAAGTGAATCTAAACTCTAAGAACTCGCATTCCTAACCAAACCAGGATACTTAAAAGGCGTAACCGAATGACCGAACTCAAAAGGGTGCCCATCCAAGAGGGTCCACCCATCCATGACAAATAAAATGGGAATCACCCATTCGTATACCCCATCATAATAGAACTATGAGATCATTTATTCCTAATAGAACTCGGAAATTTAGGATCCCGACCAGAAAGACTGTGTAAAAATTGGGTTCCCTCCAATAATGGTTTCACCCAACCCTAACTCATGAAATATAAATCTCCCATGCCTAATCTCCATCACAAATCCTAACTATGTGGGTTCTTATTCATCTCCCAATGATACATAGGAATCCCTTTATATGGGCCTCATCCAAACATCATGTCAAATTCCACCCCCTGGATGACGATAATCTCTAGAGCACCATTTGTATAGTGGAAGTTGGAATCACCTCAGTAGTATTAAATATATAAACACCTACGACGATCTTGAAAACCAAGTGTATCCTATGGACATATTATTCGAGAATGAACCATGTATTAATAAACATTTTAAAATGACATTAATCTATAAAACATTCATGGAACAAGAAACAGCCCACCCCTGGAAGGGTTTAGTGAGACTGACCTACCATCCTCTCGACCAATAGTGTCTGTAAGTGTTTTTGGATGAATCATCAATCAAGAAATGCCTGACTTTGAAAATTAGGTCCATTATTCATGTATACTAGGGCCACTGGGAATTCTTGGCTCTACAAACAAAACCCGTTCAATACCATCCGAAGATGTTATAACCAAGGAGGAACGACTATACAAATTCATGACCCCATGCAATCACCTATTGTGACCAACCATTCCTGTATTGCTAATCCAACCAACATTGAAGGATAATGATGTAGGATGGGTGAAAACAAACAAAATTGTGAACTTGATATGAAATCGTCTTTGGAAAAAGGGAAGGGTGATGATCCTCATCAAACAATTTCTGCACCACCCATAATGCACCAAAGAGCGCATCCTTGGAGGTAGAACAAAAATGGTGACCCTGAAATGATTCCTTAACCGAGGTTTAGGTTCTACAAAAATTATAAAATATAAAAGGTCAATACACGTCATCCTATTTTTTTTTGCACCAGTACGCGCATAACGCGCCACCGTGGATGCAAATCAAAAATGATGAACCCGAAATGAATCCTCAACAAAGGTGGGGGTCTTCCCCACTTAAACTCCTTGGCCCTGTAGAAAAAGAAAAATGGAAGGGGGCCCAGATGAATCACCAAATATAAAATTATTAAAAATAATGCTACTTTGAAGAGGTTTTGTGGTATGTATTTCAAGTATTTATGTCGATGGTTCACAGAGGGAAACTATCATTCCAAATAAAATCCTAATGACCAATAAAGATGCATGAATTAGAAATCCCACAGGCGGACAGGGCCCCAACGAAGTGCAGGACCCCATTTCCTAGATTGCGTCTTCAACGCTAGGTATTGAACATGTCGATCAATGAGTACCAACAAAATGGTACTCTCTGCATGCTAGAGGCTTTGAGACAATCCCTCTAGTTGATAATGGTCATACATCCACCTCTAAAGCCATTCTCTAGACCCTATAATGAGGCGGCTATCATGGTCATGTCTAACCATTTTGGGATCCTATCCCCAGAACGTGACAACGTATACCTCTCATATCTAAGGGAGGTAGATGAAGTTGATGCTGAAAAAATCATCTAAAAACACAAGGGTCCTACCCATGGGACCTCTCCAGATAGAGTTATCACCAAAATCAGATGACCGAGCCTCCTCCTTTCAAAGGGGTCCATATAGAGAGGGAACTGACCAAAGTATAGGAGACTTGGGCCCCTTAGGCTACTTGCCATGGATGGTGAATACATAATTAGGAATGCTATATAACACTAGTTCCTGAGGAGAAAATATTTCTTACTAACACTAAATAATTAAACGGGTAGACAAAAAAATTTACCCCCTCCACCAAATCCCACCATGGAAATAGGGCGGCATAATACGAGCACTTGTACGCTCCTGCTGGTTATCGCCGGTCCCGCAATGCATACACAACAGAAAACTACATATAGATGTAGATATTTGGTGATGTACTACAAGACCACCGTCTAAAAAGGGAATCAACCAGCAATACACCGACACAAATACCTACTAATTCATTATAATTCCACCATCTAAATATGGTAGAATCCAGATAATAACAGGCACAAACACCTGCTGAATTAGTTTAATCCTTCCATTCAAATTGTACGGAAACCTGTTACACATTGGCACAAACATCTGTTGATGCACTACAAGACCGCCATCCAAATAGGACAGAAACCAGCTACACATCGGAAAAAACACCTAGTGATGCACCACAATCTTGTCAACTGAATATGGCAGCAACCAGCTACACACAGGCACAAAAAAATGCTTAAGTGTTTCAAGATAGCCATCTAAATAAGGAAACAACCAAATATGAGCATACTCAAATTCCGAATGATGTATAAAAAACCCATGAGACAAATACCATGGAAAGTAATAAGATGATAATCCTTGTTCATGCATATGATGACCACATGTAAAATTCAATGGCAACCAGAGAAGACAACTGGTGGCAGATTCGTTCCTCTACCACGACACATGAGAACTCTCAGTATCTACATGCAACTCATGGAGGACATTGGGAAGAAAAATCTCATGCTCTAATATAATAATGTGCCTTCATTCCCATTACATCAGAATATGTATCTTAGAAAATTCTAGATATAATGGAAAATGAAAAGTCGATTCCAAATATTATCCCTTAAACATGCCAATATATAAATGAATTGGAGGAAAATGCAAGGAACTAGTACAATGACCTAGTTTCCTCAAATGGAATGACTCACTTGCAAAATTATTTTTTCACTCTAGAGAATTTATTCATCCATGCTCTAGTCCAGGAGGGTCGAAATAAATATCTCATGATATTTGGACAACCAAATTAAGAAACAAAATACCCATTCAAAATGGGGGATGCTGGTCCAATGTGTTGATGCTTGAGGGAAGGCATGTATCCCTGCAAAAACTCGGGATGTCTGTCTGTGTTTCCCAACAATAACATGGGACTGAACAAGACATGGAATTGTATATGAAGTTCATTACCAATAGTATATGGATATAGTTACTTACATGAGAGCGCTCAAAGATAAAATCCACCAAATGAAACTGAAAAAAGAAGATCACATGCGTGATCCTACTCTACTAGAATCAAGGGTTCTTGATGACCTCAAACTTATATCAATGAAGGATCAATACCATGTCATTCCATTACCAAATAATCGAAGTGGTAGTAATTGTTGTGAATTCCCTCCATGAAATGTTTCTACCAGAGGGTCTGAAGGACCTCTACAGAGCACACACAATGGCTCACATTTAGGGATAGGAATGATCTATCATGATATCATAGAGATGTGATGGTATTATTCACCGTGAAGAAATTCATTGTGAGGGACCTACCATCAATGAAATTTGTTGTGAAGGTCCTACCCATAGATACCTCTAGAAATGAGAAGGTACTCTCTTCATTGTAGTATACATAGAAGGCCCTCCCTAGGATGTTCACTATAAAAATTCTCCCTACACCCAGTTATAAAGCTATGATATTAGTCCTTTCCATCACAGCAGTCATCGAGATGGTCCTCCCATTGAGGGAAACAATCAGCAAGAAGGTCATCCCCAAAATGTAGCCCTCCCTAAATGTCCTCCCAATGGTATAAACAGTAAATTTATTTCTTGCAGTTGGTCATCGTGTTTCAATATTAGCCCTCTCCATTGCCGATCCAATTTCCAAGGTCCTCTCCGTAATATAAATTCATACTGGCAGGAAGGTCCTCCCCTTTTATGAACAAATGTGAGAATGACAACCTATGCTAAGGTACATAGAAATAAGTCACACACATCAGGAACTCTATATGCAATGATTTATATTCTTTCTAAACAGAGGATGTCCTGGTACCACCCTCATATTTTGAGCCACCCCCACAACATCAACAAATCAATGAGTCCACCACCAGCCTAGTTGCTTGGAAAAAAATAATTATAAATTAGTAAAGCTGTAAATATGTTGTTGAGTAGCCTCTAGAAGATCAAAAACATGATATGATGCTTGTGATAAGACAACAACCTAAGGATAATATACCAGTGATGTATTTCCCTATGGCCACTTTTCATTTTGACGTACTATAAGTGTTGTATGGGGAATGCAGATATGACATTTTGACATAACATATAGAGGACCCTTTGCTAGATAAAAGAAAAATTCTTTCCCTAGGAAGTTCATGAGGACCACGTTATCATGCTAGGGGATCTTTCCATCTAATTAACCAAGAATCCCTCCCATACGCATGACAACCACAATCAAAATGGTGACAAAAAATGGTTAAACTAGATTTCCTCCATGCATGACCCAAGTTGTGTCACCTCATTAGAAACGCACCAACTGGAGTTCACATTCATGGATGGAGAGAAAAGGGGGCTCTACACATCACCCCATGTCCCATCCAACAAACCCCATTGGAAATGACATATTGAAATCTATTCACCTAGGGGAAGCAATAAAATGAAACCCTAACTCAGTGAAGATGGGTTACTCCACCAAAACCAGCCCAGAGTAAGTCTCAAAAGTTTCCAGACCAAAAATATCAATCCATCGAAATGCTTCTGAGTCTGGAAACCTAGAACATTTAGTATGATTTCTGCCTAAGGGAAGCCTACTAGCAAGCAATGACCACCTCTTCAAAATCCCATTGGCTAAACACATGACCAATTCCAAACACGGCTCACACCCACATGAGAGTACATGAATTTGAAATAATATAAATAACATCTAATACTGCCGTAATACGGGAATTACCACATCCCATACGGATGGGGGGTATTTAAATCAAAATTCCATTTGAGAGCAAAAAATCTAGGTTGTAGCACATCAACAGATGGAAACAACCCCATCCCACAGGGCCAGGGTATTTTTTACCTAAAATCCCCACATAGTGGATGTTTGTTATCCACATTCTAGGACGAACGATGGACAAAGGAGTTACACATTGCACCCCTTCTCATTGTTCACACCCTCCGAGACAAAGGTGCATTACAAGGTCATACCGGGGCACCCATTGGTTCAAACATCTCTAGGAAACCTAAAGAATACAGCAGAATTAAAGGAGAATGTCCAATAAAGGATTCAATAAGCCTTCTTACGAGTCAGCACCGGGTACACCACCCCTAATTTGGTATGACATGGTGAATGTGGTAAATATCAACTCAAATGATCTCATGCGAAATGGTTCACCAATAAAGAGGCTGAAATGAAAGTGCTCATGGAGTTTAATGTCAAACTACGTTTGGGGAGCTATCTCACCAGTTGTGTTCCCCCCGTTGAAAATCAGTATGTTCTCCTAGAAGTGGTACTATTTCCATAGGCACTCATCCCTGTGAATGAAGCCAAGCTCAGAGGTTTGGTGAACCTGGCCCTGTAAGGACATAAATAATTCACCCACTAAGAAGAAAACCATAATATATTTTTGAAAACCCACAAATGATGAGCTCAGATGGGTATCCACCCAACATTTCAACAGCATCGGCACACCCTGTCTTGGCCACTACCACACTAGCCTAAGCTCAAACCTAGTAAGATACGCACCAATTTATCATAGTCATTAATATGAAGTTAACTGCTCTACTAGAATCAATGAATGGGTGACGCACTCTGATACAACCAAAGTGCAAAACCTACCCTGATTGGTTGAGCAATGATCCTCCACATCCACTCATAGAAAACCCCATATTCTAAGTGTTCAATTGCTCAGGGGTCCTAGATAAACATTTAATGCACTACGCATCTTATTGTGACTCCATGATGGGAAATTTGGATGATCATGAAGTAGTAAAACTCAGGTGATTCATATGAACCCTATAGGGATAGACCTATATGTAGTACACTATCCTGCTAAGAAATTAAATCACAGGCTAGGAAGTCCTCTAGAGACAGTTTCTTTTCCACTTCAGTTCAACGCTATGTAAGACGAGTGAAATTGACCTCATGAATTGAAAACAGAAAGAGAAAAAAAGACTATCAGACTTCATTTACATATATATATGGCTAACATATTCCCTAAATCGGCCACTCCCCCAGGATGAGATGCTTTCCATGTACATAGACAACCTTTAGGATGAATTGCAATCATCGCTCAT
This sequence comes from Viscum album, assembly GCA_963277665.1. Lineage (NCBI taxonomy): Eukaryota > Viridiplantae > Streptophyta > Magnoliopsida > Santalales > Viscaceae > Viscum > Viscum album. The sequence continues at coordinate 554,749,290 of OY728123.1, forward strand.
CCCGATGAAATACACAATTGGGTTAGAGACTTCTCTTAACAAGAACAATGGATTGAATAATCCCTGAAAATTACCAATCATAAGTCTTGAGTGGACCCATCATCCATAGGGAAAAGAACAAGAAAAGATGAAGCAGCTTTTGTCATGCTTAAGCCGCCTCGGCACCAGCTCTAGTTGCGAGGCCCCCACCAAACCATGCTGGACCACATGGACGCCAACAACCAATGCCATGTAGAAATATGAGGGATGGGTGCTAAAATAAATTGGTTGGAAGAATAAGAAAATAAATTTTACTTATTTCGAGATGACTAGGTCCGCAGATACTTCATAACTGCCATGAATTTCACCTTTCTCTGGTTACTAGATCCATAGAGAATTGATAAAGTGGGTATCCTAGACCATCCAAATTATTGTACCTATCAACTAATATTGGGAAAAAATATATTGGAATGCTTTATTTTTAAGGATCTCTTACAAAATATGGTGGATTCTGAGCAAGTCATGTTGGGCCTGCCAACAGAACAAGTACTGTATGTTTCCTCCTTAGACTCAACAATGGAAGAGGAATGAAAAATAGTCTCCAGTAAGAAGGAGAAATGTTTTGACCATTAGATTACCTGATATACCTTCAACTGAGTCCCTGGTATCCACCAAGATTATTTGAAGCAACTAATTATGCCACCAAAATCTCTCAATATAGTACAGATGTTTTCTGCATCCCGAATCCCTCTAAATGCTGGATAGGAAGAAATAAAGAGGAAGAATACGAGCTAATAACTCATCAAATTCATGTGTTTCCTCCTCCATACATCATTAGAATAGACATTGTATAATGGTATCCACCCCTCCAAATGGTAAAATGGTATCCTCAGCACCAAACGGTACTACCAGAAGGAGACAGTCAGACAAAAACATTGTCAAAACATGAACTGATCATCAGCTCCATCAAGGACATTTACTAGATGGAAATCTTCTCAGTTGGAGTCAATGGCCACATACCTAAATTCCCCATTCCCAGCAAGATATACAGAGGATAAAGTTGCAGGGGCCAGAGGATTCGTGGAAGGCATGATTGTGGCTAGAGTTAAATTATTGGTCATGCCATCATTCAAACTGTTAACATCGCAGAAACTCACAGAAGGAACCTCTCGTGAACCCAACAAGAACCTAAATAAAACTCCCTCCCCCAATGGAGGAAATAAAAGCACAATTATATTGGAATATCCAGTAGTTGAGGAAAAATTTTAAATCTATCAAGGCATACATTCAGGCTTATTCGGCCAATCGTGGAAAGGACCACCACACCACTGAACCTGGTCATGGAGGCCAAACAATCCACATCTAAATCCCAAGCTCCTAATGTGTCTATTAATGAGAAACATAGAGCCAGGATGAACTGGAATTTAGATAATAAATATGATATTTTAATGAATATGTCTTTAGTATTAGCATAGATATCAATCTTGGATGCGTTGAGCCTATCCGCCGATCTTACGGAGGCACTCATCAAAGACTTACTATGTCCGTAGGGATTTGTGTCTAATGTTGCAGTGGCCTAAGTCTATCAAAAAAATAAAAATCTTGAAAAAATTGATGCCATAATCTCCTACATAAATAGTGATTAAGAAACAATAATGAAAAGGAACATCAAACCCATATATGTGTCTGGAATGATAAATGGAATTAATGTCCGAAGGATCTTCACCATCAAAGGCTCTGGAGACACCCTCCTACCATTGTGAATGCTTCACTGGCTAGTAAATTATGCTGACAACATGACACCATACTCCAAAAAGTCTTGGGGTATGAAAAACGAGAGTTGAAACCATTGGGATGAATCATGACTAAGACATGGCTTGGATATCTCATGTCAGATTCAGAGTTCCTAGTTGTATAGAACAGTACGACCTTCAACGTCCTGTGGGGGAGGCTTTGGATGCTTGAGCATGCTACAATTACATAATCATACCATCAATGCCTCAAATATTTCACTAATGGGAAAACATGAAATTTTATGCTGATAAATCATTGTTTGAGTCCTGTGAGTTGGATTATATTGATGTAGGGTTCTACGAATCAGAATAAAAACAACATTCAGCTGACGACATTGGCTAGATCAATTCCCCGAATGAATTGTAAATGTATCCTGCCAACCCCTCCACCGGTTTGGGGAAGAGTATGTGTTACCCATCATCCATGTTGAATTCATAAGTGCATGTCCTAGTAAAGACTCAATTTTCCACATGATATCTGCCACGTCCACCAAATCCAAGGACATGGAAGAGCGGGAAGACTCCCATGATGTCCGAACATATCCTATCAAAGATGCTCATGGCCATCCACAAGACCTCATACCACCCCTGCCACACTCACTAAAGAAAAAGGTAACTTATATCCCAACATATAAGAGATTGTCTCAAAAATACAATCTCCATAAGAATAGGATGAAGATTAATATGATGATGAAGACGAAGAAGATTAAGAAGAATAAGATCTCCAGGATTCTCCTCATGCAACAAAATAACATATCTCCACCACAATAGATGAACATAAGAAGATATATATTGGCCAAAAATTGACATGCATCCCATTTTGATCAGTTTTGATATACCTTTCTAGGAGCATGAGGAATATACCTACATCCTAAAGATGAATCAAGATCCGTGTTCATGGGATTAAATAGAAATGATAGGCCTCAATCCCGAGGTTTCCACTCATCATCTAGGTTTACCAAAAGATCACGAGGGCTATATGTAGGTAAGAAGAAGGACCCACCTGACACATACTACCAAATTAGAAGCTAATGCTGACAAACTAATCAAATCCAACATTGTATGGGAGGTGCAGAATCTGATCTGGCTAGAAAACATTACCCCTTTAGAAAAAATGAATGGAAAGATTAGAATTTTCATTGACATCAGGGACCTTAACTGACATTACCCAAAATTTGATTTCCCAATATTGCTCATATAATTGCTGATCGATGAAATAACTAGATACGAATCAATCTCATTCATGTAATTCTATTCAGGATAAAATCATATCCATATGGCTTGTGGAGATAAAGATTCTACCACACTTAGGGCCCCACAGAGAGAGTTTTATTATTATGTAACGCCCTTTGGTCTCAAAAATGCCTACTCCACATATCAGTGCTAACATATTTTGAAAATTCAAGCCCTTATTTGGATGGTTTGTCTAGTGTTATGTCAATTATCTAGTGGTTAAATCATGACTTCCCTCAAACCACCTGGCCCAACATGAAATTGTCCTCGAAAAATTGTGACTGTAATATTTAAATATGAATCCCCTATAGTACGCCTTTGGCATTACATCGAGAAAATTCATCGGCTTCATCGTACACCACCACCACATCGAAGCTGACCATGATAAGACAAAATCCATCTTTGGAAAGTCCCCACCTACCATCCTCATTGAGTTGAGAGGTCTCCAGAGGTTTCACACCTATATTAAGCTCTTCATATCTCACTAAGTAGGTAAATTAATACATTTCACCAGGCATATGAATAAAGGAGTTATGTATGATTGGGATAATGATTTCCAATAAGAGATCAACAATCTCAAATGATAGCTGTTAAGACCACAAGTGCTGATTCAACAAGGTGAGGGGAGGCTGCTCATTTTGTAAGTTACCACCTTGGAATGGTCATTAGGCCCCTTCCTCGTGCAGAAGAATGATGTTGACGGTGAGAAAATCCTATATTACCTCAGTAAAACAATGAATAATGTCAAAACATAGTATTCAAAAATTGAAATGAACTACATAGACCCAATCTCTGCCATTTCATGACTCATGCATTACCTAAATCCACATGAGGTCCAATTTGTTTCATGATGCAATATTATCAAATATATCGTCAAGCATCCATTGCAAAATGGGTTCCTATCACAATGTGTGGCCTTATTACAACAATTTTACATACGTTACGTTCCCCAGAATGCCTTTAAAGGCCATATGTTAGTAGAAATCCTGTTATAGTACCCCTCGGTGGATAAAACAGCATTGGATGTCGAACATCTTGATAAATATGTGTTTTCTATCTTAGAGGACCCCCATATAGGGTACATGTACTTTTATGGTGCATCCCGAAGCCCGCTATGGAATAGGATGGAGGATCCCATGCTCAAAAAAGTGGGGCTAGGACTTATACTCATATCTTCCGAAAATACTATCATACTAACTATTTCTTGTTTTCAAAAGGGTGTAAAAATAATGAAGCAGAATATCTGGACCATAATATAGGACTACAACTATCACTTCATGTGCAATCCAATCCCCTAAAAATGAAGGGTGATTAAAATCCTGTCATCAAATAGGTTAATAGTGACTATTCCATCAGGAAATTTTTTTATCCATTAATGAACCTTGTTTGAGAATAGATGGAAGTATTCTCATTAGAACCAACATGGAAAAATGTCCCTAGGCCACAAAATTCTCAAGCTGATGATTTGGAAAATGAATCCACATTATTGGATAGTCATGAATGGGATGAAATAGTCATTAGAATTTCCCACCACTAGATATCCTTCAAATTAATCTTGATAAATACCAAGGAAATTGATAAAATTAGCCCCATTTTTGAGCCTCATGGTCACATCAATGGCTCAATGATGCCCATGTAGAATTAAATTGAGAATGCGAACATCCTCTAGATAGGGCTAGAAGGGAGTACATTCGATGACGGGTATCCAACATTGTCCTATAAAATGGGGTAAAACAAAAAAATATAATATAAAAATGAGTCATGGATGGTGTCCTTGTTAGGTGAATTGATGGAGAAGAGACTACTACCGTCATGAAATATGTGTACACTGCAACTTGTGGAGTGAACCTATCATCGACCAAGCTCTCTCAGCAAATATTGTGGCTGGCATATTGTTATCCCACTATGATACGGATTGTTCTATATTCACCAATAAGTTTCATTCCTTCCATGTTCATGCTAATTTCATACACTGATTGCCTGTGTTACTTTATACACCTAATTACTCCAGGCCATTTGCTGCCAAGGGGATGGATGTTGGGGGACCATATCCTCCCTCCATATCCAAAAAATTAAATTTCACACTCACAACAACTGACTTTTCTTCCAAATGGGATGAAGCCATACCCATTAATAATTTTAGTGTAAAAACCATCTTTATATTTGTGAAGGCCAACATCATCACAATATTTGGTGTCCCTCATACAATACTGAATGACCATTTCACCAACATCTACTCTGCTGAGTTGGAAAATCTATACACAGAATATGGAATGAAATCCAACCCGTCATCCCGCTACCACATGATGAATAATGGGAAAATAGGGGTTTTCAACAAAAATATATCGAACATACTCCAAAATATTGTATATAAGGATAATAAATAGTGTCCATAAAATCTCATTCAATCCTTTGTGGCTATACAAGACCATGACCTGAACTGCCACCCATGAAACCTCGTACTCACTGGTATATGAGGTATAAGTAGTTTCACTATCGAGATTCAACTTCCCTCACATCATGTGGACACTTGCGATCAACAATCCATGGATGAGAAATCTAAGAGATGGTGTGATGAGTTTGAGAAGCTCTATTAAAAAAGGCTACAAACTCTACCCCATTTGTAAATCTACCAAAATAGGATTTCATAATACATTAACAAAAATGTTCGCCTTCCATCATTCATTGAAGGAGAAATGGTGTTAGTCCTCATAAACATGATGATGCTCGGGAAGAATCCACCAAATCATGAACCAAAGTGGGAAGGAATATATTTCATACATAGGGTCTATTCCAATGGAAGATATGACCAGATATCAATGGATGGACATCTCATCACGTCTCCCACAAATTCAATGTTCATGAAGAATTATTTCATGTAGCAATACACAAGTTCATTGTCCAAAATATATGACCATAAACTGTGTGTCGTAATATAAATATACTTAGTCATGGTCCAAAATCTATGACCTTAAACTATGAGATGTAATAGCAACTCCAAATTCACTTTCTAGACTCTAAGACCTTATACTATGAGTAGTAATACCATGAAATATTCCAAGTCATAAACAATGATCTACAACCCAATACTATGAGTTATATTACACAAAGATTGGGTCCAAGATCTATGACCCTAAACTATGAGTTATAATACCCATAAGTCATGGTCCAAGCTATAGAACAATAAACACTGTGTCACTGTCCTTTCCACGTGATGTTAAATTGTAAGTAAATCATCCCTAAAACATGACATTAAACTATGAATCATGTCCTCATGTACGATGTTAAACAGCGTGGTAGAAAGTGTCTTAATTGCATGAAAATAAAATGAATGATCTCTCACAGAACTATATATGGCTTGCTTCTTTCCTCCGTACGATACGTAGTGATTCTTTGATCCTCGATCGCAGCCCACCCCCAACCAAAAATAAAATACCCCCACCATGCCCCCTATCTACCCGTATTCATATGGGAAACCATTAAAACTAATTCTTTCTCACATCGAGTATAACTCACATGATCTAAGGATCATTTTTATGGATTATCATATAAAATAAATCTATAGAGTCAGATGTTAGACCTAGAAACTATGATGGCTAGAAAAAAAATTATCCTACCTGTAGACCGATCCAAATCGGCACAGGGTACATTCAGAACTATGAACAGATAGATTCCTACCCTTTCAGGAAATGTTGTGACACCCAGATTTGGCATCTGGCATGTCCACCCACAAAAAACACTCCCTCACATATCCTTACACATGGACTGAGCTGAATTGTTAAATTGAATATACAGAACTACGTACAGATTGATTCCAGCCCTCAAAATATATGCATCGACTCCTCGATCCACGATATTTTCCTATACCCACAGTGAAAAAAATACCCCATCATATCCTCTACCTCCCATCCCTTTTGAAGGAAACACTATTTACACACCTTGTTTCTCATAATCAGTATGACTCATGAGAGATTAGGATTAGTCTTAAGGATTATCTTATGAAAATTAGTTATAGAGAATTATGGTGGACCCGACACCCTTACAAAATGAAATAGAAATGTCCCTACATGTGGACTGAGCCAGATCGATATAGGGAACATTCATAACTACAAGCGACTTGATTTCTGACATAACATGATATGTATTAATTCCCAGATTTCACATCAAAGGCTATCCATCATCAAGTAAGAGGAAAAATACCGTCAAATTTTACTACGCGTCAAGAAAACATTTTTAGGGAACATTAAGAACTATGTGTGGATTTATTACTGTCCTTGTAGGGTATGTAGTGACTCCCAGATCTAGCATCCCAGACCAGCCCCTATAAATAGATGCACCTTTTCCACCATACATATGTCAGACATGTATGGGGAGTCCATGAATGGTCCTATCACATGACAATAAAATCTTAAATTCTTCAAGAGTTAAGTGTGTCCCAATCCTCAGTGTTACGATATCCCTTATATGCAAATTATTCCTGAGATGTCAAATGATCATGCTTCCCCTTATAGATGGGATCCAAACCTGTATGGAAGCCCTAGTAGTTTACATTTAATCATTGTATGGGTACTATTAACATTCCCCGTCACATCATTGTCGTACCTAAAACTCCTTACCTAGGGAAAACAAGAATCCCCATAAACATTAATGGCCATATGAGATGGATGTCTAGTATCCTATGGACACCATTCCATGACTATGCTCATCATTCCCTGATGGATCTACATATGGTTCCCACAAAAATGTCTTTCAATAAATGGAAAATTCATCCCCATGAGATTCCTATCCTTTCATAGTATTTCCAATGGCTTCCAAGCCCCTTTTCATCCCTCCGCTTCATGTTTCCCATGGGACTGTGGTTTACACCTCCTATTATCACTTATATCTCAATAACTCTATAACATCTTGATTATGATAAACACAAAAATATTAATGATCTTAATAAAATTATAATCGTCCTAACTAAATGACTCTCAACTGCACAACATCATGTCCTCATCGCACGACATTAAAATGCGAGGCTAAAATCATCATTCTTGTACGAAGTTAAACTGCATTGCATTGGATTAACCCTAATGTTCCCTCTAATAATGATTTTATTACTTTTAGGAAATGACATGGAATCCTCATAATCCCTCGATTCTCACACCGAGAATAGAACACATGAGGTTAGGTATCTTAGGGAGTGATACACCATGATGTTACAACAATATTTTCCAGCAACATGGTCTTATAGCATGGCCCTAAATTACATGTCACTATTCCCATCTCTAAGAGGATCCTAGGATCATGGACATACAATGATAAATGACCAGGTATCCCCAAGATGGAATGAATGCCTCACCCTCTATACAAGTCAGATCTACGTAAGGGACCCCTAATTCCATGAGTAACTTGTCACCCAAATGTTTCCAATATGTCCAGATATACTCCAACCATACCAAAAAACTATGTGCTCTGAGTGATATTGAATCCACATATCCCTCCAAGGCTATTTTATATGGAAGGCCAGTTTCCTACAAAATCCTTTTTTTGACTATGCACATCATTCCCTAGTGGCTCTACATTGTTTCCCACAAAAATGGATATCAAAAAAAGGAAAATTTGTCCCTTGGATTGTCTTATCCTAACTCGGTACGCCCAATGGATTCCAAGCTTCATTACATCCGTCTGGATTCTAGAGCCCTCGATGACATGACTTACATTTTCCTCCCTACACTCATCATAGATATATCAGAACAAACAAGTCTAATTTATCTCTAGTCTATTTTGAGGTTTCAAAAGATACCCCATCCATATTTGTGACATTTATCCGCATAAAAAAATTAAAGTTCCTACACTCATTTCTGGATTTCCCCCAATGAAGTCCAGTAGATATTCCACTTTTTTGGTCAGGTGAAACCCTTCTTGATGGTCACATTCCATATTCAGAAAGTTCCCGATCTCTGTAATCCTCCATTTCCATTGTAGATGTAAGGATAATATCCAGCAGACACCATTTCTTGACAATGGAAATTATTCCCTCGAGGGTCTACATATATTTCCCACAAAAATGGCCATCAATAAAATGAAAAATTGTCCCTAGGTGAGCCCTTTCCAGCTCTCGTATGCTCAAATGACATCCATGTATTATCATACCCCCATATATGGAAAAACCTTGAGATAAAGGCTTAAAACCCTTCCTAATTCTAAATTCCCCTGACATAAAAAAGACATCTAACTGAATTGAATATTCACCGGCTCACCCACACGTAAGTAAGAACTGCACAAGAGAAGTCTCCACCTTTAAAGCCGAAAATATTTTCCCTAATACTATCATACACAACTACTCAGGAGAGCCACCATTTGTGGATAATATCAATAAAATAAAGTAAAAATGTTGCATAACCCTACTAGGTAACCAGAAATGGTATGTCGTTGTCTCATAGACACCTTTGTTTGACTATTCACATCATGCCCCAGAGGCTCTGCAAAAATTGCCCACAAAATGGTCATATTTCAATGGAAAAATCATCCTTAGGAGATTCCATTCCTAATATTGTTCTCCTCCAATGTCTCTTGCGCCTCATGCATTTTCCAAATTCAAAGATTAAGGGTCATTAAAAATATAAAATCCATGTCTGAAAGAAAATTTGAACATTCTCATCTGATGATCACGAGTCCGGGAACTTGCACCATTTTGATTTGTCAATGTATTTTGACCTAAAATATCAGTGATAAGCATTATTGGAATGACTATGAACTATAATTGAAAATGATGCCATAAATGATGGAGGGAAAATAAGTAGAATGAACCTCTAGTTAAAAGTTTAATATTGGTTTGTTAAAAATAATAATAGATCCTTCAAAAAAGGTATAAATCTTGTTAGGTCGAACACCCACAAAGGGAATCCTAACAAAATGCAATTTTATGCCTGCTTAGCTCGTGCTAAGTATTCCTCGGAAAGAATATGGGTACTAATGAAAAAAGACGTAAACGTTCATGAGTTTTTTCATGAAACCCCAGAGATAATAGAACTGATTTCACTGAGTCTCATGGCTAAGTACAAAATTAGAGCTTGATTAAGTTTTCTTAGTTTACTGGTTTCAAGTCATGGTATAAAAATAATGCTTGATTGAAATTTTGTTGACATGAAATGAAAAGGAAATGAAAGATAATTTAATGGAAAATCAGTGTCAATAAGTTAGATAAAAATGGAGTATCATCTACAGTTTGTAGTCTCCAGAAAATATCAAAAACAGGGAAGAGTAAATATCATAATTTGTGATAGAACTACAATATGTTTCTATTCTCCATTTCTTAACGAATTTAATGTTATTTCTTCGGGCCAGAAACAGTGTTCTCCATAAATGATCATTCATCTATTTCATCCTTGACTGTCAAACGCACACACTCCTGAATGATATTAATGTCCCGCCCTTTCTTCTGGAAAACTTAATAGTTGGAATGTGAAGAGGCTATTTCATCTCTCAATCTTGATGCATGGGCTTCGCACTCCCACATCTCTTCTTATTAGGTGTCCACAAAATCATGGTCCTTCACATATTTGTTTGTTAGATGATCAAAAAAATTTGAATCGTATATGAATGTCCCCACCTGGTGATGGGAAGTATTTAACTTGGCATACGTTTTATCATATGAGGCAAGGTCTTCTCTAGAAATGATGATTTGGTAGATAAGGAGGTGCATGTGCCGATAATCGAATCCACCAAAACCTAGATCTGTGAATAATTGCTGAAAATTGTCACCCTGGTAAGAAAAATTGGCCATGGAAGTCTCTATGGAAAGATCATGTAACTGGGGCCATGACACTTTTCTCACTTCCTAGTGCCTCCCATCGACACCATTACATTGATCCACCTTTTCCGCCATGTGTATATAAGTAGAGATCGTCTTCACATGAATGGGAAGGGACCTATGATAGGTCATCCAATATGAGAGATTGTCTTTTATCTCAGATGGACCAACCACTAGAGCCGGATGCGGAGGACTAGTCAAAGCATCTGAGGTTATAGATGATAATTGACTATTACAAGCCTCATTAAGGTCTTGGGTAGTGTCCGTAGGAGGGGATATTTCTGAATCACTCCCCACAAAAATTGGTTGTACCAATTTAGACCCTCCCAGATGATTCTAACGTTGAACATAAAATCTTTTTACCCCACATGAATAAACCAGTTGTGTATCCATATTGGTCACTATAGGGATGGAAGTATAAGGCGTAGTTTTTTCAATCTTAATAGTGGAAGTAACATGTGGAATTTTAATTGGGGAAATGATGGGCAGGAAATGGTAAAAGGATTCTGCACCCGCCAAAATAGTGCAATGAGAATCCCGTTGCGGTAACAATCCACCCATAGTCACACATACTCTAGTGACAAGAATGTTGATTCTGCCATGTTTGGAATGATAAAATACTTATAAGAACACTCATGCATCATCATGAGACATAACTGGAGAAGAAATACGGGGTGAGGCTCTCCCCTCTATTCAATAGCCATACGCCATGCAGTTTGTTGAAGGAAACTGAATTTCCTGTTAAAACGGTAGTGGTGGTATGGATTAAAAATGAATACTTGATCTATACAAGTGGTGATCATTACAAACCAAAGTGTAATAAAGTAAGATCATTTATCCAAATAACTATCCATGTCACCACTTAACAACCCATGATGGGTAGGATACAGTGTGAATGAGAAATGTGAATCGTCGTTGCACAACCCAACAGCATTAAGAATTCATAGAGTCTTGGGGAGAATAAAAAAAATATTGATAAGTGTGGGTTAAAAGTCTAAATGAGTAACATTTTTAGTATCCCAGTATTCATAATATGATAAGTGTTCTTCCGTCCACCCATATAAAAATTGAAATGGTTCACTAAGATGGTGGGGGGGATTACCGTCTTGAATTTTTTCGAACAATTCATAACACTGGGAGAGGGTATGAAGCACAAAATTAATGGGTCAACCCTCTACTATCATGTTGTCCATCATTAAAGTAAAGGCCAAAACCCTGCTATATACGTCGTGGGATAGGAGAAGTCATCCACTCAAAAACATGGCAATGATTCATTCTAGTCTAAACACAGGAGATGCGTTTGGTAGAATATCATATCCCCATGTGGTATATCATCCCACTTCAAGGGTTTCACAATATGACCTTAGAGTTTGGTGGGATATACGGGATGTGTGAGTTCAGCTATGGAGAGCCTTCGGCTAGGGTCTACTTTACTGCAAGAATGACCTTATCCATGCCTTTAATGGGATAAGGAAATGATTCCGGATGAGATGGTCTTGTAATCTGCCATCCAGGACCAATAAAATCCTTGGTAAGGGGGACACATGGTTAGAATCATTCTAGGTAGTGGCTGCCAGGATAAACACATTGTACATCTCTCTAACGATAGGGAGACCTCTAAGTTGGTGGATATCCCATAAGATGATCCCCACATCCCCATGTTATAAGTGGAATGTGTTTTCTTCCTTGATCACCCATATCTCAACAACACTGAAACGATTTCTCATGGGTATAATATTGTAAGCTGAGAAACTCAGGCTACCTAATACAAGCCCACTGCCTCAAACGGGGGACTCTTAATAGGTCTGATGTACCCATAATGCCCAGCCCCACTCTACAGAGAAACATCCTCTGGCCAGCAGATGACACATATTGATCCACCTGTAGTTAATATTTTCATCGGGTATATTGATTATGGAAGGTTAATATCAGGTAATTAGTCCCGGGACACCCTCGTGACACCCGCGGTGGCCCTGAGTCCAAGATGAGCATCCTAGTTTGACAATGTTATCCTGAATTGGATTGGCGATGACATCTCCTAGTAGGGATATGGTGGGATGATGATGTCCATGTAGTGACTCTATAAGGATGAATGGGGTATTGGGGTCATAAAAAGGAAGATTAATTCTATCAGGGATACTAAATCCATAAGATGGCAACTGCACATATATCGGATAGGCTAGAATCTCTGGTGTCAGGAAATTATTTAATAAGTTGTCACAAGGAATGATGTGGGCTTGAAGATGATCTATACTATTCCCATTCATGGTCACCCTCGTCTTCATATATTTTTCCATAGCCTATCAGGAATCCATTGTAAACTCCACAATAAGATCCAAAAGCTGATGAAAAGACATTCCAATAAAAATTGTAGGATAAAAGTCTATGGAAGAATGGATAAATAATTTAAAACATTTTGGCATAAGGCTCTGAGAACTAATTATAGAATTGGTATGAGGTAGCCACATCCCACTTACTGCATTGTTTAGGGAATTCACATTACTGTAATGCATGATATGAATAGAAAAATCAGCCTTCTACTATAGAATGTGAATTAATATCACTGTGTCCATCAATTGTATGCAGACCATCCCTAAGGCGTAGTCACCTGGATCGCTACCCAGTGAACAGAATGATTCGCAGAATATGGATACCACAAACCTAGGCTTTGATTATGATCATATTAAAAAGTTATAGAATAAATAATAAGTGTATATTATTACTTATATCTTCTCAATTTACCAGATCATGTTTGTTATGTGGACACTCCATCCACATATTTTCCTCCTATGTGGAATCCAGATTATAGTCTTAATGTTTAGTAATGATATTCACGAAACCTCAAAAATAGTGTGTGGACAGAAAAATTGTGAGATGATCGGTTTACAGTACGTAAAAAGTTGTTCACGAAATATATTTTTTCAAGGAGCATGGTACGTGGGAGCAGAAGAAGCTAAGGATGTCGATAAGGCTTTTTTCTATGCAAAATGGAAAAATAAAAATGACATATGACCCTATATATAGATGTGGAACTCTCCTACCAGAGCTATAATTTCTACTGCGAACCATTTTTGTTCAAGACCGCTTCATCATCAAAATAGTTCCCTTCTCATTCTGAATGGACACCATTCTGAAGGAGGGAATTTGTAGGGTATTGAAAATTCCACAAAGGGAAGAAAATACCCTCATAATCTCTTTAGCGAAGGAAGCTAGTACTCATAAAAATCTAGAAAGGTTAATGGACTCAAATAAAGTTGAAAATTTCCTAATAAACATGAAGGAAATCACATTTTCATGGATTTTTATGTGGCTCGCATACAATCACCAGGTATGGTATGCGGACAAGCTAGATCACAATCTGAAAAGTATACGAAATGATCCGTGAACTGTTGGCTCATGAAACGAGGGCTAGAGAACCTAGGTACACTGCAAACTATGTCACCGGAGGACTCATGTGTGAGAATCCCCTCAACGGACCATACCAAAAACTGATCTATTCACGGATGAAGTGAACAATTAGGGTTCTGTGAACCATTATTGCAAACTGAAGCCTTTGCAATCCCTGGTTGACCGTGTCTTCCACGTATCATGATATCTTTTCATGGGACTTCACAAATGGTGCCACAAGAACAATAGATACAATTACTCCTATGATCTTAAAAAAGATAATAGTTGATGGAAAATGATGAACGATGAATACATGATGAAGAATCAGAGGTTAGAAGAATGAGTTTATAGAAGACTCCAGCTTCCTTCTCAATTCATCGATGAAGACTGAATCATGAACCTATCTCTCTGTAGGTACAGAGAGTTGTGAACCATGAAATGTAGGAATTTAATAATAAAAACTAAATCGATTACCTAATTGGTGAACCGAAAAACATAGATTTCTTATGGATGAACTTCCCCCGAATGATAATCCACCAGAACCTCCTTCAAAATGGTGCTCCCCATAGTGAACCACTACATGGAATGAACCTAGTGTCAAGTATTGTATCAGTACGTAGATGGAACACAAAGAAACATGATGAGACACATACCACAATGGTATTTGGTGGTCCATACCCATGAACTTATGCTGCATCTGAATGTGGATGACCCCATTTCCTGCATACCACTACGTTATACAGAGCCTCCTCCATAACACATGAGAAATAAGTATATAGAATGGAATGTTTTCAGATATTATTTCCTCAAGTCCCATCCTCACCCATCCATTGTCGTTCCATCCTCTATAATCCCTCGGCAAACCAATCCTCCTATATCAGGACAATGCGTCCTATAAATCCACCAGACCCATATGATCAGACTTTCAGGCACATCAGTGTGACCCTTTGAGTCTACATACCCATTGTAAGTGGAGTCACAAATGCTCTCCCCATAACTGTTCAGGATTCAAGAATTCCCATGGGTCTACTATCCCATGGTTAGCTAGATTACAACCTTGGGACACTAACATGAACCTTCCCATTCTAGAGATTAAAGGTGATCTCATTATATTACATTCAATGTGGAATAGTGATCAGTCTAAGGTGTTATGTTCTCTCCCCCAACCCACATTGATGCGTGGGTCACTTCTCCCCTAACCAGAATGTATTCTGGTGCCCTCACACTAATGTATGTCCCCAATATTCTCTGGCTAGGCCATATGATGTTTAATTTCATTTCACATTGAATGGATCATTTGTCACAAACCATCCTTAGGGCCCGTGTCGTGACTACCCCAAGCCCGCCTTCCATAGGCCATGGGATGGTGACTAGCACCAAAGGCGTAAATCCCAAAAAAGGAGAATTCATTGCCTTTATAAAGTAAACAAACAACATAGAGTATTCCAAAAAATGTAAACACTAAGTAAACTGAGTACAATAGTAAGTGCGGAAAAGTAAGTGGGCCAGAATACAAACCCAAACTGAATGTAAAGTACAACTATAAAGGAAGTATATCAACTGAAAAGTAAAGCAGCAACGCCGAGCCATCCACTGGAAATCCCACCTGAAGGGTGTGTATAGATATCATCCTCAGCTCCTCGGGTCCTGTCGTCCGCCCCGTGTACGTCCCACCCAGTGGTCCACCTTCAGGTATCGACTCGTCGTTAATCCACCTCCGGGAAGTGACTTGTCATTTGTTCCACCTCTGGGAACCATCCAGCTCTACAAGCCCCAACCTCGATCAGTGATGTCCATCATCTGCAACCAACACAACGTACTGTGGGTGAAACCCGTGCAGGGGTGAGTATTTGATGCTCAGTAGGGACCCCGAGACCCCCGAAGGTCTCCCAGAATCCACAAAGGATAATCCACAAAGGAAAGATACAATCACGAAGTAACATACAACACTACTTTGGTATATGCCCATACATATACCTAAGTCATCAAATCTAGTTCAACTACAACTCACGAGCTCAAGTACAATCCAGTCCCCTCAGGAAGATAAAACATAATCCACACAGGAAAGAATAATCCAATCCACACAAGAAAGCACAACTCAATCCACATAGGAAGAAAGTCAATCATATCGATGATATTGATTGGAAGTCATGACTCATCTCACACAGGTATACACCATTTGTAAAGAAAAGGAGATGATCAGATGTAGTTACTGATTCATCTAGTTGGGACCCACACAGGATACTAGACCAGCTAAGTTGTCGTCCCACGTAGGATACTACAACAGAGGTCAATACTGTTGAACCCATGTAGGATACAAGTATTGTAGTCATCACCGCCGATCCCACGGAGGATTCTAGTACAGTTGTTGTCGTCGTCGAACCCACGGAGGATTCCAGTATGATATTCTTCACTGTCGAACCCACGGAGGATTCCAGTATGGTTGGGATCGTCGTCGAACCCACGGAGGATTCCAGTACGAAAGACTTCACCGTCGAACCTGTCACGACCCGTCCTCGGGGCCCGTGTGGTGACTACCCCAAGCCCGCCTTCCATAGGCTAGGGGTCAGTGACTAGCACCAAAGGCGTAAATCCCGATAACTGGGAAGGAATTGCCTATATAAAAATAAACAAAACATTCCAGAGTACAAGCAGAAGTAATACACTAAGTACAAAAGAAAGTGCTGAAAAGTAAGTGGGCCAGAATACAAACCCAACTGAAAGTATAGCTACAACTGAAAGAAAGTACAACAGAAAAAGACAACAGCTGGATGAAAGGAAGCAGCTCCTGGGTCGTCCTCCTTGGATCCTACCTGAAGGGTAGGTACAGATAGCGCAGCTCCTGGATCGTCCACCATGGATCCTACCTGAAGGGTAGGTACAGATAGCCTCCATAATGCTCTCACCCGTCAGCCTCCTCTGAGTATAATCTCTTCTTGAAGTCCACCTTCTGATACTGACTTGACATGAGATCCACCTCCGGGTACCATATAGCCCTCAACAGATAACCACCACCCAGGTATATGCCAATACATATACCTAAGTTATCAAGTGACCCATCTCAATCATGAGGTAAACACAAAGGTCATAGACTCAGCTCAAACCAGGATTTTCATTATCGAAACTGCAACTATTGAAGAGCCCCGTCTCTGGAGTGTATAGTGATCTTGTCACGACTCTGAGGTACTTCACACTAACCTAAGACTGCTGAGGTACTCCACCTGTCGAGCACCGCGGGTCAGCCACCCAAACACAGTAGTGCTTCTCGCCGGGGTCTTCCACCCAAACACAGTAGTGCATCCCCCCTAATAGCCTGCAGAGGTACTCTCAGAACGAGTACCGCGGGTCTGCACCCAAACTTAGTAGTGCTCCATCTGACGTGGGTCTGCACCCAAACAAAGTAGTGCTCTGTCCACTGGGCTAGTCGACTCACTCCAAGTCGAGTCGGTCAAGCAGTCGTCAGGTCTCAGCCAGCTACACAGTCTCTGTACTCCGTACGCTTGTCTCCGGGAGGGTCTTCTCCATAAGCTACTTGTCGATACTCCAAGTATCACAAATTCCCAAGAAGAAGTATCTCAAATGACCGCCTCGTCATAGGGGTCTCAACGCAACAGACGACACGTCAATCAGATGCTCGGTCTGTGAGTTATTAGCCTTTTCGTCCCAGGGGCCCGGTTGGTTTCATGTGCGAACCAACCCGGACGTATCTCAACTCTACTCCGAACACTCATAGTGTATACTCATAGGGACCGTTTCTCAACGTGATCACCAACGTCGCTGACGGTTCGTCAAACGGACGTCTGGTCGGAATGTTATCAGCTTTTCCGTTTCAGGGGCCCGGTTGGATTTCTGGTTCAATCCAACCCACCCACTATTCAACTGCATCCAAACCTCAAGCGAAGTATGCCAAAAGTTCCACCTCATCAAGAGGAATTCAAAAAAGATTACGGCACATCAATCAGACGTCTGGAACTCAAGATATAAGTGTTTCCGCTCCGAGGGCCGGGTTGGTTTCATGTTCGAACCAACCCGGTCGTACACAATGTTCTCTGAAACCCTGAGTGTAATATACCGAAACGACCTTCTGGATCCAAGGATCGCATCGCAACTGACGATGCATCGATCAGAGGTTCGTAGCCCATGTTATGGGCAAAAGACCAAAAAAGGTCCGAAATGGGGGGTCTGGGCCCGGCCCGGCCCGACCCGACCCACCCTGGGTCGGCCCGAAGAGGGTCGACCCGAACTGGGTCTGGGTCCGGCCCCGCTGGGCGTGACCCGACCTGGCCGGCGCGGCCCGGCCTGGGCAACCCGGCCCGACGCGCTGGCGGTCTGCCGGACAGCTCGGTGTAACCGAGCTGGGCGGTCAAGGGGGGTTGTGGCTGCCCCCTATTCAATTAAATGCCCCCCACCACGTGGGTCCGGTCCACCATTCTGTCGGGGGTTTCAAAACCACGTTCTATCCCCCTGTCCGGCCGGCCCGCTCCGGTCGGCCGGCTGCTGCACCACGGGACCAGCTCGGGCCGGTCCCCCTGCACCGACACCGGTGCCCGGAAACCTGCCGCTGCTCCCTGCTCTACCGCGGCGTTGGTCCGTCTGGCGTGGCGTGAAGGCGCCGCTCCCCTCCGCCGCGGCCCCGCTCTCGCCACGGTGTTTTCGTGATTCTCCGGCATGGCGTGACGGCACTGCGCGTCCTCACTGCATGATCCCACGCGGTGTCATTGCACCGCATCACTTTCCTTCGAACCGCAACAACACAAAGATAAGGGAGGAGGGTCGACCGTGTTTGTACGGTCCAGCCCCCTCCCGTTAATTGATAGCAAGCGGTCCAATTTGAAATGATGGATGACGACGGAAGAATTCATGAATAACAACAAAAAATAAATCCCCTACGGTTTTCCCCACAATCAAGAATTCCCAACCCGCAAACATATTCTTTCACGGATCAACTTATTATTTAGTTGATCCGCGTTCTTTGTTTTACAAGGGAATAAACATGGGTTCATTAACATTCAAAAATTAATTCCCTATGCTCAAAAATAAATAAATAAAACTCCTTCCCCAAAACCATGCCTCCTCAACCCAAATATTCAGCCGCGGATGAAACCCAACCCGCCAAGGGTCTTGTGCACCCGCCGCCTCCGGACAGCTGTGCCTCCTGTCTGCTCAATCATATCGTTGGACCGCCGTACCGGCCGCCTACCTGCGATGTCCTGCTCATGTCGTTATCCCAGCCTCGCCCTCACATCGGCTGCCCCGACTCCGCGCACAAACAAACAACCAGCGGAGGGTCGCCGGGCCGTGTTTGTTCGGCCCGCGCTCTCTGCTTTAGGGGTTATCAATTGGAAATAATCAAACACTTGCTTTCAACTACGGAAAGGGTACAATTTATTCAATAATAAATTATACAAACATTATATAAATAAACGCTCATGCTCGTGAGATAAAACCACTTAAATGTGAAACAAACAATATTCCCCTACCTCAAAGGAAGTTTGCATAAGTTAGCATCGTAGGAGTGGTTTCGATAACAGCGTCGGCGTGCATCCAATAAGGGAACGACGTCTCACACCAGCTGCGGAGAGGAGAAGGAATGGCACATCGTTGGCGAGTTTCTGCGTCGGTGCCTCCTCCTTTGTCGTGGAGGAAGTATAGGTCCGAAGATACCGAGTCACCGAGTCGATGAACCTTGACGAAGTGTTGTCGTTCTTCATTGAGGATGAAGGTGTTCTTCTCCGGAGAAGATGAAGTTCTTCAAGAGACTTAGAGCTCTCTCCTCCAATCCTCAACACAACCAATCTAACCCCCAAAAATAAAATAAACTATTATTATTTTATTAAGTCATTCTATGAGATCAAAATTCAAAAACTTAATTCCATTAATTGGATTTTTGTGTTGGCATTATTAAAGTGAGGAGAGGGAAAGTCACCCAATTAATGGGAAGTTTAAAGGTTAATATGAGTTACACATCTAATGTGGGGGGTTTAGAGGAGTTAGGGAAGGTGAGGGGTTGTGCTTCTATGGGACCCACCCCACATTTATTCTCACAAGGGTAGTTAACAACAAGTAGGTCCCACCCAACTTCCACACATAGGTTAACAACTTATAATATGAAATAAAATTGTAACACAATTTTATTACTTCACATTTAACTCCCCTTTTTATTAAAAACTCCTCCCGAGGAAACACACCTTCGGAAAAAGTCCTCTTAAGAAATTACTGGCACTACGGTTTCATTGGTTCCCTCGGATTTCGATTCCGAGTAACGGTTCAAAAGATAGAAAAACCCACTCGTTCGTTCACTGAACGTACCCGAGCTAAACTTCAGAAATTGATTCCGGGCACACCGGACCTCGGAATCAGGCGTCGTCAGAAACTGTGTTCTTGTAAAATCCCAAAGAAATCAAGAAAAAAATTTCCTTGAAATTTCCGGGTCTTTACATTACTCCCACCTCAGGGCTTTACGTCCCCATAAAGCTTTAACACAATCTAGGGATACACAAGCGGTACTGAGTACGCATCTGAGCATTCTGCTCCCATGTGCTCAGCTGGAGGACCACATGCTACCTACGAAAGCGCACAAGTGGAATCGACTGTCCTCGTAGGACTCGCTCTTGTCGATCCTCAACCTCTACTAGAACCCCACAAAACTCACCCCATTACCAACGTCCAGCTCCTCATGGTCGATGATATGCGATGGGTCGTGCTCGTATCTCCTCAACTGAGATACATGAAAGTCATCGTGCACCTGGTGAAACTGAGGTGGATGTGTAAAATGGTAAGCCACCTTGCCTACCCTGCTGAGGACCTGAAAAGGTCTGCTAAACCTCAGAGATAACTTGCCGCCATGGCCATATCTCTGTAAACCTCGTCGAGGTGAGACCCGTATAAGTACGTGATCGTCATCCTCGAACTCAAGAGGTCTCCAATTCCTATTTAGAACTGAAACTCAAAACTCCTACGGCCACGACGGTAAGGTTGACCGACTCAAGAATGATCAGTCGCACCCTCCTATGCATGATTCCATCCTGTGCTGCCTGGGTTTTCCTTTTCTCCAACCAAGGAAAACCCCATCCCAACGTTGTAGATAAACCACAACCTTTTTTCCTAATACAGTCAATCTGAGCATGAACTGTGAATCCAATCTATACCGAGACCAACGTCTCAAGGCCTCGACGCTGCCACCAAGAGATTCCAACTGAAACTCTCGCCTCATGGGTCAGACCACACTATCAGCGTAAGTGTGATTATCGAGTCTCCTCCCAAGGTATCTCCATACGTGAGGGTCAAGTCAACGGCTTAACCAGAAATTCTAGGTCTGGGACAATAATTGTGGAAGGAATGAATTATTCGTATCAACATCTATTTCTACGACAGCTTGTAGTGGACACAGACTATCCCTCAAATCATTCTCAGAGCCATTGGGTCACACTCCTTGACCGCATGCAGCTACTCTCTTCCCCTGCCATGCAGCTCCCTGAGCCTGGAGGGAAAAACAAAGGCTGGTGGTTGTAACCTGTTGATATGTACACCACCTCATGCTGCTCTCCTAGCTATGCATCCACGTCTACTACTCTACAGATTAATCTGTCCTTAACATTTCCTCTTTTTGAAACATTCGCAAGCCCAAGTCTTTGATACTGGAACCAGTTCGGTGCGTTCCAACTTCTAACATTCTCTAGCTGTATCCGTTCATCCAAAGAACATTCAACCACAAGGTTCTCTCTAGCACCCTAACGTGGGTAGGAATGCATAGAGGAAAAATTGATAGCTCGTATATCCTTAAACACACCACGCTCAGAGGTCTGATCTCTATATCACTGATCAGATCGTATTCATCAAGTACCTGGAATGTTCGGTACGCCTTGATGATTTCTCAGCTACCGACACGTCGTCCCACCGAAGCTGTAAAAGCTCTAGAAAACTCTCAGCAACTTCCTCAAGCCACTCCTCAGCCGCCTGTGATTCGGGCTCACCTCGGAACTTGAGGGTATCTGATGTTGGAACATGTGTAAGGCAGTAAGCCTACATGTGTCACCTACCAGTACCACGAGTTGTAACTGCAGACCAACAGGTAGTGATGTATAGCTGAAACAATAACCAAAGGCACTATCTCAGGAATTGGTCCACATACCGAAGCCTCATCTCTATGCGGACCATCCTCGTGGTCACTCACAAGAAAACACTAGTATCCAAGTCCACCATCCACTCTACTGATGTCTTAGCTAGGTCGAAAACACTAGCAATCACCCCCAGCCAGTGCTCTGTTGTCTGGGAATCTGCCTCGCCTCGTAATCTCAGAGGCCTCTCCTGCTGGAACTCGTGCAACGCGCTCTATCGGCGTGCACCGTCTGCTAGTATGGAATGTGGTATCTACTGCCCAACAGGTGGTGGTGCTGTTGGCACACCACTCGAGGGTTCCAACATAGTAAAAAGGGCCCCACAACGGAGCCTCGTTGCTCAGTGGGCCGTCATCGTGTACTATCTTAGAACTCCAACTGACTGTCTGCGTGGAGACATCCTGAACAGATGCGACACGGTCAACGATTTATACCTGGTGAGCTGACCTGGTTTGATCTAACTTTAAAACTTTTGGAAACATACACGCCACCAGTGTTTTCATGCAAAAAGTCAGAAATCAGAAGTCAAGGACCTGGTGTATGGATATGTCGGCCGCCGCACCAACACTGGACTCCCTGAACTGAAACCACACTCGGTACCCTTAACACTATTTCTTCACAGAAAGAAAATATCAGAGTCCTAAGTTCTGTGGTAGAATCGACTCATATGATACCAATTTGTCACGACACGTCCTCGGGGATCGTGTCGTGGCTAGCCCAAGCCCACCTTCCATAGTCCAGGGGCCGACGACTAGCATCAAAGGCGTAAATCCCGATAACTGGGAAGGCATTGCCTTTATAAAAGTAAACAAAACATTCCAGATTACAAGCGGAAGTAATACACTACATACAAAAGAAGGTGCTGAAAAGTAAGTGGGCCAAAATACAAACCCAATTGAAAGTACAACTAAAACTAAACGAAAGTACAACAGAAAAAGACATCAACTGGAAGAAAGGAAGCATCTCCTGGGACGTCCTCCACGGATCCAACCTGAAGGGTACGTATAGAGAGTGCAACTCCTGGATCATCCACCACGGATCCTACCTGATGGGTAGGTACAGAAAGCATCCACAACGCTCTCACCCTCCAACCTCCTATGAGTATCGTCTCTTCTTGAAGTCCACCTTCTGATACAGACTCGATGTGAGATCCACCTCCGGGTACCATCTAGCCCTCAACACTCGGCCAATGTCAGTGTTTCCCGTCGTCTGCAACCAACACAACATGGTGCGGGCATAACCAGTGCAGGGGTGAGTATAACGATACTCAGTACGGACCCCGAGACCCTCAAGGTCTCACTAAATCCAACAAGGATAACCACAAAGAAGGATCTCAACAGATAACCCTTACTTAGGTATAAGCCCGTACTTATACCTAAGTTATCAAGTAACCCATCTCAATCATGAGGAAACACAAAGGGTATGAAATCAACGGATAACCACCACCCAGGTATATTCCCACATATATACCTAAGTTATCAAGTGACCCATCTCAATCATGAGGTAAATACAAAGGTCATAGACTCAGGTCAAACCAAGATTTTCATTATCGAAACTGTAACTGCTGAAGAGCCCCATCTCTGGAGTGTACAGTGGTCCTGTCACGACTCTGAGGTACTTCTCACTAACCTAAGACTGATGAGGTACTCCTCCTATCGAGTACCACGGGTCAGCCACCCAAACACATTAGTGCTTCCCGCCGGGGTCTTCCACCGAAACACAGTAATGCATCCCCCTAATAGCCTGCAGAGGTACTCTCCGGACGAGTACCACGGGTCTGCACCCAAACTCAGTAGGGCTCCATCCGCCATGGGTCTGCACCCAAACAATGTAGTGCTACGTCCACTGGGCTAGTCGACTCACCCCAAGTCGAGTCGGTCAAGCAGTCGTCAGGTCTCAGCCGGCTACACGGTCTCCGTACTCCGTACTCCGTACGCTCGTCTCTGAGAGGGTCCACTCCACGAGCTACTAGTCGATACTCCAAGTATCACAAATTCCCATGAAAAAGTATCTCAAAGGACCTCCTCTTCATAAGGGTCTCAACGCAACAGAACGCGCGTCAATCAGACGCCTGGTCTGTGAGTTATTTGCCTTTTCTTCCTAGGGGCCTGGTTGGTTTCGTGTGCAAACCAACCCGGTCGTTTGTCAACTGTACTCCGAACTCTCATAGGCTACACTCATAGCGACTGTTTCTCAACGTGATCACCAACGCCGCTGACGGTTCGTCAAACGGACGTCCGGTCTGAAAGTTATCAGCTTTTCCGTTCCAGGGGCCCTGTTGGATTTCGAGTTCAATCCAACCCGACTGCTATTCAACTGTGTCCAAACCTTAGGCGAAGTATGCCAAATGTTCCGTCTCATCAATAGGAATCCAACAAAGTCGACATCACGTCAATCAGACGTCTGGAACACAAGATATAAGCGTTTCTGCTCCGAGGGCCCGGTTGGTTTCGTGTTCGAACCAACCCGGCCAAACACAAAGTTCTCCGAAACCCTGAGTGTAAAATACCAAAACACCTGTCTCGATCCAAGGATCACATTGCAACTGGCGGTGCGTATATCGGAGGTCTGTAGCCCATGTTATGGGAAAAAGACCAAAAGAGGTCCC
Source organism: Viscum album (assembly GCA_963277665.1). Taxonomy (NCBI): domain Eukaryota; kingdom Viridiplantae; phylum Streptophyta; class Magnoliopsida; order Santalales; family Viscaceae; genus Viscum; species Viscum album. The sequence goes on from OY728123.1 coordinate 554,774,205, forward strand.
AAATGGGGGGTCTGGGCCCGGCCCGGCCCGACCCAACCCCACCTGGGACGGCCCGAACCGGGCCCGGGTCCGGCCCGGCGGGGCGCGCCCTGGCCCGGCCCGGCACGCTGGTGGTCCGCTGGCCAGCTCGGTGTAACCGAGCTGGGCGGTCAAGGGGGGCGCGGCTGCCCCTGTTCAATTAACCCCCCCCCCCCCCCACATGGGGGCCACTCCACCATTTTTTTGGGGGTTTCAAACCCTCAGTCTTCCCTCCTGTCCGGCCGGCCCACTCCGGCCAGCCGGCTGCTGCACCACGGGACCGGCGCGGGCCGGTCCCCCAACTCCGACGCCGGCGGCCGGAAACCGGCCGCCCCACCCTGCTCTGCCTCGGCCCCACTCCGGCCACGGGGTTTTCGTGATTCTCCGGCGTGGCCCGATGGCGCCGCGCATCCTTTCTGCATGATCCCACACGGTTCCGTTGCACCGCGTCCCTTTCCTTCGAACCGCAACAACACAAAGATAAGGAAGGAGGTTCGGCCATGTTTGTGCGGTCTGGCCCCCTCCGGTTAATTGATAGCAAGTGGTCCAATTTGAAACGAGGAACGACGATGGAAGAATTCACGATAACAACAACAATAAATCCCCTACGTTTTCCCCGCAATCAAGAATTCCTATCCCGAAAACATATTCTTTCGCAGATTAACATATTATTTATTTGATCTGCGTTCTTTGTTTTAGAAGGGAATAAACATGGGTTCATTAACATTCACAAATTAATTCCCTACTCTCAAAACTAAATAAATAAAACTCCTTCCCCAAATTCACGCCTCCTCAACCCAAATATTCAGCCGCGGATGAAACCCAACCCGCCAAGGGTCTTGCGCACCAGCCGCCTCCGGACAGTTGCACCTCCTATCCACTCAATCATATCGCTGGACCGCCATACCGGCTTCCTACCTACGATGTCCTGCTCATGTCGTTATCCCGGCGTAACCCTCGCATCGGCCGCCCCGACTCCGCGCACAAACAAACAACCAACGGAGGGTCATCGGGCTGTGTTTGTTCGGCCCGCGCTCTCCACTTTAGGCGTTATCAATTGGAAATAATCAAACACTTGATTTCAACTACGAAAAGGGTACAATTTATTCAAGAATAAATTATACAAACATCATATAAATAAATGCTCATGCTCATGAGATAAAACCAATTAAATGTGAAACAAACAATATTCCCCTACCTCAAAGTAAGTTTGTAGAAGCTAGCGTCGCAGGGGTGGTTTCGATGACGGCGTTGGCGTGCATGCATGAAGGGAACAGCGTCTCACACCAGCTGCGGAGAGGAGAAGGAACGGCACGTCGTTGGTGAGTTTCCACGTCGGTTCCTCCTCCTTTGTCGTAGAGGAAGAAGAGGTCTGAAGATATCGGGTCGCCGAGTCGATGACCCTTGACGATGTGTTGTCGTTATTCGTTGAGGATGAAGACGTTATTCTCCGGAGAAGATGAAGTTCTTCAAGAGACTTAGAGCTCTCTCCTCCAATCCTCAACACAACCAATATAACCCCCAAAAATAAAATAAGCTATTCTTATTTTATTTAGTCATTCTGTGTGTAATAACCTGAGATTTTATAAGATATATTCGTTTTAATTTCTTTTATATCTTCTGTTGTACGATACACCAAGATTATCTTGCGCTATACACAACACTGTATTAGCTTGCAGTATACGCAACACTATTCTTAGATTGTGTTACACAAAATTTCAAGTTTGTTTGATAATTTTCATTCTACGAAACATTGAGTATATATATATTCAATGTATAAATGAAAAAATGGTTGGATTCTGTTATAACGAAACAACAAAGGAGTCTTGACCTATACGCAACCCTGACTTGGCTTGCATTACACGCAATCACGACCTTCTTCAATAGCGTGTGTTGTACGCAATATCGGGTTTTACTAAACAACCATATATTGTTATAATATTATTATGAACTAGCTGTTATGAATAGTATCAACTACATTTTGAATTTTATAACATTATTATTCATCTTACACATTTTCTAGAACATGGTATGAGAACAAAATCAATTTTTTGGGTAAAATAAGTATTTTTCAAAAAATGTAGTTTTGCTGCCTTTTGATGGCGCACCCACCTTAAATCTTGTTTTGACATGTCTATAAGTTAAATTTGACAAAATAAAATTCTTCATTGGAATCAGGTTATAAAATTTTACTTTGGATGAATTTTTCATATTATTCTGACAACTTTCATATTTTAATGAATAGTAAAAACATGCTATATTTTAATTAAAAACAAATTTTTTCATCGCAATAATTTATATGGTTAGATTATCTTTTTAATTGGGTTTAAATTTTAATTAGAATCTATTTATAGCATTTAATCCCATGGCGTTCATTGGAATTAATTTCACTTTGAAATTGGATATAAACAAGTATCAATCTTTTGATAGTTGTTGTTTCTTAAAAAAAACACGTGATTTGTTTTGATGACGGAAATTAATTTTTAAATTAATTAATGCAATTGATATGTTTTGAATTTGGTAAAATAGACATCATTTTTGAATTCATAATATCAAATATAGCTTAGGCCTAATTTTTGGTATTTTTCCGGAAACTTTTATTTTTTGATGAATAGTGAAACCGCTAAGTGGTAGTTAAAAAAATGAATTTTTTATAATACATAATTTTACCGCTTATGTGAGTGGAATTAGTGTGTTTTCTTGATTAAAGTGAGGAGAGGTAAATTCACCCAATTAATGGGATGTTTAAAGGTTAAGATGAGTTACACATCTTAAGTGGGGGGTTTAGAGGAGTTAGGGAAGGTGAGGGGTTGGGCTAGTGTGGTCCCCACCCCACCTTTATTCTCTCAAGGGTAGTTAACAACAAGTAGGTCCCACCCAACTTCCACACATAGGTTCACAACTTAGAATATGAAATAAAATTGTAACACAATATTTTTACTTCACATTTAACTCCCCTTTTTTAACAACTCCTCCCGAGCAAACGCACCTTCAGGAAAAGTCCTCTTAAGAAATTACTGGCGTTGCGGTTTCATCGGTGCCCTCGGATTTGGATTCTGAGCATCAGTTCAAAAGATAGGAAAACCACCTCGTTTTTTCACTGAACGTACCCGAGCTAAACTTTGGAAATTTATTCCGGCCACACCGGACCTCGGAATCAGGCACCGTCAGAAACTGCATTCTTGTAAAATCCCAATGAAATTATGAAAAAAAATTCCTTGAAATTTCCGTGTCTTTATAGAACCCATGGAAGATTCCAGAATGATAGTTTTCATCGTCGAACCCATGGAGGATTGTAGTACGAAAGTCATCACCGTCAAACCCATAGAGGATTCCAGTACGGTTGTCATCGTCGTCAAACCCACGGAGGATTCCAGTACGAATGTCTTCACCGTCGAACCCACGGAGGATTCCAGTACGATAGTCTTCACCGTAGAACCCATTGATGGTGGGGAACTCTTCCTCTATCGAGTATAGTGGACCTGCCGCTACAACCAAGTGCTTCCCACTAACCTTGGACTGTTGTAGTACTCCACCTATCAAGTACTATGGGCATGCTGTTACAACCAAGCGCTTCCCACCATGGGTATGCCGCTATAACCAAGCGCTCCCCTTCATGTCCTATAGAGGTACTCCTTCTGTTGAGTACCGTGGGCCTACCGCTACAACCAAGAACTCCTCCTCCGTGGGTCTGCTTCTACAACCAAGAGCTCCCCACTGGGTTATCGAAACACTCTGAGTCGATCGATCAGCAGTCGTCAAGTCTCAGCCAGCTCTAGGGTTTCCGCCCAAAGCACGCTCATTCCGAGAGGGCTTGTTCCACGAGCCAAGAGGTCGATACATCAACTTTCACATAGACCAGAGTTGATGTATCACAATGTTCCGCCTCGGCGATAGGAACTCAACGTGACAGAAGGTGCGTAAATCGGACGCCTGGTCTGAGAGTTAATAGCTTTTTCGTCCTAGGGGCCCAGTTGTTTTTTAAGCTAAAACCAACATGACCATACTCCAGCAGTGTCCAAAACTTGAGCGGAGTAAGACAAAAGATCAGTCTCACTAAGAGGAATCCAAAAAATTCGACGGAACGTCAATCGGACGTCCAGAGCTCAAGTTATAAGCATTTCTGCTCCGAGGGCCCGGTTGGTTTCGTGTTCGAACCAACCCGGCCGTACCCCAAGTTCTCTGAAACCCTGAGTGTAATATACCAACACGACCATCTTCATCCAAGGATCCCAACGCAACTGACGGTGCATCGATCGGAGGTCTGAAACCCATGATATGGGCAAAAGACTAAAAATAGTCTGAAATAGGGGGTCTGGGCCCGGCCCGGCCCGACCCAACCCCCATGGGGCGGCCGGAACCGGGTCGACCCGACCCAGGTTCGGGTCCGGCCCATCGGAGCGCGGCCCGGCCCAGCGCGGGTAGCCCGGCCCGGCCCCGCCCAGCCGGTCCGGCCAAGGTGGGCGCGACCCGTGAGGCCGTTCAGCTAGGTCGTTTCGGCCGAGCGGGAAACGGAAAGGGGGGCGCTACCCCCCCCCCCCTTTAATGAACTGGTGTGGCATTATGCTGCGCCCTTCCCCCAAAACCAGGAACAACAAAGTCGTTCGGGTCCACCGTGGCGGTCTCCTCCGGCGGCGCGCCGCCGCCGCCGGTCGCCAGCGCCGCGGCCGCTCTCCGTGGACCACTGGACGCGAACCGGTGGTCCGTTTCTCCCATCGTCTGTGCATGGAGTCCGTACCGGACCTGAACTTCACTATGGAGTCTTTAAATCGCCTCTACGGCCTGTTCCATCATCACATGTCGTTCCGCACATCAATGAACAAGCTGCGGAGGGTTGTCGGGCCGTGTTTGTTCAGCCCGCACCCTCCACGTTAGGTGTTATAAAAAGGAAATTATTTAAACACATGCTTTTAATCATTGAAGAGGGTATAATTTATTCAAGTAAATTATTCTAACACCCTGCAATTAAATTCCCATGAACGAGGGTATTTTTCACATAAACACTATATACAAAAACCCCCTACCTCGAAGAAAGCTCACGGTTGTCAAGCACCGCAGTTGATGGCTTCCTTCCCATCGTCGGTGTCTACTTTTTTGTCACAGAAGAGGAAGTGGATGGAGAATTCAAGGACCTCCAAGTCGATGTCCTTCTATGGAGACGTAGCGTTATTCAACGAAGGAGATGAAGTTCTTCAAGGGAGGATGAAGATCTTCCAAAGCTAGAGCTCTCTCTCTTCCCTTTTTCTCCACACAACAAAACTCACCCCCCCCAAATAAAATAAGCTCCTTTATTTTATTTCAATAGGTCAAGGGTTTCCATCTTCAAAATTGAAACTTAAACCAATTAATTGAATAGTTTAAATTAATTAAATAATGTTTTTTGGAATTTAATTAAGAGGATATAGGGGTGAGTTACATAATAAAGGCATGTGGTTTAAAGGGGATGAGTTATGGTGGTTAGGGAATATGAAGGGGTGGGGTTTATGTGGGCCCCACATCACCTTTATCCCCACTAGGTTAGTTTCCTTAACTTCCACACAAAGGATAAAACTACTAGAAGAGAAATAAAATTGGAATACAATTTTATTTTATTCTTCACTTAAACCTAAAATTTAAGAAACTCCTCTAGAGTAAACACACCTTTGGAAAAGGTCTTCTTAAGAATTTACCGGTGTTGCGGTTTCATCGGTGCCCTCAGATTTCGATTCTGAGCACCGGTTCAAAAGATAAAAAAACCCACTCGTTCTTTCACTGAACGAACCTGAGCTAATCTTCGAAAATTGATTCCGGGCACACCGGGCCTCGGAATCAGGTTCCGTAAAAAACTACGGACTCACAAAATTATAAGGAAATTAAGAAAAAAATTTCCTTGAAATTTCAGGGTTTTTACATCATTGATCCATGCCCTCAACCATGGTCACACCGACCTCTTTTATAGTGTGTTATCCTTCCCCAACCAACAAGGAAGGAAGCATGTGCTTGGTTGAATCATTGAAATAATACTTTTTCTCAAACTGAGCATGAATCACATGGGCTTTGAGGTTTGGGATGATTACAACATCCACATGAATTTGATCTATGAGAACTCTTATTCCTAACCAAACTAGGATACATTGGATGCCTACCAGAAGGCCCGAGCTCAAAAGTGTTCCCATCCAAGAGGGTCCACCCTTCCATGACTAATCTAATGGGAAGCCCCCTTGAATTTTCTTTAGTACTTCTAATCTACAAGAACTCTAATTCCTGAACAAAATAGGATACATAGAATGCCATCCAGAACACCCTATCTCAAATGGATTCCCTCCTATAAAGAGTTCACCCAACCATGTCCATAAAATGGTATCCTCCTATGCATAAGCCCTAGAAAAAATCCATACTACGTGGGTTCTAATTACACTGTTGAGGATATATAAGAACCCCTTATTTTGGGCCCAATCCCAACATATTGTCACCTCTCATCCACCCTAGATGATGGTATGCATGCGAGTGCCTTATTTTATGGATCAAGTAGGCATCACCATTGTAGCATCAAATATATGAATACCTATGACAATCCTGAAAATGAAGGGTGGATTGTGGAAACACTCTTAGAGAATGAACCAAGGATTCAAAAATATATAGACATGACTTAAATATATATGATAGCCCCATAACGGATAACAATCCTTCCCCAGAAGGGTGAAGTGAGCCTGAACTCCTGTCCTCTCGACCAATGGATCCCTTAAAGGCCATTGGCTGAATCATCTATCAACGAGAACCTTCCTTTAGAAATTAGTTCAATGAATCATGGATTCATGTTATATTGGGTGTTCCCAGATCCACAAATAAACTTATTTGAGACCATATGTGGATGTTATATTAGAGAAGGACAGATAGCACCAGTACATTGCCCCTGGTAATCTCATGTTGGGACCAACAATTCCTGCAGGGATAATCCATCCTCTATTAAGGGATAATGAGATAGGACGGGTCAAAAAAAATTAAATGGTGAACTTGATAGAAGTCCTTATCCGAAAAAGGGATGACTAAAGATCCTCATCGAAACATTTCTACACCACCCGTAACACGCCACCTCGGAGGCGGAACAACATTCTTCATGTATTCTACTAAAATTTCTTAATAATAACAATTTCCAAAAAAATAATGAATATATATTTCCTTTTTCATTTATTAAATAGAATAAAAAATTATTGGATATATTCCCAAAAAACAAAAAATTATTTAAACATCATCAATGATAGAGTAAACTACTTCTTCTTCAAATATTTTTTTAGTTCTGAGGTCATCAATACTATCCAATTTACTTTTTCCATATCAATATTTTATTTATCCAAATTAGACACCATTTTCCCTATATAATGATCATAATGTATTTTAAAATATTTTAATAAATTTATTGGATGAAAATATAACTATTCCAATAAATCACTTTTCAAGGTCATCAGTGACATTCAACATATTATTTCAAATCCATAACATAAAACATATATTGAAAAATAATTACATTTCTCATTTTTATGATAGTAAAATATTTTAATTGAAATACATATATTAATTATTTATCCCAATTTATTCTCAAACTAATAACTAAGATTTGTGGTCTCATTATTTGACATATAATTTCTTTCACATTTGATATGTAGTATCTACGTCATCAAGAAGTATTAGACGTACTCAAACATCATTGTTGATTCTATTGATAATATTTCCATTTAGTACATTGTTATAAAAAATTCCCATGCATTCAATATTAAATAATTAAAAATATTATGATATATTTGGTATTCCATTATTTTCATGCATTGCGTTATCTTAAATTTTCAGTTTTCATTTATAGTTACTTTTTTTTCTACCCTCCTCTTCCATATTCAAAACATCTTTCTTCATGTCACATCACCCCTCCAAGGATACCACTCCTATGACAGAAATGGGGAAAGGGAGATAATGACCCCCCATGTCCCGCCTCTAGTAGGCCCTTGGTTGGAAACTAGCACCAATGATATACAAAGATCACAATATGGTAGTAATTACCCTTTATAAGAAATCAGGATCGAGAGGTACGGATAATAATATACAAAAAAACATGAAGACATATATAAATTAAATCCAAAAACCAGCCCACATGCCTGCATAAAAATATTACTAATAAAAATACAACAAAACTCTAATGTAATGTGCCCAAAAGCAAGCTATAGTAGTGAATCAACAAATATCCCAAAGATCAAGCTAGTAACTCCCAACACAGTCCTCATAATACTACTATAAACAATTAAGAAGTTATATATATATTGGGTGATCATACACGATTACTTAGTAGCAATACCAATGTTTCTCAGGCTCAAGTGAGAGAATAATACATGTTCCTCTACGAAAAAATAGAAGAACCATATAGCTCCCTAACATATATATTAACCATACCAACCCTCCCAGTCACGATCACCAAGTAATTAACATCATGTAATGTAATATATTCACAATGATGATAGGTTTCCATGAACCACTTCCAATGGATTAACCTCTCCTTCCTAACTTCAAAGGTCATCTCCCTCCTACCAATTATTAATGTACCATGTCACATCCTCCCCGCACACACCTGGGCCTAAAAAAACACATCCCACCTGCAGATGCATGGGCCACAAATCGCAACACATCCTACCCATAGAATCCTTTTCCAAAACCACATCTCATCCCACCCATAGACACCTGGTCCAAAAACCATGTCACATCCCACCTACAAAAAAATAGACCACAATCCTCAACCTCATCATAGAGACAGATGGGAAATCATATCACCTATTTTCTTAAAGAGCCCAAGGAATGAACAAATCACATGCACACACCTAGGCCTCAAAAACAACAACTTGGAAGAATAATCATAGGATGTCACTATATGTTAGAGGAAGTTGGGAAGTATGGGTGGCCATCCATCCATCCTACAGCCTATATGTTTGACAATGACACCCTCCCGCGTGACAATGGGTGTGTTTGACAAATATTAGTCAACTAGGGTGAGGTGATTATAGAAGTCACTATTAAAATAATGGTATATACATATATGATACCAAACACTCAAGCAAATTCTATGGGTTCCCAAATAGAAAACATATCACAATTTACCACCATTGTCGCTACCTCTAAATGTGAAATACCATACAACAAGTTTCCAAACCCGATTCACATTCAGAAACAATTTATTTGAACCGTACAATTTCTTATTAAACAATTAAATTATCCATTATTCCACAAGAATTTATTTATCCAATTTCATTTATTTTTAAAAAAATCATTTATCCATTATTCCACTACCGAGTCAACTACTAATACCAACACAAAATAGGAAAAAAATTTCTCATAGAGTGAATTTCCCTGATAAACTAAATTAAATTTTCATTTCATATATATTTAGCACCCTTTCATGGTATGTACTATGTCGACTTATAAATATAGGGTTATTATTTTTTCTTCTTATAAATGATGAATATGCCATACTAAACACTACTATCATTATTCCTACTAATCCAACTCATATCACATACCAACATAACCATCTTCCAACTCACAAAACAGTTTGGTAACACATTACCACCAACTATCCCATAACCCTACTTAATACTTATAATCCATTACACAATAAAAAAATCTCTCAAAATGATATTTCATTACACTGATAGGTTGATTTATAGTCTATAAGTTCATCTATAACACCATCCAGGAAAACCCACAGCTCACACCCATTATCACAAACATGCCACAAAATACACCAGGGAAAATACACACTACATTACATTTACCATGATATAACACATCTTTAAATTTAAAAAAGTGGAAAATTATCCAATTAAACATCATTATTTAAGGGTGTTAGCACACAAAGAAAATCATTGGGCATACCTTAATTGTCTTAATTTATTATATTAACCACATTCCATGTTTATGTCCACAATTGGAATCAAAAAACATAAAACCCATTTAGTGTGAAAATAAGGACCCCCAATATCTATTTTTTTATAAGTTCATCAAGCATGTGTAATTCACAATATACAAATCATAATGTCAAGACAATAATGGAATTAAAAATAAATCCCTATTCCCCTTTAAATTTGATTTAACTGATTATTATCATTTTCTATTCTAGAATATCCATGATCCATGAGTGAAAATTGTAGATCCCTCACAAATAATAAAAAAATGAAGAGAAACAATGGAAATTACGTAACGCCCTGACCCCATAAGCCCGGAGCTGATACAGTATTTTAATACATTGGAATGATTACAAGGAATAATTTCCCAGAGGACTGATTAGTTTTGTATTCATGGAAATAAGATACATACATATGTTCTACATTACAACTTGAAAATATATACAACACTAATTTATTCCACTAGAAACATCCAAGCCTCGTAGATATGCAGGTAATTCACTCTTAACTATCATCTTCGTATCCTTGGAAAATGAATCATAAGAAAGGGGTGAGCTCAAACAATCATTACGATTAAGAAATTCAGAAGAAGATAACCTAAACATTAGGCATGATGAATAATTTAAAACACAAGCCTTTACAAATAATATACATGAATAATTAATGAAAGAAAAATGAGAAGAGTAAATAATTCCACAATAAAACATATTCATGGGTATTCTACTAGTCGAATAACCATAATAAACATCAAAAATATTTTCATAATGTGGGAATTTATAATTGCGTATATTATAAAACATTTTTTCAAGGCCTCGGCAAAGGCTACTAAAAATTATTTAGGCCTCAGCCAAAACCATATATCAAATTGGGAAAGGCCTCGGTAAATTCCACTTTTGATTCTCCCATGAGACCTACTAATTAACCGAGGATCTATAGCAGGCTCCACCAATCACTTACTAATATTAATACATTCCTCATATGAAAAGGTTGAAACCTACCAAAAACATTCGCATTAAAACTAGAATACGAAATTTAAATACATTAACTATAAACCATATATGGTATACAAATAACACATCCAAAGTCAAACATATCCCAAAACCATAAATAAAATATAGAATATTTGTATCATAATAAATCAACTTTGAAAAACTTTAATATTTATCAAAGGGCGTTGAAATAGATGAAATCAGAACTATTTGAGAGAAATACATCATTCCATTTTGTAATCATTTAAGAGTCACATAACTATAAAATAAAATGGTTATTTTGAAAATATTCTTGTAATCTTGTAAGGGAAGATTCAAAGGGGACGTAATGGTGGAGAATAAACACACCCGCCGTATAAGTAAAAAAAACATTATAACCTTAATTTTTCGAAAGAGACATAAAGTACCTTGTTTGGAAAACAACAAAAAATTCCTTTCAAAACATTTTATAAAATGTAAACAGTGGGAATAAATGACATTAAACCATAGTATTGAAAAATTTAAAAAATGATATGAAATATGTTTTTATAAAATATAGATGTGGATGATAAAGGTGTCCCAGTAGATACATACATAAAAACAACCCCAAATAATAAACTGATTGTGAAATTAATCCATAACATGTAATTTTCCTTGGTCATGGGTTCATTAACCTCCTTTATAATATTCAAATAATAGTTATTAAATTAAAAATATACCATATACATAAATATGATATCATATATGATCTTCTAATACTGTTTTGATAGTAATATTTTAGTATTATCATAGTTTCGAGTGTTAACTGATTCGTTTTACTTTATATGTTTTGTAACATAAGTCATGTCGGTTATGTATAGGTTGTATTTGATTCATATACATAATGATATTAAGTTTATAACCATTATTTTAAATAACCAATTAGAATTATTCTTGAAAGGTTATGATGGGGAAATGAATCTCATCGTGTTCGTGGATACATTGATCTGTACTAACACACGAGCGACAATATCATTATTTAGTTATAAAAATATATTTTAAATAGATGGTATATCATATATAAATAATAATTTACATTTTATATTTATTATTTACATCAGTTATAAATTATTATTATACACATCCAAAAACTAATGTATTGAATAACAACTACAGCACGACGTGGAGACGGTAAGTCGTGCGTACGCACATATGGTGACATTTTAATTCATATGATGGACAGAATAATGAATATTATTGTATTATTTTTATAATTACATCACATTAAATATAATATTTTGGAGTTATTATTTTGTAATGGAAACAACAAAGAAACGTGAAGTAGAAGAAGAAAAAAAACATGAAAGAGGTGATGAAATATTTACCCCATCTTCCGGTTCTTCATTTTGATTTGATAGAAAGGGCTCCGTAGGTTGGCGTTCTGATCAAAATAATGCATCCAGGTTGATGTGAGGAAAATTTGGAATATATTTGGGTTGGTTTTGACTGAGCCAAATGGCTTTGGATGTGTGAGTTATAGAAAAGGGAAAGTTCCCTTCAATAAGAGAGTTGAGGTGGACCTTAAGAAAAGATTGAAATATTATTTTATAATAAAATCATTTTTGGTTTCAAATGGATCAAAAATAATTTATCTCATGTAAAAGGCGGGGATGGGTTGAAAACCTCTCTACCGATATTTTTTAGATAGCTTTGGTTCACCATATTAACCTTATCTTTTAGATTTAACTATTAGTTTTACAGTTTAACTTTTACCATGTATTCTTGTATTATTATAATAAATTTTAATAAACATACTATAATATTCCAAGAGAACCTAAAGTGGTTCATAAATGATATAAAAATCATTATATTAGATCATTGGAAGATCCTTATATTTTTAGGACTATTATATGTTTTAATAATATAATATTTTTTTAGAAACTCATTTATGACAATTTTGACACTATTATGTATTAGGTTTTTTTTGAAATTCGTCACAACTTCATTACTAGGAAATGAATACATCGAATCATTCATAACATGTATTGGTAACATATAAAATACTTTTATGTCATAAAAACATTGAAATTATATTTATTTTAAAATTTCTAATACCATTTATTTTATTCTTTCACTAATAAGTTAATTACTGCATTATCATTGAGTCATATATAAATTTAATTATTTATTGTCTAAAATTTTTAATTTTAAAAATTTATTTAGGAAATATTTTTTTATTTCCAGTTAATATTTTTAGTCTAAATGATAACATATATAACACCTAGTAAAAATTATTTTACCAAAAGATATATGTTTATGTCGATTTTGTATTACTTTAAATTAATTTATATAAAGTTTCATTATCACTCACAAGTGGCTCCATGTGGTCCCAAAATCTACCTAACGATGACCATGGTCTGAAATTTATCAACCAATAAATATAAGACACATGTTAGGGTAATTCATTTTTATTATAATAATATTTGTTTACCCTTATTTTGCATATTTATCATTTAACCATGGTAAATAAAATATTTACTAATGTAAATATTCATAATGTCTAAAAATAAAGGTTTCCTATTTACACAATTTGGACCTCTTTATTGCAAATATGGAATCCATTTCTCCAAATTCAAAACACAGAATTTTCAGTAATTAATTTAAAATTAATTCTCGTTGCTAAAACAAAAATCGTGTTTTTATGAAATAATAACTATCAAAAGCTTGACACTTGTTTATGTCTAGTTTAAATGTGAAATTACATCAAATAGCCTGATTTATATTAACTGATAAAAATATAATTTAATAATACTTTAAAACCACTAAAATTTATAATTTAATCTATAAAAGTTTTCTAATAAAAAAGGTTTTTTTATTAATATTTAGTATTTTTCACTATTCATGAAAATTTGAAAGTTATCCACAAAAAACCAAAATTTTATCCAAATTAAATATTTATATCCCGATTCCAAAGAATAAGTTTATTTGTTCAAATTAAATATAAAAAATTGTTAAATATTGTATTCAAAAAGCGTTCTTCATTAAAATGAGGTAAAGTTTCAATTTTTAAAAAATACATCTTTTAACTGAAAAAATTATTTTGTTCATATATTATATCTAATGAAACATAATTTGGATATTAAAATTATATAGAGTATATAAAATTCAAATTTCACTTAATACTATTTATAACCACTTTTTGAACGACTTGTTTGGTAATTCGTGGTGCGCTCGAACTCTATGTTGCATGTAGCAGAAGTTATTTAATTTATCTGAAGCGAAAACGTACTATGAAATAATGGGGTGTTAGATTCTCCCCTCCATAAAAAAATTGTGATAATAGAATTTGAAAATTTTCTTCTAAAATAAAAGGTTAAAAATAGAAAAATACCTTTGGGGAAAACCCACATCGGAAATTGGGTTAATAAAATTTAGTCTTAATAAGAGTGAAAGGAAAAAAATAAAAGGTCACCACCAAATGATGATCTCGTTTAGGAGAGAATTGGTGGAAATTAAAGATATACTTTGAGGAAAAACATAAATATTTATTGGGAGTGGTTGAGGTCATAAATCAAAAATAATCCAAAAATTGAGGGCCTCAATGCAATAAATCAATGGTGATTTAAAATATCATCGATTCATCAAAACATAATGTATAAGGATAACACAATTTTGGTTCCAAGATCCCTTGAATAATGTTTTATAATTAATTTATTCATATAATTAGTTGAAAAAATATACATGATATGTAGAGCTTCATCCTTCAACTAATTCCTACCACAAACTCACGTTTCACTTCAAAAGATAATAGAATTCATAAATATTCTATTTATCGTAATCTTAAAGGGTCCAAAATATAATGAATTTATATTTCATTGGTCATAATATATATAAAACTACATTATAAACACAAGGAAAAAAAGTTTTCTAGTGATAGGTGATGCACCCTTGACACCATTCAGTTGCGGGTTCAAGTCTCACGCCCTTGCCAAGCTCAATAGGTTGTCACCAAACTTCTAGGTTTTCCATTTTATAATAATCCAAAAAATTCTTAAGAAATGATTTAACCATAATAATAGTATCCAACATCTAATTTAATGCACACCAACCATTAGACATATCCAAAATACTTATGTCCAAACTCACATGCCAAATTTTATAAGGAAGGTAAACAAAATGAAGATCTCTTTTTCCACGTAATAACATGTGAATACATTAATCATGTAATCTTTTAAAACATGTTAACAACCTAGATTATCATAAAACCTTATTTATTACTTTCATGATCCCATATTCCTTATTTAATACTAGATATATTCCTTACATCACATTTTTTGGGATATTCAAATAATGATGGAATAAAAAAACCATTAATCAGTTCCACGGTTGTCAAGAATATCCAATCTAATTTATCAAAATCAACTATCTCTTATTACAAAATCACAACATCCGTATCAGACTATATTTATTTTTATATTTCCTTCAAACATGTATTTTCACTAAAATTTAACTCATTGTTGAGTCACTTTTCTTAGTAACATGTAATCTAAAATCCTTAATAAAATAGTACTACAGTAGAATACTTATTTATTTCCATAATACATATAACCAGTAAATCGTTGATATATCACACAAATGACATAATTCATTAATATTAACCTAAGAACACTAGTCATTACTCTTCATATGTGGTAATATCATAACATGATTATTATCCAACAACATCATTTGTGGTATACTCTGAAGATTTGGACATCGATTCACGTAGTATCCTAACTCCTTGAAGATGAAGCATTATACATATGAAAAAAATTTCATACCCTTGCAATCATCTACTTGGTGTCCTTTCCCACACTTATAATAATCTCCCATTCCATTCAATCATTTTCCATGGTCATTATTTCCACAGTTATCACATATTGTAAAATCCTTCTTTCCCCTCTTCCATTATTTTTCTTCCTCTCTTCCATCAATTTCTTCCATTAATTCCCTTCATAGACATAGGACTCAGAGAATTTTTTACTTTTATTATTAACACATGATATTATTTCTTCATATGATGAGAATATATGGGATACTACTTCCCTTTTAAATTTTGTCTTAATACAATGATATAAGTGATCCTTCTTAATATTTCGATCTTGCGTATTGTAGGATTTCTCATTCCTTCAACTAGGCGTCATTTCTAAACAATGGCATACACCAGTTTTGTTTACAAATCTCAATTCATAATTCCATGTTTGTAAAATACCAAAACTAATTTGAAAAGATTATGCATATAATTTATAATCATAAAATGATATCATTAAGGAAGTATTTTCTCATAAATCCTTCATAATGGATTGTAATGAAAATGTGAATTATCCTAAGAATATCCTCTGGGAGTGTCATAACCAAGAGTGTATCAAGGCTCATTGTCGTGGACTAGGATACCCCGGGTCAAGCTCAAAACACTTTTTTGGATTTTTCACATCTACGTAAATTTGTGCCAGAGGCGCCTCTACCTGCTCATATCTTGATAGGGATGTTTTTCTTGGACAATACAAAAAATCTCTAAATTACCAAAATTCTATGAAGTTATTCTGTACATATCCTCGAAGTCAATCTTAGGGTAATGCTCTCTAATTAGTGTTTATCAAAATCTAGTTTCCAAGGATTGTACTAAAATTCCAAGGATACAAACTGTAATGCCCCGACACCAAAATTCCGGAGCTAGTGTATTATTTTAATACATTGGCATGATTACTAGGAATGATTTCCCCAAGGACTGATCCATTTAGTATTCTTGTAAATAATATACATACGTATATTCAACATTAAAACATGAAATGAAAGAAAACACTAATTTATTCAATTAGAAATATCCAAGCCCCCAAGATATGCATGAAAGTCACTCATAACAATATTATTCCATTCCTATGGAAATGAAACATAAGAAATGTGTGAGATAAAATGCTTAGTAAGAGTATGTAATACAATCGAAGATAATAGAATAATTATGGATGGTGAATAATTGAAAACATATTCCTTTACAAATAATAATCATTAATTATTTATGGTAGGAATATGAGATTAGTAAATAATGCCATAATAAAACATTGTAATGGGTTTTCTACTAGTCGAATAAATAAATGAACCATCAATAATATTTTCATAATGAGGGAATGAATATTTCCATACATTCTAAAACATTGTGTCAAGGCCTCGGCCAAGATGTCGAAAAATGACTTAGCCTCATCCAAAACCATATATCAAATTAGGGAAGGCCTCAACCAATTCCACATCTAATTGTCTCATGTAACCTACTGATGCACCAGGGAGTTATAGCGGGCTCCACACATCACTTACTAAGTCCAATACTTTCCTCTTATGAGAAGGTTGAAACACAACAAAAACATTCGTATTAAAACTAGCATACAAAATGTCAATAATTGAACCAGAAACCATGAATAGTATAAAAATAACACACCCATAGTCAAATATATCATAAAAAAATAAATAAAATATGGAATATTTGTATCATAATAAATCAACTTCAAAAAAGTTAAAATTTATCAATGGTTATTGACATAGATGAAATCAGAACTATTTGAGATAAATATCTATTTCTATTTTGAAATCATTTAAGAGTCAAATAATTTTAAAATAAAACATTTATTTTGAAAATAACCTTATAATACTATAAGGTAAGCTTCAAAGGTGATATAACATTGAAGAATAACCACACATGTTGTACTAGTTAAAAAACATTCTTTCCTTAATTTGTCGAAAATGTCATAAAGTTCCTTGTTTGGAAAACGATGGAAAGATTATTTTCAAAAATATTTATAAAAATTATAACAGGGGAATAAATGACTTTAAACTATAGTCTGGTAAATAGTAAAACAATTTAGTGATATACTTTTTTAAGAAACATGGATGTGAATGATAATGATGTCCTTTTTGATACTTACGTAAAAACCACTGATGATTATAAAGAGATTGTGAAATTATCCCTTATCTTGTTCATCCCCTTGGTCACGGGTACATTAAATTCATGTATAATAGTTAAATAATTGTTATTAAATTATAAAAGAACCATATATATAAATATTATATCATATATGATCTTCTAATGTTGTTTTGTTAGTAATATTTTAGTATTATCATCATTCCAGGTGTTAAATGATCTGTTTTCCTTTATATGTTTTGTTACATAAGTTGTGTTTTTTATGGATAGGATTTATTTGGTTCATATCCAGAATGATATTATGTTCTTAAAATTTATTTTAAATCATAAAATGAAAATTATTCTTCAATGGTTATGATGGGGAAATCAATCTCATCGCATTCATGGAGACGGTAATCTGTACGTACGCACGAGTGAAAAAATCATTTTTTTAATATTAAAATCATATGTAAATATATAATTTATCATATATTAAGAATAATTAAAATGTTATATTTATTATTTAAATTATTTATACATCATTATTATCACCATCCAAACAAATAATGTATTGAATAACAACTACACCACAACGTGGAGACGGTAAGACGTAAGTACGCACATATGATGACTTGGTCATTCAGATGATGGATAGAATAATGAATATGTTTGTACCATTTTTATTATAAAATCACTGTATATATAAGATATTGGAATTATTATTTAATAATGGAAACAATAAATAAAGAGTAAGTGGAAGAAGAAAAATAACTTGAAAGAGGTGATAAAGTTTTAACTCTTCTTCAAGTTCATCCATTTGATTTGATCAAAATTGCTCAGTAGGTTGAATTTATAATCAAAATAAGGATTATATATTGAATTTAGGGAAATTGGAAGGATATTTTGGAAGGTTTTGATAGATTAAAATGGAATTGGAGGTGTGATTTTGAGAGTAGGGGATGTTCCCTTCCGTAAGAGTGGTGAGGGGAACCTTAGGAAAAGATTGAAATATTATTTTATAATAATATAATTTTCGGTTTCTAATGGCTAAAAAATTATTTATTTCAAGGATATGATGGGGATGGTTCGAAAAACTCTCAATAAATAAGTTTTAGACATTTTTGTGTCACCTTATTAACATTATCTTTTAGATTTAACTCTTAGTTGAATAGTTTATCTTTTACCAAGTATTCTTGTATTATTATAATAATTGGTTAATAAACATACTATAATATTCCATGAGAACCTCAAATTATTAATTAATGATATAAATATCATTATATATGTTATTTTTCAGAGCCTTAGATTTATAGGATTATTATATAATTTAATTATATAATAATTGTTTTTAAAAATCATTTTTGTCAATTTTGACTATATTTTGTATTTGGTTTTTTTGAAAGTCATAACAACTTTATTACATCGAACCAAATACATTGAAACAATCCTCACATGTCATATTCACCTTTATAATTCCTTTATGTCATAGAAACCTTGAAATAATATTTTTCTTAATATTTATAATACCATTTATTTGATTCTTTCATTAATATGGTAATTACTCTATCATCATTGTGTCATGAATAAATTACCTTATTTAATATATAAAAGTTATAAATAAAATATAATTATATATGAAATATTTTTAGATTTCTAATGATTATTTTTAGTCGAAAATATAACTTATATAAAACCATGTAAATTTTTTTTTAGTAAAAGATATATGTTTATGTCATTTTGTATTTACGTTAAATTAATTAATATAAATTGTCATTATAACTGTCATGTGGCTCCATGTGGGCCACAAATCGACCCAAGTATGACCATGGTTGGGCATGTATCAAAATTAAAGAATAAGACACATGGTAATGGAAATTAATATTTTTTTAACAAATTTTCAATACCCTTATTTACCAGATTTACCTTTTAACCATGGTAAATAAAATATTCGTTGAAGTAAATATTCATAATGTCTAATAATGAAAGTTATATATTTAAAAAAATTGGAGTTTATGATTCTAGATATTGAATACATTTTTTATAATTTAAAATGCATAATTTTAATAAATTAATTTAAAATTAATTCTCGTTGTAAAAAACGTGTTTTTAAGAAATAATTACTATCTAAAGATTGACGCTTGTTTATGTCCAGTTTGAATGTGAAATTACATACAATGACCTAAATTATATTATAAAATAAAAATTTAATCTAATGATATATTAAAACCACTCAATTTTATAATTTAACACCATTAATTATTTCGATTAAGAATGTGATTTTAATTAAAATTTAGTATTTTTCATTATACATCAAAATATTGTAGTTTTCAGAAAAACACCAAAATTTTAACCGAACTAAATTTGTATGTCCTGATTTTAAATAATAAGTTTATATTGTCAAATTGAATAAAAAAGTGTCAATTTTTATATTTAATAATATTTCACCATTAAAAGATGGTAAAATTTCATTTTTTTTAAAAATACTATGTTTTTCTAAAAAATTGAATTCATTATTATATTATGTCTAAAAAATATAATATGGATTTTAAAATGATATTGAGTATAGAAAATTCAAAATTCATATAATACTATTCATTGATGTTGTTTAAACATCTAGTTTGGTGCGTCCTGGTGTGCTCTAACTCGGTGTTGCGCGTGGTGCATGTTTTTGAATTTCATTGAAGAGATAACTTACTATGAAATCATAGGGTGTAAAAATTATTCCTAAAAGTGGTGTAAATGATATTTACAGGATAAAGAGATACACAATGGATCACTGATCACCTCTCCCCCATGATCTGCATCCATATGAGGATGTTGTTGTACCACCACACCAATGACGACTTTTGATAATCCAATTTAGAACCATGTGGGATCATCCTACATCACATGACAAGATGCAAGGGGAGGGGAATATTCTAAACCATAATAAAATGCATGAATGGATGATGAACTCATATTATATCAAACATGGATCGTTTTAGATCAGTGGAGATAATCTAAGAATCAATCCTTGATGAAGGCATCCCCAAATATGATAATGAGCTATTTTTGAGTCACCAATGGTCACGTGAGGGCCGCATAAGACATAGGGTTTGATATCATGTTCGATTAGAAAAATGATTAATTTTTTTTAGCAATGGTGTATTACAAGATGTAAAATCCCTCGAGGCCCACTTCTTTAAAAAATAACCGTCATATTTTGTTTTTTTACCCTCAAAAAATTACACAATAGGAACAACCTAGCACATGTTTTGGAACCAGAATCCACATTATGTAATTAAGTTACATGACATGTAATCCCCCTTATTCCAGAATTTTATGACTGAACATCTAAAAACTCCTATGATCCTCTATCAAACACCTTCATCAACAAAAACTATAAAATAAACTGATCGATATGGAATAAATCATTAAATCAAATACATATCAAATGATTCAAACCCTCAAGAATCTGTAACCAAACCTAGAAAAAAATGTGTCTGAAAACCCACCCTTAGAGATACCTCTCAACAATCTTGCCATACCTAAAGCATTACTATGAACCAAACACACCACACAGAACAACTAGGAACACATTTCCACACACCTACCGTATAACCATATCAACTTTCACAAATTCCAAACCAACAACATCTAAGACAAATTATTTGCACTATCCCAAACACATGAATTCAGGAATTCCTTCCTCGATGTCATGATACAATCTGCTCTAGGTTGCACCGATTCACTCGCACAATTTTAATTGAACCACATATAATGTTTCTCGATTAGTAATATGGTACCACCCTCTGTGTATGTCATGAATCTAAAACATACCACACCACACATACCTCAATCAATGGAAACATTATCTCAATCCGTAAAACAAGGTTCAATGATCACATCACAAGGAAAATAGAATAAAGAGAAAATAGAACAACTCCATGTAATGGGTGAGCATATATGTTTATCACTAAAAAGTATTCTCATCCATGACAACATTCACCCACAACACATGAACTAAGGAAATGGTCATCCCACAAAGTACCATCTCTTGGCATTCCTGGATCTCCACCTATCATTCCACAAACGTTGTGTCATTCATGATATCCTACAATCCCCATTCAATGACATGTTATTCATCATGATGATATATAATAAGATGAGATATGTTGAATATGTAGTGGATTCTAGAAATATTTTTTAGCAATGAAAACTTGTATTCAACCTCTCCATGTTTCCCCAACACCTCAAAGGGTCCAACAATCCAAGTATAAAGCTTACTCGGTCAGGAAAATCACCACTAACAATTTTGAGGAGAAACCCTTAAGAACACATGGACCCAAATATTAAACAACAAGGGACTCCTCATATGATTGACATAAGGATTTTTTCTATTATATATGACTTTCAACCCCTCATGAAATATCTAAACATTTTCAATCATTCCATGCTCTACCTTGGTAGAAAGAATAGTTGTCTCCCTAACATTAGTATAAAAAAATGGGGAATGGTGTGGTATTTAGTACAAAGATTCAAATAGATCCATGGTAGTGGAAGAGTGATAAATATTTTTATATAAATAATATACCAAGGGAATGTGTCGTACCAATTATTTTCCAAATTCCAAGATGATTTCTCGCAACATATCTTCCAACATCTCTATAGTTCACTTTGTATGCCCATCTGTATGAGGGTGGAATGGAGTTTTGAATCGAATGTGGGTTACAACAGAATTCTGAAATCCCTTACAGACTCATGAGGTAAAAAATTTGTCCCTATCATTGACAATGAATATCAAATCTCTTTGAAACTGTACCACCCCATTCACATACTTATTTGACAATGCATACACTAGACCTGACTCCTTGATTATTAAGAAGTGATCCAATTTCATCGGCTGATCCACTACTACCAAGAAGTCATCATATCCTCCCTAAGATCCAGGTAACCATGTTAGGAAATAAATTGATATTTCATCCCACTTAAACTATGTTACAACCAAGGACAGCAAATAATCTCTATGAACATTGTGCTATAACTTTACTTACTGAAAGAACAAACATAATTTCACAAAATCCACTACATTCTACATTCTTTTAGGCAACCAAAACTGCACCCTCAATCCATTGTACCTTTTATAAACTCATGGGTGTTCCAAAAAATGTGAGTTATAAAACTCATGAAGGACCCCACTATGCATCACTACTAGAACAAAGAACCTCCCATGAAACTAAATCATGTTTTAAAAATCTTCTGACCACTCTTCTGGAGCCTCACCATGGGAAACATGATCACACATCACCTCTTCCTCTGAGTCTCCCCACTAAGAATCCTACATTCACTACATCAATGAAGACTACAATATCCTATGAATCAAAGAGAAATTACCGCCATTCAATCTTGCATCTTTGTGCAAGGTTGTAAGCTCCTCCATAACCTTCCAACAATCTTAATATTCGCAAACAACCTACTTTTAAAAGATCCTTCTTAATGTGTTGGACAATAAATTTCACTTTACTAAAGTTCAGAAGATCTCAAAATTGTAGACCTAAAAAAAATAAATCCACCTCTACATTGGTAGATTCTGGTTTCATTAAGAATATATATACATCAAACTATTATGATCCATGAAGTCAACAAATCACAATCCAATGAGGTAGTTCCACCCCAACATCTGTTAAAGAACCCCACTGCCAAATCCAGATCATGGGTGGCACTATTACACTTATGGTTACATAACTGACAAGAACCAAATAATGTCACTACCAACTACTGCATAATGTGGCATCCCATGACCAAACAGAGTAATCACAGAATATGTCAAACATCACTCCTTCCTCAGGAAATTGGCGCAGTGGTGCACTAACCAACATCCCCATAAGATAGATAAACGCATCTTGACACTGACCACTATAAATAATCGTAATCCTACCTAGTAAAAGATGTAAATGGGGCTGAAACTCGATTAAAATTTGGTAAAATATCCAAATTATTATATGACAGAATAAGAAACTAATGAACTACTACCACGATACTAGGTGCAACAAAAGAAAAAACTACCTCAACCTTTGATGGATGTATTTCAACACCCTATAGAGACAGCACATGTCCATGGAAATATACCTATCATTTCATGAATATAAAAGTGTGAAACATTCCATATAAAAGGTGGCGTTAAAGAACATTCATGATAGATCATAGATGATTGGCGTGATCCTCCTACAACATGGTGTATATTAAGATTCCATCAATAAATATGATGATGAAATACCATAGCATCTCAAAAAACATAGATTTAATAATCCCCATGAAAACAAATAATGTATTCGTAATAATGAAATTCCTGAATTTCTGCTCTATATTCCCATAACTACATGTATAAGTAGTATTTATGATATATTCCTACTTCATGCTTTAATGGTGATAACTATATAGCCAATCAGTCCTATAAAACCATCTCTCCCATAGTGGATGGTCGAAATTATATTATATCATCAGAAGAGGGTAGCATGTCTTATTCATTACATGATTCAACCTCTGGTAGTCTATACACAACCGTATAATACCATCATACTTCTGGGACAACAACATTGATGAGCCCAATAATAATAGAAAGGGTTGAATAAAACCCTTCTATATCTGATCATATATCAGAATCCCCAACTCATGCATCTTAGAAATTGTCATCTAAATAAGGTTTCGTTAATATAAGTGATGCACCAGGATGCATGTCTATCCTGAAGTCAACATCACGATGAGGAACTATCATGAAAACAACCATAGAGAAAACATATAGGAACTCCCCAATAACCTTCAGAACCTAAAAATACCAACATCTATAGATTCAACTAACAGTTAATCAAATAAAGATAAAAGGGGTTCCACTTACTAACCACCCATCTGAAAACTCCACTCTCTAACAAATACAACATACTGGATATCTGCAGTTGAAAACAATTTATCCTCCAAAAATAGCTGATAACGGAATGGGTAGAAGAAAAATAGCTAACACTGAGAAAGGAATTGAATGGATATATATTAATAAATGATCACCACAAGACTCATGTCGTCTAATAATCAGCCTACATCCCCATTCCAGAATAAAAAAAATTGTTTATCCTCTGATTGGTGTGCTCAATACCATGGTAATAAGAATCCTCTAAATCTAGTCCAATATATAGGGATAGAGAATATTTAGTAATGGATTTTTATACTCCATAATCAAATAATGGACAAAAAAGTACTAATAAAACCAATTGTACCTATTACGATCTCTAACCCCATTGTAACTTATTCCTCCGCAATGTTCCACTAACCATGGTCATCTCCTCTACCAATTTTATGATGACTACCACCATGACCACGCCCAGCATGAGTTCCATGAACACAAGAAACATATTTATTTAGGCCTAAAACTACTATATCTCCCATTAGATGATAAAAAAAGCATGCTTCCCTTGCTACTGAAATTTCTTGAATGAAAATTGATACAGAGGTAGGAATTGTACCAGTCCACCTCCACCATTCTGAGATAGAGAAACTTCTACGTAATGGATTTGGTGATTTTTCTAAATTGTATAGAAGAAACACATAATACCCATACCAACAAGAAAGTAATGTGAACTACCGTCACAAGAAGGTCTAAATGGATTTTAATGCGGTCAAGTAATTACTAGTACAAACATCAGAGTTCCTATCTTTATAGACTTAGCGCGGGTAACCGTGCCTCTAAAATTATATTTTTTTCTCCCCACTAATGGCAGCCCTCTTCATGAGTGCATCTTATTGATCTATTCCACATTCTACCAAATCTCATTGTATGTTGGAAACATAAAATTAGTACCGACATAATCGATAAATGGAATACTTTCTTACTCAAAATGAATCGCACAAGACTCCCCTTCCAGAAAGAGATATGTGTATAATTTATGGAGATCATTAATCATGATCTAAAACTCCCATACTAAAATTCTCCCACACTAAATGGATAGTATATCCTACCACTTTTATCCTTCATGGTCGATGAAGGGAACTATGATAAGAATTCCAAGTCAATATTGACGCAAAAAAAAAAATCTTCGTAATTCCCCTCCCATAGATACAACATTCACCACTGACACACATCTTCTCACATATGATTAACAACTAAAGGAACCTAGTACTCCATCGGGTCCTAGATTAACCTAAAGGTTCTTCCAATATCCTTGATCTAACTTTGTATATCCATTTTTGAAACACTTACTTTATTTTTTCCCAAAGCATGTCACTGAAAATCACTCAAAGTCCACTTCCACATGAAATCCTTATAAACTAGATCAACCCTATTATAATAAAATATATCAGCCTGCTGAGCCTCAAATTCCTAAGCCACACACAGATGAAAACCAGGAACCATAGATATATAGTAAACCAAGTGTTCCTATTCCTATTTAGAATGATATTTTTTATTTAAGATTCATTTTAACTCATTTGACTCATTTTGTTACTCAATTCAACTTTACACAAATAGAAAACTTCCCAAAATAACGCATGTAACTATGATTAAGGAATCATTACAAGGGTATCTAACTTGAAAATGGTGTATTATCACTTGGTTCTTTTGGTAGGCTTATAGTACTTTCATCAGATCACAAGGGGGCCCTGAAATCTCATTCCCAACCATGTCTTCCTTGAACTATGTCAATCACCAGGATCACATCACACTATTTCCTTTCCATCCCATGAAATAATCAATATTACTAACTCAAAACTACATCCTACCTCTCAAAAATACCCTTTGACACCATTCTATCATAACCCCCTCCCTCTAAAGATACCCCTTTTGGGATGGATATTATGAAAGGTTGATAATGACACCCAATTCCTACCTCTATTAGAAACTAGTGTTGAACCAATGATTTTATTAGATAGATTCGTTATAATTACTTTGATATATTGGGTTGTATGCTACACCACATTTAGCATGTGATATATGCATCACCATATTAGCTTGTAGTATACGCCCCATTATACTTGGCAGGTGTTACGCACAATTTCATGTTATTTGGATAGAATTCATTTCACGAAAAAATGTGTATGGATTTTTTGAATGTATAAAAGAACTGAGTTAGTATTATGTTATATGTAACACAAAATTATTATTGAAATAAATGCAACATGGACATGGAATGTGTAACATGCAAAGGAGACCTTCATTGATTTCTTGTTTTTTACAAACTATCGAGTTTCACTAAAAATTGATATATTATTAAAATATTATTATTTAATCCGATATAATCTATCCATTATGAATGGTAGTTACCAAATATTGTATTTTATATAACATTAAAACACAACATATTATTTTTATATACTTGATATAAGAACAAATTTAATTTTTTGGGTAAAAGAAGTATTTTTCAAAGAAATACAATTTGACAACTTTTTGACGGTGAACCCTTTTTAAATATAGTATTTGGAAATTTTATAAGCTCTAATTGACATAATAAACTTTTTATTAGGAAGGGGGACATCATAATTTAATTTTTTTTTAATTTTTTTATTTTTATGATGAAATTCATAATTTAATGAATACTGAAAAATACTACATTTTAATTCAAAACTACATTTTCTTATAATTTATTTATATAGTTAGATTTTCATTTTAATTGATTTTAAAGAGTAAATTTATATTTTTTTATTATTAATTTAATGTTGTCTATTGGAAATAATTTCACATTTAAATTGTATATAATGACATGTCAATCTATTGATAGTTTTTTCTTCTTAAAAACACACTTTCTTATTTTTACAACGGGAATTAATATTAAATTTGTTAAAGATACAACTATTTATAAAATTCTGAAAAATTGATTCTATATTTTGAATCAGTGGGTACAATATATTTTAATATATTCCGTTTATTTTTTGATATTAAAAATAGTAAGTACAATAATTTTTATTTACCGTAGTTAAATTTTAGTCGGGTAAATTATCGTAACAAACAATATGATAAACATAATAAAATATACCTAACACCTTCCAAAATCCTAATAGATGAGTAAAATTCAACCAATATCACATAATTTTTGGAATAGATTCATTTAATTGACCTTTTTCAATGAACACTATATAATTATAATTAAAAAAAAGAAAGTGTCAAATGTCACTCTCATATATCTTATAAGTATTATACTTTTAATGTAGTGATAAATATGATAAATCATATAAAGTGAATAGTCTCCCAAAATAAATAATTATCTATTTCATTTTAATTTATTTATAATTTTTATTGATTAAATAATTACCATTAATTATGACACAATTTTGTTATTGAAATTATTATATTGATTGAAATATCAAATAATTTTTTTTTAAAAAAATCAAATAAATATCATATGAACTAATTAATGTTCTCCCAAGATTAATAGGTGATTGTGATATGTTAGGAGTGTATTAAATATTTTGGTTCGAATTTATCTTCTCTATGGATTTATTTAAAATAAAATAAATTAATTGTAAAATAATTGAAAATATTTATATTTTATAAAAATAACATATTATAAAATTATTTATATATCACATGAATATTAAAAAATTCAAAAGAAAAAATTATATGGTAAAAAATTCAAAATGTATCCAATTATAGATAGTTTAAAACACATAAGTAAATATTAATAATCATCAAATATTTATAATTTTTTTAGAATGAATAAAATGAAAATATATTAAATAAGTATAAATAAAAATAAGAAGGTTTTAAATAAACTAAAAACATGTATAAATTTTATTTGTGAAAATATTTTGACCCATATTAATATTATATTATAAATAACCGTTTTTGGGAAAAATATAAGCCGTAAATAAATTTATTATAAATTATTATTTGCAGACATTCATTAAGTGTCCCTCCTCCCTCTTATAAAAGGCCACCACCTCTACCAACTAAATCACGTCGTTCAAGCCATTTGATCATCCAAGATATGATAAAATAAGATCCCAAATATCATCCCTTTATCTTAGAGACCAAAATTTTGAATAAATTCAAACTTAGGGAGACCTTTTGTGCAAATCGAAAGGAGATACTCAAAAAAAGTTGTAATTGTTTTTCACCTCTTTAAAAATTCATTTCTTCTTATACATCATATTGTTATGGGGTTCTCTTACTAAAGTAATAAATATAACATCATATACATGATTATATATTATTATAATTATCATACTACAATATTCCTTCGTTTATCAATCCTACAAAAAAATATCACCATGAAAGTGTATGTAGGACTTATTATATCCATGTGGTGGTGTAAATTTTTATTCAACAATACATAATTTTTATGGGTATATTGATGAGTATAAGGGATTTATGTAATTAATATAACATGATAATTATTTCTTATAACTAATATACCATCCAATTCTATATCATTTAACTATCATGTGATTGATATCATCGCTCGTGTGCATGTACAACATGTCATCTCCACGATGCGTTGAATGTCATTCCCATTGTTAACCATTCTCGAATGATTATAATGTATATATAATAAATAATAATGATATATATGAAATAATAATTCTACTATATTTATGTATATAAATATACATTTCATTTACTTGTTTCCATTTAATTCAATAAGGACACAGAAATAGCATTCATTCATACATACGGCTTATTGTGTCCATGAACGGTGATTTCATTTATCTTTATATTATATATATTTATATTCTGAATATATATGATATATAAATAATTTTTTAAATTTTATAAGAAAATAAATCATGATGTATGTAATAACATCTAGAATAATAGGTCCAAACAAAAAATGAGAAATAAAACAATTATTACAAAAAATGTTGCATTAAAATGGAATTGATTAGTGAACTGGTAATAATAATTCATAATGAAATAACATATGATATCATAAATATTTTTATGGTTATATTAAAATTTTATAATATGTTTAAATCCAATATATATGACTTTCAGATACATACTATGCATATCGGACCTAAGGTAAGGGAAAACTTTTCAATCTTGTTTTTTATTCGAGATTGTTTATACGTAAGTATTTACTAAGGGTATATTTATCATTTATATAATTGAATTATAAAATTGATTTCATAAAAAATTGAACTTCATTATTTATATTTTTAAATTCATTTGAACCCATTTTTTATTTTAATAATTGGTTTGGAAGGAATTATTCTTTTGTTAAACAAACGTTGTACTTTTAAGTTTTTCGACATGAGTTTGAGGAGAATGTTTTTTTAACATATAACGCATAAATATATTTTTATGGTTTCCATACTACTTATTCCAATGAATATTATATTAAAATATTTTGATTTTAATTTCAATTATATTCTTTTCTTTTAAAATTACATAGTATTTACGAAAAGAAAACATTTTTGAATAAGAAAGGATATGTCCCTCCAGAATTAAGTTCAGGTGTTTTATCAAAATTATTTTCCATCCAATATGAATATCATTAAATAAAATTATGTTTAAATCCCTATTATTATTATTTTATTGTGTTAATGGTGGAATAGTATATTATATGGATTATTTTATGATGGAATTATTTTTATGAAGCCCATTTTATTTATTGTGATATTCCATGATTATTGAATTAAGTATTTCTGGAACATGTAAGAATGATTTCATTATGATATGGGTGAGACCTATATGTCCCCCCAATTAATTGGGTATTTTTTTTGACATGAGATAGAAATGATGAGAATAAAAAGTAAGTCTATATTAGTAATTTTGGGTTGGAATAAAAAGTAAATCTGGTTCAGTATTACATTGGTAGAACGATATGTAAACATGATTCAGTAATGTAATTTGGCCTCTATGATGGTCTTAGAAGAAATTCCTTGGATACTATGGAAATAATATTTTATGATTATTTAATAGAAAAAATCCCATGTTTTATGCCAATGATATTTTCCCATGTTAGAATATTAAGTTCCATGTTTCCAAAGACACTATACTAATATAGTCAATGGGTGTATTTTTGTGTAATTAGCTAAGTATTCCAAAAATTAAATGTAATTTCCATGTATGTGAAGATTGGTTCACTATAGATTGTAACAAAGTTATGGTTTAGATAACCATGGGAAACTAGGTTGTCAAATCATTACTGATATCCCAAGAGATATATTTATGGTATATCTGGGGATGTCACGATGGGAAATTCTAACTATAGGCTACATTACTAGAATTATGGTAACGATCATGAATAACCTGAGATTAAACATAAGATGTTAAAGAGTTAAATTAATCCTCATTGATAATTTTTTTTCCTAGTATGACTTTTTCCTACGCACTATTATTTTTGGGTATTAGATAATGGATGGAACTAGAAGAAAATGTGTTAATAATTAATTAATTGGGCATTGTAATTATTATCCTCTAGAAGAACCAAACATTATGGGAGATGGAATGAAAAATATTCTACTATATTTACACTAGATATGATTCATTATGTACTTACAAATGAGTGTATAAGGGAAAAGATTTCTATTATGTCCTTCATGAGGAAACATCCAAATTCATTACATGGGCCTTCTAATCCACTTTTTGCTTCACAATGGATTAATACCATTGATTTTAGATTTTACATCCTTCATTCCGTGTATGATGAAAAAGTGATTTCAGTTGTTTATCATTTTGACATCAATGAAGACAAGTGGTATACTCTTTTTATGAATAAAAGGGATAAAGATGATATTGAATCCATTGAATTGGACAAGTTCAAAAACACGCATTTCTATAAGTACTTCCGTCATATTATTCGAAAAAATATGGAAAAGTTATTAATTGAGCATAACAAAATGTATAATGAATCTGTTGGTATATTTGAGGAAAAGTTTAAATGACTTTCATGGTATGTTTCTTGATTTACCATCCAACTTGAACGTAATGTTGATTGATTCTTCTGTGTCTTCCGACCAAGTATTCAATATTCATTATCCATAATAGAAATTAGTAGATATTAAGATATTTTGTGTTGTGATATCAAGGTAGATATATTATTATTTTTTACATATAAATATCATGGTTTTGTAAAAAAAATGAAATATGTAGTTCAATGGAAAATCTCAAAACAATTGTCAATATAAGATGAATATTTCCTTATTGTAAAAGTGTTCAATGAGGCATGGTGAATATTGTATTAAATGTACTTCCAAATGTTTCATTTGGGGAAATGAAGGTCATCCAGTTGTTGAGTTTCAAATTAATGGGAAAAAGTTGTTAATGATGTGAATAGAGATAAGACAATAGGGAACGTACCAAAAAACCTCAACTGTACATGTTCAAAGAAATAGGACCTTATGCTAAAAAAATGCACTAATACAAGGGTTCTGATGATCTACATCAGCACCCTTTTAAAGAAAAAGACAAAGGGATGTCACATGTGATCACTATTGGAAATGTTGATTTTGACAATGATGTGGTGTAATGATTAAGTGTCTATTTATTGGGATTCCACAATACTGTTGTGGAATCACATTTATAGTATTATGGAAAATTCGAATATCTATGTATTGGTCGGTTTGGTTATCCATAATTATATGGTACAGGTAACCATTTAAAGTGATTAAAATATAATTTGAAGGAACGTGATATATGCATAATGATTACATACACTGATAATGAGATGTTTGGTAGTATTAACGATCTCATGACTGATATAGGGAAAAATTGATATCATTGTTTGAGTTAATAATTTCATTTTGTATTTCTAGTTTTTGGAAGGATAATATTTTGAAATAATTCATCCTTTTTCTATGGTTATATGGTAATTAATTATATTTTCATGTTTTAAGATAATGAATTATTAGGGTATTCACATGTTTCGAATGTGACAACCAATAACTACAAGATAGATTTGGGAGATAAATGATAACTTGATTTAGTTCACCACATTATAATGTTTTATATTTTTAGTTTTTGGACGGCTTGTAATGTTATCTAGTTATGGATAGTATAATTTATATTCCAATTGATGTGTGTTAGATTAATGGATTATCTCTCTATATTTGGACTTATACATATCTAACTTCATGAGATAAAAATTTTTGAGACATATAGAATGACATATCATCCAATCTATGGATTTTATAACACATCAAGAATGAAAAATTCAACTTAATTTCATTAAATAAGAGATTATATGGAAATTTATCAAGGCATGAAAAATGGTGAGATTGTTCCAATATCAAGTATGTATTTATTCACATGATAAAATTTTCAACATTACGAAAAGGATCATGAAATCCAAAATTGATTTAATAATACCTTATAATCTGATAAATCAGATGGTCCCTAAAATCTACACAGATTTATGGATGTCTGGTTGATCACTTTCTGAAACCTTGTTCTCAAACACTTTTCACCAGAACGTGATAGTTTGATTTTTTTTCCATATCAATGTTTTCACTTCCTACTTATGTCCATCAATTTGATAACCTAGTGATGGGTTACATTGGTTAACTATTATATATTTTACTTTCATTTTAAAAATGTTATTTTAGTATTCATTTTTACAATGTGGGTTCTTATGTATGAAACATGCATGCAGTAAACCATTTTTAACCCCGATAGATTTTTAGGGATAAATTCATTTTAAGGGCGTATAATATAACACCCCATAATTTTTTGAGATAGATTAATTAAAATTTATTTGATGTCATGTGTTGTAATATTCATCATGTTTAGCTTGTTCTGTATGATACATTGTATTATCCTGCAGTATATGCAACAGTATACTTGGATTGTGTTACTCACAATTTCATGTTCTTTTGATATAATTCATTTCATGCAACACTGAGTATATATTTTTTTCAATGTATAAAATAACTATTTTAGTATTATGTTATAGGTAACACCAATGGAATGTTACACTACATGCAACAATGACATGTCATTTGTTACACATTAGAGAGACCTTTCTTGATAGCTTGCGTTGTAGTCAATATAGAGTTTCACTAAACAATGATGTATTATTAAAATATTATTAATTAATGTTATATAAACTAGATGATATGAATTTTACAAACCACATATTGAATTTTATGTAAAATTTAAATTAATATTATGTATTTTATATACATGACATAAGAACAAATTGATTTTTTATGATAAAAGAATTATTTTTCAAAGACATTCCATTTACCCCGTTTTGACGGAGAACTCTTTTTAAATCTGGTTTTTGGAAATTTTATATGTTATATTTAATATAATAATGATTTTCTTTCAAACAGGTACATCTAAATTTACCTTCTATTAAAAATTTTTACTTTTCTCATGAGAGTCATATTTTAATGAATAGTGAAAAATAATTCATTTTAATACAAAAATTCATTTTCTTCTAATTTATTTATGTAGTTAGATTATATTTTTTATTAGTTTTATTGTTTAATTAGATTAATTTTGTATCATTTAATCCAATTTTGGACATTGGATGTTATTTCAAATTAAAATTGGACATAAACACATGTCGATATTTTGATTGGTTTTACTTCCTAAAAACCCGCTCTTTAGTTCTAGTGATGACAATTAATTTAATATTAATTAATGAGAATTTTTTGTTAGGAATTTTCAACAAAAGATTCCATATTTTGAATCAGTGGGTCCAAATTATATTAATATGTTTATTTTATTTTTGGATATTACGAATATTAAAT
The DNA here is from genome assembly GCA_963277665.1 of Viscum album. Lineage (NCBI taxonomy): Eukaryota > Viridiplantae > Streptophyta > Magnoliopsida > Santalales > Viscaceae > Viscum > Viscum album. The sequence goes on from OY728123.1 coordinate 554,808,677, forward strand.
GTTGTAATTTTTATTTACCACAGTGAATTGTAAATCGAGTAAATTAGGGTTATTAATAATATGATAATGACAATAATATTACCCAAAAACCATTGAAAATAAAATATTATGAATCCAATTATTCCAATAAAACCTAAGGTTATGAATTGATTTATTTAATTAAATTTTCTATAATAATGTGATGTAATTATAATTAAAACAAAAGAAAGTTACCTCATGTCACTCTCATATATCTTATAAGTATTATAGTTTTAATTTTGTGATAAATGAGATAAAACATCGAACATAAATAATATTATGAAATATAATGATTTTATGTACATCATGTGAATAATTTTATAAATTTTAGTGTTTAAATAATTACCATAAATGATGAAATAATAGTGATGTAGAATTTATTTTACTGATAGAAATATCAAATAAATTGTTCTGAAAATATTAAATTAAATATCATATGAACTAATTAACATGATACATGAATATTTTAGGATTCTATGTATTGATATGAATGTATTAAGTATTTTTTTCGAATTTTCCATCTTTGAGTATTTTATTTAAATTAAAATGTAAGAATAGTGTCAAAATTGACTCTATAGATATTATATATAAATAACACATTATTAAAAAATTTCAAAATCACAAAAATATTTAATAATTTAAATGTAAAAATTAGATGGTCTAAAATTTCATAATTAATAAATTATGGAAAATTTAAAACACATAAGTGAATATTTATAAACATTTAGTATTTATAATATTTTTAACACAAACAAAATTAAATACATTAAATAATGATAAATCAAAATGATGACATTTAAAATAAAATCACAACGTGTATAAATGTTATTATTTGAGATTATGTAGACCTATACTCATCTTATATTCAAAATAAATTTGTTCAGGAACATTATAAATAGAAAATAAATTTTTAATAAATTAATATTTCAAGAGTTTTCTAAAGTACCCCTCCCCCCTCTAATGAAAGGCCATCAACTCGCCTAATTTACACACACATTTCAAGACATGCGTATCATTAAAAATCTTCTAAATTAATCTCAAAAAATACATACCTTATTTTTAGAGGCCATAGTTTGGGAATAAATCCATCATAGGGAGACCTTTTGTTCAAATAAAAATGAGATACTCGAAAAAATGGTTATAGTTTCATCACCTCTTTCAAAAAAAAATTGTCTTAAACTTCCTATAATTATGTTTTTCACAAACTAAAGTAATAGATATAATATCTTATTCATTATTAGAGGATATTAAAATTATTTTACATCCTTATACCATATTTTATACATCCTAAAAATAAAAATATCACCATACGCGTGTCCATAAGGCTCACAGTCTCCACGTTGTGGTGTAAATTTTAATTCATCAATACCTAATTTGGATGTGTATAATGATGAGTATAATGGATGTAAATAATGAATATAGAATTATAATTATTCTTTATAATTAATATACCATCCAATTACTTACAATTTTACCATCAGGTGAGTGAAATCCTCCCACGTGTGTATGTATGTCTTACCATCTCCATGATGCGATGAGATTTATTCCCCACGTTAACCCTTCAAGAATGATTATAATGTATATATAATAAATTATCATGAAATATATTTAAAAATAGTTCAACTATATTAATGTTTATTTATATATATATATTTCATTCACATTCATCCATTTATAACAATAAGGAAATAGAAATAGTGTTCATACATGCATACGACATGCCATATCCATGAATTGTGTATTCCATTTAATTTATCTATCTATTATATATATATATATATTTATATATAGAATATATATGATATATAAATAATTTTTTACAATATCTAACTATTTAAATCAATATTTACGTAATAATATCTTTACTAATATGTTAAAACATGTATGATAGATAAAAGGATTATTACCCAAAATGTTGCATTAATAAAGAATTTATTACTAAACGGGTAATATAATGTCATATGTGAATCATATATGATATTCTAAATATTATTATGGTTCTTTTACAAGTTAATAATATGTCTAAACCTATTATATATAAGTTTCAGATACATATAAAGCATAGCATACTTACGGTAAGGGATAATTTTCCAATCTCATTTTTTTCGAGATTGTTTATACATAAGTATTTATTGGGGATATATTTATCATCCATTTCCATGATTAATAAATGTAGAACCCCTGGATTTAGGTATGTGTCCTTTTTTATGCTTTTTTTTATGTGTTTACAGTTCATGGGATGAGTTTGGAAGAGGTTGGGAGAGTTTGGAATGGTTTTGGATGAGTTTGGAGGATTTTAAAGGAGTGCACAGTTTGAGCACAGTTAGTGTAAACTGTGAAGATGCTCTAGGAAACCGTGAAGGGGGAGACAGTAGACTCTGTGTGTCCTATGCACGTTTTTCCAAACCGTGCGATGAAACCGTGAGGAATCTGGCTCTCGAGGCAGTGTCGTGCGCACGGTTAGTGCACGGTTTTCCAAATCGGGCGGGCTAACCGTGCGACCACTTAAAGTTAGGGTTTTAAAACCCGGTCTCACTTGGGATTGCCTCATTTCACTCCCCTCTTCCTCCCACTCAAGACTCAATCAGGATTTTGGGTTCCCAGGGGTTAAGGGTGCTCTCCCACTCATTTTGGTAGCGATTCGAAGGGGTTTCAATGTAGTTTCAAGGTGATATCTCCCGGGTAAGTCTCTCCTATTGATTCTCTTGTATTTTCATATAGATCTACATCCCTCTATTTTTTTTTATATATATACACTTTTTTTGTGTATATATAGGGGTGGGGTTGCCTTGGATGTTAATATTAAGGCTTGGGAATGTTAGGGAAAGGGGTCTAGAGAGTTTTCGGTGGTGCGTTCACTGATTTTGAGGTGTGATGGCTTGTGGGTCGTTTTCTCAGGAACCCTAAACTTAGGTGGATTCTCTCTCGACTCCACTTTGATATAACTAGTGGTTACATGTTACAATTAATTTATTGTTCTCAAAATTAATTTTATATTAATTTTCAAATTCGGTTGGAAATCCATTTGGGGATTTTTGGAAAAAAGGTGGTTTCATGGTGAGATGTTTTTATTGTGAATTTTAAAATGGTGATTTTAAAATGGGATTGATGAGATTGATTTGGGAAAATAGTTGATGAAAAATGGGTTCTAATAAATAGGTCGTTTTATTGAAATGGGGCTTGGGAATGGAAAATGATTTTCAATAAATGGTTGATTTATTGAACTGAATTGATGTGAAATGGAATTGGTTGATTGCATGATGTTGTGATGTTGGTTTGTCTTACATGAAATTTTGTTTGTAAGTGGGTTGGAAGTACCACTATAATGAAGGGGGGTGGATAGTAGATGGAAGGGACACCATCAAAGGATAAGTGGACGGTAAGAGCCACTAATTTTGAAAGGTTGAACGGGTTGGATGGAAGTGCCACCATTTGGTTGTTTTGATTGTTTGTTGTGCATTTATTTCAAGATGGAAGTTGTTGTGATAACGTACAAATTATGAAATGGTTTGTGGCATGTTTGGTTGGCTTTCCCTAGGTTTCTTGGTTTGGATGTGATGACCTGGTAAGGTTACATTTGACTTATGAAAATAGTTGCACTTGTGTTTTATTTTATATAAAATGTTTTATATAAATGTGATAACGTTTTTATCCTAGTGGAGTGTGTAGGGAAGTAATTTGGGGAAAACCTACTGAGCTTTATTACTCACCCCCTACTTTGGAACTTTGGTGTATTTGCATATGTTGTGTACCGTGACGTGGGAAAAGGTAAGGCATCAACCTCCTTTAGTGGTGTGTCGTGATGTCTTGGTGGAACTTGGAGCATGGAGCATGGTGTGGATCTGTGGTGGTGTTATGGCTCGTGGTGTTCAGGTTGAGTCTTCCTCATTGTACTGTGATGTTGGATTGGGTTGTGTTGGCATGTGAGATTATAGATTATCTGGTTATCTTTGGTAGTGTTGAGTTTGGTGTTGTTGACATGCATCATATAGTTGTGGTTGTTTGGTTGGTTTTGTCTCAATGGAAAATCATTCCCCAATTGTTCTCAGGGCCCTCGGTATTCATTTCCAGCCTTTGGCACCTTGGGAAAGTTGCATAAGGCCAAATAACCCTCACCGCCTCTTCAAGCCAATGAGGTAGGGGCGGGGTGTTACAAGTGGTATCAGTTTTATCGGTCCTTTGGAGTTGATTCTAGGATTTGGTGTTCACATTCGTTTTGGTACATTCCTTCATTCGTGATGGTAGCAAGGTATAGAAATGTTGCAACATGGAATGTATAGCATAAAAGAATGTAGTTAACCCTTTTATGCTGAAATTCATGTTACTAGGGAGTTGGGTACATAAGTGTTTTGATGACACTTTTAGGCATTGGATATCTCATTGTCATGGGTGTAGCCAATGAGTTGAGCATGACATGCATGGTAGAAATAGATTCCCTCTAGGATGCATATTTCATTGGGGTATGATGATTTATGATGTGATAAGAATATGTGAAATTTTATTGTGAATAAATTTTTATTTTGAAAATGGTTTGGTTTTCAAAATGCTGAAACATAGCATATGTGGAAAAATGTGAACTGGTGGAAATCCATGTTGTGATATTGTTGTGTGATGTGATTTGAAATGGGATTTCGTGATGCCTACGGAAGTGAGACTCATGGTTTTTTGTTTTCTGATTATAGAAATGGAACCGAGTAGGCGTCGTAGAGACCAACCGGAGGAGGCTTCTAAGAATGTGGTTGCACCTGAGCCTCAGGTGAACCAGATGCTAGTGGAACGTAGAGTGCAAGCATTCCAAGTTGTGGGAAGTGGAAATAGAGGGGATGAAGCAAGGCCTGTGGATCATGCAGTTCAGTTTCAAGAGCATAATCCACCCATCTTCAGGGGTGATTCAGAGCCAGAGAGGGTAGAAGCATGGTTGAATAGAATAAATAAGATCTTCTAGTTATTGGGAACACCGGTAGAGTTAAAAGTGAAGTTGTCCATGTATATGTTGGAAGATCATTCCCTTAAGTGGTTGGAGTTGGTTGTCCAAGCTGGGACAGACCAGGGTATGATGTGGGAAGTCATCAACGAATTGTTTAACAAAAAATTCTACACACATACGTTTAGAATTCATTGTATGACTGATTTCTTCAGTTTGAAGCAACAGCTATTGTCAGTGACGGACTATGCAGCTATGTTTATGAACTTAGTGCGGTTTGCACCCAAGGTGGTGGTTAGCACATCATTGAAGGAAAGGACCTTTGAAGTAGGATTAATGTAATAATTCTGTTCAATGATAGAGGTTTTGTGTATATATGATTATACAGAGATGGTGAATAGAGCCTCGGTGGCTGAGCAAGATTTGTTGGGAGCTCTGGGCAGGGGAAACATGGTGGTACCCATGGGTAATAGTGCTAACTCTAACTCTGGGTTTAAGAGAACGAGGGACACTTATTCCCAGGGTGGGAATATGACATATAATCCGAAGTTAGGATCGGTAAATCTTCCTCTGAAGCCCCAGAGCAAACTGGGATGTTTTCAATGTGGTTCTACAGGCCACATCAATCGGGATTGTACGAAATAAACTCAGTCATGTAATAATTTTAAGAAGATGGGGAATCTGCAGCGTTATTGTCAGAATTCTCCAAGGTCGGGTGCACGTGACACTCCTCAGGGATCGCAGACGTTGTATGCTTCGACAGGACGGGGCTAGCAGTATACCCCTCGATAGTAGAGTAAAGTGGGTCAGGGTGATTCTATGAATACCACGACGCCTCAAAAGAGCAATAAAAAGAAGTGCGTGGAAAGAAAACATGTGTTCAGAGCTGAGCAAGTTGTGGTGGATGATTATTCTGGACCATCCACGGTGTGATGTACTGTTCTCTTAAATTCTACATTGACGCAAGTGCTGTTTGATATGGGTGCTTCACACTCTTTTATTGTTGCACGTGTGGTTGATTTGTTGGGTTTAAGGGTAGAAATGATTCCCTCAGATTTAAAACTTCAAACTGCTCAGGGTCGAAGAGAGTGTCGAGCCTTCTCGTATAGAGAATGTTGTATCGTTGTGGGCGAGGTTGAGATACTGTGGAACTTCTCATTTCATGAGATGAATGGGTATGATGTAATCCTGGGAATGGATTGGATGGTGGATTTTAAGGCCCACATCGACTGTGATGCGCGAACAGTGGATTTTATGACACACGATGGTGTTATACATCTCTTTTGTAACACCCCAAGCTTCCACGGTACGTTTCCCTTCGAATAATGCGATAGCGTGTGTTGTACGCAACCTCGAGTTCTAACACACACCACAACTAATTAAACTAGCCGTTGTGAATACTAATACCTAATTTTTTAAATTATATATATTTTATATTTGAAAATAGACTTCATTTTTGGATTCGGAATATCAAAATTAGCCTAGGGTGAAATTTTGGTACATTTCGGATAACTTTCATATTTTGATGAATAGTGAAAATTACTAAATTTTAATTAAAAACAACTTTTTTAATCAAAATAATTAATAGTGATAAATTGTGAATTTGAGTGGTTTTAAAGTATATTTAGAATATATTTTTACCATTTAATATAATGTTGGTCATTGGACATAATTTTACAATTAAACCGAACATAAACAAGTGTCAATCTTTTGATAGTTATTACCTCTTAAAAACACGCTTTTTGTTTTGACAGCGGGAATTAATTTTAAATTAATTTCTGCCACTTCTGTGTTTTGAATTTAGGAAAATGGATTCCATATTTGGAATCAGGATGTCCAAATTATGTAAATAGGTAACTTTTATTTTTACACATTTTGAATAATTACTGCGGTAAATATTTTATTTACCATGGTTAAAGGGTAAATCCGGTAAATAAGGGTTAAAAAAATAATATTATAATAATACTAAATTACCCTAAAACGTGTCTTAACTCTATTGGTTAATACATGGTCGACCATGGGCATCTTTGGGTCTGTTTTGGGACCCCATGGATCCACTTGTAAGTGATAATGACACATTATATTAATAAAGTTAAAATAAAAATAAAAATGGCATAAGCTTACATCTTTTAGAAGAACAATTTTTACATAGGGTTATACATGTTGGATTTTAGATTATAAATATTCATTAGAAATATAAAAATATTTCCTACATAATGATATTTTATTTATAATTTTTAGACATCAAATAATTTAAATTATTAATGACACAATAATGATGCAATGTTTACCTCATTAATAAATCATTTAAATAAATAAGATTATAATGATTAAAATATTATCTAAAACCTGTCCAATTCTTATTGGTTGATGTTATTTAGAATATGAGTCATCTTATCTTCGACCTCAATGATTTTTGGACCATTATAAACCGAATACAAATATATTATAAAGTAATACTTTCACACTTTCCTAAAGAGCCCCTCCTCTCCCTTATAAAAGGAGACCACTTCTACTCATTCCTCACACCTCTCAAGCCACTTGGCTCGTCCAAACTCTGCCCAACTAAGCTCCCCACATCCCTCTCCTCCTCCTTGAAGCTTACCCTTAGGCAGAAAGCATTTCAAGAAGTCCTTTGGTTCCAACCAAAGTGAGTTACCTAAATTAAAGGTAACGATTTCTCTTAAATTATTTTCATTTATTTTGCTTCTCCAACCCCCAAACTCTTTTTATTTCCTTTCTTTTGTAACAACACCAGTATCCTCAATATACTAGGATGTTGTTATAAGAAGGATTAAAACTACACATACACACAACTCCATCTAATGGATGATGAACATAATGTTTCTGTGGATGGCAAACTAACGCCTCACGAAACGATGATTGTTCAAATACATCTTAATGCCTCTCATGGTGGCCATTATGATGGAACTGTAATTAAATATGATATTAATGATATATATTTTATATATAAGCTTCTGTAATTCCATTTTATTTCATACCATTATTCGTTTCATGTTGTATATACATACGATAATTTCATTTGAGGAAGTGCGGACTACCGCCCCCTTAAAATGATATGACTCGTTCATACCACACATGGAACGTATAAAGGATGGTGTTAATGAACTTAAGTAACATATATTAAATATTATATTATACTGGAATAGTAATATACCTATGTATCATTTGGATTCGATTCTTTTAAAATAAAAATTAAATGGAAGTAGCGTTCGTGCGTACGTACGGACTACCGTCTCCACGAACGCGATGAGATTCATTCTCCATCGTATCCACTCAAGTATAATTATCATTTAATGATTTAAAAATGATATTTAAGGACTTGATATCATTCTGGATATGAATAAGATACAACAAACATGACTTATGTAACAAAACATATAAAAGAAAATGAGTAAGTTAACACACGAAACGACGATAATACTAAGATATTATCAAATCAATATTAAAAGATCATATATGATATCATATTAATGTATATGATTCTTTTATAATTTAATAACAATTATTTCACCATTATACAGGAGGTTAACCTACCCCAACCAAGGAAAAGTACAAGGTAAGGGTTTATTTCCCAATCTCTTCATTATCCGAGGTTGTTTATACGTAATAATCTACTGGGATATCTTTATCATCCACATCCATGTTTCTTAAAAATGTATTTCAAAACATTTTTACTATTTACAAGAATATGGGTTAAAGTCATTTATACCCTTGTTTGACTTTTTATAAGAGGTTTATAAAGGAATCTTTCCGTCGTTTTCAAAACAAGGTCCTTTTTAACCTTTTCGACAGAATTGAGGTAAGAATGTTTTTTTAACTTATACGGCGGGTGCGGTTATTTTACGCCGTTATAAAATCTTCAAAGCTTTACTTAGAAGCTTATAAGAATATTTTCAAAGAAAATGTTTTATTTTATATGGATCTTAAATGATTTCAAAATAAAAGGAGATATTTCTTTAAAAAGAATTTTGATTTCATCTATGTCAACATCCTTTGACGGATTTTAAGATTATTTGAAGTTGATTTATTATGATACAAAACTTCTATATTGTATTGAAGGTTTTGTGATATGTTTGACTATGGATGTGCTATTTTTATACCATTCATAGTTTATGGTGAAATTATTGACATTTCGTATGCTAGTTTTAATACGAATGTTTATGTTATGTTTAAACCTTTTCATATGGGAATGCATTGGACTTAATAAGTGACGGGTGGAGCCCGCTATAGCTCCTCGATGCATCGGTAGGTCTCATGAGACAAACTAGTGTCTTGGCACAAGGCCTTGAAAAAATCTTATTTGTAGTCTTGGCACGAGGCCTTGGCTATGTGGTTATGATAGTCTGGCATTATGCATTCCAACATTATGAAAGTGGTTATTGATTTTGTATGTGATTATTCGATTAGTAGAATATCCATGTGAATAAGTAAATGGAATTATTTCATTTTACTTTTGCCATACTATGTTGAAGTTCATGTTTAAAAGGCTTTTGTTTTAGTAATTCATTGCCTTAAATGTTTATACTTATTTTGAATGTTCCGCTATATTGTTATCCTTACTGGGCATTTGAGCTCACCCCTTTTCTATGTTTTATTTTTCCCAGGTAGTGAAGAAGTAAATTATGATTGACTTGCAGGGATATTATGAGGGGTTAATAGTGTGGATATGAAGACTTTGTTGTTGTAGTAGTTTTTCACTTTGAAATGTAATGTAAAACTTTATGAATATATCTAGTGTTTCCAAGGCTACTAAACCAATCGGTCTTTCGAGATTTGATCTTTCTTGTGATCATGCCAATGTTACGATGTAATGCACCGACTATGGGTAGCTGGGGTCGGGGCGTTACAGTTGGTATCAGAGGAAGTTTAGTACAAACCTTGGAAGCTAGATTTAGATAAACTCTGATTAGAGCACGTAGCCCTAAGATGAACTTTGAGGATTAGTATAGAAGAACTTCCTAGAATTTTGGTATTGTAGAGATTTTGTGAGTTTTCCGAGCAATACATCCCTGTCTAGATACGAGCAGGTAGAGGCGGCTCTGGCACAGATGTACCTAGGGGTAAAACCCGAAAACACCGCTTTGAGCTAGACTCGAACGGGAACTGGTGCACGACAACGGGCCTTGCTGCACTCTTGGTTACGACACTCCCGGGGGATATGCTTAGGATAACTCTCATTTTCTTTACAAATCATTATGAAGGGTTTATGAGTATATACTTCCTCAAAGAAAACATTTTTATGATTATGGATTATATCCATAAATAGTTCAATTTATGTTAAGTGTTTTATAAGTATGGGATTATGTATTTTGATTCATAAACTGATCTAGTTTATGCCATTGTTTAGAAATGGTGCCTAGTGGAAGAAATGGAAACCGTATCAATGCACGCACTACATGTAGGGATTGCCCTCCTGCTCAAGATAATTATAGTGGGGCTGGTGATGCAACTGGTGCCGATCAGCTAATCACCATACTGGGACAACTTACTCAGGTTATGAATAATAACCTTACCCGTATGGAGGACCCTGATCCGCAGCGTGGAGGATCAATGTTAGATCGATTCATGAGGCAACAACCACCAACTTTCAATGGGAATACAAATCCATTAGTAGCTGAGCAATGGATATTTTCCCTAGAGAAAATATTTCAGGCTTTGGGGAGCAGTGAAAGGGAAAAAGTTATCATGGCAGTTTACCGCCTCACTGGAGATGCTGATCAATGGTGGTCATTGATTCAAAACATGAAGGAAGATGATGAAGTATCAAATATGGAATGGAGGGAGTTCAAAGATCTGTTTTTAGAAAAATACTTCCCTCGCGACCATCGAGCGGATATGGAAAGGCAATTTCTAAGTCTGAGACAAAAGGAGGATGATAATGTCACAAAGTATGAGGCTAACTTTACAAGGTTAGCGAGGTATGCTGGAGATTATATACGCAACCCAAGAAGTAAGATTGATCGTTTCTTTGATGGGTTAAAACCATTTCTCCGTCGAGCATTAGTCTCACAATCCTTTTCATCGTACGAAGACATTGTCTCATGTGCTATCAAGACCGAAAAGGAATTCTCTAAGTCTTATGACTTTAAAGCGAAGCAAGAGAAGAAGAGACCTGCTGATCAATCTGGGAATGGAAATAAGGGGAAGAAGGGAAAGTTTGAATATCCATCTTGTGGTAAATGCGGGAAGAAACACCCTGGTGCTTGCCTGAAGGGAATGGGAGTCTGTTACAAGTGTGGTGAAAAAGGCCACCAAGCTCATGATTGCAAGGGGAAGAAGGAAGATACCAACGTTCAGTGCTACAATTGCAGGGAGATGGGGAATTATGCAAATGCATGTCCTAAGCGTCAGGAGAACTTACCTCAGAAAAGGCCAAGGGATCAAGGCCAGGCTTATGCTATCACTACTGCTGAGGTAGAAGCTCCGAAAGACGTGGTGGCAGGTAATTTAATGGTTTCCTCAAGTTTAGATAATGCATTATTTGATTCTGGATCATCGCATTGTTTCATATCTTCACAGTTTGCTAAGAAAATTAGATATTTCCAATTTGATTTAATAAGGGAGTTGTCAGTCAAAACTCCTAAGGGAAGTATCGTTGCAACAAAGTTTTGTGAATCAGTCCCCATTAGAGCACATAAATTTTCTTTATCTGCTGATCTCATCGTCATACCTATGATTGAGTTTGATATAATCCTTGGTATGGACTGACTTTCGGACTATGATGCGAAGATTTATTGTAAGAAGAAAGAGGTTACGATTCTTGATGATAATGATAAGGAACACCTTATTTTTAGAGCAGAATCGTCACCACCTAATTCTTATTTAGATCCACCCCCAGTAGCTCAACTTAATTCAATTATTGGGGAGGAAGAGAATGAAATAACTGTCGGTGAGGAAAGTAATGTTCAAATAGAGGATGTACCTGTTGTGAAAGAATTTGTAGATGTATTTCCGGAAGATTTACCTGGACATCCTCCAGAACGAGAAGTTGAGTTTTCCATTGATTTGATTCCTGGATCAAGGCCTATATCGAAGACCCCTTATAGAATGGCCACTGTAGAGTTAGTCGAACTAAAGAAACAACTAGAGGAATTGAGTAATAAGGGATTCATTCGCCCTAGTGTTTCTCCATGGGGAGCCCCTGTTCTTTTTGTTAAAAAGAAAGATGGATCTATGAGGTTATGTATCGACTACAGGGAGATCAATGCTATAACGATAAAGAACAAGTATCCCCTACCTCGTATTGATGATTTATTTGACCAAATGCATGGAGCTCAATACTTTTCAAAGATTGACCTTCGATCTGGATACCATCAGTTGTGTGTAAAGAAGGAAGACATTCCGAAGACAGCATTTCGAACCAGGTACGGGCATTACGAGTTTACTGTAATGCCGTTTGGATTGACTAATGCACCCTCTGTATTCATGGATCTGATGAATAGAGTTTTCAAGGAGTATCTCGATGAATTTGTGGTGGTATTTCTTGATGATATCTTGGTATACTCCAAAACCTACGAAGATCATGAAAATCACTTGCGCATTATCTTGAAGACTCTGAGGAGGCATGAATTATATGGAAAGTTTAGCAAGTGTGAATTCTGGCTTCAGGAGATTTCTTTTCTTGGCCATATTGTCTCTAAAGATGGAATCTCTGTTGATCCTTCTAAGACCAAAGCAATCCAAGAATGGCCAGCACCTACGAGTATAACTGAGGTACGTAGTTTTATTGGCTTGGCAGGTTATTATCGACGTTTCGTCCAGAATTTTGCCCGATTGGCTAACCCATTAACGAAGCTCACACGTAAAGGGGTTAAATTTGTTTGGACAAAAGAGTGTGAAGAATGTTTCGAATAACTGAAGAGAAGATTAGTCAATGCTCCTATATTGACTCTACCATCGGGGAATGATGGGTTTGTTATTTATAGTGATGCATCAAAGAAAGGACTTGGTTGTGTCCTTATGCAGAATGATAGAGTTATTGCCTATGCATCACGACAGTTGAAAATTCATGAACAAAAATATCCTACTCATGATCTTGAGTTAGCAGCTGTGATCTTTGCTTTGAAGATATGGAGGCACTACCTCTATGGTGAAAAATGTGAGATTTATACTGATCACAAGAGTCTGAAGTATATTTTCTCACAAAAAGAACTCAACATGAGGCAAAGGAGATGGCTTGAATTACTCAAGGATTATGATTGCACGATACACTACCACCCGGGGAAAGCAAACAAAGTAGCAGATGCTTTGAGCAGAAAAGACCATGGAGTTCTGAACATGATGAGAATTGAAAGGGATCCAATTTTCATGGATCTAGAGAAGATGGACATGGGAATAACCAGGGAAGGTGAAACATCAATGCTTTTTCAAATGGTTGCCAAACCATCTTTACTAGAAAGGATTAAGAGTTCCCAGACCGATGATGAAGAATTTCAGAAGAAGATTAAAGCTGTGAATGATGGGAGATTGAGAGACTTTGTGTATGAAGATGGAATTTTGAAATTCGGGAAGAGACTTTGTGTTCCCAATATACCTGATCTAAAAAGGGAATTGCTGGATGACTCTCATAGTTCCAATTTCTCTATACATCCTGGGAGCACCAAAATGTATAGAGATTTGAAGGAACATTTTTGGTGGGACAACATGAAGAGGGAGATTGCTGATTTTGTGTCAAGATGTATGGTTTGTCAACAAGTGAAAGCTGGAAGGCAACAGCCTGGAGGAGTCATGCAACCTCTTCCCATACCGGAGTGGAAATGGGACAATATTACGATGGACTTTTTCATGGGGCTACCAAAGACTCCTAGAAGGAACGATGCAATATGGGTTATTGTTGATCGTCTTACCAAGTCAGCACATTTTCTTGCTATAAGAGAAGATCTACCCCTGGAACGTCTAGCAAGACTATACATTAATGAAGTTGTGAGACTTCATGGAGTTCCCCTATCGATTGTTTCTGATCGTGATCCCCGTTTTACTTCAAGATTTTGGAAAAGTCTTCAAAAATCCCTGGATACTGAACTTCATTTGAGCACTGCTTACCACCCTCAGACAGACGGACAATCAGAACGGACTATTCAGACCTTAGAATACATGTTGAGATCATGCTCACTTGATTTTCAGGGTATGTGGGATCAATATTTACCACTAGTAGAATTTTCCTATAACAATAGCTTCCATTCGAGTATTCAGATGGCACCATATGAAGCGTTATACGGAAAGAGATGTCGTACACCAACCTGTTGGGATGACGTTGGTGAAAGAAAACTTGTAGGCCCAGAACTGGTGGAGGAAACGGTGGAAAAGGTGAAGGTAATCCAAAATCACATCAAAGCAGCTCAAAGTAGGCAGAAGAGCTATGCCGATAATCGAAGGAAGGATTTGGAATTTCAGGTCGGTGATCATGTTTTCCTAAAGGTATCTCCATGGAAGGGAGTCATACGTTTTGGTAAGAAAGGTAAATTGAGTCCCAGGTACATCGGACCTTTCGAAATTCTAGAACGAATTGGGGTTGTAGCTTACCGATTGGCAATGTCGCCATGTCTCTCCAAAGTTCACGATGTGTTCCACGTATCTCTGTTGAGAAAATACATGCCTGACCCAACGCATGTACTCACCTATGAGGAATTAGAACTGGAACCTGATCTTTCCTATTGTGAAGAGCCCATCAGGATTCTTGATACAAGAGAACAAGTACTGAGAAACCGGGCGACGCGTCTGGTAAAAGTTTTGTGGAGAAACCATAAGATGGAAGAGGCAACGTGGGAACCCGAGGAACTTATGATGAAGAACCACCCGAGTCTTTTCATGTAATAAGTATTCTAGAAATTGCGAGGACGCAATTATTTGAAGGAGTGGAGAATGTAACACCCCAAGCTTCCACGGTACGTTTCCCTTCGAATAATGCGATAGCGTGTGTTGTACGCAACCTCGAGTTCTAACACACACCACAACTAATTAAACTAGCCATTGTGAATACTAATACCTACTTTTTGAAATTATATATATTTTATATTTTAAAATGGACTTCATTTTTGGATTCGGAATATCAAAATTAGCCTAGGGTGAAATTTTGGTACATTTCGGATAACTTTCATATTTTGATGAATAGTGAAAATTACTAAATTTTAATTAAAAACAACTTTTTTAATCAAAATAATTAATAGTGATAAATTGTGAATTTGAGTGGTTTTAAAGTATATTTAGAATATATTTTTACCATTTAATATAATGTTGGTCATTGGACATAATTTTACAATTAAACCGAACATAAACAAGTGTCAATCTTTTGATAGTTATTACCTCTTAAAAACACGCTTTTTGTTTTGACAGCGGGAATTAATTTTAAATTAATTTCTACCACTTATGTGTTTTGAATTTAGGAAAATGGATTCCATATTTGGAATCAGGATGTCCAAATTATGTAAATAGGTAACTTTTATTTTTACACATTTTGAATAATTACTGCGGTAAATATTTTATTTACCAGGGTTAAAGGGTAAATCCGGTAAATAAGGGTTAAAAAAATAATATTATAATAATACTAAATTACCCTAAAACGTGTCTTAACCCTATTGGTTGATACATGGTCGACCATGGGCATATTTGGGTCTGTTTTGGGACCCCATGGATCCACTTGTAAGTGATAATGACACATTATATTAATAAAGTTAAAATAAAAATAAAAATGGCATAAGATTACATCTTTTAGAAGAACAATTTTTACATAGGGTTATACATGTTGGATTTTCTATTATAAATATTCATTAGAAATATAAAAAGATTTCCTACATAATGATATTTTATTTATAATTTTTAGACATCAAATAATTTAAATTATTAATGACACAATAATGATGCAATGTTTACCTCATTAATAAATCATTTAAATAAATAAGATTATAATGATTAAAATATTATCTAAAACCTGTCCAATTCTTATTGGTTGATGTTATTTAGAATATGAGTCATCTTATCTTCGACCTAAATGATTTTTGGACCATTATAAACCGAATACAAATATATTATAAAGTAATACTTTCACACTTTCCTAAAGAGCCCCTCCTCTCCCTTATAAAAGGAGACCACTTCTACTCATTCCTCACACCTCTCAAGCCACTTGGCTCGTCCAAAATCTGCCCAACTAAGCTCCCCACATCCCTCTCCTCCTCCTTGAAGCTTACCCTTAGGAAGAAAGCATTTCAAGAAGTCCTTTGGTTCGAACCAAAGTGAGTTACCTAAATTAAAGGTAACGATTTCTCTTAAATTATTTTCATTTATTTTGCTTCTCCAACCCCCAAACTCTTTTTATTTCCTTTCTTTTGTAACAACACCAGTATCCTCAATATACTAGTATGTTGTTATAAGAAGTATTCAAACTACACATACACACAACTCCATCTAATGGATGATGAACATAATGTTTCTGTGGATGGCAAACTAACGCCTCACGAAACGATGATTGTTCAAATACATCTTACCGCCTCTCATGGTGGCCATTATGATGGAACTGTAATTAAATATGATATTAATGATATATATTTTATATATAAGCTTCTGTAATTCCATTTTATTTCATACCATTATTCGTTTCATGTTGTATATACATACGATAATTTCATTTGAGGAAGTGCGGACTACCGCCCCCTTAAAATGATATGACTCGTTCATACCACACATGGAACGTATAAAGGATGGTGTTAATGAACTTAAGTAACATATATAAAATATTATATTATACTGGAATATTAATATACCTATGTATCATTTGGATTCGATTCTTTTAAAATAAAATTTAAATGGAAGTAGCGTTCGTGCGTACGTACGGACTACCGTCTCCACGAACGCGATGAGATTCATTCTCCATCGTATCCATTCAAGTATAATTATCATTTAATGATTTAAAAATTATGTTTAAGGACTTG
Organism: Viscum album; assembly: GCA_963277665.1. Lineage (NCBI taxonomy): Eukaryota > Viridiplantae > Streptophyta > Magnoliopsida > Santalales > Viscaceae > Viscum > Viscum album. The sequence continues at coordinate 554,825,567 of OY728123.1, forward strand.
ATATCATTCTGGATATGAATAAGATACAACAAACATGACTTATGTAACAAAACATATAAAAGAAAATGAGTAAGTTAACACACGAAACGACGATAATACTAAGATATTATCAAATCAATATTAAAAGATCATATATGATATCATATTAATGTATATGATTCCTTTATAATTTAATAACAATTATTTCACCATTATACAGGAGGTTAACCTACCCCAACCAAGGAAAAGTACAAGGTAAGGGTTTATTTCCCAATCTCTTCATTATCCGAGGTTGTTTATATGTAATAATCTACTGGGATATCTTTATCATCCACATCCATGTTTCTTAAAAATGTATTTCAAAACATTTTTACTATTTACAAGAATATGGGTTAAAGTCATTTATACCCTTGTTTGACTTTTTATAAGAGGTTTATAAAGGAATCTTTCCGTCGTTTTCAAAACAAGGTCCTTTTTAACCTTTTCGACAGAATTGAGGTAAGAATGTTTTTTTAACTTATACGGCGGGTGCGGTTATTTTACGCCATTATAAAATCTTCAAAGATTTACTTAGAAGCTTATAAGAATATTTTCAAAGAAAATGTTTTATTTTATATGGATCTTAAATGATTTCAAAATAAAAGGAGATATTTCTTTAAAAAGAATTTTGATTTCATCTATGTCAACATCCTTTGACGGATTTTAAGATTATTTGAAGTTGATTTATTATGATACAAAACTTCTATATTGTATTGAAGGTTTTGTGATATGTTTGACTATGGATGTGCTATTTTTATACCATTCATAGTTTATGGTGAAATTATTGACATTTCGTATGCTAGTTTTAATACGAATATTTATGTTATGTTTAAACCTTTTCATATGGGAATGCATTGGACTTAATAAGTGATGGGTGGAGCCCTCTATAGCTCCTCGATGCATCGGTAGGTCTCATGAGACAAACTAGTGTCTTGGAACAAGGCCTTGACAAAATCTTATTTGTAGTCTTGGCACGAGGCCTTGGCTATGTGGTTATGATAGTCTGGCATTATGCATTCCAACATTATGAAAGTGGTTATTGATTTTGCATGTGATTATTCGATTAGTAGAATATCCATGTGAATAAGTAAATGGCACTATTTCATTTTACTTTTACCATACTATGTTGAAGTTCATGTTTAAAATGCTTTTGTTTTAGTAATTCATTGCCTTAAATGTTTATGCTTATTTTGAATGTTCCGCTATATTGTTATCCTTACTGGGAATTTGAGCTCACCCCTTTTCTATGTTTTATTTTTCCCAGGTAGTGAAGAAGTAAATTATGATTGACTTGCAGGGATATTATGAGGGGTTAATAGTGTGGATATGAAGACTTTGTTGTTGTAGTAGTTTTTCACTTTGAAATGTAATGTAAAACTTTATGAATATATCTAGTGTTTCCAAGGCTACTAAACCAATCGGTCTTTCGAGATTTGATCTTTCTTGTGATCATGCCAATGTTACGAAGTAATGAACCGACTCTGGGTAGCTGGGGTCGGGGCGTTACATCTTTAGAGGAGAGATGCACGAAAGGCAGGGTGCAACGGGTTTGTTGGCACAAGTAGTGGGTACATTATCGTATCAGTTGGTGGTGTTGTCATTATAATCGGTAGAGTGTGTTGAGCAGAGTGTTCCTCCAACAGTGGTGGATCAGTGCATGGATGTATTTCCTGATGAATTCTTTGGGTTACCTCCCGTAAGAGAAGTGGAATTTACAATTGATCTCCTTCTGGGGACTACTCCTATCTCAGTTCTGTCTTATCGGATGGCACCAGATGAATTGCAGGAATTGATAATCCTGTTGAAAGAGATATAAAATAAAGGTTATATCCTACCTAGCACATCTCTGTGGGCAGCACTGGTGTTGTTTGTGAAAAAGGCAGATGGAACTTTGAGGCTCTGTGTTGATTATCGTAGACTTAACCAAGTTACGATAAAGAACAGATATCTACTTCCATGAATTGTTGATTTTTTCGACCAATTTAGGGGAGGCCAGTGGTTCTCCAAGATCGACCTGAGGTCGGGATATCATCAATTATTGGTGAGGAATGAGGATATTCCGAAAACAGCTTTCAGAAGAAGATATGGCCATTATGAATATGTGGTTATGCTCTTTGGTCTAACGAATGTGCTAGTGGTGTTTATGGCATTGATGAATCAGATATTTTAGAGATATCTGGATTAATATGTGGTGGTGTTTGTGGATGATATTCTAGTGTATTCAAAGACATGGGTGGAGCTTGAGCAGCACATGGCGACAGTGCTAGGGATCTTGAGGGACCATCGGTTGTATGCCAAATTGTCAAAGTGTGACTTTTGGATACAAGAAGTTCGTTTTATTTTCCATGTGATTTCTGAAAGGGTTGTTTCCATGGATCCAAAAAAGATAGAGGCTGTTATATCATGGAAACCACCAAAGAATGTGTTTGATATGCGCAGTTTCCTTTGTCTAGCTGGGTATTATCGGCGCTTTGTTCATGATTTTTCACGTTTGACTTCGCCGATGAGAGCTTTGAAAAGAAAGAATGTTCCATTCCAGTGGAATGAACTATGCCAATAGTGTTTTGAAGAGTTAAAGGTTCTCCTTACATCATCACCAATCTTGGTTTTTCCAGAACCATGAAAAGGGTACGTGTTGTATTGTGATGCATCGGGATCAGGGTTGGGGTGCGTTCTCATGCAAGGGAATCATGTGGTTGTGTATGGCTAACGGAAGTTGAGATTGCATGAGAAGAACTACCCAACTCATTATTTGGAGTTGGCAGCAGTGGTCCATTCTTTGAAAGTATGGCATCATTATCTCTTTGGTGAGAAATTCATGGTATATACAGATCATAAGAGCTTGAAGCACATTTTCTCACAAAGGGATTTGAACTTGAGGCAAAGGAGATGGATAGAATATCTCCAGATGTTTGATTTTGACTTAATGTACACACTGGGTAAGGTAAATTCAGTGGCAGATGCATTAAGTATAAAATCATACACTCAAATGGTGAAACATGCGTCGGACCAGTGGCAGTTGATGTCGGTTATAGATGATATGTGGTTGGAATGTGAGGACCAGGGTGATAGAGTGGGCTTGTTTCTAGTTTTGTGGGTTCCTGACTTAGTTGGCCTGGTTAGAGAGGCACAAATATCCTATTATGAGTGTGTGACCGTGGGGTCGAGACTCAATGGTGGGGAGACCATTGAGGGTTGGAAATTGAATGGAGATTAGGTTTTTTGTTTTCGGAATCGGATGGTTGTACCAGTTTCTTGTCATGAGGATCTTATCAGGGCATATCATCATTCCAGGTGGGTTGTTCATCCTGGAATTTAGAAGATGTATAAAGCGTTGAAAGCAAAGTTCTGGTGTGCTGGTATGAAGAGAAGTGTGGCTGAGTTCGTTTTGAGATGCTTGACTTGTCAGCGGGTCAAGGCAGAGTATTAGAGGCCCGCAGGAATTTTGCAGTCTTTACCAATCCCTCTTTGTAATTGGGATCAGATAGCGATGGATTTTGTCACAGGTCTCCCAAGAACGGTCATGAAGCACGATACCATTTGGGTGATACTGGATCAGCTAACAATGTTGGCCCATTTCATCCCGATTCGTGAATCTCATGTGGTGGAGGACCTGTCCAAAATCTATATCCAGGAGGTGGTAAAGAGGCATGGAGTTCCTATTTCGATTTTATTAGATAGAGGTCTGAGATTTACATCTCATTTCTGAAAATCCTTACAGAAATCCCTTGGAACACAGTTGACGATGAGTATGACGTATCACCCTTAGATAGATGGTCAATCTGAGAGGACGATACAAACTCTAGAGGATATGTTGCGGGCTTGTTTCATGGATTTTGGTGGCTCATAGGAGGAGAACTTGTCATTGTTTGAGTTCTCATACAATAATAGTTATCAGGCATCCATACAGATGGCTCTGTTTGAAGCATTATATGGGCGGTCGTGTCATTTTCCACTATGTTGGGTGGAAATGGGAGAGTCCTCGATGGTTGGACTGAGCCTTGTCCAGGAGACTATGGAGAAGATCAAGTTGATCGGGAAGAGAATAGAGATGACTCAGAGTAGTCATAAATCGTATGTGGATCATCGTCGATGACCATTGTCATTCCAGGTGAGTGATCATTTGTTATTGAGGATCTCTCCTACATTGGGACATCGTCGGTTTGGGAAGCAGGGAAAGTTATCCCCGAGGTATATAGGACCTTTTGAGGTTCTTGAGAGGGTTGGTGAGGTAGCCTATCGTTTGGTTTTTTCACCATGTTTTAGTGCGGTGCACAATGTGTTTCATGTGTCATAGTTAAAAAAGTATCAGCCGGATCATGACCATGTGATTCGATGGGATCATGTTGACATAGAACCTGATGCTTCATTGGTGCACATGCCAGTGCGGGTTATGGATAGTCAAGAGAATGTCTTGTGTGGTAAAATCGTTGGTTTAGAATGTGTTTTGTGGCAACATGGTCAGATTCAAGTGGAGACTTGGGATCGGGAGAAAGAGATGGTCGAGTAGTGGGTCGAGCTCTTTCGGCAAAGGGCAGGTTCACTACTTTCCAGGGATGGAAGGTCCAATGGTGGGGAGAATGTAAAACCCCTGGTTTGAGGTATGTGGAATTTTATTATGCTTTATTTATGTGTTTTAACTTCATGGTATGAGTTGGGAAGAGTTTGGGAGACTTCGGAATGGATTTGGAAGAGTTTGGAAGCTTTTAAAGGGGTGCACGGTTTGAGCACTGTTAGTGTAAACCGTGCAGATCCTCTAGAAAACCGTGCAGGTGGAGACAGTAGGATCTGCATGGCTTGAGGATGATTTTCCAAACCATGCGAGGAAGTCGTGAGGACTCCGTCTCTCGAGGCAGTGTCCTGTGCAAAGTTAGCGCACGGTTTTCCAAATCGTGCGGGCTAACCGTGCGGCCACATAAAGTTAGGGTTTTAAAACCTGGGCTCACTCGGGATTTTCTCATCTCACAACTCTCTTCCTCCCACTTGAGCCTCACTCGGGATTTTGGGTTCTCAGGGGTTAAGGGTGCTCTCCCACTCATTTTGGAAGCGATTCTAAGGGGTTTCAAGGCGGTTTCAAGGTGATTTCTCCCGGGTAAGTCTCTCCTCTTGTTTCTGTTGTTTTTTCCTCTAGATCGACATCCCTCTAATTCTTGGTTTTCTAGATCTACACTTGTTTTGTGTATATCTAGGGTTGGGGATTCCTTGGATGTTAATATTAAGGCTTGTGAATGATATTGAAAGGGATCTAGAGAGGTTTTTTGTGGTTCGTTTGTCGATTTTGAGGTACGGTGGCTTGTATGTCATTTTCTCGGGAACCCTAATGGTTGGTGGCTTCTCTCTCAACTAAACTTGGTTAAAACTAGTGGTTACATGTTACATTTAATTTATTGTGCTCGAAATTAATTGTATTTTGATGTGCAATTTTGGTAGGAAATCCATTTGGGGATTTTTTTGGGGAAAAGGGGGTTTCTTGGTTAGATGTTTTTATTGTAAATTCTAAAATAGAGATTTTAAAATTGTATTGATGAGATTTATTTGGGAAAATGGTTGATGAAAAATGGGTTTCAATAAAGAAGTCGTTTTATTGAAATGGGGCTTGGGAATGGAAAATGATTTTCAATAAATTGTTGATTTATTGAACGAGATTGATTTGAAATGGAATTGGTTGATTTCATGATGTAGTGATCTTGGTTAGGATTGCTTGAAATGTTGTTTGGAAGTGGGCGGGAAGTACCACTATAATTAAGGGGGATAGATAGTGGATGAAAGGGACACCATCAAAGGATAACCGGATGAGAAGAGCCACTGATTGTGAATGGGTGAATGGGTTGGACTGATGTGCCACCATTTGGTTGTTTTGATTGTTTGTTGTGCATTTCTTGCAAGATGAAAATTGTTGTGGTAATGTATAAATGATGAAATGGTTTGTGGCATGTTTGGTGGGATTTCCCTGGGTTGCTTGGTTTGGATGTGATGGCCTGGTAAGGGCACGTTTGACTTATGAAAATGGTTTCAGTTGTGTTTTATTTTATATAAAATGTTTTATATAAATGTGCTAACGGTTTTATCCAAGTGGCGTGTGTAGGGAAGTCATTTGGGGAAAACCTACTGAGTTTTAGTACTCACCCCCTACTTTGGAACATTGGTGTCTTTGCAGATTTTGTGTACCGTGTCGTGGGAAAAGGTAAGGCATCAACCTCCTTTAGTGGTGTGATGTGATGTCTTGGTGGAACTTGGATCATGGAGCTTGTTGTGGAGGTGTGGTGGTGTCATGGCTCATTGTGTTAATGTTGAGTCTTCCGCATTGTACTCTGATGTTGGATTGGGTTGTGTTGGTATGTGAGATTATAGATTATCTAGTTATCTTTGGTAATGTTGAGTTTGATGTTGTTGGAATGTATCATATATTTTTGGTTGTTTGGTTGGTTTTTTCTCAAGGGAAAATTGTTCCCCAATTATTCTCGGAGCCCTCGGCATTCATTTCCAGCCTTTGGAGCCTTGGGAATGTCGCTTAAGGCCAAGTAACCCTCACCGCCTCCTCAAGCCAATAAGGTAGGGGCGAGGTGTTACAATAAAAATATTTTCCTAAAATTATTACTATTATTATATTTATTTTAAATTCATTTACTAATTTTTTGACTTTTACAAAATGGTTTGTAAGGAATATTCCTTTTGATTCCCATACGAGTTATTTTTTGATTTTTTTGGACAAAGAACGAGGAGAATGTTTTTTAAATTATATGACATGAATGAATTTTATTATATTCATGACAGATTATTTCCATTAATCTTACTTTTCGATAGTTTATTAAAATTTTAAATTATATTATATTATTTTAAAATTTCCTGGAATTTTTAGAGAAGAAAACATTTTTGAAGTAAAAAGGATATTTTCCTCAAAAATTAAGTTCATTTATTTTATCAAAATTATTTTCCAACGAATTTGATACAGTTTAAATAGTTTTATCAAACTATACATATTATTACTGTTATATAATTACGTTAATGATGTAATGAAATTTATATGAATTATGTTATGATGGAATGATGTCTAAGAAACCCTTTTTATTTCATTGGTTATGTAAAGATGAATGATTCATGTAATTATGGCACATGTAAGAATTATTTTAATATGATATGGGTGATACCTATATCTCCATCCAATGAATTGGGTAACGATTTATATCTCATGATATATACATGATTGGAAGAGTAAGTAAATGTAGATTAGTAATACAAGTCTGGAACAATAAGTAAATTTTCTTTAGTAATGCATGGTTAGAAAAGAATTTAATCCCAGTTCAGTAATGGAATCTATTCACTATGATGTTCTTTGCAGCAATGACTTGTCTATTATGGAAATCATATTATGTGTTTATTTTTTCCCACAATTCCAGGTTTTATTAGAAATATATTTTATAGTAGTTAATGTTCCTTTATGATCTATTCTTTTGTACTACCAAGATTTATTTCATGTATAATGAATTTGTAATGTTTTTTTCAAAAATGTTATGTTTATGTTTTTAGATACTTTTTTTAATGTTTTGTAAAATATTTTCTATGTTTACCATTACTGAGAATTTGGGCCCACAATTTTTATGTTTTCCTTCTACCAATATATTAATAACGGGTTTAGGGTGGAAAAGAAAAGGAGAAGATCTTTATGCGATATGTTTAATATCATTCAAAAAGTTAGAATATTATATTACAAGTTTATAAAGACACTAAACTAATACAGTATTTGGAAATATTTTTGTTTAATGTATTAAGTATACCACAAAATAAAGGCAATTTCCATGTACATAATTATTAGGTCTCTATATCAAAGTGGGCGACTAGCACCAAGGGTTAATGAATCTCATAATTTTGGATGTATTACCCTTTTTAAGAAAACAATATCGGGAGATATGAGGGATCATCCAAAAAATAACTCAAATAAATACATAAAAGAAATCCAAAAACCATCCTACATGCATGAATAAAAATTTAAATAGTAAAAATATAATAAAAAACCAAAGTAAAGTACCCAAAATGAAGCTAAAGAAATGACTCAACAACTATATTGAAGCTCAAGAGAGTAATTCCCATAAAGGTCCACATAACCCCCCATTGAAATCTAATAGATGTTTTATATACATAGTGTGAGAAAACAATTATACTAAGTAGTAAGTCAGATGTTTCTCATGCACATATTGGAGAATCATACAAATACATCCATCAGAAAACAACAAAACCAGATGGAACACAACAACTATAATAACTATCCCAACCTCACCATGGCATGATCACTATGAAATGAATGTCAAGTAATGTAATATAATATAAAATTATGATAGGGTAACCAATGCCAATTATCACTGATTATATGATCTTACCTAAAATAAAACATCCTCATGCTCCAACCTATTCAGAAGTTACCACATCACATCCCACTCGTACACACCTAGGCATAAAAAATAATACCGCATCCTGCCCACATTAACTTGTTCCAAAACCTTCATCACATCACACAGGTGGATACCTAGGCCACAAACAATATTATTTTCTTCCCACATACACATTTACACTAACCCACAACCTCATCTTGGAGACACCCTGTTGAGTATAACACATATCATCCCAAAGACACTTTGGAATGCACAACTCACTCGCACAAACATGTGCATCAAAAACGTCAACGTTACCAAATAATATTAGGATATCCCCCTCTGGAAGAGGGAGAAGGGAAGGGTGAGTGTCCAACCATCCATACTAAACCTGATATGTTTTGGAAGGACACCCCCCCCCCATTATGATGTTTATGATCGGCATATTGTGCTCAACAATGGTGGGGTGCATATATAAGTCAAATTTAAAATACAGGTAAGTAAATATATGATACCAAATACTAAATCCAAACCTATGGGTTCCCAAATAGAAAACATATTACGAACTAACACCTTTATCATTGACTCTCTCTTCATAATACTATACAACAAGCCGCAAAACATGATTCTAATTCCCAACTATTAAATTTTACCAATTTTATTGTTTATTAAACAAGTAAGTTGTCTATTTCTCTACTACCTATTCATCTACTAATAAAAAAACAAAATAGGACAAAAAGTTCAATGAATGTGAAGATCCCTAATAATCTAATGGGACATTACATTTCAACTATTTTTAACTAAAATTCTGAATATATCATAGATCAACATCTAGATTGGGGGTGAATTTTGTTGTGTGTTTTAATTGGAGAAGATCCCATGACAAATAATACATTCATTATTCAAACATATCATTATCAGATAACATATGAAAGAAACTAACCCACAACTCACTACCAAATCTAGTAAAACATTACCACACAACAAACTTGTTGTTCTAATGCACAAAACTTGTCATCCATTCAAAAATAAAACTATCTCTCAACTTGAGATATAGTTACATAACTAGGTTGATGTATCGTCTACAAGTTCTTCTATAGCACCACCAAGGGTATCCCACATTGGACACTCATTCTCATAAACATACAACAACATAGACCAAATAAAACCCACACATCATAACATAGAATGTGATGTAAAATATTTTCTTATTTATCACATATGATAGTTAACCAGTTAATGATCATTATTTAATGGTGTTATCACCCAATACAATTCTTAGAGAACCCATTTATTAGCCTAATTTACATGTTTATCCAATTTATATATGTCAGTGTAACTCATGAATCAAACAACTTTAATCCCATTTAGTGCACAAATAATGTCCCCTAATGCCCATGATTTTTAGTGGGTCATCAAGCTTATAAAATTCACAATATCAAAATCATAACATAAAAATTACAAAGGCATGAAAAACAAATCAATATACCCCTTTAAATTTATTTTAACTGATTCATATCATTTATTATCCAGTAACAACCTAAAGGAAAATATGAAAAATTTTGATCCCTATAACATGATACATAAATTATGTGAATAAATTTAAATCGTACCTCAAAAGGGTATAAAAAATCCTCTCACATGAACAATCCAAACAACAGATATATGATCACCTCTACCACAAATCCATATGTGGATGTTGCGTCACCACCACACAAAAAACAAAATAAGATAATTACATTTATAAACATGGGAGACCATCCTCCATGACATATAAATAAAATACTAGATGGGAAATAGACAAAACATGAAGCAACTGAAAGAATATTGGAAGAACACACCATAGATCAAATATGGATCACTGTAGATTGAATGAAGGGAGTATGGAATCGATCCTTGATGAAGGAATCGTAAAAAAATGAATATGTGTCACCATGTCACTAGGGGTTGGGGGTGACAACATCATAAGGGTTTTACATCTCAAGTATATGGAAAAAAATTAATGTGATATAGAATTAGGTGATTATAGGACATGCAGTCCACTACAATGTCATGAAATCCATCGAGGTAGTCAACCTCTAAAAAAACCATCACCTTTTGATTTATTTTATTTTTCATACCTTGAAACATTTCATTCTAGGAAGCACACATGACATGTTAGGAATCAAAATATAACATCGTGTAATGCCATTACACGGCATGTAATAGAACTTCTTCCATCATTCTAAAACCAAAATACTTCAAACTCCTCTAAGCCTCCTTTAATCACCACTAACAACCAAAATTGGAAATTTTATACACCACTAGAGAATTAACCATTAAAAAATTACTATAATACATCCACACATATGCTTATTTCCACATTCTCAACATAATGAAATATGAATATTTTTTCCTCTATGGTCAACATTAACCGAAGTCTCATAGAACTATGTCTTTAATTATTTGGTGAGTCCAAGATCAGGTTAATTTACACATTGTTAATCATATTTCATGATAAATGATTGGGAAAAAACAACAACAATTACTACAGTCATCGTCCCATTTGGATTCTCATCATCAAATAATCATTGACATTCAATGTATGACCAGTTCCATTAGGTTCCCACCATTGAATAAATCAAAAATGAATAGTGTGAGAAACAAGAATAATATTTTGAATTAAAATAATAACATAATTGACCAATAAAATGTCAAAATCATGACACCTTATTGAATCTATGATGCCTCTTCTTCACACACGGTAATTCGTAGCCATCTTCTATTCCAAACCTTCAAGATGATTCATAAAGAGATAGATAATTTCAAAAGATTATCTCCTTGGAGTGTAAAACAATGAGTGTAGAGGTTACCATTGTTTTATACAAGTTCCAAATAGATCCTATTTTAATATAGTTTTTTCTTAGTTATTACCCTCAGGTATATCTGCTTCAAAGTCACTTCCACTTGTATTTTAATTTTAGGGTTGTTATGTTAGCAAAGAACTATCTCTATCACATTTCATAATTCCATCAAATTTTCATACACATTAACTCATCCATAGTCTCATCAAAAGATATATCGAAATATATATTTTTGAAAATTTAACTACGGATTTGAATAATGTTCTCTTATCCTTGTTTTAAATGATTTAGTAAATGTAATGTCCATGACCTAAGAGCCACTAATGGGTGCCCCGAGATTGGTCGCCACAAGACCTATAACATGCCTCCCCATATGATTGAGGATATCAACTAAAAGAGATGGTCTAATAAGTCATGTGGGGAGAGAATTCACTATATACTAGAGTAAGGCACAATAGAACACAATTTAAATATCAGAAAAATAATGAATTAATTAGTAACATGCATGAATAACAAAATCCAAAACTAGGTAGAACCATATTCAATGGTACATACATAAGGATATGATATATTGCTATGTGAAATAACACAAATACAATGAAAAATATTTGAATCCCCAAAATTTTCTAGAAAGAAATTTTTGAACCTTTCCAATTCATGTCCCAGTTCCAAATCATCAACATTGAATAGGGCCATTTCCCTTGACCTGAACTACTAGCATAAAATATCCTCAGGTACCCAACAGCAGCACGAGAAGTGTGTGAGTATAACTTAGTAGGCCACCGCCAACAATGTCAAAAAAATATCTAGTTATAGTAGACACTTCATGAATGTGATAAATAATGGAATGAAATGTTAAGGAGTTCAATATGGAATTATAGACTATGTTCCATTAAATTATATTACCATTGAATCCAGGTACACTACATAGGCATCCCATGGATTAAAAAACCTTTTTCATGTGTTCAGTCTATTAGACCTGTTCAATATTCTCAAGCTTATGGGAATAAAATCACAGCCTATCTCACTAGGTATCAAATTATAATAACCTCATAATCCTTTACTTGAAGCCTCATCCGATGTGGAATGAATCCTTTGGATAATATAAATTTATCCACTTCCAAAACCCATGTATTTAGGTGTGGATCTTGAAAATTTGTCCCACTCGATTAGTGGGCGTAGAATATGAAGTCTATGCCCAACTCTACCAACCCATGGGAACATAATTATTTACCATGTACCAAAATAAACCACATCACAACAAGCATAGAACATATAATTTCAATCATCACAAAAATATAAATATATGGAAATTAATATAATGCATCAATATATTAACACATTCATCATTTATATCACATAACCATTTATCCCCATTTCTAATTTCCCATGCATTTCTCACTATGCCTCTTAATTTCTAAACATAATTATTTATCGTATTCCATTTAATCACATCGAACCCATTAAAATCCCAGAAAAAAATTATTTATACCCTAACACCATTCTACAAAACTACCCACAATCCATTATAACTCATTAAATATACCAATTAACCTACTCACTAATTATCTACATCATAATAAGTCAATTTCAAACCCTGTATTTCAGTTAGACTATTCCTAAGGGCTGGAGGTGGTCCTAAAATAGTCATGAAATCCTCTGGGAATCCAATGGGAATCATGAGTGTTCATTTGGTTATTTAGGCACTCAATATATTTCATTTATCCAATCACACTAAGAATGCATCAATATGAGAACAAGAATATAACCATACACTCACAACTCAAAATATAAGCTATATGATATATCATGTAAACCACCTACCATGAATACAATGGAAAACACACTCCTAATCAATGCCTGAGATCCCAATTCACCAACCCATTGAACCTCAACCTAAATCCCATTAGAAAAGTATAGTTTTAGATCATCAGATAAAATTTTGAATGTATGAAATCAGAAAACAAAAAATAGAATGAAGTGTGGGATTATCCCTACTCGGATCTTTGATATGCAATCAATGTCACTCCAAATAGCCCTAAAATGAAGTATATTGATCCATGTAAGCTCTTGAAGCTTTTGGGGTGTCACCAGGGTTCAAGGGAGAATAAATAAAGAAATTCTCGAGTGGAACATAAAATCACATAAAGGCATTTTTGATATTTTCTCAATGTTACTGGGCCATATGTTTTACCAACATAGTTTTCCAAACTATGTGCTAACCATGCATATGCTACTGTTTGAAAAGTAGACCCCCTCTTACAGTCTCATTTTATTTCTATAATATTTTCAAAAAACATGTGGAAACTATGTTGCATGCCCACAAACCCCATTTTTCTTCCTTATTCATGTTTTAAACCCCCTGAACACCCCCAAATCTTCACATGAACGAAAGAAAAAACTTATTTAATAGAAATGTGGAAAATAAACTGAAAATAAAACAAAAGATACAATATGGGAGATATAGGATCTAATATCCTACAAACCTTATAATGGCATATCCTTGAGCTTCTCTTTCTGAGCATCGTTGGGTCCCCAAAAATAATAGACTGTGCCACTTGGCTCACATATCTGCTTCCTTCTCCCAATTTAATTCATAAATTTTTCCATGCTAAAATAGATCACAAAACAAAGGAAAAACAATTCATCTCAAGACCTTTTCAACATGGTAAATAATATTAAATTGATTCTCCACAAAGGACACATCAAACACAAGCTCGACATCATCAACATTGATCACATCAGACATATTATGGTAATAATGTTGGAGTTGGGAAACATGGAAAACATCTTTCTTCCCAATATAATACTATCGAAGAGAAAATTTGTATGCAATAGGTATGATCCAGTATAAAATCTAAAATGTCCCCACATAAAGAGGCTCCAACATTATCTGTTTCCAGATATGACGATGACCCAACCTTGGCAACACCCAATGAAATGCAGTATCACCCACCATAAACTAAAGAGGTGTATGACACTAATCATAATATAAATTGTTTCTACTCTGATCTGTTTTCATATGCTTCCGAATCAATGTAACCTTCTCTAACATATCATACACAATTCTTGATCCTAACAGCACATTCTCCCCAGCCTCAAACCAACATAGTGGTGATCTTCGTGGTCTCCGGTAGATATTTTCAAAAGGATCCATTTTATTTTTAGTCTAATAGCCGTTGTTCTAGGAAAACTCAACAAGTGAAAAGTTACTTTCTCTAACCACTGAAGTCAAAAACACAAGTTCTTAACATGTCCTCCAAAACGTGAATTATACACTCTGAAATATCATCAGTCTGTGGGTGTTAATCCATACTCAAAAACACCTAGGTACCAAGAACAATCTACTGTCCATTTTAGAAGCATGAGGTGAAAGAAGGAACAAAATATGGAACAACGGTTCTTATCACACTATAAAACCACAATATTTCTCGAACATACAATTCTCTCAACAAGTTGACCATATAGGCCTCCTTGATCAGTAATAAATCACCCACTTTGGTCAATAGATTTACTGCCACCCAAATTGAATCATTATTACTTTGTTTCATGTGTAGTATCACTATGAATTCAATTGTTATGTCATTACACATCCACTCTGTAATAGGAAATGACTATAAAAACCTACCTGGACACTGATGTTTAGCTATCAACTACAGACAAGTAAGGATTCATGAAACAAAACATGAAAATTATTTCTTCATTCCCTGCCACCAAAACTACCAACAAAGATCATAGTACAACTTATTAAATAAAGGATGCACAACCAAATGTTATGCATGAATCTCAGGAATAAACCCATCTTGTACACCTTCTTGCACCACAACATTGACATACATATAAGAAACTCCATTTTCAATGAAATTCAAACCAGATGGTGACTCACCACCTTTAAGACATTACATCAAAGAAAAAACTCTTGATCGATCGACTAACTCTCTTTAACATGACTCAAATGTGTGGATTCACCTGCTATAGGTGCAAGGGTTATATGAACATTCCCATCATGGACCTCCAAATGCATATTACAAAAAATTCCATTAATATCCACATTAAATTGGATTCTGGACCTACCTGATTTGGAGTCTTCCAATATAGAGCATTAGTGACACTATTCCCTTTCCTTGATGTGTAGACAAAATATTATTTAATGATTACAGGTACTCGACCCACCATCTCTTTGGATGATTCAAATCCAATGGAGAGAATACGTACATGAGACATTTATGTTTGGTTAAAACTATGAAACATACTCTTAATAAGTAATACACACAACACATCAAGGAAGGGAACACATCAGCTAGATCAATGTCATTAGTATTGTAATTGATTTTATAAGGACTCAATTGTCTCGACCCATAAGCTACAAACTATTCATCCTACATCAATACTGCCCCAAGTCCATCACCAGGCACATCATTGAACATGGTGTGACTCTTACCCGGTTTGGGTATGATCTAAATTGGTGTGGTAGTCAACTACTTCTCTATATCTTTAAAATCATCATCATAACCTTGTCCATTAATATATTAACCATTCATGTTCAAACCTAAAAGTGGTGCTTCTAAACAATATAAATACCTAATGAACATCTAGTAAAAACGATCCAAATCAAAAAAACATGGAATCATAGATGTTCATTTACTGCTCCCAAGACACCACAACATTCACATTTACAAGATCCACTATCACAGTTTCCTCAAAAATGATGTTTCCTAGAATGTTCACCTCATCAATCCAAAAACATCATTTTGATAGCTTGGAATAAAACCTATTCTCTCTCAATGGGATCAAAATGATTTCATGATGTTTTTCATGATCTTCTTGAGTTCTAGAGTACACCATGATGTCATTAATAAATACAACTAAGAAGTGATTAACGTATGTGTGGAATTATTGGTTCATCATGGCCATGAAAACATTTTCTATATTGTTCATTCCAAACAGCATCACCAAATTTTTATACAACCCATACCCAATTCAAAAATCTATCTAGGGTATGTTAGATGGTCTCACCCTTAACTGGGGGTATTCCGACTTCAAATTAATCATCGAGAACACTGATGAATCAATATGATGGTCAAACATGCCATCGATTATATAAAGTGGGTATCATTTCATAACCATCATCAAAATCAATTTTCTATAATCGACACATTGCCTCAGTGATCCATCATCCAACTTATAAAACATCAGAAGAAAACCCCATGTACAATTATTAGGATGAATAAATTCCCAATGCTTCAACTCTTATAGATAAAAGTTAATTTCATGGAGCTATGTTGGTTCCATTTGATATGAAGGAATGGATAGTAGCTTTTCCATGAGAAAAAAATCATTTGTGAACAGAACATATCTCTTGGGTGGTAACCCTAATAAGCCATTAGGAAACACATACTGAAACTGGCTGACAATAATAAGGAAAACTAGATGAACATTCTTCCCCTCATCCACCGTAAGACATGGTACTTGGAATGTGAGTACTACAAACTATATGTGTAGTGTTCATGCATGTGCCGCTTAAGTATCCCACTGACCATAAATGACATAAGTGATTCCATTGATGGATGAGAATGTTTCTTAATGTCTGTAGTTGTCGATATGGTATTCATATAAAATTAATCAATCCATCCCTAATATTAGTTCAAAACCTGACAAATCATGGAAAAATAGATCCCACATAAAATGATATCAACCATCCTCCATATCACAACCTTAACTCCACCTAATGTCCTCAATTCGTATCTCTAATAGTGTGTCACGTTACATTACTCCCCATGAATTCTCCAAATACAGGCCCAACACAAATATGAATTGGGAAAAAATAAATGAATTTGTAGAACCTATACCAAATAAAGCACTTGAAAGCATTGAAGCTACAAGAATCGTACCTCAAAAAATAGATAGTCCCGCCTTACCACCTTCAGATATAACCTGAATTTCATGGAGATGACCAACCCCTTTACCTTGGGCTCCATCCTGAGCACCCTGTAATGCACTACCCTGTTGACAAGGATGACCTCCCCCTCGAGTTTCATATCCACAAACCATACTAGTATGACCTGTGGTGCTCCAAATAACTACTTTCCACGAGGTAAATAACCCCTTCCTCCACACAACATCTAAATTTTTCCATGATCATTCCCTAACTTTCACATGTTTTTAATGAACCTCTGCATGTCACCTAGCTTGTTGCATCCTCGACACTCAACCGATGGGTGGTGACACTAGTCATGATTGTGTCATGGATCTCCACACTAATAACAAAATATGTGGTTGCCACCGTAGGATGATGACCCCCTCTTCTTACTCATATTTGTGATTCCACCCTACCGAATGATTCTAAAATGGAGCCTTCTAATATTATAAGTTTCACCACTTTCCTACTTAGATGGAACTATAAGTTCACTACCTCAATCTCAATTTAGGTTTACCGCCAAGATAAGGGCTTGGTCCACCACATCTGAAAACCACTTCAGATAGAATATTTTAACCAGATACCTGATATCGTATCTCATCCCATCCTAGAAGTATTTCACCATGAATTCCTTGTCACCTGTCTACATCAAAACATATCATCTCGTATCAGTGAAGGGGTAGCATAGTCCATTACCGACATTGTCCCTTGGGGAAAATTCATAAAATTATCAACCTTATCCTACCTCAAGGTTTCATGGGTAATAGTTTTTAAGAAACTTCCCTTGAAAATCCATCGACATTATTCCTTCGGGCTAGTCCGTCTGAACCAATATGTCCCACAGTGATTTCTTTCACCTCTCTCTATTAAGGTCGCTAAAATGAATTAATTCTTGAGAGGAGGCTCTAGATGGTCAAGAATTGTTTGGATGGACTCCATAAAAATATCCACTACCAATATCCCACGATATCCTATAATGGCCAGAGGGTCCTATAGCTGAAAATCCCTAGTCAGCTCCCCATACATGGTGCAGCCAGCCCAGGGTTACGTTCCATCATTTTAATAAAATGAGAAAATTTCACATGGAACATCTCTTCCCAATATTAGGGTAACACCAAATTTTCATGACCCGCTATAGGAGGATCATTATGGTCAACATCCTCATGTCTCCCAAATTGAATACATCTTCGAGGGGGCATTTCCCAAAAATTCCATACATGATCTATAGTATGAAAATATAACTCTTTTACAGGAAGGAAAAATAATTAGGTAATATCATTGCATTCCATAACCAAACTGGGTATCATACAGTACCCAAAAAACACCACTAAAAACCAGATACTAACACTTTTTCATCACTCCTATGTCCATGGCTAAGGCAAGTATCAAATTCACACGACTAGAAGCCTTATTTTAACAAATTAAAATTAGTTTCCAAATCCAAATTTACTCATAAAACATTTTAATAATCTTTTACATCTTTATTAAGCACCATTTTCTAATTAATATTTACCCTTTTCACTACCATTTTTCCCACTCCTTCCCTCCCATAATGAATAATTTCATTACATTAATGAAAACAATAATCCTACCCTTTATATCCCACAAACCCATCCTATCTTTGTTCCTGACATGATGCATGTCACTTATCTACATAGGGGACTAGAATTATGCAAGAATGAAAAACCTCGTACCATTCCATCCATGAGACAAATATCCCAAAATAGTAAAATAATAAAACTAGAGGATCCAATGATGATGAAATGTCATTAAATATAACAACACACAACAAGAACAACAATCCTAGCATTGGGTGACTTGGGGTTTCACTCATAGATCGGTTAGGTACACCCACGCATGAGCTCATTAAAAAGGCTTGATACTTTCCTATCATCATATATATGATCAAACCAACAGTAATAATGTGAAAAGAACTCTCCCCCAATACCACTTTGTAATGTCCCAACCCTGGAGCCACAAACCGGTGCCCTGAGATTTGTTTCCACATGACCTCAAAGGTCCCTCCCCATACGCGAGAGGATTTTGAATTGTAGTGAGGGTATATTAGGTCTCTTGGGGATACAATAACCTATTTACCTGATTAATCCATAGAAGAACACAATTTAAATAATAGAAACTATAGGAAATAATTAATAAAAAGCATAAATAACCAACTCCCAAATTGGATACAACCACATACAATAGTAAATATGCATTTTCATTCAATAGTGACATGTGAACAAAAAATAAATAAATACAAACAACAGAATCCCTAAAATGGTATGGACTCCATGTTTGGAACCTCACCCATACATTTCAAATGTCTAACTCATCTCTGTATCATATGGACCTTGCCCTTCCCCTCACCAAAAATCATGAAAAATAATCAGGTACAAAACTGCGTCCCATGGAGGGTTTGAGTCTAACTCAATATTCCACCACCATAGGTGTCTATAAAATATCTAGTAAATGTATATAGTGCATGAAATTGATAAATAATGGAAAGAAAATATAAAATTTTAAATATTCCCTTCTATATTGTGTTCCTTTAAATTATATTATCATTGAATCATTGTTCACTACATAGTCATCCCATTTATTAATAAAAAAATCATGTGTTCAATAGATTATGAATGAGAAATATTTAAAATAATATGGGATTAAAATCATCTCATATCTCACTAGGAATCAAAATATAATTACCTCATAATCCACACCTCAGAGACTTGCCCCAGGTGGAATGAAACTATTATGGGAATATAACTCCATCCCCTTCCCTAACCCATGTATTTAGGTATTCATCTAGAACCACGGTCCAACTTGACCCATGGGGATATATCCTCAAGTATATACCCAACTATACCATGTCACGTGCACTTGCTTTATTATCATTTCCCACAATTGAACACATCAAAACTAGTATATCCAATATCATTTTCAACATCAAAACAATATCATTAAATGGAAAATTAATATTATGCTTTAATCCAATAACATATTCATAATTTATATCACTTAACCCTTTAACCCCATTTACCATTTTTCATTCCTATATCACTAAGAATAATGATGTGTAAACATAACTACTTATATTATTCCCATTAATCCCAATTAATACATTTAAATATCAACCATACAATCCCTTATAATTTAACCACATTAGACACAACTAGCCACAAACCATTATAACTCATTATATAGACCAATTAACCTACTAACTAAGTCTCTACATCTCT
This sequence comes from Viscum album, assembly GCA_963277665.1. Taxonomy (NCBI): domain Eukaryota; kingdom Viridiplantae; phylum Streptophyta; class Magnoliopsida; order Santalales; family Viscaceae; genus Viscum; species Viscum album. The sequence goes on from OY728123.1 coordinate 554,845,947, forward strand.
GTGACTAAATAGCACACCTTATATTTCAATTAGCTTATTTGGAAGGGTCAGCACACCCCATGGGTGGACCAAAAAATAACAACGACATCCACCCTACGTCCCATGAGGATTATGAGGGTTTAATTGGTTATAAAGGCACTAAATATACATCATTTTTCCAGAGGCATCAAGAACACGTCAATATGATAACTAGAAAAAAACCATACATTTAAAAATATAAATATAAATTATGGGATAAAACATATACACCAGCTACCTTGAGTCTAGTAGAAAACAAACACTTAATCAATTCCTCAAATCCTGATTCAACCTCCCTTGGATGCCTCATCCTAAATCCCAATGGAAATTAATTATTTTAGATCATCGGAAGGAGAGAAGGAAGTTATGTCATAAATAATCCAAAAGGGAAGAATGTGTGGGATTTTCAATACCATAATCTTAAATTTAAAACTAACATTTCTCAAAACATCCCTATTATGAAGGAAATTTATCCATCAAAGTTCTTGATGATTTTCGGGTGTCATTGGGGTTCAAGGGAGAAGAAATGAGGAAAACCATGAGGGGAATGTAAAATCATGCAATGGAAATTTTGTATTTTTCAAAAATTTACAATGCCACATTGTTTACACTCAGGTTTTTGAAACCCATGCCCAAACAGTGTTGATTGTACTGTCCAAAAACATACCCCCATGCACATTTATCTAGGATTTCTGCATAGTAATCACTTATCATGCACAAATAGTGTTCCATGCCTATAAACCCCCTTTTTTCTTCATATTACACATCCTGAATCCCCAGAACACTCCCATAACATCACATGAACTTGGGAAATCACTTATTTAACCAAAATAAGGAACATAAACAGAAACATAAACAAAAAATATCATTTATGAGATCTGAGATCTTACACTAAATCATTATTTTGATTCCATCTATAGGGACACATGTTTTACATATATGAATATTAATTCATTTTATATTAATACTTCTCACATTAAACAAACACATCCCCAACAACCATAACATTTTATTTCATTTAGAAACATGGAAAACAGTATCCAAATCTATTGAAAGATCTTATACTCTTCGCACAATGATCATCCCATTTATTACACCTACTTAAAACCAATCAACCTAACTTGTGGAATGGAAACATATGAAATGGTAAACATAGATTATCAGTGATGATAAATATGTAGATAAAAAAATAATAACATGAAGATAGTGGTATCAAAAAATTACTATCAAATTTACACATCATACCCTCCTTATAAATGATCATAATCATGAGTCATGGAAAAAGGATTGGAAGTTCGTAATACATTAAGAATAAGGAAATAAGAAAACATGATTCATGATAGAATATTATTGTAAAAGGACAAATTCTTGTAGAATATAAATGAGGATATAAAATAATTTCCATATTATTATATTATGACTACTAAGACTATCATATCAAAGAATATCATTTATTGAATCGGTTTCACTCCCCATTCTAGCCATGTATTAGAGAATTGGGTTCACATCCAGTTCTGTAACTATATTATGAAACCAATTTCACATTCCATTCTAGACCGGTATTACTAAACTGGGTTCATATCCAATTCCACCCCTTATTAATGAACCATTTTCACTTCAAATTTAACCATGTATTATAGATTTGGTTAAGTCACAATTCAAGTCCATTATATATCATGTGCTGTAAATATTTTCCCAATGCATTGAATGATGATATAGGCCCCACCCAAAAAATAATGAAACAATACATATGTTTGACCAAATATTAAAAAAATCATCATATCATAACCCAATAATTGAAATGGGTATTATAAAAATTTCATCATATCATAAACTATGGATAAGTGATTGGATTCATAATCCTTTTAGCATTGAACAACTTGTGAAAGTTTGTGGGTTTTATAATTATCTTATCATGTTTTAATTGATAAATGTGATATTTTTTTTCAAAAAAATCAATATAAACATAAACCATTCTTGAAATAAATATATTTCATTCCATGGATCATATCCACAATGAATCATAAACTATATCCATGTAGGTTATCTAAGAGGGAGAAAGGTTTTGAATGATCACATAGAAAATCAATTAAATAGAATAACCATTAATTGATTTTTTATAGAAAAATTCATAATTGAAATAATTTTATTTTAAAACGAGAATAAAATATAATTTAAGAAAATTTTTTATTTCTTTATAACACATTTTTTTGGGAGATAATAGATTTCTAACCGCAGAGACAGATAATGTCATATTTTCATAAAAACATTTTCATAGTAATTACCCGAACCAAAAAGTTAGAAAATGTTGATATTACATTAAGATATCATAAATTAAAAGAGGAGAATAAATTTAATGATAATATTTGTGATACTGAACATATGTTTTCATCAATTGAATAATAGTAATAAATAATCACAATTAACGATGATATTGAATTAATAAACTCTTACCACATTGTTAACATTAAATAATGTTACACATGAAATAATAAAATTAAATAAATCATAAATTTACATTATTGATGGGTATTAATGATATATCTTTTCAAGTTATATGTATAAACATCTTCTAATAGAATATAGGTTCATAACATTACATGTCTCTCAATGAAGAAAAATTGTGCCAATTCTTCCTTAGAGCATTTGTAACATTGTAACTTTAACACAATGAAAGCATGATCCTAAAGTGGATATGTAAATTTGAAAAAAATTTATAGAATAATCATAAATTACATTCATGGTAAATATATTAGTTATATATAATAAGTAGGTTTTTAATATAATAGTGTCTCCAAAAAATTAAATAGTGTGACAGAAATTCCTTATTATAAGTCTCAACTTACATCATACACATCAAAACATTATATATAATAAATATATAATTATGATAGAAATATTATGGAATATTTTTAATATATATCATATCATATATGATTTTATTTTTACCCACTTATTATCAATTATATAATATTTCCTTATCAAAGTTACATTTCTTGTATTAACCACTTTCTTTTTTGTAAATATTTTGATTCATTGTATTTTTTGTTCCCGTACATTAATCATGATTTAATTATATCTGAAACTGATTAATATGATATTAATAATATATATATATATATATGTTTGTATATAGTTAGTTTATATGTATTTATAATAATATATGAACTATAGATAAAGGAAGTGAAATATATCTTTCAGGGATACGATAAGTCATATATACGCATGGATGTTGTTACCATTTTCATGTCATATCGAATAAAGAAAAATTATATGAAACATTATCATTATAGTTCCATAATAAAATCAAATCAATTTTTTTTATTAAAATCATCCTTACTATATACCATCTATAACATGAATGAATCACATCACTTCACAATGTGGTAGAAAAATATAGACACAAATGATATTATCGTATTCAAATAAAATGGGAGGCATTGTGGTATGTGTTATATATTAATTATATATGAACAAATGAATCATATATTTTATATATATAATATATAAATTGTATTTAAATCATTATTCAAAAACATGTAAAGGTTATATAAGAAAAATAATAACATTGGCTCGTGATGTGGTAGTTTTCTGTACACACGAACGATGACAACACAATCCATTTCCTCGATTTTTATAATGTTGGATTTCAAACACATAACAATGAAAAGTTTTTGTATATGACCCGAATGGCCCGAATTCCTTATTTTTTATTTTATTATAGATAATCCCCCATTTAAGGGTTGAAGAGAAACCCGTACATGACTTATAAGCCCAAGGAACAAGGCCTGAAAAGTTTTTTTATATGAAATTTTCTAATTATGTTATATAATTTTGAAATATAAATAATTTATGTTGTTTAATGAATAAATAAAATAATTTTTTTTCATAGATGACATCTCTTCTATGGATATCTATTCTAGTTTGCATTAAAGAAATTACTTGGATGTATTTATAAAAAATTGATGCATCTTAGATTAAAGAGGGATCAATATAAGTGATTTTAAAAAGACATGAATGATCCAAATGGCTTGAGATGTGTGAAAAAATATGAATAGTGAGTGACATTTTATTTTTGGGTAGGAATTGAATTCATGTAAATACTCAAAGGAATATACTTTTGGGAGGTTAAAACAATCATTATATTCATAAAAACTAAAAATTAATGTTTTGGAAGGATTGTATTTAATATTCACATAACAAACATGTACATATACATAGTTTTTAGACATTTGGTTTCTCAAATCATAAGATTCATTATATTCCCATTTCGGTTGTTTTTTATGTTAACTAATTTTATACCTTTTTTATTTTATTCCATAAGAATACATGAAAGCCACCCCTATTAGATAACATGTAATTATTAATTATAAATATTATATCCAATTTATAACTTATAAATCCAATTTGTGTGGGAAATTAGTTTTAACAAAATCACACGCACTGTCTAAAACCCATCTTTAACTATAACTGTGTTTACCATAATTTTTCAATTTTACAATCATTATAACATTATTATTTAAAAAATTTACATGAATGAAAAATTGATGTTATTTATTATTATATGAAAATTAATTTACAAAATATATTATTTTCAGTATGTTTAAATCAATTAATAAAATAGAATTAATAATAAAATGACATTAATATCAATTTTTCATAATTAAATTACATTAAATTAAAAAAAATGTTCATAAAACTGAAATAGAGTATATATTTTTCACACTATTTAAATAATATATATTTATCTTCAAATATAATTTCACAAAATAATTCATTCAATTTATATCACTTTTACTTTGATATAATTTATTATTTACTAAATAATTCATGTGTTGTTGTTTCTTATAAATTGAATGTAATTATATATTCTCTAAGAATTTAAAATAAATTAGTATGATAAAATAAACTCATATATTATAGAAAATAATACTTAAAAACTAACTTATTTAGTTCTTTTTCCTATAAATTTTTTTTATATAAATTAAAAGGAAGAAAGGTGCATCCTTAGTTTTCATCATTACAAAACTTATTATATGGATAAATTCATTTGGAATGTATAAATAAACTAATAAAATTATATCCTATGGTCAAAAGGGTAGAAATAAATTGAAAATTGGGTTTTGGAAAACATTTGGGTTATTCTTACACCTTATATTCTATGTTTAGCCACTGTGTAATCTTATTTTTTAATAATAACTGTATAAAATTTAATTTTATTCACTAATCACATTGGTAAAAAAAATATTTTGGATTTATTAGAAATTAAAAATTATTTTTATTCCTAATATTAAATCCATTTATCCTAAATAAATTAATAGATATTTTATAAATTCATTTTAATTTAATCCAGCAATAGTGTCGAGAAAATAAGGATTTAAAACGAAAAAATATTGAAATGTTTACAATGTTTTATACACTGTTTCAATATGAAATTGATTATAACAACCTAACTTGGATTATTACATGTATAATAGATCTATTTATTGTTGATATTAAATCATATAAATAGGTTAAAATTATATATTATACAAACAAATATTTATTTTTCAATTAAAATTAAATATTTTTCAGTATTTTTAAAAAATATAACTTTTCAAAAAAATAACAAAAATTCCACATAAGGTAATTCTTAAATCGTAATTTTTAAAATAAAGAATATTTTTTATAATGAATTTCCTATGAGTTATATAGTTTTAATTTAAATTATTTGGGCCAATCATGATTATCATGAAAATTTTAAGATCAATATTTTAAGAGAACGATTCATATTTTATTTGATATGGATAGTTAAAAAAGAAATATGTGAAAAATATATATTTTGAAATGATAGTTAATAATATTCATTCCATCCATTCCAATGATTAGTCAAAAATTATAATACATTAAAAAATTATTAATATAATATTATAGTCTAATAAAATGGGTTCTTACATGTAACCCATGGTGTTGAAGAAACAATATATTGGGTATAACATAAGGAAAAAAATTGTTGTGTGTACAACATGAAAATGTCAGCGTTACATGTAGAATAATCGGATTTTTATTTGTATAAATCATTATGAAGATAGTGAATCAGGTTGTACAATATAACAATGAAATTTAATTTATTCATTGAAAATATTTCCTTAAAACTATTGATGCTACAATGTGTCCTGCTTGATTACTAGGTAAAATGAATAAATCCCTATCTAGTGGATACGGTCAATAGTCCTAATAGATTTTCTAACTAGTACATACTGATTTTTGTGGAATATTACCTATAAAATTAATGGTTGGTCACTAATAGTATATAACTTTTAATGGTGATGTTAGTAGAAATATATATGTTTAAAAAATAATGTATTAGTTGGATTTTTTGATAAATTCATGGAATTAAAGAATAAATTTTAAAACCATATTGGTGAAAAGATTATAAAAATTCTATTATAATTTTGTAGATAACATCATAATCAATACATAATTTATAACATATTATAGTTTCCAATACTATATCAACATAGTCTTCCTAATACGACTCAATCAAATGGTGTATGTTAAATGTGGAACAGAACATTAGTGGTGAATAGTTAGATAAATGATGATTCATTTGAGTATTTTGTTATCTATTTATTGATATACATTAAAAAGAACTACATAAATACAATACCATGATCTAACAAAATTGGATTATGGTTTACCATTCCATTTATGGAATGGAAGGAAACCCATGTTTCTATACATACAAGTGTGAGGATGACAGGAATTTTTTATTGTATGTTTAGTTTAAAAACATTCTCCATGACTGAAAAAGTGTAGCTTTATAGGCTCCCATTTTAAATCATGGATTTATTTCCAATATGATCCTATAGAATAAGTAAATAGTTGATCGACATGCCATATTCGTATGTGGGGTGAAATATATCTCTCAAAAATTAATATAAGTTTTGAATATTAACCTTATTAGAAGAAATGGATATTAAGATGGGAAACCCTTATATTTACTTTAAAATCCCTTGAAATCTATTATTCATCCAATATAATAATAATAGACATATCAATCAATTATTACTTAGTTATATTAAAATTTATTACCATTAATTATTTAAAAATATAATCTTATATTAGTTATTTATAGTATTTTAAAATCAAGTATTAGATATTTTGATTATTTAATATAGGTTTTGAAACTTAGTTTTTTATAATTTTAATTATAATAATATACTAATTACATTATTATTCAAGTAAATCATATAGTAGTGTTTAAAAGAAATATTTAATTCCATATTTTTAAGGATGAAAGTTTGTGTCTGATTTTATATTATCGTATTCCAAATAATCATATTTTCTATAATTTATAGTCACCAATTTCTTCATATATAATGAAGGTTATTTTTTTTGTCACCATTAATAAGAAATATTGAATATATTATTTTTTACATTACTTTCAGGTATTAAAAGTATTATTGTATAAATTACAATTAATGTTCTAAATGATGTATATATTATATCCTTAACCATGTATGTGGTTACACTAACCAAATGAAGAAAATTAAATAAAATAGAACATTTAAGAGAATAGAGTAATATTATAGTAATATAGTTTTTATAGATGCATTGTGATGTCAATTATATATCATTATAGTAGTTATTATGGTTTAGAAATTTGTAGTCATTTAAAGAAGTTTAAAGAGAAAAGCATAAATATATACTATAATGAATTCATCCATTCTAGAAATTGGTTCATATTTTTCTCTTCTTCATGGGAATAATTGATAATAAATGTGTAAAATGAATATTAAATAGGATATTTTTAGATTTATACAATTGAATAGAAATGTAAATATATCATTTTTTTGGTATAGTATGTGAAATTTTATATATGAGTTTGAGCATGAATTTCGGGAAAAATCAATTAACTTATATGAAAAGAAGGCCATTATAAAATGAATTTGGATCCAAAGTGAAAAAATATTAATATGGGTCTTGAATCACATTATAAACATAATAAAATAAAATTGTTAGTGATATTTTTGGAACTTATTCTAAAATTGAACCATTTCCCCTTATTTTACTCTTATGGTGGTAACACAATATTTTTCCTTATTAACTATTTACCAAAAAATTAAAATTGAAATATTTTGTAATTAATTCTTCTAGATTCAAAATTAACTTCCATTTTTTATATTCAATATGAAAAATTATAGAAAAAATATTTTTAAACAAAAAGTTAAAACATAATTGTTTTAGTAATATATTTATTGAGTACATAACTAGTATTATTCTTACTCCTTTCCATGTTATAATCATAAGATGAATGTAAATAAAGATATTAACATATAAAAAACATGTTTCACTTTCATAATCCAAATATGATAATTATATATTGAAATTAATAATATATAATATAACAAATATTTTTTTTGATAACACACTTTCCATTGACAAAAATTCCTTAACATATATCCCCTTCTAACAAATTTTTTTATTTTTCAAATGAAATGTATATATTTTACAAATCATTCTATAAATTATATATATTTAGTTTTTCATGAAAAAATCTTTATTAAACAAGTTAATTTTAATTTAAAATAAAATTTACAAAAAATATTCATTATGTAAAAGATATTTTTATACAATATTTATATTTATTCGTTATTACTAGAATCTATTTATTTTATTTTAATTACATGTTAAATATTAATGTGTATTAATTTATTTACTTCTTTATAGAAAAAAACAATATAACTTTTGGATTAATTTATACCCAATAATCATATATGCATGAACTCTATATCTAATTACAATGTTTACAATGATCATATTATATGGATATATATTATTTTACTTGATTCATTAAAATTAATTAAAACCATTCCAAAATTTGTCTCAAAGAATGTAGACTACTTTTCAAATTTTTTTATTTAAAAAATTATATTTAATGGAATGATCACCAAGGAAAATAATTAAGATAATTGATTCTTATTAATTTTTTATCTTATTATGGTATAATTTCTCTTTTAATTTTAACAATGACATATAATATTGATTTCTATTAATGACTCATTTTGATCATTTATTTTAATTTTTCATCATAATATAATATTATAGTTTTTAATTTTGGTTCATTTTTTTAATATCTACTCTATATAATGAAGGACCGAAATAATGGTGCTCTACAATTAGGAACAAAAACACCACTGTTGGGTAATTATTTTTACATTGCACCCAATGGATTATCAAATTTATCTACAATGATGGAAATTCGATAACCAGTTGACAACATGATCCCTGAAAACATTTTATTTTATTCCATCAACTCTTCAAACCATTACCAGAATATATTCAAATTATTTCTAAATAGACCACATTTATTCATTAATATTGTGTAAAAACATCATTTTATTATATAATACCACTACTGCACATACTAAAATTTCATCTTTGTGTAACTCAATTCTTATATACATCGACTCCATTATAAAATTATAGTCCCAATAATATTATTACTAATTTTATTCCACAAGTAACTAGTTCACCTTCTTACTACATGTATTCACACATTTTTATTTCTATATAGACATGTTGTACCACAAATAGAATTAGTATCTCACTGAAGAAATTAAGCATTTAACCAGATTTTAAATCTTATACCAACTATCTCCATTCAATGGTCAACACTAGAGACCCATTATTTGATTTTATGATATATATATATGTAATAATAGAGAAATGAAGCTATTTCAAAACAACTATATAGCTCAGGATCTGATTATATAATCCACTAATGACGGCATTGTGAAAAAATATACATTATAAATTATCAAATAAAACATCCCAAAATTAATTCTCTTGGGGGTATTTATCTTGATTTATCCTTAATAGATTCTTTATAATAAATAGTCGTACTCAACATTGTTAACTGATCCACCACCAAGATCATTATTATGTGGGTTTCAGGTCATAAATCCAAGAGACAAAAAAATAATTTGATTATGCTTCTCTTAATAGATTACTACATCCTACAAGATTAAATTGCTACTTTTAAATCCCATATAACATAATGAAATACTCATACGGTGAAAAACTTTCTTACATTGAAACCACTAATAATCGCCTTATTGGAATAAATAACCATGATGCATATAACCGTACAACTAATAACTAAGGTAGGAATATAAAAATTATTTTTTATTTAATTTCTATTTTATAAAAAAAACTCAGATTTTATTCCTTCCTGATAACACAATTTACCCCAAATATCTTCTAAAACCATTCATGATATCTGATTGACATGTGCATCCATGCCTATATGATTTATTCTTCAGGCAGTATGAATAAAATTTGTTCATTGTCAACACATTACACTAACACTAAAATTAAAAAAGTTATCTCTTCATGGCCCCTTAGATATCCTTCATCCAACATGGGATTAGGTCCCGGAAAGAAGGTCCTTGGAAAATGAATCTTCTATTGCACTAAAAAAATTATGTTCATCAGTGTTGTAATTATCATCCATCTGGATATTACGCTATGTAAACCTCTAGTTTACCTTGATGCATGAAATAAATTATACTATATTATGATCTAGCTCACGAATCCATATAACACATAGTTTTTTCTTGAGCTAAATCAACTTATTATAAAATTATTTCTTCAATTTATTCATTCTTAGCAGCATGATCCTTGAAAATATTCTCATCCCAGTCCAATTATAGAGTGAATTATATGATATTAAACTCTACTAGAACATCATCCATGTCCCAAGAAGCGGATGTTTTGTTATTTATCCACTCCCAATGATCATCCATGAGATGCCTTAAATTTATATATATACATTCGCAAGAATTCCCATTAATTGGTTTATTACACATGTTTTCCAATATATGGTGATATCATGGATAGTTAGTCAATAATTGGGAGAAATTGTGAGGTTTCATTTTATCTTGAATGGTATAAATATAAATAAGGAGTGAATAATGATCAACGACACTATGAGCCAAATGCGATACCTTGGGATTCTAATTAGTATTAATGGAATGGGAAATAGAAAACATAACTATCCAATCTAAAATAGGTTTTATGTGAACATTATTGAATATTAGACCAATTGAAATGCCTCACTAAAAAACCATGTCTAACATCCCTTTGAGATTAAATCACTGAGAGAAATACATGTATGATATGTGGGAAATGGGAATCTTACCCTTATTCATAGTTGGGTGGATATAACGTTATTGTGTCCCCTCACAAACTTGGGTGGGTCTCTAGGCTCAAAAGTATAATGATATTTCTATATAAGTGATATTTTTCTTATATGTAGTGCTATCATACACAAAAAAGAAGAATAATGTTTGAGAGGAATTCTTAATTTTTATAGTGATACACTGATCTGAATCCTAGACCAAATTCACATTGATGGTCGAGTTTCAGAAGGTCAAGATGTCATGGTTTTGAAAATTGTCTTCCGTGAAACTATTCATTCTGATTATACGATAGAAATCTATAATCTTGGACCAACATTGTTTAGGCTCCATCACTATAATAAGAGAGATTGTTTTAGAGTGAACCTCATTTACTATGAAATCATTTTTAACCTAGTCTCCTAGGTTGTAGGCCTTACAAATTAGAAAAGATATAATCTAGAGAGGTAATAGGTAGCATTGGACCTAGGAATCATGGCCTCATTTCTCTGATGCAATGATTAACTATGATATTTTATTTTTTATCTGTCTCTCACACAAATTAAACCAAAAGGAAGGGTTAGAGGAGGAATAGTAGATAAATTCTTGCAAATCAGTTTGTGATAGATTCAGATAATGAATGAGATATCTAAGGCCTCTTTTTTTTGAAGATACCAAAAATACATACTAGTGGGAACATGGAGAAATGAGCCATTGTTGATGATGGTAGGAGTAGGGAAGGACCCTTCCTTTAAGGAATGCATAGAGGAAGCGATTAAGAAGGAGGGAACTGCAAAATGGTATCATCATTATGAGTAGGATCATAAGAACATTCAGAGTGATGGTTCACCTTTTTGAAATAACTTGAAAAAAATAGGTTGGGGAGGTCTGAAAGGGGGTGCAAAGAATTCCATACCTTTAGAGAACCATGTAAAACCATGTTAATGTATAAAGAGATTATTTGGTGGAGGAAAGGATAAGTTCCTAAATGTTACTAGATACATGCATGTATTCCTATTAACATCTTTGGAGGAACATATATACAGAATAATAGGCACCCTTGCATCATCTAAGATAGAAGATTCCATATATCCTTAACAAGAGACACTCAAGGATGGTAGGGAACAATGCCTCGATGAACATTCCGGCTTAATAAGAAGGCAATAACATCAGAAGTAGTTTTCATTCTCATAGATGGTGGATTCTTTTCCCCATTCCCTTAAGGTTCTTCCACATGAAAATAGAGAGAGAATTACCTTAAAGGAGGGGTAAGGATAGCAATCTGGGCATTGAAATTAACATACTAAAGTACTATATCATATTGATTTTAAATTCACACATGATTTAAATAAATTTTTTCCCATGATTATAATCATATAAAAAGTAAATTATTTAATAATACACGCCATTGGGCTTATACTATATTCCCTAGTTTTCAATGGATCTAATCATCATACCCCCTAGAGCATAAAAATCAAGATCCCCAACCAATACTATCTTCATTAATTTATAACATAAATATGGTCCTTGTGGAATATAAGTTTCATATGCAGGGTTTGAGAAAAAACATTTTTACGGAACCAATATAATATCCCCAACTATATATTATTTCATAGTAGGGTTTAGAAGGGAAATTGTATAAATAATGAATACAAATATTACATCTCATGATGTTTTTTCATTCTCTGATAACATGGCCATCAAGACACTATAATATAAGTTTTCATATCATTTTTTGTTTAGTACATATTTTATACCATATGAGAAACAATGTTTGTTATATTTAATCCATTACTACATACATACCTATCCATTGCTTATAAAAAAAGATATGTTTTCATGAACTAAAAAAATTTTGAACATAAAATATAATAGAATATCTACAATACTCTTTTAATACACTGTGGTTTAATTATATAATATATCACTTAAATGTCTAGTTTAACAGTTTTTGATATATGAAACATTGAGTAATTTGAATAAAAAATTATTACAATGTGAATTAAAAAAATAGTGAGTATAAAATAAGAATAAATAAATTAACACTCATAGGTAAATTATTTAGAGTTATAAAATAAATTTTACATTTTATTTTAAATATGGGATTTCATTCTATTTTATATGTTCATTTAAGTAATAAATAAATAAAATTTATAATTTGAATCTGATTAAATGGCCATATTTTTTGAATTCAAAATATAAAAACATTCATATGGTGATCCTTCAATTGTTTTTTAAAAAGGTTGTGGTTTGGTTGAATATTAATAAATGCAATGTTTACAAATACATTAAATTTTATAAATCATAGTATAATAAAAATGAATATAATTATTTTGAAAATTTAATTTATTGAATATATATATATTCAAAATGTATGTAAATAATTTATACATTTTATTATGAATTTTGAAACACATGTTTTACATATTATAATATAATTATGTTTTTTGGGACTAAATATTTATTTTTCAGTATTTAATTTAACAAATTATTTACATGTACACATTCATATTAAATTGTTATTAAAAAATTGATAAAAAATTAATTAATTATAAAAAAATAAATTTCATGGTGGATTAATCTTATAATTAATTTTCCTGTCAATTTAATTTATGTTAAAAAATTATTTTATTTCAAAAATAAATTCATTCAGTTATATATAGACTTATTAAAAATAATTAATTATACCACAAAAAGAAATTAAATCTTATGAATTTTTTCCCATATAGATAATTCCCATTTTCAAAATATTTATTATGGCCTATTTAAATTTTTTGTATAACAATTACGTTACAATGGTTAATGTTAGTCACTGTTTTAAACAGCAAAATAAGTAATGTTATTTTGTCAAATGGTTTTGTTAAAAATTATCAAAAAATATATATTAAAATTTGAGTATTATTTCATTCTCAGTATCCCTTGGTTATTGTATTATATTAGGTTCTTGTTGGTATAATTTTATTCAATCAAAAATACACACACCACACTCACATAGGCCGAAATAGAATTTCATTTCCACCCCAAGGGATTACCTAGCCATCAAGCTATATTATTACAATGAAATACCATTTCATCCTAGGTCAGTGTGGTGTGTGTATTTGTGAATGAATAAAATTGTACCTATAAACACTTAATATAATACTTTAACCATGGGATATTGAGAATCAAATATATTATTACAATAATTGTTTTTTCAAAATCCCAATTGGGAATGAATCACATTACATGGCTCATAGTATTAGCATTAGATTTCTTAAATTTCTAGCTTGAATCATGCATGTGTCATTGCACCACCACATCATGTCTCCTTCACTGCTCGGTTGATGACCTAAAGGATTAGTGGACTAAAATCACATTTGGGCTAAATAATACTATTTCTACTATACCACAACAATAGTAACTACTATAACACTCACATTACTTATTTTCTATAGTACTTATATAGTACCTCTCTATATTTTCTCCCACCTGAATTTGCACACAGGGTTCATACAGGATTATGGGGAGCCTTTATAACTTTTTTAAGCCCTAAACTACATCCCGTGGTTATATACTGTATATATTTCTGAGTATTTTAAAAATATATTTTAAATTTAACTTTATTTTATTTTATAGAGATAGTATTTCAAAAAAAGTGACTGTCTCACCAATAATATAAAATAAAATGATAAAAGAATGATATAGATATAAATAATACATTAGTGATTATATATAAAAAATGATGGGTATAAAATTCGTTTTTTGTAATTATTTATTAAATTTAAATAATTTTATACTTGTATAAAAAGATTAAAAAAACCTCGAAAAAATCGTATACATGTATTCGAAACAGAAAAGTAAATTGTAAATATAATTTTCAATATAATTTTTTTATTAAATAGAGTTTGGATAGAATTTTATTTATACCCATTGGATATTTGAATTAATTTTAATTATCAAATTATATATTCATTCTTATCTATATATGAGTGATGCAAAACTATTTTAATGGTATAGAAAAATAATACTAAATATTATTTAGGATATAATGTTTTTATTGGTTTAATAATATTAGATGAAATATTATCTTCATTTGCATAGATGATACATTGTTTACAAAAACAGGCATAGTCCATTTATGATCCACATGGAATTTTTCAAAATATATTTTGGGCCGTTAATGATTGATTTTTTTTCAACATCATTGATTATTTCATATAAAATTTTTATTAATATATGCCTTATTAAGAACCATATGAATTTGTTTTTCTTTCATTACTGAGATAAAATCGTACAAAACAAAAAATAGTCTCTCACAAATACTATAATATACAATAAACCTTTCGTCTAAAGGTCTTAAGATTAATCAAATAGGGTATATCAAAAGGAGTAATCTAAACACAATTCAATCATGTTTCATTCCGTTTATATATCCTTGAATTCTCCTATACTCCTATTAAAATACTGAAATAAAAATAATAATATTACTGAAATGTTATTATATTGATGAATGAAAAATTTTCTACATCTCTATGATGCATTAGAAAATGAAAATTTCAATAATGCATAAATGTAGGAAACTGCATCAACAAAAAATGTATTTAATTTTTCTTAACATCTTCATGTGGTTAGTAAAAAATAGATTCATTACCTAAATAACTATGATATAGTTTACATAATTATCATTCTTTAATTATTGTCCATTATAATCATCTTTAACTTCAATCCATCAAATAGATAAATTGTTTCTCTTGCGTATGTGCATACTACCATCTACTCAATTAACATATATAATTATTCAATACCCACTTCCATAGATGGTTATAAAAATGTATTTAATGAATAAATAAGATATTTATATGTATATTTATCATTTGTAAATATTTTTTTTAATCAAAATACTTTATAATTTTTTTAATCCTTCAATAGTTGTAGCATGTTCATATTTTGGTCTATATTACCGGTAATATGATCGTTGTTACATTTTTTTAGCATTGAATGGTTATGGATTGTTATGGAAATGTAATATTATTAAAAAATCATGCGTTTATGACCATTTTAAATAATATTTTTTTCTAATATATATAAATATATATTTTTTTTAATAAAATAAATTCTTTCTAGAAAAATAAAACATCAAAGAATATTTAATTTTTAATCTCACATTTTTAAAAATCACCCTATCATCCATAAAATATACATGGAATAGTAGATTCGTATTAAATAGATATATAAATATATCATGAATATTGTGCATGTAATGAAACCATGACCATGATGTAAAGAGAAAAAAAATATGAATTAAATCATAAATGGGAAATGGGATTGAAAATGAAAAAAATATATTTTTTTTAAGAGTGAATTGTTAAAAAAAAGGATAATAAGAAATCATATGTGAATAACATTTAGTATAAAAAATTAAAGTATGCTTATGGTTAATATATATGATAAGTCTAATTTTATTATATTCATTTTTTTTGTGGGATCATGACTAAGTGGATGTCTAGTGGAAGTGGATTGTTAATGGAATTTCCCATCTTTGGGTCATATCACATTCCCTTTTATTATGATATTTTAAGAATATTTCTATTTTTAAAAATAAATTTAATATGTTTTAGTTTCTCTTTTTTATATAGAATTATATTTTTCCCAAATAATCACATCACTTATTTAATTTTTTCACCAAATCTCATGACCATTATATGGTTTTCCTGGTCTCTATTTCAATTTCTTAATAGATGTTTCATTTTATAAACCAATATTTTTTATATATTTTTTATTTTATAATCACAAACTATCACTTGAAATATTTCATCATTTATTTCAGGGGATTTAAAAGAGAATATCATGTTCATTATTTAATTGAAATTTGGTTAAAGTGTTATAAAATTCAAAAATAATCATGAATCAATCATCTATACTTGAGACACATTTCTTTTTATATGCATATTATATTTTTTACCATGTTTATAAAACATGTATTAACTTTTATGTTTCATTATATAATTATTCATGATATTTAATGTATTATTTGATTATATTGACTTCATAAGGATTTCAGACAAATGATAGTAAAGCCTAAATATTTTTAGTATGACATTACCTGCTTTTTTACATGTTTAGTATTATTTAACTAGATTCATTTTTTTTGGGTTTTATAATTTTTAATTTAATAGTTATAACATGTATCATTTTTATTAATGTTATTTATGTTTTTTTATGTTCAATATTTCAATTCATTTTTGTTTTTAGTTCTCCAAAGGGTTCACATTTAATACATTTCTATAATGGTTAAGATGTCTATTCCCCAAATCTCATTGTATTTCATAACCTTATTCTTTATATTGATTGAATAATGTTCATATATATTATTGAAATATTTTTTAATTTCATTTTAAAATATAATTGAAATTATTTATGAATATTTTAAATAGAATCATATTAACATGTTTTGTAGAGGTCACTATTTACTCTCTTTAAAAAATTATGAATGTAGTTTTTTATGTTTCTCAATGTAATTAATATTAAAAAATTTTATGAAATATTCTTTCTCATGTATATATTGTTTATGATAGAAAATTATATTTAAAATGTTTTTTTATTTTTTAATGGTTACCCGATGAAAATGTGATTTATCTTTTATTTGAAGTGAATATTACGAATTATTTTATAGTACTTTTTCATGTATATCAAAATGTTTTATTTTTTATATTCCATTGTGGAACCTACAATGAAAAAATAATAGATAATTAAATTTCATTTTTTATGAATAAATTATATATTATTTAATGTTGTTATAGAAATCACATGTACCAATTATTTTACATAGGACTGTCATAAAATATAGTCGATATATTTAAATAATATATATTCTTAATAATGGTACATGATATAGACTATTAATAGAAACAATATGTATTATTTTATTTAGTTTTATGACAAATATCATTTGAAATATATGGATGTAATGATGACCTCAACCAATAAGATTTAAAAATTTAATTCCCATATATCTAAAATAGTGAGGGATATGGAATAACTTGCCTTTTCCCATGAATATTCCCTTGATGAGATAAAATATGTTAACCAAAAAAATTATTGTAGATGATCAATATTTTCAATATTATAGACTAAATGATATTAAATATACCATGCCAAAAAATCTTCACCATTGCGCATAATAACCTTAGGGAATATGTTGGAGTAATATGGGGTTATGTATCTAAACCCTTGTTGTATGTGTATTTATTTTTTTAATTAATAAATGAATTATTATATATATCAAGTTGAATCATTAAATTATATATTAATAAATTCTTGATTTGATAAAAATTCTGTTTTGGTAAAGATATTTCCAAATTATGTATTTGGAAGGTATACTATTTCAATTAAATTACTCTTTTTAAAAAAATTCAAGAATATTGAAATTCATTTTACTCTCATATATTATGTTTTAAAAGAATATTTATTTAAAAAAATATAATATAAATCAATGATTTATAATATAGTATTTAAAAGAGTCATAAAACCATTATTATAAAAATGTATTATTCAGTATGTTGTGGTTTTCATTTAAAATAAAAAAAATTATTATTAAAATATTTATTTATATATATGAAATATTATTTTTAAAAACATAAAAATGTAATTATAAATTGTAATATTATTAATAATTTCCATAGATAGAATATTTCTCGAGTGAGAATTCAGTACAATATTAATATATTATATGAATAATGACATCATAATGAACCAAAAGTAATGCAATACATCCCATAAAATATATCCATAACCAAATATAAATTTTCCATTTCAAATATTTTGTTGGGAGGTTATATGATTAATTTCATAAAATTTTATTGAATCTTAGAAAACATATTTAATATTTAAACATTTTTTAATTTATTTCATTGTGAACAAGACTCAAATCCACCCCACTATTGGTATTATCACAAAGGGTTATATTACTAGACATATAAAATAATGAAATAAAGTACTATTTTTTATAAAATAATGGAAAACCTTGGGGAGGATTTTGGTTTTTAAAATTTTACTATATACAGTCGAGAACATATGATTAGAAATTAATAATTATTTTTTATAACTTATCTATAAAAAGCCTTCCAAAAAAAATTTATATAGAAAAGTATATTTATAATTATTTGACACTTATTTTTCCTTTATAAATCCATCATAGGGTTAATCTATCACTTAAATTTCTCCTCTGATGATTTTAAAAACCCATAGTAATGGTATGATATTATCTTATTCTCCTCTTTTTTTCATGCACTTTTATTTTAATATGAATTTATAATTCAAATTGTCCATTTTGGGATATATATTCACAAATCATAATTATATTAATTATTATTTCCAAGTGATAATATATCCCTTTCAGTATCATTAAATCTTTTAATGAATATTTATATCCCAAATTATTCTTTACAAATTATCCTATGATTTTATATACCAATCATTTTTGTGGTGAATTCCCATCTCCATTTAAACTCAAGGTTGTTAACCTAGATAAACCAATATATAATTGATTGGGAAATTTCATGTGTATAACCCATATTCTACAATCCATGGATGTAATGTGATGAAATACATCATTATGATTTATGTTAGTTTAAAAAATTTTACGCATGAACATGATATGAATATGGTGGTTTGTCCCAGAATTATATAGCCCAAAATTATGTTGGTAAATCTTTTAATTCGATGGGAAATCATGTATGTAGAATGTGATATTTTCATCAAAATACTATTTTTATTTTTTCATGGTGGTTTTACATGACGTATGATTATGAGATCATGTTTATTGTTTCTATCATATTTCAATGTTCAAATTCTGTTATCTTATTAAATAATTTATTGATGGTATATTTTATGATTAACAATCCATTAGTATGTACATCCCCATACTATCTAATGAATTTTTAGAATTTAATTTGTATTTATGTGAATTTGATCATGTTTTATTCTATGTTTTTTAATTTACAATTATAGTTACTATTTATTGTATATAATTTCCCAAACACACTAGGCTTCTCGATCTTCTATGATTGTATTACGTATACCATTATTTAATTAATTTTGAAACTTTTTTCATAAAATATTTGTGTATTTATATATAGTATTAGAGGAATTATGATTTATTTTTATGGATTACTTTTAGAAATATCTGATGAAATCCATAATTATAAGAATTAACATAGAAAATAATCCCTCTATTTTTTTATAGAGTATATAGATTCTGTGAAAATAAATAAAGCTGTGGATACTTGAAGAAGATGTCGATCTAGAATAGTTGGATATATGGGTAATAAATATGATAATATCACATTGGATTTGACACTATTTCCACATATTGTAAGATAATAATCCCTTACTGTACAACTAGTTTGATACTCTTAGGGGGTATACTTTAGGAATTCCACCAGTTCCTTATACACCATTATTATATAATAATAATTCCCATAATATATTATGTGAATAAATAATCCATGTATAAATAATATTCAAACATTAGAATTCATATGTTTATAAATATATTTCATTAATGATCAATACATTTAATTTTCCTAGTTTCCATTATTTTTTTTAATTATTTGAAAATTTTCAATAATACTTTTTTACTTTATTCCAGTCAATGGATTTGAATGGGGGGAAGGATGTCCAAAACCAATGTTATGGGATAAATGATGAATACCATAAGATAATACCAACCAGATGGGAGTGGGGATCAAAAATTTCCTGATAATAATTTCTCAATTAACTCATCTTTTGATAAGAAATATTTATTTGGTGGAACATGCACATTACCCTAAGAAATATAAATTTTAAATATATGTGTTTACAAGAGAATGGACATTGAATATTAGATAATATTTTTATCAATTATATTAATGGATCAACACAATTAGAATATTATTTTCCATTATTTAATATTCTTAGAAAAAGATGTTAATATAATATATTTATCACATAGAGGGATAATATAATAAATGATGGATATTGATAAAAAATATGTTTTTCTTGGAATAGAATGATGTGATTGACTATAAAAAAATAAAAAAAATTGATTCTTAATATATATTTTTAACACGCTAAATAAATTGAAATAATTTAGGATTACATTTTCCTAAAAAAGGGGAAATCAATCCCAAGGGTAATATGAAAATAACATCACAAAACATTCTTAATAAAATTACATCTATCACATCTCCAATGAAAATAAATTTTAATTCTTTATTGGTTGGCTAAATATGATTCTGGGAAATGATTTTGTGATTTGAGACATAATAACCAATGTGAAATTTCATGATGTTCCGCAAATGTGAAAATCGTTATTAAATAATCTCATGTTTGTCATGGGTATCATTACAAGAAGTAGATAATTGATTTTAATTTTGGTATTGTGTTAGATAAATGAAATTCGGTAAATAAAATCAACATAAGACATTCCAAAAGTGTGTGATGAATCATCCCACAAATTTCATAATGGTGAAAAGACAATTATTTTGGAGTGGGATGTAATAGAAAGTCTTAATAGAATATATATGGGAGAAACCAACCAATTTGATGGGACAATGTAATTATTAAATTAACCATCATGTGATAATCAATTGTTTCAATTGTATGGAACAGGGGATCTTTATGAATATATGAAGTAAGATTTTCTTGCAATAATAGATGATAAAAACCAGAAAATAATAGAAAAAGGGAGTTATTATTCCACCAGAACTATAGAGATCAGTCTAAACAATTATGTTGTGGCATATTTTCAAGTTACTCAATCAAGGGGGTGGAAATAGTATTTGATTCTTCTTCTTAATATTCGTTAAAATCTATCATGTTCATTGGAAATATTTAATCATCACATAAAATGATATAATTATATTTAATGGTAAAAATGGAAAATAGATAAAAAGATTATACATATTATATAATATCTACCCTATTCTTTATTGTTGGAGTAATTTCCCAATAAACATTATGCTAATATATTTAGTTGAATTTGATGCTATTCTGGGTATGTATTGGATTTTAATATATATAGAAGAAATAAATTTGTTATAAAATGCAATTATCCTCCTTTGGATTCATTTTCTAATGTGCTGATATTATTTCCTTATGTGAAATTATATCTTTATCAAATGATTAAGAATAAGGAAAAGATCATAATTAATTAAATGACCTTGGTATATATATATATCTCTCTCTCAAAGAATTTTTTGTACTCCCTCATAATATAAATGTTGAGTTCCCAATCAAACCTATAACTAAATCATGAAGCATTAAAGGAAAATTGTGTCACAAAAAATGTTAAACAGGCGCATCTTATAAAAATATAGGCAATTGAAGGATATCCCAAACCAACAACTGTGATGGAGATCAATATTTTTCATAGATAATTTGGTTATTATTATTAACGTTTTAGAAAAATATCATGATTTTGATGACCTATATCTAATCTAAATTGGTATAGGGTGATGTATTTAAAGAATAATAAATATAATGGAAAATTAATAATTTATAAAATAATCAAATCAATGCATCTATGCTCACATTTCCCACTAATGGGGATGGATTTGTTTATCTTAAATGATGAATATAAAAATTCCTAAGGCTAAGTACTCATGGAAGATGAAAATAGGATCCCATATGCCACCCTTCAATTAAATATCTATGAGAATAACTATGAAACCATATTCTAGAATAATTTATAGTGATCATCGGTTAGAAAATTTCGATACATTTTATCTATAAGGATAAGTATGAAATATATATTGATCATAAAATCCTCTTTTAAATATTCACAGTAAAAGAAGATAAATATACTTGAATCTCATCTCATATATTATATCAAAGAATATGATTGCATAATCTTTTAGCATCCAAGGGTAGAAAAAATATAGAAGATTTTATATGTAAAAACCTCATCGAACACCCAATATGTTGAGGAATTGAAGGGATAAAATATTGTCATACACTCAAAGGAAGGATATGGGAATTATAAAAGGATATACACCATATGATAAAAATATAATTTCTCTACCATCTATCCATTAGATGATCTAGGAGGCACTGAAAGATGATTATCTTCTACCAAAAAATGAAATTTATTTTCCACAGTTCATCATTGATTATTATGAATTTGTAGGTTTTTGAACCTACATATGTGTCCAATAAAAACTCGAAATAAAATTAGGAACTTGAATATTGTGTGTATATCCAATACTTCCCTATTCAAACAAGATGTTCTAATATGTATATAGATATTATGGAAAACATCTGTTGGGTTAGCATGAAAAGAGAGATTGTGTAATTGTTTTATAAATGCTTGGTATTCATACAAGTCAATGTAGTTTGAAAAAATTCTATGGATAAGATGTATCCCTTTCCCATAACGGTATGTAAAGCAAAATCATGAGAATAGATTTCATCATAGGTCTCCCAAGGACACCTAAATTAAAAATAACCATCTGGGTGGTTGTTAATTACCTAACAAAATAAACACTTTTCAATATATTTAAAGAATATTTCTCTCTTGACCAACACACAATGATATAGGTAAGTTATTTGGAAAGATAGTACGAAATTCCACCCACTAGTGTTACTGATAGCGCTCCATGATATACTATTAGGTTATGGATAAGTATTTATCATTTTTTGGATATATAATTGATAATTAAAAAATTTTATAACCAACATGTAGATTTTTAATTTCAATGAACCATTCAAACTCTAGGGATATTATGAGACCATGTTATGTGGTTTTATAAGGATATTGGGTGTGTCCCATTCCATTAATGGATTACTCATTCAATAGTGGTTTCCACTAAAACATTCAAATAGAACATTATGTTGTGTTATAGTCAGATAATTATGATATTGGGTGAAGTTATAGAGGGGAACCTTATAGGACCAGATAGTGTACAAGGGATGCCCATTAAGATAAACCATTCAATATGATATAAAAAACTCACAAATTATATAGAAAATATTTAAATAAAATTCATAGATATGATCTAGAGTTTGAGGTAGGATATAACAAGTTCATTTGTATATTTTCATATAAGAAACACATGATTATTGGGATGAAATAATGAATAATGAAAGATACAACATCCCCATTGAGGTCATTGATTACAATAGAGTTATTTCATATCTAAATGCACTCCAACCTACAATATTATATGAATATAATGTCTTCTATTTATCTCTATTGAGAAAGTAAATACAAGACCCCACATATGTAATAAATCCAAAGGTTATACACATAGATAATTACTATTTATACAATGACTTGTTGGTGAATATGATAGATCACAATGAATGTGTTATATGAAAAAAGGCAACTCGTATAGTCAATGTATTGTGGTTCTGACACATGTTTGATGAAGTTACATAGGAACTAGAAAAGGTTATGAAACATTTGTATACACATATTTATTAAATTTTGAAATGAAAATATATAGTAATAATTATCTTCTTTGGGTGAGAAAATAATTATATGATCTCTAATTAATAGGTTTCCTTTTTTCATGAATTAATGTATTATTTAGAAATGTAATTATAAAAAATACATGATTTTTTTATCTAGATCACTAAAAAATATATCCATTGGATTAAAATAATAGTATGAAACCTAACCATTTCACTACTATAATTATAGGAATTTACGACTGGCTATTTTTGATGGGATCCCGTCGTAAATAGGCTTTAGCAATGGGGCCCCGTCGCAAATAGCTCATTATAGAAAACGGCATCGCAAATATTATTTATTGTGATGGGAAATGGCCCCATCACAAATAATACTCCGATTATAAACATTATATATATAAAAAACCATTCGCGATAGACCGTCACAATTACTATTTGTGACGGGGAATTTCATCGTCGCAAATAATCATTCATTTATATACATTTTATATATAATAACCTTTTGTGACGGGCCCATCACAATTACTATTAAAGAAAAAAAAATTATATTTTGATTATTTGCGACAGGAGCCCATCACAAAAATCCCAATCACAAATACTAAACATAATAAAAAATATTTAATAAAATTATGATTAATAAAAAAAATTATTAAAATTATTAAAATAAAAAAAATTATTAGTAAAATAAACCAAAATTAAAAAATATAATACTAAAAAATAAATTTAATTAAATAATGATTAATAAAAAATTAATATTAAGTTTATTAAAAAAATAATAAATAATAAATTATTAAAAATCTCAATATTTACAAAAAAATATAAAAATTTGAAAAAATGTTATTATTATCAGTAAAATAAAAAAATACTAAAAATATAATACTAATAATAAATAATAAAATATTAAAAATAAAAAAAAGTAAATTATGCAATGTTTGTACCAATATAATAGACACAAACTTTAAATAGTTCACAGTAGAATAAATCATAAATTCAAATATTTTTAACATAAAAAAGATATCACTGGGGGTCATCTCTTGGAGGGGGTGGAGGAGCTGTAAGTGATGGTGGAGGAAACTCCATCCCTAAACTACGAGTCAGACGGTGAATGAACTCCATCTGCTCATGATGTTGCTGCTTCCATCGACGCGTCTCCTCTTCATACTGCTGTTGCTGCTGCTGGCACCGACACATCTCTTCATGTTGTTTCTGCAAACTCTCTATAAGCTCAGACTGAGTTCGCAACTGCTCCTGATACAATTTATCTTCTTACTAATTGTTACTAATTGTTACTAATTGTTACTAATGGTTAATAATGGTTACTAATTGTTACTAATGGTTATTAATGGTTTCTAATAGTTAAAATTGGTTATTAATGGTTACTAATGGTTACTAATCGTTACTAATCATTATTAATAGTTACTAATCATTACTAATCATTACTAATCGTACTATTGGTTACTAATAGTTACTATTGGTTACTATTTCTTACTATTTGTTCTTATTTATTCCTATTTGTTTTTATTTGTTCATATTTGTTCATATTTGTTCCTATTTGTTCCTATTTATTACTAATTATTTCTATTGATACTAATTATTACTATTTCTTACTAATTATTACTAATTATTAACAATTATTACTATTTATTACGAATTATTACTAATAATTACTAATTATTACTAATTATTACTATTTATTACTATTTATACATATTTATTCCTATTTATTCATATTTATACTTATTTATTTCTATTTATTCCTATTTATTCCTATTTATTCCTATTTATTACTATTTATTCCTATTTATTTCAATTTATTACTATTTATTACTATTTATTACTAATTATTACTAATTATTACTAACTATTACTGATTTTTACTAATTATTACTATTTATTAATAAATATTAATAATGATTACTAATTATTACTAATTATTACAAAATATTACTAATTATTACTATTTATGACTATTTACTACAATTTATTACTATTTCTTGCTATTTATTCTTATTATTCCAAGTTTTTCCAATTTTCCCTATTTTTTCCTATTTTTCTAATTTATTCATATTTATTGCTAATTATTACTAATTATTGCTATTTATTACTATTTATTGCAAATTATTTCTAATTATTGCAAATTATTGCAAAATATTTTTATTAATTGCTAATTACTTCTAATTAATTCTAATTATTACTAATTATTACTAACTATTACTAATGATTACTAATTATTACTAATTAATACTAATTATTACTAATTATTAATAATTATTACTAATTCTTATTAATTATTACTAATTATTACTAATTATTACTAATTATTACTAATTATTACTAATTATTACTAATTATTACTAATTATTCAGAATTAAAACTATTTATTACTATTTATTCCAATTTATTACTATTTATTACTATTTATTCTTATTTATTACTATTTATTCCTATCTATTCTTATTTATTCCTATTTATTCCTATTTATTCCTATTTATTACTATTTGTAACTATTTATTACTATTTATTACTATGTATTGTGTATTATTACTAATTATTACTAATTATTAGTAATTATTACTAATTATTATAAATTGTTACAAATTATTACAAATTATTACTAATTATTACTAATTATTGCTAATTATTACTAATTATTACTAATTATTACTAATTATTACTAATTATTACTAATTAATACTAATTATTACAAATTATTACTGATTACTACTAATTATTACTAATTAGTCCTAAATATTGCTAATTATTGCTGTTTATTACTATTTATTGCTATTTATTGCTAATTATTCCTATTTATTACTATTTATTGCTATTTATTCCTAATTGTTGATACATTTTCTTATTTATTTCTATTTATTCCTAATTATTGCTATTTATTACTATTTAATTCTAATTATTGCTAATTATTGCGAATTATTGCTAATTACTGGTGATTATTGGTAATTATTGCTATATATTGATAATAATTCTAATAATTCCTATTTATTCCTATTTATTTCTATTTATTCCTAATTGTTCCTAATTATTACTAATTATTACTGTCTATTACTAATTATTACTAATTATTACTATTTGTTACTATTTAATCCTAATTATTACTATTTATTCCTAATTATTAATATTTATTCCTAATTATTACTATTTATTGCTAATTACTACTAAATAGTATTAATTACTAATAATTAGTACTATTTATTACTATTTATTACTATAATATAGATAAAAAAATAATTTAAATCTAATTTAATTACAACTAATCAACAATAATAAAAATAAACATAGAAATATTAAATAAATACTAAATTAAATAAAATATAAATTCCTTTAAACTTGATCTCCTATTGACTTAAGCACCTTCACAACATCTCCTTAAAGAAATTTAATTGAGAGAAATTTTTACTCTGAAATTCGAGTTTAGAGAGAGAGAGTGGGAAATGAGAGGAGGAGAAAAAAACAAAGGGGTGTATATAGGTCAGAGTACATGCGACAAGACTTTTTGTGACGGGCATACCATCGAAAAAGGTACCTTTTGCGACGGGGCTCGTGGAAAATAACATTGCCCGCATTAATTACTGGCGGTGGTTAACAGGGTGTTTGCGACATGTGAATATCTCATCACAAAAATACAGTTACCATCGCCAGTATTTGCAACAGGACCCATCAGAAATACCCTCTAATCGACACAATATTTGCGATGGGGGGATCCCCCCGTTGCAAGTAACCTTCCCGTGCTTTGGCGCGCATTACACGCTGAAGCGCGCAATAAATTTTGTGACTCACTGAACCCCCTGTCGCAAATAACCCTTGGGATAGACTATTTGCGATGGGAACTAATCCCATCGCAAATACCCCATCTCAAAAGAGTTTTTCCCCATAGTGTTTATAATATATTCATTTTATTATGAGTATTATGAAAAATATATTTGTGGTTATGATAAAGTCAAACTCAATCAAATGGAAGGAATGGAGACATTAAATAGTTGGATCACACACTTGTAAAGACCCGTAAAATTCAAGGAAAATTTTTTTCTTAATTTTCTTTAGAATTTTACAAGAGCGCGGTTTCAGACGGCACCTGATTCCGAGGCCCGGAGTGCCCGGAATTAATTTCCGAAGTTTGGCTCGGGTACGTTCAGTGAACGAACGAGCGGGTTTTCCTAACTTTTGATCCGGTGCTCGGAATTGAAATCCGAGGGCACCGATGAACTCGCAGCGCGGATATTCGCTTAAAGAGACCTTTTCGGGAGTTGCGTTTGTTGCGAGTTGAATTTTAGTTTTGGGGTTTTTCAGTTGAGTTAAATAAAATTTGTTTAAGACAAATTTTATTTTAACTTATTAAAAACCTACCAAAGGAGGTTGGAAGTGGGACCCACACCCACTTAACCTCCCTTGGGAGGATTAAGTGTGGTGGGGCCCACACGAACCCCTTTTTCTTTTCAAATTCCCTAACCCCTCTAAACCCCCTCTTAATTACGTAACTCTTCCCGACTTTATTTCTTGCCAACCTATCTCTTCATTTAATTTTTTCAACTCTAGATTTAATTAATGAATTGATTTCAACTTTTGAATTTTTGAAAGGTTGGCAAAATGAAAATAAAATAAGGTGTAGCTTATTTTATTTTGGGTTGATCGTTTGTCTTCTTGAGAGGTAGAGAGCTCCTCTTCTTCTTCTTCAAAACTCAACGAAGAACGCGAAGAACGTCGTTCTTCAACGAAGAACTTCTCCGCCGAAGAACACGATCCGTCCGCGACGCCGTATCCGCGACGCGACGTACTTCTTCTGCGACATCTCTTCCGCGACGGTTTTCCGCGACGAACGCCTTCGACAACGACTCTTCCTCCGACGTCAAAGGAATCGACACCGATATTCCACGACTTCGTCAACGTGCGACTATCGAGGTAGAGATTCTTGAGTTCGTTGTTCTCTTTATAATTTGACTTTCCTCAAGACTTGACGAGGAACGCCCTTTATCCGACGAAGAACGCCGCACCGCTCTTCTTCGTCTTCGGTGTCAACGAGAGAGAACACCGCACCTTCCTCGGACAACCTTCGTCGGCGTACAAGGATTCGCCAACGACGTGCCTCTTCGGACGCGTCTCTTCGTCAACGGAATTGACGAACGACTACCGCGACGCCCGATCTCCGCGACGTCGACTTCCGCGGACATAGTCAAATCCTCGAACTTATACCCGAGGTAGGGGATTGTTGTTTCATTCTTTAATTATTCCATTTCTTGAACGTGGATCTGGCATGTCTAACATGAGGCTTTGAATGTTCATGTTGAGTTTTTATTTAACGTGAGGGGGGCCGGACCGCATGAACACGGCCGAACCCCCCTCCAACGTTTATGTTGATTTTATCTTGCGGGAGGAAGCAAGTGGCGTGGTGTCGTCGCACCACGCGGATGAACGTGCAAATATCTTCACGATGCCGTCGCACGCACCATGGTAGAAACAACAGAAACGCGACGCCGTCGCGCCGCGTTGGATGATTATCAAAGCACGGCAAAGGGGCGCGGTGCCGTCGCACCGCGCCGGACGACGAACGCCGCGGCCGGTTCCGGGCCGCGGCGGGACGAAGAGACCGCGGCCGGTTCCGGGCCGCGGCGGAAGATAAGACCCGCGGCCGGGCCGCCGGCGTCGGAAGCCGAAGAGGGGACCGGATTTTTCCGGTCCCGTTGGAGAAAACCGGCCGGCCAGCTGGCCGGCCGGAAGTCATTAAAACCGGGGAAATAAATTCCCCGGCCGTTTTAATAAAACCCCCTCTTTAAGAAAGGCGGCGGTTCTTTGAAGGAGGGGGGGGGGCAACCGGCCCCCCTCGAATCCGCGCAAGCAGGCCCCCCTCATGTGAGGGGGGCGGTTTACTTAAAATCGGCGCGGCTAAGCCGCGCCGCCAGAAGGAAGCGGGGGCAATCAAGCCCCCCGCGTGCGGCTCCCCGTGCGGCGCCAGCACCGGCCGCCGCGGCCCGCTGCCGCCCCCGCGGCCCGTCGCCACCGCCGCTGCCGCCGCGGCCCGCCGCCGCCGCCGCCACCGCGGCCCGCCGCCGCCGCGCCGCCCCGGGGGGGGGGGGGGGTCGGGCCGGGTCGGCCCGGACCCGGACCCCCCCGTTTCGAACCAGTTTTGGTTTTTGGCTCATAACTTGAGCCTCGGACCTCCGAATGACGAACCGTCTGCGGCAACGCGATCCTTGGATCGAGACGGTCGTTTCGGTATATCGCACTCAAGGTTTCGGATTACTTTGAGTTCGGCCGGGTTGGTTCGTTCACGAAACCAACCGGGCCTTCGGAGCGGAAACGCTCATATCTTGAGCCACGAACGTCCGATTGACGCGCCGTCAGTCGTGTTGTGTTCCTTTTAGTGAGACGGATCTTTTGGCATACTCCGCCCGAGGTTTGGACGCAGGTGGAGTACGGTCGGGTTGGTTTTGCCTTAAAAACCAACCGGGCCCCGGAGACGAAAATGCCAATAACTCACAGACCGGGCATCCGATTGACGCGCCGTCTGTTTCGTTGACTTCCTCTTGATGAGACGGAACTTTTAACATACTCCGCCCGAGTTTTGGATACAGTCGGAGTATGGCCGGGTTGGATTGTACTCGAAATCCAACCGGGCCCTTGGAACAGGAAAGCTATTATCTTTCAGACAGGACGTCCGCTTGACGGACCGTCAGCGGCGTCGGTGGTTACGTTGAGTAACGGTCCCTTTGAGTTTACCCTATGGGAGTTCGGGGTACAGTTGAGATACGGCCGGGATTGGTTTCGCTCTCGAAACCAACCGGGCCCCTGGGACGAAAAGGCTAATAACTCACAGACCGGGCGTCCGATTGACGCGTCGTCTGTTGCGTTGAGACCCCTGTGACGAGACGGACTTTTGAGACACTTCTTCGTGGGACTTTGAGATACTTGGAGTATCGACCAGTAGCTCGTGGAGCGGACCCTCCCGGAGACGAGCGTGCAGAGTACGGAGACCGTGTAGCCGGCTGAGACCTGACGACTGCTTGACCGACTCGACTTGGAGTGAGTCGACTAGCCCAGTGGACGGAGCGCCGGTATTTGGCTGCAGACCCACGGCGGACGGAGCGCCAGGTAAATGGCAGCAAACCCGCGGTACTCGACAGGAGGAGTACCTCAGTAGGCTATTTGGGCGAGTGCCCGGTATTTGGCGACAGACCCTCAGCGGACGGAGCGCCAGGTAGTTGGCCGCAAACCCGCAGTACTCGACAGGAGGAGTACCTCAGCATTCCTAGGTTAGTGAGCGGCAGCCTCGGAGTCGTGACAGGACCACTGTACACTCTAGAGACGGAGCTCTTCAGCAGTTACGGTTTCGATAATGAAAATCCTGGTTTGAGCTGAGACTTTTTGACCTTTGTGTTTCCTCATGATTGAGATGGGTTACTTGATAACTTAGGTATATGTATGGGAATATACCTGGGTAGTGGTTATCCGTTGATCTCATGATTCTTGTGTTTCCTCATGACTGAGATGAGTTACTTGATAACTTAGGTATATGTATGGGCATATACCTATGTAGAGTTTAACTGTTGTGATCTTCTTGTGGTTATCCTTGTTGGTTTTAGTGAGACCTTGAGGGTCTCGGGGTCCCTACTGAGTATCGTTATACTCACCCCTGCACGGGCTATGCCCGCACCTCGTTGTGTTGGTTGCAGACGACGGCCAGTACTGGCAGAGGCCGAGTGTTCGAGGACTGGACGGTACCTGGAGGTGGACTATACGACGAGGCGGTACCCGGAGGTGGACACTGGGCGGGACATACTCGGAGCGGATGGCGGGACCCGAGGAGCAGAGGAGCTATCTGTACCCACCCTTCAGGTGGGATTTCCAGTGGACATCTCAGCGTAGCAGCTTTACTTTTCAGTCGCTGTTTTCCCTTTCGAGTTGTACTTTACAGTTGGGCTTGTATTTCCGGCCCCTTTTTACTTTTCAGCTCTTCTTTTTGTACTTAGTGTTTTACTTCCGCTTGTACTCTGTGGTGCTTGTTTTCTTTTATAAAGGCAATGCCTTCCCAGTTATCGGGATTTTACGCCTTTGGTGCTAGTCGCCAGCCCCTGGCCTATGGAAGGCGGGCTTGGGGTAGTCACGGCACGGGCCCCGAGGACGGGTCGTGACAAATTGGTATCAGAGGAGTTCGCTTCTACCGCAGAACTTATAACTCTGATCTTTCTTTCTGTGAAGCAATAGTGTTGAGAGTACTGAGTGTGGTTTTCAGTTCAGGGAGTCCAGTGTTGGTGCGGGCGGCCGACGTATCCATACACCAGGACCCTGACAACTGATTTCCGACTTTGTGCACGAAACCACTGATTGCGTGTGTGTTTTCAAAGGTTTTTCCCCTTAAAACAGCTCAAACCAGGTCAGCTCACCAGGTATAATCGTTTGATCGTGTTACGTTGTTTCTTTCAGGATGGCCCCACGACGGCAGCCAGCTAGGGTTCCGAGAATCGAACGTGACGACAGCCCACCGAGCGACGAGGCCTCGGTGCAGGGCCCTTTGTCAGTAGTGGCACCGGCGGTAGCTCTACCCGCCGAGCCCCCGATGCTTCCAGCAGCAGCCGCTGACGATGCACGTCGCCTCAGCGCACTGCATGAGTTTCAGCGCCAGCGACCGCCCAGGTTTCGCGGGGAGACGGATCCCCAGGCTGCAGAGGACTGGCTGGAGGCAGTGGTACGAGTGTTTAGGCTAGTGAGGACACCAGCAGACCTCATGGTGATCCTCGCTGCGAGCCTACTACACGCAGCAGCAGGTAGGTGGTGGAGCCACTTGTTTCAGTTTTGCGATGAGATGAACTTCGCATGGGAAGACTTCGAGACCTTCTTCAGGGTGGAGTTTGTGCCAGTATCTCTACACCCCGAGCGTGTACAGGGGATTCTGCCTTTACCGCGTGTTTTTCGATCAGAAGCCGAGTCATCTGTGGGCAGTAGACAGATGATGCAGAGGTCCAGGAGGACCAGACCAGCAGTTGGGCGATCTCGGGTTTTAGGACAAGTGGTGCAGGGCACCCGGAGTGGGAACAGAGCTAGCCGTGCAAGGAGCAGGTTGTGTTACTCATGCTGTGGAAAGGGTCACCTGGCACGTGACTGTCCGACTCCTCGATCCGCAGGCTTGGAGGGAGCCACCGAGGTTGAGGCAGCGACAAATGCTGGAGCTCTGGGAGCAGGTGGACAGGGGAGGAACTAGTGGATACGTCTTTTGTACTTCTAGTTCCATGTTGATGTTGCTTTTGTGTAGCGTCTTGTAATATGAGCTGCAATAATAAAAGACGCTTACCTTTGTGATGTTTTCTTTCCTGTCCTCTTTTGTGATTTTACTAAGAGGTTCCAGTTGACTGTTGAATTGACCCTCACTTGTGAGACATCTACTGGAGGAGACCAGTTACCACACACTGATGCCGACAGTGTAACTCAACCCTTGGAGGCGAGAGTAACGGTTGGATCTCTTAGTAGTAGCGTCGAGGCCTTACAACATCATCCTTGGTATGGATTAGTATCATCCATGTTAGGATTGACTGTTTTAGGCAAAGAATGTGGTTCATCCAGGGGATGAGACCAGGTTTCTCTTTTCGGCAAAGAAGAAATCTTGCAACTCTTGTGGGACCAGAGATGGTCCGGGCCACGTCAGAGGAGGTCCATATCATCCAGGAGCGGATGAGGACAACACAGAGCCGGCAGAAGTCATACGCTGACAGGAGGCGGAGGCCACTAGAGTTCGAGGATGGTGACCACGTCTTCTTGCGGGTCTCACCTCGACGTGGTATTCGGAGATTTGGCCGAGGCGACAAGTTATCTCCGCGCTTCATCAGACCCTTCCAGGTCCTCAGCAGGGTAGGTGAGGTGGCTTATCGCCTGGCTCTACCACCTCAGTTGCACCGGGTGCACGACGTCTTCCACGTGTCTCAGCTGAGGAGATACGTGCACGACCCGACGCACATCCTTGACGATGGGGCGACTTTTACGGAGGTCCCGGTGGAGATAGAGGATCGACAGGAGCGGGTCCTACATGGACGATCGATTCCTCTTGTGCGCAACAGATGGCGGCACGGGAATCTCCAGGAGAGCACATGGGAGCGGGAGGCTCAGATGCGTACTCAGTACCCTCTTTTGTTTCCCTAGTTTTTGATGTAGCTTTACGGGGACGTAAAGTCCTGAGGTGGGAGTAATGTAAAGACCCGTAAAATTCAAGGAAATTTTTTTTCTTAATTTTCTTTAGAATTTTACAAGAGCGCGGTTTCAGACGGCACCTGATTCCGAGGCCCGGAGCGCCCGGAATTAATTTCCGAAGTTTGGCTCGGGTACGTTCAGTGAACGAACGAGCGGGTTTTCCTAACTTTTGATCCGGTGCTCGGAATTGAAATCCGAGGTCACCGATGAACTCGCAGCGCCGATATTCGCTTAAAGATACCTTTTCGGGAGTTGCGTTTGTTGCGAGTTGAATTTTAGTTTTGGGGTTTTTCAGTTGAGTTAAATAAAATTTGTTTAAGACAAATTTTATTTTAACTTATTAGAAACCTACCAAAGGAGGTTGGAAGTGGGACCCACACCCACTTAACCTCCCTTGGGAGGATTAAGTGTGGTGGGGCCCACACGAACCCCTTTTTCTTTTCAAATTCCCTAACCCCTCTAAACCCCCTCTTAATTACGTAACTCTTCCCGACTTTATTTCTTGCCAACCTATCTCTTCATTTAATTTTGTCAACTCTAGATTTGATTAATGAATTGATTTCAACTTTTGAATTTTTGAAAGGTTGGCAAAATGAAAATAAAATAAGGTGTAGCTTATTTTATTTTGGGTTGATCGTTTGTCTTCTTGAGAGGTAGAGAGCTCCTCTTCTTCTTCTTCAAACTCAACGAAGAACGCGAAGAACGTCGTTCTTCAACGAAGAACTTCTCCGCCGAAGAACACGATCCGTCCGCGACGCCGTATCCGCGACGCGACGTACTTCTTCTGCGTCATCTCTTCCGCGACGGTTTTCCGCGACGAACGCCTTCGACAACGACTCTTCCTCCAACGTCAAAGGAATCGACACCGATATTCCACGACTCCGTCAACGTGCGACTATCGAGGTAGAGATTCTTGAGTTCGTTGTTCTCTTTATAATTTGACTTTCCTCAACACTTGACGAGGAACGCCCTTTATCCGACGAAGAACGCCGCACCGCTCTTCTTCCTCTTCGGTGTCAACGAGAGAGAACACCGCACCTTCCTCGGACAACCTTCGTCGGCGTACAAGGATTCGCCAACGACGTGCCTCTTCGGACGTGTCTCTTCGTCAACGGAATTGACGAACGACTACCGCGACGCCCGATCTCCGCGACGTCGACTTCCACGGACATAGTCAAATCCTCGAACTTATACCCGAGGTAGGGGATTGTTGTTTCATTCTTTAATTATTCCATTTCTTGAACGTGGATCTGGCATGTCTAACATGAGGCTTTGAATGTTCATGTTGAGTTTTTATTTAACGTGAGGGGGGCCGAACCGCATGAACACGGCCGAACCCCCCTCCAACGTTTATGTTGATTTTATCTTGCGGGAGGAAGCAAGTGGCGTGGTGCCGTCGCACCACGCGGATGAACGTGCAAATATCTTCGCGATGCCGTCACACGCACCATGGTAGAAACAACAGAAACGCGACGCCGTCGCGCCGCGTTGGATGATTATCAAAGCACGGCAAAGGGGCGCGGTGCCGTCGCACCGCGCCGGACGACGAACGCCGCGGCCGGTTCCGGGCCGCGGCGGGACGAAGAGACCGCGGCCGGTTCCGGGCCGCGGCGGAAGATAAGACCGGCGGCCGGGCCGCCGGCGTCGGAAGCCGAAGAGGGGACCGGATTTTTCCGGTCCCGTTGGAGAAAACCGGCCGGCCAGCTGGCCGGCCGGAAGTCATTAAAACCGGGGAAATAAATTCCCCGGCCGTTTTAATAAAACCCCCTCTTTAAGAGAGGGGGCGGTTCTTTGAAGGAGGGGGGGGCAACCGGCCCCCCTCGGATCCGCGCAAGCAGGCCCCCCTCATGTGAGGGGGGCGGTTTACTTAAAATCAGCGCGGCTAAGCCGTGCCGCCAGAAGGAAGCGGGGGCAATCAAGCCCCCCGCGTGCGGCTCCCCGTGCGGCGCCAGCACCAGCCGCCGCGGCCCGCTGCCGCCACCGCGGCTCGTCGCCGCCGCCGCCGCCGCCACCGTGGCCCGCCGCCGCCGCGCCGCCGCCGCCGCGCCGGGGGGGGGGGGGGGGGGGGTCGGGCCGGGTCGGCCCGGACCCGGACCCCCCCGTTTCGAACCAGTTTTGGTTTTTGGCTCATAACTTGAGCCTCGGACCTCCGAATGACGAACCGTCTGCGGAAACGCGATCCTTGGATCGAGACGGTCGTTTCGGTATATCGCACTCAAGGTTTCGGATTACTTTGAGTTCGGCCGGGTTGGTTCGTTCACGAAACCAACCGGGCATTCGGAGCGGAAACGCTCATATCTTGAGCCACGAACGTCCGATTGACGCGCCGTCAGTCGCGTTGTGTTCCTTTTAGTGAGACGGATCTTTTGGCATACTCCGCCCGAGGTTTGGACGCAGGTGGAGTACGGTCGGGTTGGTTTTGCCTTAAAAACCAACCGGGCCCCGGAGACGAAAATGCCAATAACTCACAGACCGGGCGTCCGATTGACGCGCCGTCTGTTTCGTTGACTTCCTCTTGATGAGACGGAACTTTTGACATACTCCACCCGAGTTTTGGATACAGTCGGAGTATGGCCGGGTTGGATTGTACTCGAAATCCAACCGGGCCCTTGGAACGGGAAAGCTATTATCTTTCAGACAGGACGTCCGCTTGACGGACCGTCAGCGGCGTCGGTGGTTACGTTGAGTAACGGTCCCTTTGAGTTTACCCTATGGGAGTTCGGGGTACAGTTGAGATACGGCCGGGATTGGTTTCGCTCTCGAAACCAACCGGGCCCCTGGGACGAAAAGGCTAATAACTCACAGACCGGGCGTCCGATTGACGCGCCGTCTGTTGCGTTGAGACCCCTGTGACGAGACGGACTTTTGAGACACTTCTTCGTGGGACTTTGAGATACTTGGAGTATCGACCAGTAGCTCGTGGAGCGGACCCTCCCGGAGACGAGCGTGCAGAGTACGGAGACCGTGTAGCCGGCTGAGACCTGACGACTGCTTGACCGACTCGACTTGGAGTGAGTCGACTAGCCCAGTGGACGGAGCGCCGGTATTTGGCTGCAGACCCACGGCGGACGGAGCGCCAGGTAAATGGCAGCAAACCCGCGGTACTCGACAGGAGGAGTACCTCAGTAGGCTATTTGGGCGAGCGCCCGGTATTTGGCGACAGACCCTCAGCGGACGGAGTGCCAGGTAGTTGGCCGCAAACCCGCAGTACTCGACAGGAGGAGTACCTCAGCAGTCCTAGGTTAGTGAGCGGCAGCCTCGGAGTCGTGACAGGACCACTGTACACTCTAGAGACGGAGCTCTTCAGCAGTTACGGTTTCGATAATGAAAATCCTGGTTTGAGCTGAGACTTTTTGACCTTTGTGTTTCCTCATGATTGAGATGGGTTACTTGATAACTTAGGTATATGTATGGGCATATACCTGGGTAGTGGTTATCCGTTGATCTCATGATTCTTGTGTTTCCTCATGACTGAGATGAGTTACTTGATAACTTAGGTATATGTATGGGCATATACCTAAGTAGAGTTTAACTGTTGTGATCTTCTTGTGGTTATCCTTGTTGGTTTTAGTGAGACCTTGAGGGTCTCGGGGTCCCTACTAAGTATCGTTATACTCACCCCTGCACGGGCTATGCCCGCACCTCATTGTGTTGGTTGCAGACGACGGCCAGTACTGGCAGAGGCCGAGTGTTCGAGGACTGGACGGTACCTGGAGGTGGACTATACGACGAGGCGGTACCCGGAGGTGGACACTGGGCGAGACATACTCGGAGCGGATGGTGGGACCCGAGGAGCAGAGGAGCTATCTGTACCCACCCTTCAGGTGGGATTTCCAGTGGACATCTCAGCGTAGCAGCTTTACTTTTCAGTCGATGTTTTCCCTTTCGAGTTGTACTTTACAGTTGGGCTTGTATTTCCGGCCCCTTTTTACTTTTCAGCTCTTCTTTTTGTACTTAGTGTTTTACTTCCGCTTGTACTCTGTGGTGCTTGTTTTCTTTTATAAAGGCAATGCCTTCCCAGTTATCGGGATTTTACGCCTTTGGTGCTAGTCGCCAGCCCCTGGCCTATGGAAGGCGGGCTTGGGGTAGTCACGGCACGGGCCCCGAGGACGGGTCGTGACACACTATAATGGCATTTTTTAGAGTTTCAACGGGAGGTAGAATCCCTAGGATTTCCCTGTGGGGAATTCAAATCCAAGAAAGAAAAAGATAGGAATGAATGAAACTATTAACATGATATCTTTATGCTTGTTTATAATACATACGATGTTTTCTGAACCACCACATGTTAGAGCCACCATCACACATCTTATTCTTACAACATAGGTTGGTGTAATTATGAGTTTTTAATATATAACATAGTAATATTTTTTTAATTTTTTATTTGTAATAAAATAAATAATATATTTTACTATATTCATTATTACATTACACATACAATTATTTATAGATTAACAAAATTTATATTTATATCCAAATAATCAATAAATATATTTTTAAAATGTGTTTGGATTAAATTATAACACTCTCTTAAATAAATTACAAAATATTAAAATAAAAATTATATTCATATAATATTATCCTAAATGATATGATTTTTATAAATAATTTATAATGTAATTTAATGATGTCTCATATAGTTATTATAGGGTTAATAATTCTAATATTGTGATGAAATGATATTTTTATTATATTGGAATATTGAATTATATTTTTAAATTTATATTTTGGTAGAATAACTGGTTGAAAGTAAATTTTTTTAGTGACATCTTGTAATGTTATCTATCCATTATTGTTTTCATAATTTCCTAAGACAAAAAATGTTTTGGGTAAAAATTTATTATGGTATAAATATTTGTTTCGTATTTTGACATCATAATGAAAAATAATTATTTAATGAATTTAATAAAACTTATTTATGAACTAATATATATATCCCATTTAATAAATATCTTATTAAGTTTCTTTGATTAAATTTATAAACCCTTAACGGGTCCTCCAATAAATATATTATAGTTAATATTTTAAAAACATATTTGTTATGAAAGTGAATCAGCTCCACATCACCAATGGTATTATTTATAATTGTTTTGTTCATTGGAAAATTATGTAATTATAACCAATACTCTTTGGAGGAAACCCCGCCAAAAGAAAAATTATGGTTTTTTGTTATGATTATTTTTTCTTATTGAAAAACATACCTAATTTTATAATTTAATATATAATTCTCCTCTCCTTTAATTTACAACACTCCCAACATCACATTACTATTCAAAAAAAACCCTTCGATCAGTGATTATAAATTACATTCCCTATATAGATCTATACCAATGTTCCTCGTGATCATAATATTATCCAAACAAACCTTTTGAAGCACCCTCTGAGGTAAGGGATCCTCCCCATCTCCACATTATTAAATTAACATCTTTATGTTATTCCATATATAATTCAATGTTTTCATGTTCGTATAAGTATTAAAAAATGCATATCAGTATACATACAATATAAAGTTGATGAGATTTCCCTTTCACTATCATTAATCCAATCCTTGAATATGTATCTAACTTCATTATACTATAGAAATTATCCTATGATTTATCATGCCAACAATTCAGCAGTGAATACACATCCCCATTTATAGTCAACGGTATTCACACATATTTAGATATCCTTGGTGGACGGTGGACTTCTTTATATATAACCCTCACTCCTATATAATTGTATAAAAAATAATGAACTAAATCCTTTTCTGGTATGATCTATGTGGAACACTTATGAATGCACATTATATGAATGTGACGGGTCTTGCCAAAATTTTATTTCTACAAAGTTCATTGGGTATTGTTTTTATCTCAGGAGATACCACATTATGTTCATTACAGGTTCTCCTTAGAACACTATGTTATGAAATATCAACTATTAACATTGACACATATTTATGATGTCATGATTTATGTTGTTTCCACATTGTAATATTATTTTATGTCATCATATTATATCAGCCTTCAATTATAATGTTTATGATAATCACCACTTTATTCTATACCTCCCCAGGTTATCCCAGGACATTTTAGAATAATAATTTAATATAATTAAATGATAAGGTGTTTTGTAATATTTAATTTTATTTATATGTCATGTTAATTTTTTATGTTTACAAATTCCATAAAACACTAGTCCCCTCAATATTTTTGGATTTTTTAAAAATATATCATAAATCTGGAAATAATTTTTCATATAAATATGGGGTAACATCAATTTTTTAATTGATTCCACTTAAATTATTTTTCTACAAAGGCTTTGATGATGTTTTATCGATCTTTTCATGATGTGTGATTAATTTGAAATTGTTATTTATGCTTTAATGAAATCATAACTCTTTTATGTGGTTTATAATTAAAATATAAATATTTTACGGGTATTTAAAATATTGGTTATTAGAATTTTTTTGGATTATGAGTAGTTTCTATATAACCATAAAATTCATTGTGTAGTGATACATTCTTCATATGGGATAAGATGGAATTAATAGGGTAAGTAATTCTATTATAGTTATTCATTTAATGATAATTTTCCATGACTAATACATTGTTTGTAATTATTTCTATGTTTTTAATAGTTTTCTTCAAAAATGATTTGTCTTTCAAAGGTCACGATTGTTGATTGATATTCATTTTGTCTTCTGATATGAAAAATAATTATTTAGTTACCCTTTTCTCTATATATCATTTTTATTTCTATATATTACTCTATTATACTTTTCACTATGAATATGTTTTCTTACCCTTATGTGCATCTTTAACCCCATTATTATATTTGATTCAAAATTACAATGTTTAAAAATTCAAGTAATTTAAGATCACAATTTTAATCTTTATATTTCATTTAGTAATAAAGAACATTATAATTTACGACACATCAATAATGGTATAATATGTGGAGAAATAGGTGAGATATACCGATGAATTTATTTGGAAAAAAAGTATTTTGTAGTATAAAAAAACATAATCAGAGGAGAATGATATGAGTTATGTTAGAAAACATTTTTTCCAAATTATTGAAAACTATAATCATAAATTATCCTGGGTATTTATGTGAATCTTTTTTTCTATTGATAATTTAATTATTACTACATTATATTGATTTATATCTATTGGAATTAACTCCATTATATAAATAATATGATTCTGGATTTTGAGAAAGGGGTATAGGAATCGTTGCCATAGTTGGTATAGAAGGAATGATTAATTAACAATAAATGTAATATTTTATTAGAATAATATATTTTATGTAATTATGATATAATCATTTTTTACTAAGTCCAATATTAATCATATCTTTAATGGCATATAAGCCCTTTTGTGGGTTTTTATGTGGGTATATTAAAGTGATTAATGTAAATTTTGAAATTTTTTTCAGATTCAATATTTGATTATGGATTATTTAACCTATAGTTTTAACATTTTATTAGGTGTGAAGGATACTTGGTAATAATTTTATTATATTTTGGAGACATATACATAATTATATGCATATGTTTTATAGTTAATAAATTCATTGATTTTAATTTAATGTTATTTAATTTTTATTTTACCTTATCATATTTTGGAAAAAATAATTTGATTATAGAAAATGATAAAATATTTGTTGGTATGGGATTTTATTTCAATGTGGATGATATTAATTGAAAAAAAATTATTATATGAATTCTTTTATAATATATGATTTTTTTGGTTTTACGGCATATATATTTTGGATATTTTTGGAAAATATTGGTATATATTGATGAATTTATTATTAATGATTATAAATTTTTGTTATGTAACTTTATAATTGATCAATTTTGTATGTCAATAAATGATAGGTTGATATTGGATGAATTTTTTATATTATATTTCAAAAATAAATTAAAAGACACATTTTTATTATTTTTATGTTTACTTGTTTATTAATGTGTTTTTGTTGATCTATTGCCTTTTTGTGGAGTGCGTAAGGAATAATGTATTATATCTTAAAATTAATGGTTATTCCTATTTTATAACATATTAACTTATATGATCTATTTTGATATTATAAAATGAATGTAAATAGTTCAAATAACACTTCATCAATTTTTGAATATTAAAATACATTAAAAGATAATTCTTATGCATCATAGATTGAAAAATAATTATGGATAATCATTTATTGATGTGGATATTATATAGAGGTTAAAATTTATCATATTTTGAAACCTAAGGATTATATTGAGTC
Source organism: Viscum album (assembly GCA_963277665.1). NCBI lineage: Eukaryota > Viridiplantae > Streptophyta > Magnoliopsida > Santalales > Viscaceae > Viscum > Viscum album. The sequence goes on from OY728123.1 coordinate 554,888,996, forward strand.
TATGGAGAATGAAATAAATAAAGAGATTATACATTCAAATATTTAATATTTCAATGATGAAATGAATTACAAATAAAAATGAGAACAAATTTATTGAGTCTTATCACTATTCAATAATGGTATGTTTTATGCAGCATAAATCACAATTATGTTATTTGGGATATTTATTAGTATCATTAAATTAATAATGATTATAAATTATAAATTCAAGTGTAAGTCTATTGTCACATCCCGAAAAACTGGGTTCTTTCCCAAGTCGGAGGTTTGTCGAATGTGGAATCAAAACCCCGCCTCTAAAGGGATAGGGGCTAGTGACTAGCATATAGTTATAATAGAATACACATGGGAAGTATTTTAATATAATATACTACAGTAGACTCATATATCCAATTAAAAGGGAATTAATCAATATCAACATGATATGTATATAAACAAAATCAATTGCACTAAATTTAACATGTTCATGAGTTATCTGCTGAAATTTGAAAGTAAATAAGTATTAATAACATATTACCGAAGGGGTAAAATATACATTCATAGAATCAAAGTAGGGAATTAAATATAACTTAGTTAAGAATTAACTAACTACAAGATGAATCTTATAAAAATATATATGGATTCTATAAGCTCATGGAACCACCAATACTAGGCTAACACAACATCCATAACAGTCTCTAGTTGCTAACTCTGAACAATCCCTTCTAAACCCACTATCATAAGATTATATATGAACATTATTTCATGGAAACCAACCCAATAGGTGTTGGTAAAATTCCTATTCAATGCATAGTAAAAAAAATCTATATGATTTAAATATACATAATTGTATAATGAAGAATAATCATATAGAATTCTGGAACAGTTGGTTTCTAGGAAAAAAAAATAAAAAAATCAAGAAAAGATTTTAATATGTGTATTCTGACACAAAAGTGTATTGAAATTTATATTAGGGAGATTTTTTTGGATATTCTCAAGTCAATTAGACTTAATGGTGTTGATAATTATTATCATCAATTATCACATCCCCAAAAGACATTTCCAAAGCCGTCCCCCAGGGCTTGTGTCGTGACTCCCATAACCCCACCACCCGAAGACCAGGGGTTGGCGACTAGTGTCGAAGGCATCAACCTAAAAGTGGGAGGAATTTTCTGGTGTTCCTATTCGCACGTACATGAAACCATAACCCTAGAAAAATATAAAAGATAACACACATTCTACTAAACAACTAATTAATGTAAATGTACAACTGAAAGTAATTGGTCCACAATAAAAACCGAACAAAAGAAAACTAAAACAAGAAAAAGTACAAGAGCGATGGAAATTCACTCTCTTAAAACCCCACATGATGGGTAAGTATATACTAGTTTTTGAAAGCCATAAAAACGTTATGATTTCCAGATCTCACTGGGAACTGCATGGTCCTGGGCCCACAAGTCCTCTAACAAGTCACCAGTTTTCTGTACCAAACACAACACATGTGGGCGAAACCCGTGCTGGGGTGAGTAACATAATACTAAGTAGGTACCACATAAATATAAGGAATTACCACAATGAAATCCACAAGTAAACAAATAATCATGATCATGAATCAAGATTACGAATCCATACATCCCACACTAGGTATAATCTTGAGTAATGACAACAAGACTATCAGTTATATCACTGAACACCATAGGCTATTGGAGTACTCATCCCCAATGAATACTGTGGGTAAGTTGGGTAACATAGAGTCACTCCACACCATGATCCTATCGGGTCACACATAGCAGCATCCTCTTAACCATGGACTACTACGTTACTCATCCCTGATGAGTACCATGGGTATGCTGGGTCACCCAGAGCCGCTCCCAACTATAGGCATGTCGAGTCACAGAGAGCACGTTTTTACCATTATAATCATACAGAGGTACTCCACCCCACTAAGTACGACGGGTATGTATAGTCACACATATCCACTCCCCACTATGGTTCTACCAATTTACAATAAGACGCTACCCTCTAGGCTGTCTGAGCTTATCCACATTGGGTCTCTTGTCAGCAGTCTTCATGTCTCTGTCAGTTGTATGTTCTCTGCACGTAGTGCGATTGATTCTGTAAGATCATTTCCTTAAGAAATTAATCATATTTCAACATTCTTGAAAATCCTCCTTAGAGTTTTCTAAAATACATGCCTCATTTCAAGGGTTCCAGCACCACAAACGAATAATTAATCAGACTCTATCTTTGTATGTTACTGGTGTTTTTCTAAAAATGGGTGTGTCGGGTCTAGGCTGACCTGGTCGGATGGACCCAGCCAAGGCCTGACCTGACCCGCTTCCGGCTCAGCATAGATTCGGCCCTGGCCATTGGCCATGGGACCACTGGGCTATCGGTCCGGTCCGTAGCCATCCCATCCCGCCAAGGGCGGTCCGGCTATTACCTTACTAATACGCGGCTGCAAGCAGCGTCTGCCCCTACCCCACGGGGCATTCACATGGCCACATCATCCACACTAGTCCTCTGACCATAGCCATACTGTGTTCGATGTGTCATATTGTTGCATATGTGGTGACTTCGACGTGTTTGACTGGCCATGTCTGCCCACATCGTGCATCACATACAGAGGATGAATCCTTCTACCACACCACCATGCCCCGAGCTAGCCGTGGGGTTTCTTATGGTGTGACACAACCTTCTAAAGGTTGTCGACACATGCCACTGTCGGCAGTTTCCAGTTCAATGACAGTTACATCTATGGACCACTAGGTCCACCACGATTTTCCATTCTTCATGTCACTTACTTCTATGGCCTCTGAGGGATTCCACCTTCCCTACGGAGGCCTCAAATCCTCCTTGCTACCATTTAAAAGATGTGACAATGAATATTGCAAAAAAAATGAAAACCAAAAAGGGGATCATGCCTTGTTCTTGTCGGAACATTACCTCTACGAAAGAGGAATATGAATATGGGATAAATGTTTTGAAGATCAATCACAATTAATCAATCTTGATACACGAATCCCATGAAAAGGCACCATCCCATGAGAATGAGAAATTCCTAGATGAAACTCTATGTGAGTTGATCTTCTTTCATTGTTTTAGAAAAAAACGAGGAAAAAAAATAGAAACAGACCCTAACATTATTGGAGTTTATCAGTGAAGTGATCCACTTGTTGGGATTCGTGTTCTGTTGGCGTTCGGTGCTCTCTATTCATATTCTATGAAGTGAGTTGATGTTACTAGAGATTCGCCGATGTTTGTCATTCTTCATTGGAGAGAATTCTCTCCATAGTTTTATTAGAGAAATTCTACTAATTCATCTTTATTTCTCCAGAGCTTTAACCCATAAAAAACATGTCCAACATTTCTGGTACGTTGTGTCATCATGTCGTTACGTTGTTTCCTTTGTGAAATAGATTATCTATTAAGCTTCATTTAATGTGTTGTTACACTGCATGTTTACGATCCATTAACAAGTTTCATTTAATGTGAATCATCCCCGCTTTTTCGTTGCACCGTATCATCGTTGTGCCACCACCCAATGGGTAGGGAAAAAATAAAGTAACATTTAATGATATTTAATTTTTTAAAAAAGTCAAAAAATTAATGTTTCTGGTCGACCCATAGTAGTTAGAGTTAGATCCATTATAAGTGAATCCCATGGTTCGGAGTTCAAATGTGGTCACATATTTTTGATTCAGTCACTAGTTTAAAAATTTTGAAAAAAATGCTTGCACCTTTAATTAAATGTACTAAAAAAGTTCAAAATTTCATCTTTGGATCACCAGGCCATGAAATTAGGTGCCTTCAAAGCATATTATTTCGAAATACTTCCATATAATTTTTCAAAAAAAATACCCGTAATTTTTGGTACATTACATTACCCACACCTTTAGCGCTTTACAACCCCTTAAGACAAAAAAATATAAACGAGCACAGGGGGTATTGAGAATGAATTTGGGATTCCATCTCCTGTATGATTTATTAGAGATTCGAATGCTTCCTCCAAACACACACCAGAGGAACCTACTATCCATGGAGGACCCTCTTCTATCAATCCTCTATCTTCCCAGCGAACTCTGCAAACATCTCCCCATCCTCAATGTCCTTATCTCCCAATTCAATGACCTGCAAGGGATCATGAAGGTTCCTCCTCAGCTATGACATGTGGAAAACATCATGAACCTAGTGCATCTATGGGGGAAAATCTAGGTTTTATGCCACCTCTCCTACACTACTCAACATCTGGGAAGGTCCGATAAACCTCATAGATAACTTTCCCCTTACAATTCTCTATAATCCCTATCAGGGTGAGACCCGAATAAACAAATGGTCTCCCTCCTCGAGCTCCACGGGCCTCCGTCTCCTATAATAATACATATTTTTATTGCTTTGTAGTGTTCTATTACATTGTGTTATGATCTACACCTTCTAAGTGTAAGCCTTTATATTCTCTAGACCCTTGAGTGATGACTCCCCTCAATCTTTCCAACATAAAGGTGATCAATAAGTCCACGTGTAGAATACCTCGAACAGTTTCATGCCAATGATGGATTGATTGTTGTTGAAGTATGAAAATTGCACAAGTGGAAGGTTTTCCTCTCATCTAGGACCAAAAATAAAGGATTCAAGAACTACGAATTTCCACCAAGGATTGTGTGGTCTGTTCCGACTTACCATCATTCGGAGGGTGAATGGATGTGATCAAGTGAAGCAAAGTCTTGAATTCCTCTTGTAATCACTTACACATTTGGGATGTGAAGTGAAAATAATTATATGAAATATTCATCAATGTCACCCCATGGAGTGGCAATATATCCTAAATGTAGAGGCATTTCAATCCCACTACTAATCCCTTATCCTAGATTGATAGCAATTTAGCCGACTTGGTGAGCCGGTCAACGATCTCCCAGATACAATCATGGCACATAGATGTGTGTGGTATCCCCATCACAACGTCCATCAATATAGCATTCCATTTTCAATCCAGTATGTCATGCTGGAACAATATGTTTTTTGGAACATGATACTCAGACATCACTTTCCGATAAGTGAGGAATCCTGAAATAAACTCTACCATTACTTTCTTTATCCCTGGCCATCAATACTAACATCAGAGTTCTTGGTACATCTTCTCCACACCCGAATATACAGCCAAAGGGTATGTATATAACTCCTTAAATACCTTCTACTACAACATTATTGGTACAATGGTTCCTCCTCTAAAAAGGATGTTATAATCCCCACCTATCAAAATCCACCAGGAGAATGTCCTGATGATAATTGAGCACGTCAGGACTCGTAGTCAACATGAATATATTTTGCCTCCCTGAATCACTATATGAGTGGAGAAGTGATAGTAATCCATTGAATTTAGGATTCTTCATCATCATCTAGGATGGATATCTGCATTACCGATAACATCTTGGTCACCTTACTTAGCAGCTATAAACCAGACCTTCGGTTGAGCACATCTACCACCATGTTCCCTTTCCCGTGATTACAGACTCTCTAATTGTCATAGTCCTGGAGGAAATCCAGCCATAATTGTAGTCTCATGTTTATCTCATTATTTTATATAAAATACCTGATGTTATTGTGGTCAGATTATATGGTAAACCGTTCACCCCTCAAGTAGTGTAACGACCCGAACTTTTGAATAGTTTTTATCCTATTTTCTGTGTTATTTTATATTCAATAAAACTATTTCATTTATTTTATAAAATGAATATATTTAAAATGACACTGTTAAGTATCGACTTTTATATGACTGTTGGTCAATATAACCATTGGAAACTAAACTCTTAATGTTGGGATTATTGTTTATAAATAAAAGTGATCTTGGTTACATAAAAAAGATTTGATGGGTCATCCAGTAGTCTCAGTCCGTTCAAAGCCCATCTGATGGAACATGGGTAGAAGGTAGCACCACTAGGCTTTGATCTGATAAAAACCCAAGCTGAATATCATTGGGTGAATCTAGAACAGAATCACCTACGGGAGAAGATCAAGCTAATAGAAATCACCACTTGGGAAATATTGGCCAAGCTGTCCCAAGATTCTATCACCTTAGCACACCTTAAACTTGGGTCATATGTTGGTGTTATAATGGGATATGTATCGAGACCTTAGTTGGTTTATTTCAACCATTGATATAAATAAAATTTGTTATTTCTTTTTATGGTGAAGTTTGTGAATCTCAAATTTTCGGATAAATATAAGATGTATATTATTGATGAATTATGGAAAAAGTATATTTGTGGATATTTATGTAAACATTAAATAATTAATAATGTGTAATTATTTTCAGATTATGGTCTTCTATAGTTATGTTTAGTAAAAAAGTTAGTGTATAATAAGATCAACTTAAATTTTGATGAATAGTTAATTATGAATAGTAATATTATGCTTATGAATTGTAATATGAAAAAATTGAGTGTTGTTCTCACTTAATAAAGTATTAATATGGTTTAGAAACCTGGATTAGGTATTATGATTCAATAAAATAAGTAAATAAATGTTTCATAAAATATTAGTTAAGTATTAGTTTTGTTTCATGTGAATAGTGTTTTTATTTAAAAATTAAATTAAAAATATTTATAAAATTATTTTTATAAAATGGGGTACATTTTTGAATTCATAGAATCTATAATATGTTAAGGTAAATTTTTGGTATTTTTCTCAAATAGTTGAATTCTTCGAGAATAGTTAAAATAATGTGTTTATGTTTCAGGTGTTTAATGAAATCATTGAGGAGGTAATAATTATGTAATATTTCTGGTCAACTTATGAATAGTAATATATGCTATGAGGTTTCCCAAGTGGCTAATACCATGCGAAAATACCATGGGCATGGCCATAGTTATGCCAATACAACTGATAAGGTGTCCCTCGGAAATTAATGACTCATCCCCTCACTTCTCATATAAATATCAATCCATTACCTCATTAATTTCTTTTCCAAATCCTCCCCAACGAAGTTCTGGACTCTTTACCTCCCAAAGAGTCCTCCCAGGGTACCCTCCAACCTCCCACGGTCACTTCTTTCGTGCTTTCGAAGTTACTATTTAAGGTAAGGGAATCATTCACCCCCCTCTTTTAAGCCATGACTTCCTTTATGTTTTATTTTATAGTTTCTATATCTTTTTTTGTGGGTATGTTCTTATATGTTTTCATTACTATCCATTTAATTTCTAATTGTTTAGATACCCTTTCCTCACTCATAAATGTTTTTTGAAATTTTTATGTGATGCCGTTAGGCTACCAAATTTCTCGTAAAAGAAATCACATCTTCAATTTTCTTTCATGTTTCTTTTTCATGTGGTATGTCATTAAAATATCCATACCAGGATCTTATTATGTACCCATAATATATTAGAAATTAATTATGAGTGTGTTAACATTGTACCCTCTCTTTTAAATGTTTTCTAAAACCATGATATTTACCCGTTATGTTGCAGAAATTTCGCCTCAAAATTTAAATCTCTTTCTCTCCAGAAATTCTCTTGTTTTTTTATGTGAATACCCAGACCTATTTCGATTATTTGTATGTTCATAAATATTTAAATATGATATATTTGTTTCTGCAATTGACATAAATATAACTCTCACTCCCTTTCCATAGGTTATAAATGACATAATGATCTTTTTTTAATGAACTTTTAAAACATCACGATCTTAAAATGAATCCCATTTCTTTTATTCCCCATGGGTGATTCATGAAATGATTGATTATGATCCATGTGGATCACATTAAAGTAAATACATATTAAGGGTGCACCCTAATAGTGCTAAAATGAATTGGGTAAATATTTAATCTCTAGAGATGGCATGTTCAATGATACCGTGGTGAATAACCATGGTAATTTTTATAAAACCTTGGGGATAAACCTTGGTGATATGTTCATGACTGTATAAATGAAATTTTGATTCCAAATATTCAATTTATGATTCATGTTCTTGTTATAATGATATTCCTCATTTTTCAATGCTCGTGTCTTCATATTTTCTATCAAGTTTATATTGATATCACAAGTAAACAGATTCCCTTGTTTACCCCTTACTGGGATTTCAGCCCACCCTTTACATTAATTTATGTCTCCAGGATATGAGATGCAGTAATTGTACATAGGATAAACCTATGATGAAGCCTTAAATGTGGTTTAGAAGAATTGTTTATGTTGTTTTCATGTATTATGTTCTTTATTTCCAAGACACTAGACTTTAAAGATCCTCTGTTTGTAAAATGTAATGAAAAGTTATGTAATAAAAATAAGGGATACTATAGTTAATATCAAAGGATAGTTTAGTTATTTATGGAAATTAGGAAATGAAAATCATAGGAAGAAACCTATAGAAAATTTTAAATATAGGAAAACTTCATAGTATTTTGGTGAGTATTGAGTAAGTGTTTTGTCAAGAAAATGCATCCCTGTCTGGATACGAACAGGTAGAGGTGGCTCTAGAACAGATGTAAATAGGGGTAAAACCCAAAAACACCGCTTTGAGCTAGACTTGAACGGGAACTAGTACACGAAAATGGGCCTTGATGCACTCTTTGTTACAACACTCCCAGGGGATATGTTTGGTTAATCACATTATTTTAATAAATAATTTTGAACGAATTATATAGAAATGTAATTGTTTAAGCAAGAAGCTTTAAGACATAAAATCATTTATAGTAAAAATATTGGTAAATGAAATAATCTTCTCACTAATGTTTTTCTCTTCCAAAAAATGGAGGGAAATAGATGGAACTGTGCAAATGGTTACCGAAATGGACCATGCGCTGACAACCCTCTGATGAATGCCCAAATGGAAACATTCCTGTGAATGATAAACCGACTGACTCAAGTTATGGGAAATCACATGAATCAAGCATAGGTTCCAATCTCACCGTGAAGGGAACAAGATTTTTTTGTGTCCTTTATGCATCAAGAACCACCAACAATCAATGTACCAACTAACCCATTGAGTGTTGAGCAGTGGATCGGCTCTATCTAGAAGATCTTTTCTGTGCTCCACTATTCAAGGAAAGAGAAGGTCACCCTGGCTGTCTATCACATAGAAGGAGAAGATGATCAGTGGTGGGAGCTAATTAAAAACACAATTAAAATAGTGGAAGTTGATTCTATGGAGTGGTAAGAGTTCATAGGTATATTTTTCAGTAATTATTTCCCACATTCCATGAGAATAAGATTAAAGAAGTAGTTTCTTGAGCTGAAGTAGAAGGAGAATGAATCTGTGGGAATCTACGAGATGAAAATCACAAGGATTTCACATTACACCTATAGATTTGTCATGGATCTTAGTGGTAATGTTGATATATTCTATTGTGTTGTAAGACCCCATCCGTAGAATAATCTATCCAACCGAGACTATGATATCTATGAGGAGATCGTGTGGAGTGAGATGAAAGTCGAGCTGAAGTTTGGTGAGATGTAGTTGTATCATAAATCAAATGACAAGAAGAGATCTATAGATCCCACCTTAGGGAGGACCTTCGATCTGGTAAGAGGAGGAAAGAAAGTGCAACATCCCATGTGTAATTAATTTGGGAACAAGAAATTGGGGAATTGCCTTCTCAGTAGCGGTAAATGCTACAAGTGTGGAAGAGATGGCCATATGGCGAGGAATTGTCGTAGTGAGGTGAAACCTCAAATTCCAAAAACTAATGACCAGGGTAATATGGTGCAGGCCCTACCAGATGTCCTGTTATTTATGTGGGGAAAACTAGTTCACTTTTCAAATCATTGTCTAAATCTGAGGGCATAGGATGGGAACCACCATCAGCCTCAGCAAAGGTGAAGGGAGAAAGGTCGTGCTTTATCTATCACGATAGCTGAAGTTGAAGCTCCGAATGATGTGGTATCAGGTACTCTTGTTGTCCTCTAAAATCTAGCTAGTATGTTGTTTTATTTGGGTCATACTCATTCCTTTATTTCCCTCACGTTTTCAATGATTATAGGACCAACACCTGATTTTCTAAAAGTAGAGTTATTAGTCAAGACTCCTAGTGGGATTATCCAATCATCGTCAGTGTTTAGAAACTATATTATTTACATTAGTGAGCACAATATTACCACAAATATAGTGGTCATTCCCATATTGGAATTCGACATTATACTAGGGATGGATGGGCTCTCAATGTATAATGTTAAGATCAAATATAGAAGCAAGGAAATATTAGTAATCTTGAATGGAAAACGTGTAGTTATCTTCTAAGGAAAGATATCTCAACATGATCCTTGTCTAGAAGAACCCCCTATAACTTTTTTTATGGAGTTGATCAGGGAAGAAGAAGGAGATGTGATTTTAAGGATATAATATTCCCCCATCATCCAGGAATATGTTGATGTATTTCCTGAGGAGTTGCCTTAACCTCCCCCAGAAAGATAGGTAGAGTTCTCCATTAAACTTTTACTTGGATCTCATCCAATATCAAAGACCCCCTATAGGATGGAAAATGTGGAGCTAGAGTAATTAAAGAAAAAACTACAAGATATTTTATACGGTGGGTTTATCCGAACATGTGTGTCTCCTTGGAGAGCACCAGTTCTCTTTATGAAGAAGATGGATAGATCGATATGGCTATGCATTTATTATGGGCATTATTAGTTTGTTGTTATACCCTTCGGACTAACTAATGCACCTACTATTTTTATGGATATGATGAATAATTTCATTAAGGACTACCTTGAAAACTATTTTTTAGTTTTCATTGATGATATTCTAATATATTCTAAAAGATGTGAGGAGCATGAAGATCATCTAAGGGTTATTTTTCAAACACTACGGAAGGAGAGGCTTTTTTGAATGTTCAGTAAATGGGAATTCTATTTACCAAAAGTTTCTTTCTTGGGGCACATTATTACCAATGAAAGAATAAAAGTTGAGTTTGCAAAGAATAAAGTTGTAGAGGAGTGGCCTCACCCTACAACAATAACTAAGATTCGAAGTTTCCTCAGAATGGTAGGATAATATATGAGGTTAGGGAAAAACTTTTCATGGATTTCGAATCCATTAACCAAGTTAACTGGAAAAGGGGTCATGTTCCTCTCTATAAGGGCGTGTGATTAATGTTTCAAAGAGCTGAAGAACAGATTGGTTACTACACCCGTTTTAAATCTACCCTCAATTGGAGAAGGATTTTTTAATTTTAGCAATGCATCTCTCAAAGGGCCAGGGTGTGTCCTCATGAAAAATGACAAATTAATTACTTATGCATCACCACATTTGAAGACTCATGAGAAGAACTATCCTACACATGATCTAGAGCTGTCTATGGTCATTTTTACTCTAAATATATGGAGGAACTATCTTTATGGGTAGAAATGTGATATATACAAATACCATCAAAGTTTGAAGTATATTTTCACACAAAAGGAATTGAACATGAGACAAAGGATATGGTTGGAGCTTCATAAAGACTGTGATTGTTCAATTCATTATCATCCCTGAAGAGAATACAAAGTTTCTGATGCATTAATCAAGCATGGCCCAGTTTTTATTTCCATGATGAGGATTTAAAAATATCCATTGATCAAAGAACTAGTAAAGCTGGATATGGGAATTATAAGGGAAGGGACATCATCAACCCTAACCCAAATGATTTCTAAACCATCATTACTAGAGAAGATCAAGAAAACTCATAAAGAATATCCTTTGTTATAGAATATGTTTGAGGATATAAAAGATGGGAAGTCTCTTGAGTTTAAAATTGATAAAGAAGGTGTACTGAAATTTCGTACAAGACTATGTATTACATCTATTCTGAAAATAAAGAAGGAGCCGATGGATGAAGCCCATAATTCTACCTTCTTTATACATCCAGCAAGCACAGAACTGTATAGGGAAATTTGTGATCATTTTTTGTGGGATAATATGAAAAGAGGGATTTTTTACTACACTACAAGGGCCTAATCTATCAGAAATTGAAGGTAGAGTGACAACTTCCTAAAGGTGTGTTGCAACCACTACCCATACCAGCATGGAAGTGGGACAATATCATTATGGGCTTTGTCACTGGTCTCCCAAGAACATCCAAAAAACAACGCAATATTTGTTATTTTGTACCGTCTCACCAAGACTGCCCATTTTGTCTCTATTCGGTAAGATTTCTCTCTTGATCAACTTGCCATGATTTACATGAAGGAAGTGGTAAGGATGTATGGAGATCCACTTTCTATTGTATCTGATTGTGATCCTAGGTTCACATCAAAATTTTGGATAAGTCTTTAACTTTCTCTAAGCATTGAGTTGAATTTCAGTACAGCATATCACCCCCAAACTGATGGAAAATCTGAAAAACAATTCAAACACTCAAGCAAATGTTGATAACTTGCTCAATGGAATTTAATGGTGGATGGGAACAACATCTCATGTTAGTTGAGTTATATTAAAATAATAGCTTCCACTTGAGCATTCAAATATAACCCTATGAAGTTCTATATGGTAAGCGATGTAGAACTCCTATGTGTTGAAATGAAGTTGGTGAGAGAAAGGTTATTGGGCCTCATCTTGTGCAAGGGATGACAGAAAAAGTCCATGTCATCCAACAACACATTAATGCTGCTGAGATTCAGCAAAAGAGCTATACTGACAAATTTTTAAGGGACTCGGAGTTTTATGTTGGTGACAAGGTCTTTCTTCGAATTTCACCTTGGAAGAGAGTCATGAGGTTTTGGAAGAAAGGGAAGCTCACCCCGAGGTACATTGGCCCCTATGAAATCCTTGATCTCATAGGAGTAGTGGCCTATCAGATTGCACTACCTCCAAATCTAGCAAAATTTCATGATGTCTTCCACGTATCCCTCTTGAGGAAGTGAATATCGGACCCCTCACATGTGCTAAACATAGAGTTGGTGAAACTGGAACATGAACTCTCTTATGAGTAGCATCCAGTGGAGATCTTGGATTGTAGAGAAGACGTTCTATGCAACAGGACTACCCACCTTGTAAAGGTGTTGTGGAGGATCCACAAATGTGAAAAAGCCTTGTGGGAACCAGAGTAATCTATGCGGCAGTTGTAGCCACACTTTTTCTCTTCTTAGGGTATGAGTTAAAATTCAGGGGGTAAAATTTCTTAAGGGGGGAGAATGTAATGACCTTAACTTTTGAATAATTTTTTTTCCTATTTTTGTGTGTTATTTTATTTTATACTCAACAAAACAATTTCATTTATTTAATGATATGATTATAATTAAAATGATACCATTAGGTTTCAGCTTTTATTTGACCATTGGTGAATATGACCGTTGATCAATATAGCTGTTTGAAACAAAAAATTTGATGTTGTGATTATTTTTTATAAATAAAAGTGATCTTATTTATAGAAATAAGATTTGATGGCCTCATCTAGAAGTCTCTGGCCGTTCGAACCCATCTGACGGAACATGGGAAGGAGGTAAAACCACTGGGCTTTGCTCTAGACCAAACCCAAGCAGAACTTTATCATGTAAATCTTGAACTAAATCACCTCTCGGAGAAGTTCAAGATAATATAAATCACCACTCGGGCAATGTTGGCTGAGCCGCACCAAGATTCTAGCACCATAGCGCACCTTACACTTAGTCCATATGCTGGTGTTATAAGGGGATATGTAATAAGACCTTACCAGCTTTAATTAGTCCTTTGATATAAATAAAAATTGTTATTTCTTCTTATGGTGAAGTTTATGAATCTCAAATGTCTAGATAAATATAGGATGTATATTATTGATGAATATTGGAAAAAGGATATTTTATGATATTTATGTAAACTTTTAATAATTAATAATGTGTAATGATTTTCAAAAAATGTTCTTCTACAGTTACGTTCAGTAAGAAATTTAGAGTCAATTAAGATCAACATAATTTTTTATGAATAGTAAATTATGAATAGTAATTGTACACTTATGAATATTAATATGACCAAATGGAATGTTAATCTCTCATAATAATGAATTAATATAGTTTTGGCACCTTGATTAGGTAATGTGACTCAATAAAATGAGTAAATAACTGTTTCAGAAATTATTAGTTAATTATTATTATTTTCAGGTGAATAGTGTTTTTATTTAAAAATTAAATAAAAATCATTTAGAAAATTATTTTCATAAAATGGAGTTCATTTTTTAATTTAATGCATCGATATTAGGTTAAGGTGAATTTTTGGGATATTTCTGAAATAGTTAAATTTTTTGTGAGTAGTGAAAATAGAGTTTTCAATTTCAGATGTTTAATGACATCATTAAGGAGGTAATAATTAAGTAATATTTCAGGTCGGCTTTTGAATAGTATGATATGCAACAAGGTTTCCAATTTGGCCAACACGATGGTCAAATACCATGGTCAAGCCCATAGTATTTCCAATACCACTGATGAGGTGTCCCTTGAAAATTAATGACTTGATCCCTCACTTCCCCTATAAATACCAAGGCATTACCTTATTCATATCATATCCAAATCCCCCCAACGATGTTATGGTCTCCATACCTCCTATGGAGTCCTCCTAGGGTACCCTCAAGCCTCCCAAGGTCCCGACCTTCGAGCTTTCGAAATTACTCTTCAAGGTAAGGGAATATGTCACCCTTTTCTTTTATGCCATTACGTCTATTATGTTGTGTCTTATTGATTCCATCTCTTTATGTTGAGGGTCAGTAATTATATGTTATAATTACTATACATTTCATGTATAATATTTTAGATACCCTTTCTTCTATCATCAATTTGTTTTCTGAATTTTAATGTGATGCTGTTAGGCTGCAGAATTTCTCATAAAAGAAATCACATCTTCTCTACTCTTTCATGTTTCCTTTTCATGTGGTATGTAATAAAAATATCATAACATGGTCTTATTTTCAACCCATAATTTATTATAAATTATTTATGATTGTGTGATCCTTGTGCCCTCTCTTTTCAATGTTTTCTAATACAATGTTATATAGCCGTTATACTACAGAAAGTTCGCCTCAAAACTTCGTTCTCTTTCTCTAGAAAAATTATCTTGTTTTATTTATGTGAATACCCAGAACAATTTCGTTTCATTTGGTGTTATTAAATATATAAATATGATATATTTGAATCTATAATTGACATACATATAAACCTCACTCACTTTACATGTGTTATAAATAACATATTGATCTTATTATTTATAGAACTTTTAAAAAGTCACAGTCTTGAAATGAAACCCATTTATTGTATTCTCCATGGGTTATTTAAGAATTTTTTCGTTATGATCTATTTTTCTCACATGAATATAAAGATATGTTAAGGTTATTCCTTGATAGTTCTCCAATGAATTGGGTAAAGATTTAATTTCTAGAGATGACAAGTTCCATGATACCTTGGTGTATAACCGTGGTAAATTTTTTGACACCTCGGGGATAAAACATGGTGATATGTTCATGAATGTATAAATGAAATTTTGTATACACATATTCATGTTATGATTCATTTTCTTGTTATTATGATATTCCACCTTTTTCCATTGCTTATGTCATCATATTTTTCTTCATGTTCTTATTGATATCACAAGTAAATTGATTCCCTTGTTTACCCCTTACTGGGCCTTCTGCTCACCCTTTCCATTGATGTATGTCTCCAGGATATGAGATGTAGTAATTGTAACTATTATAAACTTATTATGTAGCCTTAAAAGTGTTTTAGAAAAATGTTTTATGTTGTTTTCATGTATTATGTTCCTAATTTCCAAGACACTAGACTTTATAGATCTTCTATTTGTAAAATGTAATGAAATATTATGGAATCAAAATGTGGTATTCCATAAGTAATTCCACAACATCTTAAAAGAAAAGACCAATGCTGATAAATATAGGTCATGGGTCACATAGTCATGGCCATGATTCCTCACCTTCTTTGATTCATAAGCAATCACTGCTTTCTCATACTTCAGGACACATCCCAATCTAGTACCCAATGTTTTGTAGAAAGAAACATTACAATGACCTCCTTATGTAGTCTTAAAATAGGGTACTCTTCAGTCTCCATCTCATCTTGTAGAAACTCTACTAGCAAATCTTTGTCCACAAAAAGGGATTTATCTTCCATGTCAAGGCGGATAATGGTGCAGATTATCTGGAAAATCTGGCCATGATCCTTCTATATTATCTATCCAACCCCAATAATCTCCTAACCACAGTCACACTCTTGGGTGGATCCCAAGGTAGAACAACCACTATCTTTTCTGGATCAATTGAAACTCTAGCCTCTGAGATAACGTGTCCTAGTAGTGGACCTCCAAAATCCAGAACTGGTACATTGAAGGATTACCGAAATGCTAGTTCTCTCAGAGTTTATAATGGACTATCTTCAGGTGTGTAGAATTCTCTTTCTTTGATGATGAGTACACCAAGATGTCATCAATGAAGACTACAACAAACCTGTCAAGGTTTTTCATGATAACCCTATTCTTGAGTGTTATGAAAAATATCGGGACAATGGTCACACCAAAAGCAATCACCAAAAACTAATAGTGGCCATACCGACATCTAAAGGTTGTATTTTGTATGTCATAATCTCGTACATGAGGATAATTATAGCTTGATATTAATACTATTTTCAAGAACCACCTCATTCCCATCAGGTGATCAAAGAGGACATAAATCCTCTATAGAATAAACTTGTTCATAACAGTCACCTGGTTCAGGCACCAGAAGTCCATTCCCAACCCCAAACTCCAATCCTACTTCCTGAGAAATGACACATGGGATTCCCATGGTTAAATTATAGGCCTCACAATGCCCTTATCCAAAAATTCCTCTTGTTGTACTCTCAAATCAAGATGATCTATGGGGGACATATGATATGTTGGTGTGGTTATCAGTTCCAACCAACGGTATAGATCGATGCAGAAGTCTACCTCTCTATGAGGAGGTAGTCCTGTAACATCCCTTGGGAAGATGTCCTCATACTCATTCACCACTATAGGAAATATTGGACTCTTCTAATCTAGTGCATCGAAGGATAGGCTGTCCAATCATTGAGTGATCTGCTACACCCTATTTTGAGAATGTTTTTCTTATGCTAAAAATGATCCCTTATCACTGGTGATAGAAAATATGGTCCCATATTTGTGGGCACACCACACTTTGCACTTAATACATTCGATCTGAGAATGGATTTTATATAACAAGTACATACCCAATATGACGTCATGAGGCCTCGAAGTCCCAACTAAGAGATCCCCACATAATATCTTAACATCTAGAGTAATCTCACAATAACATCACATGATTTTAATTATTGAATCTCCTCCCGTAGGGGTCTCTAATAACATTAATCGAGGCAACAGATCAACCGAAATATCCAAGCCTCAAATAAGGTTCATGGTAAAGAAATAGTGACTGACACCTATGTCTATAAGAACTACAGAAAATGTGTATAAGACAAATATTGAACCTCTAATCATCACTAGACTGTCGTGGTCATAGGCCTCCTCTTCCTGAAGCTGAGTTCACCCCTATCCAGCTACTCCTAGAGGCCTTGGTGTACAACTTGGGGTTGGTGTAAGTTGGAACTCAAACCATCCCCCACCACCTACTGCTCGGCCTACTCCCCTATCACATTCACCTCCCTACGAACCTCCTCTCTCAAACATCTAGCTTAACCTTGGAAGTCCCTTGATCATATTTTGATCAACTCTGCGGTGGGTCTGGCAGTCATGGCCATGTGTCCATTCCCTCTGAATGAGTAGCACACCATGTCCCTAGGATGAACCTCACATCCCAATGTCCTCGCACCACCGATCATGTGTCATGTGGTCTCCCTCTCGATGATCTGGTCTCCACAGACCTATTTTTCATCTGTTGGCTACATGCCACAGATGACTTAGCCACATGTCACCCAGTGTTAGCTCCCACTATCTAAGCCTATTCAGCAAGGATGCTCTCTTATAGTAGATCATGCTCTAGCACTCAATCCTGAGTGGGGTTGCTAAGGGAAATCATCAATGGCCTGATCTCCCATTGGATTCCCTGCTCAAATGTTTAGGTCCTAAAGAAATAGTCATGTACCATGTCTGTATAGTGGCGTATGAGGTCTGTAAACCTCTTAAGTTACTCATCCACTAACATGATGCTCTACTGTAGGTGTAGTATCTCATGTATGTGCACTAAGGACAATGTTGCGTGGAAGAACTCCTCCTGAAAAAGGATCACAAATTATTCCTAGGTGAGGGACACCTCATCATGAATTTGGATGTTCAAGATCCACCATCTCCCTACTGAGCCATGAAGAAGGCTTGAATTTAAGATCATGATCGGGTCGAGTGGCATCCTCACTAAGCGTAAGACCTGCAACACCACCTCAATCCAGTCCTCCTCAACATGAGGATCTATCTCACCCATGAACCTGGGAGGTCTCTATCTCTGGAACTCGTGAATGTAGATGAACCTACATGCATCCTCTACTAGTAACACCAGTAGTAACTATTGGTCAATGGGTGCTGGTAGCACTGGAGCACCACTTGGTGGTTCCATATCTAGCACTAGTCCCTAAAAAAACATCATATATTGGTGGGTTTTCCTAAAAATCATGAATCTGAATCATAGATGGTTGTCTGTATAGAGGCATCTTGATATAAATCAAGACGTACCCTAATAAATAGATAATACATTGTGAGATGAAAATAATTTAAGAATAACATGAATAAAAACTCAATTTCTATATGATGCATGAAAGAAGTGTTTTTTATGTATAGTGTCAAAAAGTTGAATTCATGGTCATGGTGTATGGATATGTCAGCCTCCACACCAACTCTAGACTCCCTGAATCTGAACGTCCAACTCAAATCATTTAACAATAATTCCAAAACAAAAATAAAAGACTCTCGATATTTGAGGTATAACCGACAACCTATGATACCACATTGTCATGGCCTATCCCCATGGCTCATTCCATGACTCCCCCAACCCACCTCATGATGGAAGGGGGTCTTAAACTAGTGTGGAAGGCTTTATCCTTCATGTGGAATAAATTTTTCTGAGTACCTGTACACACACATATACAACTGCATCCCATGAAAACTGGATAATTGAACATAGATGCTAATAAAACTCCACAAAGTGTTATGGTACAAATGAATTTAAATGTTCCAGAATACTATCCCAACAAAATAATACTACAACAAGAGTAGTTACAATATTGATGGAAATCCATCCGCTAAAAACCCCACCATGTGGGTAAGTATAGAGTACCTGCTGGAAGCTGTAGAAGAATGTCACCCCTACCTGATCTGATGGGGCTCGGCCTGGTCATGGGCCACCAAGCCCTCGGCCAAGTCGTCAGTCGTCATGATGAGACACAATACAATAGGGTGAGTCTCATTCATGTGTGATTAATATAATACTTCGTTGGTATTGAAATCCCACAAGGAAAGACCACAAAGAAATCCACAAGGAAACCACAAAGAATGATCACGAAACAAGTCAACTCACACCATTTATAATCCATATTATGGAAGGTAATACTATCATTCATATCACAGAACACCTTGGGATGCGAGAGTACTCTTCCCCAATGATTACCTTGTGTATGTTGTGTCAGATAGAGCTGCTCTCCACTTTGGGCCTCCCGGGTCACACAGAGCCACTTTCCCTCAGCCTTGAACTATTGTGGTACTCATCCCTGATGAGTAACATTGGTATGTTGGATAACACAGATCCTCCCACCAACTAGGTCGTGTCGTGTCACACAAGTCATCTTCCAACCTTGTCTACCAAAATTGGGTTATACTCCCTGTCGAGTATCGTGGATCTATCGGGTCACACAGAGTCACTCCCACCATGGAACTACCAGGTCACATAGAGATTCATCACACTAGGCCATCGTATATGATCCACATGGGGTCACATATTAGTAATATTGAGGTCTCACTTAGCCGTAATATCTACTAATGTTGTACACTTGATTTGAGAAGAACTGCTCTTTATCCCATTCATCAAATTTCAACATACATGGAATCCTCCTTGAATTATTCAGAAAGAACCACCCCTTTAGAAGGGTTCCAAATCAACAAACAGCTCGTCAATCAGGTGATCAGTTTGTATGTTATTGGTATTTCATTGAAAACAATGGGTTGGGTCTATGTCTGATATGTCTCGATCAGACCAACCCGACCCGCCCACCCCAGGGTGCACCGACTAGACCTTGGTCGGCATACTTGAATCAGGCCCACCCCTTTAAGGTGGGCTAACACTTACCTTTCAGAGACGCGGCTTGAAGCCACATCTGACCCTGACCAATGATTCATCCATGGGGCCATATACTCTATCGTAGTCATTTGACCGTGGAATTTCTGTGTGTGACATGACGCATTTCCACGTCTACTTTGCCTACAACGCAGCCAAGTTGATGCATCCACCCACCACCTGCCGTTGTCACAGAGGCCGGCGGCACCTACCTCACTTCCATGGCCCGAGCCAGTTTTGGTATATCATTCGGTGCACTATTATAGAATGTCGAAAACTATTTTCACGGAAAACCGGGTTCGCTCTGGTGGTCCGTCCATTGCGCCACTTGTGCCTATGAAATCTAGGGGATTCCATCTTCCCTAAGATGTCCTCGAGTCCTCCATACCTCCATTTCAATGTTTCATCCATGAATAATGCACAAATAAAGATATGGCGAAGGGGATCAGGCCTAGTTTTGGTCACCCTTTTTATTTCATGTTAGATGCTTAGAATCATGGGATAATGGTTTGAAGTTCTATCAAAATTAATCAATCACGATACATGAATCCCATCAAAAGGCACCCTCCTGCATGAATGAGAGATCTGAGGATCAACCTGTTCATGGTTTGATCCATGAACGACATTTTGTGTTGAATAACAAATAATCATAAAACAAAAATAAACCCCTACTTCAATTGTGTTCATCGTTGAAGAGATCTGCCCATAAGGATTCATGTTCTGTTTGCGTTCGATGCACTCTGATCCCATTCATCAATGTGTGCCGATGTCACTAGTGATTCACTAGTGTTCATCATTTTTCATTGAGGAGAATTATCGTCGTAGGTTCTTCAGAGGAATTATACATCTTGATCTCCATTTCTATAACACATTAACCTATGAAAAACATGTCACAACATTTCTGTTAACCTGTGTCGTCGCATCATTACGATGATTATTTTATGAAACACCATATATGTTATACTTAAATTAATATGTATTTATAGTGAACGTTTATATGCCATTAATGAGATTTATTTAACGAGACTCTTCATCACATTGTTGTTGCACTACAGCATCATAATGCCACCACCTACCAATTGGGAGAAACAAATAAAATAACTTTTTTGGTTATTTTATTTTTTTCTGGAATATCCGAAAATTTTATTTTATTTTTGAACCTTTCCGGTTGATGTTCGGTCCATTATAGTTGAATCCCTCCATTCTAATTTCAATGGTTCCCTCATATTTTTTTCCAAGATCCATTTTAAATTTAAGAAAACCCCACTCGCACGTTTATTTTAATGAAATAAAAAAGTTCAAAATTCTATTCTGGGCTCACCGGGACTCAGAATTAGGTGCCTTCAAAGAATCTAGTCTTGAAATAATTCTATATAATTTAAAAAAATTACAAGGAAATTCAGAGACATTACAACACACCTAGTATATATAGCTAGAGGCAGTCTGAGCACCAGAGAATCCATAAAACATTATTTCTATTACTATCTGCAACACCACATCAAAATGGTAAAACCCAAAGTGTTAAGTAATAATAATCTCTTAGGTAGAGTCCTTGTTCTTAAATATAACCCACTAATCTCTATATTCCCTAACTATGATTCAGATTTTTGAAGAATCATACATCAATATTACCCTTAAAGATGTTATATCATCCTTACAATGTGACTAATAGTGAAATATTTGACTTTATTGGAGGATTAATATCCCATACAAGATTTATATATGGGATAAATACTACATCAGTGGAGGATCCCAATATGGTATTATATTTATAGATGGAAAAATTATAATCTAGAGATTTAGGATCCCAACACTATATATGTTGGTTAAATAACATACTGCAACTAATTCCATAGGTGTCAGTTTCATGCACTGCACATTCATTGGAGAAATTCAAATAAAAATTATTATCTAATTCATAATGATTTAGAAAATTAATCTACATTGTAATTATAATTTTAGAATCTGTGAATATCTGAAAATTCTTTGTTCATGTGGAATTAAATGGTGTATCATCAGGGTAGATGGTTATTTATTCAACGTCATCCACTAGGTTGTGTTATATTATTTCACATGGGATGTATTTGCTTAATGTAATGATTTATATTTGGTATCATATCCAATAATTGTCAATAGATAACCACATTGTGTTCCCTATCACTAAAATAATTTTTCGTTAATTTTATATGGGGTGTAGTATATAACATACATTGTGGGGATCCCATAGTTCCATCAGTTATTACATATGATACATGCTGAGATGGAAATCCAAAATAACAAGATCTGAGGGCCCTACCACATACTCCTATGATATTTATCTTTTTTTCAATCCCATGATCCAAAATTTACGACACATGACATGTGTTCTTATAAACTCAGAATCTTTTTTCATGATTTTTTCTAGAAAGATAATTGTTACACATATATTCCAACAAAAAATCATCCCTCTTCATTTATTCTCTAATTATAGAACATAATACTCACTAATCAACATGATCTTTAATGAGGATCATCCATATATTGGAATAAATCCATCCTTCATGGTAAAATAATTTTTTTCTCACCTCATTGTATCACCCACACATCTTGGGTTACAAATATCCATCTCCAATCAATTATTTGTTGCCATAATTTTTATTTTCTTCACAAAGATCCTCCGATTAATTTTACATCCTAAAATAAATTGTTTTTGAAAAATTACTACATCCACTAATCACTAGAGGATTAGACCCTTATGTGATTCCAAATCCATATATACCACAAAAGGAAATACACCACCATTACAATATATCTCCACATCCACAATAGAATTATCATCATCCACATTATTGAACATAATAATGGGGTTTCAAATAAAACAATATATTTATTGAAGTATCAAACATATAAATAATCATTCATTATACATGAAAAAACATAAATGATGATATCATATTAAAAAGTTAATTAAATCTAGAGAAACACAATAATGATTAATGATGAAGGATAGACATGTTTCGTATTGAAAAACGGTTGTTATATCCAATGTAGATAAGAAATAATAAAAACATTATTTTGAAACAAACATAATTTAGAATTAGAAATATAAAAGCATATATTGACCGTCTATGTGATCAAAGAATCTATATTTAAACAATAGAAGTCAAAAATATAGATTTATAAGAATTTAAACAATAGTGAAAGTCCAAATATAACATGTCTAACCATGATGATAATATTAAATGATTTGATCAATGGGAACAACCATAGTTTATTCAATCATCTCCATCAGAATACATTTATAGTTGTCACTATGGATCCTTTATATATCTTTGATCAATCGTCCCACTATGATATATCATCTATTATATTTCAATGAAATGTTAGTAAAAATTACACCAATTCTAGTGTATATTATTAGCAATGATTAAATGGATGATTCCTTGGATTTCTATATAATTGTCAAATGTTTATTAAATAATTATATAATTTAATTAATCTTCTCATGAAATCAAACACCCAAGAATACATACACAATGTAACACAATTTTGGGGAGTTTGTAAAAACACCATTTTGAGATTAATAATCATTTTACTTTTCCCATTAGTGGTTTCAATCCTGAGATACACTAATATCCTCAGAAATGATTATTCACATGATAGAAATAGTAAAGGATATTTATTATATTATATTCAATGACATAAAAATTCTTTCATTCTATGATGAAAACCCCTAGGATATTTCTCGTATTAAAAAACTAATGTAACCCTTAGTTAATTTTATTATTGTCAACAATAAGTGTTATATAACCATTTAATCCTTAGAAATATCCAATAAATATGAAAAATTCAAATTCATATTTAGTCCCACCTGGGTAAAAACCACGGGCATCAAATTCTCCATACCTTAAAGAATTATTTATCAAATAGTAAACAACTCAGGATCAACGAAACAAAGAATCTTTATAAATTTTGGAACAATATATACACCATCAAACAATACACATTATTCATTCAGATGTAGGATAAAAGAGAAATCATTATTGTAAAACTAAAAAAATAGGGAACCTCCCTTTAAAAATAATGACATTATACTCATTACATATCAATTACTATAGAATAATAGTAATGTATTTTTTAAGGGAATGATGTTCTGTTCTTCTACATTTAATTAAATGCCATTCTCTACTATTTGGATTAGGTACATCCCACATGTATCGTGAATTAACCACATAGAATCACTGAAAAGTCAACCTTGGTGGTAGTGTCCTACTCCCCACCATTAAAATAGTGTTTCTAATGTATATCATAAATGGAAGCATGTATAAAAAACATATTAAGAAATTAACCAATTTTACATTATAACATTTTATATTAATCTTACATTCAAGGTTTTGAGGAATAATTTCATCAACATCTTCAAAAACTACCAAAAACACAAAATATCCATCATTTCAACTATATTTCCTATAAAATCACGAGACACACAATGAAAACATGACAAATATTTTTTGAAATTTTCTATTCATATCATGATATCAAATTGACCCTCTTCATTAGTGGAAGTTATTCATATTTTCTTCGTTTATACATGGTGAATAATATCATTGAGAACATCATTTGAAACAACTACATCAATGGATTTGTCAATTCCATTCAACTAAATCTTGGGAGACCCATTTTGTCCATAATTGAATTTGATGGTTCTGACTATTTTGATAATAATTAATTATTCTATATATACTGAAATAAAAAAACTAACTGATTATGAAACATAAATACACCTCTATTAGAGATCCTTTACTATAGTTACCAGGATTGAAAAGTTATGTGTATGTATAATCATATCTATTACGCATGAAAAATAAATCACCACAAAATAAAATATTTATTTTTAATAGGATTAAAATATCAATACATATCTAATAAACTAGGGAATTATATTTTTCAACCTAAGGAAATGGATAACATACTCACTAATTTCTAGAAAAACCCATTATGGAATTCATTCTAATTTTTTTTCCACAGAAGTAAAATTATAGACATCATTATCCCGGTGTTATTCATAAAAATTGAATATTTTAGGACACTATCATTGACTAAATAATCTCTCCCTTTCATTATACAACCAATATCTTATGGGGAGATACTCACATGAACTCCTCCTTCATATGACTTAGATTCCTCAATCAGAGAATTCTAAACACCCTTATTTGACTACAGTACACATATCACATCAAAATCTATAGTCCTGGTTCATGAAGATCCAACAAAATCTTTTAATCATTATTCAATACTATGTGAATATTAACTCTTTAATTCATCAACCATGGACCACCTCTAGGTGAGATTTGATTCACTACATTACAACTACATAAATGTGAACATCATTTTTAAAACATGGGTTTATGTATACTCGATATTCCATCTATGTTTCAATCAAAATTCACAATAATTTATTATCCACACATTCTTATAAATTCAAAGGGGTGGAATTTACAGTCCATAAACATTGAATCAGAACCCACTGTCACCAATCCAAGAGAAGATAATTGAACATCTAATGTTTTCAAAATTCCTTTTAATATTGAGGGGTGATACCCAATTATAGAGATTGAACCAACACATTCATGCAATCATTCACACCTCATGAAGTGCATAGGGGGTTAAAAATTTAATATAATTAGGGTACCATCAATCCTTCTCCCTTTAATAAATGTATTCTAAAATAGGTTTCCTTCTTCACTAGATGAATAATCACTCCAAAAAAAGAATGAATGGTTAACTCTCAACATCAGTGAATAATTTTTTATAACTTGGATAATTCACAATGTTATACTATAATATAAAAAAATTGGATATACAAAACTACGTTAATGGTGTGTTCCAGCAAAGATTAACATGATTGTATATATAGTAATGAAAAACATTTTCACTCTAGTTCAATTCAGTTTCCACTATGAATAAGTATGCATTATGTGTGGTATTATTAACTGAGGTCATTAGTATTCCACGAGGGTTTCCACCCACAAACTCTTTGAAAATATCTAGTTTCACAAAAAAGTTATTATTAGATTCACCATCAAACATATGGTAATCTTATCTCTAAAATCAGTCAATCATTCATCGGGGGAAAATATTACATGCCCCCTTTTCCAAGGATAAAATCCCATTATATTTCACTAATTAAATAATCACCTGATAGAATCTTGAATATGTGGTTTCACAAAAAATCTATACCAAAACAGTTTTTCTCACCTAATATCCCCCTAAAACACTAAAATAAAAAAACCACTACAAAAAACAATCCTAGGAAACACCTTGTAAGGACAAAATGTACTAACTTGTTCACATCCAAGATAGTATATTATTTAAAAACAAACATACTCAAATGATAAATCCTTATCAAATAATAGGATGACTCTAACCATGGTAGAGAAGTCTTATTTATAGTTAACATAACACATCATTCACCATATGCTGATGTGTTATACATAATATTTAACACATTAACCAAATTTCGATGTCAATTTATTAAAGGATGGTCTATTGATTCCCAAACTATTAGTGGTCCACATTCACCCATGTGTGAGGCCCACCTCACTAACTCCTGTGGATTGTACTATCAATAAAATATATGGTAGAAGATATAGTAGTAGTCTAATGAAAAATTATTTGAACTAACAAAAAATCTATGAGAGAGAGACACATGATCCATAATGGATGATGGGGTTCCTCAATCATGGAGTGAGAGCACCATACATCTAGGTCTCATGAAATAACAACTATCACCAAATACTTGGGGCCTATATAATAAACCACTAACATGATCTCATCAGAAACCTATAACTAAATACATGTTGTGTATCACTATGTAGAACACTAAATGTGCTAGGTTTTACCCAATTTGATTTCAGAAAATCTAGATGACATGACATAATAAGGACACAAATGATCATAAATAACCACTATGTGATCCATGTAATTATTTAAAATAACACCACATCAATGTTTTAATTATATGAGACAACCAATAGGTTATAAAATTCCTAGTCAAATGATATTTTGATAGATTCATGTAGTCTTTACTAACATTTGTGATAACTGAGCCCAAAAAAACATTAACAATGTTACCCAATGTTCCCCAATGAATTCCTCACATGACTATTTACACTTATCATTGTCCCTAGGATAGATGTGAAATAATACCACATAATTATATCAGAAACTACTAGGGACCCACATTGGCTACTATCATATCATATGTGACAGGCCATACCTGGCTTGAGTAAGCCACATGATGGTGGCCAAGACAATGTATGCATAACAATCAAATAACAGTCTTTATCATATAAAAACTAGAAATTGACTCCTATATCAAAAGCACGTTTTTGGGAAGAACCAAGTATGATATATGTGGGGGGTTATTGTGTGTGTGTGTGTGTGTTATCCCAATTAACATTACTAAATTTAATAATTCCTAATGTCGCTACTGATATCCACATGAAAATATGCATGTAGAACAAAAAATAGAAATGGCATAAAACACCTCCAACAATAAGGAAAGGATTCAATTCTATCCAATTTTATGAGGAACACACAACGTGGGTCCAATAAGAAGAGCTCTAACTTACATTAGATACGGCTTCCACCAATACAAGTCTATCACCACATCCACAATGTTCACCATGCACCAAAGACGAACATGATAATCCTAACCCACACTCACATTTCCTTCTTTGACATGTTCATCACATGAACTAACAAAAAACAAATGGTCATACAACCCATATAGTGGTTAGTATAAACATACTCGGTATGATTACTAAATTACCATAAATGGGTCAACAACAACAATCAGGTTGACTATTCACATTAGATGTTAATATGAGGAGGAATATAAGGAAATTAAAAATAATGTCAGTTCAATGATACATATAAAAATTACTTTCCAAAACAAATCCTTTAAATAAAATATATATATCCTCAAAAATAAAGGACCCAACAAAAAGTATAATTCATTATCATCATTGTCCAATATTAAAATTCCACCATTCAGGGGTTGATGGAGGTTCATAGATAAATGTATTTTCCAGGAATCATAATGTCAATTGCAATATATAATATATAATCTTAATTGAATCCCACATGGATTCAAAACAATCAGATGACATATAGTTGTGTACCAAAAAAATAATCAATCCAATGACCCATTCATTCCAACCTATTGGTTCAGTAGAATTATGAATCGTGAAATTTAATTCCCATAGATGATATTGGAGGATCCCTAAAAATTACTATGGGGTAAAAACATGAATAATGTAGATGGTATTTATAAAATATGAACTATATATATATAGAAAAAAAAATTAATACAATAATGGATCCATGTCCTTATTAAGAACTTTGTTTGCGATATATTATACACCATAAATAGATGATCATTGATCCATTAATTTGTGTGTAACACATGACTCTTCGTAATTTCATGGATTAAGGATCTTATCCAAAAATAGAAATAGATGAAATTAAACTCCCTATGAGGATCATTATCACAAAGGTTTAGATAAAAACTCCACTGATAATTTATTTTGGGAATATCCACTAGTAACCAAATTATTTATTATCAAAATACTCTCCATTGGATTTTAATGGGGTAAAAAATGTGTTATCCATTGTAATCCACATTTACACGTACTTTCAATAATCATGGAATGTAGAGACTATATATAGAGAAATTTAAATGGTTTATAGGGTGATTTATTGTATGAAAAGGAACTTTATGTGAGCCTCATCTTCCCAAGACATCCTTTCCTAAAAGTATATACTGTGTGACTGATAAATTACATAATATGGGACACATGATTTATTGTGTGTGTATATAATAAAATGATGAGATTTTAAACATAATTAAAATGATTTGTTGGCCTACCCACATTAACATGTATTTTTTAAATCAATAATAACCCTAGAACAACATTGTGAGATACATGTTGTGTGTTCATATGTAATAAATCCATCTTAGTTGTGAGTTGTTTAGAAATAAAACCGAATAATGTGACTGATGAAATAAAATCATCCTTCACTTTTTATTCATTGATTATTGACCATAATGATAACCAATCAACTTGAAATTAATAAATACTCATCTGACGTCAAGATTATACCCATTTATCTCAATAAACCCATATTTCTATCTCATCGTTACATCACTAGAACATCTATCATGAAAATACCAATAAATGTTCTTTATATGGATCTCATGAATTTTTTGTTGGAAAAAATTACCCAATACAAAACATTTCATCATTCGATCCATTATCGTTGATAAATGATTTATTTTACTAATCATTAAATGAATATCCCCCGATATGATTCCAAAACATCTTCTACCATTGAATATTATGCACCACCATTCAACTATATATCGTAATCCCATCATAGATATTTTATCATCCTCAATATTAGACACAAAAATGGGATCATACATATGATAATAAATTGATAATTATATTATTGAATGAGTATCTTCAATTATTATTAATAACACAGATGAGGATGATCACAAGAAGTGCATATGAGGAAAACCATTGAATAATATAAATGAGTAACTTCAAAGACCATATATGATAAATCATTCTATATGATAACGATATTCACATAAAATATTATATAATAAAAAAATCATCATAAAGAAACATAATTCTAAATTATAAATATAAATTACCAGTCTACTAGATTTTTGAATATAGAATATGAAATTAATAAAACATAAGTTAGAATCTATATTTTGAAGATAATTGAAAAAATGAATATTACAAAAAAAGTCCAAATTTGAAATTGAATTTATAATACATTGATATGTTTAAAAACTAATTTATTCATTCATTTTAGCGATAAGAATTTCTCCATATAATTTTATTAGAATAAAGTTCATCTTCTCAATTCATAATCACCACCACCACATTCATTCTCGACCCTCTTCTATCCAGGGTATGTCAGTCAGAAATACATATATCCCTAAAGAATATTCAAAAGGTGTATTAATAATATATGGATTAATGTTTCACCATAAATTTAGATAATTTATTAAATAATAAATAAATATAATTAATTATCATATGAACAAAAAAACCGGAGAGTCTGGATATGAAATAAGTTAACATTGCATATAGGGTAAAAACTAAACTCTGATCTCAATAAAGGTCTCATTTTCTCATATGATATCCTGATGGTGAGATTAAAAAATTTCATCAGAATCATTAATGCATATAAAACTGAAATGTAAAATATTAATTGGGATTTTTTGGGACTATGTTGTTATTTAATTTCCACAACAAATCAGAAATCTGGTAAACCTGATATTTTAGCTCCAACTAAGCCCATATAATTCATTTAATATATTAATTTAATGTAAAATAACCATTTAATCCCTAGAAAGTTCACAATAATTAAAATATCATATGAACTGTAAGTTCCACCTAGGTCAAAATATAAGAAATCTCACCTACAACAATATAAATTTTTTTATGTAAAAATTACAATTTAATTGATTATAGTAATTTAATGGGAAGAGAATGTGACACCATAATATTTTATATGTATTACATTAATCATATTTCATAATTTTAACAATGTGATATAATTAAAAATGAAATAAGTAGAATAATAATTTATTTAAATGATTGTTAAAGATCTATAAATTATGAATATACTATGTGAAAACATATAAATTCATATTCCTTAGTAAAAGATATATTGTTTTAAATTAACATTGTTAAAAGTGACAATTTTTTATATAAGTGGTATTTAATTATATTTTAATTCTCATAAAGAATATTCCTTTATTATTTTTTTAATATTAATTTTTAAAAATGAAATTAATTTTTTAATTACCTATATCTAAACTATAATTATGCTTATTTATTAGATTTTTCTAAAATGCTAGATTATTTAGTGAATAATGAAAAAAATTGTTTCGAAAAATATAATCACTTTTTTACATCATCCTGAAATAATAATAATCTAAAAGTTATTGAAACATTTTTATAAGATAAATACATACTTTTATATAATCTAAACTACTGATGACTAATATAAGAATGTCATACATGTTATTAGGACATATTTCCTCTAGAATCTGATAATTGATATCCACTATGGTGAACCAAGATTAGCTCCTCCTCATTTCAAATTCAACATTGATAGATAGACTATTATTGGATGTAGGGAGATTTCTGGGGATACTTGGAAGGTTGATATTTTCGGTTACCATATTCCGATTTTACCCACCAAATTTATGAACAAAAAACAGTTGATAAAGGAATGGAGAAAAGCATCCTTCTATAAGATTCATGATGACATAAAGGAGGTTGAAAAAAAAATCAGTTTTACTCCCATAATATCAAATAACATTAAATACTTCCATACATGTATGAAATAAATGATCTATATAAATTGGGTGACTATATAGACATAAAAATAAATTGGATGACTCCAAAATCAACATATGATGGCTGGAGGAAGGAGAAAAAATGATAAATTCATTCACCTCCTTCATAGAGAAAATATGAATACAGGGGTGGATGTTCTTTGAACCTCAATGGATGTTTTCGCATTTAAAAAATATGATATAAAGTTATATGGTTATATTATTTTGAGTACATGTACATTGCGAGTGGAGGATTCAAAAATAACTTGTTAATTATAAACATTACTACCACTATTGAAGATAAAGAAATTCGAGAACATATATGAAACTCTAAGAGCTGAAAATATCAAGTTGGATCTATTATCTCTAAACATTATTAGTATTGCAAGGTTGTATGGTATTTTCAATATGTTAATTTTGTTGTGTTGGGAAATCTTATAGTATGTTGTCACCAATGTAGAGAGGGATGTTTTCATTCATTCTTCCATGAAATATGAAGTTAACTATAGATTAATTTCTCACATCCCAAACAGATAATTTGTGGTCATAAAATACATTAGACGAGTTGGAATTAGAGATAACATCATAAATAATATATAAACATTATTTCCACAAGATAGGGATTTTTCTAGGAAAATTATATTCCCAATTTAGTTTCGTTTTTTCCAAGGAAGGAACATCCATAATTGAATTCCAACTACCTCTGAATGCATCAAAAACATGAGGAATATGTTGAGGAATGAGAATCATTCCATGAAAACTGACTCATGGGACCAATTTGTCTATGATGATTGTATTTTTTCCAAAAGTTGTCAATGCTGGTCAAAATGAAGAATGAGATGATGAAGGACTCCAATGTTAATAGTGATTGTCTTCTTTGAGTATGCATGGAGAATTATAGAGATAAGATAAAGATAGGATGTGTGACGAATAGTTATGCAATCATAGCATTGGATGCCATGCTTGAGAAATTCTCAATGATGTAAAATCAGATGATTGTTGAACTGATCATAATTGAAAAAAACTTGTTTCAAAGGTGACACATTATTTATAACAATGAATAATAGAGAGGTATCATCCATCTGAGGATGATTAAAGAAGAATGAATATTTTATGAATACTGTAAAATTATTAATAATATCATGATAACCATATGAGATCTTACTTAAATAATGGGATCAAATGATTAGCATGAATTAGAGAATGATGGGTGAAGAAGAAGAGATAATGTGGAAGGACTTGGCCTTCTGAGATTTCCTTGCATTTTACATGCTATATAAAATCAGATGATGCTTTTCTGATATGTATTTCACAAATATCAAATTTTTGGAGAACATGTGATGAAAGCCTTATAAAATAAAGGGGTAGAAACGATGATGCCAGTCATATACAGTTTCTATTGGAAGGAATAATGCTTCGGGAATATAGGGATGTTTTAGTACATCCCATTGAAAATATGGCGATGCTAAATCTGTTCAATTAAAGGATACATATCATGATAGCGGATTTTGTGATGAATGCTGTTGAATGGTTATGGGATGCAGTGAAGGGAGAAATGGAAAAGGAACATACTATCTGGGGGTGGCACAAAATAATATTTTAAGGTAGCGTCGTGGAGTTCCATGATCCTAACGTCAAAATATGAAAAAGGAGAGACTTGCACAAAATATTTGGTTTTGCTTGCAAAATTGGTTTTTGAACGCATGATTTAAGGGTGATTGGAATCCTGTGTGCAAGGCATGATTTTATGTCAAAACATCAAAAAATGAAAAAGTGAAGAGGTGCAAGAAAGATAAAAACAAGTGCATGAAAGGTGAGGTTGGCACGAATGAAACTTATGCACCCAATTTGACGTCAAATGGGTTTTTGTGAGAATGCCTTGATTCAAGGTCCAAACATTGAAAATTGAAAATGAAGGAAGTGTGAAAAAGATTCAAGAAGTGAATGAATGATGGGGTTGGCGCGAAAGGTACATATGTGCCCAATGTGATGTCAACAGGGGTTTTGCACGACATGTTAGGTTGTTGCGCAATGCATCAGCGTTTTTTCACACTTGGGTTGAGGAGGTATATAAATAAAAGGTGACCCCTCACATTTTAAAAGCTCACCACTATGAATTAATCAGAGCTCTGAAGTGGATAAGAAATACACGAAGAACTAGTTGCATGAAATAAGTACAAGTTTTGCGCAAGAAAGGATAGTTTCATATAAGAAGAGAGTTTTGCGCAAGTTTGAAATTACATAGAAGAGGTCTTCCATGACAAATGTTGAATGGTGTGCGCTAGTCGTTATTGTTGTGCGCAAGTCACCAAAAAGGGGTGGGAAAATGATTGGGGTCCCACAGGCCTTCGAATGGTGTATAACACTCATGAAGCAGATTTTCAAAGATGAATTAATTGTGAACCATTTTTCTTCATAAAGAGAAGTTGAACAAAAACCATATGACTGGCGTTTATCACCATTGTTCTCCATTGCGATGTGAAGAACAACTGGATGTGCCACTAAACACACATTTACAAAAAAAATAAGATTGTAGAATAAAGAAATACTCATGTGTTGGTATTGTGAAATAAATAAAGTGATTAAGACAATGTAGTACAGTTCCATACTATACTACGTCAAAGAAAAGGAACTGAAGAAGAAAAAGAACATAGTATGCCCCATTGAATGCTGACAATTATTCAAGGCAGTTCGATTTTGATGATGCTAAGTAAGATGATCTTCATTGCATGAATAATAACATTGGTGTATGTGATTATATCCAAAAAAAGAATAGTGAAGTTGGTTGGTGCACTAAGAAGGAGAAAGAAAAAGTCCAGTGCAGTTGGTGTTGCACTAGAGAAGAAGAGAAAGAAAAAAATGAAGAATTTCTTGCCTACTTCTTTCCATGTAATCATGTGAAAAATAGTAAAGAATACCAAGAGAAAAACATACCTTCTGAGGAAGGAAGAATGTAAAGACCCGCAAATTTCAAGGAAATTTTTTTCTTAATTTTCTTTGGAATTTTACAAGAGCGCAGCTTCAGACGGCACCTGATTCCGAGGCCCGGTGTGCCCGGAATCAATTTCTGAAGTTTGGCTCGGGTACGTTCAGTGAACGGACGAGCGGGTTTTTCTATCTTTTGA
This sequence comes from Viscum album, assembly GCA_963277665.1. Lineage (NCBI taxonomy): Eukaryota > Viridiplantae > Streptophyta > Magnoliopsida > Santalales > Viscaceae > Viscum > Viscum album. Next base: position 554,923,701 of record OY728123.1, read on the forward strand.
ACTGGTGCCCGGAATCGAATTCTGAGGGCACCGATGAAATTGCAGCGCCGGTATTTTCTTAGAAATGCCTCTTCCGGAGTTGCATTTGCTCAGACGTGGTTTTTAAATTTTGCGGCTTTAAGTCAGAAATAAAATAAAGTTTGTGCGACAACTTTATTTTATTTCACTTAAGCTGCTTGGAAGCCACTTGAAGCCACTTAAAGGCGGCTTGAACTGAGTTGAACTGGATAGGGTGCTATCCAGAAATATCCTACCCCCTTGGTAGGATATTTTTGAGGCAGGGCCCGCACGAGCCCCGTCGTTTCTTTCACTAAGTAACGCACCCGCGAAAACCCGTCAAGGTAACTGAAAAGTCAAGCGACGCGTTTTCTTTAATTCTTAAACAGACCATTTAATTGGGCGGTTTATTTCGTGAATTAAATGGGCTGTTTCTTTCGTGAATTAAATGGGCTGTTTCGCTCGTTGAATTAATTCAACGAACTGATGGGTCGTTACTTACGCGTTTGCGTTCGTTGGCAAAATAATAAAATAAGACCAACTCTTTCTTTTGGAGGATTACTCGTTGTGCGAGATTCTCTGGGCCTCCACCCTCCCCGCGAAGAACGCGAAGAACGCGAATAACGCAAAGAATGCGAAGAACGCCGGCGACCGGAATTCGACGACGCACACCGAGATCTGCGACGTCGACGAGCTTTACCCGCGACGTTCTTCGGCGACGCCTCTTCTTCCGCAGCCGATCCTCGTTCGACAACTAAGGTGAGAAACGAATCGTTTGAATTCTCCCTTTTAAATTTCGATATCAATGGATTTAAATTAATTAAATCCGTTTGATCTTGATCCGGAGATTGGCGACGCGACGCCGGATACCGCGACGACGCGACGATCTCCTTCATCCGCGACGAACGATTCCGCGACGACCTCTCGTCCGACGACGACGACAAGGTAAGGGTTGATTTGAAATATTTTCCTTTCCCGTGATTTTATTTCTTTTAAAATAAGGAACCGATCACGGAACAATTTTAAATTTATTTAAAATTGTTGATTTGGTCGTTTCTTGTTTCTCCCGTTGTTTATGACTAACGCGGAGGGTGCGGGTCTAACGAACAAGACCCGACAACCCTCCGCCGATCTTCCTTTTTGTGCGGATTTGGCGGGCGACGGCAAAAGCACGACGCAAGGGCCATTTGTTGATTCCGCAGTGGAGGACGCATCCCGGGAGGAACAATGGTGCAGACGGGAGGCAAAACGGGCCACCGGAGCAACTCCGGCGGCCCGCGGAAGGTGGCGGCGGCGCCGGCGACCGGAGGCGGCGGCGCCCGGCGCGCCGCCGTGGAGAACTTCCGCCGCGGCTGAAGCCGCGGCGGCGGCGGCCGGTTCCGCGGCCGCGCGGAACCGGGAACGGACGCGGCGGCCCGGCCGCGTCCGCGTGACAGGCGGCCCCCCGCGGGGCCGCGTTTCTCTCCAAGCCGCGGGTCAAACCCGCGGCAGTTGTTCGGTCGCGCGGCCGAAGCCGAGCCGGCCGGTCCGGTCGGCCGGGCCGCGCCCAGGCCGGACCGGACCCGGCCGAGCCGGTTCGGGCCGGGTCGGGCCGACCCGGTTCGGCCGACCCAGGGGGGGGGGGTTCGGGCCGGGTCGCCCCGGGCCCAGAACCCCCGTTTCGGGCCTTCTTCGGTCTTTCGCCCATATCTTGGGCCTGGGACCTCCGATTGACGAACCGTCAGCGGCTACGCGATCCTTGGATCGAGACGGTCGTTTCGGTATATTATACTCAAGGTTTCGGAAGACTTTGGGTTCGGCCGGGTTGGTTCGTACACGAAACCAACCGGGCCCTCGGAGCGGAAACGCTCATAACTTGAGCTACGGACGTCCGAACGACGTACCGTCAGCTGTGGTAGTTTCCTCTAAGTGAGACGGAACTTTTGGCATACTCCGCCCGAGGATCGGATATAGGCAGAGTACGGTCGGGTTGGTTTTGCCCTAAAAACCAACCGGGCCCCTGGGACGAAAATGCCAATAACTCTCAGATCGGGCGTCCGATTGACGCGCCGTCTGTTGCGTTGAGATCCTGTTGTCGATACGGAACTTTTGGATACATCAACTTCGGACTACGTGTCAGTTGATGTATCAGCCTCTCGGCTCGTGGAGCGGACCCTCCTAAACGAGCTCGCTATGTGCGGGAACCCTAGCGCTGGCTGTGACTTCGACGACAGAGCAGAGATCCTCCGTGGACTGCGACGACGGCAGAGCAGAGATCCTCAGTGGACTGTGACGACGGCAGAGCAGAGATCCTTCGTGGACTGCGGCGACGACTGTGCAGAGATCCTCAGTGGACAGCGTCAACTACTGCACTCAGCGATCCCACGTGGATCAGTGCTACAGGTTCTGTGTGAGCCCGATCCTACGTGGGTCCTTACTACCGGTTCTGTGTGAGCCACTGCCTACAGGTTCTGTGTGAGCCCGATCCTGTGTGGGTCTTTTGCGGGGGTTAGTACCTATCGATCCTTCGTGGGTCCGACGACTTAGATGGATCAGTGATCATCTTTGACGTCATCTGAAAAAGTATACCTGGTTGAGCTGAATCTTATGTTACTCTCCTTTGTGGTTTGTGTTGGACTATCCTTTGTGGATTTACTGTTTACTCTCCTTGTGGATTTGAGTCTTGCTTTCCTTTGTGGATTGAGTTGTTCTGGAGCTCGTGAGCAGAGCTAGAATTGGGGACTTAGGTATATGTATGGTCATATACCTAAGTCGAGTCAGATGTTACTTCGTGATTGCATCTCTCTTTGTGCTATATCCTTTGTGGATTTCGGGAGACCTTCGGGGGTCTCGGGGTCCTTACTGAGTATCTTATACTCACCCCTGCACGGGCTATGCCCGCACCTTGTTGTGTTGGTTGCAGACGACGGACAGCGCTGATCTCGGTTGGGGCGTAGAGCAGGACGGTACCTGGAGGTGGACCACTGGGCGGGACGTACTCGGAGCGGACGTGGGACCCGAGGAGCCTGGAGGCTATCTGTACCCACCCTTCAGGTGGGATTGCCAGTGGACGACACGAGGCCGCCGTCTTTTCTTCAGTTGCTGTACTTTACTTTTTCAGTTGTACTTTACAGTTGGGCTTGTATTCCGGCCCCCTTTACTTTTCTGCACTTTACTTTCCGTTTGCTGACTCTGTGTGGTTGTTACTTATAAAGGCAATGCCTTCCCTGTTTACTGGGATTTTACGCCTTGGTGCTAGTCGCCAGCCCCTGGCCTATGGAAGGCGGGCTTGGGGTAGTCACTGCACGGGCCCCGAGGTCGGGTCGTGACAAATTGGTATCAGAGGTGGTCGGTTCTACCGCAGACTCTGATCGTCTTTTCTTTCTATATGAAGCAATAGTGTTTAGTGTATTGAGTGTGGTTATCAGTTCAGGGAGCCCAGTGTTGGTGTGGCGGCCGACGTATTCGTACACCAGGACCCTGACACCTGATTTCCGACTTAATGCATGAAAACATTGATTGCGTGTGTGTTTCAAGTTTCTTTGTGATTACTTGTGTCAGCTCACCGGGTATACTGATCTTCTTTATGAAAGTCTCAAGTTTTCCTTGTGATTACTTGTGCCAGCTCACCAGGTATACTGTTCTGACTATGGTGCTCTTGTTCTCCTTTTCAGGATGGCCCCGCGACGACAGCCAGCTAGGGTTCCGAGTGTAGGGCGCGACGGCAGCCCACAGAGCGACGAGGCCTCGGTGCAGGGCCCTTTGCCAGCAGTGGCACCGGCGGTAGCCTTACCCGCCGAGCCACCGATGCTACCAGTACCAGACGCTGACGATGCACATCGCCTCAGGGCACTGCATGAGTTTCATAGCCAGCGACCGCCCAGGTTTCGCGGTGAGGCGGACCCCCAGGCCGCCGAGGACTGGCTAGAGGCGGTGGTACGGATCTTTAGGCTAGTGAGGACACCAGCGGATCTCATGGTGATCCTCGCGGCGAGCCTCCTGCAGGCGGCGGCAGGACGATGGTGGAGCCTGATGCTCCAGGTTCACGATGAGGCATCCTTGCTCTGGGCGGACTTCGAGATCCTCTTCCGCTCTGAGTTCGTCCCGGCCACCCTCCGAGCGGTGCGCATCCAGGAGCTTCTCCAACTGCGCCAGGGCAGCATGACGGTCGCTCAGTACGCGGCGAGGTTCACTGACCTATCTCGCTACTCGACCGACATGGTACGGGACCCCTTCTTCCGGGCCCGGACCTTCGAGCAGGGCTTGCGACAGGATATTCGGGCGTCGCTGATCTCCCTCAGCATTCCGACCCAGGTGGGAGTGCTGGAACGAGCCCTCCTGATCGAGAGCTTCCTGGCAGAGCCTTCTTCAGCGGCGAGACCTAGCGCAGGGCGGCAGGTAGCTGAGTCTTCGGCACCAGGTAGCCGACGGATGACTCTCGGGTCCAGGCAGACCAGACCCCCACGCAGACGGCCTCAGGACACCGGCTCAGCGGTGCAGGGCACACAGCGGAGTGCCAGCCTTCCGAGAGGCAGGTTGTGCTACTCCTGCGGCGGGCAGGGTCACATGGCTCGTGACTGCCCGACTCGCCGACCAGAGGAGCAGCAGACGGTGGAGGGGCCACCCAGGCAGAGGCAGAGGGTCGACCGTGGCGGTCCGCAGGGAGGAGGCGGACGAGGCAGAGGAGCTGGCCGAGCAGCGGGTGGTGGGCGACGCTTCCAGGCTCTGCCCCCACCACCACCAGGAGGGCCACCTCGACCACATGGAGCTGGCGGGCAGGGACAGGCCCAGCTCCAGGCAGTGGAGGCCTACGACCCCGACTTGCCAGAGATGATTCGAGGTACGATCTGTGTCTATTCCACCCTTGCTGCAGTACTTATAGACACAGGAGCGAGTCACTCTTTCATAGCCTCTGCCCTTGTTCGGAGCTCGGAGATTCCGACTGAGCCGTTGGCTCGATCCTTACGGCTAGAGACTCCTACGGGAGCAGACTCGACGATTACGCACTGGTGCTGGCAGTGTGAGCTTACTCTAGGAGGCGAGAGCTTCGGCTGGGATCTCCTTGTAGCGGCGTCGAGGCCTTACGACGTCATCTTGGGCATGGATTGGCTATCCACGGTTCATGCCCAGATCAACTGTTTTAGGCGCAAGGTGCGATGTGTTCGCACCGACGGGAGCAGGTTTACCTTCACCGGCGAGAAGGGAACCTTTGCAGCACAGGATGGACTTCCGCGGAGGAGAGTGCAGCCCATCTCTCATCAGTTGGCTAGCCTCATCCTAGGAGCAGTGGACGTGCGGAGTCCGGCTTTTCCTGCAGTGGTGGACCAGTACGTGGATGTCTTTCCCGACGATGTTCCAGGGCTACCTCCTCGTAGAGAGGTAGACTTTTACATCGACTTGTACCCCGGGACAGCCCCGATATCTACTCCAGCATATCGGATGGCCCCCGCCGAGCTTCGGGAGCTGCGGGTACAGTTGGAGGACTTGCAGAGCAAGGGGTTTATCCGACCCAGTGTTTCACCCTGGGCTTCCCCGATTTTGTTCGCCAAGAAGGCGGACGGGAGCTTGCGACTGTGTGTCGACTATCGTCGCCTGAACCAGGTGACAGTGAGGAACAAGTATCTGCTGCCACGGATTGATGACCTCTTTGATCAGCTCAAGGGAGCGCGGTGGTTCTCGAAGATAGACCTCCGGTCAGGCTATCATCAGCTCAGAGTTCGAGACGAGGACGTGAAGAAGACGGCCTTCAGGTGTCGGTATGGCCATTATGAGTTCTTGGTTATGCCGTTCGGCGTAACCAATGCTCCAGCAGTGTTCATGAGCCTCATGAACAGGATCTTCCAGCCATACCTCGACCGATTTGTCGTTGTCTTCATTGACGACATTTTGGTATACTCGACGACTGAGGAGGAGCATGCCTACCACCTGCGAGTTGTGCTAGACACGCTCCGAGAGCACCAGCTTTATGGAAAGCTCTCAAAATTCCAGTTCTGGTTACGTGAGGTCCATTTCTTGGGGCACGTCATTTCTAAGGCGGGAGTTGCAGTGGATCCCGCGAAGATCGAGGCAGTGCTAGCATGGGAGCCACCCAGGAGCGTGACAGAGGTGCGGAGCTTCTTGGGCTTAGCCGGATACTATCGGAGATTTGTTCCGGACATCTCCAGAGTTGCGGCCCCACTCTCAGCGTTGACGAAGAAGGGGAAACCCTTCGTGTGGTCAGACAGATGTCACCAGAGCTTCTAGGAACTGAGGCAGAGGTTGACCAGCGCACCTATCTTGAGGTTGCCTGAGGAGGGAGTTGGATACGTAGTTTACTGCGACGCATCAGGGACTGGACTCGGGTGCGTCCTGATGCAGGAGCGGGCCGTGATCGCCTACGGATCACGACAGTTGAGGCCGCATGAGAAGAACTATGCCACTCATGACCTGGAGTTAGCAGCAGTGGTCTTCGCTCTGAAGACTTGGCGGCACTATCTGATGGGCGAGCGCTTCACAGTCTTTTCTGACCACCAGAGTCTCAGGTATATCTTCTCTCAGAAGGACCTGAACTTGAGACAGCGGAGATGGCTTGAGTTCCTCCAGGACTATGACTTTGAGATAGTCTATACTCCTGGGAAGGGGAACGTGGTAGCCGATGCCCTCAGCAGGAGGACGGGCATTCAGCTACTTGAGGAGGCGACGGAGCAGCTGGCCTCCTTGCAGATATCCTTCGTGGATAGGGACGGAGCAGCCTTTCTTCAGTCTCTCACAGTCTCTCCTCCACTTCTACAGCGGGTCAGAGAGGCTCAGCGTGGGGACGCTGACTGTGAGACCCGGCGTGCACTGATATCCTCAGGTCAGGCGCCTGATGGCTTCTCCCTTGGAGCAGAGCACGACATCCTTTTCAGAGAACGTACCTTCGTACCAGTCGCTTTACGAGAGGAGGTGCTGAGAGAGTTTCACACTTCTCCCTTGGCGGTGCATCCCGGAGTGGCGAAGATGTACCAGGATCTCAGACGACAGCACTGGTGGCCGGGCATGAAGAAAGCTGTGGCGGAGTTCGTTTCACGATGCCTCACCTGCCAGCAGGTGAAGGCAGAGCATCAGGTACCAGCAGGCTTGGTACAGCCCTTGGAAGTCCCGGAGTGGAAGTGGGATGCCATATCTATGGACTTCGTGACTGGACTTCCACACACTTCCAGAGGTCACGACTCCATTTGGGTGATTGTCGACCGACTCACCAAGTCGGCACACTTCTTACCCATCAGAGAGCAGGGCTCAGTGGAGAGCTTGGGACATCTTTACGTCCAGGAGATCGTACGGCTTCACGGTGTGCCATCGTCTATCGTCTCCGATCGAGATGCTCGTTTCACTTCCCGGCTTTGGAAGGGGTTGCAGGAGGCGTTTGGGACGCGGCTCCATCTGAGCACAGCCTTCCACCCTCAGACGGATGGTCAGACAGAGAGGACCATACAGACACTCGAGGACATGCTCCGTGCATGTGTTCTCGACTTTGGTCACAGCTGGGAGGACCACCTACCCTTGGTGGAGTTCGCGTACAACAACAGCTACCACTCCACCATCGGGATGGCACCATACGAGGCGTTGTACGACAGACCCTGCAGATCACCGTTGTGCTGGACAGACCCTGGGGAGTCAGCACTCGTGGGACCAGAGATGGTCTGAGCCACGACAGAGAAGGTCCAGATCATCCAGGAGAGGATGAGGACAGCTCAGAGCCGGCAGAAGTCATATGCTGATAGGAGGCGGAGGCCACTAGAGTTCGAGGATGGCGACCACGTCTTTTTGCGCGTCTCACCTCGACGTGGTTTACGGAGATTTGGCCGAGGCGGAAAGTTGTCTCCACGCTTCATCGGGCCTTTCCAGGTCCTCAGCAGGATAGGAGAGGTGGCTTATCGCCTGGCTCTACCACCTCAGTTGCACCGGGTGCACGACGTCTTTCACGTGTCTCAGCTGAGGAGATACATGCACGACCCGACGCACATCATCGACTTTGGGGAGCTGGACGTGGACGATGGGGCGACTTTTGCGGAGGTCCCAGTGGAGATCGAGGATCGACAGGAGCGGGTCCTACGTGGACGGTCGATTCCTCTTGTGCGCGTCAGATGGCAGCACGGGAACCTCCAGGAGAGCACTTGGGAGCGGGAGGCTCAGATGCGTGCTCAGTACCCCCATTTGTTCCCCTAGTTTTTGATGTATCTTTACGGGGACGTAAAGCCCTGAGGTGGGAGTAATGTAAAGACCCGCAAATTTCAAGGAAATTTTTTTCTTAATTTTCTTTGGAATTTTACAAGAGCGCAGCTTCAGACGGCACCTGATTCCGAGGCCCGGTGTGCCCGGAATCAATTTCCGAAGTTTGGCTCGGGTACGTTCAGTGAACGGACGAGCGGGTTTTTCTATCTTTTGAACCGGTGCCCGGAATCGAATTCTGAGGGCACCGATGAAATTGCAGCGCCAGTATTTTCTTAGAAACGCCTCTTCCGGAGTTGCGTTTGCTCAGACGTGGTATTTAAATTTTGCGGCTTTAAGTCAGAAATAAAATAAAGTTTGTGCGACAACTTTATTTTATTTCACTTAAGCTGCTTGGAAGCCACTTGAAGCCACTTAAAGGCGGCTTGAACTGAGTTGAACTGGATAGGGTGCTATCCAGAAATATCCTACCCCCTTGGTAGGATATTTTTGAGGCAGGGCCCGCACGAGCCCCGTCGTTTCTTTCACTAAGTAACGCACCCGCGAAAACCCGTCAAGGTAACTGAAAAGTCAACCGACGCGTTTTCTTTAATTCTTAAACAGACCATTTAATTGGGCGGTTTATTTCGTGAATTAAATGGGCTGTTTCTTTCGTGAATTAAATGGGTTGTTTCGCTCGTTGAATTAATTCAACGAACTGATGGGTCGTTACTTACGCGTTTGCGTTCGTTGGAAAAATAATAAAATAAGACCAACTCTTTCTTTTGGAGGATTACTCGTTGTGCGAGATTCTCTGGGCCTCCACCCTCCCCGTGAAGAACGCGAAGAACGCGAAGAACGCGAAGAACGCGAAGAACGCCGGCGACCGGAATTCGACGACGCACACCGAGATCTACGACGTCGACGAGCTTTACCCGCGACGTTCTTCGGCGACGCCTCTTCTTCCGCAGCCGATCCTCGTTCGGCAACTAAGGTGAGAAACGAATCGTTTGAATTCTCCCTTTTAAATTTCGATATCAATGGATTTAAATTAATTAAATCCGTTTGATCTTGATCCGGAGATTGGCGACGCGACGCCGGATACCGCGACGACGCGACGATCTCCTTCATCCGCGACGAACGATTCCGCGACGACCTCTCGTCCGACGACGACGACAAGGTAAGGGTTGATTTGAAATATTTTCCTTTCCCGTGATTTTATTTCTTTTAAAATAAGGAACCGATCACGGAACAATTTTAAATTTATTTAAAATTGTTGATTTGGTCGTTTCTTGTTTCTCCCGTTGTTTATGACTAACGCGGAGGGTGCGGGTCTAACGAACAAGACCCGGCAACCCTCCGCCGATCTTCCTTTTTGTGCGGATTTGGCGGGCGACGGCAAAAGCACGACGCAAGGGCCATTTGTTGATTCCGCAGTGGAGGACGCGTCCCGGGAGGAACAATGGCGCAGACGGGAGGCAAAACGGGCCACCGGAGCAACTCCGGCGGCCCGCGGAAGGTGGCGGCGGCGCGGGTCGCCGGCGCGGCGGCGCCGGCGACCGGAGGCGGCGGCGCCCGGCGCGCCGCCGTGGAGAACTTCAGCCGCGGCGGCGGCGGCCGGTTCCGCGGCCGCGCGGAACCGGGAACGGACGCGGCGGCCCGGCCGCGTCCGCGTGACAGGCGGCCCCCCGCGGGGCCGCGTTTCTCTCCAAGCCGCGGGTCAAACCCGCGGCAGTTGTTCGGCCGCTCGGCCGAAGCCGAGCCGGCCGGTCCGGTCGGCCGGGCCGCGCCCAGGCCGGACCGGACCCGGCCGAGCCGGTTCGGTCCGGGTCGGGCCGACCCGGTTCGGCCGACCCAGGGGGGGGGGGGGTTCGGGCCGGGTCGCCCCGGGCCCAGAACCCCCGTTTCGGGCCTTCTTCGGTCTTTCGCCCATATCTTGGGCCTGGGACCTCCGATTGACGAACCGTCAGCGGCTACGCGATCCTTGGATCGAGACGGTCGTTTCGGTATATTATACTCAAGGTTTCGGAAGACTTTGGGTTCGGCCGGGTTGGTTCGTACACGAAACCAACCGGGCCCTCGGAGCGGAAACGCTCATAACTTGAGCTACGGACGTCCGAACGACGTACCGTCAGCTGTGGTAGTTTCCTCTAAGTGAGACGGAACTTTTGGCATACTCCGCCCGAGGATCGGATATAGGCGGAGTACGATCGGGTTGGTTTTGCCCTAAAAACCAACCGGGCCCCTGGGACGAAAATGCCAATAACTCTCAGACCGGGCGTCCGATTGACGCGCCGTCTGTTGCGTTGAGATCCTGTTGTCGATACGGAACTTTTGGATACATCAACTTCGGACTACGTGTCAGTTGATGTATCAGCCTCTCGGCTCGTGGAGCGGACCCTCCTAAACGAGCTCGCTATGTGCGGGAACCCTAGCGCTGGCTGTGACTTCGACGACAGAGCAGAGATCCTCCGTGGACTGCGACGACGGCAGAGCAGAGATCCTCAGTGGACTGCGACGACGGCAGAGCAGAGATCCTTCGTGGACTGCGGCGACGACTGTGCAGAGATCCTCAGTGGACTGCGTCGACTACTGCACTCAGCGATCCCACGTGGATCAGTGCTAGAGGTTCTGTGTGAGCCCGATCCTACGTGGGTCCTTACTACCGGTTCTGTGTGAGACACTGCCTACAGGTTCTGTGTGAGCCCGATCCTGTGTGGGTCTTTTGCGGGGGTTAGTACCTATCGATCCTTCGTGGGTCCGACGACTTAGATGGATCAGTGATCATCTTTGACGTCATCTGAAAAAGTATACCTGGTTGAGCTGAATCTTATGTTACTCTCCTTTGTGGTTTGTGTTGGACTATCCTTTGTGGATTTACTGTTTACTCTCCTTGTGGATTTGAGTCTTGCTTTCCTTTGTGGATTGAGTTGTTCTGGAGCTCGTGAGCAGAGCTAGAATTGGGGACTTAGGTATATGTATGGGCATATACCTAAGTCGAGTCAGATGTTACTTCGTGATTGCATCTCTCTTTGTGCTATATCCTTTGTGGATTTCGGGAGACCATCGGGGGTCTCGGGGTCCTTACTGAGTAGCTTATACTCACCCCTGCACGGGCTATGCCCGCACCTTGTTGTGTTGGTTGCAGACGACGGACAGCGCTGATCTCGGTTGGGGCGTAGAGCAGGACGGTACCTGGAGGTGGACCACTGGGCGGGACGTACTCGGAGCGGACGTGGGACCCGAGGAGCCTGGAGGCTATCTGTACCCACCCTTCAGGTGGGATTGCCAGTGGACGACACGAGGCCGCCGTCTTTTCTTCAGTTGCTGTACTTTACTTTTTCAGTTGTACTTTACAGTTGGGCTTGTATTCCGGCCCCCTTTACTTTTCTGCACTTTACTTTCCGGCCCCCAGGGAAGAGGATTGTTTTCCACCCCCTCTAATGTGAAGGGACCCACACTAGATAAAGGATTGTTTTCCTAGCCACTCCACTATAACATCATATCACATCATAGTGGGGAATCCATTAATAGGCCATATCCATGAATTGGAAGGACCTAGCTACTCTTATTGAGTGGTGAACTTTGTAATAATATCTTGTGATTATTTTTAATGCTTTTTATTATTGCATGTGACTGGGAAAAGTGAATAAGAGAATCAAGATCCTAACAGGTCAATAGGTATAGAGATATGAATTTAAAATTGGTTTCAAAAGTCCCTAACACTAATTTACCCTCCCCCTCTGGGTTTGGTATATCACAAACTGGTCCTCTCACTGACATATGAATATCCCTTGACATATTAAAATGGTGATTTATTCTTATAATCCTTAAAAACCATGAATTCTCCAACACCTTCATCAAATTGATCTACACCACTATCAAAAGAATCAGATTATCCATTCATCTATATGGATTTTTAATGGTCGTATTTCAATGTTTTTGGAGATTCAGTCATGTGGACCCCCTCTATTACCATCCTTGTTCCCTATATGATGACTATTTTTGTGTATGCCAACGTTATCTTGTCCAGGTTGGCTTATATAACCAAATCAAGAATAGGAGTGTGATTTATTCCACCTCACACCATATTTCTCCCTACGACATCCTTCACATTGGGAAATAGTATAAGGGAACTATTTACATTATCAAATACATCCTTGTAAATAATGATGAAGTGGTGGGGAATGTGATTAGTTGGAGAAAATCATTATTGGTCTTTCGGGATGGGGTTACAATCAACCAGAAACACATATTTTTTAGATCTCTTGGGATGAAGAGAGGTTTTATACCCATTACCTACTTTGGTGTGATATTCTTTTGTGTAAGAATTAATTGATGATACCTGGAGAGTAGATAATCCAGTATTATGACTCATACTGATACGTGGAAAGGGAATTATAAGTCTCAAGATGGAATAACATATCAACTATGTTATAACCTTGATATTGGACTATCCTTTCTCATATATAGATGGACCGAGGCTATTATGAAATAGCATCAGAGTATGATAAAAAAATTTATAGCCATTGTTAATTAATGAGAAAATAATTATTACTCTGGTCTGGAGTGAGTGTATCAAACACATTTACATGGGATGTTTGGGTATTAAATATTTAAAACATTTTAATGTATCCATTCTTAGTAAATTTACTTGGATTCACCATATATCTGATGAAATATTAGTGAAATTTCATTTTATATAATTTATTCCAAATATTCATACTTGTTTCTCTCATTACATGTCCCCTTAATTTTGGAAATCTATCAAATTACCCTAAAAATATATTTCTAAATGATAAAAATATGTCATTTTTTTTATACCTAAACTCATATCATGGACTATAATTTGGACTATTAAGCCTCATTTTGTAGTCATGGATATTCTACAACAACTGAAACATGCCACCATTGGTGAATATCAATCATATGATACTACATTTTACGTTTTCATTCCTTCCCTTTATGGACCTAAAATTAAAAGGCTGGATTTTATTGACACGAATACTATCATATACGAACCAAACTCCTCTTTTGATAACAATACTATAATGGTGTATATGAATAGGTGTGGTGGTCACACCCCTACTCATGGATGGTTGATGATTTTTTGAAAATATTGTATCCACCAATATTACATTAATATTATATAGAGGATCCAGAAGATGTGGATTCATCCACACATCAATCTGGAAAAAATTGTGTTGCAGATATTTGTAGCAGGCTATTTCTACCTAAAATCCAAGGAGATCGATGCTCATATTATTTTTACATATTCTTTCACATGATGAATCAAAAATTACCTACATGGTATTCTAAGATGTTATCTAAACATGGAATACATGGATGGACTACTAAACTCTATCACCGCTACTTGTAAATATGAACATATTTTTTTAATTATTGTTGTTGCTACTGTTCTCTATTAAAATTTTTGATGAAAAAATGGTATAGCATTTTAAAACCTATAAACCACTATTATTATGGTAGTAAAGGGATATTTGTAGGGTTTTACCCATTTCATCCAAGATCTAAATATGTATAATGGAGAATGATATGGATAATCTCATTATTATAAAATATTTGGTGTTCCACGTAGGAACAAAAAACCATTGGTGTTGAGATCGATTAGGTGGATCCTTCCAATCTCATCTTGGCATAATGTTAATGTAGATCGGGAGGCCTTATGTATACATTGAACATCAGGTTTTAGTTGTTTCTTATGTACTGATCAATATATAGTTAATGGTTGTTTCTACCATGTTATTTGAACTGTATGTGTAATTGAAGATGTTCTATGGTCCATTATCAAGTCCATCAAGCATATTATACATTTTGGATTGAAATTGCTCTGTATGGAATCTAGCTCAGTAGGGGTAGTTGATATCATGAGGAACAGGTCCAAGAATGTCCCATGGATAAACTTTTCACATTGGATTGAATTTATTCATCTTAAATATCAATTTTTTGTTGACATTACATATGTTTATAGGAAACCGAATATGGTTTCTCATGTTTTTCAATGTTAAACATTTTGGAGGAATACTTAGGATGGTCCTTTTTAACACCAAAATTTTTCACATTGATTTTTTAGGAGGATGAATGTGGTGTCGACTATACCCATCTTTGAAAACATCTATTTTGATTCCATGAAATTTATATTTATTTATAAAATCTTATAGAAGTGATTTTTTATGGATCTTGGAAATTTTGGTTATTACATTTAAAAATATTATGTTGAATTTAAAAGCCCATTTTTTATATTTTGAAACGTATGAGATGAATAATTCTAATAAATATTAATTTTTAATCCATTTTTTAATTTATTATTCACATTTATTCTTTTCCATATCCCATACAACCCAAGGTGAACCTAGGTTTATAATATAGTATGAAAGATAATTCCCCCTTGAGTACCACTTTTTGTATAGCCTGGGTAGAAAAATATCAACAATGATACATTAATCAATCATATATAAGGCATTATGAAAATAATAAATTAAAGACTTTGAAATAGAATGAAAAATTACCAAGATTATTGAATATAAAATATAATAAAATAAACAATAAAATATCAAAATGAATTCAAATTTTTAAGAACTATTGATAAAATTAGAAAAATAATGTGAAAAAATTCCAAAAAAATGACCCTAAAATTACTCCAATATCTTTTATAGTATGTCCTAGGTCAATTATCATATGGATCTTGAAAACATAAAAGAATTATAATTATAGGGATATAATAAAATATACAATCAAAATAAATATACCCATGGTAACTTTTGAAAATGGTAATTGAATGTACTAATTTACTTGTGAACAAAAAGGATCTAATAAGATCTTAAATGGGAATGTTATCTATCTCAAAATCACCATGGATTACACTCCAAATAATACAATTAATTAGTTATGTAATAATAATATGAGAACATCAATAAACGATTCTCACATCATGTAGACCATAGGGTTTCTTTTATCATCCCTAATATCAAACATCCAAACAACATATTCTTTTATATGTTCCATTATATAAAATCAGGACATATCATTCCACCATTGAGGTCACGTGGGTCCCATATGTAAATTCCCCAACCTCTAGAAGTTCCAATATCTCATTGTGGAATCAATGAGATCATCAACACTTCTACATAAACAATATTTTTAATCTATTATTTTGTTTAAAATGAATCCCAACCTACAATATCCTCCAATATATCCCAATGTCACATTCTATATTTAATGTCATCATCCGCACTAAAAAAACATCACATTACACAATAGTAGAGTATCATGAACGTGATGAAAATCAACATGGTTTCCTCTTCAAACTATAAATATACCCAACAACATACATTATTTTTATCTTCACTGGTGATATCAATCACTAACTATCTACATTACTAATATAGAAGGAATATCATGTAAGAGGTAAAAAAGAATTATTCTTCCCTCAGAATTTGGATGTTGGATAATACACCGAGATAAACAATTTATGTCATTAATATGTTTTCAATCCCAGTGGTGTGTGTAAAAAGTAACCTGAAATAATAGTAAAATATGTTTATTTAGAAAGAAACAAATATCATTATAATTGTTATACATCAAGGACTCATCACATTATCCTTAACATTAACATCATTATAATTTTTCCACACACTCCCACAAACTAGATGCTACCAATCCAAAAAACATCCATATATAACTCAAAATTTCCACTATCAATTACATGTTTATATATTTATAATATTTCACTAATTTCTTGACCCCATTAATTCTTGTAAATTCATCCCATTAATTTAATCATCATATTTTATTATCCAACCCATACATCATTCATCTACCAACCCATGACATTTCAGTTATGTCATTTGTATTTAGTTCCATTTCTATTGGGAAACTATATGAAAACACCATATAATAACCAAAAAATATAACAAAAATTACAATGTTGTAATCCATCCTATATCTGAATTGGTCACCCAAAAAATCACACCCCCTCTAACATAAATTAAAACATGGAAAGAGAATGGTATAATTGATGCACAATATAGTTGGTTTCCATGAAAAAAATCATCCACCAATTTATTTGTATAGGTATTTCACATATTCTCATTATCTCATATATGTGTATTTTCAAAGAAAATAGAGATTCAAATACAACCATTTAATTATATGTATATACATTCATCACGTTTTAAAATTTCCGATTTCAACAATCAATCACCATAATAGAACTCAAAAATAAAACCCTTACAATATCCACATAACTGTATTTTTTATTTTTTGATGTAATAATTAACTAAAATATAATAAAAACTAGAAAATGAAAATGAAAATACACCCTTACCCCATTATTCAATTTAATCCAGTTAATTATAATAATTTGATAATATATACCACCCACTCACTAGAAAAAAATGAATGCCAATTATATAAGAACATAAAAGAATCATAAACCATGATCCCTTCCATGTAATTGATATTCCATTACATGATTCACTAAACATTCTAGGAAGTTGAATATGATTTCACCATATTTATATTGTGGTGGTATGTCTTGAATTGATCTTACAATATTTTTTGATAAAGGGGATTATAAATTAAAGAAGTTATCATGCTTCAAATGTGACTCACAACTGTGTAAAATTATGTGGGAACCAGAATTTTTAATGTTAAATTAATTATGGACATGTAGGATCTTGTGGAATGGTGTTAGATCCTCAAGGATAATTTAATGTTTTCAGTTCATCCAGACTCAAAGTATATATCCATGATTATTGTATAAAAAAACATTTTTTATGATAGATACAATTTCACAAATATTAATAAAGTCACATATAATTTTTAATTTTAAGTTTATATGCTTTCATTTATAACACATTTTACAACCATAAATAATTTAACATTTATTAATGAATTAATATTATTAATTTAATCCCCCAAAAAATATTTTTTTAATATATTTATTTAATGATTTTATATATTATATTTAATTTAAAATAATTTTTTTCCATTCTAGAAATACCATATTATTTTCAAGAACAGGGAATTTTAAAAAATATTTGAAAAACATTGAAGGAATAAACCACAGGAATGGATAAACTATGATAAGTTTTTAACCATTATAAATACCTAATACATAATGTGTTGTAAAATGATGATCATGATTGAAAATAGATTCACTATGAAAGAAAACTATTAGGTAATTTCAAAATTCATTTCATCATGAAAAGGGAAGGTGTTTCTGTGAAAAGAAAACTGTAACCATGAGATCCAAACTAAGAACCCAAAAAAATTACAATTTTTTTAATGGATGGTGTGATAGTGAGAAAAATCCATTACTCTGAGAATAAAAATGTGATTGTGAGGAAACAAATGTGACCTTGTGAAGGAATGGTAATACCGTGAGGCACAACTCATAAATTTCAGTAGATGTGGTCCAAAAACATTTGTAACATGTTGAACATTGAAAATAAAATATATTTTTTTTGAATTTGGGGAATTATATCAGATAAAAATCAAACTACTCCCATATTTTTTATGGAAAATAGAACGTACAAGAAAAGTATACTGGAGTTTTTCAAATTCACTATGATTTAGCTCTCATAAATCGTTATATAATAAGAACAAAACTACACATATTGGAAATAAAGAACACTTAATGGTGATGTAATCAACTAAGGGTGAGTATTAATTTCATTAAAATCATAATTTAAAGATATATAATATATTCAAAATATAAATAAGTTATTCATCAATTAAAAACGGTGTATTGGAAGTTAATAGGTGAATCTCATTCCCATTTACCCACCTCCACTCCACCATAATTATATAGAACAAAAACCAAGGGAATGATTAATATAAACAAGACAATATCATTAGTATCATGTATATATTTTTTTTGTAAACAATATTTCATTATCCTTGATAAAACATTCATCACAAGCAATGATATGTTAGTCATTAAGAATAGACATGGTGGGATAGAACACATGGGATTCATCATTGATCATGTAAAGCTAGAGGAGAAGAAGCAACATATATTCCACCTAACCACGAAACTCTCTCAAGAGGGAATAATCATACTAATAACAAGAGCATCCATTATCCTTAGTAAAATCTATATTAAAATACACTTGTAAAATATCTCCCATGAATCCTCATGAAAACTTGATATACATATACAATAGGGCATCGACATGGGATTTTTTCAAAGTGGTATCATCCTCCTCAATCAATGTCAAATTAATCCAACTACTACATCAACCTTAAATGGGGTTTTGAGATAACATATCCTTTTAATAATATTTCTTAAAAAATTTTAAAACATTATATTAATTTTTTGATGAAATATTATGTATATTTTTATTAAAAAATCGATACAAAAATTTCCAATCCATTTTATAATGTTTTTCTAATGAAATTTAAATTATAATTCCATGATTCCATGGAAGGAGTAGGTCTCAATAAAGACATTCCCCCTCTATGAACTCTCTTTAGTAATGGGTTGAAAACATCCTATATTATAGATATATTATACTAATAATTTCAGAAGGTATGAACCCATAAAAAATTATCTTTCCAGATAGTACACTCCATAGACTACTGAATCCAAGATTGCTGAGTTTCACCAAATAATTATCAGATCTCATCACTCTCATATCATGTAATGTTAGAGATAAAAAAACCCTTGATAATTTTACATTAACGTCCAAACCACTTCATTGGGATCTTCACTTGAAACCACATAGAATTATCTTTCTCTAATGCTCTAGAAAGGAGACATTTCTTGAATAATTCATGAACTTTTCTCTAATACTTCTCTCCATGGTAACAATGGTTCTCCTAACACCACCTTAAATCATACTCTTGAAATAGGAAAATGATTAATTAAACCGTTAATTTATCTATGGTTTCTAAAAAATGTAATGAATCCTCAACCTCTTATAGAGAATCCTCTTTATAATAGATGGTGTAACCATCAATGAACATTCAATGATTTTTCCTGTTGAATTTTAAATAGGATATATTAAATGATTTATCAGTTTATTTTCCATAAACCAAACATCAATGGTAATTCAATTTCATAAATTTAAACCATGATGAAAAACAATTTTATTATAAAACATTCAATATCCACAATAAATACAAATTGAAAATCATCACATCATAAGAATATAATGGAGGACAACCAAATCAAAGATAACACATCCAATATAACCACTTCACTAGCCTCTATATGGTATAAAACCTCCCCATCCCAAATAATCCACAATCCACATCTACACCATATAAAAATTTAAAACACAATCACTTCATCTATATATCCAAATCGATGAACCAGAAAAACTATTACAAAAAATAAACATAAGAACATAATTAATGGGAAAAAAATCTATATATCAAGATCTTTCCTCATAGGGTGGAACTCTATCACCAACATGGTTTTAAAACATATTATAAATATGGAGAAAATTTTTTTCTTGGTTTTTTTCCCATCTTAATATGGTTGAATCCAAAAAACAATGCCACAAATATATTCTCAATCGTTGTAATATAACAAAATATAATATCACAATCAATTAAAACAATGTAAAATTGTAGTTGTTAAATGATAGTTCATATATAAAAGTTTTTGTATTTCAGAAAAAAACATTTTTATTAATGATATTATGTGACTAATATTTAATGATAGGTGTGTGATTCCATAAAAAACCATAGAAAAACATGTATTCAATGTTCAGGGACATGAATTAAAAAGAAGGAAATAACATCTCAATGATCACATAGTTTCCATCATATAAAATATAAAAGGATTAATAGAATAATAAACAACACAAAATATATTTTTATTAAACATCATTCAAAATATTGTTTTATAATTCAAAAAATAGATTTCTAAAATTTAAAATAATGGAAAATCATTGTAATCATGGAAGTAAAATACATCATTCAAAATTTAAAAGTTATTTGAGGGGAAATTTAATTCCTTCAATTTATAAAACACATTCATGTAAAAAAATAAGACACAAAACAACATTATTTTTTGTAATACAAATCAGGATTCACAAATTAAAATAGACAATTCATTGCAATGATTAAATGATAATCATATAATAAAAACTATACATGTTACTTAAATATTGTTAATTTAAATACCCTATTATATATTCCACAAGAAATCATAATTCTTAAAATATTTCATTGTATAATATAAAAAAATTTAAATTTGGGCATGTTGTATAACAATATGATATGCATATCATTCTCAAACTAAAAATTCATAAATAAATTGACTACATAGGAAGAGTTACATATATACTATATTAATGGTAACAGGAGATTGATTCCATATTCAAATAGAATATAGTTATTATATTATATTTTATAATAATGTAATTAATATATATTAAAAATGATACATGTTCATGTTATATATTCTATGAATTTCATATTCGGGCATCAATTTTTTTCAAATAAATAAATTCTTGTAATGAAAACTAATCATGATATTATATATGAGGATTGGTTATTCATATATTGCAATTCTCAATAGTTTAATGATCATGTTCAATACTGTAAATATTTTAAATTAACAGTAGGTTACCATAAATATATTAATGATTTTACAAGAATATATAATAAAATTCAAAATCTATCCATATAATAAATTCCTAAAACATTCATATTACGTATCATTATAAGAAATAATAACCATGGCATGAAATTCACATTTCAATGACTATTGAATCAAATATTTTGGACTAAAAACTATTTTAACAATGTAATTAAAAGGATATAGGTTTGTTGATTTTGAAAGCATTTAAAGTGTTTATATTTATCACTAATATTGTTTATATTTTTCTAAGACTCCAAAAAAAAGAGATACAAATTACCATCATTGAAATAAATACGTATCACATTATTTTGAAATATTAATGTATTGATAATATTAAATTGTAGTCATGCTGAATAAAATCCGTAAATTATTCATGTCAATGCATTATAATTTAAAATAATTTATCAGACATCGTGGTAATTATTGTTTTCATATTTTTTTAATTTATATATCTAGATCCCATTTTAATATAATATATATACGAAATTATTATTATTTATGTCTAATTTAAAATAATTCATTGCATATTTGTTTTCATGGGAACCATAATACTCATAAGATGGATTCAAAACAATAATATTAGCATGGTAGTTTGAAATATAATAGTGGTATAACGCAACATAAGTTCTTTAAAATTTAATAATCTATTCACAAATAAATTAACTATGAATGTTTCTGTTAAAACTGATAAAAAAAATAATACATTTGATTATTTAATGAATTCTAATGATGGAAAAAATATTTATATCATGAAGTGAAATTTTGATAGTGGAAATAGAATACGAATTTTTAAATATCTACAATGAAAAAAATAGATAATTAAATTTAATCGCATATTTATTATTTTAATTTCTATTTTATTAATAACATAGGAAACAATAATATTTTGTTAAAAAATATAGTAGTGACACAATTAGAGAAACCCACATTATTTTTCATTATTAATTTAATTAAAGTAAAAACAATTTAACTTCCCAAATCCCTCCCCTTCAATCATAATTAAAAAAATCATGATGCATATAACACACCTAGGTCTCAACCCAAAAATAAGCACAACCTCACTTGGACATTTGGTAGGATCAAATACATTTAATAAGATCACGGGGAGGGGATAAAATGAAATCCATTTCCTATTTCCCATGTAAATATCATGATCCACGATCATCACACACTATTTTTATACATGACCAATATAGTCCTTACCTATTACTAACTTCATTCACAATCCTATCTATTAACCAGAACCACTTATAATAATAATACATTACACCTCTATTCATTAGTCCCCCCATGGTCATTAATTGGGGAAGAGATATAATGAACCTTGTCACCCCCAAATAGTAGGCCCCAAGAAGCTGATTAGAACTGATGGTAAACTAACAAAATATATGAGTGATTTAAATTATTTTTCTAATTATAGTTCATGAATTTTTTTATAATTGTAGGGTATTATATAACCCACCAATGAATAGAGTAACTATGTGTTCCCCCGGTGTTGCTATTTCGAATTATATAGGAATATTATTCAAAATTAAGGGCATTTTTAAGGAATATAGTATGGATGAATTCCAAATATGCCTAGATGACATTAATATTAAAAATTATTATTATTATTATTGAGTAAATATTAGTTTATATGGAACGTTTTTATTTTATTTTATGACTTTTGACTTATTTTATAAAGAATCATTGTTCCATGTAATGTAATTTCTAAATAATTTATTATTGGGTATTAATATCTGATTTTTTAAAATTATTTATGTTCTCATACCTATATTAACCTATTACTCACAACTATAATCTTTTATTTTCAATGAATATGTTTGACATTACTTTCAATTAATTTTCACCTTCATTTTTATTAGATAACCCTACATTATGAAGATTATTCCTTAATATAATACATACGGAAGGGTTTCATGTGTGAAAAATATTGTGGTAGATAAAGAACTAATTATTGGGAAATAATTATTTATTAGTATATAGTGAATAATTCCCATAGATGAAAAATATATTGGAAATTATAGTTAATGATTTTCCTTATTCTCTAATATAGTAAACCAAATAATATCATGGGTTTTTATGTGGCTTAATTCATGTAATTTATAATGTAATCATGGATAGTTAAAATAGAATCACATTAAATGTAATTAATGAAATTATATATGGATTGTGATTTTAGTACAAAATAAAGGGGTGCATGAATAGGGAGACATTTAGATACCAGTGAAATATATTTTTCTAATCAGGTACATTATTCAATAAAATATAAATTCTTTTACACTTCAATAATATGAAAATGGGAATGAAAAAGTTCACATTTAATTTATTTTTACCAACTATATTTACAATAGGTCATAATAAATTATATATTTCATCTCTAGATCTCTATATATCTATCAAATTAAATTAAATAATTATAGATGTAATACAAATCTATATTATTTTAAATAATTATATCCATTTGATTTAACAAAATATATAATATTTTCGAAAATTGATTATATGTAATTTCATATCATTTACCAATATTTTACATGTATTTTAATGGTTAAAAAAAATATTATAGATGAAGTTAATATGTAAATTTAATCCTACAAAATTATTTTTTGGACATCAATACCATCATACACCAAATAAAATAATTGATAACAACAAATAAAAGTATTTTATTCATAGAATAGATCTAAAAAATTAGCTATCATATTTAAAATACCACATACTCCCCATTGTCACATTCAATACAAGAACATTATAACAACCTTACACAAACCTTATTATCTCTAAGGTAACACATCACATTGTAATCATTATAATCTAGTGAAAAAATTTGTAGATAACTAAAATGTCAGGAAATCTTTTTCTTATATAAATTCTATTTAATGAAATGAATATAGATATTTGTGTTTCTATAAATTAAAATTGTAATCTTACTTAAGGAATCAAAAAATTCAAACCACCAAAGATAAATGTATTTAGTTTGAAAACCATTTTAAACCAAACAAAAATCGTTCATTAATAATAAAATACTTGATTAAATCCTAATAATATGTTCTTTGGTGAAAATTTTTCAAAAAAATCCCACACATTAAACTTATGTAGGGAGTAACAAAAACTCACAAAACAATGCCAGGAATCCAAAAAATCCCATTATCCATGGATAAGGTACATTCCCCATATAAATACCAAATTCAATACAAAATATATAAATATCATCTAATCCATTCAATGGATGCTTCCCACGTCGTCTATATTAAATTAGTCACCCTATGAACACCTTAAGAAGAAAATATATTTGATCTACACAAACAATCATATAGGGACCCTTAGGTAAATATTTAATCCCCAAAAAACTAATCCCTAAGAAATAAATAACTATAATTAAAAAACCTTTAATATTTTCATATATTATATATCCCTGAAAGAAGGATAATTATTTTTCCCTCAATTTAGGCTTATTATTTATAATAATCCATGTGAATGATTTGTCACATCAATTATATGGTCCAACATTTAATAGTGTTATGAATGAAAAAAATATCAAATAAATTTATAACTACTTTATACTTTTTTCAGAAATATTTAAAAATATATATATATATGTATGTTTTCATAATGAAAAATTAGATCCATAATCAATGAGATGTTGATCAATCATTTAATGTCACTATCACTCCCCAAAAAACCCCAATTTTCCAAAACCCTTTTAAATAGAATGTTAATCCCATTATATCATTAAACCCACCTAAATGAGTTGAATAAATTTAATAAACAAAAATGAAGTGATACTAAATGTTTATCACTCATTTATGTCATCAATCTATGTCAACAACTATCATTTTTTTATCCATAAAATTTCATTATGGTCTTGTGAAAGATGATATAATAACTAACAATGATACTATCATAATATAGTAAAAATATAAAGAGAAAAATAAATATATAATATTAGGGATCTTACATCATTGTGATGTATCAAAATACATATATTCACTACTTATAAAAAGTGGTATTAATGGGTAATAGTGGTGGAGAAGGATAACTAAAATGGCTTGTCGTTAATGAATGAATAGCTGTGTATTAATTTAGAATCATTGTCTCAAATATACCAAGTAAATGATGAACATGAAATTTACAACCTATGGCCCTATATAGGGGGATATTTCTATAGGCCCCCCATTATGTAACAGTATCCACATACTAAGTACTTAGTGGAAAAACTTAAAACAAAATTTAATTATCAATTATGTAATGCCTTATTATTATTTGAGAAAACATTCGCTTCCAATTTTACAACTAAGAAACAATACTTTTTCCTTTATGAAAATATTAAAAATATATTCCTATATTTGTCAAAGAAATTAAATTCCATTTAGCTCTAGATTATAAAATTTTAAATTGAAATTTTAATAATTTACTCATAATGGAGTGGTTTAATAAACATACCATCCACCCAATCATCTCATCCATTATAGTCTCAAAGTGATCACAATTTTAGAAATAACAAAAATAATGATTATATGGACCTATTTTCACATATATTACCCTTTATTCATCTACAAGAATAAAATAAAATTTAGGCATTCCTTATCCACTTACCCATGTATTCACTTCAAAAAACACATGTGGTTATTTTTAAATGTGGAAGAATATATTGACCACTTAATTTTTTATGGAGTTGTAACCATTCATCAGATTAAATATTTACTAGAAAATATTTGACATTCAATTTCTCTGGAAAAAAATCCATATTATATATGAATTACACAATTAAATTGGATTTTTAGACACAAGATTCATACATAAACTATAATCATAAAAATTTTGATGAACACATCAAACGATTCTAACTAGTTCGATTCCTGAAATATGGGGTGTAAAAATTTACTAGCCACACAAATTCACAATGAATAAAAAATATATTATTCTAAACTATTAATAAGAAATTATATATTCAATTTTCAGATTTCAAAATTTTCATGATGAATTCTTATTAATTTTTAACTAAAAGGATTATGTGTCGAAGAATCAAATGGTTTATTTTCATTTAGTGAAATACTATGTAATAATGTGAAATAATCACTCCCCACACATCAATATTTAGTAATTATTAAATAACTTTTTTTATAATATAATTCTGTAATTTTATAGAGGGGATGAAAAATTTACAAATAATTAAATAACATTGAAATTAGATGAATCAAATATAGGTTTGAATATTAAGAGATGAGTTAAAAAATGATGTTTATTTATAATGATAACCAACATCAATCAACACATATAGAATATTTAAATATGGGTTTATTTTTCTATAATTTGGAAATCCTCCTATATTTTTACATCCATATGAAGAATTATAGAAATGTGTTAATTTTTGATAGCCACTCAAAAAACAAAAAATACCTCATCAAATATAGGATTATGGAAACTATATCAAAAATTTAGTGGACTCCATTAAATTTTATGTGGGTATTTGGTATCTCATTCCCTCCACTAGAGTAGATAATGGAACAAATATATTATGGAATAATGAATTTTTATTGTAACAAAATGAACTTTTATTAATGATATTCCATTTTTTATTAAATAAATGCATTATATAGTAATTATTTTCATGAAAACACATGCATTACTTTGGTAATTTTGGATATTGAGATGTTTTTTCAAAATTTAAATACAAATATGTATCATAAATATTGTTAATATAGATATTGTTTAGTGAACATTATGATTAGAATGTTATGGGTCATGATAAAGCCTTATTAATTTTGAAGAACAGAAATATGGAAATGACTTGTAGGATCATTCCCTATGAAGAAAATTTATCAAAGAACTTTAGGGATATAACATCAATGGTTTTTTAATGACTAATAAAATGGTAATATAATATAGATTATGAAAAAATATAATATATAAGAGATTTTCAGACTTGTCATAATAACACCCAAAACATTTATATCAAAATACCCCATGAAAATATTATTTACAAAATTACATCCTTAAAATATTCACCAATGAAATAAATGTATATCAATATAGACCCTAATAGAAATAATTTTAATATTTTAGATTATTAAAAAAATTAATATATTTATCCATTTTGAATATTACAATTAAAATGAGTTGATAATGATTTCAGTAAGAAATTTATTTTGATACATAGAAACACAGATTTTATATTTTAGAAATATATAGTTTCAATTAGTATAAGGACCCAGCCTTAAAAAATTACATAATCTTGAAATAAATGAATTTTTCACAATGAGGATCTTTTCAGGTTTAGAGTTTTAGAGAATTAGGATATTACTATTACATCTCAAAAGATTACAAAGTATGCACTTCTACTCAGTTTCCATTTTTTCATAAAATAAAAAGTCCTAAAAATAAACATGCTACTTCCATGTTTTAGATAGAATGGCCTTCCTTGATCCCATCCTTGACCCTATTCACCTTTAAGTCATGTGGAAAACATTTCAAAAACATTGGGTGATCGTAAAAATCTTAGTAAGGGATATAAAAATACGGAAAGAAAACATTAGTCCATGTATACATAAGAATCAATGAAATCATACTTTAGTCTTAAAACATAAGCACTATAACATACCTTATGAAATCATAAGATTTATGAATAACTCATAAAAATCATTAGATGTAAATGTAACTTGAGGCATTCATAACATTCTTACGTAGGGAGTAACCCTCATAGTTATGTTTGGAATACCCACCACATATATTCCCTGAATCACTTCATAGAAACCATAGAGTTTAACTCCTTCGCATTACCCAATGCATTGGAGAGATATCACGGGCTCACCCGCCCTTAGTTTATCACAGAACCACCCGTCTTCATAAACAATGCCCAAGAACCATAACATAATCGTATCATATAAAACAAGCATAAAGGAAACATAACATTTCCACATTTCAATCAAAAGATTTCAAAAACCCATTGATATAATCAAAATATTATCAAAACCAGTTTCAATACCAAAATAAAGCAAAAGCAAAACATGGTATTTATTTTTCATTTAAAAACGTTATGGCTTGTAGAGGAAGCTGAAACTCAAACAATGGTCACGGTGGAAGAGAAGTCGTCATCGCCACATATGTAAGACAAAAACATTCCCTTTTCTCATTTAGTAAAACGCTTCGTATAAAATGATTCCTTTTTAATAAAATTAAAATTCAAAAGGTTTTATACAACATATAAAATAAATTTGTGTATAAAACTAAATATGCCTCAATGAAAGGATATTGAGACGAAGTCCCTCACCAAGTCGGTATACTTAGATTAAGGACAAATGATTTACATGATTATGTGTGGAAAATATAAATGAACCTAACATAAGAGGATATTAAGTGTAAAACAATCGGAGGTCATCCAAACATATTCATAGTACGAAATATTCAATAAGTAGAGGTTTGATCCAAAGAATTGAAATTGGGTTAAGAAGTTACCTTACTAAAATTTGACAGCCTAACGGCGTCAATTTAAAATTCAGAAAATGAGTCGATGAGGGAGAAAAGTGTATCTCATCACGTGGACATAATATTTATATCAATAAGGATATATAATAACATATCCCAACATAACAATATGTAAATTAAAAGACCTAACAAAAACATGTCTTTAAAAAAAGAGGAGGCTGAAAGAATCCATTACCAATTTGGCTAACTTTCAAAACATACACCCCATTAAAGAAGGACCAAACAATGCTGATGTAAATACCCAGAAATGAGAGTATATTAAGCAAATTATAGAATCATGGTCAGTACATACACCACTCAATGGATATAGTGACAAATATAGCATTAATCTCATGAGAATAAAAAGTGAGATAAAAACCACATACTTCATTGTAATCTATCTAGTCGTATAACCAAAAGATAATAAACAAAATATGAACCACAGAATACCATGAGTTTAAATAGAATCATGATAATATATATCAACTGGAAGAACACAATATACCATATGCAATAAATAAGTGGCGAACAATGGAAATCTCATGGAATTAGAAGTGAGATAAGATATCCCCTTACGAAAATTCGGTTGTCTAACGACGCCACTTAAAACATCCAAAAATGGGATGAAGATATCAATTAGGGTCTCTCATCATATGAATAGAAAAATTACAGTAAGATGAATATAGAAGAACATCCCCCAACATAAGAAAGTGGATCTTAAAATAAGTGACATAAAAGAGAGTACTTAAAAAGTAAGAGAGAGGTTGGATCCCTTACCTCAAGTCCGACATGTCTTGTTTGTTTCATTATATTCCTGAATAATAAACTTTGGTCAATTAATAATTTATTAAGGACCTCATTTAATGTTTATTATTCAATTAATATCACATATTATATTGTAATAATAATTAGTTTATTATGAGAGTTCATATCAGACGTTTTTGTCGATGTTCGATATATGAGTCGCAAATAAACATGTTTGAAAATAATTTCTTATGTAATTATAAGTACATCATCTCCAGAATGTAATTAATGATTTAAATATCATATATATCCAGTATATATTCATTTTATACTATTCCATAACATTTGGAGATAAAAATGAAATGCACCGTTCACGGAGAGACGGTAGGTCGTACGTACGCATGAACACTACTTTCATTTCTTTGTCACATTAATGGAATTAAAACTAAATGAGATATATATATATATATATATATATATATATATATTATAGTTACAGTATAATATATATGTTATATAGGTCACATAATTTCATTAATTGAATTCTTTATACATTCCAAGTATTGCATGAACGAGTCACAACACTTGAGGGGGCGATAGTCCACACTTCCTCAAATGAAATTATCACATTTTTACAACATGAAAAGCATAAAGGTAAGTTTTAAATTTAAAATACAAAAGCATAGAGAGGAAATAAATATAATATATATCATAAATAAATATAGTTCCATCATAATGGTTGTGATGAGAGGTTGTAGGAGAAGATAGAACAATCATCATTTCGTGAGGCAGTAATTCGTCATCCACGGAAACAGTATGTTATTTAACCATTAGACGAAGGTGTGTGTAAGTGTAGCTCGAATAATTCCCATAAAAACATCATAGTATATTTAATATACTAGTTTTGATACAAAATAATGTAATAAAAAGAGTTTACGGAGTTGGAGAAGAAAAATAAAACAAAAGAACATAAGAAAAGACATTACCATTAAATTGGGTAACTCCCTTTGGATAGAACCAAAAGGGGTTTTTGAATAGCTTTCTGCCTAGGTTAAGACTTCTAGGATGAATAGAGGGATGTGTGGAGATAAAATGAGCATATTTTGGTCGATAAAAAGGCTTGATATGTGTTGGTAAGGGGGTATATGTGGGGGCTTTTTATAAGAGGGAGGATGGGAACTCTTCGAAAGTCTTGAAAAGTTACTTTATTATAAAATGATTTTCGAATATTAAACATCCCAAAATTATATTTTTCGAGGATAAGGTGATAATGGTTAAAAATCCACCCATAAAATAGTTTTTTTACAAGTGTAAGTCTTAGATTTTACCTTATCATCTCATTTTATTTAAATCGTTCATTAATGAGGTAATGACTACATCATCACAGTGTCATAAATAAATTTATTTATTTAATGTCTAAAAATTATAAAAAAATTATCATCATGTAGTAAATATTTTTAGATTTCCAAATAATTTTTATAGTAAAATAGATCATTTATGTAATCAAAAATAGTTTTTTTTACTTAGGTGATACATACTTTGGTTACATTTACCTTTCTTTAAAAAAATTATGATAAAAGTTCACTATCACACTAAAATGATTCCACGGGGTCCCAAGGTTGGCACAAGAGATCTCATGGTCGGAAATGACACCACCAATAGCATTAGGACACATGTTGGGGTCATTTTATATTTTTATGATATTATTTTATTAACCATAACTACCTGATTACTAATTGAACACAATAATTAAAGATAATTACAGTCCTTACTATTCATAATGTCACAAAAAAGAGTATTAATTACATAATTTAGACCTTCTGATTCGAAATATGGAATCCATTTTATCAAATTCCAAACCCATAAATTGCAGTAATTAATTTAAAATAATTCTCGTTGTCAAAACCAAAGATGAGTTTTTAAGAAGTAAAATCGATCAAAAGATTGATGTGTTTTTACATCCAATTTAAAAGTGAAATTACATACAATGACCAAAATTGTATTAAATTATAAAAACATATTATATAAAACCTTAAAACAAATTAAAAAAACAATATAACTATATAAATAAATTGGATGAAAAGGCAGTTTTGAATTAAAATGCAGTATTTTTCACTATTCATTGAAAATGAACATTTGTCAGAAAAATACCAAAAATTCACCCTAAGATATATTTGATATTACAAATTCAAAAATGATATAAATTTTACCAAATTAAAAACATATAAGTTTCATTAATTAACTTTATTATCAATTCCTGTTGTCAAAACAAATAGCGTGTTTTTACGTAATAATATCTATTAAAAGATTGACACTTGTTTATGTCCAATTTCAAAGTGAAATTATTTAAAATGATAACCATTGGATTAAATGGTAAATATATATTTTAATTACACTTTAAAACCAATAAAAAATATAATATGACCATATAAATAAATTAGACAAAAAGGAGGTTTTGAACTAAAACACGTCATTTTCACTATTCATTAAAAAATTAACATTATCAGAAAAATAACAAAAATTTACACAATGTAAATTTTGATGTCTTGATTATAAATAAGGATTTTATTTTGTCAGATATAACATATAAAATAGTCAAAAATAGATTTAAAAAGGGTTCACCATCAAAAGGCGGTTAATCGACCTTTTAAAGAATAATAGATGATTTGTGCTTAAAATTGGATTCATTTGCATTTTTAGCCTCTAAAATTTATTTGGATAAATGAAAAAATATTTTACAATCATATATAATCATTTGGTAGTTATTTCTGTTCATTACTACCATTACAATTGCTAGGCGTTAACTACCATTTGAAATAATATTATTATATTATTAGTGTGCAACGTATGATTTCAAAGAAACTCAGTGTTTCATATTGGGTATGCCATTAAACATAGAATTACCTTTAATGTAATATTAATATTTTATTCACAAGTATTAATAAATATGAAAATGTCAAATTATTTATTTACCTGGGATGTTACTTCCTTCCCCCCTTTTTGGAATTGCATCCTTGAAATTTTAAAATTGGGCTTGGAAATGTCATTGAAAGCCCCACGTTGGAAAATGATTCAATTAAACTGTCACTTGAAATGAAATAAAGAGAAGTACAAAGGTCACCAGAATTAGCCCATACTAGGATTCCATGAAAACATGGATATGGAGGAGAAAACAAAGGGTTATGTTCTGATGGATAGTGATAGAAAACATGATTATGAGAAAGTTAACACCAAGAAAATCACAAACATATGATGGGTTAAACGGTATGTGATTCCACGGTAGGAAAAGTTAATAGAAAACATTTTTATTTTATGTTACTTTTCATAGAGTAATTTATTTATGAGATTAACTAAATCATAATGAAACATACTCACTTATCATGTAGACTTTCAACTTTTACTAGATTTCTAACAAAAACTCAAATTTTCTCCAAATGATGAGTATTTCATGATGACTTGTTCATATTATGAGCACTATAATAAACTTCTAGAGATTCACCTTACCAAAAAAATATGAACTATATGATTCCCATGTCTTTGGATCTTATCCAAAACCAAAAAATATTAGTACAAGATCAGATAATACCCAAAAAGGATAATCCTTTATAAAAAGAAATACTACTCCTAATCTCCAAAATTTGTCCAACAAAACCAAAAGTTCATCAAAGACCATTCAATAAAAATCTATCCATAAAATTATTCAAAGTAATACAAACTATGAATTAAACACAAATCTCTGAACGATTTAACCACATAGTGTTCCATGATAAATCTTAAAATTTATCTCCAAATAACATTAGTTACTCTTAAAGTCTCCTACTGAAAAGTAACTAACCTAGTCACATAACCTCCATGATAGGATAATAACTTCTATAGATAGCCAAAAATCAACTTATTCCTGATTCATAATATCATCTAAAAAAACAAATTTGTCATACTAACCAGGATTTCACTTAGTCCAGTGCTAGGCGATAAATATCAGTCGCACTTTGGTTGTGGGTTCGATTCCCACACCTTTTTCCGACACGATGGGTTGTCACATGGTCTACGTGTTGTCCTTTTTTTTAAAACTACATAATTCGTAAAACATTACCCAAAAAGAGATAAAATCAACAAAAATAACCATAACATAATTTAACCTCAAGTTTGTCTCATTCCTTTCATTTTTTATCATACCATATAGTAACCCATAATTACCTCAAAAGTAAGGATCATATAAACCCTAATGGTTACCTTTATAATTATTACCTGAACTTCCACATCGAGTTGGTTATCTCATACATGATGCATTAAATAATTCACCTAGTTTCAAGTGGTTAATCATGACTTCTGATATTTGGTTGAGAAAAACCACAAGAGTTCTCATTCCAGATCTTATATCATTCAGTTGTTCTTTCATAAAACCGTCACAGTTTTCTTCACATACACTATTACTTTGGTGCCTACTAGAACCATCCATTTAATAAAACCAAAAAGGTCAGTGTGAGTATATCATTAGAATCATCATATAACAATGAGGCAAATAAAAACTCAGATATACTTATCCAAGTTGTCTCAAACATATTACAAAATTCTAAAAAAATGACTCCATCTAATATACTAACCATTGTGGTTATCTACAACTTGACACATATTTATAAATAACACTGTAACCTCTAAATTTATCTAAACCGACCATTGATACCAACTATAAGGACCCAGCCATAAAACATTAAATAATCTTGAATTAAATGAATAATTCACATTGAGTATCATTTAAGGTGTCGAGTTTTAGAGAATTAGGACATAACTATTACATATCACAAGATTACAAAGTAGGGACCTCTACTCAGTTTCAATTTTTTTCATAAAATAAAAACTCATAAAAAGAAACATGTCTAGTTCCATGTTTTAGATAGAATGTATTTCCTTGATCCCATCCTTGACCCTATTCACTTTTAAGTCCTATGGAAAACATTTCCAAAACATGGGGTGAGCGTAAAAAGCCCAGTAAGGGATATAAAAATACCGAAAGAAAACATTATTCCATGTATACAAAAGAATAAATAAAATCAAACATTAATATTAAAACATAATCACTTTAACATACCTTATGAAATCATAAGATTTATGAATAACTCATAGAAATCATAAGACGTATAGGTAACTTGAGGCATTCATAACATTCTTACGTAGGGAGTAACCCTCATGGTTACGTTTGGAATACCCACCACAGTATATTCCCTAAATCTCTTCAAAGAAACCTTAGAATTTAACTCATTCGGGTTACCCAATGCATTAGAGATATATCACGGGCTCACCTACATAGTTTATCATGGAACCACCCGTCTTCAAAAAAAATACCCAAGAACCATAACATAATCGTATCACATAAAACATGCATAAAGGTAACATAACATTTCCACCTTTCAATCACAAGATATCAAAAACACATTGATATAATCAAAAAATTATCAAAACCATTTCCAATACCAAAATAAAGGATAATTAAAACATGGTATTTATTTTTCATTTAAAAAAATTTATTGCTTGTAGAGGTAGCCGAAACTCAAATAATGGTCACAGCGGTATAGAAGTCGTTGTCGATGCATACGTAAGAAAAAAACATTCCCTTTTGTCATTTAGTAAAACACTTCATATAAAAAGATTCCTTTTGAATAAAAGTAAACATAAAAGGGGTTTATACACCATATAAATGAATTTTGTGTATAAAACAAAATATGCCTCAATGAAAGGAGATTGAGATGAAGTCCCTTACAAAGTCGGTATCCTTAGATTAAGGATAAATAAGTTACATGATTATGTGTGGAAAATATAAATTCACCTAAAATAAGAGGATATTAAGTGTATAATAATCGGGGGTCATCCACACATATTCATACAAAGAATTGAAATTGGGTTTAGAAGTTACATTACAGAAATTCGACAGCCTAACGGAGTCACTTTAAAATTCAGAAAATGAGTTGATGAGAGAAAAGGGGTATCTCATCACATGGAAATAATATTTATAGCAATAAGGATAGATAAGAACATATCCCAATATAACTATATGTAAATTAAAATACATAACAAAAAGAAGACTTTTAAAAAAGAGGAGGGTGAAATAATCCATTACCGATTTGGGTAACTTTCGAAACGTACACCCCATGAAAGAAAGACCAAACAATGCTGATGTAAATACCCATAAATGAGATTATATTACACAAATATTATAATAATGGTCAGTAAGTACACCACTCAATGGATATAGTGACAAATATAGCATGAATCTCACGTGAATAAAAAGTGAGATAAAAACCTATACTTCATTGTAGTCAATCGAGTCGTATGACCAAAATAAAATAAACACAATATGAATCACAGAATACCATGAATATAAATATAATCATGATAATATATATCAAATGGAAGAACAAAATACACCACATTCAATAAATAAGCGGCGATCAATGGAAATCTCACCTAATTAAATGTGAGATAAGATATCCCCTTACGAAAATTTGGCAGCCAACGACACCACTTAAAACTTCCAAAAATGGATGGAAGATATCAATTAGGGTATCTCATCATATCAACATACAAATTACTGTAAGAGTAATATATAATAACATCCTCCATCATAAGAAAGATGATCTTAAAATAAGTGAAATAAAATAGAGTACTTAAAAATAAAGAGAGTGGTTTGATCCCTTACCTCAAGTCTGACTTGTCTTGTTCGTTTCTTTATATTCCTGAATAATAAACATTGGTCAATTTATAATTTCATAAGGACCTCATTTAATGTTTATTATTCAATTCATATCACATATTATAATGTTATAAAAATTAGTTAATAATGTGAGTTCATATCAGATGTTTTTGTTGATGTCCGATATATTAGTCAAAAATAAACTTGTTTGAAAATAATTGCCTATGTAGTTATATGTAAATCATATAAAGAATGGAATTAATGATTTAAATATCATTTATATCCTATATATATTCATTTTATACTATTCAATAAAATTTTGAGATAAAAATGAAATGCACCGTTCATGGAGATGGTAGGTCATACGTACGCATGAATGCTACTTTCATTTATTTACCACATTAATGGAATTAAATCTAAATGATATATATTTATATATTATAATTACAGTATAATATATATTTTATATAGTTCACATAAATTAATTAATTTCATTCTCTATACATTCCATGTATTGCATGAACGAGTCACATCACTTGAGGGGGCGGTAGTCCACACATCCTCAAATGAAATTATCGCATTTTCACAACATGAAAAGCATAACGGTATGTTTTAAATGTAAAATACATAAGAATAGAGAAGAAATAAATATAATATATATCATTAATAAATATAGTTCCATCTTAATGGCCATCATGAGAGGTGTTAGGAGAAGATAGAACAATCATCGTTTCGTGGGGCAGTAATTCGTCATCCACAAAAACAGTATGTTTTTTAACCATTAGACGGAGGTGTGTGTAAGTGTAGCCCGAATAATTCACATAAAAACATCCTAGTATATGGAAGATACAGTTTTTGTTACAAAATAAAGGAATAACAATAGTATAAGGAGTTGTAGAAGCAATATAAAACAAAAGAACATAAGAAAAGACATTACCTTTAAATCGGGTAACTCCATTTAGTTTGAACCAAAAGGGTTTTTTGAATAGCTTTCTGCCTAAGTTAGGGCTTCTTGGATGAAGAGAGGGATGTGGAGAGATAAAATGAGCAGATTTAGGTCGATCCAAAGGTTTTAGGTGTGGGTAAGGAGGTCGAGGTGGGGTCCTTTTATAAGAGGGAGGAGGGGCACTCTTGGAAAGTCTTGAAATGTTACTTTATTATAAAATAATTTTTAGATATTAAAGGTCCCAAAATTATATAATTTGACGAAAAAGTGATAAGGGATATAAATCCACCCATCCAATAGATTTTTTACAAGTTTATGTCTTATATTTTACCTTGTATTCTCATTTTATTTAAATCGTTCCTTAATGAGGTAATCACTACATCATCACGGTGTCATAAATAAATTTATTTATTTAATGTATACAAATGATAAAAAAATAACCATCATGTAGGAAATATTTTTAGATTTCCAAATAATTTTTATAGTCAAAGAGATAATTTATGTAAATAAAATAAATTTTTTTTACTTAGGTGATACATATATTGGTTACATTTTCCTTTCTTTAAAAAAATGTGATAAAAGGTAACTATCACACTAATGTGATTCTATGGGGTCCCAAGGTTGGCACAAGGCATCCCATGGTCGGCCATGACACCAGAAATAGTATTAGGACACATGTTGGGGTCATTTTATAATTTTATTATATTATTTAATTACCCTTAACTACCAGATTACTAATTAAACACGATAATTAAAGATAATTACAATCGTTACTATTCATAATGTCCAAAAACAAAAGAGTCTTAATTACATAATTTGGACCTTCTAATTCGAAATATGGAATCAGTTCTATCAAATTCCAAACGTATAAATTGTAGTAATTAATTTAAAATATTTCCCGTTGTCAAAACCAAAGACGGGTTTTTAAGAAGTAAAATCTATCAAAAGATTGATGTGTTTTTACATCAAATTTAAAAGTGAAATTACATAAAATGACCAAAACTGTAATAAATGATAAAAACTTAATTAAATTAAACATTAAAACAAATTAAAATGAAAATCTAACTATATAAATAAATTGGATGAAAAGGCAGTTTTGAATTAAAATGCTGTATTTTTTACTATTCATTGAAAAAGAACTTTTGTCAGAAAAATACCAAAAATTCACCATAATTGTAACACCCCGAGATTTTATGAAAAATATTCTTATTAATTTCATTGAAGTCTTATGTTTTATGATACACCAAAAGGATCTTGCACTACATGCATCCCTGACATGGCTTTCATTACACGCAATCAAGACCTTCTTCGATAGCGTGTGTAGTACGCAATACCGAGTTTCACGAAACAAGATATTATTATAATATTACTACGAACTAGCCGTTATGAATAGTAATACCCATTTTTTGAAATTTTTAAATTTTATCTTTCAAAATGGACTTCATTTTTCGATTCAGATTATCAAAATTAGCTTAGGGTGAAATTTTGGTATTTTTCTGAAAACATTCAATTTTTGGATGAATAGTGAAAACACTGGGTTACTATTCAAAAACCGACTTTTAATTTAAATAATTATTTATTTTGTTTAAATTTATTTTAGGTAAAAATTGATACGTAATACCTATATAAGTTCAATTTAAGTCATTGGAGTCATTTTATTATAATTTTAGATATATAAAAATTTTATTGAACTTTTCACAGTCTGTTACCCACCTTCCAGGAGAATTTGGAAATTCACATAAAACTTAATTTTACTTATTTTGTGAGTGGAATTTCAAAAATCTGAGGGACACAGTTAATATCGAAGGATAAAATGTGGTTCAATGAGAAGAAAATAATTTTTGTGAATAGTAACTTTTTACTTTTTTCCCACGGTTAAAAGTGAATAGGGTAATTAAGGGTAAAAATGATATTATTATTACCCTAAAACATGTTCTAATTCTATTGGATAAGTGTAATTCGACCAAAAACAACCTTAGGAATAAAATATGACCATTTAGGCCCACTGGGATTATATTAGGACATTTATTATTAATTTATTTAAAGAAGGGTTAAAATAGTTAAAATCAAAGTTTAATAACTAGAGCATTTTTAATATAGGGTTATACATAAGATAAATTCGACTATAAATATTAACTAGAAAGATAAAATGATTTAATACATAATTTTGTTTTATTTATAATTTTTAGACATTAAATAGTTTAATTTATTTATGACACACTAATGATGTAGTAATTATCTTATTAATGAAATATTTACATAATTGATGTTATAAATACCCAAATAAATGTAATTTGAGACATTTTAGGAATTAAATTAATTTTCTAGGTTAATATGACATGTTACTATTTATTTAGTTAATTGTTTTTGAAATAATAATTCTTTTATGATTTTCACAAAAATCAATTTCCAAATTGTGTCAAAATTGACATAAAATAGTTTTAAAAACATATTATATTATTAACTGTTATTTTATTCCTAAAAATATAGGGTTAGGAAAAATGACGTAGATAAGGTTATATATATTAATAATAAACAACTTGGGGTTATTTTGTCTTGTTATAGTAAGTTTATTAACCTTATAGTGTATGAAAACAATTAGACATGGTAAAAGTAAAATTATTTAACTTAAAGTTAAATCTAAATGATAAGGTTAAAATAGAAACCTAAACTTGTATAAATTCTATTGGATGAGATTATTTCGACTCATCCCCACCTTTGCTTCTAAATAAATCAATTTTTAGCTATTAAAAACCGAATATCACTTTATAATAAAATAATAGTTTTAGTTTTTCCTAAGGTGCCCCTCTCCTCCCTTATAAAAGGGCACCTCCTCCCTCTCTTCCTCACACCACTTTGAGCCTTCAGGATCAGCCAAACCCTGGAAAATTCTCTTCTCCACTTCCCTATAAACATCCTAGAGGTCCTGGTCTTCTTTAAAGACCAATTTTATTGCCCTAAGAGAGTGTCTCAAAGAGGCGCTTCAAAGAAGAGTTAATGTC
Organism: Viscum album; assembly: GCA_963277665.1. NCBI lineage: Eukaryota > Viridiplantae > Streptophyta > Magnoliopsida > Santalales > Viscaceae > Viscum > Viscum album. The sequence goes on from OY728123.1 coordinate 554,963,312, forward strand.
CGCTACCGATTCTTTCAACTTTATTTCTTCTTCCACTTCTTCTTCTTTAGTTGTTTAATTATGAATTAATAACATCAGTATAAATAATATATTGTTATGTTATTATAAGTATTAAACAACCCTATTTCACCATCTATCCATCCTATGGAAAACGAAATCACCGCGCATGTGTACGTACGGAATACCGTCTCCACACCGTGGTGTAATCTATTTTCAACCACCAAATTACTTGGATGGGTATAATGGTGTAAATAATAACTATATATGATTATTGTAAAGTGATATTGATTCTGAAATAGTATACATACACTCCAATACAATTCCACGATCATGGGAACGATATCATCGCTCGTGCGTACGTACGGAATACCATCTCCACGACGCGATGAGATTCATTCTCCATGTTAACCATACATGAATGATTATAAAGTTTATATAATGAATAATAATGAAATATATAAAATAATAATTCTACTAGATTTATGTATATATATATGTATTTCATCTATTTAGTTTCATTCAATTCAATAAGGAAATGAAAACAACATTTATACGTACATACGGCATACCGTCTACGTGAACGGTGTATTTCATTCCTTTTATCGATCTATAATATATATGTATATGATGAATATATATTATATATAAATCATGTTTTACATTCTGGAATTATTTAAATCAAGATATAAGTAATAATATCAAGAACGACAAGTCGAAACACATACGATAAATGAAATGATTTTACCCAAAACATTGCTTTAACATGGAACTTACAAAAGAACGGGTAATATAAAGTCATAAATGAACCATATATGATATCATAACAATGAATATGATTCTATAATAATTCAATGACATTATTTAAATCATTATACAGGAGGTTCGGATAAGTACGAAGCATATCGGACCTAAGGTAAGGGATAACTATTCCAATCTCGTTCTTATCCTAGATTGTTTATTCGTAAGTATTTACTGGGGTTATTGTTATCAACCATGTCCATGATTCCTAAAAATTGTTTCATGTATGTTTAAATACCTTTTTAAACATTTTTGACTTTTAATACATGGTATGAAAGAAATCTTTCTTTTTTTAACCATACAAGGTACATTTTGACTTTTCAATCAAAAGTACGAGAAGAATGTTATTTTTAACTTATACAGTATGAAAGTATTTTTAAGGTTTTATAAAGCCTTATTTTCATGAAGGTTCCTCCAAAAAATTTCATAACTATTTTCAACAAAATCCTTTTCTTTTAAAATTTCATGACATTTTGTGAAAAGAAAATGATTTTGAAGAAAAAAGGATATTTTCCTCAAGAATTCATTTCAAGTGTTTTATCAAAACCATTTTTCATCTAAGATGAAATTATTTCATATGTGTATATTTCAAGTATAATTTCTCTATGATTTACATGGTTTCTCTTTTCTTATTATGAGATGATATCCATTTCTTTTATATGGATTATCTGATGATGGGATGATGTTTATGAAACCCATTTTATTTATTGGGTTTTTATGAATGATGTATGTTTATTTTTTGGCACAAGTAAGAATGATTTCATTATGAGATGGTTGGGACCTATATCTCCCTCCAATGCATTGGGTAAAGATTTATATCTCATGAGATAGACATGGCTGGAACGGTAAGTTAATCTGGTTCAGTGTTACAGGACTGAAACGAGGAGTGAACTCGATTCAGAAAGGGACTTTGTCCACTAAGATGGTCTTGGCAGCAATGCGTTGGCTACCATGGAAATCAAATCATGTGCTTAACTTTTTACCACAATTAAAAGTTTTATTCCCAAGCTATTTTATCATGATTTATGTTCTATTATTATCTATGCCTTACTTACTTCCATGTTTTATGTCATTGCTCATGATTTCGATGTTTAAACATTATGTTCATGTTTTTATGTTCAAATATATATGGTTTGTTTTATTTAATCCATGTTTAAACTTACTAAGAATTTGAGCTCACCCTTTATATGTTTTCTTTTCCCCCAGGATTAAAATGAAGAATTTACGTTAAGAAAAAAAGGGGAAGATCTTTATGGGAGATGTTGAAGATCTTTCACTACGACTAGAAGATTATTTTTCCGAGTTTCCAAAGACACTAAACTATTTCAGTCCTTGTGTGCCTGTTTTTGTTATGTACTAAGTATTCCGCAAAAGTAATGTAATGTCCATGTACGTAAAGCTTTGACTCGTTACAGTTGGTATCAGAGGAAAGGTTTAGTCAACCTTTGGAAACTAGGATGCAAGAACTTTAGTGAGATCCCTAGAGATATTTCTAAGGTATGTCTAGGGATGTCCCTAAGGTTAAGTACAAGTATAGGTTATAGTCCTAGAATTATGGTAACGATCTTAGAATTAAACCTAAGATGTTAGATATTGAAGGTACTCCCCCTTTATTATGTTGTTTTCCCTATCATAATTTTTTCCTCTCACACTATTCTTTTTGGGTTTTAGATGATGGATGGAACCCGAAGGAACGGTGTTGATCAATGTAATGGACAATGAAATGATTGTCCTCCTGAATGAACAAATGTTATGGGAGATCGAGTGAAAAATCATATTTCTATACTCACACAAGCTATGAATCATTCTGGACTTCCAAATGGGTAGAGAAGGGAACAATATTCTATTGAGTCCTTCATGAGGCAACGTCCACCTTCTTTTAGTGGGTCTTCTGATCCACTTGTTGCTGAAAAATGGATCAGTACCACTGAAAAGATATTTTCAGTTCTTCAATGTTCTGAAAAAGATAAAGTCATCTTAGCAGTATATCGTTTGGAAGGTGAAGCTGATCAATGGTGGAATCTTATCAAGAATACGAGGCCAAGAGATGAAATTGAGTCCATGGAATGAGATGAGTTCAAGAACATATTTTTCAATAAGTACTTCCCTCCTATTCTTCAAACAAAGATGGAGAAAGAATTTCTTGAACTAAAGCAAAAGGATGATGAATCTGTTGGTTTATACAAAGAGATTTTTACAAGGCTTGCAAGGTATGCATTTGGCTTTATCATCTAACCTGAAAGTAAAGTTGATCAATTCTTCAGTGGCTTGAAACCAAATCTTTGAAGGGAATTAGCTATAACAGACTTCAGTAGCTATGAATAAATTGTGCGTTGTGCTATCAAGGTAGAAATGGAAGTTGGTGTTACATATCCATCTCATGGTTTTGATAAGAAATGAAAGATGGAGTTCAAGGAGAAATCTCAGAATAATGGTGAAAAGAAGATGAATGTTTCCTTATGCTCAAAGTGTGGAAAAAAGCATGGTGGAGATTGTCTTAAAGGGACTAGAAAATGTTTTTAAGTGTGGAAAAGAAGGTCACCGAACAGCTGAGTGTCGAAGTAATGGGAAAAGGGTTGCTAATGATGTGAATAATGAAAAGTCTGCAGAGAACGCACCACCAACACTTCAATGCTTCAAGTGCAATGAAATGGGGCATTATGCTAATAAATGGCCTAATACAAGGGTTAATGATGATCGACATGAGAAACCACATTAGGAAAAGGACAAAGGGAAGTCACATGCGATCAGTATTGGTGATTTTGAATATGACACCGATGTGGTGGAATGATTAAGTGTTTATGTAATGGGATTCCAAAAAAATGTGGTATATAGTATCGTGGAATATTGGAATATTTATGTATTGGTCTATTTTGGTTTTCAATAATTTAATGGTACCGGTAACCATGGAAAGTGGTTGAGATATTTTTTTAAAGAAGATGATATGCGCATAATGAAGTGATAAGGAGAAAATGAAATGTTTGACAGTATTCATGAGCTCATGACTGATATAAGAAAATAGTTATATCATGGTTTGAGTATATATAATTTTGGGGTTTTTCTATATGGAAAGAGTTAACTTTTGACAACACTCATGTTTTCACTAAGATTCAATGGGTATTCATTTTTTAAGAGAATACATGATTAAGGCCTTCAAATGTTTGGAATGTGACCAACAAGACATATCTTATGATATATGGGGATCAACGATGGTATTAACATGCTTGTTATATGAACTCTTTGGTAATCGTTTTCACTATAATATGATATTGGACAACAGTATCTTTGATAAGCCTAAAGATTGGAATGGATTATGTTGGACATAAGTTAGTATTGTTTAAGGCTATAACTTTTTCGATATTATTGATGGGAAGTTATAATAATATATTTTTAGAAAAAAAAAAGACAACCTGTAGAACAAGCGACAACCCGTCACGTCGGACAAGGCTGTGGGAATCGAACCCACAACCGAAGTGTGATAGGCCTTTATTTCCTACCACTAGCCTACAGGAAGTCACTGGTTAGTAGAAACTAGTTTTATTTTATTATACAGGATGATAGATGAAGTATAATTCCATTTTGTAACCATATATGATTAATCTCACCATAGATGGAATTATGTATATAAATTTTGCTAACTTATTTTTGAGACAGATGGAATGACCTATCATTCTATCACATGATATGATAAAACTTTGCGAAAGAAAAATTCAACTTCATTTCTAAAAGAGATGAAGTGGAAATTTTTCAAGGCACGAACAACGGTGAGATTATACCAAAATAAAGTAAGTATTTCTTCTAATTCAAATTCTTCAACTTTTGGGAAATGATCTTGAAAACCAAAAATGTTGTCCTAGTGCCCTTATATCTAATGAATCAGTTGGTACCCTAGATCAACAAAAATATATGGCTATGTGATTGTTGGATTTTTTATAGCCATGTTCTCTACCACTCTCCATCAGAACATGACAGTTAGATTTCTCTTCCATATCCATATTTTCACCTATGTTCTCCTATGTGGAAACCTAGTGATTAGTCAATTTTGGTAGCCGTTACGTTTCATACATTAGTTTTTAAAGATAAGTTTTGATATTCCTTTTTATGATGTGGGTTTCTATTAAAGAAACTTTCGAATAGTAAACCATTTATAACCTCAACGAATTTTGAGGGAGAAATTCATTTTAAGGGGGGAAGAATGTAACACCCCGAGATTTTATGAAAAATATTCTTTTTAATTTCATTGAAGTATTGTGTTGTACGCTACACCAAAAGGAGCCTTCACTACATGCATCCCTTACTTGGCTTGAATTACACCCAATCAATACCTTCTTTGATAGCGTGTGTAGTACGCAATACCGAGTTTCACGAAATGAGATATTATTATAATATTACTATGAACTAGCTATTATGAATAGTAATACCCACTTTTTGAAATTTTATATATTTTATATTTCAAAATGGACTTCATTTTTGGATTCAGAATATCGAAATTAGCCTCGGGTGAAATTTTGGTATTTTTTTGAAAACATTTAATTTTTGGATGAATAGTGAAAACACTGGGTTACTATTCAAAAAACGACTTTTTATTTAATTAATTATTTATTTTGATTAAATTTATTTGAGGTAAAAATTGATACATAATACCTATATACATTCAATTTAAGTCGTTAGTTTCATTTTATAATAATTTTAGATATATAAAAATTTTGTTGAACTTTTCATCGTCTTTTACCCACCTTCTAGGAGAATTTTAAAATTCACATAAAAATTAATTTTACCGCTTCTATGAGTGGAATTTCGAAAATACGAGAGACACAGTTAATATCAAGGACTAAAATGTGGTTCAATTAGATGAAAATAATATTTGGTGAATAGTAACTTTTTACTTTTTTCCCACCGTTAAAAGTAAATAGGGAAATTAAGGGTCAAAATGATATTATTATTACCCTAAAACATGTCCTAATTCTATTGGATAAGTTTAATTATACCAAAAACAACCTTAGGAATAATATATTACCATTTAGACCCACTTGGATTAGATTAGGATATTAATTATTAATTTATTTAAAGAAGGGTTAAAATAGTTAAAATCAAAGTTTAATAACTAAATCATTTTTAATATAGGATTATACATAAGATAAATTCGACTATAAATATTAATTAGAAAGATAAAAAGATTTCCTACATAATGGAGTTTTATTTATAATTTTTAGACATTAAATAATTTAATTTATTTGTGACGCAATGATGATGCAAAAATTATCTTATTAATGAAATATTGAAATAATTGATGTTATAAATACCCAAATAAATGTAATTTGATACTTTTTATGAATTATATTACTTTTCTAGGTTACAATGACATTATATTATTGATTTAGTTAACTTCTTTAGAACTAATCATTCTGTTATGATTTTCAAAAAAATCAATTACCAAATAGTGTCAAAATTGACATAAAAAAGTTGTTAAAACAAATATTATATTATTAATTGTAATTTTATTCCTAAAAATCTAAGATTCGGAAAAATGACTTAGATAAGGTTATATATATTTATAATAAACAACTTGGGGTTCTTGTGTCTTTTTATAGTAAGTTTATTAACCTTATAGTGTAAGAAAACAAGAAGACACGGTAAAAGTAAAATTATTTAACTTAATGTTAAATCTATATGATAAGGTTAAAATAGAAACCTAAACTTGTCTAAATTCTATTGGATGAGATTATTTAGACCCATACCCACATTATATTCGAAATAAATCAATTTTTAGCTATTAAAAACTTAATATGACTTTATAATAAAATACTTGTTTTTTATTTTTCCTAAGGTGCCCCTCTCCTCCCTTATAAAAGGGCACCTCCTCCCTCTCTTCCTCACACCACTTTGAGCCTTCAAGCTCGTCCAAACCCTGACAAATTCTCTTCTCCACTTCCCTAGAAACATCCTAGAGGTCCTGGTCTTCTTGAAAGTCCAATTTTAGTTCCCTAAGTGGAGGTCTCAAAGAGGCGCTTCAAAGAAGAGGTAATGTCCCTTACCGATTCTTTCAACTTTATTTCTTCTTCCCCTTATTCTTATTTAGTTGTTTCATTATGAAGTAATAATATCAGTATCACTCATATACGGGTATGTTATTATACATATGAAACAACCTATTTCACCATCTATCCATCCTATGGAAAACGAAATCACTGCGCGTGCGTACGTACGGAATACCATCTCCACACCGTGGTGTAATCTATTTTCAACCACCACCTTACTTGGATGCATATAATGCTGTAAATAATAACTATATATGATTATTGTAAAGTGATATTGATTCTTAAATAGTATACATACACTCCAATACAATTCCACGATCATGGGAACGATATCATCACTCGTGCGTACGTACGGAATACCCTCTCCACGACGCGATGAGATTCATTCTCCATGTTAACCATACATGAATGATTATAAAGTTTATATAATTAATAATAATGCTACTAGATTTATGTATATATATATGTATCTCATATATTTAGTTTCATTCAATTCAATAAGGAAACGAAAATAGTGTTCATGCGTACGTAAGGCCTACCGTCTCCATGAACGGTGTATTTCATTCCTTTTATCGATCTATAATATATATGTATATGATGAATATATATTATATATAAATCATTTTTTACATTCTAGAATTATGTAAATCAGGATATAAGTAATAATATCAATAACTAAAAGTCGAAACACATATGATAAATGAAATAATTTTACCCAAAACGCTACTTTAACATGGAACTTACAAAAGAACGGGTTATATAAATTCATAAGTGAACCATAATATCATAACAATGAATATGATTCTATAATAAGTCAATGACATTATTTAAATCATTATACAGGAGGTTATGATACATATGAAGCATATCAGACCTAAGGTAAGGGATAACTATTCCAATCTTGTTCTTTTCCGAGATTTTTTATTCGTAAGTATTTACTGGGGTTATTGTTATCATCCATGTCCATCATTCCTAAAAATGGTTTCATGTATGTTTAAAGTATTTTTTAACCATTTTTTACTTTTAATACATGGTATGTAAGCAATCATTCTTTTTTTAACCATACGAGGTAATTTTTGACTTTTCCGACAAAAGTACGAGAAGAATGTTATTTTTAACCTATAGGGCATGAAAGGATTTTCACGGTTTTATAAAGCCTTATTTTCATGAAGCTTCCTCCAAAATATTTCATGACTATTTTCAACAAAATCATTTTATTTTAAAATTTCATGACATTTTTTAAAAAGAAAATAATTTTGAAGAAGAAAGGATATTTTTCTCAAGAATTTATTTCAAGTGTTTTATCAAAACCATTTTTCATCTAAGATGACATTATTCCATATGTGTATATTTCAAGTATAATGTCTCTATGATTTACATGGTTTCACTTTTCTTATTATGAAATGATATAAATTTCTTTTATATGGATTATTTGATGATGGGATGATGTTTATGAAACCCATTTTATTTATTGGGTTTTTATGAATGATGTATGTTTATTTTGTGGCACAAGTAAGAATGATTTCATTATGAGATGGGTGGGACCTATATCTCACCCCAATGCATTGGGTAAATATTTATATCTCATGATATAGACATGGCTGGAATGGTAAGTTAATCTAGTTCAGTGTTATAGGACTGAAATGAGGTGTGAACTCGATTCAGAAAGGGACTTTGTCCACTAAGATGATCTTGGCAGTAATGCCTCGGCTACCATGGAAATCATATCATGTGCTTAATTTTTTACCACAATTAAAAGTTTTTTCCCAAGCTATTTTATCATGATTGATGTTCTATTATGATCTATGCCTTACGTACTGCAATGTTTTATGTCATTGCTGAAGATTTCGATGTTTAAACATGATGTTCATGTTTTTATGTTCAAATGTATATGGTTTGTTTTATTTTCTCCATTCTTACCCTTACTGAGCATTTGATCTCACCCTTTATATGTTTTATTTTCCCCCATGATTAAAAGAAATAATTTAGATAAAGAAACAAAAAGGGGAAGATCTTTATGGGAGATGTTGAAGATATTTCACTACGAAGAGAGGACTATTTTAACGAGTTTCCAAAGACACTAAACTGTTACGGTCCGTGTGTGTCTGTTTTTGTTATGTACTAAGTATTCCGCAAAAGTAATGTATTTTCCATGTACGTCAAGCTTTGGGTCGTTACACTAATATATATTTGATATTCTAAATTCGTAAGTGATATCAATTTTAACAAATTAAAAACATAGAAGTTAAATTAATTAATTTTATAATCAATTCCCATTGTCAAAACAAATAGCGTGTTTTTAGGAAACAATATAAATTAAAGGATTGATACTTGTTTATGTCTATTTTCAGGGTGAAGTTAATTCAAATGACAACCATTGAAATAAATGGTAAAAATATAATTTAATTACACTTTAAAACCAATTATAAAGATAATATGACCATATAAATAAATTATACTAAAAAGTGGTTTTGAATTAAAATATAGCATTTTCACTATTCATTAAAAAATGATCTTTATCATAAAAATAACAAAAATTTACAAAAAATAAATTTTGATGTCTTCATTCTAATGAAGGATTTTGTTTTGTGAAATATAACATATAAAATTTTCAAAAATAGATTTAAGAAGGGTTTGCCATCAAAAGGCAGTTAATCGACCTTTTAAAGAATATTAGAAGATTTATGCTTAAAATTGGATTCATTTGCATTTGAAGCCTCTAACATTTATTTGGATAAATGAAAAATTATTTGACAAACATATATAATCATTTAGTAGTTAGTTCTGTTCATTCATGCCATTACAATGGCGAGGCATTAACTACCATTTAAAATAATATTATTTTATTATTAGTGTGCAACATAAGATTTCAAAGAAACTCATTGTTGCGTATTGGGTACACCATTGAACATATCATTCCATTTAAATTAATATTAATATTTTATTCACAAATATTAATAAATATGAAAATTTTATATTCTTTATTTACCTGGGATGTTACAATTAGAATCCACTTTTTGATGAATTCATGTTTTTGGTAATAAATAATATTTTAAAAATATATTATTAACAAATAATTACTAATAAAAATATATTTTAAAATAATTTTGAGATTTAAAAAATATTTTTTTCTAGGTATAAAAATTGTTATTCTAAAAAACCATGTATTTTTTTTATGTGTTGATTTTTGTTTTAAAATTTTATAATTATAATATATAGTGAATTTTACTTGACTAATTAAATATTATTTTATAAATTATCAAATTTTAATTATTTAATGCGGTTTTTTATTATTTAAGGAGACAATAGATGTTTTTGGTCAAAATTATATTTTGTATAAATATATGATGTGTATTATGAAATAATTACAGGACAAAAGTTATATAATGTGTTAAAAAAGGTATCCAATACTAACTAAATATTTTCCATTTTAAATAATGTGTTTTGAGGTTATTTTATATATGTTATAAATATTTAATTAATCTACCACAACCTATATTATATTGTATTGATTTGAAATAAATCTTTGATAAAAATTACTAACATCTAATTTAGAATGGTTATTGGTATAATTTTCTCTCTTCTTGAACATAAAAATTAATAATAAATAATTAATTTTAATAAAACTAGGGGAAAAAATAAGGAAATATTTAAATTTTTTTAAAGAATATCATATGGAGTCAAAACCAATTTTTGAAATTTCTAAAATGATTCTCCTCCATTTTTCCATATATACCAACCCATCCTCTCATTTATCTTCACTCAAAACACATGGATAATAACATTACTCTATCCATAACACTATATATCCATAATAATTATCCCCCATGCACTTATGAATCCCCTCCAAACATTTAATAATCACCCCATAAATATAATAGATCCTCTCATATTCCTTGTTATTTGAGAAACATCAAAAAAGTAAGCCTTTTTTCAAATTTAGAATGTTGTAATGTGTGTTTATATACCTATATTACATCCCATGTGATATACATGTGAAACTAGGATATATTAACTCTAATTATGTGTTTCTATAAATATTTAATACTTGTCTTTATTTTTTAGATTTTTTATTATGAATTTTCATATAAACAATTATGTATTGAATACCCATTCCCATTTCTACTAATGGGTGTTTAACTAGATATAAATATCCATAACATATTAGTGTTACTCCCTGTATATATCTTATAGTCTTTAATCATGGGAATAAAAAAAGAAAAAAAATCATTATGTTATATGATATATGCGGTACCCTTATATATGTACATGTTATGAATGTTATGAGTCTGATATAAATTATATAGCATTCTATTTTGATCGGTAATGTTGTAGTCTCATGATACATCATTTTAGGGACTATGGAGTAATATTAATCCATTATAGGACTTTTTATACAATGGGGTGTTGTTATGGAAATTATCCTTAATTTATGATTATGTTATCTTGTATTTCATTTGTACTTTATTATGATTTCATCATGCTATGATGTTATATCATACCACATTATTCAATATTTTGAATATCATCCTATATAGGGTACCTTGATATTCCACACCAGTCACATGTACCTCTTTATCTTATTCTCAATTTTTTACTCCCAAACAGTTATTTTTAGCCCGTACCTTTCTTATATACATTTCTAGGTTAGTCTATTCAATTTATGATGAACTATATAATATAACATCCTGCTATATATTTTTAATAATTGTTTTATACTCAGATCACATGTTATTATGTTAAAAAAATAATTGCTAAAATACATTATGCCTCATTATCCACACATTTTTTATTTTTTATTTCATTATGTAATAAATTAGGATATGAATTGTATTAAAATATGCATACTCATAGTTGGTATTAGAAAAATATCTAGTTGGTTTTCAGATTATGATTAGGAAAATCTATCGAATTCCATATGGATAAAACTAAACATCAATACAAATTCCAAAATATTTTTTTATTATATAGAATGTATTTTCAATTAAAATAAATCCCTTCTAGGATACTATAAGTGGATATGGATCAAGAACAGAGGAAAATAGTGGTACAAACTCGAAAAAGGTAACAATGAACTAGACATGATCATCACTTGATGCAAGATAATATGATATGATTTAGGCCAATTTTTACACTCCTGATGGATATTATATGGTATATTAACAAGATTCATATGAACCATGATTGGGGGAAAAATCCCATAATATTTTATGTTTGGAGATATATCATGGAAAATATATATAATTAATAATAAATTCATAGGATAAGGAATATTTTCAATTTATAAGTTATCCCATTGATGTTCATGTTTTCCCAATAATAGGTATAATAATTTAAAAAAAATTATTCCATAAATTTTCATTTATTTTTATACGATGACAAGGAGTGGGTGGAATCAAGTCAAACAAAAATGTTACGAACATTGAAATGACTTCAAAAAGGAGATTCTTAAACTGATCTGATACAAGTTAATATGACTCATGATTATAATTACCCATATACAACAAATAATTATTACCAACTATCATATAGATTAATTTCCATACACATCAATGAAGGGGAGGAATGCATATCACAGAATTTCATTATATCATATTGATAAAGTAAGGATGATTAAATTTCCTTTGTTTTGAAAATATATAAAAAGTTCAAAATGGAAATGTCACAATTTAAATCATTGTTATTTTATGTGCGAAAAAATTTCCCATTCTATATATGATTTGAATGATAAAATTAGTATATTATTTAACACAATTGATTACAATAATGTTAATTATAATGTAATATTATTAGTTCTATGTCCTAAATATGTAGATTTTTGGAATTATATTTTAAGACCAAAAGGGGCCTAGATACCCTGAGAGGGGAGGTGAATCAGGATATGGATATTCTATTTTCAAAATTCTTCTTGCCCCACTAGATCATGACCTCTATATTATAAGGGTCCCTTTTTTTATCTTATGTTTTTATGTTGATCACTTTTTTTTATCTTTATCTGATGGTTATTCTTTAGATGCAATACAGGGAAGCAACTAGGTAGGCATAATGATTTTTACATGGTTCTCTCTCACTCGGCTTCGTCCAAAGAGCATACAATGGTGATGTGCCGTTGTACCAAATACACTAAAGCAGACTACTGTTTAAATGGTTCCAGATAGATCACTTCGATGCCCCGCCTCACTGCCTTTACAAGGTTTAGGGTCAGCTCACTACTTTCCCAAGGGTCACTCCCTTAGTCTCTCTATCTGGCTCACTGCCAGTGGAGATTATCACTTTCTTCCTCTTCCTTTTCTCACTGCTCTTGAAGAGAACCACTCACATTTTATAGACCTGTAGATGTCTTTATTATCACTAATAAATGCATCCAAAACTATATGTGGATGCTCTTTTGAAGTCCAAATTTCATCCAATGATTAATACCACTTTACCATAGATGTTCTGGGAGATTTAAAATCTTCATGCAACCCTAGGGTGACTTGTGTGCCCCTTTAACTAGTGCACAGCCTCTACCTTCGTTGCAGAAAAACCAACTTGTGCACCACACTGCTTGCACAACACACTTGCGCGGTACACTTGTGTGGTACACTTGCACATCACACTTTCCCCACACACCTACGCACCCCACTTGCGCGCACACTAAACCTACATGTCACTTCCACTAGTGCGATCAGAGCTCAGATTTTCTCTATGTGTTGAGCTCGTTATGAAATGAGGAGGGAGCCGTCTATTTATAGGAAATTTGAGGACTTGAACGCCATACTTTTGCACCACAGTAGCGCACCATACTTGCGCGCCACATTAGTACATGCGCACATCTTTCTCTCCTTTGACATATTTTGATATCATGATCTTTTAAAAATGACTTTTGCTCCATACTTGCACGCCACACATGTGCGCCACTATTGGGCTTGCTCCCCACTTTTCTTTTGCCAAATTATTTATGTTATGAATTCAAAAAATTATTGGCATAAAACATTAGAAACCTCTTTAATGTAAGAGCACAATTCCCTTTTCCAAAAACCATTTTCCCCATTCTCAAGAAAAAACCCCTTTTTCAAAAGTTTTAGTCATTGAGACTCGCTTTGTCAACAATCACAACATGGAGTCCTATATTTTCAACAAACACAATCATATCAAAAATGCGGCAATGATACCTTGAGGTATTTTTTTCCAACAATCTCCCCCTTTGGGTTTTTTGAAAATCCTTCTCAAAACAATTGTCCATTCTTTGATACCTCATTAAGGATTCATTCATCATCATCCACCATTCACCTCTTGCGATACAGATTGCGATAAAATATTTACTCAACACATACACTAAGCCCACAAGAGCAATGATCTGGGTGAGAAGCAAGAGTATCATGAAAATTTCATCAATGAGTTACTTCGTTTTTGATACCACTATTGATACCAACCCGATACCAATTGAAATTTTCATACCAACCTGATACCAACCACACTTCTGCTTTTATAAAGATCCTCAACTGTCATGATATCTATTCTTTAATCAATCACATCTAACATCATCTAATTTAATTTTTTCCCTATATCTCATTGCTCCCCCTATCTCTCTAATCCACCTATCAGCTTCTCCTCGTGCCTTGACTAAGAAATTTTATCACCCTTAAACAATCAAATTTTCTCATGTTTTCTCCCACTTTTCCAATGAACCCAAAAGGAACTCCTTTTCAGACTATAGTAGGGTAAAAACACATATCAGAATATAAATAAAAACACACCATACCTCAAGGAGAGGGGAGTGGTCCCACATGCACAATCTTCAAGTGTAGGGAGCCGAGGGGACTCCTAGAGCCAGTCGATGCCGCTCAAAAGCTTCATTTGGGTAAGGCCTTTGTTAGAATATATGTAACAAGTAACTCTTTAGGCACATAATCCAACTTCACAAGCCCTTACTCCACCTTTTCATTGATGGAAATATATTTCATCTCAATGTGCTTTGTCCTTGACTGATGAAAGGGATTTTTTCTAATATTGATAGCACTTGATTTATCAAACTATATTTCAATATGAGACATCACTTCAACTACCATATCTTTAATCTAATACTTCATCTACAATAATTGTGTGCATGCTTGTGGGGCTGAAATATACTTTGCCTCTGTGGTGCTCAGAGAAATGAAATCTTGTTTATTGATTAGAAAAGAAATACACAATCTACAGAGATAGAATGATCCTCATGACGTTTATTTTCTGTTG
This sequence comes from Viscum album, assembly GCA_963277665.1. Classification (NCBI taxonomy): domain Eukaryota; kingdom Viridiplantae; phylum Streptophyta; class Magnoliopsida; order Santalales; family Viscaceae; genus Viscum; species Viscum album. The sequence continues at coordinate 554,978,365 of OY728123.1, forward strand.
TATATTGTTCCAGCCCAATATACACCTGTATAACCCAATAGCTATGTCTGTTATTTTTTATAATACATCATACCGAAATCCAAGGTGCCACTGATATACCGAAGTATTATTTTTTACTGTGATCATGTGGATTTCCTATGGATTTCTTTGGTAACGTGATTCTTGGCATGTGGAAAAAACATTATCAGGTCTTGTTGTTGTTAGGTACAGTAAACTCTTGATAATATGCCGATATTCAAAGATATTAACATCCCTACCACTGTAATCTTTTTATAATTTCATCCTAGTATAAACCAGAGTCTTCATCTCCTTGGAATTATTCATTACAACCCTTCTCAAATCCTCTTAGGTGTATTTTGATTTAGAAGTGAATGTTTCATTACATCCTTGTGTCACCTGTAAACCAAGTAAAAATGTCAGCTCACCAATCATTGACATTTTGAACTCAATTTTCATGAATTAAAAAAACTATTTTCAATGAGCTTCATCTCATCCAAAAAAAATATTAAGTCATCTATATAAACCAGCACCATCATCCATTGATTAATATTTTTGTTGAAGTAGAGATTGTAATCAACTCTACCACGCTGAAATCCATGCTTCTTCAAATACTAATCCAACCTTGGGAACTATGCTCTTAGTGCTTGTTTCAACCCATATAACTACTTCTTCAGTCTGCAAACCTTGTTATCTTTATCATGAATGATAAACCATCTGAATGATCAATATACACCTCTTCTTTGGAACCATGTTCAAAAATGCAGATTTGACGTCCATCTGGAAAACATTGAACTTCCGTTGCACTGCCCGATTACCAGTTATATCATTCAAGTCAATTTTAGCTCTACTATTTGAGCTTCATGTTGATATAGAATCGAATTCCTCAGGTTCATTATTAGTATATTCTTCTGAATTATCATTTTCCACTTCTTCTCCCCTGATTATCTTACCACTACATCACTTTCAAAAGAAAACATGTCACTGTGTCATTTTTCAGTGCAATCATTTTTTTCAACTACTTTTCTTATCATCTTGTTGAACCATTATTGATACTCTCTCGTAGATTCTTGGTATAAATAAAATAGTCAGATGATACTACGTTTTTAGAATAGAATAGATAAGCATGAGATGCATGGTTATTCCTGCTTCTCCAGCAATATGTCTTCCCTAAATAGACAACACCTAAGCTGAATCATCTCATTATTACATTGATGGATCTTTTATCTGATTTTCTTATTTAATGCCCTCCCAATGTCAGGCAACACTTCCTAGGGTTATTCCCACTGTTTAGACCCATAACCATTCTTCTCCACCTACATCATTTATACCAATCTTCACTCGACATTGAGCAGTTAACAAAATCTCCAAGCCTACTATGTTGGAACTCAGTGTAGGAAACAAGAGGTAAATTTAATAACACAGTCACTTCGTATTGCACTCTGTTTCTCCATTTCATCATCAAATCTGGTTCCTGATTTGAGTCAATTAAAACTCTAAATCATATCACTTCTCTATTTGGAATCTTTAGATGAAACTTCCCCTTGGATCATATCTCCCTAAAACCTGAAACATTTGAATCATCAGTTAATAGAATTTACATACATAGGGAGAGGGGGTTATTTATGGAATCCTCAAGGTGAGTATTTTGGTTGATCCTGATGGGTGTAGAAATTGATTCTTTCTTATAGAGAATCACAGTCCTTCCTTGCTTCTTCTAGCTGCCTAGCCAACTTCAACTGCTCTGGCCATATGACTAAGCATTCATTACCCACATTTTGAGCCTTTTTCTAATATGTAGATTCTTCAGGCCAATATTTTTTCACCATTTTGGGTTTAAACCCACATTTACACATTTCCTTCTTTGATGTTCCACCAAAATTACATTTCCCTTGGTCTCTTCTCTGGTTAAGAATCTCTCTGTTTGTCATCATACCTTTCTTTTACCGCCATTGTAGGGATCTTCTTCTTTCCTTCACTTCTTTTTGTGGCACATGAAACGTGAATTTTTCAATAAATTCTTTGTTTATCATTATTTTATCAGATATCTAAGTCACCACACTGTTTTTTGATGGTGGTGAGTCCTTCACTAAACTTGCATTCTTCTTTCTCACAAATGGAGTAGATCCCACCTTAATCATCCAGGTTTGTTTACATTCTCTCCATCATAGCTGTTGTGAGTATGACAGAGGAGGTGAATGGTACACCTTTCGTTCATCTCTATGTGATTACCCTGAGGCTCTAAGACTATTCATTAACTTATCAAATTTTCTCCCAGTTCAAGATTTCTCATTATACACCACTGAAGTCAAAATCTCTTTTCAAGCCCCTTTTCTTTTCCTGCTTTCTTCTTGATGCACTGTCTCTCCAAATGACCATAATCTGAACATATAAAAAAATTTCCATCAATTGCATACCACGTTTCATCATTTCTATGTCGAGATGTTGATACATCTTGAGTTCTTACTCTGACATAGAGCTCTTAAGCTCCTAACACATACTCATGTTGTGTTCCATTCTTCCACAGTAATAAAATCTAATGAATGCTTTCCTCTGAGAGACTCTTCTTTTTGATTTCTCATGGTACATCATCGTATTCTCTTATTTAGTAGAGTTTCCATTTTCACAGCTTGAAATGTATTTCTGAGCCACTGAATAAAATCTTGAATTGTGGCCATTAATCCAGCAAAAATAGCACATGTCACCAATACTTCATGTAACTATCCTCTTAGGTCTATCTTCAGCACCTAAAATATTTTCTCTATTTCAGGGACTATTCACAAATCTATTTCTATCATAAACATCACGGAATTCATCAAATTTAATCATAGTTTTTTCCAAACTGTATGGTATTTGAGCTGAGAAAATATTTCATTATTTCTCTTCAGAAATAGCTTATTTGGATTTCATTTTATCATAACTTTCCGAAGGAAAATCAAATAGTAAGTGCAAGGCATCATTTAACTTGGGCTTTCTATTGGTATTAGATTTATCATCTTCTTTCTTTGATAATTCAAGCTCTTCTTCCAACTTTTGAATCATCATATCACTTGATTCAAGTTGGGCATTGAGTTCTGTTCTGAGATTCTTTCTACAACTCATATCATCTTCCAGTTCTCATGTGAGCTTCTCTAACAGGTCACTTTTCTCCATTAATATCAATTTTTCCTGAGAAACAGATTCTGAGACAGATACATTTTCTTTTTGTAGCCTTTGATTCTTCTGAACTTGTTCAGACAACTATGTATCTAGATCATCATTTCTGGATTTCAGATTATGAACATCATATGACTCCTAATTCTATTCATATTCATCAGGCTTTTTCCATTAATTATATCTAACTTTTTTAGTTCTTCACCTTGAGAATCATTATTATCCATTAGGTAAGTGGCCACATCAATAAGCCTTTGATTTAAGCCTCTTAGCTTGTTTATCTCAATTTCGAATACTTTGATCCAGATATCTTTAGATTTAAATTCTTTATCCAATTTGTGATCTAATTTCATTATCATATGGAAAAAATATACTGGTGGCCTCCTTGAAACTTCTTAATCCTAAATTGTTTCTGTATCACATTGATGTTCAGGTACTTCACTCATTCCTATATCATGATTGAGTGAATCAGTATTTTCCCTATCAGATTCATTTAGTCCTTCCTTCAGTAAGTTGTTTGATTCTTTTTGTTGAATCAAACCTTTTCCATAAAAACATCCACACTGAAGGATATCACCTTAATTATGATTCTTTTTTGATGTCTTTCCCTTTGACATGGAATAATGATATACGAGCAGACCAAGTCAGAGCAAAAAATTTAGATAAAAGAAACTTATCCCTCTAATACCAATTTTTAGGACCAAAAGGGGCCTAGATACCTTGATATGGTGGATGAATCAGGGTATGGATATTCAATTTTCTAAATTCTTCTTGCCCCACTAGATCTTGACCTCTATATTATAAGGGTCACTTTGTTTTCTATTATGTGTTTATGTGGATCACTTTTTTATCGTTATATGATGGTTATGATTTAGATGTAATGCAAGGAAGCAACCAGGAAGCCACATAGATTTTTACTTGGTTCACCCTCACTGGGCTACGTCCAAGGAGCATACAATAGTGATGTGCCGATGTACCAAATCCAATAAAGCACACTGCTATTTAAATGGTTTAGGATAGATCATTTATATGCCCAGGCTCACTGCCTTTATAAGGTTTAGGGTCAGCTCACTGCTTTCCCAAGGGTCACTCCCATAGTCTCTCACTCTAGCTCACTGCTGGTGGAGATTATCACCTTCTTCCTCTTCTTTTTATCACCGCTCTGGAAGAGAACCACTCACAGTTTATAGACCTGTAGGTCTCTTCATTATCACTAATGAATGCATAATCCACTGTATGTAGATGCTCTGTTGAATTCCAAATTTCATCCACTGATAAATACAGTTATACAACAGATATTATGGGAAATTTCTAACTTTCAAGCAACCATAGGGTGACTGGTGTGCCTCTTTAACTAGTGCACAGCCTCCACCTTCGTTTCGGAAAAACCAAATTCTACGCCCCACAATTGTGACACACTAGTGCACCAAACTTGCGTTCCACAATGCTTGCGTGACCCACTTGCACGGTACACTTGCGTGGTACACTTTCGCATCACACATGCCCCTCACACTTGCGTGCCCCACTTGCGTGCACACTGAACTTGAATGTCACTTAATCTTGCACGATCAGAGCTCAGATTTTCTCTAAGTGTTGAGGTCATTAAGAAATGAGGAGGGTAGCCATCTATATATAGGAATTTTGAGGACTTGTGCACCACACTTGCGTGCCACACTTGCTCACAACACTTGCACGCCACATTAGGACTTGTGCACCTCATTCTTTCCTGTGTCATATTTTGATATGATGATCAGTGAAATATGACTTGCGTGCCATAATTGTGCGCCATACTTGCACGTCAAACTTGTTCACCAATTTAGGACTTGCACGCCACACTTGTGCTCCATTGTTGGACTTGCGCGCCACTTTTCCGTTGCTAAATTTTTGATGTTTTGAATTCAAATAATTCTTGGCGTATACCATTAGAAACCAACATAACACAAGATCACAACTACATTTTCCAAAAAAAACTTTTCCCCATTCTCAAGGAAACCCCCTTTGTCAACAGTTAGAGTCATTGAGACTCTCTTTGTCATCAAACACAACATGGAGTCCTGTATTTTCAACAAACAAAATCATCTAAAGAATGCTTCAATCATATCTTGAGGTATTTTTTCCCGAAATTATCCAACATAATTATCTTTTCTAAACATTTACAAGCATGATGAGCTAAAATAGTATCTAAAAACATGAGAAAATATCATACCTATATTCATATAGATCATGATGACTGAATTATAAGTAACATAAACTATATGTTTTTTCTCTTATTGTTGTATATCCATTCATGAGATATTATAATATCATTATATTTCCTATTAACATATTCTAACCACCTCAAATAATTGATTTCATCAAGTAAAAACATCAATGATTATAATATTACATGTTATTGTTTTTGTTAATGTTCTTGAAATTATAATCATTATGCATTTAGTGGAATTTATTTATATTGAAGGAATCTATTACATTTACTTATATATATCCATCATAAATTTCTAGGATATGGAATTATTCCCACTTATCACAAATTTCCCACTGATAAAAATCATGTCAATGGAGGGGGATGTATATAATTTGGAATGATCATGTCGTCTATGTATTATAGAATAATTAGAAATAAAATCTAGCTTAAATGATTAAGACTAAAGAAAATATCATCCTTGAGGACATGCTAATTGTAATGGAATAAATTTATGTATTTCCTGAAGTGTTTTCAATGCATCCTCCTAAATGATTGGTTTCATGATAAGTTGATCATATAATTGGACAAAGTAGCTTTCATGGGTATTATGGTCACAATAAAAGTAAAATCTATATATCATTAAAAAATAAGGGAATTCGGATGTCTAAGAAAATAATATGTGGAATAAATCAGCATTTTCCATGAATAATATGGGTATTATCATCTAATTTTGAGATACATTTCATGATTTTCAATACCACTAACTATGATAACTGAAAATTGTTTTGTGTTTTTCTACACTAATTAATGCAAATAAATCATTAGTGATTTTAACATGAGGTTAATCACCTAACCATTTATCACATTACCCACTAGTAGGGATGCATTTAGGACTTATAGTGATGTGCATATAAATGGATTTTGTTTTTAACTCATGCATGAATAAAAAATGATACAACTTTTATCCTAGAAAATTATAATAATTGAGATTAACTACCCTACTAATTATCTATAAATGGTATAATGTGTCATCACATTAAATATTAAGTGACACTATCGGGACATATAATTATATTAAATTTATATGCATCATGACTTTGTTATTTATATATTAATACAACATGATATTAATCTGTACCAATGATGGTTGATAGATAAGATCAAGGAATTTTGATTTTTCAATCCATTACCGTCATCATAAGGTGAATTATGTCGATGATTCCATGAGTATAATATATCCTAATCCATATCCATGATGAGAATTGTATGGGTTGTAATATTATTTTTGAATTTAGAAGAAGGATGTGAAAAAAAAATATGTGTATCATCATTATACATTTAACAAATTACAACTCAAATATCAATTCTTGGGAGGATTACAGAGGTCCATAATGATAATGAATTTATATATAAAAGTCAGGTAATATTCAATAGATTAACATTTCAAAACATTTATTTATAAGGTTTTGAAGCTAGATATCTATTGCATAAAAAATATAACTAAATGTCAAACTTTTGTTTGATACATTTATATTATCATTCATTTATCATCCAATAATTACTAAAATTTATATGCATTTGAATAAAACAATTGGAGGTGTAACATGTATTGAGGGATTTTATATTTTTTTTATCATTTCATGGGATTTTAACATTTCGAGGATGAATGAATGAATTCCAAGGGTGTGATGAATCCATTCCCCATACCAGTATTATAATGTGAGAACATAATAATGTATTTCATCATAGAAAAATCATGAAAACAAAAGTTCATAACCCCATCTAGGTAGTCGTTGATCATCTTAAAAATTCATAACATTTTATTGCAATTAAGGAATGTTTCACCACTAAAAATGATTCCATTATATACATTACATAATTGTCTAAAATACAATTAATTTCACTTTTTATATTATCTAATAAATATCAAAGGATTAAATCAAGGTATTGTATATTCCATTAGCATGAATTGGATACATAACATATCATTAGCACTGCTTATCACCATAAAATGGATTGTCTATCTATGTATGGTTATCTAGTACTATAAAATATTATAACTTGATTGGTACATGTAAATATATTTTAATTCCAAGAAAGGATAAAAAACTCCACGAATCCTTAGAAGATTAGGTTCATAATACATCATACGGAACTAAAACAAGGATTTATTACATTATTCTCCATAGTGGGATCCTATATACAACTAGAGTTACTAAAACTATGTTTTATGAAAGGGGGAATACATAAATAACTTCATCAGACAAAAACCATAGCATGTGAATTAATATAATATGGAAGTATAACATGTGATTAAATGATATAACATGATATAAAATATGATAAGGTACAATAGTAATTGATTAGAATCCTAAGATACAGTGAATGTTTTCAAAATATTGTCCAAATATGGTTAAGTTTAAATAAAATAATACATGAATTAAGCATAAGTCATGGATAACTATCAAGACAACATCACATGGTTGATAGAGTCCCTTAATATATTTGGATCACTCTGTAATCCTATACATGATTCCTCACGAGAATACAAAATTTTTTAATGAATAAGAGTGATATATAATTTTGATACCACCCATGAAATTAATTTCACGTACATGAAATGGGATTCATAATTTGGTATCATAACATAATCAAATGACATATAATAAAGAAAATTTTTGTGAAATGGTCATAAATATTTTATTAACCCATCAAATAATGATAAAAAAATCATGTTATACATGTAAATTAAATACATAAATAATATAATATCATTGTAGAACATACTGATATTGAAATTTACATAGAGAGAATTACCATTACCGAATGTAAATTGTGGGTTAAAATTTCACATTCCACTTTGGTAGCATTGGAATAATAACTCCCTAGGAATTATGTAGTTTAATTTTTAAATACAATATATTGATGTATAATGGATTAATTATATAGTATTTATATAGGTACTATATAAACAATGAAAATAAAATTAGGTGTAATTAATAATAAGTTCCTAAAATAAGGATGTTTATGTCAAAACCCCTACAAATATCATATCATTGAGATTATTGTAAATCAATGAAAAGATTATAGGTAAAAACTGTAAATCAAAAAAATATATAAATCCATCGTAATTAAATAGTGGGAAATTTTATAGATAATCTTGTAATAATATAACCAAATAACTAAAAATAAACCCCAATAATTGTAAATTTCATTATGAAATCACTTACCCCATGCTTGCCTATAGATGATCACTAATTAACCTAATGAATTGTGGTTTTAAAAATTTTGTTAACTTATTCTTGAAATATATTAATATTTATAATATCATATGTGGCCTTTCATAATCATTTTATTACTCATCCCTTAACAATCATTCATTATCACTATTATTTCGTGTGTTAATCGCCTTGTTTTGTCATGCATGTTTTATCATGAATATTTTGGATGCGAAGAATTGAAGATAGTAAAAACATTTATATAATGATTTTATTTTTTTATTATCAATTATTAATATATATATATATAATCATTATTGAATATATAAAATGGGGATTGAGTCAGATCACATTATGGATATGTTAGGTCGTACATAAGAAAGGTTGATGTTGTCATTTAATATATTGGTTAAATGGATTGTATGTGTAACTTATATTAATTTTATTGAATAAATTTCATTTCTTATATGCCATATAATTTATTAAATTAAACATTTTTCACCCTCAATGTAAATTTTTAGTCAAAACAATATCACAACGCTTCATGATGTGGTAGTCCTCCTAACACATGAATGTCATTATCATTTATTCAATCAATTGTAAGGTAAGAAAGTATATGATATATTTATTTTAATTGAGGATTAAAATGTTATGAAACTCATATATAATAAAATATTTAATCTTCGTATCCTCTTATGAACATCTTAATTGAAAACCAAATCTCACCGTGTCGCGAGGCAGGAATCCACCGCACACATAAGTGACATTATCATATTCTATAAATAATTGGATGTAAGAATGTATATATTATATTATTATCCCAAAATTATTTTTATGTAATTAATATAACATAATAACATTATATATATTATCATACCCATCTATATGAATTTTTAATCGAAAACCAATTACATTGGTTCGTGATGCTCTACCCCTCTGTTCACACAATCCATGGTATTGTTTCATATTTCAGACAGGATGATATGATTTTAGGTGAAAATATTAACATAAGAAAAAATTATTATATGTATTATAATTAGTATATTATAATATCTTGGTTTAATAAAATTTAGAGAGGTTGGAGGAATAAATAAAATAAAACATTCAATTAAGGATGCAAATCTTTTCCACACATGTTTTCTCACATAAAATGGATAAAAAACAATTTTTATAGAAAAAATAAGATAAAAGGTCAATATATGACAATAAAAAATTAATTAGACAAATTTTTTCATTTTAATCTCTTCTATTTTATGTTTAACCACTGTTAAAACAATCTTTTCATTTTCATGGTATATAATTTTTTACATTTTTCAAAATTCATTAGGGTAAAAAACTTATGATTACCAAATTATAAATTATAAATTATGCTGATTCCAAATATGAAGTCTATTTTCCCATATTCAACTATTATATTTTCTAAATTCTTATTTATAATTAAACCTACATTAATTTTTAAAAAAATTGTTTTCAAAAATAAAAACATTCAAAACTTAAAATGTTATTATTTTTCTATTATAATTTATGATGATTAAAAAGACAAAACATGGGTTAGTAACTATATAATTAAAATAAATTAACATTTTAAATAACATTAAAATCAAATATGCCTTGTAATTTCTTTATAAAAAATAATTTTTTAATAAAAGTAAATATTTTTCATTATTAATCGAAGAATGAAACATTTCTGGAAAATAAAAAAATCACACTAATATAATATTTTTTTAGATTTAAACATTTATGTTTATTTTTAAAATTAATTTTTTAATTGTTGATGAAATTAACTACAAATTATGTTTTCAATCCATGAATTAACCATCTTTTATAAAAATATTATTTTTCTTAAGGATATTTCTTTTTTAACATTAAATGATTCTTATATTATTTCCAATCAATAGAAAAAACTGAATTTATTTTATTCAACTCTTATCCATATGATTTTCATTATTTATTAAGACCTATTTATATGTTACAATTTTATGGATATATTATTTTTTCAATTGGATACAATGTTTCATGTTCTGAAATCTATCTATGAATTTGAATTTATTTAAAATGAGATATATCATAAAGTATCATGGTGTCACATTTTCTTATAATATTTTTTTTAATAATATATATTCAATAAAATTTTATGTTCCACTTTTTAGATATGATATTGTAGCTTTCTACAACTTTAATGAAAATTTACTCACAATTTAATAATGGTCTTTAAAATCTAGGTTTGGAGATATCTCTATGGAAATGCCCATATAATAAAACTAGTTAATAAGACCATCTCTTAAAATAGTAAAGGTAAATGTGATTTTATTACCATTACTCGAATCCCATATAGGAAAATATTGGTAGCACATGAGGATATGGACATGGAATAGAAGTGTATGTAATTACACATGGTGATAGAGATAATTTATCCCATGAAAAAGAATTATCAAAGAATATTTAAGGAACTGATAACCATAAATCTATGATGATTTAAAATACCGTTTGTATCATCATATATAAAAGAAATATGATAAACTTTTATTTCAAGAAAATTTTCATAAATATGTTTATTTCTTTTACTTCCATGAATGTAATGAAATATACATGATTTTTTCTATTTAATAAGTACAATTTCATCCTATTATTTTCTTTCGATGACATTCCAATTAATATATTAATACATTAAATTGATATTAAAAGGAATAAGTTTTTATTCCTCAAGTAATAAAAAACATTTAACAAATCATAATATATATATATATGATTTAAAATTCATTCCTCCTACCTATATCAAAACTAATAGGGTTATAAAAATATATGATTATAACCAAAAAGAATATGAATATATTAATATAAAAAATCAATAATGAAACCAAAGTATAAACATATATCACTCTTTAAACTAGATTCCAAAAATTGAAAATAATACCAAATCCTCAACATGAAATAATGTTTTAATTTAAAGGGTTATATAATTCTCTTTCAACCTAGATTTAAAAAACACAATAAAATTATTCAAAAATTATCATTTACTATAAGTCAAAATGTTATATATACATCAACACAATAAATTTACTTTTGAAATAACATTATCCCTATAAAAATAAATTTTCATCATCCCATAATATGATTCCCAAAATTTTATTAATATTTGAACTCTAATCCATTTAGGTAAAAGATATTTTATACTATCTTTAATGTCACTTAGGTATTTGGTAGGCGTTATAACCTTATCACCCTTTAATTGTGGATTCAGGTCCTATGACTCTCATATATGTGATGGGTTTCCACCTATACACTGGGTTTCCAATTTTAAAACTATATAAAATATATTCTTTGGTTATATAAACTATTTTCTATGGTCATATAACATTTTCAATTATATAATGATCGTATTTAAAAATAATGTTAGTAATAAAACAATTTTACCTAGAAATTTCCATTATAGGTCATGATTTTCCTTAAAATTGACTTATAGAATCAATATCATATATTTAATAAGGATTATCATTTCATCAGTTATTTTTTTCTTATATACCGTCACATTTTCATTAAATAATCATACTAGTTATTTATTACCATTTAACATTTTATTGAAATAATTAATGAAAAACGTCTGTAGAATAATCCCCATATATATATGTAATGATTCATAAAACCCATGAATTAAAATACATAATAATTTAAATCATTTATATTATTTATTAAATAATTAACTAGGATTCATAATTTTATTGCATAATAACTGTTTACATTCATATGTCATTTTAGTATCATAATAATCATTGAAAAACAAATTTACTCATTCCAACTTGTTTATAATCTTCTTAAAATTCCTTTTAGGACATCTATTTTAATAATGGATATCCTTTTGAGATTTTAAAAATTCTACCATTGATGATTACATAGGTTAAACAATACTCTCATCCTTTTCAATAACTGGTCTTTTAATTTTTCCTTGGAAATTATGTCCACTGTTACCTTATTCTCCACATGTAAAATTTATTCTCAATCCTTTAATATATTCCCTAATGTTCTTCTACCCCAATTCCAAAAATATAATAAACTGAAACTTATTTCCTCCATGGTATTAGCCACTCTAAATTTTAGAAAACAGTATCCATGTCTTCTATGGTAATTCGATTACTTTAAAAAGGATTAATTTTTCAATCATATATTGTGATAACTGATTTATCATAATAAAGATATCCTTTAATATAATTTTTATTACAAATAATTTATTATCAAAACATTTTGTATCACATTCAATGTAAATCAAGATCAATCATTTTCATTCCATTCACAAAATATAAAATCATATATTGTGAAATAATAAATTCATTAAATAATAATCTTATTGGTAACCCATATAACAATTTGAATCCATTTATAAGATGTCTTAATCCTGACACATTTTTATCCATCTTTGAAACATTTGGTTTAACCTATGTTATTCATGTTTATTTTCTATTACATAATGAAATTTCATTCATAAATAGTTTTTTAATTTTGAATGAATATTCCCTTGGACTATAAAAGCAGTTTCATAGTAAGAAAAATTGTCATGTACCAGGTAATACACTAATCTAGCATAAAAGCCCATTTTAATAGTTATTACTCATAGGTATATGTGTTCAAGAACCAATTCCACTTTTAGTATAAAAATCTGGATTTCTTTTCCCTATAATATATTTCTCTAAAATTCATATAATTCCATGTATATTTTATTATATATATACTACCATCGTTGATCTAGGTGTTACCCTGTGGGACACACTGTCATCTCGGATGGCAACAACTCCTTCCCGGTAAGTTCATCTCCGGATGATCTCTACGTGGGGAGGGGGTTTTTGGGTGTGGAGAGTTTGAAAAGTCAATTCTTGGGGATTCCCTTTTCTATACTATTATATATATACTTATCATTATAATTATACATAGACTAATCATTTAACTTATTCTTATGGTTACCACTACACATTTCAAAACAAAATTTAAAAAATATAACAAAACCAATATTCTAATACAAAATATGGACACCAAGGCCTTTAGAATCGTATTATTATTTTATTCTTAGACATTAATAACTAATAATCATAGCACAAGGATCATAATTTCATAGTGCCCTTTAAATAAAATGTTCATTATAAATTAATCAGAACTAAAACATGGAATTCATAATTTATCATCCATATTGATCTCATAAAATCAATTTTACATAATAAAAATAAATTGGATATCTTGGGTAATAAATAATGAAATGGGTGACCAAAAATTACAATAATTGAAATATACATGATAAATAAGAATTACATGTGAGTATGATCTGTAACATGATATCATCAAAGAGAAGGTACATGATTAATCAACTAGAATAACTAAATATTTTCCATGCTATCATAACATCATGAAAAATGAGATAGTGGAAACAACATAAAATTATACGTAGAAAGAATTTAAGGATAACTACAAAGACTACATAATGTAGTATATAGAGTCACATAATTGATAACATTAACTCATTAATACCTTAAATTATATATCATTAGACTAAAAAATTAACCACTGAATTTAATAGATATATAATATCATCCATCACATAAAATTAATTTCATTTATATAATTATTTCTTCCAAGAAGTTAAATCAATCATAAGGAATAAATATTAGTATTTCCTTGGAAATAAATGAGTTTCATAGTCTTATCACATAGCATAATAAAAATATATTTATTAAACATGAAAATTTTAAAATAGTCATAAGTAATATATTAACCAATAAAAATAAGTGATTATATTAATAACGTACATGAAATAAATTTATATACTGAATTTAGTATTAATCCATAGCATAAAATAGAGAGAAATTGATTTGGAGAGATAATGGTCAATGCATGGTGAAATGGTTGGGTCTAAAAGATCCATTACTACTTTGGAAATATTTGAATTATATCTCCCCATGAATGAAGTAGATAAATTATAACATAAAATAAAATTATTTATGAATAATTCATTATATATTATGTATAGGATTTTATATACACAATTAATAAAATAATTTCCCAAATTAACTTTCCAATCTATAAAGGATGTTTGAGATGATTTTCATAGAAAATTAGTGTCATTGTGGTGAGAGTTAATCAATATTCTGATTATATGTAAAAAAATTAGTTACACAAAATTAAAATAGTAAATAAAACATATATCAATCAAAATACATTTCACACATAAAACATGCATGTTAAAATCAATGAAGTTTATATATAACCTAATGACTGGCAATTGAGTTAAGAAAAACCATACCTCACTCAACCCTTCAGTAGATGAATATTTTAACACCATCATAGTGGTTTTAAAGTAGTTATAAATCTATAACATAACCCTTTTAATATTTATAATACCATATATGATCCTTTTATAACAACTCATTAGTCATTAATTAATAATCTTCCATTATCACTGTCATTTCAGGTCTTAATTACCTTATTTTAATATGATTATTTTATAATTAATGGTATGGATGCTGAACATAAAATATAGTTTTGTAATATACAAAATCGTATTAAATATGTATTTTTTCATTTTATACATCTTTAGAATCATTTTTTTCTTTGGAACGTGTAGATTAAATCACACAGCTTTATTGAGTTGGCACACCATATGTACACACGAGGAAAATTATCGTTACCTTAATTGTTGAAAGGGAAATAAAGTGAATTTTATGTTAATTTTTCACAATAAATATCATTTATTTTATATGAAACGCATATAAGAAATTTATATTTTATTATCTTCCATGTAATGTGTTAGTGAAAAATTATTCACATAGCTTCTTGAGGCGGTAGTTTGTTGTGCACAAAAACAATATTATAATGTATTCAATAGATAGAATAGAATGATATAATAGTATATATTTAACTTAATTAATGATTAATATTTCACAAATATCATATATAAAAACTAATTAATAATTATTATATTCTATATAAGGCGTATGATGAAAATAAATAACATCACATTGCGAGGTGGCAGTCCACCGTACACATGAGCAATGCATCATATACTATATTCATTGTAAATTAAGAAGCTATGTATGATATATTAATTTAAAAATTATAATTATTTCATAATTATTTTACATAAACATTAAATACATCCTTAGTTATAGTAGTGATAAATTGTTATGGAAAATGAATTACATAGGTTTGTGAGGCGGTATTCCACTGTAAACATGATCAATGTGTTCATTACCGATTTGAGTTAATAGATGATAGATTTGAGACATTACATTAACATAAATAACCACATTATATGATTTATACTGAGGTTCATAAATCATAATCATATAATAAGATATAGAGAATGTGGAAGATGAAATAAAATAAAATTCTCAGTTAAGGATGTTAACTCTTATTCAATTAAATTCTCTGATTCTGCACCAAAAACATTCATACATTGGAATTTTTATTAAAAAAATTGATTCTATGATGACAGTACATATGTATTGAATCTATTATGTAATTTAACGAATGAAATTTTTTTTGGAGGAATTGGGGAACCTAGAAGATGGGGATGAACCTTTATATCCAGGGAAGATGACACACATGATATTTGGGAAAGGAAGGAATCACATCCTTGTTTTCCATATTTAGAAAAATAAATAAATATCCATTTTACATCCTTATATGTTTTAAGGTGTAAATATTCCCACAAATTATTAAACATACATGGTTGGGTAATTTGAAACCGTTATCTTTTATGTTTAACCACTGGAAAACCATTTATTACGATAACCATGGAAAATATTTTATAAATATTTTCACAATACATTATAGGATAAAATGAATTTGAACTATTTAGATTATATATAGTATTATAATTCCAAATATGAAATCCATTATTCCAAATTAAAATCATATAATTGGTTTAATTTAATTTATTATTAAACACGTTATCATGTAAAAAATATTTCAATAGAAAAACCTTGAATATTTTGAAAAGTATCTATAAAAAATATCAATTTGAAATTAACTTATATGAACTACTTTGGATTTATAAATCTATAGAAGAAATAATTTGAATTTTTAGTAAACATAAAAATAAAAATGGTCTTGTAAATGATTTAAATTAAAAATTATATTTTAATAAAAATCATTATTCGTCACTATTTAACAAAATAAACAAACTATTCTATAACCCTAGAATATCAAACTATAATAATGATTATATTCAGATTAAAAAATTTATTATCATTTGTATTAAATAAATTATTTAAAAGTGTAAAATTATTCAATTTATATAATTTTATAAATGTTTTCTTAAACATCATTTCATAAAAATAACCCCTCTCATTAAATAATTCCTTTTAATTTTATATTACTACCATTTTATATCCAATGAATAGTTATTTTTAATTTCATAAATAAATATATAAACAATATAATTTTCATAATTTAGTTATATCAATTCATACCAACCTATTAAAATGTTATGTTGTTATAGTTTATTTACATGAAGTATTGTGTATTCCACAAGATATCAATGAGATTGAATATTTTTAAAAATAAATATATGTTAATTTGTCTGAGTTACATTCAATTATATTCGTGGAGTTTCCTGAAACATATGATATAAAACATAATTTTTGTCTTTTAAAATATTAGTGTGTTATGAAATAGACCATTCAAATTGTAGAGGTCATATTGATATATTATTCAATGTATTTCCATGAAATATGGGATCCCAAACCTACCATCATGGATTTATCTTATATAAAAATTGTTTCTATTATTGAGTTCAATTGGCACCACATGAGGGTCAATATTGGATTTGGTTTTAGGGTCTAACACTCTGGGATATGTTTGGAATACATAATATTATGGGAGCAGATATTTTCAAAGAGATGATAGAGAATGTTCAAACTATTCCACATTATATGAATACAATTCTATGTATAAGAAAAAATCATATAATCATCGATGATTGGTAGAATTTTACAATGTAGATACATTTTTCATTCATGTATCAACATGGAATAAAGTCATCAAGTTTTAGGATGAGATATGGGAACTGGAAATGATGAAAAAACATTTGTACCCAACTCTATTTATTTGAATGAAATAAAAATTTTGAGGGAAAAGTTTCTAAATGGGGGGACTAATTTAATGAAAAATAGATGTTAAATTATAGTCCCTTTTTGAATAAATAATTCTTTATTATGTAATGATGTTATTGAAAACACATAAAAAATTTGGATATCTTTAAAAGTTATATGGCCTATAAAATATTAAATACCCTCATGTATCATGACCATTTTTAATAATTATTTTGTAAAGTGATGAATGATATTATTCTATTAAGGGTTAATATAAACTGAAATTTATTTCATCTAATGAATGGATGGCCTTGAATAGAACGATAATACCCTTTGATTCCAAATTATTAGATATTCAATGAGAGATAGTATATCTTGTATTTTCCCTTCTTCAATCCAAGGATGATATTCCTCAAATAAATCATGAAAAAAAACACTTTATGGGATATTTTCATGTTCATTTATATCGTATAAGAAACCATGTACTCAAAAAAACATTAAACATTATCACCCTTATATACTGTAAACATTTGGAATTCACTGGTCTAATAAATGGATTTTTATGTAACCCCAATAGTATTATTTCTAACTCATTCATCTAGGGGCTCCAACATGAGTTTCTTGAAGGAGATGGTGTAACATTGTAAATACTTATTACTTGTTTCCAATTGTGGGTGAAATTCATCAAATTTTTAATGATGTCTTATCCATGATTGAAATGGGATTATGGAATGTTTTTTCTTCCTTACATAGATTTCTCTATGGAACTCGTCTCTTATTCTTGGTCTCCCACAAAGATTATTATTTTTACATGAATCTCATTAAGACCTACATATCTTTATCAATGTAGGTGAATTACTCAACAAATTTTTTTATATTCCAAGGTGTCCTGATAGGGTAGAAACCTTCAGTTATGTTATTATTCACGTTGTACATCACTAGCATGTCTGAATGTTGCAACAATAGTCACCTGTATTCTTCCTCATAAGAGTGAAATCTCATGGGCATGGAACCCAATTAATTTCTCATTGATCGTGGGGTTTCATATTTCATATGAATATCATTGAAGGTTTTTCTCAGTCATCCCATGTTCAACATGAGGTAGAAGTGTAAAACTTTATGAGTTTCACATTATATGGATATAGATAAAGGTTTATTAGAATTCCTATAGGAGGTGGATCAAGAGGGTGTGTCATTATGATGGAGAACGTGAATGGTTCACCGATGGATTGATTAGAAAACCTTATAGTGGTAGACCTAAGGAGGTGTACACCATAAATATACGATCTCACAAAATTACGGATGATATGGACACCAATATAAATGGAATATAGGAGTTCCCCCTAGGATTGGAACACCATGGTTTATTTTCAGTCTGGATTGAACCTCAATGTGGAGTCTTACGTGCCCAATTTATTGGACATAGATCAAAAACCATAGAGTTTGATAGCTGATGTGGGGTTTACACAAGTGTTTTTCCCTTTAAAATTGGATTTATCTTGGTTAGATTTAGTTTTATTGAATGTGGAATATGTATAGTAATAAGCCATGTTGGTGGAATGATTCTACAAGGATGTGTTGGACTAGGTTAGAAATAGGATGAATTATTGACTTATTATGGAAGGAGTGGATGGATTGTTTAGGGTGTTGGGGTTGAACTTGAAAGAGTATTAATAATTATCAAAATTATCAATGAAACAAATTACAAATATTTATTGAGGGGAATTGGGTTATATACCTAAGAAGGGTGTCTCGTCCACATGGTTGGGGCATACGAATGGAACGGTTGCATTGAATACATAGTTGGGGAATGCATGTAGGACTTTACCAAGAGGGTGGATAGGTGTTATGGTCACTACTAACCTCCATGAAAATGTGATTAATGCTCGATGTGTAAAACAATAGGATGAATTAAGCCTAACATATGATCCACGAGTGATGTGGAAATATGAGATCTCATGGGGATTACTTATGGAAGCGATCCATAGAAACAATACTCAAAGGGAGAAGGATGATTGTTTTAGATAATGGGAGATAGAATGGGTTTCCATTGAACATCCCCTCTCTGAGTATTGTTCCTAGAGAGTTAAATAAGAATAAAAGGTGTTTCCTCCACTATAAACGGATAAGGGCTTACTCTATGATAGATTCATAGGAGGATATCATTCCATATGCGGAGGGTGGAGTGGATTCCATTCTATATGAGGATGATCTCATTCCATGTGAGAAAGATCATTTTCCATTTCATTCATACACATGACATCACACATCATTCTCATGTGTATAAGCCATGGTTTTTTGTTATATATTGAGGATTTTTGGTTCTATGAAGTTTTATGTCATGTATCTCATATATGGGGAACTCACTCCTCACCCCTTGGGCTTACATTAACATTGGAAAAATACCATTTGGAGTGGAATGGATTCAGTATTAGAATCATGGAATGGTTTGGAGGAGTGGTCAATCACGTGGTCAACATCATTATGCCATTACAAAAAAAAGATAGTGTAGTTAGAAAAACTCTGATTGGAATAATAGGTAAATTGGAATGATAGGACACACATGATGTAGATTGGGCTATAAGAATGGAAAGAATAGGTTGCATGGGTGCCCCTAGTGTAGCTGAACCAATCCTGGATGGGTGTGGAGGCTTCGGAAACTCTACCTTTATAAAAGGATGTCCACAGAAGGATGTCCATTTAGTAAGGCGCCAGAGGCGGTATTAATGAATTAGATGGCCTCACTAAAACATTTATAACAAATCTCTATTACTTCATGGAGGGATGGGGCTTCATGATGTAATGAGATTAAAAAACATGGATACATTCCTAGGGGATGAATTAACGATGAATGAAAGGAGTGATTCATGAAGGTTTAATGATCTTCAAAACCTCATGTACCCTAGAAGGAATTATTCCCCCATGAATGTAATAATCATTCAAGAATGGAATATCCACCTCAGATTGAGTAATTTAGGAATAAGGGAAAGGAGTATTAATAGTGCTCATATAGATTTAATGATTCTTTATCCTCATGAATCATAGTTCTTATCTTCTTTTCGAATTGGGAAATATTGAAATATAACGTTCTTGGGTAGTCATTACATAGAGGTGATGTGAGCTGTGTATTTATAGCCAATGGAATATCATGATTCCTGGACATAATCCATGATGAAAAGTGGAATTTTGCAATGGGACTTGCCTCGGTCAGACTCATTAAGAGAAATTTCAAATGGATTACGATCATAGGGTTCTATCTATCCCAAAGGCCATTCCATTATTGCCTCATACTATCATGAATTTATAGGGATTGTTGTGAATTGGATTCAAGAACCAACCATTTAAAATATTTTTCATGGCCATTTAATCTATTATTAACTATTGAATGTCCAGGGAATTCTATATTTATCATGGGGCCAATATTTCAGAACCATAAAATGACCCCCTCAAAATGGTATCTAATAGGAAAGGTGGGTCGGATTCATAGGGTAATAGTTGATATCATTTCAATATGGCTTCAGTCTAGAAGATCTATCATTTATATTTCATGTAATATCCAATCTCATTAAATTTCCAAAGATGATGAATGCCTATAAATAGATCTGGGGGACCTGAAGGAGTACTGATCCCTTGTGCTAAGACATGTGGTGCTTTATTTTAATGAATATCATTCCCTCTGTGATTTCTTCCTTCAAACACATCATTTTCCAAAATGATTCCTTATACCATTTCTCCATGAAAATGTTTAATATGACCTATAATTGTGATTCAATGATGATTTTATAACTATATAGAGTACACATAGGCCCCATGAACATGTGGTACATGAATAACCTTCGTGATCATCAAATATCATATAGATTCTAAAAATCATATATGTCTCAGATTTAATGGATGGTCAATCAGCTGCTCAGGTTGTCCTTGTGGAGGCCATCAAAAGGTAAGAAATAGTGGATGACATCATTATTGGGGAACACATTCAAACCCATTATTACCACTAAACATTTCTCATGATTATGTCAAAATCTTAAAAGGATTTTCCTAATAAAAGTTGTTTTTTGTTGTATGAATTTGTTCCAAGAGACGATGTCTTCATCCCACTACAATGTAGAGATGAATAATTTTATTGGTTCAATGATAAATTAGGGAATTACCAATATAATAGTGCTTCCAATGGGAACAAAAAGTAACATTACTCACAAATTATAGTTTATTTCCTTTAAAACCATACCAACGATGTCAATGGGAAGACACTATATGTCGAGGCATCTACTACACAATAATAGACAACCATTATGGTTTTCATAGTAAATAAAGATAATGAATGGACCGGTGACTAAGATATGGGTCAGGGTGGTAACTTCACCTATGAGTGGACCTCGGCCTATTTGGTATATGCGTCAGGCGCTGAGTTTTGAAAATATTTGAAACATGAAATCCTTTCTATATATGTGTGATATTATGAGTTCTACATTTTCTAGCTATGTGAGATCATGTCGAATCATCTATGAATGTGTTCATCAGGGAAAAAAAATCATCTATATCACGTGGAAGTCTACATCAGCCATCAGGGACTTATCACATCTATGGGATCCCCATTATAGGTGAAATGTATGATGAGTTTATCCCTATATAGTCTGTGTGGGAGGATCATGGAAAGCTTCCACATTTGGATGAGGCCCTTCTAGATCCAGTGTCTTACGCCACTATGTAAAATTGGGAGTGAGGGATGTCCATTGAAATCAATAATTTGGGTATTTTCATTATTTTTCAATTGAGGAGTTGTCTTAGGGTGATGGTCTAGCCAGAAAATTAATGGAAAGGCCTCATAAGTGTTTGATAGGAATCGAACAAAGAAATAATGGCTCTTACTTCCAGATATTGGATGATTCACAATATATGTTTTAACGATACAATATCAAGACCTAGACTCACACTATCGATAGGTTAGAAAGATTCATTGTGGCACACATCTGTGCGACAATGATCCCAATGATAAATTTTCACATGGGGGTGCGAACAAGAACATTTATTGTGGTGGTGACCGTAGAAATAGGGATACACATCAATCATGGGTTATTATTTCTAGATAAGAGTTATAAATTATTTTTACATATCAGAGAGGTAATACACCGGTTCCAGTGTGTAGGCCATTCCATTTTTTTAACAATTGGGTGGAATAATAGTTATGGGGCTATAAATATCCGAACCTAAGTTACCGTACTGAAACCTACATCCAAACGACAATTTTAAACGAAAAATAGAATGTTTACATTCAATATGGATATCAAGGATGTGGTGAATTTTTTTTCTAGTGGATAATTTATTATTTCCTTCATTACCCCTACATTTCTGGGTGATTACTGAGGACAGATCAGGGACTATAGAATAGTGGGTGTATCTCCTAGACATTCGAGGAAGAGTGCTTTGGGAAAGGGTTTATTACAAGATGATCTACAAACAATATAACCTACATATATTTATTCACCATCATATCCATAAAAAATAATTTTCATTTGAGGATTAAAATTAATATTTAAGGACATGATATCATTATGGATATGAATTATATACAACCTATCCATAACAAACACGTCTTATGTAACAAAACATAAAAAATAAAATGTGTTAGTGAACGCACGAAATGACGATAATACTAAAATATTATTAAAAAAGAAATATTAAAATATCATATATGATATCATATTAATGTATGTGATTCATGTATAAATTAATAAAAATTAGTTCACTATTATACAGGAGGTTAACCTACCCTCGATCAAGAAAAATTACAATTTTAGGGTTTATTTCACATTCTCTTCATTATCCGAGGTTGTTTATACATAATTATCTACTGGGACCTCTTTATCATCCACATCCCTATTTCTTAAAAATAAATTTCAAAACATTCTTTCTATTTTATAGAATGTGGGTTAATTTCATTTATACCCTTGTTTGAATTTTTATAATATGTTTATAAAAGAATCGTTCTTTCATTTTCCAAACAAGTTCCTTTTTAACCTTTTCGAAAAAATTAATGTAAGAATGTCTTTTTTAACTTATACAGTTGGTGTAACTATTTTCCGCCATTATAAAGTCGTTAAAGCTTCCCTTATAAGCTTATAATAATATTTTCAAAGTAAATGTTTTCTTTTATAATAATGTGACTTTTAAATGATTTCAAAAAAAGATATATTTCTCTCAAATAGTTTTGATTTCATCTATGTCAACATCCTTTGATGGATTTTAAGCTTCATTGAACTTGACTTATTATGATACAAAACATACATATTGTATTGAATGTTTTGAGATATTTTTGACTATGTATGTGTTATTTTTATACCATAAATTGTTTATGGAGAACATGTTGACATTTTTATGCTAGTTTTAATACGAACGTTTATGTTATGTTTAAACCTATTCATATAAGGAATGTATTGGACCTAGTAAGTGATGGGTGGAGCCCACTATAGCTCCTAGATGCATCAGTAGGTATCATTAGACAAACTAGTGTCTTGGCACAAGGCCTTGACAAAATATTATCTGTAGTCTTGGCATAGGGCCTTGACTATGTGGTTATGAGAGTCTGGTATTACGCATTCCATCATTATGAAAGTGGTTATTGATATTGCAAGTGATTATTCGACTAGTATAATATCAATGTGAGTAAGTAAGTGGAATTATTTGATTTTATCTTTTCCATTTTATGCTGAAGATCAAGTTTAAAAGGCTTTTCTTTTAGCCTTATACATTTTCTTAAATGTTTATGCTTATTTATGAATGTTTCTGCTATATTGTTATCCTTACTGAGAATCCGAGCTCACCCCTTTCTATGTTCTATTTTTTCCAAGATGCGAAGAAGTATATTATGAATTATATGTAGGGATAGTCTATGGGATCTCAGTGTCTTCTATAGAAACAATGTTTTTGTAGTTTTCATTTAAGATGTAATGTAAACCTTATGAATGAATCTAGTATTTCCAAGGCTACTAAACTAATCGGTCTTTCAAGACTTGATATTTTGTGATCATTTCAATGTTATGTAATAATGCACCGAATATGGGTAATTGGGGTCGGGGCATTACAGTTGGTATCAAAAGAAGTTTAGTAAAAACCTTGGAAACTAGATTTAGATAAACTCTAATTAGAGAACATATCCCTAAGATAGACTTTTAGGATTAGTATAGAAGAAATTTCTAGAGATTCTATAATGTAGAGATTTTGAGAGTTTTCTGAGAAATGCATCCATGTCTGGATATGGGTAGGTAGAGGTGGCTCTGGAATAGATGTACATAGGTGTAAAATCAGAAAACACCGATTTGATCTAGAATCAAACCGTAACTGGTGCACGACAACAGGCCTTGATACACACTTGGTTACGACACTCCTGGGGGATATGCTTAGGATAATTATCATTTTCTTTATAAAGAATTATAATGGGTTTATGAGTATATACTTCCTAAAGAAAACATTTTTATTATTATGGATTATATCCACAAACTGTTGAATTATGTTCACAGGTTTACAAGTTTGGAATTAAGTATTTCAATTCATAAACTAATCTAGTTTATGATATTGTTTAGAATTGGTGCGTAGTACAAGTAATGGAAATCATATCAATTCACGCACTCAATGTAGGGATTTCACTCCTGCTCAAGATAATTATAGTGGATCTGGTGATGCAGTTGGTGCTGATCAGCTAATAACCATACTTGGACAACTCACTCAGGTTATGAATAATAACCTTACCCATACGGAGAACCTTGTTCCATAGCATGGAAGATCAATATTAGATCGCTTCATAAGGAAACAACCACCAACATTCAATGGGGGTACAAATCCACTAGTAGGTGAGAAATGGATAAAAACCGTAGATAAAATATTCCACACCTTGGGGAGTAGCGAAAGGGAAAATGTTGTCATGGCATTATACCGCCTCACTGAAGGTGCTGATCAATGGTGGTCATTGATTCAAAACACAACGGAAGATGATGAAGTATCAAATATGGAATGAAGGGAGTTTAAAAAGACTTTCTTAGAAAAATATTATCCTCATGACCATCGAGCAAATATGGAAAGGCAATTTCTGAGTCTAAGGCAAAAGGAGGATTAGAATGTTGCAAAGTATGAGTCTAACATTACAAGGTTAGCAAGGCATACTGCAAATTATATACGTAACACAAGAAGTAATATTGATTATTTATTTGATGGGTTAAAAACATTTCTCTATCAAGAATTAGTCTCAGAATCCTTCACATCATACGAATATATTGTCTCATGTGCTATCAAGACAGAAAAGTAATTATCTATGTCTTACGACTTTAATGTAAATATAGAGAAGATGAGATATACTGATCACTCTAGAAATTGAAATAAGGGGAAGAAGAGAAAAGTTCAATATCTATCATACAGTAAATGTGGGAAGAAACACACAGGTACTTTCATGAAGGCAATGGGAGTCTTTTACAAGTGTGGTGAAAAAGGCCACCATGCTCGTGATTGAAAGGGGAAGAAAGAATCTGCCGATGATCAATGCTACAATTGTAGGGAGATGGGACATTATGCAAATGAATGTACTAATCATAAGGGAAACATACCTCAGGAAAGACTAAGGGATCAAGGCCATTCTTATGCTATCACTACTGCTGAGGTTGAATCTCTTAAAGATGTGGTGGCAGATGATTTAATGGTTTCCTCAAGTTTAGAAAATTCTTTATTTGATTCTGGATCATCACATTGTTTCAAATCATCGTAGTTTTCTAAGAAAATTATATATTTCCAATTTTATTTTACAAGGAACTTATCATTCAAAACTCTTAAGGGAAGTATCATTGCAACAATGTTTTTTGAATCGGTTCCCATTAAGGCATATAAACATTATTTATCTGCTAATCTCATCATCATACCGATGAGAGAATTTGATATAATCCTCGGTATGGATTGTCTTTCAGACCATGATATGAAAATTTATTGTATGAATAAGGAGGTTAAATTTTTTTATGATTATAAGAAGTACCTTATCATTAGAGAATAAATGTCACCACCTATTTCTTATATAGATCCGCCCCCAGTAGCTTAACTAAATTCAATTATTGGGGAGGAAGAGAATGAAATAACTGCGGGTGAGGAAATAAATGTCTTAATAGAGGATGTACCTATTGTGCAAGAAGCTGTTGATGTTTTTTCAGAGGATTTACCTGGACATCCTCCAGAATGAGAAATTGAGTTTTCCATGGACTTAATTTCTGGTTCAAGGCCCATATAGAAGACCCCTTATAGAATGCCCATTGTGGAATTAGTGGAACTAATGAAAAAACTATAGTAATTGAGTAATAATGTATTTTTTCACGCTAGTGTTTCTCCAAGGGGATCCCCTGTCCTTTTTTTTAAAAAGAAAGATGGATCTATGAGGTTTTCTGTTGACTACAGGGAGATCAATGCTATAACAATAAATAATAAGTATCCCCTAGATCACATTGATGATTTATTCGACCAACTTCATAGAGCTCAATACTTTTCAAAGATTTAAATTTGATCTGGATATCATCAGTTGTGTGTGAAGAAGAAAGACATTCCAAAAACAACATTTCAATCCAGGTATGGGCATTATGATTTTACAAAAATGCCTTTTGGATTGACTAATGCACCCTCTATCTTCATGGATCTAATGAATTGAGTTTTCAAGGAATATCTTGATGACTTTGTAGTGGTATTTGTTCATTATATCTCGGTATACTCCAAAATATACAAAGATCATGAAAATCACTTTCTCATTATCTTGAAGACACTAAGAAGATATTAATTATATGGGATGTTTAGAAAGTGTGAATTCTGGATTTAGGAGACTTCTTTTCTTGGACATATTGTCTCTAAGGATGGAATCTTTGTTGATCCTTCAAAGACCAAGGCAATCCAAGAATTGCAAGAACCAGCGAGTATAACCAAGGTATGCAGTTTTATTGGTTTAGAAGGTTATTATCGACATTTCATCCAGAATGTTTCCCGATTGGCTATCCCATTAACAAAGCTCACACATAAAGGGGTTAAATTTGTTTGTACCAAAGAGTGTGAAGAATGTTTCGAATAACTAAAAAGAATATTAGTCAATTATACTATCTTTACTCTACCATCGGGGAATGATTGGTTTGTTATTTATCATGATGCATCAAAGAAAGGACTTGGTTGTTTCCTTATGCAGAATGACATGGTTATTTCCTATGAATCACAACAGCTAAAAATTCATGATCAAAACAATCCTACTCATGATCTTGAGATAGCTACTATAATATTTTCTTTAATGATATGGAGACACTATCTATATGGTGAAAATTGTGAGATTTATTCTGATCACAAGTGTTTGAAGTATATTTTCTCACAGAAAGAACTCAACATGAGGCAAAGGAGATGTCTTGAACTACTCAAGGATTATGATTGCATGATAAACTACCACCCGGGGAAGGCAAATTAGGTGGTAGATTCTTTGAGAAGAAATGATCATGGAGTTTTGAACAAGATGAGAGTTTAAAAGGATCTTATAAACATGGATCTATTAAAAATGGATATGGGAATAACCGTGGAAGGTGAAAAATCAATAATTTTTCAAATGGTTTCCAAACCATATTTAATAGAAAGGTTTAAGAGTTCTTATACCGATGATGAAGTGTTTCAAAAGAAGATTAATGATATGAATGATGGGAGATTGTGTGACTTTGTGTATGAAGATGGAATTTTGAAATTTTGGAAGTGACTTATTATTCCCGATATACCTGATCTAAAAAGGGAATTTTTGGATGATTCTCATAGTTCCAAATTCTCTATACACCCTGGTAGCACCAAAATGTATAGATATTTGAAGGAATATTATTGGTGGGACAACATGAAGAGATAGATTGTTGATTTTGTGTCAAAATGTCTGGTTTGTCAACAAGTGAAAGCTAGAAGGGAACATCCTAGAGGATACATGAAACCTCTTCCCATACCAGAGTGGAAATGGGATAATATTATGATGGTATTTTTCATGGGACTACCAAAGACTCCTCGATGAAATGATGAAATACGAGTCATTTGTGATCGTCTTACCAAGTTAGCACATTTTCTTTCTATAATAGAAGATCTACCACTTGAAAATCTAGCAAGACTATATACTAATGAAGGTGTGAGACTTCATGGAGTACCCCAATCAATTGTTTCTGATCGTGATCCACTTTTTACTTCAATATTCTGGAAAAGTCTTCAAAAAGCCCTGGATACTGAACTTCACTTGAGTACTGCATCCCACCCTCAAACTGATGGACAATCAGAATGAACTATTCAAACCTTAGAAGACATGTTGAGATCCTGCTCACTTGACTTTTGGGGTATTTGGGATCAATATTTAACTTTGGTAGAATATTCCTATAATATTAGTTTAGATTCAAGTAGTCAGATTGCACCATATGAAGTGTTATATGGATAGTGATGTTGCACACCAACCTATTGGGATGATGTTAGTGAACGAAAACTTGTAGGCCCGGAACTTGTTGAGCAAATGATGGAAACGGTGAAGGTAATATAAACCCACATCAAAGCATCTCAATGTAGGTAGAAGATCTATACCGATAACCGAAGGAAGGATTTGGAATTTTAGGTAGGAGATCATGTTTTCTTGGAGGTATCCTCATGGAAGGGTGTTATACATTTTGGTAAGAAGGGTAAATTGAGTCCCATGTACATTGGGCCTTTCAAAATTCTAGAACAAATTGGGGCTATAGCTTACCGTTTGGAAATGCCACCAAGTCTCTCCAAAGTTCACGATGTGTTCTATGTATCACTGTTGAGAAAATACATTCTTGAACCAACATATGTACTCACATATGAGGAATTAGAACTCGAACCTAATCTTTCATATTGTGAAGAGCCCGTTAGGATTCTTGATACCATAGAACAAGTGTTGAGAAACCGGATGACTCATCTAGTAAAAGTTCTATGGAGAAACCATAATATGGAAGAGGCAACATGGGAACCTGAGAAAATTATGATGAAGAACCACCTTAGTCTTTTTATGCAGTAATATTCTAGAAATTTGGAGGAAGAAATTATTTGAAGCATGGGAGAATGTAACAACCTAAGCTTCCACGGTACACTTCTCTTTGAATAATACAATAGCATGAGTTGTAGGAAACTTCGAGTTCAAACACACCACAACCAATAAAACTAGACGTAATGAATAGTAATACCCACTTTTTAAAAATTTAAAAAATTTATCTTTCAAAATGGACTTCATTTTTGGATTCGGAATATCAAAATTTGCTTAGGGTTAATTTTTTGAATTTTTTTTAAAACTTTCAAATTTTTTTAAATAGTGAAAGACACAAAGTTATAGTTTAAACCCAAATTTTTATATAAATAATTATTTATTTTATTTAAATTTATTTTTGATCAAAATAGACACATAATACTTATATAAGTTCAATTTAATTCTTTGTAGTCATTTTACAATATGTTTAGATACATAAAAAATTTATTGATCTTTTTACAGCCTTTTACCAACCTCCAAAGAGCGTTTACAAATTTGCATAAAACATAATTTTACCACTTCTGTGAGTTGAATTTAAAAAAATCCAAGACACACGATTGGTATTAGTAAGTATAAAGTGTTTCAATAATATGAAAATAATTTATGGTGAATAGTAACTTTTACTTTTATTTAACACGGTTAAAAGTACATAGGGTAATTTAGGGTGAAAATGATATTAATATTACCCTAACACATGTATTAATTATATTGGATAAATATAATTCGACCAAAAACAAACTTAGAAATAAAATATGAACCTTTTTGGCCCACTTGGATTATATTAGGACATTTGTTATTATTTTATTTAAAGAAGAGTTAAAATAGTTAAAATCAAAGTTTAATAACTAAATCATTTTTAATAAAAGTTTATAAATAAGATAAATTTGACTATAAATATTCATTAGAAAGTTAAAAATGTTTAATACATAATGGTATTTTATTTATATTTTTTAGACATTAAATAGTTTAATTTATTTATGACACGATGATGATGGAGTAATTACCTAATTAATGAAATATTAAAATAATTGATATTATAAATATCTAAATAAATGTAATTTGATATTTTTTATGAATTACACTAATTTTCATGGTTAATATGACATGTTATGGTTGGTTAGATGAATTTTTTTCAATGTAATAATATTGTTATGAATTTAGAAAAAATGAAATACCAAATAGTGTCCAAATTGACATAAAAGAGTTTCTAAAACAAATATTATATTATTAATTGATATTCTATTTTTTAAAATCTAAGGATTGGCCAAAGGACATATATGACAATATCTGTACCATTAATAAACCACTTGGGGTTCTCTTGGAAGTATACAGTATGTTTATTTTCCATATAATATAAAAATACAAAGACACATGGTAAATGTCAAACTATTTAACTAAGTGTTAAATCTAAAAGATAAAGTTAATATTGTGACCCAAACCTGTTTAAAACTAATTGGATGAGTGATTTTTGACCCAAACCCATATTATCCTTTAAATAAGATAATTTTCATCCATTATAAATTAAATATGATTTTATTATAAAATAATATTTCTATCTTTTCCTAAGGTGCCCTCAGCCCTCTTATAAAAGGGTACTTCCCCTTCTCTAAAATTGACACCTTCAAAGCCTTTTGGCTCATCCAAACCCTGAAAAAATATCCTCCCAACTTCCCTCACTTCATTTTAGAGGCCTTACTTTAGTCTGAAATCCAACTTAAGAAGCCCTTTTGATCAAATCAAAAGGAAGAACCCGAAGAAGTGGAAAATATTTCATCACCTCTTTCAAGTTCCTTTCTTCTTCCACTTCCTCTTTCTTTGTTGTTTCCATTATAAAATAATAACTTCTGTATCTTCTATATACTGTGATGTAATTATAAATTTGATACAACCATATTCATTATTCTATCCATCCTTTGAATGACATGTCACCATACATGCGTACATACGACATACCATGTCCACGTTGTGGTGTAGTTGTTATTCAATACATTATTATTTGGATGGGTATAATAATGATCTATAATTGTTGTCAATAATAAATATAAAATGATAATGGTTATGTATATATGATATACCATTCAGTTATATATGATTTTAATATCAAAATAATTATATTTTTTCTCATGCATGTGTATGAATTATCATCTCCACAAATGTGATGAGATTCATTCCCCATCGTATCCATTCAAAACTAATTTTTATTTGATGATTAAAACTAATTTTTAAGGACTTGATATCATTTTGGATATGAATAATATACAACATATCGATAAAAACACAACTTATGTAACAAAACATATAAAATAAAACGAGTAAATGAACCCCCAAAACGACGATAATACTAAAATATTATTAACAAATCAATATTAAAAGATCATATATGATATAATATTAATAAATATTATTCTTGTATAATTGGATAATAATTATTTCACCATTATATAGAAGCATAACCTACCCTCGATCAAGGAAAAGTACAAGGTAAGTGTTTATTTTACAATCTCTTCATTGTCTGAGGATGTTTATACGTAATTATCTACTGGGACCACTTTATCATCCATATTAATGTTTCGTAAAAAAATATATCAAAAAATTCATAGAATTTAATAGACTATGGGTTAAAGTCATTTATACACTTGTTTTAATTTTTTTAGATGTTTATAATGGAATCTTTCCGTCATTTTCCAAACAAGGCCTTTTTTAACCTTTTCAACAAAATTAAGTTAAGAATGTCTTTTTTTAACTTATACGCTGGGTGTGACTATTTACCACCATTATAAAATCGTATAATATTCCCTTACAAGTTTATATGAATATTTTCAAATTAATTGTTTTCTTTTATAATTATTTGATTTTAAATGATTTCAAAAAAAGAGATATTTCTCTCAAATAATTTTGATTTCATCTATGTCAACATCCTTTGATGGATTTTAATCTCTTTTGAAGTTGATTTATTATGATAAAAAACTTCCAAATTGTATTGAAGGTTTTCTGATATGTTTGACTACAGATGTGTAATTTTTATACCATTCATGTTTTATGGAGAATGTATTGACATTTCGTATGATAATTTCAATACGAATGTTTATGTTGTGTTTAAACCCATTCATATGAGGAATTAATTGGACTTAGTAAGTGACGGATGGATCCTGCTATAGCTCCTCAATGCATCTGTAGGTCTCACAAGACAAACTAGTGTCTTGTCACAAGGCCTTGACAAAATCTTATTTGAGTCTTGGCACAAGGTTTTGACTATGTGGTTATGAAATTCTGGCATTATGCATTTCATCATTATAAAAGTGGCTATTGATATTGCATGTGATTATTCTACTAGAAGAATATCCATGTGAGTAAGTAAATGGAATTATTTTATTTTATCTTTTCCTATTATTCTTAAGTTCACATTTAAAAGGCTTTTGTTTTAGTCTTATACATTGCCTTTAATGTTTATGATTATTTCTGAAAGCTTCCACTATATTGTTATCCTTACTGAGCATCTGAGCTCACTCATTTCTATGATTTATTTTTCCCAGGATGCGAGGAAGTATATTATGACTGACCTGCAGGGATAGTCTATGGGATCTCAGTGTTTTATATGGAAACAATGTTGTTGTAGTTTCCATTTATGATGTAATGTAAACATTATGAATGTATCTAATATTAACAAGGCTACTAAACTAATCATTCTTTCGAGACATGATCTGTTGTGATCCTTCAAATGTTATGTAATAATGCACTGACACAGGGTAACTAGGGTCGGGGTGTTACAGGGGCTACACCAAATATCCCAATGGAAACAACTTGAGAGTGTGATATTCCACCACTAATATACTATATTTTTCATAACTTATAAGGCCATACTATTTTTTTGATTAGACTGATTGACCTCTTTATCATATGACCAGTGTTGGGAGTATCATGTTCCATGATATCAAAAATTACTGGGAGACCTGGGGTTCCTTTTATAATACAATTTTTGGTCTCGTTAGAGCTGGCTATTCTAGCTGACTAGGCCATGTCCCCTAGTAAACAGTAAATTGATGCTATGAGTGGTGCCACTAGTGGCGTGGTACTCAGTGCTGACAAGGAATACATTGTTGAGGTGGCATAAAGTTAAAAAAACCATCCCCATGACATGTAAATAATCTCATATATATGAATTCCAGATGAGTATCTTTTAATTGAACAATTGTGTGAATTTATGAGGTATGATCCTATAGATCTTGAAGAGCATGGAGACAATGATCTAGACATTCCCCTGGAAAACTGAATACCCCATCATAGGGAGTGGAAGTGTATTTAGTAATTCATTAACCATTCACAAAAAACACACAGGGTGATTTGGATGTAGTAACTTTTCTAAAAAAATTGATTGTATTCCATAAGGATAGACAATCAGTTACTCCCTCTTCTGATCAATAACTTCCTTTGCTAAGACAATGCAAGAAGGAAGCAATCACTTGGATATCTCCAAGTTTTAGGAGAAGTTAGAAAAAATTCGGGCGATTATGGAGGCCACCAAAGATTTTCAAATCATGGAACAAAAAAATGAGGGTGGTTTCCTCTTTCATCACCACTCAATCTGAACCAGTCGTATAGATGAGTGCACAGCTTCCAGAGGTCAAGGAGATGATACGATAGGAGTCACACCAATTGTTCGATCTATGAACTGAGAGGAATATAGAATATATCAAGGATGATGAACTTCACCATGTCAATGATGAGAAGGGGACAGATCAAATGATGGTATTAGACCCTGGAGACTTCACACTAGGGGTGGAGGATCTATGGTGCTCTATTAATGGGACAAATCTATAGGGGAAATCATTCCAGTACCCATGGGAGGATCCAACATGTGGAGTTCCCTACTAATTTAATATTAATACTTGATCATTAACTATTTTTATGTCAATTGACACATTCTTTTTCCTTATTTAACTATCACACTTCAATTAAATTTGTGAGATAACTAAAGACCAATACCTAAACCCATGTGGTCCATTCCTAATTTCAGAAAAAAGGGATGAATCCATAATTGTTTTCATCATATGAGAGTCTTGGATAACCATAAAACATTTGGGGTTTGTTTTTTTCAGACTGACCACTAGGGGTACTCATATTAAAGAGGTAGTGTCTGGAGAATTGGGATCTATGTAAATACAAATTTCATTTCCCAATGTGATCTAGTGAATGAATGGAATAATTCTTGGGTATTTGGAAAACTATCTTATCAATGTTGATTTTTAGATATGAATAACAATGCCTGATATCCATAATAGAATGGGAGAGGAGTTGAGGTATATAATTATTATTGAATTTGTTTGATTCATAGTATCCATATTATTTAGCATCATATGGGGATAAAAAACATGGGTCGACCGATGACTATGTGTGAATCATGGATCATATCTTGAATTGTTGTCCAATATCCTCTATTACATTGGATTAGGATGGTTGTTGAGCCTAAACATAATGAAGATAGGCTATTATAGGGATCATTTATACATGGAAGAGGATGATTATCCAAATGCGGGGAATATAAAGAGTTTTAGTGGAGTGATGGAATGTTCTAATAACATCCTACACTCATGGAATCAAGCCACCAAGTGTTATAACAAACTGATGAAAGAATATTGGTTGAACAATTATAAAACTACCTTACAGGGGAGTGTTATCTTAGATTATGTGAAATAGATAAATATATGAACAGTGTGAAAGATGACCAGAATCGATGGTGTGGACCTCCTAAGTGGGGGAATGTGTTGGTTTTTTTTTTACATCAAAAAAATGTTGATGATAAACACATATCATAACATACTATGGTGGGGATGATGAATGGTAGAGTTTAATTTAATGTGATCAGGATGCATCCCATAGTTTAACATCATGTGAAAAGGATGTTTCTCATGGTTTATTATCATGCAAACTATACCTATGATAATAGTTTAATATCATATTTATAAGACTCTAATAATGTCTATCCCTGCTATATTGTTGTTTAATATGGGAAATAACCCCAATGTGAATTATACAAAAGAGGCATATGTATCACACAACTATTAGGGAATAAACAATGAATACACTTCACAAAATATTCATAAGTAATGTGTTGAGAGAAAACCTGATGTAAACAAGGCCTTAAGAGGTTTAATGCCACACCAAATTCCCCAATAAGGCTCATAGTTTATGGTCATAGGGAATGGATCAATATAAATATCCCAAAAAGACTTGTTCAAAATTATGGATTGGATATCACAACATATATGTGAAAATGAAGGCCCATAGTCACACAATACATTCCAACGGTATCATAACATGTTTAAGATCTGGATTTTATAGAATGGGGGTCTTTATTTAAGGACATAGATCTTGGAATAATAATCCCTCATGTGGCTTGACCACATTATAACACACCCTACCAAAAATGATAAGCCCATTTGATTAATGATCAATGTGGAAAAAAATGAATAATACATGGGATTTACATGACTTGTGTGGGTACACATTAAAGGTGAAACCAAGATTTGAATACCACCATGATATATGAAAATTTAATGGGGGTATTATGGGACTTTCATTGTTTGGATAAAGGTTAAATAGGGTGTATGGTCTAACTGTTGACCATGTTTAAAAAACATGGACCACAACCATGCATGGAAATAGTGGGTGAGAAAATGAAAGATCAGCTGTTGAGAACGTTTGAAATAAAGGATCTGTAATTTTCTATGGAAAATAAATTAGTTAGTTTGTCTAGGATGGGAGGTGGTCCATAAATATCATGGGACAATCCCCATTAGGGGTTTCGTATGGGTGTTATAAATGGTGGAAATCTGAGCCTGAAAATAATCATAGAGGGGAATGGGAGTATCAAAAGGTGGGAATAAAACTATGTTTTTTGGAAACTTTAAAGTAATATTTCATTGAACATGTAATATCATTTAATTCCATGTTTCATAGACTATAAGCTCTTTATTTAGTATCATAGAACATTGACCATTATTGCATACAGTTTTAAGTGGTGATACATGAACATAAATCGTGGCCAAGGGTCCAAAGTTTGATGTATTTTTCTACTGTTCATAAAGAAGAAATATTTGGGTATCATTATGTATCCCATAAGGATGAGAATATTTCCCCAAATAGTAATACTAATTCCATGTTTTTTATTTTCAAGTGTCGAGGATGATGATGAAGTGTCATGAAATAAAGAAGAAGTTTGTGTACCGTCCTGAGATTGATGATCTGGACATCACTGCATATATTTTGGATGCATGAATCATGAAATAAATTGTTCTTGAGTATATTATGGTAGAAGGATGGAACTGGTAGGGTAATCCTCTTCAGTGAGGTAACTAAGGCATCCTTTTAGTACTGTGAGTCATCGTAAAATCAATCAGGGAATGGTTACTATTTATTTTCATTTTTTGAGTATGTTGTATCTTATATTATTGTCCTAGTGTTATTACCATGAGTATTTGCATCTGAAGTTTTTATGTTTAGGATAGTGTTATGACAATCCCCATTTGAATAAGGACCAAAGAGGGCCAACACCACACAACACATCCTATAAGAGACATGCACACTATTTAATGTCATCATGTTTAGATTATAGTCACTTAGTTTTTGTTCTAGGATTTTTGACCTACGGGAGGGGACTCCGTAGAGATGTTTAATGTGGTGTGTTTGAGTAATGAATCCAATGTGAATGAGGGATTTCGAGGTTAGATGACACACTAAATTTTACATAGGAGACTTATTTTGAGACACACCCTATAGATATAATTATGGAATTGATTGAAGGATCTTCTAATGTTAACAAGAAAAGAATTGTTGTTTTTTATAAATGGGTAATTAGGGTAAAAAACTAATGTGGAACTGAATATGTGGTTGGGACCAAAGAAAATGTGCTTGGAAGTCTCTTTGTATCTTATAAGGATGGGAATCAAGAATCACATAGTTCACAAATACTATGTTTTTTAATGTAATGTTGTGTGGAAATAGTTTCCCAATGAGAAAGATAGAAAACATGTTTTCTCTAAAATTTATGATAATATTTTCAATACATATCCCATGAGTATGGTAATAAATCCCCGTGTAGTTTTATAAAGTCAATCAATCAATGTATATCTGAACCATACACTATAAGAGGAGAATTTTT
Organism: Viscum album; assembly: GCA_963277665.1. Lineage (NCBI taxonomy): Eukaryota > Viridiplantae > Streptophyta > Magnoliopsida > Santalales > Viscaceae > Viscum > Viscum album. The sequence continues at coordinate 555,016,205 of OY728123.1, forward strand.
TTATTGTTCATTTAAGTGGATGGACCATGATGAAAGATATAAACATTTCTATATACCATCTGTAGACATTAATCAATCTGTACATAGTTCATGACATGAGGCCTGATAGGTTTCCATGCCAGAGATGCTTTCTTCTCTAAAATTAACACCTGGATGTTGTGCAGAATTTTTTCATGTGGCTATGAAAATTATTTTTATGTAGTTTAATGTCATGATACAAGGACATGGGTGATATGAATGTCATTATCATCTATATGGGAAGATGGTGTTTTAGTTTAATTTCATGTTACAGGGTCAGTCCATTTAGTTTATTGTCTTACAATAAGGATGTTGGTTACATGCCTTTATGGTCATACATAAATTCCTTCAATGATGTGTTGTTTTGCTTCATTATTCTAGGATGGTAATTATTTGTATTTTAATGTCATAAAACATTTACTATAGGTTTCTTATTATAATTTCATATAATTACTTCATGGGTTTTTTTCTTTCATGAAATGTACTTATTAAGAATCTATGTATTGGTTTATGTGCTCCCCATCAAAGGTGACCAATTTGTATGAACCATTTGGATAAAACGTCTGAATTATGTATGGATCTTCCAACTAGGGTAAGAACTATTGTGGATTCATTAAATGTAAAATTGTAATTTATATATCATAAAATGTAACACATTGGTGGAAAAATCAGAAGAGAAACTTCTTGTTGAATGCTCTAGATATTTTTTTTTGGTGCCTCTCTTGATTGTGCATGGGTCAAGGCTTGTATTATTTGAGGGATTCAAGCTCAGTTAGATAGAATTAGACTACATTTTCTTATGTTTGAAGATCATATACCCCTATTCAGATAGAATGATCCATAATCTCAGTGGAAATAATGGCCTCTATTCCATACAACAATGAATATGGTATCATCTCATTCGAATTTTGAGTAGTCATTTGACAATACTTTACAAAATTGTGGAGCTCCTATTGAAAAAATTTCTTTTAATGGCCCATAATATTCTACCAAATTATTGATAGGGTTTTTTTTACTCCTCAATATATCCATTTCTCTATGCATGGTATTGGTAGTTATGGTGTACCAGATATTATTCTTGTCCAAAATCATTTTTACATAAACATCCTGGTATTTGGTGTTGTTATTATTGTGAATGGAATGGAATACCGTGAATCATTATATGATGTTGTAACTCCAAAAATCAGCCAATTTTTGGGTCATGACCACTTTGAGAGAAGCAGATTATTCCTAGTTAACAATTAAATATTTCATGGTCAGAATAAATCTACACTAAATATTTGTTTTTGGTGGATATGTCTCTACAACATCAATTCCCCAGACTGATATGGGACAATAATACCTAGTGTTATGGATGATATATCATGATCAATGAAAAAAATATTTCATGGATCTAACATGTATGAAATATCATGGATAACTCCATAATGTCATGGACAACGGTTTTCCATAAATAGACCAACGTTTGAATATGATGGGAGAGATTCAGCCATAATGGATGAGTACAACATGACCCATCATTACCATCCCACATAACAAGGGGTATCTAATATCCTTTAATTAAATAACATATAATTCTCTCAAAAAACATTTATTGGGAGTCTGATCATGGTTGGGCCTACTCGTGAAGGTAATCTATACTATGTGTTGATAGATTCAGTTGCATTCTACACTATCTAGAGGTAGAGATACATGCTAGAGATACCCAAGGAATGAGGTTTTCCAACCAATGGATTCATCAGCTGCGGGGGGGATCTAGAGTCCCAGTAGTGGAGAAATCGATAGTTAGGTGGTTTACATGAAATATTTCATCATCATATTGTATGACGTGAGCGATGAAACCTTTGTGTTCCACACAGATGAATAGGTCAACCTTATCAGGGACTATAAGGGAGTCATCTAGACTATACAACGAATCAAATCGACCATTCTATGGCCATATAACATGAGTGTCCTCTAGCTGAAAAAGGGATTAGGTTATCCATTTTCGGGTGTGACTTAGCTTGTTCATGAGCTCTGGATTTCGTAAAACATAGTCACCATGGATCTTCATGAGTACTAACATATATTATCCCTCGAATTATAGGAGGGGAACATCAATCCTGATGGCTAGCTTGAGACTAGTAATGAGATCTTAGAAATCTACCTAATTGTTTCTCCATCATTCTGAATAATGTAAAAAATAAAGGAGGAAAACCATATCAAGGTGATGACGATAACCCCCATGACTACTCTATTAAACCTAATAATATTGATCCATCCCCAGTTCAGACTCTAGCATACACAATCAAAATGAATCTTCCAACATGTAACAGCCTGATCCAATGAGAGGATAGCCTCTTCTTGGATGTTAATATTGATGGAATGCTCTTATAGAGCCGTATTGTCATCTAGGATATCTACCAATGTCATTCCCTTGATATCCTTATGCAGAATGAACCTATTGTAGAACCTCTAAAGGTTCATTAGCATTTGTGGTATTCATCCTGTAAACATTGGATGGTTGAATATATACATTATCAGTTCCACATAGGACTCCAACACCATCTCAGGATGTCATAGGTTGTTACAAGAGATCTGTACTATAAAAACCAGAATGAGATGTCTCTTATCTAAATTATATTATCTCTACTCTATGTCTAAGATAATTCAACTGAGATAATATAAACCCCTATTTATTCCTTCATTTTTATTCTAGGAAAGCAGGGCTATGAGGGATCATTCAATGGTGGTCATATAAAAGGCCAACGGTTCCCCTAAGACAGGTGTCATCTTGACCGTAGGCTCTAGAAGATATAACATGATTTCATCAAATAAGGTATAGTTCTCCTCATACCTCTAGTTGATGCAAACTATTTCATGAGCCGATATAAGGTATTTCACTTTCTGTCTAGATTCATGATCATTTGACATGTGTGGGAGAACTGTACGAGAAGTCCTCAGGGCTTTGGGAGGTCTCTCGAAGGATTCATGTAGATAATGTACTTGATATTATATGTGTTGATTTTAGTGAATCTATATTATATGATGAAAATAAGAAACATCCATGAGGTAAAACTGAAGTCACACTTCAAGGGGTTCACATTAAGATGATGGGACTAGATGAAGTCAAATAGTTTCTCAATATCTGTTAGATGCTCCTGACTCAAGTTGGATATGACCACCAAATCATCCATGTACAATTAAACTCATGTACTGAGGATTAGTTTGATGACGTGGTTTATGGGTCACTAATAATTTGATCATGTATTATATAGACCATAATCCATTACCTGATAGCATAAGGTTATATATCCTCATTATGGTGGTAGAATCCTCATATTTGGGAGTCGTAAATATATGATTATAAATAGAGTACCCATCCATGAAAGAGATTGTTTGGAACCTAGATATGGCATCAATGAACAACTCTATCATTGGAAGGGGAAAATAATCCTTCAAAACATGTCGAATTAGATCCTCAAAGAATATATAGACTCTAATTTTTCAATTCCTCTTCATAGATGTAATGTTGCTGGCCACCCATCTAGGGTACCGAACCTACATAATGAATTTATATTGTATTATCTTATTAACTTCAGCCTCAACTAATGATCATTGGGTAGGATTCCATTTGTCTAGGAGGATTTTTGAATACACGATGAATCCCTATGAGGCCCAGATGCTGGACATTGAATAGATTTTCTAATCCTGGAATTTTATCATAACTCCACTAGAATACATCATGGTGATCGATTAATAAATCTATGTAATGTTGTAGTTCCCATGGAGGAATGGTTTCACTAATCATAATTGGACTCATATCTACCTCGGTAAAAGGATTCACTAGAACCAATTCGTCAACAGTGGTGGAGATGCCTTCCTAGACTACAGGAGGAGAATCTTACAAATCCTATATGTCATTTGACTATAGGTTATCAGTTATAGGATATGGTTCATCAAATCCTTATGATTTTGAAATAAAACTCATACGTTCTTTGGATGATACATAATCCTCACTGATGGATTCTTTCTCAGTAGAAACCATCTCAATAATAGTTGTCACCCTGATTCTATCAAGCCTCCTACCATGGGGTCAATGCTCGATATTGAAGAAATGGTGGTGGTTTGGTTTGTATCTATTCAACCCAAATTAATGGAACAAGTATCTTTGATGCATGGCTATAGCCCAAGGATAAACATCTCATTACATGATAAGATTATGGGGTTATTGTATCACTCGAGCATTTCATGTGTAAAAGTACAAAGTAATCTACTGACACTCATTTTATCTAGGGAAAAGTTCCCCCATGTTTTTAAAAATAAAATAAATCACCATGTATGTTTTTGTGGGCTCAAAATACTGAACATGGAGGACTAAAAAATCAACCAAATTATTCCATGGTTCGACCATAGTGATTGATTTATCGACCTCACAGGTTTAAACATTCTTGTCCTTTCATTGGAAATATCATGCGTCCATGTGACAATATTTACAACAATCTAAGAGATATGAATCACCTTCGAGTATACCAACTCATACAATGAGGGATAACTTTGGGAATTGGTTATGAAATGGGAGATCTACTTCACACATTTGGATCCATTTCCTACCCATCAATGCATTGTAGGTGGTATCCTATGAGATAACCATGAATTATGTTCTTGATACCAAAACAATGCACTCCATGTTGAAATATATTTTTTCATAGTGAACCTTCATAGTCATTTCATTACCATTAATTTTCAGTTCATCAGGAATCATATTTTCTACATTTTTTCCCAACATGTATATCATCAGTGTAGGAATTATATTGATCCTAGAAACTATGTCTACATGACATTGTCAAAAATATAGTCCATTGAATTGTCCAATGATGTAAAATGGGTGTATGTTCCCCTGGATGATGGAGACCTCATCTTCTATATACAATGATTTGATGGCATGGAATTATAATTTTTATTCTTCTGTTTCCTAGAATGTATTTGTGGCCACTACCTCCATCTTGAACTATAGTGTGATTGTCAAAGATTCTGCCCAGTCCTCACCATCTCCTATGATAGGAAAAAGAAATCATGAATTGATAGTATTTTAGGAATTTTAGAATGGTTCATTAGAACATAATATATCCATGATAAGAACACATTTATACTCACAGTGGTTTTCTATTTGGATGGTGGAACATTGGGAACTACTAATCAAATCGGACGATTCGGGACAAGGATGAAAATTTTATGCTTCTAATTAGTCAATATTCCCATAATCCCTATGGGACAATCATTGGATTGATGAAACCTGGTTACAGCTAGATAGGGACGATCATGATGTGTCCATGTATTTTTTCCTAGTATATTAGCACAATCAGTTGGGGAAGGAAATTTTAAAGGACTGGGAGAGAGGATAGCTCTTGTTGAGCTCTGCACAAAACCTACTATCTGGTCTCGATAGCATGCCCAACCTATCTTGAAGAATTGTACTGTTCATTCTTAAAATTTATATATCCACATATCCTTCTTAGATTGTATCGAATAGAGGTGATCTTGAATCTTTCCTAATATTCCTTATCATCAGTGGCCATGTAATGATCCACCTGCTCGACGGTGTTCATAGAGGTAAACTCCTGGTCATTATCAAAGGAGACATACAACACTGGGAAAAATCTATTGGAAATTATCATATCTGGAGTCATGATATCACCAAGAGTTTTGGATGGAATCTATGTTGGTGAGGTATTTTTCTTTCTATGGTTCTATCAGCAGCTAATCTTTTGAGGCATTGAATATTTTCATGTTGATGTTGAGATAGTATCAATGTAAGGTGAAACAACAAAGGTTGGTTCAAGACAATTAAAAATGGAACAAAAGATTATATGGGTATGAGATACCACACTTCATGAAACTCAGTTGTATACATATGAGTAAAAGACAGGGAGACATGATGACATTCCCCATCACTATCATTGTAGAGCTCAGTAGAGAAGCATGCCACCTATGTTGGGGCAGGTCCCAATCAGATTACATCATTTTCCACATGATCTTGGAAATAATATTTGAACACATTATATTTCATAATGTTATTTCAAATGATTATGTGGTATGGTTAGTGGTTGTGGTGATCAATAAGATTAGCATTATGTGGATTCCTACAATCGGGAAACATTAGGACACCCTGTTCCAAGGATATAGATATGTAACCAAGCATGTTTGTATCTTTAAAGGAATATGTTTTGTTTATCCAGTTCAGGAATGGTTCTTTGGGTTCCAGGACCTGATGATGGGATATAAAATAACAAGGGTTTAAAGCCATTGTTTCTTACCTAGGTGGAGGTGCTTGGCGAGGTGAGGTTTTCTCATTCTTCTCTGGATGATGCTGAGCTTGGGGTTAGTCCTGGGTCTATTTCACTTGGTGAGGTGGAGTTTTCTGAGGCTATTCTAGGAGATGATTTTCTGGTAACAGATGTAGCAGCTCCAAAACCTCTACGTATTCCACATTTGTAGACTCTACCTTGGTGATTATTTTATCAAGATATGGATGAAGAAATTAGTGTTATTTTTTGGAATACAGAAAGGCATAATTTAATTTTATATCATTATCAAATAAATTCATGAATCTAATAGGGATGTTTTGAGTGGAGAAGGATTGGATTATATCAGTCTTAATGTTTCCTAGTCACAGATTTAACACCTATTGTTTGGTTAGCGGTTTTTCATGTGAATATGTGAAGCCCTTCTACCAGGAGAGAAACCATGTGACAAGTTCATTTGGTGGTTTATTGAACTTAATGTGTTCATAAATACCACTCTTGAAGGTGGTGGAGCATAATTGGAAATGAAACTGCCCAAAAAGTTATTCCCAACCAGTGATGGATCTGGTGTGTAGTTGACTATAACAAAAGAAAACATCCCAATCAAATTTTTTCTATAAAACATCAATGTAATAATGATATTTGATACTCTAGAGTTTCAAACATGGCTCTGATGCTTGAAATGAAGAGTGTAAGATGCTTCAATATGTTACCAATCAAATATATGTTGATAAATGTATGATTACTAAAATTCAAGGGGTGTTAACATGTCTTCTATCCATGTTGTATATTGAATGAATCAGGTGGAACTTCCACATGCCACATCTCAATGGCTTCGACGTGAGAAATGAGGTTGTCTATCAAATTTCCTTTGGAGATTCATATCTTGATGAGTATTTATGAGAAAAAGTGTCTTAAAAGGATCATAAAAATGATAATCATGATTTGCAGCTCATGAAATAGGCGTTAGAGTAGCTTGATCTATGGCTTGAAGAGTGGAATGATCCAGATTTCCATTAATGTTATTACATTGATCATGTGAATTTGGTGACAAATACCATGTTCATTTTCCATAAAATATAGTTTCTACCATATCCGGATGTTTGGTATTTCTAGGATTGATTAGGGGTAGCTAGATGATAAGGACCTCTGGTTGATCCTTTTATCCTATTGGAGGAGGTACATGATTGATCTGACAGCCTCCATGTCTGTATATGAAACTCCAAAATCATGGTTTAAAATATGAGTCAATACATTATTATGTTGTATGATCTCTTTTTAAATCATAAAAAATATACAAGATGTGAATGTGATAGGTGATCTCCAAATTATATAACCCTCCAAATGATCTAGTAAAATATACGTCTCAACTATTGTCATTTATGGGAATGATGAGTAATCCCATGTCATTTGGGGGGATTTTAGACCATGTGATGTTGTCTTGGTTCTTAGCCGTATAATATGCTTATTTCATGTCTTACGTTGCTTCCAAAATCCTTTGTTTCCATTATGTGATAATTTAATATCTTGACTCATTGTTTGATATTATGTTTCTATATCTTCTTATGTATCACTGATATCATTCTAAGATGACATATACTACACTACCTCATATTACGATTTTTTTTATTTTAATACAGGGCATTGTTTTCAGTAGTTTTTATTTACGTCTCTTGGTTTTCTGATGCATTTTTTGAAGACAAATGGAATATAATAATATTATATAGAGAATTTCACTAATATTTTGTTACACAATTCTCATTATGTTATATTACATAAATAATAAACCAAATACACTCATCCTCATGATCTTATGTTCTTGTATAATGTCTATATTTAGCTAATAAATAATGAAATAAAGTGTTTTAATATGTAGGTAATCATATTTATGGTATAATATAGGGGTTTGGTTACATTTTTTATGAACATATTAGTTACAATACATAATATAGGGCCCAAAAAACTTCAAATATAGAAGTAAATACTCCCACAAGCACATTGAATTTGGATGAAAACGTTCATGTAGGTTCATCATGGCAAATAGATGCAAATTTCATAAAACAATTTACAGGAAACGTGAAGAAATAAAATTTTGCAAGATTTCTTAGTGTACCTCAGACTATCACTAGGATAGGATCATGGGGCTCATGAACTATGAACAATCTGTATAAGGAAGGACCCACGAGGCACTGACCCACGGGGCAATGGCCATAAAATCTAGGATGTCGCGAACCATGTCATTGGTGAAATAGATAGCAGAAAAAACATCCACATATCATCCCCTAAATTATTTAGTTCGTGGAAGAAGTGAGATGGAAGGGTAACACCACCACAACCCAAGAACTACAGCCTCTTCATACCATAGATGACTGAGTCTTCCATGGGCTGAGATATATCTTAATGCACTTTTTCAAAGGGTGTCGCATTCTTACAAATGTGATTTCCCTATTTTTCTATAAAATTATAAATATATGTATTTTAAATGAGACAAAGGAGATTGGTGGAATACAGAACGAAGGAGATCATGCAAGTTAGAAGAAATAATTCAGATATGGAGATGATTCTAACATCAATTTTGAGTCATAGATGATGTGTGAATTGTGAATCACATTACAAAAAGTATAACCAGCCACAGACCATAAAAATTAAGGGTTTAAATAATAATTATAGAATTGTGAACCTAATTGGTTCCATCACAATTAATAAATGCAGCATGGTTTAATTCTTTCCTAACCAGGGGCTCCAAGACCATTCATCAATTCATCACTTTGCATAGGGATTTTCTAAGAATATCGAACCATACGCTAGATATGGAATCAATATATGGATGGAACCTGGAGTGGCATGGAGAACCACATCCTGGACTGTGTACCACATTGGTATGTGGTGGTCCACACCCATGTCTTCATTCTTCATTAGTATAACGATGGCCCCTCTACCTGTATAGGGGTATTCTATGCAGGGTTTCGCCCATTATGCATGAGAAAATGGTGCTTGGAATGGGATGTCTTGGGATTTCATTCCCTTCGGTGTGAATCATGCTCCTCCACCATTATCCAGCCTTCCATAGATCCTATATGAACCAATCTAACAGAATCAGGATGAAGAATCCTCCAAAGCCACCAGACCCATATGATCATTAAATCAGGCACACTAGCACACCATTATGATGTTACATTTCTAAGGTGAACATAGTGATGAAGGATTTCCCCAAAATGTTTTGGACCATTGTAAGGTATCTAAGTCTATACTCCCAAGGTGACCTGAGGATCGACTTCGTGATGCCCACATGAACCTCCATGTTCACAGGTTTAGGGGTAACAACTTGAAAATTCCATCAATAATTTCCCATGATAAGTAAAAAAGGTCACTCATTCCTCCCCCTTTGACTAGGGATGATTCTCCACCCCTTTCTCAGAACCCGGGAATGGGCACTCCCCCTTATATTAGCCCCTATCCTTTTGTGAGAAGTATCACCGATCATCTTATTCTCCTCAACTACAGACATGTATGGATAGATCACTATTATATAACTATCCTGGAGATCAATATGTATAAGGATCACATACATAAAGATCACCTTTTCCTCTCATGTTGGGCTAGTATACACGACTTCATCCGCCATTGTCATCCTCATTTTCTATCAACAGAGAGGAGAATATGATCCCTTTATAAATCATTCACATCCTTTTCTTCTCACACCTTTATTGAATCATGTGAGATTAGTGATCTATGATAATATGAAATTGGAAAAACCAACAAACATACTACGAGAACTCTAATTCCTATTCAAACCATGATATGTACGATGCCTGCTTTATTTACGGAGATCAAAGGGGTGTTGTCCAAAAATATTCTCCAAATTATGCCACCAAAAAATGGTCCTCCTTTTGGTGTAATTCCCAAGCTAATTTAACTATTATAAATATGATTCACACCATAATTGGGATATATAGGACACAGCTCTTAGACCTATGGTCAATAGACGTTCTCCTCAGAATTCCTTCATAATAAAATGATTCCCCAAATTTTTAAGGGATTCCTCCTTGGTGTAGGTCCCAATAACCGAACTATAAGGGATCTAATTCATCTCTTGAGGATATTTAGGAATCCCATCATATGGGTCTGACCCCAATATCAAAGTACCATTGTCTCTCCTAGATAAGGATAAACTCTAGAGCACCTCATTGTATGGATTAAGTCAGCATTGCCTCCGTAGAATCAAATATGTGTATATCCATGATGATCATACAACCTGGGGGTAGAATGTGGATACATTCTTCCATAATTAATTGAGGATTCACAAAAATTTGATCATTTCATAAATATATAGGAGATTCTTATAATATGCAGTAATTCAACCCAAATTTTTGTGATGATCCTGTCCTCCCATCCCTCAACCAAAAGAGTCCTCATGTTTCATTATCCAAATTGTAAACCAAAGAGAACATGTTTTTAGGATATATGTCCATAATTCTTTAATACTAGGGTTGTTGGGTGTTTCTGAATCAATTAAAATACCAGTTAGAGACCATCCAAGGAAATCACTACTTAAGAGCACTGATTTAACAAATACATATCTTCCTACAATCACCTGCTGGGACCATTTTATAGCAAAACATCCTTCAAAATTAAGATGGGATAAACTTCATAGTGCATGTGGGGTCAATCCAATTCCCCCTAAAAGATAATTATGCAGACCATGCTTGAAAAAAATTGTGAAATGAACCTATATACCTCCAAAAATGAGTGATGACTCTTGTCGAACCATTTTACAAACCCCTAAACGCGTCACCTTTTGTTGAAGAAAATATTCCTACCTTGTGTAGACAAAAAAGGTGATCCTGACATGAATCTTCAATCAAAGTGTCGGTTTTACCCCACTCAATCCCCTTCACCTCACAAGAAATGAATGGGGCCAAGCCGAATCATTAAATATGCATATGGTCATGAGATGGTACTTTTATGGGGATTTTTTTTCTAAATATTTCATATATATATATATATATATTATAGGTTTTCAAAATCAAACCTTCGATCCAAATGGAATCCTGAAAACAAATGTAGACATACACCGTAGTGATCCCACAGTTGGTTAGGGACCCAATGAAGTGTATAAACTCCTCAACAACCCATCATATTAAACACATGGTATCCATAATACTAATTAGAGAGTACCACCCAAATGGTACTCTTCCCACAGTTTAAGCCATAAGATAAGCCCTCCAATCTGAAAAACCTCGCCATCCGCAACTGGTACCCTAGCACAAATCATCCCCTATGGTTGTCTCGAATAGTTTTGAAAGTTGTTCCTTAGAGCATGAAAAATAGAACCTCCCTAATCTGATGGAGGCAAATGATGTTGATGAATTCATCCAAGAGGCACAAGGGTAATACTCACAGTACCGTGCGGGAGAGGGTCACCGTATATTCTTGGTGACCATGTATCCTCTCTCTAATGAGGATCTCATGGTGAGTGAACCAATTGGATTAGAAAGGACCTGAGACCCTTAGGCCACTCACCCTAGGTGGAAAACATAGAATTAGGATCAGGTAATCACTCTGATTATTATAGAATAACTCCCCTATAAAAACACGGTGGCACTCAGTAGGCAGTCATACAAATCTTTTGCCTCCACTCAAGCCTACCACAAAAATCAGTACCACAATATGAGCACATGAACATTCCTTCAAGTACTCGTCCGTCCCGCCATGTAAACAGAGTAGTGAAGTAGTGGCACATGAAAATATCTACATATGAACAAGAATACTATCATCAAAATAGGAAGAAAAATAGCTATAGGAAGCCATATATACATCCTAATGTGCTCAACAAGGGCCATAGAAAAATATGATTAGATTCAAATTCATAAGGATTCATACAAACTCCATGAACAATATTGTGTGGTAAGAAAGTAGATAAAAAATAATGATCATAAATATGAATCCCTCTATTCAAATACGGTGGAAAACGAAGAAGGAAACTAGTGGCAGACTCATTCCTCTGTCCCAACAAAGGAGAATTTATAGTTTCCACTCAGAACCTATTGAGAACTAGATCTGGCACAAACCCCTACTATGATATCATAATTTGACTTCATACCTATTCCAGCCAAAGATGTATCTTAACACATCTTCAATATGATGGACGATCAGATGTCCAATCCATACCATATCCTGTAGACATGTCAGAATATAATTTCATCAGTGGGAAAGGTGAAGAAGCAGGATTGCAACCCAGTTTTCTTGAACATAATGAATTACCCAAAAAATAGGTTGGTCACTCTGGATCAGTTATGAATCCCTTATCTAGTACTGAAGGTTCAACAAAAATATCCTATGATACATGGACAACTGGAATGCGAAAGAATACCTGTTCCATATGGTGGACATTGATCCAATATTTTGGATGCTCTATGGAAAGAAAATACCTTTCCCAAAACTCAAGATACCTATTGAAATATCCCAGTGGAATATCCCAACGACATCATAGTATCCCAAAAAATAGGTACCCGTATATGAAGGTCATTTAAAAAAACAGACATCCATAGTTACTTGTAAGAGAGCACCCAATAATGAAATGCGCCAATGGAAACTGGAAATTGAAAGGCATATACATGATTCTGCTCTGCTGGAAGATGATTCCATGAAACTGTCTAGCATTTATCAATAAAAGATGAAGACCTAGTCAGTACGACATAAATTATGTATGCAGAAGTAGCAGTTGCAATGTATTTTCCTGAAATGTTGTTACCGATAGCTCTAAAGTTCCTCCCTAGAGCACCAATGGTGGCATACTCCGTGGGCTAGGAATGATGGATCATGAGATTCTATCTCTTGATGTGTGTCAGGGTAGCCCTCCCATTCACCAAAAGATCAGATAGCAAGAAGGCCCTCCCTCTACTGTTGTCTTTGCGGATGGTCCTCCCTAGGGTATATTATGAACATATCGTTCTCCCTATAGTCATCCATCATGTCATAGTGATAGTCCTTTCCCTGACAACAACCACTTACAAGGACCTCCTCATAATGGATGTTTTATGATGGTCCTCCACTCAATAAAATCAGGAAATGAAAAGGTACTACACTCACAAAAGTAAATACTGAAGGCCCTCCCCAGAATGTACACTGTAGAAATTCTTCCTGTAGCCAGATATCATGTTGTTATAGTAGTCCTCAGCATCATAGTTGTTATCAAGAAGCACATCCTCTCCTTGAAATCAAGCATCAAGAAGGTCCTCCCCTCACTACTGCAATCTCTGAGGGTCCTCCCTAGTGTATACTTCATAGGTACATTCCCTGTGGTAGGGAATCATGTTTTAATGGTATACCATGCCATTGTAGCACTGAATGTGAAGGTCCACCACATAGTCAAAAAACGTACTAGCAAGAAGGTCCTCCCCTTGTTAGGACAAATGTGAGAAACCCCTTCTACACTGAGGCACATGGAAAGATGGATTTACACATGTCAGATACAATTTCAGTGATGAGTGATATACATTCCTAACCAGAGGAACATATAGTGCCACACTCATCCTCAGACCCACACCATGTGCTGCTCACATGTCAATGAGGCTCATAATAGCACTATTTCTTGTAAAAAAAATCATTAAGAAGTAGCCAAAATGGGCATATAAAGTAGAGAAGTACCCAGAAGGAAAAAAATTGGATATATTTTTCAAGAGAAGAAAACTATATAAGGATGATATAAAAGGGTTATACTGGCCTAGAACCACTTCTCACATCGACATACTAAGGAAATTGTCTAAGGAATGTATTCAAAACCCTCTCTCCAACATCTGGACAATTCTTCAATGGTAAAATGAAATGTTATTTCCCTATGAAGGGTATACAGCCCATGTTAGCATACTATGAGAAATTCACTATCTATTTTACCTATAAGCCCTTCTATCTGCATGGAGGGAATAATCCGAAATGAAAAAAAGAGAATCCTTGAGCTGGCCATCTTCCACTAGATAAACAATTTGCATTGTCTCATCCGTGACACCCGGTATGAAGTTTATATCTATGGATGGGGAGAACATAGAGCTCCTCACTTCACACCCTGTCCCATCCAACGGGAAATTTCTGAAATTAAATCATACAATGTCATTACCCAGAGGTAGTAATCAAATGAAATACTTTCTTAGGAAAGGTGGAATGCTCAATAAGAACCGACCTTCAGTAATTATCAAAAGAGTCAAGCCTGATGAGATCAAGGTCCTAAAAAGATTCTAATCTAGGAAAGTGAGAACATCAAGTAGGCTTCACACCTAAGGGAATCCAGCGAACAAGTAGTCTGCAAGTCCTCCAATGCAATTAAATCCCATGAATACAATGCACCATACCCATCTTGCACTCATATGAAAGTGCCTAAAATAAAAAGGTGTAAATAGTGGTTTCTACCCTGTAAATAATTGAACATTCTATCCCATAGGTAAAGAAAAATTATTAACTCAACATTCCCCCATAAGACCAATGAATCTTGGCTATAGTGAATCAATTAATGAATGGAAAGAACCCCAAACTATAGGTCTTGGGTTATTTTTACAAAAAACTCCCACACAATTGATTTTTCTCTTATATCTTATGGGAAGAAAAATGAGCATAGATGTCACCTGATTAATATAGTATTGTGGTTCATACCACCCCCCCCCCCCAATGACGAATTCATGTTGCAAGGTTAGATTAAGTCTCCCTTCAGGTTGATCTTATCCAAGAAATCCAATGAATAACACATAATAGAAGGAGAAAGCCCAAAAGATAATGAAAAATGATATCCTACAATTCATCATTGGGTAAACCACCCTGAATGATGTATGAATCAGTGAATGTGGTGAACATCAGTCCCACATAACTGAAAAAAATGATAAAAATTGAGATGTTTCAAGAGAAGATGGTTCTCTCCCAAACACTCCCCACAACAAGCCTGAAGGTGTGCATACCTGGAATCAAGTAGTTGCCCAAATGTTTTTGCAGCTTCAATAAACCCATTACTACTTTCTTCAAGAATCCCACACAAGGAGAATAATAAATTTGTGGTCGTCTATAACCCACCTCATCCTACCAAAAAATGTGTCCCCCACACTTGAGGATATATTTTCCAATGAGTAGAATGAAATGAAAGTGCTCAAAATGATCAACGCCGAGATTTATTATGTAGGCTAACTTGTCAGATGTGTTCCTCAATGGGAATGTCAACAGGTGTTACTAGAAGAGGTGCCTCAACCATAGGCACTCATCATTGTAAATGAAATTATTCTCGGATTCCCATGAAATTCTATAGTGGAAAACCATTATAATTGAATCCAATCCCATAAGGACATTAAGACTTCCCTCTAATGTGGAAGCAACCGTAATATATTCAAGAGAACCTATAATGGATAAAACTCGTAGGATATCTGCCCCAAAATCCAGCAGTGCTAGCATATCTAGTTTGCCTCCAAGATCCACCTTCCCAAGATCATGTCTATTCAAATTTTCAATAAGGGCTCTTGAATATGATTGATGAATTGACATACCAACTGAAAGCCATGGAAGGACTCCACGCTCTGATACATCTAGAACCCAACCGGTACCAAGATTGGGTGAGCAATGTTCCACCACCACTATTATTCTGGAACCCCATATAACCAGTGTTCAATGGTTGAACAGACTCGAAACATCTTTTAATGCACTATGCATCTTACTGTGACCCCGTGATGGGAACCCCAGAGCAACAAGAAGTAGTGGTACTTAGGTTCATCATGTGAACTCCTTAAGATTTAGCCTTCATGTGGTACACTTGTTTGCGAAATCTCTCAATCATAGGATGGGAGGACCTCCGATGATAGTTTCATATATAGTTTAGCTAAATAGTTCCAATGAAAATAGCCTTTGATCTCATGAACTATAAGTCGTGAGATAATGAAAGAGTTATAGGAAACATCTCTAGATGGAAATGGATGACATACTCCCTAAACCGACCACTCCCCCAGGAAGAAATGCTCGCTATGTGCATTGATAATATTTGTGATGAATTATGAACACAACCCATCCCAGTGAAATACAAGTGTGGGTTATGATATTTTTTCAGCATTTCACAAAATATATAAGACTCCATGAAGCAAACCAATATCATGTCCTGAGTGGGCCCATTGGCCCCATGAAAAGAAACATGAATAGTAGAAGTAGCTTATTCTATGAATATTCCACCGATCCACCAACTCTTGTTGTTGGGCCTCCGCTAAATTTTGTAGAAACCCCTAGATGTCAATAACCACCCGAACCTCATCATGATAGGCGAAAGAGTGCAAAAAAATCATTTCTAGGATTTATGAAATATTGTCAACTGATTCCGAGATGACCATATGCAGGGCTACTTCGTAGACACAATGAATTAAAACATTCTCATGCCACTAGTGTAACATCCCAGGTAAATAAATAATAATACATATCTCATATTTATTAATAAATCTGAATGAAATATTAATTTTACATAAAAATGGTTTCTATGTTCGATAGCGTTCCTGATACGCAACATCGAGTTTCTTTGAAATCTTACATTGCACACTAATAATATAATATTAATATTTTAAATGGTAGTTAACTCATAGCCATTGAATTGGTGGGAATGAACAAAACTAACTACTATATGATTATACAATTTTTTTAAATGTATTAAATTTTATCCAATAAAAAGTTATAGGCTTAAAATATGAAGGAATCTAATGTTAAGAATAATTTACATTAAAAGGTTGATTTACCACCTTTTAATGGAGAACCTAAAATAAATCTAGTTTTGTTCTCATTAATAAATTCTATTTGACCAAATAAAATCCTTTTTTATAATGGGGACATAAAAATTTACTTTGTGTAAATTTTTGGTATTTTTATGAAAAAGTTAATTTTTTATGAATAGTGAAAAATATTGTATTTTAATTCAAAACTAAATTTTAATATAATTTATTTATATGGATAGATTATATTTTTAAATGGTTTGAAAGTGTAATTAGAATATATTTTTTCCATTTAATCCAATTGTGGTCATTGGAATTAATTTTAATTTGAATTTGGACATAAGCAGGTGCCAATATTTTGATAGTTATTGTTTTTTAAAAACACACTATTTGTTTTGACAACAGGAATTAATTTTAAATTAATGAATGCAACTTCTATGTTTATAATTTTGTAAAATAGAAATAATTTTTGAATTCATAATATCAAATAGATATTAGGCTGAATTTTTGGTATTTTTCTAAAAAACTACAATTTTAGATGAATAGTGAAACCACTTAGTAGTAGTTAAAAAAATGACGTTTTCATTTAAATGAAATTTTACCTCTTTAGTGAGTTGAAATTAAAAATTGGAAGAGACATGGTTAATATCAAAAAAAAATTGGTTCCATAAGATGAAAATATTTTTTTTGGGAATAGTAACATTTGACTTTTATTTACTACGGTTAAAGGTAAATATAGTAATTAAAGGTAAAATGAATATTATAATAATTAAAAATTAACTTAAAACATGAACTAACTTTATTGGATGATTAATGGCCGACCATGGGTATCTTTGGGTTGATTTGGGGACCCCATGGAACCAGTTATGAATGATAATGACATTTTAGATTAATTAATTTAAAGTAAAGACAAAAATGACACAAAAAAATATATCTTTGTAAATTAATTTTTACATGGTGTTATAATAGTTAGCAGTTAGAAAATAAATATTAATTGGAAGGATAAATAGATTTTCTATATCATGGTAATTTTTTTATAATTTTTATACATCGAATGAATTAAATTATTTTGACAGAATAATTATGTAGTGTTTACCCCATTAATAAATCATTTAATTAAAGAAGATTATAAATATTAAACTAACAACCAAAACCTGTCCAATTTTTATTGGATGAATTTATTTCTACCCTGAGTCATCTTATCATCAACTTTAATGATTTTTGGACCTTTATAAAATGAATATCATTATATAATAAAATAAAATTTTCACACATTCCAAAAGGGCCCCTTCCCCCCTTATAAAATGAGACCATTTCTAACCAATTATTCAAACCTCTCAAGACTTTTGGCTCATCCAAACTCTTCCCAATTAATCTCCCTACATCCCTATCCTCCTCTTAGAAGCCTTACCTTAGGCAGAAGGCACTTCAAAAAACCATTTTGTTTCAACCCAAAGTGAGTTACCCAAATTAAAGATAACAGTTTCTCTTAAATTTATGTGTTTTAATTTTTTATTTTAATTCTCCGACCCCTTAACTCTTTTTATTACTCTATTTTATAACAAAACCAGTATCCCCAATATACTATGATGTTTTTATGAAATTTATCCCAACTACACTTACATAAACCTCCATCTAATGGGTAAAGAACATATAGTTTCTGTGGATGGAAAACTAACGCCTCACAAAATGAGGATTATTCGATTATCTCCTACCACCTCTCATGGTGGCCATTAAGATGAAAATATATTTATATATGATATATTTTATGCTTATGTTTTATTCATTCTTCTCAATTTTCCTTTTCTATCATACCTTTATGGTTTCCATTATGGGCAAACGCGGTAATTTCTTTTGAGGAAGTGCGGACTACCACCCCCTCAAAGTGATATGAATCGTTCATGCCATACGTGGGACGTATAATGGATGGAGATAATGATATTATATATGATATTATACTAGAAGTATACTTTACCTATGTATCATTGTGGTTTAATTCCATTAAAATAAGAAATAGAAATGAAAGTAGCGTTCATGCGTACGTACGACGTAATGTCTCCATGAATGGTGCATTTCATTTCATACCTCAAAATGTTATGTAAAACTATAAATACATGTATATAATCGATATATATGATATATATGATATCTAAATCATGAATATTATTTTGGATATAATGAACTTTTTACCATGTGAACAACATGTAACTATATGGTGTTCATTTGTGACTCTATTACCAAATATCGACAAAACGAACATTATAAACATAAATGATTACATAATGTATATAACATGGTTATAAGTGATATAAAAGAAATTATAAACTGGAAAAAGGTTCTTAAGAAATTAGAAATTAACATTATTTTATTATTTAGTAGATTATAGAACGATCAAGTCATGTCATACATGAGGTAAGGGAACTTCTTAACCGAATTCTCATTCTTTGGGTTGAACTTATCATTCTTATTTATGTCGTTCTTTGATTATGTGAGAAATTAATTTTTATATCTTATCATGTATTTATACTTTCTTTATGTGAGATTATTCTGAATACACATAAGAAATCTATTTTATTTACAAAATGGTCTTTGTAAGGGACTTCATCTCAATCTCCTTTAATTGAGGCATATTTTGTTTTGATACACGACTTTATTTTATACGCTATATAAACACCCTTGAATTTTAAAATGGAATATTTTTCTATGAAGTATATAACTAAATGAAAAAAGGGATGGTTCATTTAATGTAAGTCGTGACAATGACCTTTCTTCCACCACGAGTATTATTTGTTCTTTGACATCCTTAACAAGCTGTAATGTTTTTTTTCAATGAAAATAAATTTCATATAATATTTTATGTATTTTGGTATTGAAAATGGTTTTGATAATGGAGTTGTTATGTCAATATAAATAAGTGATATACTGTGATTGAAATGTGAAAATGTTTTCATTCCTTTATATATATTGTATGTGTTATGATTTTATAATGGTACTTAGACACCGGACGGGTGGTTACGTGATAAACCAAATGAAGCGTGGTGCCATGATAAACCAGGACAGGTGGTTATGTTATAACCTCTAATTCATTGGGTATAGAAGTTGGTCGTATGGATATTCCATGTAGTTTTATGTTTGGAAGTCGACCGTATGGTTATTCCATTAAATTGTTTTTATGTCCTAAGTTACCCTTATATGTAATGTATTATTTATATGGGTGTTATGGTAATAATTTGGTTACAAAAGGGTAAGTAATGATATTTTATTCAGTGAAGAGTATTTACTACTTCATAAATGTGAAAATTATTACTTATGTTAAAGTATTCATGGTTTACATTTTTTTTGAAAAAATAACAGTTTTCATTCTTTGTGTATCCCTTATTGAGCTTTTTATGCTCATCCCATGTTTTTGAAATATTTTTCAAAGAAAATTTTGTCGAATAGGGTCAAGGATGGGATCATGGAAAATTCATGTTGTCTTAAACATTTTTCTAGACATGACTTTTTTTCAAGACTTTTTATTTTATGAAAATAACGGAAACTAAGTAGAAGTTTCTAATTTGTAATATTTTGAGATTTCATAGTTATGTAATAATTCTTTAAACCCCTAAACCAGAAAAGATCCTCAATGTGAATTATTCCTTTAATTCAATATGATGTAATGTTTTAAGGCTGGGTACTTATAGTTGGTATCAGAGGTTGGTTTAGACATATTTAGGGTTAGGGTATTGATAAATTAATATCCATAAATTATTTTTAGTTTATGCTATGAAATGAAATTCCATTTATAGATTACCATGTTGCTTCTCCAAAGATATTTCTGTGTTAATAATGGTTTCCACAAAGAAAAAATGTCATCTATGTTGGGAAGGCATACAGAGGGAATTGACCTTCTATGTTAGCAACCTGAGATGGTCAGAATCAGAATTGAACAGTTTTTTATAGGGATGGTTCAGTTGACTCACGTGATAAATGGTGGTTGTTGTTTATTAATGGTTTTTTGGTTTATTGTAAAAGTAAATAGGATCATGAAAGTTATTTAAGTGATGTCTTTAAAACCATAAAAAAAGAAACTGTTTAGGAAATTCAGAAAGTGTGAGTTTTGGTTAAACAAATTTATTTCCTTATTCAAATTATTTAAAAAAATGTCATAATTGTTGATACTGCTAAAACAGAAGTTATTGAATAATGTACAAGACCCCGAATTATAAATGAGATCCGAAATTTTCATGGTGTGGCAGGTTATTACTGTAGGTTTGTTGAAAATTTTTCACAGTTATCTTGTCCAATGACTAAGCTAACTCGATAAGGTGTTAAGTTCATTTGGACAAAAGAATGTGATTATTGTTCTCAGGAATTGAAAAGAATATTAGTGAATGATCTAGTTTTGGAACTACATTCCAGAAATTGTGATTATGTTATTTAGGGTTATACTTCATTGAAAGGACATGGATGTGTCCTTATGCAGAATGATCAGGTAATTTCTTACCCTTCATGCCAGTACAGACCTGATGAGTTAAATTATACTACACTTGATTTGGAATTAGCTATTGTTTTTTTGATTTAAAAATTTGGAGGAATCATTGGTATGGAGTAAAATGTGAAATATTTAATGACCACAAATTTATAAAGTATATATTCACTCAGAAATATTTGAACCAAAGACAGAGAAGATGGATGGAATTAATCAAGGATTATAATTGCATGATCCATTACCATCCGAGAAAAGAAAATAAAGTGGCCGATGCTTTGAGTCAAAAATGTAATTCTTCACTAACAATGCTATGTTTGGAACAAGATCCTTTGGTTTTTGATTTGATGAACATTGGCATAGAATTTTTTAGTGCATGAAATTCTTCTGTTTTGTTTCAGGTGTTAGTGAAATCATCTCTATCAGACAGAATAAAGAAATTGCATAAAGAAGACAGTGAGTTGTAGAAAAAGGTAGAGTTGGTTAAGAAGGGTATGTTTCATGGTTTTAACCTTGATAAAGATTGTGTTTTGAGGTTTGGTAAGAGATTATGTGTGCTTTGTGATTCATAGTTGAAGAATGGGTTGTTATGTGAAGCTCATAGTTCTCTGTTTTTAGTTTATCCTAGTAGTACTGAGATATACAGAGATCTTCGGGAGTATTACTGGTGGAATGGAATGAAAATAGATATTGTTGATTTTACTGTGTAGTGTTGGACTTGTCAGTAGGTTAAAGCAGAGTGGTAGTTATTGAAATGGATTCTTCAGTCTTTACCGATTCCAGAGTGGAAATGGGATAATATATCCATTGAATTTGTTGTGGGATTATTGAATATATCTCGAGGTAATAATGCAATTTGGGTTATAGTTGATCGATTGAATAAATCTACTAATTTAATTAATATTAAAGAAATGTTGCCTCTATATCAACTTTATCGGCTTTATGTTAAAGATATAGTCAGGTTGCATGGAGTTAACCTCTCCATTGTATCTGATTGTGATCTGAGGTTTACTTCTATCTTTTGGAAAGACCTTCAAAAGTTGTTGGGTACTAAATTAAATTTTAGTACAGATTTTTATCCATAATAAGATGGGAAGTCAGAATGAACAATTTATACATTAGAGTATATGCTATGTGGTTGTTCACTAGATTACTAGGGATGTTGGGACCAACATCTTTCTTTGGTTGAATTTTCTTATAATAACAGTTTTCATTCCAGTATACAGATGTCTCCATTTGAGCCATTATATGGAAAGTGTTATCGAACCCCACCTTTTTGGGATGAAGTAGGTGAAAGGAATATGATGGGACCAGAATTGGTAGAAGAGATGGCAGAGAAAGTTTAGTTGATTTAGAAGCAAATGAGAACAGCTCAGAGCATACAGAAAAGATATGCAAATAACCGGAGGAATGATATTTCTTTTGACGTAGGTGATCATGTCTTTCTCAATTTTTATACATGGAAAAGTCTGATATGTTTTGTTAATAAGGGATAGTTGAGTCTGAGGTTCATTGGAACTTGTGAAATTCTGGATAAAGTTGGACTATTTGCGTACAGAGTGGCTTTACATCCAATTTTAAACCAGGTACACAATGTTTTTCATGTTTCGATGTTGAGAAAGTACATGCCAGATCCATCTCATGTTTTGAGCCCATAGGTAGTTCAGTTGGAATAGAATCTCTCTTATAAAGAACAACCAGTCCAGATCCTTGACTATAGAGAGCAAGTGTTGTGGAATAAGGTAATTCACCAGGTAAAGGTTTTTTGACAAAACCATATAGTTGAAGAGGCAAAGTGGGAATCTGAAAATTCTATGAAGGATAAATACCCCCACTTTTTTGATATTTAAAATTGCGAGGATGCAATTCCATAAATATTGGATTGATATAACAACCTCGGTAAATAAATAATAAGACATATTTAATATTTATTAATATTTGTGAATTAAATTCTAATTTTACTTTAAAAGGGTTTCTATGTTCGATAGCGTACTCGATACGCAACAACGAGTTTCTTTGAAATCTTACATTGCACACTAATAATATAATATTTTTATTTTAAATGTTAGTTAACTCCTAGCCATTTTATTGGCAGGAATGAACAAAAATAACTACAATATGATTATACATGTTTGTTAAATGTACTTACCTTTATCCAATAAAAAGTTAGAGGCTTAAAATATGAATGAATCTAATTTTAAGCATAATTTACATTAAAATGTTGATTTACCACCTTTTATTGGTGAACCCTCATTAAATATAGTTTTGGTCACATTAATACATTATATTTGACCAAATAAAATCCTTCTTTAGGATGGGGACATAAAATTTTAATCTCTGTTAATTTTTTGTATTTTTCGGACAAAGTTTATTTTTTTATGAATAGTGAAATATATTGTATTTTAATACAAAACAACATTTTTATCTAATTTATTTATATGGTAAGGTTATATTTTTAATTGGTTTTTAAGTTCAATTAGAATATATTTTACCCATTTAATCCAATGTTGGACATTGGAATTAATTTTACTTTGAATTTGGACATAAACAAGTGACAATCTTTTGATAGTTATTGCTTCTTAAAAACACGCTATTTGTTTTAACAATAGGAATTCATTTTAAATTAATTATTGAAACTTCTATGTTTATAATTTGGTAAAATAGACATAATTTTTGAATTTGGAATATCAAATATATATTAGGCTAAATTTTTGTTATTTTTCTGAAAAACTTCAATTTTTTATGAATAGTGGAACAAATTAGTGGTAGTTAAAAAAACTGAGGTTTTCATTTAAATGAAAATTCACCACTTATGTGAATTTAATTTCAAAAATCGAAGACACATGGTTAATATCATGAAGTAAAATTTGGTTCAATAGGATTAAAAATAATTTTTTATGAATAGTAACTTTTGACTTTTATTTAACACGGTTAAAGGTAAATAGGGTAATTCAAGGTAAAATGAATGTTATAATAATTCAAAATTACCACAAAACTTGTTCTAACCTTATTTGATGAGTAATTTACAACAATGGGCATCTTTGGGTCAGATTTGGGACCCCATGGATCCACATATGAATGATAATGACATTTTAGATTAATTAATTTTAAGTAAAGGCAAAATGACAAAAACAAATATCTCTTTGTAAATTAATTTTTACATGTTGTTATATAAATTATCTTTTCAAATATAAATATTAATTGGAAATATAAAAATATTTCCTACATATTTGTATTTTTTTTATAATTTTTAGACAAAGAATAAATTAAATTATTAATGACACAATAATGATGCAGTGTTTACCTCATTAATAAATCATTTAATTAAATAAGATTATAAATATTAAAATAAAAACCAAAACCTGTAAAATATTTATTGGATAAATTTATATCTACCATGAGTCATCTTATCTTCAAAATTAATGATTTTTGGTCATTTATAAACTGAATATCATATGATAATAAAATAATATTTTCACACTTTCCTAAAGAGCCCCTCCTCCCCCTTATAAAAGGAGACCATTTATAACCAATTCCTCACAGATCTCAAGCATTTTGGCTCGTCCAAACTCCAACTAATTAAGCTCACTACATCCCTATCCTCCTCCTAGAAGAATTACCTTAGGAATAAGGCACTTCAACAAACCATTTTGGATCAATCCAAAGTGAGTTACCCAAATTAAAGGTAACGGTTTCTCTTAAATTATTTTTTTTATTTTGTTTTATTTTACTTATCCAACCCCTAAACTATTTTTATTCCTTTACTTTATAACAACACCATTATCCTCAATATAAAAGGATGTTTTTATGATAAGGATTCGAACTACACTTACACACACCTCCATCTAATTGGTGAAGAACAATTGTTTCTGTTGATGGAAAACTAACACCTCACGAAACGATGAATGTTCGATTATCTCCTACCACCTCTCATGGTGGCCATTAAGATGAAACTATATTTATATATGATATATGTTATGTTTATGTTTTCTTTATTCTTCTGAATTTTTCTTTTATAACATACCTTTATGGTTTCCATTATGGGTAAACACAATAATTTCATTTGAGGAAGTGCGGACTACCGCCCTCTCAAAGTGATATTACTCGTTCATTACATACATAGAACATATAAAGGATGGATTTAATGATATTATATATGTTATTATACTGGAATTATAATATACCTATGTATCATTATATTTTAATTCCATTAAAATAATAAATAAAAATTAATGTAGCATTAATGCGTACGTATGGCTTAGTGTCTCCTTGAACGGTGCATTTCATTTATTACCTCCAAATGTTAAGTACTATTATAAATACATTTATATACCTGATATATATGATATATATGATAAAGAAATCATGAATAACATTCTATATATAATGAACATTTGATCATGTGAACAACTTGTAACTATATGGTGTTCATTTGTGACTCTATTACCAAATATCGACAAAACAAACATTATTAACTTAAATGATTACATAATGTTTATAGCATGGTAATAAGTGATATAAAATGAATAATAAACATGAAAAAGTTTCATAATCAATTAGAAATAAATTTTTTTTTATTATTCAGGAGATTAAAGAACGATCATGTCAAGTCGGACACGAGGTAAGGGATCATCTTAACCCAATTCCCATTCATTGGGTTGAACTTATCTTTCTTATTTATGTCGTTATTTGATTACGTGAGAAATGAATTTTTACATCTTATAATGTATTTATACATCCATTATGTGAGTTTATAGTGAATACACATAAGTGATCTATTTTATTTTCAAAATGATCTTTGTAAGGGACTTCGTCTCAATCTCCTTTAATTGAGGAATATTTTGTTTTAATAGAAGACTTTCTTTTATGTGATGTATAAACATCGTTGAATTTTCAAACGGAATATTTTTCTATGAAACATTTTACAAAATGGAAAAAAGGGATGTTTCTTTTAACCTATGTGGTAAGAACGACCTTTCCGCCACTGCAAGTATTATTTGTTCTTTGGATTCCTTAACAATCTGCAATGTTTTTTTTCAAGGAAAATAAATACCATATACTATTTTATATATTTTTTTATTGAAAATGGTTTTGATAATGGATATGTTATGTCATAATATTTAAGTGATATATTTTGATTAAAATGTAGAAATGTTTTCTTTCCTTTATATATGTTGTATGTGGTATGATTTTATAATGGTAATTGGACATTTAAAGGGTGGTTACATGATAAACCAAATGACGGGTGGTGTCGTGATTAACCAGGACGAGTGGTTGCGTTATAACGTCAAATTCATTGGTTATGGAAGTCGGACGTATGGCTATTACATTTAGTGATATGTGTGTAAGTTGACCGTATGGTTATTACAATTATATACGTTTATGTCCCAGGTTACCTTTATATGTTATGTGTTCTTTATATTGGTTTTATGGTAAAATTTTGGTTAAAAAGGGTATGTAATAACATTTTATTCAGTGAAGAGTATTTAATACATCATAAAGGTGAAAATTATTACTTATGTTATATTTTTCATGGTTTACTTGTTGTTTTGAAAAAATAACAGTTTTCCTGCTTTGTGTATACCTTACTAAGATTTTTATGCTCATCCCAAGTTTTTGAAATTTTTTTCACAGGACATAATGTGTGATAGGGAAAAGGATGGGATCAAAGAAAAATTAATGATATCTTAAACATGGAACTATACAAGACTCTTTTTTAAGTGTTCTTGTTTTATGAAAAAAATGGAAATTGAGTAAAAGTTTCTACTTTGTAATCTTTTGAGATGTAATAGTAATGTCCTAATTCTCTAAAACTCTAAATCTGAAAAGATCCTCAATTTGAATTATTCGTTTAATTAAATATTATGAAATTTTTTAAGGTTGGTTCCTTATAAATAGAGCCAAAGTGAGCTGATAATTTGGGCCTTGAAGACTGTAAAACTTATTATCCCTAGTACTGTATACTGAGACACACCATCCAGGAGTGCTTCTACATAATTTATCTCCTAAAAATTATAATGTCTCCGATTTTCCGTTTATTATTTTTAAATATTATATGTAATTATTTCGAGACTGGGCGCGAAGACAGCACATCATTCTGAGGTCCATTGATCCCAGAATAGTGGTTTAAACGTTTTTTAAGTTATGTGAGTCGGTGCTAGTGCACGGTTGTGGTAGTTTCCAAACGGTTTCCCGGATTAAAAATATGAACGCATCGTTGCATCCGGGACGAAGACTTTGTCTAAGAACAAGCCTAACCTAGACCAGAACAGGTCGAGGGAAAAAGTAAATTTTCAGATATTTTTAGTAAAGTAAAAAATAAAATAACTTGCTAAATGATTATTTTATTTTATGGAAACGTCCGCTGCAGCGTAGTGACATGACATCTGTTTCCTAAATTAATGACGTGTCATAATGACTCAAAAAAATTTCAAGTTGGCGTCATTAATACTGCCGCGTAATTAAATGCCAACACGTTTCCATTTTTAATGGGTTAAGCTTTTGTTGATCGTGGGAGATGTGAGAGGAACCTCTGCAGAATCCGTGGGGCGTTGGAGAAATTTCTCGGCGACGAACAACGACGGATCGAAATAGAGAATCTTTGCGCCGACGTTGAAGGATTTCGAAGACAATGGCAGGGCGGGGCTTTCGTCAACGATCCATCCTTTCGAAAGGTAGGGGTTTGTTATTAAAATTTATTTTCCCCATTTTTGAGTTTAGACGATGAACGCGGATCAACCACGAACAAGTTGATCCGCAGATTCATACGTTCTTAAGGGAGGGTTTTCTTTGGGATGATTTTGGGGAAATAATCCATGCTTTTATTGATGTTGATTTCTACTCCATTTAATCCTATTAATGGGAGAGGATCAACGCCATGACGAACGAAGGTGGAGGTTCATTCCTTGATTTTTTTATTGGATTTCCTCCCTCGTTTTCTTTTATCGCATGTTCTTCGCGTTCTTCGCGGGGCGATGAAAAACAGATTGTTGCACATCCGTTCTATGACGCAATGATCCCAAATCGAAGGTTCGACATCGCAACGACCTTCCAGTGGTGCGACGATGATGGCGGGCGATGAATCAGACCGAATCGGGAAGGACCGTTCATCGAGAGTTCTTCACGCAGGAAGATAAAAAGATGTTTTCATAGTAGATCGGAGTCCTGAAAACACCAGAAGAGTCTTTTTGGTGATGGGGCGACCAAAACCTGGAAGTTTCGTGATGATCGGATGACTGGATCGATAAACAGATCATCATCGGAGGCGCGACAGCGAAGGTCCGCATATTTGGAAATTTCCAAAACACACGGCATGTACTTCAGAAGAACACGCCATCTAGTATTAGTGGTGGCAAGGGTTTAGGGGGTCATAAGGGAATCACATTGTGTGTGACCTCGGTCACATGGCGTGTTAGACCTTCCCCGAAGCTCGGCGTGTATTTGGGAAATACACGGACACGGGATGATCTATACGACTTCAGGAGACACTTCGTGTACAGCATGGTAGAGGCGGCTACGTGAAGCTCGGCATGTATCCAGGGGATACATGGACATGTGTTAGAGTACACGGGTTGGTAACCGTGTATGGACACACAACCAGTGACGTGGGGCCAACCCCAGTCATTCAGACACGGCGTTTACATCATACAACACGCTGTGTACTAAGTTTTTTCTACACGACCAGCTCTACGACACGGGTCGTTGCACACGGGTAGTACCCAGGGTTATAACACACGACGTGTATATTTTCTACATGTCATGTACTTTTTGGAAAACAACATGGTCCTCTTGTTCACCGTATCCTGGAAATCTTTCTTTTGGGTTAGTGCCCCTTCGTCTCGTTTTCCTAAAGGTCAGGAATCGTTTCCTTCTACAAGAGTATGACCCCTTCAGTCGGACCTTCTGTGATAGATTTGACATCCCTCCGAGAGGCCCGGAGTGAGATCCTCTATCCATTCCTGACCCTAGGTAGAGTCAGGCATCGACGTGACCAACTCTACTGAGGATTGATCCTCTACCTAGCTGGTGTATCACCTAACTGGTGAATCCAGATGAGTCGAGGTATCTACCATGGCCCTGGTATTGATCCTCATCCATGTATCGTGATCATTCCCACTCCGAAGTGTGTCTCCCGTAATAAGTGCTTCTATCTATCGTAACCTTCCCACTCAAGAGTGTGTCTCCGGTAATGAGTGTAGCTACCTCTCGTGATGGTTCCTGACATACAGCACCTCTCGGATGGACGTCATCAGAGCTATAAGACTCATGGAGTGTGTTCTACAGGAACGAGTGCATCATGGAATCTTTGAAAAGAATCCCTAACAGGGGTATGCAGTCGTGCGACTTGCCTCTAGACAATAGTCTGGGTTTTGAGTATATCTTAATTGATCTATATATTCTGTAGACATATACTGTGCACAGCTGTATGTACCTTTACTTTGTGCTCTGCTTTGTGGTTTTTGGGGTCCTCTACTGAGTATTGTTATACTCACCCATGAACGGGCTTTTACCACACGTCTAGTGTCTTGTGAAGACGAGAAGCATTTTGACAGAGTCCAGGGCAGACCAGGACAAGACCGAGATTTTTGAGTTCCCTCTAGGCTGAGGTGTTCCAACGGCTACGAGCAGCAGTCCTAATAAATTTTGTGCTTACAGGTTCAACTTTGTAGTTTTCAGACTCTTATTTGTTTGTTTTTTGTGGGATTATTTTCTGAGCCAGTTTACTTTTATATTACTCTACCTTTCATCGTACTTTGTTGGTTGCGTTTAGTTGTATGCATGAATTTTATTGTTCCTTAGTGGTTTTTGCATTTCAGCATTTGTGGGCTTGGAGATGTGTGCGTGTGTACAGGTACTTGGGAAATGCCTCCCATGATAGTGATATGCCTACTCATTGCTAGTCACCAACCCCTGGCCTATTGGAGGCGGGCTTGGGGAGTAACGGAGTGGGCCCCCTGGGACGGGTCGTGATAGAGTGGTATCAGAGGCAGGTTGGTTCTACCATAGGACCAAGAGTCTATGAGTTTTGTTTGGGGAAACAGTGTTAAGTGTTTTGAGTTCGTCTTTCAGGATAGAGACTCTAGTGTTGGTGTGGCGGCCGACGTATCCATACATCAGGACTCTGATAACCTGCTTTTCAACCCGGTTCCCAAAAACACTGGTTATGGGGAAATAAAAAAGGTACATTCATCATATAAGAATGGTTTGTGGTTTCTATGTCCTTTATGTCAGCTATCCAGATATACTCTTTGGCCATGGTACATCTTGTTTCCTTACATTATGCATCTGTGATGCATACGCGCTATGATTTAGCAGCACGATCATGAGGATCACCCCCTCAGTGATGAGGCTTCGATACAGGGACCAGCTCCCCAGGCGTTGCCACTGGGTGGTGCACCTGCTATGCCTCCACCAGTGGAGAAGCCAGTGGTACCTACAGTACCGACAGGCGAGGAGTGCTGGCATAGCATGCTCCATGAGTTCTGGAGACAGAGACCACTCAGGTTCTAAGGCGAGCCAGACCCTCAGGAGGCTGAGGAATGGCTTGAGGCGGTGGCCAGATTTTTCCGTCTGGTGAGGACACTAGCATATCAGACGGTGATCCTAGGAGTGAGCCTTCTTTAGGGTTCGGAAGGAAGATGGGGGAGTCTGGCCACACAAACTCACGATGAGAAGACTCTTTTGTGTACATATTTTTACTGACTCTTTAGGGAGGAGTTCTCTCCGGTTACGTTGAGAGCTGTGCGCATCCAGAAGCTTCTTCAGCTCCAGAAGGGCAGTATGACAGTAGCTGACTATTCATCGTGGTTCACCAACCTCGCCAGGTACTCGATGGATATGGTCAGGGATCAATACTTTAGAGCTCAGACCTTTGATCGAGGTATACGAAGAGACATACGAGTTAGTGTCGTGCCTCTATGCATATCGACTTATGTTGGAGTGCTTGAGCGAGCTTTGGTGGTCGAAAGCTTCTTGGAGGAGTAGAGACAGCTGTTGGCAGTCAGCAGCAGGCAGACAGGTGTGGAGACCTCGAAGGCTGGGAGCTGGCGTCAGACATAGGGATTGGGATGTACGAGACATTGGAGGAGGACCCAGGATATGGGATCGACAGTCCAGGGCTCTCAGGTTGGATCCATTCAGCCATGGGAGAAGCGATGCTACGCATGCGACGATAGGGGCCATCTCGCTAGGGATTGCCCGACCCATCGAGCTGCTGACAGGGAAGCGGTGGATGGACCTCCAAGTAAGAGTAAAAGAACATACAAGGAAGACCCTCTAGGTGGCGGACATGGCAGAGGATCAGGGAGAGATGCAGGTGGTGGCAGACTCTTTGAATTACTTCCACCACCACCCCCAAGTGGTCCGCACCAGGATCAAGGAGCTGAGGGACAGGGGCGGGTACAGCTGCATGCGGACGAGGAATATGACCCAGGGGCTCCAAGGATTATTCGAGGTATGATCTGTGTCTTTTCTACCTTATCTGTCATACTCATGGACACAGGTGCTAGTCATTCTCTTATAGCCACATGTCTTGTACAAAACCTCGAGATTCTGGTAGAACCGTTGACTCGATCCTTACGCTTGGAGACACCTACAGGAGGAGACTCGACAATCACGCACCTTTTCAGACAGTGTGATCTTACCTTTGGAGGCAAGAGTTTCGGTTGGAACCTCTTGGTGGTAGCATCGAGGCCTTACGATTTCATTCTTGGTATGGATTGGTTATCTTCATTCCATGCCCAGATTGAATGTTTTAGACGAAGAGTGCGGTGTGTCCACCGTGATGGAATAATGTTTCCCTTTGTCGGAGAAAAGGAAACCCAGGCAGCACAAAATGACCTCATGCATAGGAGGGTGCAACCGATAACTCACGAGTTGGCTAGCCTTACCCTTGGAGCAGTAGATGTTTTGAGCTCTCAGTTCCCATCGGTGGTGGCATAGTATGAGGACGTCTTTCCCGAAGTTTTTTTAGGATTACCTCCCCACCGGGAAATTGACTTCTGCATAGAATTACACTCTGGGATGACACTGATTTCCTCGTCAGCTTATCGGATGGATCCCTCAAAGCTTCACGAGATGAGGGTGCAGTTGGAGGATTTTCATATCAAGGGTTTTGTAAAACCCAGCGTCTCACCCTGGGCGGCCCCATTCTTTTTTTCCAAGAAGGAAGATGGGAGTCTGAGGTTGTGCGTGGACTACCGGCGCCTGAACCAGGTGACGGTGAAGAACAAGTATCCACTGCCGAGAATCAATGACCTCTTGGATCAGCTAAGATGGGAACAATGGTTTTCAAATGTTGACCTTAGATTAGGCTATCACCAGCTACGAGTGTGGGATGAGGATTTACCAAAGCTGGCTTTCAGATGTTGATGCAGTCACTATGAGTACTTGGTGATGCCTTTTGGCGTGAAGAACACCCCCACAGTGTTCATGAGAATGATAAACTAGATCTTCCAGCCATACATGGACCGGTTCTTAGTGGTCTTCATCGAGGACATCCTCGTGTACTCGGCGTCATAGGAGGAGCATGCGAGACACTTGAGGATGGTTCTGGACGTACTTTGGGAGAACCAGCTTTATGGGAAGCTCTCAATGTGCCAGTTCTGGATTCAGGAGGTCCACTTTCTGGGACATTTCATCTCAGCAGATGGAGTAGTTGTGGACCCATCCATGGTGGAGGCTGTGTTAGCGTGGGAGCCACCTCGGAGCATGATGGAGGTGTGAAGCTTCCTTCGGTTTGCAGGATATTACAAGAGATTCATTCCTAATTTCTCCTGGATATCAGCACCTATGACGGCCTTAACATGGAATGGTTAGCCCTTTTTGTGGACGGGGATGTGTCAGCAGGCTTTCGATTGGTTGAGGAAAAGTTGGATGAGAGCCCCAGTCTTGAGATTGGCATAGGAGGGTGTCGAGTCTGTAGTTTTCTGCGACGCATCAGGGACTGGGCTCGGTTGTGTCCTGATGCAGCGGCATGCAGTGATTTCTTATAGTTCATGCCATCTTAGGCCACATGAGCAGAACTATGCGACCCATGATCTTGAGTTGGCAGTGGTGGTCTTTTCCTTAAAGATGTGGCGACACTTCCTTATGGGTGAGTGGTTTATTGTCTACTCTGACCACAAGAGACTCAGGTACATATTCTCACAGAAGGATCTGAATCTGAGGTAGAGGCATTGGCTAGACGTCCTCCAGGACTATGATTTTGAGATCATCTATACTCCTGGAAAGGGGAATAAGGTTGCAGATTCCCTTACCAGAAAGTCGAGCTCACAGCTATTGAGTGAGGTGACACAGTAGTTAGCCACGTTATAGTTATCCTTCGTGGATGGAAAGGATACAGCTTATCTACAGTCGATGGTTGTCACCCCTCTACTCTTGCAGTGAGTTAGGGAGGCACAATTTGGGGATTTCGATTGTGTGGCTTTACATTCTCAGTTATCCACAGGACATGCTTCTGATGGATATTCACAAGGTGGGGAGCACGTACTTCTTTTTAGAGGACGAACTATTGTACCAGTGGCGTTCCAAGAGGAGGACCTGAGGGAGTTTCATACATACCATTTGTTGGTACATCCTTGAGTGGAAAAGATGTACCAGGATCTCCGATGACAGTTCTAGTGGTCAGGCATAAATAAGGAAGTAGCAGAGTTTGTTTCTCGATGCCTCACATGCCAGCAGGTGAAGGCTGAGCACCAGGTTCCGGCGGGATTAGCTCACCCCCTGAATGTTCCAGAGTGGATGTGGGATGGAATATCGATGGACTTCATGACATGCTTACCACAGATGTCCAAGGGTCATGATTCCATCTGGGTGATCGTTGACCGACTCACCTAGTCTGCCCACTTCTTAACTATTAGGGAGCAGAGTTCTGAAAAGAGCTTGGGCCGCCTCTATGTGCAGAAGATAGTTTGGATTCATGGAATCCCCTTGACTATAGTCTCATATCGAGATACCCACATCACATCCTGGTTGTAGAAGGGATTTCATGAGGCTTTTGGGACTCAGCTACGCTTGAGCAGAGTGTTTCATCCCCAGACTGATGGTCAGACGGAGAGGACCATTCAGGTTCTGGAGGATATGTTGTGAGCTTGTTTCTTGGACTTTGGTCGTAGTAGGCATGACCACCTACCACTGGTGGAGTTTGCGTACAACAACATCTACCACTCCACCATTGGTATGGAACCGTTCGAGGCCTTGTATGGGAGGCCCTTACGGTCACCTCTTTGCTGGACCGACCCCGGAGAGTCAGCACTCATGGGTCCAGAGTTAGTGAGAGCTACCACAGAGAGGGTGTAGATCATCCGAGAGCAGATGAAGACTGCATAGAGCTGGTATAACTCTTATGCAGACATATGATGGAGGCCTTTGGAGTTTGAAGAGGGAGACCACATCTTTCTTCGTGTCTCACCTCGACGAGGGTTATAGAGATTTGGCCGAGGCGGCAAGCTATCTACGAGGTTCATCGGACCTTTCCAGATTCTATGCAGAGCTGTTGAGGTGGTGTACCGCTTAGCTCTACTGCCTCAGTTGCATCGGGTACATGATGTCTTCCATGTGTCGCAGCTGAGGAGGTACGTGCATGACCCATCGCACGTCATCTACTTGGGCGAGTTGGACATCGAGGATGGAGTGACTTTTTCTGAGTACCCAGTTGAGATCAAGGATCCATAGGAGAGGATCCTTCATGGGAGATCGATTACCTTTTTGCGCATCTAGTGGTAGCACGGGAATCTTCAGGAGAGCACATGGGAGCGCGAGGCCCAGATTCGTGACCAGCACCCACATCTTTTTTATTATCCCTTATTTTGGCTTTTTGAGGACGTAAAGCCACAAGGTGGGGAGAATATAATGTCTCAGATTTTCCATTTATTATTTTTCAAAATTATATGGAATTATTTTGAGACCTGGCACGAAGACGGCACATCATTCAGAGGTCCAGTGATCCCGGAATGGTGGTTTGAACTTTTTTTTTAAGTTAAGTGAGTCGACTCTAGTGCGCGGTTGTGGTAGATTTCAAACGGATGCCCGGATTAGAAATTTGAGCACATCGTTGCATCCGAGATGACGACTTTGTCTAAGAATGAGCCTAACCTCAACCTGCACGGGTCGAGGGAAAAATTTAATTTTCATAAATTTTTAGTAAAGTAAAAATAAAATAACTTGCTAAATGATTATTTTATTTTATGGAAACATCCGCTGCAGCACAGTGAAGGGACGTCTCTTTCCTAAATTAATGGCGTGGCATAATGACTCAAAAAATGGCAATTTGGTATCATTTATACTGCCGCATAATTAAATGCCAACACGTTTTCATTTTTAATGGGTTAAGCTTTTGTTGATCATGGGCGACGTGAGAGGGAACTCTGCAGAATCCGCGGGGTGTTGGAGAAATTTCTTGGTGATGAACGACGATGGATCGAAATCGAGAATCGCTACGCCGACATTGAAGGATCTCAATGAGAATGGCAGCACGGTACCTTCGTCAATGATCAATCCTTTCGAAAGGTAGGGGTTTGTTATTTAAATTTATTTTCCACGTTTTTGAGTTTAAACGATGAACGTGGATCAAAAATGAACTAGTTGATCCACGGATTCGTTTGTTCTTGCGAGAGGGTTTTCATTGGGATGATTTTGGGTAAATAATCCATGCTTTTATTGATGTTTATTTCTTCTCGGTTTAATCCTATTAATGGGAGCGGATCAAATCCATGACGAATGACGGCAAACGTTCTTTCCTCAATTTGTTTATTGGATTTCCTCACCCTTTTTCTTTTCTCGTGCATTCTCCGTGTTCTTCATGGGGTGACGAACAACAGATCGTTGCGCATCCATTATGCGACGCAGTGATCCCTAATCAAAGGTTCAACACCGCAACGACCTTGCAGTGGTGCGATGATGATGGAGGGTGAGGAATCAGACCGAATCGGGAAGGACCGTTTTTCGAGTGTCCTTCACGTGGGAAGATAAAAACTTGTTTTAGGATCTGATCGGAGGCCTGCAAACACCGGAAGAGTCTTCGTGGCATCGGGGAGACCAAAACCTTAAGGTTTCGTGATGATCGGATGGCCAGATCGATGAACGGATCATCACCGGCGGTGCGACGGCAGAGGTCCGTGTTTCTGTAAATTTCCAGAACACACGACGTGTACTTAAGAAGAATAAGTCATGTAGTACTGGCGGCGTCTAGGGTTTCGGGGGGTCATAAGGAAATCACACGGCGTGTGACCTTCATCACACGGCATGTTGGACCTTCCCCGAATCTCGGCGAGTTTTTGGGAAATACACGAAAACTGGATGATCTACATGGCTTCAGGAGACACAACGTGTACAGCATAGAAGAGGCGGCTACGTGAATCTCGGTGTGTATCCAGGGGATACACAGACATGGGTTAGAGTACACAGGTTGGTAACTGTGTACGGACACACAGCCAGTGACATGGGGCCAACCCTAGTACCTCAGACACAGTGTGTACATCATACTACACATCGTGTACTATGTTTTTTTCTACACGACCAGTTCTATGACACAAGTCATTGCACATGGTCAGTACCCAGGGCCAGACCACACAATGTGTATCTTTTCTACACACCATGTACTTTTTGGAAAATAGAATGGTCCTCTTGTTCACTGTATCCTGGACATCTTTTGTTTGGGTTAGTTCCCCTTCTTTTCATTTCCCTGAAGGTCAGGCATCATTTCCTTTTATATGAGTATGATCCCTTCAATCGTACTTTCTGTGATAGAGTCGGCATCACTCTGAGAGGCCCGGAGTGAGATCCTCTATCCATTCCTGACCCTAGGTATATTCAGGCATCGATGTGACCAACTCTAACGGGCGTTGATCCTCTACCTATCTGATGTATCATCTAACTTGTGAATCCGGATGAGTCACGGTATCCTCCATGGCCCTGGAAGTGATCCTCATCTGTGTATCATGATCTTTCCCACTCAAGAGTGTGTCTCCCATAATGAGTGCTTCTATCTATCATAACCTTCCCACTCTGGAGTGTGTCTCCTGTAATGAGTGTAACTACCTCTGGTGACAGTTCCTGACGAATAGCACTTCTCGAATAGACTTCATCAGAGCTATTAGACTCGTGGAGTGTGTTCTACCGGAATGATTGCATCACAAAATCGTCGAACACAATCCCTAATGGGGGTATGTGGTCGTGTGACTTGTCTCTAGAATACAGTCTGGGTTTTTAGTATATCTGGTTTGTTCTATATGTTCTGTAGATATATACTGTACATATCTGACTGTACCTTTACTTTGTGTACTACTTTGTGGTTTTTAGGGTCCTCTACTGAGTATTGTTATACTCACCCCTGTACGGGCTTTGCCCGCACGTCTGGTGTCTTGTGCAGATGAGAAGCTTTTTGAAAGAGTCCAGGGTAGACCCGGAAAGAATCGAGCTTTCTGAGTTCCCTCCAGGATGAGGTGGTCATATGGCTACGAGCAGTAGTCCCAGTACATTTTGTGATTACAGGTTGCACTTTGAAGTTTTCAGACTCTTGTTTGTTTGTTTTTGGTGGGATTGTTTTCTGGACCAGTTTACTTTTATAGTACTCTACCTTTCGTCGTACTCTGTTGGTTGGGTTTAGTTGTACGCATGTATTTTTTTGTTCCTTAGTGGTTTTTACATTTCATCATTTGTGGGCTTGGAGATGTGTGCGTGTGTATAGGTTCTTAGGCAATGCCTCCCATGTTAGTGATATGCCTACTTGGTGCTAGTCACCAGCCCTTGGCCTATTGCAGGTGGGCTTAGGGAGTCACAGCAGGGGCCCCACTGGGATGGTCCATGACACAAATGATGGTGGATTCGAGGCATTTCATGTTAGTTCCACCAGTAACACAAGTGTTGTATGTCTCCACTTTAGACCCAAGAGAGGAAGAGGGTTGGAAAACCTTTACCCTCAATAAGGTGAAAAAATATAATTGTAAGATTACTCGAATAATGATCTACTGATCTCATGGAATCCTCTGGGACCAATTGATTCAAACAATTTTCCCCTAATAGATCTCTATTAAACAAAACCATCATCTTTATACCCACAATCCTACGAGGTATGAAAATGAATATAGAAGGAGCATGAAGTTGAGCCAGCACTGAAGCCTAAACTGGACTTGACAATTTTAGACTTCATGCTAGTAGACATAAAAACATGGGGACCGCCTCACCAAATGAGACAATGGGAGACAGCCAACAAAATGGAACCATTAGAAGAAGACATAAAGTCATAATTATTTTCAGATTAAGAACTAATCATTAGCTATATTAATTTCATTCACTTGATGGTCCCCTTATCTAATTAGGACTATGGCTATGAACCCAACCTCCCCATGCCATACCCGATATCTGGATAAAGAGGCCATAGAGACTGGGTGAATCGATGAAGGAGTGATCATGATAGGTTTCAAATCCCTAGAAATACCTTAACACAAACCGTTATTTTTGCGAAAACTCACAGAAGGACACTCCAACAGACACAACATGAACTATAGTGTTTCTCTGACCCTATATGAAAAAATCTGAGTACAATAATCATGAAGTATCTATCAGAGGAATTGAAGATTTCTAATATCCCAAGGTGTATTGGAGGACCGGTTCGTACAAACTTGGAAAGCTTAAAATCACCATTAGCTCCAATAAAAAATGTCAGACCATCTACGTCCAAAGTTCAAGCCCCTAAATCACCCATGAAAGAGTATCCCGAATCAAGTAATCATCATCCTATAAAGATGAAAAATGATATTATGAAGAATATAACATCAATACTAGAAAATATATTGATCCTTGATGTCTTGATTCAATATACAGACATGTGGGAGAGAATCATCGAATCCTTATAAAGTCCACAGAAATTCGAGGCCAAAGTAGCAGATTCTGAAGTCTATCAGACAGAGACCAATCCCAAATAATTCCAATCTATCATTTATTTCATAGATCATAATAAATACTCCAACCTCAAGGGACTCACCAAACTATTCTATGTTCCTATTAATATAAATTTAATTTATTTCTAGAAAATGTTTATCAACAATGGCTCTAGAGTTAAACTCTTCCCACTGTGAACAGATCGTCATTTTGGTTATGATTAGGATAGTTGGACACCCTACACCACAACAATTATGGGATATTACAATATATAGAATAATATTTTGGGATGAACCTAGCTTGTAATATGGATTGGTGACCTCATGTACGATTCCAAGTTCTGGTAGTGAGGTAAAGTATGTCCTTCTACGTCATATTGGTGAAGCTCTGGCTGCATCAACAAGCTGTGACACCCTCATCAAACCATCATTGAATCAAATATTGTGCCAACAGAAAAAATGGGACATTAAATATTGATAAATCCCTATTATAATCTTATGAGTCTCATTACATCGAATAAAGGTTATATGAATCTAAAGAGAAGCAGTCATTGTCCAATGATGTTGGTTGGTTCACTGCCCCAAATGGACTAGAAATGGATCCTGATGATCCCCTCAATTATATTGTGGAGGAGTAAGTGTTACCCATAAATTTGGATGATTAAAAACAATCACGCTTGGATGCGAAATCAAACATCTTCATGA
Organism: Viscum album; assembly: GCA_963277665.1. Lineage (NCBI taxonomy): Eukaryota > Viridiplantae > Streptophyta > Magnoliopsida > Santalales > Viscaceae > Viscum > Viscum album. Next base: position 555,056,277 of record OY728123.1, read on the forward strand.
TTTCTGTTATAACGTCCAAGTCCAATGATGTTGAAATGAAAGATAACTCCCACGATGACAGTGAGGTCTGAAACAAAAATGTTATCAACCCATCATCGGGGCCCTAGATAATTCTTGTCTTATATAATAATGTATAGTATGATTTCCTTTCAGTAATAGAAAATGATGAAACACCTCAACTCCACATTCCATAGTCATAAAAATATTCACTATAGTCAGTCGGGGGAAAAGGAGATGTTTCAGTTTCCATAAAACAGAGCTGTGATTCCTCTCCTAATGTTAGAGTGTACATCTTGAGAATCCTCTTCCCCTCACAAGAGGAAGAATATTATGAAAATAATTATTAAGGAGAACAAAAATATGTCTATCTCAATGTTACCACAAACACAATCGAAGAATGAGTATCCACCATGATTGATGAATGTAGGGAGATAAACCTGGGAAATGAAGATGACCTACCACCCACTCTGATTTGAGGGGATATTCTATTTGAGGAGAATTAGGCATATAAATCATTCATAATGAATAATAAAAATTTTTTCTCCTATAATTACACTAAAATTACAGGCCACGATCCTGAGGTCACTACTCATCATCTAGGTCTGTTGTAAGACCATCATTGTAACATGGAGCCTACCAGAAGGACCCACCTAACACATGATACCAAAATAAAGGTTGAAGGTGAAGTACATATCAAATATATCTGCATTAGAGATTTCAAATATCATTCCCATATAAAAGAAATATTCCCTATCAAAAAGAAAAATGGACATATCATTGTATGCATTCAGTTCAGGGACCACAATCGGCACAGCCAGAAAGATGATTTCTTAGTCCCGATCATGGATTTGCTGACTGATGTGACTACCATATATAAGTCCCTATCATTCATGGAGGGATACTCTAAATATAATCTGATCCAAATTCCCAGAGAATATGAAGAAACCACTTACTTTAGGGCCCCACTGGGAGTATTCTTCAATAATTTGATTCCCTTTGGTTTAAAAAATTTCATCACAATATATCAGCTTGCCTTGAATCGCATTTTCAAGCCCAAAATGGGAATATTAGTCGAGTGCTATGCCAATTACTTGGTGGTTAAATAACGATTGTGCTCAAATCACATGATATATCTTGAAACTATCTTTAATAAACAATAACTTCACAATTTGAAGATGAATCCACTATACTATTCATTCGATGTTACCTATTGGAAATTCCTTATCTATTTCTCATGCCATCCTCGAATCAAATTCCACACTAGGAAGAAAAAATCCACCATTGGCATGTCTTTATCGTGGAACCTCACTGCGTTTAGGGGTATCTATGGGAACCTGTCTTACATTGGACACTTCATATAAAACATTGTAGTTATGTGTTTCCCTTTCACTAGGTTGATGAGGAATGGGGTTTCATAGTTGTGGGATAATGATTATCAAGATTAATTCCACAATAAAAAAATGTATCTCATAATATCATGTGTTTTGATGCCTCTAGTTGATGGAAGAACACACATATTGTATGTAACTACCTTGGAACGGTCACTAGGAACATTCCTCACACTGAAGAATGATACATGTAGCGATAATAGTCTTTAATACCTAATCTGAACAATGATCGATGGTGAGACTCAACATTAAAGAATCTAAAATAATTGTTTGGCCTAAATCATTGTAGTTCATAAGATAAGGCATTACATGCCACCCCACGAGGTCCATCTAGTCTACTATTGCAAGCTTCTCAAGTATATCCTCATCTACCCTATGATAATTGGATTCCTATCCTGGTGGGTAATCATCTAACAACAGTATGACATACTATGAGTGACCATTAATTCCATCAAGGTTGATTCATTAATTAATTTCCTGGAGTAACACCCCTTAGAATAAATAAACCCATTGGATATTGAACTTCTTAATGATGAAGTGTTCTCCACCCAAGAAGGCGCCTAGGTATGAGAAATATACTTTTACGATTCCCACATATTACCAACATGGTAAAGGATAGAGGATCCCATGATCAACAAAGAAGGGCTAGACGTTATACTCATAACTCCCAAATAGTCCATCTTTCCTTAATTCTTTTTATTTCATAGTAGTGCCAAAATAATGATGTAGAATACCAGGACCACATTGAAAGCCTGGATCTAGATCATCCTACATGAGGTGAATGCCTAAAGATAAATGGTTATTTATAGCTGGTCATCAAGTTGGTCAACAGTGACTATTCCATTAAGAAAGAAGTAACGATACCTTTTAGGAACCATGTCCGAGAGTTGATGGATGAATTCCCATTAAAACCAACACTAGCATATTTTCCTCTATCTTAAAATGATCAAGATGATGAATTTAGAAATAAATCCAAAACCCTAGAAGATCCAGATTGGGATAAACTGTCATCATCATTGGCCATCGTCGGATGGACTTTCCATTCAATTTGAACAATACGGAAGAAATTTGTGAGATTATCCCATTCTTAAGCCTTATGTTCACACCCAAGGTTAGATGACTCCCATTAAAAGTTTACATTCAATGGTGGAACTATCATCAGATTGGGATGGTGGATAATAGATATGGATTTGGTTGGTCAATTTGTTTTACAATGGAGAAAACCGAGTAATTTTCATCTACAAATGTGTCCTTGATGGAGACCTTCTCAGGTGAATTGATGGAGAAGAGATTGTTTCTTTCACATAATAAGTGCATGCTAGAACGTGTGGATCACACCAATCAGCCTCCATGATCTCCCATAAAATTTTATGGATTGGATACATTTGGCCAACTATGAAATGAGATTGTCCCACATTCACCAAGAATTTCCATCCCAGACAAGTTCATGCCAATTTCATTCACCAACTCTCAAAACTACTTAACATAGCTAAGCCATACTATCCATTTTATTTATGGGGGGTGGATATAATGTGACCATATCCTCTCTCCATAGATATAAAATTTATGATCACTCTAACAAAACCATCTTATTTTCCAAATGGGATAAAGTCGTACCCCTTAATGTTATTGGGGAATGAAAAATTACATCTTTTTTAAATCCAACATCATTACTAGATTTGGTTTCCCTCTTACAATACTGACGAACAATGGCACTAACATTTGCTCTACTATTTTAGAAAATTTATACTAGGAGTAAGGAATCATATAAAACCATTCATCCCATTATCATGTAGTGGCCAAAGGGCAGATATAGGTATTCAACAAAACTATATCCAACATACTCTAGAAAAAGGTAGAAAAGGGCCAGAAATCATGGATAGACAATCTCCTCCATGATTTATGGTCTTACCATCCCACGACCTACACTACCACCAAGGAAACCCTATACTCACTATAATTTGTGATATAGGTGGTTTTCCCATTGATTTTCAAGTTCAATTACTCGATGTTTTCGTTTGGGATCAACTATCAATGGATGAGAAATCCGAGAAACAGTTTGATGAGTTGGAGCGACTATTTGAGAAATGGTTCCACACATTACACCATTTCAAAATATACACAAATCAGATCACACGATTCATCAACACAATGGTTCTCCTTTGGTATTTACTCAAATAGGAGATGGTATTGGTCTTCATATCTCCCATGATAATCGGGAAGAAACCTCCAATTCTTGAGCCAAAATGTGAGTGACCATATGTCATACATAAGGTCTAATCTAATGGATCATATGCATACATTTCAATAGATGTACATATCATTAAAGCTTAGTCCCATAAAAGGCTTTTGAAAAAATATTTTTCATAATAGAAAAAAATAACTGCAAGATGTTAAAATGCATAGGGAAAAAGAAGTATTATCTACAAGGTGTAAAACTGTACAGTGACAAAAACATCATAGCGCAAGATGTTTAAACACATAGTGACATATACATCCTAGATGGAAGATGTTAAACGACTTACTGAATTGTACGTCATATCTTCTAGACATTAAACTACATTGTGACACATATATCCTAGTTGCATGACATAAATGTTCATAATAGCACCTTCATCCATACTTCATGGTGATAATATGCAAGGGAATTTTGTTTCATGCCACATGATGCTAAACTGCATTCCATCATCATCCTTACCATAGGATGTGAATCTATGAGGTATATATTGTGCTCCAAATAAATTTCAGTCACCTATAAGTCAAATTCATGAAAATAAAATATAGCAATACCCTCCCTCTTTTTATGCACAAGAAGGACCGAAACAGTAAGGGAATTATATAACTACATGTGGCTTGATTCAAATTTATAATTGGGATACATAGAGAAACCTCGACCCTTGATCATGGCCCAACCATCACATTAAAATAAATTCCCCTGTTATATCATCTATCACCATATACTACGAATGAAATAATTATTGCTCCTTGTTTATCACATAATTTATAAATCACATGAGATTAGGATTAGTAGAAAGGATTCCCTTACATAAACAAACCATAAAAGAATTTTATACACCCAACACCCATATAGTATGTAACAAAAATTACCCTACAACTACACCAATTTCATAATGTTACATGGAGCATATTGTTTACCGAACTACATTTTGTTTCATTCCTACTCTTGCAGGATACATAGTGACACCCAGATTTAACATCATGGCCCCACCACCAATTGAAGATAAAATTCTCTCTCATTTCCATACATGGGGGCCATAACTTTGTAGGGAAAGTTTTTTACTATGTATGGCTGGATTCATTCCCTTGTTGGATTGGTAGTGATGTGGGGATCATATATTAAATCCAATCCATCAAAACCAGATAAAAAATTTCCCAATCCCCATAAATGGATTGGACATATATTGGGAGGGAATTTGTGTAACTTTATATGTCTTGGTACCTCTCTCAGTGGGTTTTTTAGTTATGCCTGAATCCCAGGTTTCAATCCCAACCACAATATGGTTATAATTCACATCGATGTACCATCATCATTACCTTCTGACATTAAACTGCATGGAAACATCAAAAACTGAATATGGAGTGATTCCTATCATTGTGGGACATGTAGTGATTCTCAAATCCTAAATCCTCATTCATCATCCATTTAAAATTCCTTCCCCCTCCCTGTGCATGGTCCAGACCTTTACTGGTAGGATATGTCCCAAACTATGTGTGGCGTGCTTCCTATCCATGTAGGATACGTAGTGTCACCTTGACCCCAAATCAAGGACCAACTACTATGAAAAAATATTCCCCTTTTCCTTACATATGGGTCAGAACAATGTAGGAAATTCCTTTCCAGAACTATGTGTGGATTGATAACTTCCATTGTAGGATACATAATAACCCCCAAATCCTCCATCCTAGTCCAGCTGCAACATATAAAAATTTAAAAAATGCCCATTCCTCAAGGTATAGTCCATACATGCATAGGGGGTTCCATAAAAGGTAATTAATGCATGAAATTAAACTAAAATGTTCCTCCAGAATCTTGTACTGCCTGAGTCTCAAAATTATTAGATCCCAAACATGCCCCTAATTTCTTACACAAATAAATGAAAAGTCATGATGAAAATTCCATTTCTGAATTCCAACACCCAGAATGAGTCAAAATATTATGCTCCCCCCTACATATGAGTCACATCTATTTAAAATAATCAAAAGATCGTGCTTTATCATGGTCTAGATAATTCTTATATTCCCAGATACATCTTTACTATTTTTCAAAATCCATACCCCAAGAATGTTTGGGTCCCCAAAATCATTCATGGCCATAGAAGATGGAAGACCAGTTTTTTTTAAACCTTTTTCTGGCTATGCACATCCTTACATAGTGGATATCCATTTGATTCCAAAAAATGGTAGTCATGAAAAGTAAAAATTTTCCTCAGGAGAGTCTTTTATTATTTTCATATGCCCAATGGTTTCCAAGACCCATGTCACTCTTTCCAATCAAGGGCCCCCCTAGGAATATAGTTTACACCTTCTATCATCTCTCATGTATATGGAATACCACAATAACCTTACCATGATTAAATAAAAGATATTTACGGTCTATGTGAAATCTTTTATCTATTACATAATGGTATACTATGCTACCAACCTCGTTACCACATGATGCTAAATTGAAAGAACAGAAGAATTCGGACTTCATGACATTAAACTGCCCCACGCAATGGAAATTCTTAGATTAATCTCTTGGATAGACATCCACAAATGAAATTACTTTCCTTCAAACCTATGATTTAGACCTCTGTAAGGAATTTTCATTTGGAATCATTCATTACACTATTTCCCCCTAATAAATCTATGGTATACTAGAATACTACGATCCGAACTTAGTCACTAAAATTATTTAAATGTCCCCTTCTCTACGACAATTTGAATCAAAGTAGAGAATCCCCAAACAAGTCCTATTTATTGTTCTACATAAGGGTAATCATATTTCCCTTTATTCAAGACAATATTACACTCTATCAACCCCACATGATGATAAACATCACAATGTTGGTCTAAGAATAAACTGATCCCTTCCATTGATAATTACATTCATAAGTGGTTCCCTAGTAGACTTTTTATCCCATTTTTCTCATATAGTGAATAGATCACGTGAGCTTAGAGACCATAGTAGGAGACCCCCCATGAAATCATGAAAAATAAGTCTAGGATTTTTTTCCTTAGTACCATGAGCGTAAAAGGCATGTTATGGCTCCCTTCCTTATAAGGAACGATAGGTCTTGGTCATATGATTGTATACATTAGGTTAATTCAAAGAACTAATATATGTCTCAACCTACTTATGATGTAGATCTATGTAGGGGATTACTTGATCCTATAGATGGATCACATCACAAAAAAATTTAATTTATCCAGATACACTCCTAACACGAATCAAACTCCATGATTTATGTAATCTTGGATCCCCATAACCCTATATGTCCTTTGGAGATGGATGTAAAGTGTCCTACGAACACAATTGTTTGACTATGAACTTCATGCCATAGTGGCTCTTCATATGTTGCCTAAAAAATGGTTGTCAATCACTGTACAATTCGCTTTTAGGAGAGTAATATCTTATATCGGTATTCATAATGGCTCCCAAGCCCCAAGAAATCACTCATGATTCCATAAAACTAAATTCCATGGTTTACATTCTCATTCCTACCCACATCATGGATATATTAGAAGACCCTATTCTGATTCACCTCCGGACACTCTCAAGGCTTCTACAAAATAATGATGGCACATCCATAAGTGAAAAGATGATCCATTTAAAAAAAAATACCACCACTTATTTACAGCATTCCTGGTAATTTTCTTCCAATGAATACCCCCATTAATGTTTAGGGGCACCCCTATTTAGAAGCCACACACCATTTCCAGAAATTTCCCAATCCACATAATCCTTTATATCCATCGGAGATGGATGTTCTGTGTCCTACAGATACCTTTGTTTGACTATTCAAATCATTACCTTATTTCTCTACAAATGACTCCTACAAAAAATACATCAACCAATGGACATTTCATCCTAAATAGAGTTAATTACTATTTCTATATGCAGAAATTACTTTTATGTCCCACCTCACTTCTCATATTCAGAAACCCCCATGAATACGATTTTTATAAATTTCCGCTTTCAAATTCTCAAATATGGAAAGAAGATATAGTTAAACTCATGAATCAATTACTCCCTTTTAGTTAGAGTAAAATGATCTCCCATAATAAGTTTCGTGTGTCTTATTTGTATGATGGTAAATTATTCAATTCATTATCTCTTTCTTACACAAGAAAAATTAATGTTAGAGCAATTTTTATTCAATGCTGATGGAAATGTTCATAATACATACAGACATCATCCATCAGATAATCCATCCATTATGGCACAAAACCTACAAAAAAATCCAAAGTGATATAAATAATCTCAGGCCATCAAAAATGGGCAGCCAGTGTCCTATCGACAACTTTTTGTTGACAATTAACTTCATTCCCTTGTGGCTCTGCATATGTCACCAATAAAACAAATGTCAACCAATAGAAAATTCATCCTCATGAATGTCTTTCACTTCCCTTGTATGGCTTAAATGGATCCCATTTCCCATATACCTACAAAACTCGCACAATTACAGTTACAAAAAATCCTACATTCTTCCCTGTTAGTTATTTGGAAATTCTCTACTGATGAATCCAAAATTGGGGCCTTTGGACCATAAATTTTGGTCAATGTTGTTCAACCTAAAACAACAGAAACAATTTTCATTGGCAATAATATAATCCGCCAATGATAGTGATGCAACACTTTGCAGACTGAAAACCCCCAAAGGGAACCCATGGATAAAAGTTGAGTACAATCTCCATAAACCAATACTATGTACGGTTTTGGAAAAAATGTTGAGACATAAAATAATCAAAAAAGTAATAATGATCGTTGGGTCGAAAACCCACACAGGGAGGCCTAATAAAAAGTAAACTGATACCCACTGAGCCTGTATCAATCATTCTTAAGATAAAATTAGGGAAATAATAAAAAAGGGACAAAAGTTCATTAGGTTTTCCATATAACCCCAAAAATAGGCGAAATTCACTCTCTCAGTCTAGTGGATCTATAAAAAATTAGATCCTAATTCGATTATTTCAATTTACCGGTTTTGATTCACAGTTTAAAAATAATACATGGATGAAATTATTTTTATATTTTTTATTAATTTTGATTGACATTTCAGAAGAAAAGTGGAAAATGGAAAAGCATTAGGGGGATAAAAAGTTCCAATAGTTCAAAAAAATGGGGGAACATCCCCAGTTTGGAGTCCCTTTATTATATCAAAATTTAGTGAGTAAATCGAAATTATTGAAAATTCTAGTGAGGCTTTGATCTCCCTTTCGAAAAATATGATGTGAAACTACCAAGGGAAATAAATGGTTTTCTCTAGAGTTACTCTCCCTTCCCCCTCATCTTCGACCATCGGGTGTATGCATTCCATAATGGCTTTGAGCTACAGCCCATTCAACTTAATAACATTATAATCAGCAGCTGAGGATCCCCATTGACCCTTCATCCATACCACATGAGCCTCACATTATTTTAACTCTTCTGTTTTTGCGACCATGAAGTCAATAGAATTCACATCATTAGTCTTTAGATGATCGAGTTCCATAGAAACATCTCAGATGGTTGTTTCATATTGATGTGATTAAGTGAATCTGTCGAAGTTTTCCTCACATGAAGTTTGTATAGGCTATGACAATCCATTAAACAAGAATGTTTATAATATATTTATCAAATACACCATAACACAATCTAGAAAAATCAATGAAAGATGTTTTACTTTTCATTGGTGAAGGTAAACAGAGGAGTTTCCGTAGAAAGAGTTCATTATTAACGCCATGATTGTTTGCACACAGCTTGATGCCTCTTTGTGACACTGGGACCTTGGTCCCCCTGCTGCAATTGGTTTATATATGGTAAGTATCATTATAGAATTTGGGAGGGATATGAGATAGGTTACCTAGATGGGGGGGGGGACTCTCTTTCCCCATATATGGTTTGGCACCTAAATCCAAGCACATGGCACTAGACATGACATCTGGGATATCTGGTGACACTGCTTAGGACAACCTCATTAGGGTCATGAATGACACCGACAGGCGGGGAGTATTCAGAATCCATCCCTACCGAGATAGGATGTGTAGATAAATCCTCATCCTGACACATCTAATGGCGGATCAATCATCTTCTCATCATAGGTAGTGGAATAGATGTCATGGACATCATGATCAAAATGGGTAAAATGATGGTTATTGGATTTTGGACCCATGGCATTGGTATTCCAATTAACTTGTCAGGGTAACTGTCAACCCATGTGTGGGAATTATCCAATGATTGAAATGTGGACCACATTGAATTAAGGATGATGAAACCCATGGTAGCACCTTACAACATCATTATATGATATAAATGGTGAAGAATATCATGGTTATATTCTCACCTCAACTAAATAGTGATAAGAAGAACCGTTTGTTCAAGTCATCTAAATTAAATAGAAAACTAGTAGGGGTGTATGGATCAAAAATAGCCACTCGATCTATGTGTGAAGATATCATACTGTCTCAATGACTGATGATATATGAGGTCTCCATTTAATAACCGCTTCCATCACCAATTACGGACACATTTGGGGTAGGGTATGGAGAAAATGAAAAGCGTGAAGTATCATTTCGCATGCCAACCACATCGCAAATTCTTAGGGTAATAGGACAAACATTGGAAATTTCAAGAAGGGAAAGGTGATAGTCAGAATATGGAACCCTCATAAAATTATCCATATTCATAGAAGGGAAAATAATTTCTATCCACCCATATAAATAATTAAACGGTCATTTGAGACGATGCAAAGGATTAACATCATGTATCATCCCAAACATCTCATAGAGTTGGTCAAGAGTAGTAATGGCCAGATTAATTGTTTGAAACTCTTCAAACATAGCCACCATCATCATAGTACAAATAGTAACTCTAGTGCATACGTCCTGGGAGGGAATGATCCATCCACTCAAAAACATAGTGAAGGAAACATCTCAACTAAGGTCAGATAGAACATCTGATCGAATCTCGTATCCCCAAGTAGTGTATCAACCGGCTTCATGGGTGTCACAATATGACTATTAATATTTTATAGAATTTTATGTTCTATGACTCTGACTATGGTAGACACTCGACCTAGACCTAATCACCTATAGAAATGACCATATCCAATCCTCAAAAAGGATAATTGAGTGAACATGGAGGGGTTTACCAAACATTCCATGTGTTATGACTAGTAGGCTCCAGGCCATTGGGGAAAATTGAATGGAATTGTCCCAAGTGGATTCTACTGGAAGGAACTCATCATACATATTTCCAAGAATGGGTATCCATCCATGCTGATATATATCCCATAAACGAATCCCCTCTTTTCAATGTGATAAATGGAAAGTTTTAGTACTTGAGAACCTGTGGCTTAGCAGATCATGTAGGATATCACTTGGAGAGAAAACAAAAAATTAGTAGACGCATGTTTCCCTGTATATTCTCATCACTTAAAACTTATTGGGGGACTCAAAAATGATTTTATGTACCAAAACTTCACATGCCCATTTGTTTAAAAAACATCATATGCCTCACAAGTCCCATTTAGTGCTCCACAAACCAAAAAGGTTTTCATTAGAATGGTTGAAAATAGATCAGTACTCCTAGGTGAATGGTCTTAAGGATGTGTTTCAGAAACTGTGGTTTCTCTGACTCGACACTGAGCCTATTAATGTGAACAAATTATCATGAATGGGAGTAGTTATGATTACTCGTGTTTAGGAAATGTTTGCTCGATTATGCTCCTAGGATGCTTCCTAGATACTGAAGGATGTATTATGGTTTTGCACTGGAAATGGGGTGCCATTAGATTAACAAAATCGTATAGTGGTAGTTTCACAGATAATGGGTAAGCTAGAAGCATTGGTTCACTACGACTTTAATGGTATTATCCTGAAGAACAAAGTAAGATCAAATATGGTCTTTAGTGCCGTAATTCATGGCTACTATTATTCAAGTTGAGTGTGAATTAGTCTATAAAAGATCCATTTTAGTCCTTTTATAATGATAAAAAAGGCCACATAAAATTTAGTATATTGAGAAAATTGTTTTATTAGAGCCAAAAAGTTCCTAATGGGCTTAAAATGGTGGTCCACATGGGGATCCATGTACTTCTATAGGAAATGGTATGTGGAATATATTTCTTATGTATAGTATTGGTTCGTGGAAGCCATTCCATATATATATTGCTTTGGTATGTGGAAATCCTATGAGGCAATGGCCAACTGAGTGTTGAAAAACAAACTAAGTGGTTCCCGGAATATGGAAACCATGAATTGAGGACTCGCTATCCTGATTTCCAATGTTTTTCAATTAAAATTTTATGTTCTCTTTAACAAATATTACGGATTAGTTCCCTAGTTTAAAATTGGTGTGTGGAAAATGAAAATCGAGAAGCATTATTCTACGTGGAGGTCTGAACATAAGTTTTATATTCCACGATGTAATTCGCGAACACAAAAGTCAGTTCGTGGGAAGAAAAAATTGTGAATTGTTCAGTCCATAAGAGCTAAAATGTTATTCATAAATACATATTTTTGAAGGATTCAATGCACAGACACAAAGGAAACATAGGAGAGGTCAAGAGAACTTTTGACTATGAGAAATGGTAAAAGAAAAATGACTTGGGCTCCTATAAATAGGCATGTTTCCCCTAACAGACCTACTAGTTTTACCAAAAACCCCTTCAGTTATGGACAAATTCTACATCTAAATAGACCCCAGTTCATTTTTTTCAGATTCCATTCTAATGGGGGGAATTTTTAGGGTGATGAAAACATTGAAAATGTATGTAAAAACTATAAAATTCACTTTTAAGAGAGAAGAAAACATTCCTATAGGTCCAAAAATTAATATGATTGAAAAATAAATTTCATTGTCGGGAATAAGATTAGAGAAATAAAATTTAGCATCTATTGATAGTGTACTTCCTAACATCATTGGGAATGGTTTATGGGGAACATGAAAGGTAAACCATCAACATATAGAATGAAATTCTAGGCGATGGCCTATGGAAAGATGGATAGTAAACCTATGTTGTAGAGAAAAATGTTTTTTGAGAAATCAAGAACAAAAATGAAATTATCATAACATTTTGAAAATTATGTAGTTTACAAATGAAGTAGGCTGGTAGTGTTCCGTGAACCATGTCTCACGAACCAAAGCCTCTGCAATCCCCAGTTGACTGATTTTTCCACTGGTCTAGATATATCTTCATCGGATTCTGCAAATGGTGTCACATTCGCATAGATATGATTTCCCATCACTCTATAAAAATAGCACAATGTGGATTAGAAAATATATAAAGGATATGGGTGGAATTAATCATGTAGGTGACCATATATACTAGAAGAAAGAATTCAGATCGCGAGACGATTCTGACATTGGTTTAGAATTATCCATGGAGTGAGAATGGAGAATCAATTTTCCACATATATAAGCAGTCATGACCCATAAAAATAAGAATCATAATAATAATTAGTGATCCGAGAATCTATTTTGTGCTACCACAGACCATAAATCCCTCGTAGATGAATTCTATAGTAACTACGGGCTATATGACTCTTCTAAAATTTGATGTTGCGCATAGAACATCACTACACAGATCAAACACTATATTGTGAACTTCATCAGTATGTGGATGGAACCCAGAGTGGCATGGTGACCACATCCTGGACCATTAACCACTTCTTTACATAGTGGCCCATACCCACATCCAGATGTTGCTTCGGTATACAGATGACCCCTCACCCAAATAGCTGAATGTTATTCGAGGATTCCCCCATCTGGCATGAGAAATTGGTGCACAAAATGGGTTGTCTTCAGGTTTAATTTCCTCCATTCCTAATCATGCTCCTCCACCAGCATTCATCCCTTCGTAGCTCCTCCACGAAAAAGTCCACCACAATCATGAAAATTCCTCCTCCAAAGACACCAGAACCATTTAATCAGATCTTCGGGCACACTGTCATGCCTTTCTGAATCTACATACATGAGATGAGTGGAGTGAATAATGTTGTTCCCTCAATTGTTTAGAACCCCATAATTTCTCTAAGTGTTCATTCCCAAGGTGACCAGAGGAACAAATTTAGGATACCAATGTGATCCTCCATATTGTCAAATTTAAGGGTAACCACTAGATTTTCCATTTAATGAGTGCCAGTGACATGTTAGAAAGGTCACCCTTTCCATCCCCTTTGACCAGGGATGATTCTCATCCCTATTCTCATAACCCAAAAATAGTAACTCCTTATGAGGTATGACCCTAAATTTCGAATGAGGTATTTCACTTCACCATCTTCACCTCATCTCGGGATGTGTCTAGATAGATCACCCGGATGTGAATACCATGGATATCAATATAGGTGAGGATTTAATGCTTAATTATCTCATTTCCCTCTCTCGTTGGGACGGTAGATGCCACCTATTCTGCCATCAATGTCCAACATTTCCATAAGGGGAGAGGAGAATATGTTCACTTGTTGAAACATTTGTATCCTCCTGTTTCTCACTCTAAGCATGACTCAAATTGTTTTAGAGGTCTATGATTATATGGAATTTGAAAAACCCATAAACAAAAAATGAGAACTCTGATTCATGTTTTAGTAGAGATATGCAGGACGACTTCTTGAAGGCCTGAGCTTAAAGGGGTACCCACCGAAATAGTTCACCCAATTATGCCCCCAAAAAATGGGACTCCTCCAAGATGTATTCCCTAATATAAATGTATAATGATATCTGTAATTCCCACAATTATTGGGATATTTACGATGCATGTCCAAGGCCTGATCTCATGGGACGTTCTCCTAAGAAGTAAGTCCCGATAAAATGTTTTTCCAAATTTGAAAGTGCTTCCTACTAGGTATAAGTCCTGATTGCAAAAAAACATGGGCTTAGATTCCTCTCTCGATGATATTTAGGATTCCCATATTATGGGTCTTACCCCAACATCAAACCACCTTCCATTTATCCTGGATGACGATAAACCCCAGAGCACCTCACTGTATGGCTTAAGGCAGTGTTGCCTCAATTTAATCAAATCTTCCTATATCCATGATGATCTTGCAACCCAGGGGTTGCCCATGGATACACATTTTGAGAATGAACCAAGGATTCACTAACATATGAAGATGTATTAAATCTATAAGTGAGACACATAATACAAAAAAATCCCTCAAATATATGTGATGAACCTGACCTCCCATCTTATTAACTAATGGAGTCCTCAAGTGTTGTTGGACAAATCATCATCCAAGGAGCACCTGCATTTGGAATGATGGTCCTTGAATCATGGATACTCTATCGATTGTGTTTTTCTATATAAATTAAAAATCCCACAAGAGACCATCCGAAGAAATCATATCCTTAGAGGATTGATGGCACAAATACTGAACCCCTTTCAATTTCCCATTAGGACCATCTGATCTGACCATGAAACAATGTTCATAATGAAGAGGGGATAAAATGCCCAGTCCCCATATAGTCAATCCAATTCCCCCTAAATGATAATGATTCAGATCAAGCCGAAACAACAAAGACTACATGAAGCACTCTACCACAACAGTTGAGTTATGATTCCTCTTGGACCATTTTTCAAACCCCAAAACATGTCACCTTTGGTCAAAAAAAAATCACACCTCGGGTTCAAACACATACATTAAATGTTAAAAACAAACTATTGTTATTTTTGTGATCCAATCCATATATAAAATCTATATCTATACCCCTAGTAGAATATAATTTTCTATATATATATATATATATTTGTATAAAAAAAATAATCATTATTCCTTTTATTACATTGGTATAATTTATTTTTTTCTAACATTCTTCAAAAAATAATCAATTAGTGTATATGTCACCCTCCAACTATTGTTTATAATATACTTTTACGTTTACTATGTATTTTTACAGAAAATATTATGTATTATTTTCAAAAAAAGTAAACACTTATAAAATTAATAAATCATCCATTAAATTTATTTAATATTATAGTATTTATAAATTGTATATATGAAGAATAGAAAATAATCTTTATAGTGTCCCACCCCATATTCTCCTTAATGGTTCTCGGTGATGGTGGCCAGAAGACCTCATGAGCCCCTCCACAAATTCTATAGGCTGCTGACTAGAATTGATGTCCCATAGAGTGTCTCTATGGAGGCTACTCCCTCATTGATCAGATTCATCACATTAATAAATAACAATTATAAATATCATAAAAATAATTATTAAATATATTGAAACATAACAATAATAATAAATAATTTAATATGAATAAACAATATGTTAAAGATAAATAATAAGAAGATACAAATTGATGATGATCCTAGTGATGTAGCTTCAAATAATGAATGTTAATGTGAGTCATGGTATACAATCATATACAATATGCTAACTAAATATTCAGAAATTCCAAAATTGTACTACTAGGGTGTGAGATAAAATTCATGTAGTTCACCACCAACGATGTGTAGATAAAACCATCACATACAATATAAAATAAGCAGTGATAAATTAATAATAAATATATGAAACATTTATAAATAAATAAACTAGGATGATTTTTGTTAGGATACACAACCAATTTTCCTACATTAGCCAAAGATGGTGATTTTATAATATGGCATCATATGACGTTAATGTGAGTGAAAAAATGTGAGAAGTTGTAATGTTCCTAATCTAGGGATTGGTCATGGGGTACATTTCCTATGTATCCACAACCAAAATAATATTTCCCATTTTAATTGATTAATTTTTTTTAAATAAAATTTAAATTGTCATTAAAAAGAATTATATTCACCCTAGGCTAGTCCATGGATGCTTAAAGGGGATTTCAAATTAACACATTATAGGATTGATATATGTATACTGCCTTGGACATCCTCCCTTGGTGACTTAAAAAGGATTTCCCATGTGTCTCTCTGGGAATGGTGTGAAACAATCATGTAATTTCTTCTAAGTCCATCCATGTAATCCCACATAGGAGCTAAAGTCACTCTCATGTCATGGTATAACCACCATGACATTGAGACCCTCCAAGGGTTCTCCCCAAGGAAACTAGAGGAACTAATTAAGAGGTAAAAACTAGATAATATATGGAGATCTCCCCTAGGTAACAACTGAATTTTTCCTCAACTTTATAACAACAACTAATAAATCCAAACATGAGGGATCATAGGGTTAATCCAATGTATCCTTAAGTTGGAACACACTATTTTTCTCTTATCACTAGGGTGAAACTATTTAATAAAATAATGTACTTATATAAAATGTTTATAAAAACAACTATTTAATTTGTTAAAACATTTTTATCACAACATGCATATTGGTTATGGAATTTGTATTTTGAAATATATTTACTGCATGAGGTTTAAGGAATTAAGAACATGGTTAATTAATTTAATTCATCCACTTAATTTATGGAATGGATACAGGGGCTTATAATAGGGCTCATTTACCAATTCATTCAAACACAAACAAGTTATGGTATCACATCATAAGGTGTCAAAAATTAGGGATTGTTTAAAACATTCTAAGGAATTGGGAATGTATGGATCCATGGTATACCATAGCTATTGGTCAACATAAACATAAGAATATCTTCTAAATAGGTTGATTCATTACTTTATCAGGTCATATTGGGCATGGTAGGTCTTCCAGTTTCATTTAATTTAATAAATTATAGGTAAATATTGATGGTTCTATCTCAAATCATAATGAAACGTACTATATATTGAAGGATAATGAGGGTAACGACCCTAGATCACTTGTCAGACCCTCATAGATAATCTCTCGTCCTACTGTTTCATTATATTTGATGTTGGATGATTGAAATCAATGAAATTGTCAATTTCACTAAAAATGAGGGAAATGATCTTTCTATAATACATTATAATATATGGGATGAAGAACATTAAATATGTGGGAGAAGATTGAATAGAATACTAATATATTTCCAATGTATCTGACTATGGGAGAAATAGATAGTGAATGGAGGATGTATCTAGAACACTAGGTGTGGTGGATAATGAGAAGTCATGTGTGGGGGAGGACGGTTAAGCCACATGAGAAGATAATTGAACTGACTAGGGGGTTTAAAATAATTTATGTTGGGAAAAGTTAAATATAAACAAATTTTTCGAGGAACATGGTTTGTTGACATGTTTGGACAAACTGCAATCCAATCCATTTCAAAGATAATACTTCAAGGGGACCCAACATGGTTACACTTACGGTTTATCTAAAGGATCATAGACCAAGAAAATGTGATCATTCCCAAAACACTACATAACAACATGGCTATGTGCCTGGTGTCACATGGTTGTAGACACACCATGTCGAATAGGGAACCCAACATTCTATAGCTGCATTGTTAGATAAACCATATAGGTTGGTTAACAAGGATTCTAAAAACTATGTACCCATGTCCACCTTATTAATATTCTAGGCTCTATGTTTGGAATGAGCCTCGAACTCCCCCTAAACCACATTGACTAAATTAGGAATCAAAATTAGTTCCAAAAAAATAATTGAAAAAGAAAAAGATCTGAACCATTGAGATAAGATGAGACCTTACAACTTCCCCTCATTAATAAAACTAATCCCTTAGATTCCCTTCCGAGGGTGGTAGATTGTCTTCAGATAATAGTTTCATACACTGCATACATAAATTGGTCACCTGGTCCCAGGTCTCATAATGCATGTGTTTATGCTACCATAGCAACCGAACTAGAGTATCTGAGCTTCGTTTAGATCCTTCATGATCCAATCAATGATATTTATTTGATTATTCATGAAGTAAGTATATTCCTACAGATATATTTCTTCAAGGTCAATTGAATAACACAAGTTAGGATGATACAATTAAATCTATGATACGTGGATGATGTCATGTATTAAAATACACATCTGAGGTAAAAGAAAATGTTAAGATACTATCTCGGGTCACACCACTGTCTCAAAATAACCACCCTATTAAGGTGATGACATTATATGTAACATAATCTATCTATGATCTAATCAGGGAGACCCCTGTAGAACAAACTGTTATCCAACCTAGAACTCCAAAAGAATATTAAAAATATATTTACAAGGCTTCATCCTGGTCTAAGAAATATCAATATTCTTCTAAATCAGTTAGACTTGATATGTTGTTTCCTTAATGAAATGGGCACCTAGTAGATTTTCCTCACCTACCTCAAGATAGCATAGAGTTGAAAAATATATTCTACAATGGATTCCCTATCATGGATCAATCTGAATTATTTATTGAATGCTATTGTTTTTGGAAAACATAACTAGATGAAAATTCATTTTCCAAATGATCCACTAAAATCAATGATACTAGCATGAATCATATCTTCTATCATTTGTATCAACTATTTGGATATACCATCAGAATGAGGATGATATAGTGTACCCAATAGTACCTATTAAACTATTCCATTTCAAAACAAATTATAGAACCAAGAAGGAAATTGGGTGTTTCTATCAAACATGATATAATGGGGAACACCATGAAGGCACGCAATTTACTATATGTAAATCCTCCCAATCTCATCATCTAATAAGGCCTCCAAGATTAGTAGAAAGTGTGAAACCTTGGTCAACCAGTCAGAGATTACCCATTATATATCCCTGAATGAAGGTGAACTGAGGAATCTTCTCCCGAATTCTATAGTGTCTATTTTCAATTATTTATGTTGGGGAATGCTTCCCAAGCATGTTTCACTTTCACTTGGTTTTTAATTCTATATCATATTCCCACATTCATAAGACCAGTGGAGTCCATCACCTCTTCAATGATGTTTTATCCTTGATTGAAATGGGATTTCATTTCCTTGTTCATGGATTCATCATCAGAGATCGTCGCATAGTCTATGTCTCCCTTAACGATTAAGACAGTGTTTGTGATACCCTTCTTAGTGCCATATCTTTGTAGATTCCAATTAATTATGAAAAATCTATTATGAAATTCCAAGAGGTCCTATTGGGGTAGCTACCTTTGGTTATGGAAGTATCCACATTGGGAATTTCTACTATGTCTGATCACTGGGTCCTTTGTACAGTTGAATTATACCTTATTTTAGGTCTTCTCAAGGGAATGAATGCTAGAGGCATCCCCCATCAAATGTGGGAAATCTTATTATGGATCCATGTCTTCATGTTTTTACTGGTCTCCCCATGTTTAAGATGGGGTATACTGCATGTTTATAGTCTATAGAAGATGGATCAGATAGCTGAGAACAATAAAAAGAGTTGATCAGGTTGATATTCCACAATGGAGGGGGAACCTAGATGTATTATTGGATAGGGGGATCAAAAAGACAAATGAGTATGGACCCAGGATTCTGTATCCAAAAAAGGGAAGGTGTAACACCATGAGGGTTGACCTGGTCACCAAAAAGGGTGGATATGAGTAGGTGGTCCCTTTCAATGGGGACACCATTGTTTACTAATGGTTGCGATTGAACCTTATAGTGGTTTCATACGTACCCTGTGTAGAATAGAAGTACCAAAACCCCCATAGTTCGATGGGGGTGATGAATCAGGTTGTACTCAAAGGATGAAATCCCAAAGACATAGTGGGGCATATGCATGGTTAGCAACACATGTGCCGCTAGAAGCAACAACTAGATGAATGGGGCTTATTCTTGGTTAGTAAACAAGGTGGATCTAATGGGTTCATCGAGATGTCATGACTCGGGTAAAATCAGGATGGATGATGGATGAAATAATGAAGTGGTTTATATGAATGGGATGTAACTTGCATAAATATGATTGTGGAATTGGATGATCATGTTAGACAATCATCATACATATCGTAGTGTCTAGAAATCAAAGTCAACATAGTTTGGTGTAGTTATGAGAATCCTATGGAGGCGAGCCATATTAATGGAACGCATGAATGGAAACCTAAATAAAATAAAATCACATTGTTAAGGAATGATCTTCATAGGATAAAAATTCTAGAGGGAGGGATAATTATTGGAAATGGGTAAATTGGATTGGACCTCGAAAAATGTTTCCTATGTATCCCATTGGCTGGGAATCAATGTACACATAGTTCAAGGGGATGGGGAATAGAATCGGGACATAAAACATTTATAGTGATGTAGACACATTATTTGGAATACACATGGTTAATATCCCATTTCAAGATGGACAATATTGGTTGGAGGAGTATGGTTAAGAGTTGGGATTACTTGTGGTTAGAATCCTGGGCAGATCAAAACACTAAATAGAGTCATATCCAGATGATTCATCCCAAAAATATAATGTATCGTATTAGGAGGGTACATCCATTAGGATGGATTAATAGAGATTACCATTTTGTGGGGTAGGATATCAAAGAGGCATCTTACATATTATATGAATAAAAAGGTATTGAAATAGTGTAGTTCAAAGGGGGATATAGTTTAACGTCACACATGATGAAGATAAGTTGTTTCCAAATGCATGGAACCGATGGATTTTCGAGAAAGAGGGGATTGAACCTTGGATAGGATTCCTATATACTATATATAGAAGAAATGAATCGAAGTCCACATAGTTCAAGAAGGTTTAGTTTAACATCATCCATGAAGAGGGGTATGGGACATATACATGATTATTTGTGTAGGAGTATTTCATTG
This sequence comes from Viscum album, assembly GCA_963277665.1. Lineage (NCBI taxonomy): Eukaryota > Viridiplantae > Streptophyta > Magnoliopsida > Santalales > Viscaceae > Viscum > Viscum album. The sequence goes on from OY728123.1 coordinate 555,077,486, forward strand.
ACACTTCCCACTCCAAAACCATGTGATTAATGCTCGATGTGGGAAATAAGATTTGGTGGTAAACATGTGGATCATTTCGTGAAATGTGCTACCAAAATGGGTGATAAATGTGTCTTATCCTTGTTTAGATGCCCTGGAAGATGGTTATTGGGACATTTTCAAAGAGGGAATCTCGATAGTGGTGATATGATATAGGAGGAGGATATGTCCAAAAAACATGGAACACCCTAGGAGAGTGTGTCAGGTTTTACGTGAAGACTTCCTGAGGCGCACATGGTGACAATTGCTCATGGATGGTGGAGTGGGAGTGTACTGATTCTTCTTCTTCATCAGATCAACCTAGGCTTTCCACACAAGCTGAAACTCAAATTTTAACATCATATGTTGGCTATGATGGTGTTTGGTAGTTAATCTTCATATAGTTCGGTCAATAAAGACACAATCCTTAGGACATAGACATACAAAACATGTATAAAACCACATTTGGGGAGACAAAGACAAAACAAATTCATGGAAAAAATAGGGTGGAGGATGGTTCATTAAATGGGATCACATTAAAAATCCATGAAAAGAAGAAATAGGTTTTATGTGCCTATGAAAAAAAGATTGGTGTGAGGAAACATAATATAGATCACCAATCAGGTGACTAGGAAATTAATGTACACAATCTGGGAGGGTCACGCGGAGGGTGTTCACACATGATAGGTACATTTCATGCAAGAGGATATCGAACATCATGCCTTGGAGTTAGCACAATCTATGGAGTCTTATTGTAGGGTTTCATTATATTTTGGACACTTTCATCAATGATGAATGGGTGCACACATGATGGGGTACTTGTGTGCATGATGTAGGGTTTGAGGGATTAGAATTTTTACACAAGGCCAAGTGTTGGGTAAAATATGGGACTTATACACACACATTTCTTATGTTAAAATAAAAATGAGAGTGGTTCAAGTCCATGAAAACCCACCTAAAGAAATACCTAATGGATAAATATCATGGATTATCCTATACCTTGATGCGATGGCATTCAAGCAGTCATGCAAGGGGTCATCTTATGCATATGGGAGAAATTGTTCAACTTCTAGATCATTCATTTCCTGGAAGGGGTACCCTTCTATTGATAGTAGAAAATATTGTATATGGTGGTGTTGGAGTTCATCACAAAATTAGTTGTTTTTCATCACATTTGGTGTGAAAGAGGTATTATTCACATATAACATTCTTTCACACAAGCCAGGTTTCCTTGGTGCATCTAACATGGTCCTTTTTTCTAGGGATAAGTGTGAAATCCCACCTTTGACGTCACAATGGGTGTGAAATTAACATTCACATGAATTTGTATCAAGATATAAAGTACACAATCTTGTGAAAATAACCCTTCGGATTATTAGGATTATCTACCAACTCAAAATATGAGATCGGGTCTCTCAAATATTCCAATCTATGTCTCCAATATAAATTTAGTGCCCAAATATTTCCACCAAAATCATTGATAAAAAGTATATAGGGGATCCGGTTATATGTAGAATACCTACTAGAACCATATATTTATTTCGGTTTGTGAAAAATGGGTGATCTTGTGAGTAAGGTAGACTGTCTGTGCATGGAAAACTAGGTTTATGGCTATAAATATGGGTAGGTAAGGAAATGTTACTCAACATATAGAATGAAAGAACATACTATATCGTGTGATAAGGGTTTCATTTTACAATCAAATGCTTATGATAATGATGATTCATGATCAAAGGGATTATTTCCTGAACTATAGCCTCCTGCTATGGAATATTGTCATTATGGAGAAGGTGATGATGACAGGCATTTAAAATGAGAGTCCATAGTAATGGGATATGTGTGAAGATACACATTCACTATTCCACATCACCGTCAATTTTCACCCTACTAGGATACCTGAGATATGTATGTTTATATCCTAAACAAAAAAACTATCATAGTTGCAAGGGTGAATAAGTTAGGAAAGTCATCCCCACCAACTATTCAAGGACATTCAGGAGCTATATCACTGATGAGACTAAGGGATGGTAGTAAGACAGGGACTTGACATGTGGGGGAATCTTCAATAGGTAATGGTAATCGACGTACTATGTATTACATACATTCTAGGACTTACAGGTTGAGATTTGACACATCAAGATGTTTGAGGCCATGTTGACATCACAAGTCCATTTCTACCACTAGTAGGGCCTCTTGTTTGAGATATTCATCATTTGGTCTCCGAATACAAATAAATTCCATCTTAACCTTGGGGATTTGAGATTATACCTTTGGGATATACACTACATCTTGGGAATTCATTTAGATAGGTTCTAACACATTGTATTCAAACCGACAGGCAATGTATGGGTAGAGAGTGTGAAAACATTTTTTCTGACATGGCATCTATTGGATCTATAAAAGGGATGGCTGAAGGTAAAGTTCATCATAAATGAAATATCTTATCTGGCCTACTATATGGTATTTCATAGGAGGGAAGGAATGATATGATGACTTGGTGAGGGAAGTATTGTCTGAACGTGTTGTAGAGGGGAAAGATTGATCATACTCGGTGGTCCTGTAAGTAGGTGAATAACAATAGTGGGGAATTAGTGTGAAAAACATATGCCAAAAATATGTGGGATATTATGGTTTACTCACAACTTTCATATTTGGGTGACTATATCATATAATAGATATGATAATTTGAGGCTTGTCTGTGGATTTTTCTAACGGTCGGAAACATGGAAGCCCATCACATAGCCAACATGGGAGTGCCTTCATTAACAAGGTTCTATGGAATTCAGGGGAACGTCACAAGACGTAGTAGTCCCTAGATAATCTGCTAACCATTTCAAATTCTTCATGTCTGGGTCACAGATAACTATGGTGAGTACAACTTTCGAAATACCATCCATCCTCCAGTCGAAGGCCTCTGGCCATTTATGTTGAACATCACTCAGGTTCAAACACTAACTCTTAATGTGGATGGGATTATGCTCAGTATCATTATTCTAATTAAATTAATATTCCACCCACATAAAATCGTTGTTAATCAAATTTTGGAATGCATGTGAGTCCTGATAGAGAAGAGGGAGGAATTATAGTGTATCATGGGTGGTGTGATCATAGGCTAGATAGACGGGAAAATCTTCTGTAAACACTATATGCAATCATTTTTTCTACAAAGTTTGATTGTGTACAATAAATGGTTAAAAACTGTATAAAGATGTTTGAGAACAATTTCACTCCTACATCCTTCTTCATGTGTTTCTCATTTTCATAACTTTTTCATTGGTTAATTCTTCACTACCCTCACCCCCTTCTGATTTTGATGTTGTCCTATCAATAGAATTTGTTGACCACTGTTTGGCGGCATATTCAAGGAAAATTGAGTGAAAATACATTCCAAAAATAAATGTGGTGAGCATAGATTCTAGATGGTGAAAAGTAGGTGAGGTGATGTTGAGGAAGTAAAACCAGAGGAAAAATAGGTATCCAGGAGGCATGACTGGGAACATTGGTGGCATGAGTGTAACTAGGTACGATTATTCCCCTTCTATTTGAAGAGGGGTGTTCCTATAGATGACGCTATGGACCAACTATATAGGCACCTATGAAGCAATTAATATAACTTCTTAATCTAACCACATACCCCATTTTCCTTTACATATGGTATTCTTGGAAAATACTATGACAAACGATGAGAAATTAAGAATTGTGGTGAAGACTGACGCATACTATGATTGATTTTCCCGAGATAGGTCACATCCATGTAGTTGAAAAAGTTCAATTTCATACCTGACATGCGTACCTGACATCCATGGATTAATATTCATGCCAACATGGTAGTATGGAGAACCATGTTTCAATGTTAATGTAATTCTTGGTCAAGATCACGACCTGAAAAAAATGACACCCAGGGATGGAGATAATGTTGACGATGATGATGAGGAGGAGGATGAAGAATTAGAGGACAAAGAAGAATAATTGGAAGAGGCAGAAGTGGAATTCGAGGAAGAGGGTCCTAGAGGTGATGGAACTCAGGGGATAGCCATCCAGAAAAGGATCCCATGTGAGATCAGTAAAATCACAGGATCCATCGAGGGACTAGACAAATGTCTCGTGATTTGTTTCAACTCGTATCTCTCTTAGCCCATTTTATACATAAATCGAATCCAATGAACATACTCTATCCTTTTTATGAACTCGTTTATAGTTCTGGTTTCGGATCTCCCACTATTGGAGGAGAAAATTTGTTGACGGTCATGGATGGATATCTCCTTGAACCCTCATCTTGGGATGAGCATGGAAGATGACTAGTCATGGATGAAGCAGTGAAAGAGGTCCAAGTGAAGACCATAGATTCTCATGTCTCCCCCAATGCTCAAAAGGAACCAAAACCAATTATTGAATTAACTAATCCTAAGGGATCTCCTATGGTAGAAACTTTAATGGTGGCCAATGTACTCAATCCAACTGTGCATTGATCGTTTAAGTCTCTACCTTTATATACTCACATTTGTTATCTAAAAAAATATTTGGACAAGGTACCAATTTCTAATGTAGTTATCATGACCGTAGAATCTGAGAAAACCAAAAAGTATGGAAAAATTGTGTGAGATCCCTTGAGAACTGTACATGTCCGTGAGGAACTTCCCATTAAAGATGATTTGGCCTTGGAACTACGTGGGAAAGAAGTTGTGATCATATTTGATTCTACTACTAGGGAACATACTAAGGCTAGTGAGAGTAAAGTCACTAAGGAGGCCAAGAATGAATATGGTTGACCATATATCATGGTGTCAAGTCCCTCAGAATGGATGCTAGAGGAAGATCGTATAGCTGAACTTCTGGAAATCATTCTTGAAAATAGACTTTTAGATTCGGAAGAGCGGGATGATGACACTCCTAATATAGATGAGGATTTTCGTATGACCTAGAACAAGGCAGTTTGGTGGATAAAAAACATTATTGGTCACCCATAAGAATAATTGATCTGCCAAAGGGGTCAAGCCACACCTGAATAAATTTCTCTTATGTTAGGGGGTGGATGTTCCCGATCTCCACATGAAGTTCCACATCTATCTTAATGAGATTTTGTGGAAAAAAAACCAACACTCAAATTTTTCATGGTGTTTAAAAAAATCTATGAACATAAAACAACTCTAAGAGGCTAAGTAGTATATTTAACACCTTGAAGAGAATATGGGAAAATGTTCCACATTTTTCACGAATCAATTCATTCTCATTGAACAACTAAAAACACATATGGTGGAATCCCAAGAGCTGCTAGTGTAGGGAAGCTGTAAAATGGATGAACATCGAGACCAGGGGTAAAAAATGAAGGCCACGGCTAATGAGCCTCACTCTATGGTTATGTATGAGGAAATTGAGCTTACGTCCTGGGAAGAAATACTAGAAGCTACACAGCAGAGTGTGGAAAAATTAATGTAGTGCATTAAAGGGGATAATCCATTAGGGCCATGTTTTGGCTGAACTCATGAAACATATCTTCTCTTTTATTTGATTTTCCTGAACATCGTGAATGGACACTCTCTTTTCCCTTGTTTTACTACATCTCAATCATAAATATGAAACAAATCTGGAATAATCATAAACTCACATGAGCCGTAGCTATTGTGAGAAACAGGGGATGGTAAAATAATTACCCACCTTATATATGAGTGTCCCAACTGATCATTGAATACATAGGGTCTACTATTTTTGACATACCACCCAGATTATTTGGGAAAAGAGGGAGGTGTGACTGGAGAATAAGGGTCATAGAGAATCAAACTTACCTTTTCAAGAATTCTACAATACCCAAGTGGGATAATGCAAAGGGAATTGAAATCAATTTTAACAGAAGGGAATGTGAAGTGGGAATCACTATAACTAAAATCTGGAACACAATGATTTGTGCATGATGATAGAGAATAAATTTTGAACTTATGAGATTCATAACAATAATATTTCTCTATCCTAAAGTGGGGTGAAAAAAATATGGTCAAACCGCTTACCCCGTTTAAAGAATTGGTCATAAATCAAAATATCCTTTGATGTCTTAAAATCATTTTTCCAGGATGGTTGGTGAGCCAAAGTGGTATTGCAGAAATCCACTGGGGGTTCCTTCATATGTGAAAAAGGATGAAGTTCCAAATATAGGGAATGTAAATCCTTGAAATGAAGTGATGGTCTATTAAAATGGAGTCCAAAACATTTGAATTTATTTCACCGTGTCCAAAACACATTATGTGAGTGTATCTATCTAAACCTGGATCGAACCTTCTTTTAGAAAAGACCTCTCTGGTGAGGACCTAGAATTATTCCTATAAGAGTGTGATAGACACATAGTTTAGTGTTTTACTGGGAGGACGATGCACATAATTGTTCAAAATCATATGAACATAGTTTTTCACATATTTTGAGGTCAGTATACCTGGATCCTTTCTATGACATTAAATTCAGCTTACACAGAATACGGGATCCTATTTTTTGGTCATAGATTTCACATTGTAGTTAGGGAAAAAGGTCCATGAAGTTAAATGGACCTATCTTTGGTCCTATGGAGATATGTATAATCATTCATATGTATTAATCAAGGGTAGTATTCAATCCATGCATAGTTATGATGCGATGTTTAGTTTAATGCCATGTAGTAATGACTTTTGGGTAGTGATGCTATTTTTTCCATACATCTTGGTCATGTCCACCCTAATAAATACATGTGTGGTCTAGTATATAACCCACATTAATTAGGACAAAGGGATTCCACACCACATCATGCATTATTGAAGAAGATCGTAGTATCAAAGTTCCAAACAAAGTGGAAATAATAGTGTGTCTGGTCCCAAGTTCAATTATCTTGGCATTACCATTTATCCTATAATGATGGAAATCCATACTCATATAGTTTTTAAAAATAAGGGGTGGTAAATGGAAAATGAAAAATGGGGTGATATCCTATGAATTATGGATTATTGAGGTTGTTATATAGTTATATTTCATTTGAACTTGGACACTAACGGTCTTATTTTATGTACATAGGGTGAGGACCTTCTCAAAGAATAAATGTGTAGTGGTGGAACAATAATGTGACCCGATGCGAATGAGGACCAATTAATTCCACCCCACATCACACATTACTCAGGGGTAAACCTTCACACCATTTATGGTCATAAGTTTGGGACCATGAGACTGATCTTTCTTAAGAGAAAATGTGTTCCACGATGTCACATAGGAACCTAATGTGGATGAGGACAAATGAATTCCACACCACATCACACATTCCTTTGGGGAAACCCCATGAAAACATTAAAGTCGGGTTTCTTGGACATTGGGATTGGAAATCCAAGTTTATGGTCATTGATTTCAGACCATAGGGTGTGAAAATCTTTAATGTATTTATAAACCTTATAAACACACCCTAATCCCCTGTGAGACTTACTAAGTGTGGGAAAAAGGGGTGTATAATATATTTTCATCACATGGATGCACAAAATAGGGGATAAATGGGTGGAGTTAAGGGGAAACCCACAATGCTGGTCCAACCACTAAATGTGTAAAGGTGCACGGAGGGTTGACACCGAGAGTATTGAGACTTCATCTGGACATAAGTATGTAGGAATGAATGTGAACAAAAAGTCCAAAATTTGGGATGGAATGGGATTGGTTTAACGATAGAAGAAAAATAATGAAACTATTTTAATCACAATATCTATATCATGTGGCCAGATATCAGAACAACAACAAAGCATTGTCCACTAACCATATTTGAAATGCTGGAGGAAGTCTCACAAGATTACATTTAAAATCCTTTGGGATGTTGGCTTAGAATAGTAGGTGAGCATTGTGGCCAATCATCCAAACAATTTGGGTGGTCCGATATGATTTGAATGATGATGGTGGAAAAAATTAAGGTACACATGAAGCTTGGGGAGAAATTAGAAAATTTACATCCAGAATCAAAAACAATTAAGTCCCACACCACGACCTATCTGAAAATGATAATGAGGGAAATCAGATAGAGGGATCTGATTAAGGGAATGTGGAATGTGACGATGACTATAAATGAGAGGAGAAATAGGTTGATGAATGTAGGTTGGACCTAGAGAAATAATTCTTAGGCATTCTTACGTATCTTATAAGGGAAGGAATCCAATAATACATATGTCATGTAGTTAGATTTCATGTGGTATATGTGAATTTTCACAATGATATATAAGAAATATAACAATGTAATTTTAGAGAAAACATACATGAATGAGGATATAATATGTCCACACCACATTAGACGCACCTATGATAAATATCAAACAAATTGTACATAAAGAAGGTGTCATGGAGAAATATAATTCCATTTAAAGTCATGATAGAAAAAGGGGAATTTTTTTAGGTCATGTAGAAAGGACCATAAATTAAATGTTGGTTAATGTATTATAGACAGGACATAGTGGTTTAACATCACACAGTATGGGTGAGATTCTAGTTTAAGATCCTAGAACATAGAATATATAGGAAGGGTCGATGAACCATTAAAGGTTGATGGACATGGGGCTGGACAAAAATATAAAATGTTCTGGAATTCCTAAGAATACTATATGGGAAGGAATCAATCCACATGTATTTCTAAAATGTCCATGCTGATTTACATTAGGTAGTAAGGATGCGGTAAAGTACAACATCATGTGTGATGAAACCAATAAAAAATGGTGATTTCTAATGGGTATACATAGCATGGATGGTTAATGAACCTGAAATTTATAATGTCTAAGGAGGTCACATACCACACCATGTATCTCCCCATAATATTGGGGGTATTGATCCCTAAGTGGTTATTCTTGAAGAAAAATTGTTTGGGAGTTCCTATGTGTATTTTGAGGGCAGGAATCAATCCATACATCGTTCATATGTTCCATACAGTTTAATTTCCTGGGGTAAGGAAGGGGGAATAATTTAACATTGTGTAGGATATTGATGTTGGGTAGTTTTACAACCAGAAAGCTAGACAAGAAAGAAGGTGAGGTCCCTAAGTGGAAAGTACATGGTGGGACTGTTGCAAACACAACATGAATGATGGAAAAAATACCACATCACATCACATACATCTGATGGGAACCACAAAAAAGAAGTTACACCCTCTCAGATGAAAAAATCGAGGTGACACATGGTTTATTTTCATGTGACTAGGATGAAACAAATGTTTTTTATTATGAAATATTAGTATTATTAAAATCACGAAGGAAAAAGGTGTTGTGTAGTTTTACATCATGTTACTCTGATGGGGATGAGTAGTTTAACATCATACAGGTTGCTCCTATGATGTTTAATGTCATGTGGGATGGTCATGAAACAAAATTTTATGTCATGTAGCCTGAACAAATGTGTCGTCGCATGACGTAATGTTTGGGAAATTTAGAATTTTTGGTTGGAGTAATGCATTCACCATCCATGGTGGTCAAATAGTATGCACCATTGGTATAAACCTTATGAATAATTTAGGGCCCCACCAATTTGTGGTCCAACGTTGGTGTCTTCTATCTAGGTATCATTATCATCCATATATCCAATACCTTGTAACATCGTATGATGGAATGGAAGTGAATTTTTATGTTAAAAGCTATGGATATCTTGTTCTGGGGACTCTCTAGATTGTGAAAGGATTGGATCCTCTTCTAAGTGTGGGATTATTGTATAGCTAGTATAAATTCTGATATTTTTTGACATCTACTAATCATAATAAATTGTGAAGAGCGATGGAAACTGAATCTAGATGGGCAGAACTGGCTCTTTCTCATACACTAGGGAGTATGGGGTCACATGGGTGAAATTTTGGATTCATCGTCTGGTATCTCCAAAGGGTGTTGGGGAGCTTCCCCAACCAACTCTTTATGATCTGATCATTTATATTTTTCAAATTGATAGAGTGGGTATTTATTACCGCATCAATCTACCCATTTTCATACACATGATATCGAGGTAAGTGTGGGTAGATCAGATTTTGTACTTACATACATATTTTGCAGCTCGACATTTCTAATATTAGTGCCATTATCAGTGAGAATAGATTGCGGGACCTTGAAATTTTTTATGACATTGGAGCTCAAAAAAATAAATGATTTAATATGTTTGTACTTCCTTTAGTTGTAACGCTTCATCCCACTTCGATAATAAATTAGTGGTGGTCATGATAAACCTACACTGGTCATATGTTGCTGGTGGATATGGTCCCACTATATCGATTTCCTAGAATTCAATGGGACATGAGTACTGTGTTGTATGGTTGGGCTCTGAAGGCCGATGAAAAAAATTTGGAATGGATCTAGCACACGTTACATCTCTTCGAAAACACGATACACACAGTGATCATGGTAGGATAGGTATAGCCCAATCATCATATCTGGTGGGAAAGTTACAACCCTAGTTTATGTGCTCCACAAGGTCAATCATGAACATCCTAAATGATCTGGTGAATCTTGTATCCTTGGATTCATTGGATGATAACTCCATTGAATCCATTTTTGTAGATGATTTTATCCTGGCTTGGACCACTATAGTGGGTGAACTGTACATCCCACCAACGGATTTTATCACATTTGGCTATATAGGTCAAGATTTTCACATGTTGTAGATACTCAAAAAAGGGAATCATCGAACTAGTGGTCTCTTCTTCTACAGCTGGGGGGGGTTCCTTATGTTGAGGAATTAACGATATATTGATTTACCTGCTGGGTATCTTCATCATCTGAACTGACATGAGTGATGAACCTATGATTCACTATGTGGTTAATCATATCAACCTAATCAGGAAATGAATGGGAAATGGAAAGGATGTCAAATGAAACTTCTCAACTATTCTTTGACTGAGGAACATCAGTGACCTCCTGTAGTGAAGGGAGAAGGGCCATCAGCTAGAAGGTGTGCCCTAATAGGGGAATGATCATCGGATTTTTGAGGATGTAGACACCATCGATCTTCTGGGTAACCATCCTAAATTCCCCATTAACATGTTGTTGGGGAATATATATCTCAAGAGCCTACTCTAGTATAGAGATAAGGGCCTAATACCCCACCTCATTGTTGGTGTATCCTTATGACAACGAGAATGAGTGGGGAAAGACAACATGAGTAGGAGTGATGAATAGGATGCCTCGTCCCACACTGTTGAGTTTGGTATCATTGTGACATGTATCTTTGGGACATTGAGAAGTACCAACTATATACATTTTACAACATGGCATGGTATAGTCCACATAAATAATGTCTTCATGTAGAACATCAAAATCTAGAGACTACGTAATGGGGGATGGATGGGAAGGAAGAAAAACTGCCAACACCTGACCATTGACAAATTTTTTGGGGATGATCCTTTTGTGAAACTACTGAAAAATCACAACCCACCAAGATTGATATACTATCATAATTATTTTATTAAGAATATACTTTAGCATATTTACATAGGACACCAACAGCAACTCATGATGTTGGAGATACTTCCACAACTTATGCACTTTTTAATCCAGTGTGAGGAAGATATTCACAATATAAGAATATATGGTCTCTATTTTGATGTTCGTGAAAATGAAATATTATAAATTTCTCTATGTCATGTTGTTGTTCTTATGGGATTTAAGGGAACAATGTGATCATTCTAGGGAAGTCACATAAAGTTCCAACGACTTTCTAGAGTTGGGTGGCCTCACGATGGGAGGCTATAGTAAGATCTGCATTATATTCTCAAAAGAAGAATGAAAATATTCATTTCACTGGTAGACAAAACCATTCATCCTGAGTCCGGAAAATTTATTACTCATGCCATCCAGGTTTTCCATGAATCAATGTGTGATGGACAAGTACCTTGGAAGCCTCATATCTCTTGATGTTTTCTCAGATGAGGAATATGGTGAATTTCCTTGGTCATCCCAAGAGAAATCATGATTCCTATATATCTAACAAAAAATCCAGTGATCATTTTATAGGTAACCCCATAAGCATAGAAAAAAGGGTCCATATTCAAAAGGTGAAAGTGTAGGAAGTCGACCACTTTCTCAAGGTCACTAAGATTGTCCTAATGATGGAGTGATTTTACTAAAAAATCATACACATAGAATTCCACCAATTTCCTAAGGATTGGTTTGAATATGCATTTCATAGCACTCTGATAGCTAGAAAATTCATTATTCATACCTAAAAGAATTTAATGGTAAAAAATATACCTTGTGGAAATCTGAATGAAGTGGAATATTATTCCATAGTGGACATTTAGAATTGATCATATCCTTAATACCAATCCATGAAGGATAAAGCATCATATCCTATAGTTTCATCAATCAACAAATCATTCACGGGACTAGGGAAATTTGTCCTTCAGGTAGTGGAATTTTAGGTCATGTAATTCAATGGTGTCTCTGATCCATATGTTATTATTTCTAATAGGAAAAATGTTGTCCAACCCGCAAGGTTACTTTACTTCCATGAAAATTTTGGCTTTGATATGATTATCATATTTAGCATCGACCATGGAACCATGTGAATTGTGCATCATTATGGGAGGTTGTTTGAACATGTGATGTCTTACTTGGGGACCAAGGTGTTTGATGGAAACAATATGATCCAGACCATGAATATAATCATAATTACAGGAAAACACATGATGATTTTTTGATAGGAAACCCACTTAATGTTTCTACTATCCCACATGCATAGCTACACTAATCTGTGTCAGCCTTGAATCTACCTCAGTAGAAAGTTCCACTTGTACCTACTCATCATCAATGGTAGAGAAACCTCCTTCAAATGTGAGATAATAATCATATATATCCTAGTCATTTTCATGTGTGAGAGGATCGTTATTCCGGGATGTTTTGCAATGATATATGACCCTGGACGAATGTGGTACTGGCCTGAGCTGTAGCAGAACTGTAATTAAGAGATTCCCATACTACGGAAAACATGGTGACCAAGGATTTCGATCTGATTACATTACACCATCATCCAAGGCTTTTGTTCTTGATAGTTTCCCAGTAATAGTGGTGCATTGTCTAGATTTGGTTCAACTGAGCCCGAAGAAATAATCATATATAGCATATTTCATTTGACATGGGGTGACCATCTCGATACTTTACCCAGGTAAGGGGCTCTAGCAGGACTCAATACTGATTCATTTACGGGTAAAAAGTGTTTTTCGGTGCTCTTTACACCTATGAACATGCTTCTCACTCATTACAGAGAAAAAAAAATTCCCTAAGTATGGGTATGTGGTCTCTAGTTGGTGAATAAATAAAAAGAAAGAATCTCCCATGTCTATCCATTAGTTGGGAATAGCGGTTCTGGGTTCCACCTCATTAGCATGAACTTGTTTTTTCATTTATCTTACAATAGTAAACATCTACATATTGGGTTTCATAGGAGGAAAATGGAGTTTCCCCACCATGAAGTACACCCTACTCAATTGTTATGGGATTACTTGAGGAACTTGTGAAGTGAAGAGGGTAAAATTGTATGAAGATGGAGCCAAGGTCCACCCATCATGGATTTGTAGGAATTTCCCTATGAGACTAACATGAATTTTTTGGTGAAAATATGGAAACCAGACTAGGTCTTCCATTGGATCTTTCCACATGTCCTCTTCTTAGTCCAGTCATAACCCAAAATCATCATGTCATATGGATCCATAGCATCTTCATAAATCCTTACATTATAGAGCATTCATATCTGAATGATATTTATCCTAGAACATTTTTCAAAAATATAGTGGAATAATTCCACACCATTAAACAGGATGGTGATATATAATAGATGAGTTTTCCCATATATGGTTGAGACCTCATCTTCTCTTGAGAATGAGACAATGGCTAGGTAATCTATATACTCTACTTCTTTAGCACGGAAAGCATTTGTGAATTCTACCTTCATTTTAAAATAGAGGGAGATTCTTGAAATCCTCTACGATGGATTCATACATATCTTTAAACAAATGGAGAGCCATAAGGATTTTTATCATTTTAGTAATGATGGAAGGTGATTAAGAACATAATACATTTGTGCTGGATTCACATTTTAGCTGCCATGAAGTTTCTTGATGGCATGAGGTATGCTAGATAATGCGGGTCGAACTGGACGATTATGGATGGGGATGTTAATATATCACTTCTCAATAGATGAACAATTTAAAATAACTATTGGATAATTACTATATGAATGTGGTGTGGGCATAGCAGGGCATAGAAGATCATAATGCATTGCAGTATTTCTTCCTAATCATGCCACACAAATGGAGGTGGTCCGGAGCTTAATATGATAGGATGAGGGGACTCCACATGATGAGTATTATGTTGAGCCTACAATCTAGTCTTAGTGGAATTCATGGCTACACTAGAGGCTCTGAAAGGTTCATCTTGATGATTCATGTATCCACGACTCTGTCATTAATGGTGTCTAATGGGGAAATTATGAGGATTATCCTAGAACTCTTCATTTTTAAGAAAAGTGTAACTGTCCACCAGCTTGATGGTATTTATTGAGGAATTATCTTGATCATCACATAAAGAAACATCAAATGCTAGGTGGATCCAGGAGTGACTCCCATCTTTGGGCACATATAGTCACTGGGAGTTTAGGGTGGATTTGGCACCAGTAGGGAAATTATCCTCTGCTTGTTGCATTGGAACCAATTGTTCCAAGAGGTAATAGGTTGAGATATAGATGAAGAAGTGGGCACTAGTGGAGGTGTGGTAAATTCATAATGATCATCCTGATTTAGTAAATCATGTATGATACCCTGGGAAAGAACTACAGCCTTGCGAGCCATCTATTCATCATACATATGAGACACATGGATTGAGACCTACTATCATTAACCATCTCTGTAATTATCTATCTAAGAAGAGACACATGCGACCTTTACGAGGGAGGGTCCCAACCTGACAATATTATATCCACCCTATTTCTAGAGCAGGTACTTTATCACATATCCCTTCATGAGATTATATCTGAGGAACATTTGAATGGGAAATAATTGGGGTGATCAGTGAGATCAGCCTCTTGAGGTCCCCTACATTCCAGAAACTGCAGAATTCCCTAATATAAGGAACTCTAGTTAATAGCCATGTTTTTCATCCATTTCAAACATGCAAACCTATTTTCTCTATTCTAGAAAGAGAACAATGATAGATTGTCCCTAACGATGGGATGGATCCTAACGAGGTTGTAGAACATGATTGTCTCATCTAGGTGGTGGTGGTGCATTATGTGATGGATTCTAACGATTCAAGGTTGCAATGCTAAACCAAAGTCTGATCCTAAGGCTTAGGCCCTCAACACAGCTTTAGAAGAGGCTTTGACGATAAAGGATCTAGTGGCCTAGGGGCCTCTAACTATATAGTGGAAGTGGTCTTTTCCTTGTATACCTTTCTTACAGGAGCTATGAGAGGCAATGAGAATGCCTCAATGGCTTTCTATATGGATTCTTATAGACGTTGATTATTTCAAAAATGTTCTAGAATATACCTGGGATATTCTGAGTGACAATATATGGAACCATGTTAGTCCTTATATTCCCCACATGCATTATCAATAGCTACAATTGAGTGAGCATCATATCAATTTAGTACATGAGTCATTTCCACATTTCAAAAAATCATTGACATGCTCATATAGCCTTTGATTTCAGTTGATGATGATAGTGATAATAGTCTTCCATGTGGTTTTGATGAACTGATATAGAAACTACCATGAAAGAGACTCCCAACCATACATGGACCTGATTGATAATTTATTGTACTAGAAAAATGTTGGCCCATTTAGTTCCATTACAAATCATGAGATCATGGTGGCCTCGTCTTGTGCTGGAGTTCTCCGCATGGGTCCACATATTGAGATAATGTGGGAATGATTACATAGGGGGTTTCCCTCCCTATTGAAGGGTAAGAGGTGGACTTGTTACGCTTAGGGGTGCTGGAATTGCATCCAACCATGTTGAATACAAAATCCATCAGGTGGGATAGCCACCTATAGCATCTCAATAGCCTTAAGGTGAGCGGTGATATGGGACATAAGATCATCCTGGTAAGGGTAATAATCATTGAAAGGATCCCAGAACAATACTAAGTTGTTTTGTTATTAAACATAATAATTGATCCCAGGGATTGTGGAGAGGTTGGTGGAAAAAATAGAGGATCTAATGGAGTGACGACCTATGGAGCAACTTGAGGGACTACATGAGGAATAAACTACAAAGGTGCGTCTTAGAGAAAATTTCCAAATAGCTTAGGCCAATTTGGTGTTGAATAATTTGGCCTCTTTCCATGTGATCCATCCACTATCATGTCTTGATATGAAGGTTTATCAATACCTGTGGTGGGAAACTCGCCCAGGGGACCCTGTACCTACACCAGTTGAGGATCGTGGTGATCATACCGGGGATCACCATTTTCTGGTAATCACTCTTCTAAATTCTTGGAAAATATCTCATCTATAACTTTGTTTTATTCTACATGCTTTTAGAGAAACTCTATTTTTTTGGGACCATCTTCCATCTATCATGTCATGACAGATGGGTCAACTGGATTAACAATCTCAAAGTGTTCTTTACCCGTATTAGGGTCCCAATTGAGGGGCGTTGACTCATAAGGGTCTGCAGGGCCAAGTACATGCCATTGACAGCGAGTGAAAATGTCCAGGGGATCCAAATAAGTGGCATTTCCCCAGGGGTTAGGTTGTCTTCAATTATTCCTATGTCAGTATCTATCTCTATTAGGTCAGCCAGGTCAAATACAACTATTATTGGGGGAATATCCTCAATATCACCTAGTAGGTCAGATTAATTTAGGATAGGACTGAGTTTAAGAGAATTATACTGGCCCATATAAATATCTAAATGTGTGGAGATTCATCCATAAAAATTCTTTAATTTCACAATTATGCTCTGAACAAATCATTTCATAAGATTATGG
The DNA here is from genome assembly GCA_963277665.1 of Viscum album. NCBI lineage: Eukaryota > Viridiplantae > Streptophyta > Magnoliopsida > Santalales > Viscaceae > Viscum > Viscum album. The sequence goes on from OY728123.1 coordinate 555,094,438, forward strand.
TGATAACCGGGAAATACATGATGATGATCCACAAGATTCATGACTAAATCATCATGGCTATAATTTTCCCAATGTCATAATACTATTACTATCTTTTTGGATAAACCATTTGATGATTATGGATATTGAAGTATTTTTTCACTATGGATCAACAAAATCACATTACATTTTCCTGGGTGAGTGACTCTGGAATGTCGATGTCTGATTTAGTGATCAGACAAACCATCTTAGGAAGATAGTCTACTAATATAATTTCCTAAAATCACTATTATTATACATCAGGATCCATCTGTTTGTTTCACCATTATTCAATTGGGTTGTGTATGAGGAACAAGTAATAGTACTGAGATAGACTACTATAGTGGAATAACTAGTGGAGATAATGTAACGTGGGATGAAAATCCACTACATAATGGTTCATCTCTAAGATGCGGTAATGACCACATCATCACATCCCTATTGGAGAGAGTGATGATCATTACTTCATGTGATAATCCAAGACATGATAGTGAGGAATCTGTGTTTTTCTAATCATCTAACCCCCCCCCCAGAAGAACTCCCCAAAATCTCATGATGATGTAGGATAAGATCTTGCTAATGATGGACATGACTACACAGAAAGACCCTGGATAAGGGATATTTTTTATTCCTCATGTATGTACTTACATTGGTCCTTAGGGATAAGGTGAATTTCACTTTCTAGAATGATGAAGGTAAAGTGTTGGGTTCTTAACCCAAATTCCAAGGCATAATATTGGGCTTAAGGGTCCATCATTGAATCACACCTCACATTAGAGTCTGAAAATTGGTCTGGATTGATGATGATCTAGAATTTAGAATGATTCTTCTTTCAGTATGGGAATTTCACCCTTCTTCCCTAAGACAGTTCCATAGGGAATGTTTAATCTTCTACGTGGGGAGGACCTCTATGCGAGATGTTGTTTGTGTGGGGAGGGCCTTTACCAAATCTCATAATAAAATGGGGAAAAATTCTAGGCCTGATATCATTGTAGAAAGAAGGCCCTCCACTGTGAATGTTAATAAAGACATGGGGAGGCCTCAATGGTTGATGAGAGAGTAGGAAGAACTACCTCTTGGGTGTGCTGGGGATCAAGCAGAACCCATGAATATGATGAATGGAATAAGGGGAGGACATTTATACTAGGTACATCAGGTGTAGGGAGGACATCTGTTGTTAGTAGTGCTAAAGAGGGGCGGGCCTCTACTAGAGGTTGTATGGGAATGTAGAGGGCCTCAATGTTGACCACATATGGAATGATAAGGAAATTAACACTAATGGGAATTTTTGGATAGGGATTAATTTCATATTGATAAAACAAAACATGTGGGGAACCTCCCTGTTTATGGGCCCCGAGGTGGGGAGGAACTTCACATTGATAACATGAAATATGGGAAAAATCTACAAACCTGGGATCATTTGATTGGGGAGGACCACTTTATTTTACATTAACAAAATGGAGAGGACCTCTAATTGAACCTCCTTGGTTGGTATGGGGAGGAACTACATACAGAGTGTGAAAGAAATGAGGACATAACATTGACTTGAAATGGTATGGGGAGGAACTTTGTATTAAATCTTGACATCATGTGTTGACCCATGATGGATTCTTTATGTTTCAGCAACTTAAAGAGTCATCCCTATCTTCCTTTGGGGTGGATGGGTTCTCAATCCCAATCAGGTATAGGGGTTCATCTGATCTAAAATGATATGGTACTAATAATATGCATTTTTGGTGGCATGGGACACTAATGACATGTAAGATGATTCCCCCTGAAGTTCATCTTCTTGAGAAAATTCCTAACATTGATGTCAAGTCAGCTGATTCGGGCCAATGATGAAGGGGTAGAGACCATTTTTTCATCGTCTTGAGATACATGGAAACGACATTGACACGACCTAGTGGGATACCTCCTTGTCGGCACCCTGGATGAAGTTGAAGACATGATGATAGGAACATCACATACCTCGTCAGTGTAGGGGATTTTATAATAGGATTTTTCTTGGGAGATGCTTCCAAAACCATTGGATGTTAGAGAGGGGATAAGAGGCTCATTGTGCGGCCCTTGGAGTAGGTGTTGATTGTGTGGCACAAAATCCTCTAAATAATGGTGGGCCATTTCCCTCTTTAGGATAACACCTTCCTGCACATATCATCTAATAAGTGTATCCATTACCCTCCCCTAAATTATCTCTAATAGTTTTATGGGGTTTGGATGCTAGGTATCCATAAATGTGGATGTTTTTTTGGAATAGGTGGAGTTATTCATGGTTTCCTCATTATCATTTCCACTACCACTGCATATGAGGTGGGAGGGGATTGGGTCCCTATAGTATGGGTCCTAAAAATTAGGGAGATTCGTATATTCCCACATATAGTTGGAAATAAGTTCCCATTTTTTCCAACATCATTAATTATTCCATGGAAGGATAGAAGTATCCAATATAATGATGTCTCAGACTAAAATTTTCAATGACTAATATCTCTAAATTCTCCTCAGTTTTACACTAGACGCACATTTTATTGGTGGTACCTAGTGCAAGATGGATAAATCAGGTTACATGATTATCTATTGATGTATCAAACACAAATAATACCAATGTATAATGGGTAAAATATTCATATTGGGTCCACCATTTCTATTTTCGATGCTTTCCTCCGAGGTGTGTTTCCCATGTTCGTTTGATGTAATTTGGTCCGTGCATTGTACCATGCATTCCCTCATTGCAAAGTCAGCTGAAATCCTTCACCTATTTGGGGATGATATCTCCTTGATCAAAATGGGATGAAGGGATTCCAGTTCCCTTTTTAGGATTCCTCAATGTAGCTCTTCTCATATTATTTTTGTCCCTTAATGATTAATGCATCGTTCATTAAACCCTTATGGGTGTCATCTCTTCATGGACACAGATTAATTACATAGAATTAATCTGAATATTTCAAGGGGTCATGTCTGGGCCTCATATTTTTTTAGGTAAGTATTCAACTTGTGAATCACATGAATGTATGGATTCGGGATCCATGGTGCACTTGTGTTCTCCTTATTTATAGTTCCTCTCAAGGGAACAGAATTCCATGTCATACCACATTGAATGTGTCGAATCTTTTACTAGAGTCATGTATCCAATGTTTTCCTTGGATTTCCATGCTTTAAAAGGTAGTATTCTTTACGTTTAATGTCTAATATAGATTTATTGGATATATTATGACACTGACAAGATTTGATCAGCTAGATGCACCCTTAGAAGGGAAGCATGTATGGTTTCTCATATGAGGGGATAATATTGCCCAATTATGTCATACCCAGGATGGAATGTCCCAAAAGGAAAGTTTCACACAATGAAGGATGATCTAGGCATCACAAAGCGATGATCAGAGAAGGTGGGATCCGACAATGGGGACAACAAGGATTAAAATTGGCTAGGTTTGAAACTCAAATAGTCTTCCGATGTACCCTATGTAGAATAAATGAATCAAATTTTATGTTGTTATAATGTGGTGATGAATAGAGGTGTACACAATGGGAAAAAACATGGAAACATGCTAGTGCATAAGCAGGATTAGTAAACCAAGCCACGTTAGAAGAAGAAATTGGATGGATAGTGCTTCTACATGGTTGGCTTCCCAAATGGATGGCATGGGTTAAATTGGATGTCACAACATTGGTAAAATCATGATGAATGATGGATGACTTAATGAAGGGGATGAGATTAATGGTATCAATATGAACTAAAGACAATGAAGGTGTTGGGTTTAATCCTCTAGGAGGAATACTATGTATCCTAGTTTTTAGGAATCAATGTCCATATAGTTTAGTGGGGCGATGAGAAACCTAAGGTAGAGACCCCTCAAAATGGAATGCACGAATAGGGACCCAAAATAAATAAAACCTTTAGGATAGGTAATGATCTTCACAAGACATAAATGCTTCAAGGAGAGGCCATGATGTGAAATGAGTGATGTTATTGAACATTAAAATAGGCTTCTTACATAACCCAGTGAATGGGAATCATATCCAATGTTGTTTAAGGGGGTGGTGGATTAGAATCATGTTGTACGCAAAGGATAGCGACCTAGAGACATGCTGGTGATTATGCATGGTTATCATCCCATCTCTAGTGGGACACTCTTGGTTATAGGGTTGTGGTGATGTGTTGGTCTTATGCACTGTTAGTAGCCTGGGTGAATCAAGACATGATTCAGAGATTCATATTCAATAGATGAATCCCAAAAGGTAACGTATCACATCTGGAGGGTACATCCTTTAGACGAGAGTATCAGATCTTACCATTGGTTGGGACCGGACCTCGAACAAGAATCCTACATAACCTGTGTAGATGATAATGATAAAAACCCGCATAGTTCTAAGAATAATATAGTTTAAAGTCATGTGAGAAAAATATGAATTGACATGAAACACATGGATGAAATGGATTGGGGAGAGTGAGGGGTTTGATCCTTGGAGAGGCTTCCTGCGTACCTAATATAAATGAATGAGACCAATATCCATATAGCTCAGGAAGGTACAATGTAATATCATGGGGGATGAATGGCATGGTACATATGCATGGTTAGCATCCCCGGAGGGTGTTATGGTCATTTCCCACTCTAATTCCATATGAGTCATGCTTGATGTGGGAAACAAGTGGTAGAAGTGGTATTGAAGACCATGTTGTGAAATTTGCTACCACAATGGGGGATGAATGGTTCTTATGCAAGTTTATTATACTACAGATATGGAGAAAGGGACTAACTTTAGAAGACAAGACCGAAGAATCCAACCCAATGTATGAGGAGGATATGTCTGGAATATAGGGAACACCTTATCAGAGTGAGTTGGGACTTACATGGAGACTACTAAGGCACACATGGAGATAGATCACAAAGGTAATGGGGAGTATGAGGGTAATGACACTGATTCTCCTTTGGATCCACCTAGGTTATCCACACTTGGTGAAACACACAGTTTTATGTCATGTGTTTGGGATGATGGTGATTGGATGTTTAAAATTATTTATCTTTTATGGGGATGAATCATTCCTCACCCCTTGTACTTACATAACTTTCTCCAACTAACACATGGTGGAAGAAAGGCACATTCAATTCCAGGAAACAACGGGATAGTGGAGTGGTCACTTGAGGGGCCCATGTCAGCGTGGCACTGTGAAGAAATAAAAAATGTTAGCATGACCATGAGAAAAAGTATATAGTGAGGAAACATAACATATAAAACTACTCGAGGGACTAAAAAATCATTTTACACAAGCATGTAGGGTAATGAGGAAGAATTCTATGCAAGATAGGGACATTTCATGCAATAAGACCTTAAACATGGAGCTTGGAGTATGGAAATCCCATGTAGTTCTGAGGAATTAGTGTTCACAAGATTGGAAACTTGAACCCAAGATGAAAGGGTGTGTGAATGATAGTAGACATGATCCCATGATATTGGGGTGTAGGAAATAGAAGTATTACACAAGGATAATTGTTACACGCAAGAAGAGAATATTGCACGCAGTATCCTTAGGTGCTATAGGAAATGAGTGAGGGTCATTCTCATGCAAGTCCACCAGAAGGAAGACCCAAGGGGGACCTTTCACATGGTTTAGTAGACCTAAAATCAATTAATTTCGAAATTCCATGGAATTCATCATCTTATGTGAATGTAAGATAATGATAGTCATCCAGATTGTTCTTTTTAGGGAGTGGGTACCCTATTATTTATAAGAGAAAATATCATTTGTGATGCGGAAGTAGGCCAGTGAAGAGGTGGTAATTTGACATCTCATTGGGTGTGAAAGAGGATTGGGTGAATATATCTTTCTTGCGCATTGGATTGGTTTCCTTCGTGCATCATCCTTGGCTAATTGTTCAGGATTTCAGTGCGCAAGTACCCCACTAATGTCACATTGGGAATGCATGAAGCTTGCACATGGCTTTATATCCTGTGAGTAATAACCTAATCATGCACATATCACCCTTAGGATTCTCAAGATTATCTGCTAACTCACAATATACCTTTGGGTCACTCAAATATGATAATCTATGGATTCAAGAAGAATTTGGTACCCACAATTATGTTCTTCAATTTCCACACAAGAATATTTTGGGGATGTATAAGTTCATTAGAGAAATGGTGCTCTAACATAACTTATAAACAAGTGGGTCATAGGGTGAGAGAGAATGCTACCAACTTCTCAATTCCTAGACACCAATACTAATGACACATGTATATGAACATCATTTTAACCCTACTATGAACATCTCAAATAGAGAAATGAGATCCCCTCATCTACTAGTCACACATATCTAAGGGGACACATGCACACCAACAGAAGAGTTCATTCTTAATACCGTCAAAAACAAAACTAGGAGGGGGTTCTTTCATGTGAAGATGTCCTTCAAATAAATGACATCAGAATAAGATGACCATCTCATCTAGACCTACTCTATAAGGGATGATTTTGCTGAAATAGCTACTATAACTGGATCCGGATGTTGTTCTTGAACCTCAATATGCATATGTAAAAATAGATCCATCAACTACCAATCTCTACCTGCAGCCTTAGTGGTTTGAGATTGATTTTTCTGGTTCAGGGCCTATGTTATGGTTTATAACATTTAAGTTGTGTAATAAAGCTCAAAAAACGATTGGTTGTTGGTATTCCACACACTAGTGAATCCACATAATCATGTTTAATAGTGAAAATATGTATTTGAGACTTTTAAGTCTGGTATAAACGATGAACCCCTAACCAAACATGTAATATTTTCAATTTTGTAGCATGAACCATGACTTCTAGATCGTTGTCGTGTGTTGGGTAATTCCACTCCTCAGGCCTTAGCTATAAATACATGTATGTGAAATCCTGATCCCAACTACATTAGTACTACCCTTATACCAACACCCGAAGCATCATAGTGAATAGTAATTATTTTTCTCAACTAATGTAGAATTAGGAACACTATTGTAGTCACTCTTCTCTTTAACCCCTAAAATGATTTCATAGAAACTCTAGTTCACTAAAATTTCACACCATTCATATTTATGACCATCAGCATCATATCTAGGCATTAGAAGTCCACGATGAATCTCTTATAATAGATAGCCATTTTTAAGAATCTATGTATATCACAACCATTATTAAGATAGACAAAAAACTCCACTACACACTTTATCTAGGTTAATAGATATACTTTCTTTAGATAAGATATAACCCTATAATTTTACCTTATTGGTCCAAAAGTGGAATTAAATAATATTATCAGATATCTGGATCTCTATTATTTTATTTTTCATAATCTTAATATAATCATGATGTTATTTTATACACATTGTTTTCATCACTGAAGAGTACAACGATGACTCAAGATATGGTTTATAATCATGATTCATCATAGCCATAAATACTTATGGCTTTTTTATTAGTCCAAATTCCATGACCTGATACTCATTAAATATGTACCTGCTCTAGAATGTTATATGTTGTCTGTTTTGTAGACTTACATGAACCTGATAGTACCCATCCAAAAATTGATCAAGGAAAATCTATTCCTAATTATATCTATTAAATGATATCATATATATAAGGATTATGATACATGATCATTAATATAAACTAGGTTTGTCTATGGTAGTCCCGACACAATCTATAGGTACCTTCATATGTGAGAAAAGCATTGTTGAAGCCTAGGGTGATGTTTTTGATGAATAAAACACTTAGATTTTGGATCTCTAAGCTACTTCATTAATTTTTGGAAGTCATTTTGTTTCATCAAACATGAATGAATAGGCATAGGTGTCACACATTGATATAGTTTGATAGTGAACTCAAACTATCTCTTAGGAGGTAATCCAGAGAAATTTTTAGGGAATACCTCCCAGAAAGGATATACCACAATATATAATTCCTTGAGATTCATTTCTTTGTTACTCATAAAGAGATCAGACCTATGGTTTTTGACTCTTATCCCATTAAATTTCAGCCCAAATCATCTACCTAGAGAACCAATTATTTAATATGGATATTTGTGCTTCCCTCAGGTGATGTAATAGGCACCGGATAGTGATATAAATCCACATACTCATGATAAAGAACTATCAAGCCAACAACATGAATAACATTAAATAAAATTATCTTGAGGATGATTAAAATCCATAGAATATGTTACCAAATCATTTTAAGGGGAACTAATTTCACATGCATAAACAATCTACTCAAAGTCCCAATAGTTTTCATATGGTTGTAACACAACTATATTTTTCAATAATAAGGAATAGACTTCCCATAGATGATGTAAATAGAAAAGACTGTGTTGAAATTGTATCAAAATGTAATAGACTAATGTTGGTTCTACCAAAATAATACCAATGCATGTAGATGGTCTTGGTCTCTACTCCATAGATTAGGTTTCATTTCATAGATATGGCCATGCATCGTGGTCCTAAGATGCAACCTGAGTAGCCTACACAGGTCCTCTAAACTAATGTTGAATCTCTAAGACATGACTACATTGGCAATGACCACTACCTCTATCTGGACATCCATTATAATTCCATATTCCTACCTGATGAATATATTCTTCTCCTACACCTGAAAGAGGAGTTGGTATTGATCCCTGCTCACAACGAACATGAGAAAAATATCAACAGAAACATAGAAGGGGACATTCCATTCCCCAAGCACAAAATTTGATCAGGATCCTCTTACATGGGGGTTATTTATGTAAATTCTATGAACACATTTGACACAACACATAGAAACTGGTTTCTTCCACATTGATGGTACTTCCCTTACATATAGCCTCAAAACATATCATACAGCCATGGGAAAAACCAGTACTCTATATGGAAACTAAACATCCCCGTTCCACATTTCATTATTCTCATAGCTTCTATTCAGCAATGAGGTAATTCATCACTATCTATGAATTTGTGGTCATCTAAAATAAATTCACCTGTGAGTGTATAGAATATGTAAGCCAATCCACAAGTCACCTAACATTAATTATCTCATCACCAATCACGGTTGGTGTAAAACTCTATAATTCTTTGTTGCGAGATGAGTATTACATAACCTAAATGTCACCTTGTTGAAGCTACATGATATCCCAAAAATGATCTATTATATGGGTCTACGGAAATAAGTAGTGGTTGAAAAAAGACTAGATGTCATCCCAGACCGTACCCTGATGTCGAGCAGCTTGAGTAAAAACAAACCACCAATGCTTGCCAGATATCCATATAACAAAGTTAAAGATCATGAATCACCTATATAGAGGGATCATAATATAATAAATGATATATAGAATGAACTATAGTCATGAATAAGTATCCTGAGGTCTTACATGTGCCAAAAAGTTTGTAAGATACTAATGTTGAAACTCACTAGTTGTTCTTCCTTGTTAGGGGAAGAATGAGGAGAACATTGTATTGATTTAATGAACCAAATGAATCTATCAGGGACTTTTTCATCAAAAACCAATTGAAAATATACAAAAGGTTCCTAAGGTTGAAATAAAGGAGGTACTACCTGTGGCTTAGGGTCCACCACCTCAAGAGTATGCACATCACCACCCTCTTTCCATATTAAACAACATCATCATACTATAAAAAATCTAAAAAATACAACATATTTGTTTAGTAATGATATATAATAATTAAGGGAATCAATAAATAAAGAATGGGTACTCATACTGTTTGAACCGGGCATGAATCGGAAGCCTGAAATAGGTGGGTTTTAAAGAATTTCCACCAAAGATCAATGAATATGTGTTGACATCAGTGAATAGAATCCCAGTCATAGTCGAGTACGACACTTGAAGGGTTTTATGAAAAAAACTACCATAAAAATACATGGTTTAATCTGAAGTCATGCATGATGTCTTCTCATCATTGGTTATCACTACTCAAAGAAACTGAAGTTAAATTACTATAAATCGTCCACACATACCGCAAGGAATCCATAGGTGCTGCATTTTTCAAAATCCTGGTACTAGAGTGGAATGATGATGATGCCTTCGATTCTCCAACGATCACCACATCGCTTCACTAGCGATGCCTAAGAGAGTGCTATATCCTAGCTTTTTGGATCCAGATCCTCTCTCTCTTTATCATGGGGGATAAGAGAGGATATATGAGCTTCATGAATTATATTAGATAAAATATACTACTCTCATATTAATAGTTTTTAATTAAAATACATTGTATGGCCTCGCTAGCCCCGAATACTTAACACACTATCAACATCATTTTATGACTACTAATCTGAGTAATAAATATTTTTATCACTCACTTATAATATATTAAAATAGTATGAGATAATATACTAGCCATTAACATTACTCCTCTAGAGAATAAATATTAATTGAACCTTGAATAATTTAATATTTTTCAATGCATACTTTTCATGTAATTTGTTAAAACTCATAAATACATTTAATATATAAATTAAATACTAATTATTCTAAACTTGAATAATATGAGTTTATTTATTGACATGGTGATCAATTTTTCTTGGAAAAATCATACACTCTAGTAGGAGGGACCAACAGGTCAAAATCTTTTATTCAATTGAATAAGGAAGACTCTCGAATACGCAATTGTGTGTGCCCCTCTAAGACCTTATCTCGACATCAGTGAATAGTATTCACTGACCATGAGTGGTATTTGGCATCCCATCAAGGCCGCTAAAGTGATAAGGATTTTCATAGTAGCGACAATCAACCTACCAACACAAACTATGTAATATAATCTCTTTGTCAGTAATATCTCATAATGAATTACGTGCTCTTGTGTCATCACCCTTTTCTTTTGTTATTTTTTGTTAATTTAACAGGATGGATATACCCTCGAAAACTATGGTTGAGGTCTTACAAAGTTATTCACATTCTTGTCAACATGACCTATGATATATTACTTCCATAACCCAGAAGCAACAAATCCATTATTAACCATTCAATGAATTCCATTCCATCAATGATGCACCCAACACAATCTACCTCTCCCCGACTTCATTTCCACAGTTTTCATCATGCATCAAAGTAAAAAATAAATTTAAATATATTGGTAATTATCTCAAGTTAGGAGACAATTAGACATGATCATATATAGTAACATCCAATGAAATCCAAAAAATTTGGTGCTTTTATTGGCAGGTCAGTCCTCATGATATCACTACTAGAGATTACCATGTATGAATATCATAAGAAGAAGTCTCAATGCTTATGAGACCCCAACACGAGATAGTAAAACATCTACTATTTATAATCAGTATGATGTATCTTGACCATAGAACATATATTTATGAATAATTTCATAATATCTCAAGGTTCTCATTATATCCTGGGATCTATTATAACCTCTTGATAAAATAATTAATATTTGGACGTTACCATTTCAATAGTAGATGCAGAAAAGTCTACACTATAATTGTAATGTGGAATCATGTATAGATTACAAAATATAGGATATGGTAATGAAAAGATCATGGTATTTGGGTCTAGGGAACACACTTTTTCAACACTCCCATAACATAACATCCTGGCAAGTAAGAATATCAAAATTTACATTATGATAATACTTTTCTCAGCATGTGAGATTATAAGAATTGGAAAAAATTGTTCTATTTTTCTCCTTCTTAGTTGTCTTAGAAGCTATAATGTACTCAGTCTTTATAGGTATGGCTACCACTGTTTGATATGAGCTTGAATCACATATCATATTTAGACTATCTATGATAGTAGATAACATTGATTTATGTATGACTAGTTTTTATCCCTTGAAAACTAGTACTGTTTCATCTTTAATTAATATGTACATATATTTTCTACTTGACGAAGTACAATTAGATAGTTTTGACTACATTCCTTGCGGTGCTCATATATATAAAAGATATTTTCCAATTATAGATCATATCTTTTTAATATCAATTCTTGTACATATCATGGAATACATTATGGATCCATTGCTTCAACGTATGAATTACAAATCACCATGATTATCTTGGTATGTCAGAAAATTGTCATCGTATAGAGATTATGCCCTATGAAATGGGAAAAAATTAATCTATTGAATGGTTCAAAATTGAATTTTTAAATACAATGTCACTATATATACAATTGACTAGGACCAATCAAAATTTAGATCTACTTTTGTATATCATGTTCCATAGAACATAGGTTTCTATATTAAGTCAATAATTGGAGAATAAATTTCATCTTAGTCTTAACTAAATGTAATACCAGTGCATGTTTTCCATATGTTTCTGAATAGATCATATTTGGAGTACTTTTGCATTTCCACTAACCTCTGGTAGACACTAGGAAATCATTTCTTTCAAATGTATTTTCGAAAATCATGTTGCATACTCTAATATTAAACCATATTTCAGTAATTTCAAACCTTTATTAGAATTTCGTGACATGAAAATCCCATTATGGTTACTTCGTATAGACACCATCAATGATTGTTTTTCATGACATTAAATACTAAATAATCTGGTCCTATATTCTCTATTATAAATAAAATACCAACAATTTTATGCATAAAAACATGGTAAAACCAATCAAGCCTTATTGGTACTACTTCGTGTACCATCCATGCATCAACTCGCTTGAATACCCACCATAATATTCAAAATAATAATACCATTTATCACATTGATACTTGGAATCCATTAATTGAATTTTAGTTAGTCTTATCAATTTTAGCTAATTTTCATACACTGATTACTTGAAGGAAATATTATTCATATTGAATAATATATCACCGACCATGGTGAATATAAAAACAATCACAATTGTTTTATACTTCCCACACAGTATGTTTCTATGGAACATACTCTATTCCACATGCACATTTGGAACTAGTTTCTCTGTTAACTATTTGTGCATATTGAGCATTGACTAAACACAAGTCAATGAACTCCCGCTATCTTTAATAGAGATGTGAACCCTCTTATAGAATTTATTCTATCACTTGACTATAAATTTTCTATCATAGGGATTGATGTTATATCTTAAGTAATATTTAGGATAAGTACCTTAGATGCATAATGTGTTTATCTTGATGCATGTTTTTGTTTGTATCAGGACAAACAATTTGTATCCAAAGATATGTATTTAGGAAATAATAGATATACATCATACTATGAGTCATCTGATATCCATTTTTCATTATAGTTGGAATAAGGATGTGGGATATATCGATTATTCATAAATAATTTCATGATATATATTGGATGTTTCTTCTAGTTGCAAAATTGATATTACATGCATCAAAATTTTGATGTATAACATATGCATTTAGGAATTGATCCACACTACATTTTTGTTGATCAATGTGGACATGTAAGTATTCATAATCAAGAATCCTCATTAAAATCAGTGTCATTATATTAATAATGCAATGTGCATTTAGTAATTACTACATGTAACATTATCAGGATTTATGAATTCCTGGTCGAGATACTCTTCAGTATCCCAACACAAAGCAACTCATATCTCTTTTCCATGCAAAGGCGTCACTTTATTATTCCTTAATAACATAAAGTAATATTATGAAGTATCTATTCCTATATCTTATACATGAAATAGTTCAAATTTGTTAAACTATTCCGAAAATCATTGTGACATACATTTATTTCTAAAGGATCCTTTGTCAAAACTAAAGACCTCGATAATACTAAAATTATTTAGTTGTGCAGAGCATAAATACCATACATGGTACATTTATGATGTAAAATTTTAGTATTACATGAAAAAGAATTATCTTTTCATAATTGCATATAATTATTACATTAAAATTCATCAATAATGGCCTCTGATTCATGTATCACTAAACTAGTGATTGGGTTTACGAAAAAATAGTATTCTTTCCAAAACCTCGAATAATGTGTCCTTGCAACCAAGGACACTTAAGATTAATGTTTTTAGTTATACTAAATGATTTTTAAACATGAATCATTTACATGTAAATTAAATAAGTCGGGTACATCTCACTACTTTCCCAGGTATCACCTTTTCACAACAATTTGGAAAATACACTTAACTTCTAGTAATGTTTCTATACATACTTGTTTACCATATTATAATAAACATATGTCACCAAAAATTTGTATTTAATACCAATGTAGTAAAATAAAACATTACATTGATGAATGTGCCGGATTTAGAAGAGAAAACATTGTCCTTTTAATTAGTTGATTGATTTTAAACATCCATTGTTTTATAATATGAAATGAAAATAACCATTGTTAATACCTCATTATTTGAAGGATGGCGAGAATGCTCCATTGGAATTACTTTCATTTTGGAATTTCACATTGTCTATCCTTTTATTCTCCATAAGAATTAAATTTTAACTATCATTTATTTTTAATTCACCTGGAAAACCTTACCTAAATTAGTAATGAAGCATTTCCTCAATACATGTTCATTCTGTGACTTAAAAACAAAACTAGAGTAAAGTGGTAAAAATGATATGAGTGAGGTATACATTTCAAGATAATGATATATATTTTGATTTAAACATGCTGGTTTAATCATCACCTTATTCATATAATTTCTTCACATTCTCTATGAAAACATCTCAGAGATGAGACATTATGTTATTATATCTATGTCCTGGTGTAGCGATCGAAAATGACACCAGATGTTAATGAAAGAATAATGATATAACTATCATATTATTTGTGCATTAGTCTAATGTAATAAATTTTCACCATCACTTCTTGAGTTATTTTAACTATATTGGCGACACTAGAACCATGAGATTCCTATATCATAGTACTATTCACACATGTATGTACTATTCATGGAAACTTGTGTTAGTGTGGACATTTACATTGCCCAATATTTATCATTGTTTAATGATGTTGTATAACATCCCTTTTTTCTTCAAAAGAAAATTTTATCAGATGGGTTGATTTTATCTAGGTTACAAGTTTATAGATTTTGATTAATTACATAAATCATTTAATGTCTCCCACAATTTTACCAGATTCTAGGAACCCTCTAAGCTAGAATAGGAATAATCTGTCACTCAAGTATTCATGTGGCAAGGATCTCAGAACCACCTCTCATAGTTTAAAATTTATTCAAACGCCACTACTTGGAGGGTTCTATGGGGAATTTACCTTGACAACTACATTTACACGTGCCTCATCGATCTGTTGAGTGATGTCCCAGATTTTAGAAAATAGAACATGATAAAATCAATGAATTCCTCTAAAATTATAACAACCTAGATATTGTATTTATTTTTCTATAATATTAGTTATATCAAACCATCATTCTTATATGGACTCCCTAGTAGTGAGAGGGATTCTTAGCTACGACATGATCGGCACCTCAAACAGCTGGTTTGGTCCAAATTTGAATGACAGAAACCTGTTGTGACATTATATATTTTTAGGGATTTATTATTTTTAATGTTATAATGAAATCATTCCCTATTTTTATAAAAATGTACTATGTGATCGCACTTCTAACTGACCATGCATGAAATAAAAAATTCATCATGTCACATGTTCATTTTATCTTGCATTCTTGTTTATTATTATATTATGTGATCCTGAAACAAACTACACATGCATAAAAATAATAAACCATGGAAAACAAAATGACCACCTATTCATGATGTGGTACCATTGGCTCATCTTTTGAGTGAATAACAGATAAACTAAAACCCTAGGGGTATGTACCATTAGTTGTGTGGCTTGAAACATGAATAACCACGTCTCCTCATCCAATGCATCTAACCCATGTCTGGTGCATCGCCGTCACTTTTCACAAAGTGAGTCATGCCTCGTCATGTCATTATACAACTAATCACATTCAGGTGAGGGGACTTGGGATATAAAATTATAACTTCGAGAATGGGCACACATGGCCTTATACATATAATGACACTTGAGACGACACACATATATTTTCTTCATTTAATTAAATTAATTCTTACAAAACCATTGAAATATATGAATAATTAAATAAAATAAATAATCAAGAACAAGACATGAATTGGTCGACCTCTAGCTCATGATAAGTATACAAATTAACCCACGTATAGAAACATAATACAGAATAAAATTTACCTTGCATTAAAATAAATTCTTAGGGAATAATTTTTTTAATTAAAATTTAACTCTAATTTGAATTCAATGGATACATTTTATGGTCCCTATTAATTTATTTAATTTTAAAACTAAAAAATATATTTAATTAATTAAATTATCACCAAATTAAATTAATTTAGCTGCTTTATAAGTTTAAAATTAAAATTAATAATTCTTTTATTTAATTATCAAATGAAATTAAATTAATTAAATTTATTTATTTTTTACTAAATTATTATTTCCATGCCCTGGTATAACTGACTAGGGCCTGTGCGGGTCAGGGAAAACCAGCATTGGCTCAGCCAGTGCCATGTAGACTTCGTGGGATGGAGTTCGGAATCAAGATGGTCCTCCCATACTAGTTTTGGGTGGAGCCGAACCACCTGTGGGAATATCATGATAAAGAATACAATGAAGTGATTAACTATTCTCTTGAATGTCTGGAAAGTGAAAAAAAATTATACTGGGTCCTGGGCGGCGTGGGCTGGCCAGTAAAATGCCTACCTACAAGGAGTCCATGTGGTATGCTGAATTTCATGTGATATCGGCAAGGAGGCAAGGGATCAAGTGAGGTGGTGGTAGTGTGGAGTAATGATATTGGACTGAGGGTGGAGGGGTCATCCGACTATAAGTGGATCTATGGTAGGAGGAGAGGTGGATCAAAGTTGGGCGAACCATGCTGGGTTCCCCATGCATGAGCCAGCAGAGGCCAATTGGTGTAGGCTACGCAGAGTGCCACTGCGAGATAGCTAGGATGGCATGGGTCTGGGGTGGGGCAGTGAGGTTCGCTATAAGGATACTACTTGAGAAGAAGGAATGTCTGAGAGGTACCCGACTGGCCTAGTCGGGTCACCTGGGTGGTTTTGGAGAGACGGCTGCCATTGGCCGAAGGTGGAGGAGTCATTGTGGGCGGTCTGTTAGAATGTGGGAAGCTTTTCCATAGGATTATTATGCAGGATGGTGGGGCCTGGTGTGGTATACCCTTTCGGGAATAGTTACCAAGGTGAGTCTTGGCAAGGGCGGCTGTTGTGCTATAGCGACTCTCCGCAGGAGGAAGACGATCCAGTGGTCGGGTGTGCTGGTTCTTTGGGGAAGACCTTCAGGAGATTCGTGGGGGATTTAGCCCTAAAATGATCCTTTTTATGCATAACCTAAAAAATCATGTTCATCCCATTTCTTGTTTTTTTGAAATTTTCTTAAACCTTTATTGCATGTCTTTCTCTTCTTTTTTTTTCTTAGACCTGGTTTGCAGGACTTTCTCCCTTCACTAAGAATTTCCCCATAATAATAGATAGGATTATGAGAATTAATAAAAATTTATGATATTAGAAAATTATAAAAATATTATAATAATAAAATTATTATTATAATAGAATAGTTATTATTATAATAAAATTATTATAATAACTATAATAAATGCTCACTATAAAACACTATTCTGAGGTAAACCTAGGATTTGGATGATTAAAATGAGGTTAATTGACCTAAAACCTCATATATTTTCTAGTGTTAAATCCGATCTAAAAATTCAGATGACCATAGAATAGTCATTCGATGTTGTATGAACACACGATCTGCAGTGTTGGGACTTTATCGATGCCCTCTTCATGGATTAATGAAAATTCAATTTTTTCATGGACTAAAATCGACATGTGTCACTTTGATTCCAATTGATTGAACTGGGCACAAATAAGAATTCCCAACTTGGTGGGTTTTAAAAAATTCCCATCAACGATCAGCAAAAACATACTGACGCTAGTGAATAGTAGCCCAGTCATAGCCAAAGACCATATTTGAAGAGTTTTAAGCACAAAAATTAACGGAAAAAATACCTAGATTATTCTGAATCCATGCATGAAATCTTCTCATAATTGGCAATCACTACTTCATGAATCAGAATTTGAATTCCTCTAGATGATCCACACATGCCTCAAGGAATCCGTGGGAGAACTATTCATCATAATAAGGGTTCTAGCACTGAATTCCTATGATGCCTTCAATGCTCCAACGATCACAACATCGCTTCACTGGCAATTCCTGAGAGATTTATCGATCATCGATTCTTGGATATAGAGCCTCTCTATATAGATAATGGGAGAGATGAGATGAGAGAAAATTGTCATTAATAATATATGTCAAAATCCCCTCCTCTTCTATATATAGTTTTCAATTAAAATATTTATTCTGGCCACGCCGGCCCCAAATACATAACACACTATCAACAACATTTTTTTACTACTAATATGAGTCATAAATATTATTATCACTAACTTGTAATTTATGAAATTATTTCCCAATAATAAATGATTCATTAACTCAACTCTTCATCCCCATAAATAATAATAGAGCCTCAAATAATTTATTATTCGTCAATTAATAATTATTATGTATTTACATAAAATTTAAAAATACATTTAATAAATAAATTCAATACTCATTACTCTAAAATTGAATAATAATAATTTATTTATTACATTGGTGATAATTTTTTCATGGAAATATCTTGTACCCTAGTTGTTGTTCCAACCATGTCCAAATCAAATTGTCAAATGAATATAGAAAATTCTCAAATACTCTATTGTGTTCGACCCTCTAGTCCCTTATCTCCACAATAGGGGATTTTAGTCACAGAACAAAAGTAGGATATAGTAGTCCATCATTGACCTTGAAGATATAATTATTTTCATAGTAGTGAAAACCATCCTACAAACTCTAACTGTGTAATATAATTTCATTGACTATAAAATCTCATAAAGTAGGAAGCTCTCATGTGTCATCACCCTTTTCTTGAATTATTGTTTGTTGATTTAACTTGATGGATTTACCCTCGACATCCATGGACATTATGTTATTAAGGTACTAAAATAGTAATCAACATGGCCTCAGATATATATCTTAAATAACCCTGAAGCTACAAATAATTTCTAGACCATTCAACCAATGTCATTCCACCAATGACACACCTAACAAAAACTACCTCGCCACGAATTTATTTACATGGTTATAAAATTGCATCAATGTATGTGATCAAATGAAATATAGATGTAATTATATCATGTTAGGAGACCATAACACATTATATTAGATAATAAAATCAAATGAAACATGAAATATGTGGTGTTTTTATTGGTGGGTCAGTCCTTATGATCTCACTACTAGAGATCGCCAAGTGAAAACTTCATGAGAAGATGTCTTAATTTTTATGAGACCCCATGACCTGATAGTCAATCATAGAGTATTTTCCATATTTAATATTTATCTAAATCATATTTAATATTAATTTCATAATATCTCGAGGTTCACATTATAACTTGGGATCTGGTATAACCTCTTGATACGACAATTAATCATTGAAAATTACAATTTCAATAGTAGAAGAATTAAATTATACACTATAATGGTATGATAAAATCATGTATATCTAACATTATACATGATATGGTAA
Organism: Viscum album; assembly: GCA_963277665.1. Classification (NCBI taxonomy): domain Eukaryota; kingdom Viridiplantae; phylum Streptophyta; class Magnoliopsida; order Santalales; family Viscaceae; genus Viscum; species Viscum album. The sequence continues at coordinate 555,114,018 of OY728123.1, forward strand.
TAAAAAGAACTAAATATTTCGGTCTAGGGTACCCAATGTTTCAACACATACCACCAATAATCACATTAAAACCCTTTTCCTTCTTTATGATCCAGGTCTTTGTGATATGAAATCATCAAAGAAATATCACTGGGGACACCACATACTAACCACTAATATGTTTGGGACATGATAGGGTCTCATGTACCACATAACGGTACATTTCACATTAATGTTTAATCATTTGTATCATAATTGGCATATAGTCTAGGGGTTTCCCATTTAAAGGTTCATTTTATTTTAATGGTTCAAGTTCATTTTTATTCACTTATGTATTTAAATTTACCATCTATGGTACAATTAGATAAATCACATTATCCAATTTATAAGGGCCCATTGACCATATAAATTGGTTTTTATGGTCTATTTAATCATATCCACAAAATGTTCCAGCCCATGAGACTAGTATTCAATGTCTTAAGATGTCATAACCAACCACTTACGTTGTCTTATAAATCCTATGTAGGAAAACACTGTTAGTCTAAGGAAAAAACAATATGTGTTTTTTATATTTTTTTATGTACTTGATGGATATATCAAGAAATTTCTTGTAACATTAATTAATTGAATACATTGCATAATAATCAAGGCACATACAACAATCACATGAAAAACAGGAAATGCACACTAAAATGTAAATATGGCATGACATAATGAATGACATTAAACCACTATAGTTTATTTTATTGTGCATGAAACATATAATACTGCATACCATCGGGTTGAAATAATATTTATCCCATTTATATAAAAAAAATTAAAGGAATTTTTGTCACATAATGGTGAAATCAATGAAACAGTAAAAACACAAGCAATAACTGTGTCCACCAATCCCAACCCATTTGGATTTACCCTATACATGGGTTAGCTACTCACAGGTACAAGATCATAACCAAATCCCAATATCCTTTTATCTTATCAATATTCAAATAATAATACCAATCGAAAAGACAGCTCTGATACCACTTCATAGCATCCCTAAATTGATTCCAATTAATAGTTTCATTATATAATGTTTAGAAGACCTTTTGTGTGCCTCCCCGAATTCTATATTCTTTTAACTAGTGGTGGGGGACTACAGATTTACTATGGGGAGAATATTATCTAATTATTTATAGTGATAACAATAGTAAACAATGATAATAAATCTCAAAATTATAATTAAGAAGTAGATGGAAGCATAAAAATCATAATAAAACATGGATGCTCAATAAACAATAAACCGAAGATGAATAAAAATAAGTTAAGAATTTATGATGTTTAGGGTGATGTTTCTATAAAAAAATTATTATGAAATGTAGTATGGTGATACAGGTATATACCACATTCTAACAAAATATAAAAAATAAAAAAATTATCTATAGTTAGACTCCCGATATTAAGATAATTCTTATAATGTAAACAACATCCTCAATATTAAAAAAATATAGAAATATGGCCATATCCCTTTATATTTTCAAACAGTGATAAAGTATTATATGGTACATATGTTATCTTAAGTGGGGAGTGAGATAATGTCCATGACCTCTACCACTAATGGTGACTATTTCAAACCATCACAAGCAATATAAAATGAATGGTGTCCCATTAGTAATTAATCAAAAAAATGAATAAATAAATAAACTCGGTTGGGTTCTTATATAAAACTCTTCTAATTTACCATCCTCCCACTAAGGCGGTGACTCTGAAATAAAGGATCCTATGAAGGTAATGTGAGTGGTGTAATTTTTTAGATAATGGAAGGTCCCAGTGATCGTGATTATGATTGAAGTATATATCCCTTTGTATCCCAAACCAAAATTTCATTTCGCATTTTATATCATTCATTTAAATTTTAAATCAATTTGAAAAATTATTTACAAAAAGAGAGTCAATATGATACCATTCATGTTAATTCAAAGGGTATTTAAATGTATAGATCAAGGGGATCTATTTATTTCCAATGGCTATAGAGTTTATCCAGGGAGTCGAAATAATTATTTACCATTTTTCACTCTAGGTTTGTTGTGAAAAATACATTTACTATACTATGAGTCTATCATTTTCATCACACATATGGAATTATGTCTCTCCCATTGTGTGGTTTGAAAAATGTGCCGAAGAACCCATTCACGGGGTTACCCCTAAAGAAAAAGTGTCACTTTTTTGGAAGCAAAAATAAAAAATTTTGATGATTGCTTCCCAGACATACAAGGTGTTGCCCCAACATTCATAAACCCACTAATACATCCTAACAAGGTGTCTTAGTGAGTCTATCCAATGGGCACTGAAGTCGGAACCCCGTGTATCACTCTTGGTACTAGTTTTTAACCATTTAATAAAACAATATATATATATATAAACAACATGTTTATAAAAAGGTATATATCATTAGTTAAATTATTTTTATGATAATAGAAATATTTTCAATAAATTTAATTGGAGAAAACTATTTATGTCTTGAGGTGTAAGAAATTAAGCACTTGAAAAATTTATATAATTCAATCACTTCATCTAATTGACGGTTATAGGGGCCCAACCTATGTCACATCAACCAATTAAATCCAATTTAAAAAATTCCTGGTATCAATTTTTAGGTTACACCCCTCAATGTATGTTTTAAATTATCAAAATCATGGATAAAAATTAATAATCTTTGGAATTGAACAATTATATATTGAAATGAAGTCATATTGATCAACCCAAGGGGTTGATTCAAAGCTACTTCCAGTCATATTATGTAGGGTAAGACTTTTAGTTTAATTTAATTTTATAAATTAGATGTCACAATAATGGGGTCAAGCTCATGGCTAAGGGTGCATAATATATAATGCAATGAAACAAGGGTAATGATCATAAACATCCTATATTAGCCTTATAGAGTGTACATAATCCATCAATGTCCATTGATTCAAGCTATGTTGGATGAAATTGGTAAACCTTCAACTTCCCAGAAAATGGGGAAAATGATATTGCACCGAGATATCACAACAGCTAGGATTAATAACATGAACTATACATGAAAGGATTGAAGACATTGTTGAGATCATTTAAAAAGGGCCAATTGTGAGAAAAAGTGAAGATAAATAGATGAGGTATCTTTATCCCTAGGCTAGAGTAGGAGTGATCGTGCATGAGGGAGGATAGTTTAGGAACTCTAGAAGAATGATATTAGAAAAATGGGGGTTTAAAATAATAAAATAGGTGGAATTTTTAAATAAATCCAAAATTTTAGGGCCACAGGGTTTGAATGTTCAGTTGGACAAATTTCACACCATATATATTCTGAGACACTAATTTAAGGGGTACTGTCCACAGTTAGGTTCAAAATTTATCAAATCATGATAACACCATGAAAAATACTATCTTTCAGACCAATTTAGCACCACATGTTCATTTTCCTAGTGATTCATGGTTTTAGACAAACTCTTCACACCCCAAAACCCCATTGTATATAATAACTCAATTTATGAAACTATGTGGGCTTAGAATCATGACTTATAAAAACCATGATGCTTAGTATCCCACTATAATTTATGGGGCTCTGGGCTTTGAATGAGCCTCAGATTTCCCCAAAACCCAATTAACTGACATATGAAAAAATATTAGTGACAAAAAAGGAATTGGAACACAAAACAAATAGTCTAAACCTTTTATAAAATCTAGGTAACTACACACTAGAACATTTTTCCAAAAAAAAAGTGAGAAGTCTATGTTTTCTAGTGTAACTAAAAATGAAACTATTAAATTCTATATAAAAATGTTATAGTTAAACCTATGGAATGAGACATTTTATAATGTATATTAAAAATGTTTTCACTCTATAAAAAATGTTATTTTGGGACAATAATTCCCCTATGAAAATTTAAATAAGATATGAATTATATTTCATCATAATTTATAATAAATCCATACAATACATTATTAATAAAAGGCTTCTGAGTACTTATTATTTATTTTTTGAGGATATAATTATTATGTTCATTATAAAATTGATATTTAATATTCAAGATTACATAAATATTTTTTTATATATTGATTCTATGAATGCATATATTTCTTGTATTGATAAATCACATTATAAATGTCATATAATTAGTTATGGTATTACCTTTCAGTGGTCCATTATAGATATATCGAATCCTATATATGAAAAAAGTGAGGAAACACTCCAATAATAGTATGTTTGAGTTATGTTAAATCCTTAAACCATGTCATAATTCAATATTAGATGCCTTAACCATCGAATTGTAGATCAATATTATATTCAATTAGATTTTAATTTACAAATTTAGATTATGGGTAGAGTTACTGACTACTAGCATAATGTAGAACTGGTGAGATATGTTGTCTAATTTCATATTTTTTAGGATATGTTGAAGTGGATATAATTTTTTAGTATTGTAATATTTGATGAAGATATTAAAATAGTTATTAAATATGTTAAAAGTAATGAATTTAAAAAATTCAGCGTTCTATCAATTATGATATGTATTATATGATTAAAAAAAATTCAATAGAGTCTTTTAAACAGACCATAAAACGAAAATTATAATTGAAGTATATGTTTATTCAAAATGGAAATTATAATGTTAGATAATCTACAATCATATTTTAATCCATTTTTTCTTTGAATAATTTCTTTGAATTTGAATTTCAGAATTATTATTAAATTTTTACCCTATAATATTTCATTATTCATTTAATTTATTTCATATTTTTTCTATACATTACAACATATATGTTTACATATTTATATTTTTGTTTCATTTTGATGAAATTATTTATTTAAGAAAATATTTTTTCATTACCATATTAGAATATACATTATAAGGTATTCCAAATGGTTAAATCATATCATGTTCTCAAAATTATTCACAATGAAAAGTTTCAATATATTTATACCCATTTTTTCTTGAAATTGAGCGGAACTAAATAAATTTTATTCATATATTTAATCTAAATTTCTAATTAATTAAATGATATAGAATATTTTATATGTAAATTAAATATTTTCATTAGTGATAAATCAATTCATTCATCCCAAAAATAAAATAAAAAGGAATTTGTTTTTAAAATTTAGATCTTAAAATTGTAAGAATGTTCATAGAAGAAATATTATAAGTGATATAAATAATAAATATATTTACCTATATCATGAAGTTTATATCAGAAATGTTATAATTAATTATGTGACATTTATGTAAAGTCAAAATGGAATTCCTATATAATAATATTATAAATTGTATTTAACACAATAGTGTAATGATATGTTTGAGAAAATACAATATTAGTATAATATTATTTAATAATAATATTAAAGTGTAATGTAGAAAATTATTTATCAATAATCATAATTTTTATATATTTAATATGTGTAACACTTTTTTATATATCCTATAAATAAATTATAGAATGAGACAAAGTGGGTTCTATGGAATATAAATATGTTCAAAAATATATTTTTATTTCATTTATGATTTTTAATTTCAATCATAATGAATATATTTATATTGATAGTGACTATAATAACAATAATAACACTCATAAATCTATTAACAACTATATTTCTTTTTCATTATGGAGTACTATATCGTAGATATATAAAATTGATGTTTTTGTTCATTTTTTAAATTCAATGATAATGGTCTGCACATTGTCATTGTATATTAAAAAAATGATTTAATTTTTGAATAAATAATATTTAATTGTATTAAATTAAAATGTTTATTCTCTATTTTTTTATTTTTCATTCCATCTTTAGAAAATTGTGACTTTCAAGTTGATTCTATGTATATAGAAGTTTGGTTTCTTTTTTAAGTGATATCATTTAATTTTATATAGTGATTATTAGAATTGTAAATTATAAAAATAATTATCCTGATAATTTTACAAAGGAATTTTTCCAAATATAGAGATTGATTTATTATATTAAAAATAAATCTAGTTTATTTAAAATGTTATAATAGATCCTTTTTCAATACATAATTAAATATTTGTTTAAAAATGTTGATATATTTTAAGATAAATATATTTTTTGGTTATTAAAGGATTATTATTTGAATTTTTTTCAAGAAAAATTAATAAAACATTATTATATTTTGTTTCCATACTATGTATATTGATTCTTTCCCTTCTTAGACTATTTATTAACTCAGAATATTTATTGGTCCTAGTATAAAAAATAAAATAATATTATTTGACCAATTACATTATCTTTATCCCATTCCATGAATCCTAATTAAATATAATTATTATTACTATATGTTAATTACTTTTATCAAATAGTCAACACATTCTTATTTTATGATTATATTACAAAATAATTATATTCAATGTTTTCATTTATCCAATGTATTTTATGATAATTAATTGTTGATATACATGTGTAACTCCTCTAATGAACTCATAAGGGATTCACATTGAGACACTGATGTTCCAATTTATCATTATAATCCTCCAATCAATGTCTAATTATGAAATATAGAGTCAAATAACACACCATCATTTCATGTCATTTTTTCCACTTTATGTTATTTTGGGTCATTTGAATAGCTCATTGATTTATCAAATTTAAAGAGACAAAGAGAGTTTTTTTATAAACTTTTCATCCATTTGGATTGTTTTTTCATTCATTTATTTTCTATTTAACTATTGCTATGAAATAATGTTAATTATTTCACATAAACTAATGGTTTCAAAAAAATTTGTGGGATAGAGTACTTAGCCAATAGTTCGGCGATTAATTCTTATTTTATGGACATGTAACTATGATATGTCAAAATTGAGTTGTTCATTAATTATATATTATTATTCCGATATATGATTATTTAATGTATAATTTTTTTGTAGAGTTTCCTTACTTTTTTTGTGTTGACTGGGTCTTAAGATATGATATAATAGGTCAACTTGTTAGGACAAAAATGATCACTACCCCTTGATTAAAAATAATTTATATGATTATTGATATTATGTATTCCTAATAAATATATTTATATTTTATTATATAAAACATTCTATTTTTTATCAATTTTATTAAATAATTAATGAAACAAATAATGGTTCTCATTCCAGACACATAATCCCTACTACGGTCAAAGTATTAAAAAAATAATATTCTTTACTTTTTTTAATATTTCTACATATTGACTAAGTACTCTATGATGTGTCATTTATTAATTATATTTTCCATATATGTTGATTCCTATAGCAATTTTTATTATATCAAATAATCTAATAAAAATTTTAAAAAAAGAAACCATATGTTAGCTCATTAATCATTGACTGTGGGTTCCTAGTCAACAAAATTAATATAACCATTTCCATAAGTGATTGATAATGATATTAACATGTGGATAATTAATATTAATATAATAATTAATCATTATATATAATTAGTTTCAAAATTTTCATTCATAATATATCATTAAATAATAATCCAAGTATAATCATTGTTTCATAATGTGACACTTTCTATTATATGTCATAAATTTTAAAATATTTTATCATTATATTAAATTTTTTAGAGTAAAATGATTTAAATTTTAGTCACACACTAATAATTTTAAATTAAAATATATTTTTAGATATCATGGAGTTATTAATAAATTTAACTATTAATTATACAATGACAATATTTTAATCCGTAGTACATATAAAAATATATTTTAGGCTATTTATGTGATTTTGATAATATGTTATATATATATATATATATAATAATAAATAATGATGATGAATTTTAATTTATTTGATAAATATATTAAGAAATTTGTTTTTTGGTATTTAAGAAGAGATAATTGTATAAAAAATATAATGGAAATAGAAACAAATTTAAGTAATGAGGGGTTTATGAACATTAATACAAATAAAAAACAAGAAAAAATTTTTTGAATAAAAAACTAATTCACGAAAACTGATTCAATGTGGGTTATATAATGAAAATTCTAAATATTGAATATATATTAATTGGTGTGTTAAATAAATAATGTATATATTTATAGTGACCAACCATCCATTAATATTTTTTCGTCATTCAGAATTATGTTTATATTTAAACCATTTGTTCAATATATTTTTGAAATTATGTGTTAAGTGGTTTTTATTGTCTATATCCTTTGTCAAATGTTTTGATTCTGAAATAATGTTATTATATTTAATTATAATTATATAGATCATGCTGGATGTCGTTCATTATAATTTATCGTATATTTTTTATGAAAATATTATATGAATGATAGATAATTATATATTATACTCTATATGTTTTTAAAAAATATATGTTGATATATAAATGTGTTAGGGACTATTTAAATTTTCAATGAAATTTATATAATTAATTTTAATTTTAGGGAAATAAAAAAACATATTTTTTACTTTTTAATTTAAATTAAATTATGGACTGAATACCATTAAAATGTATATGTGTATTATTTGATAAAACATTATTTTTAATAAACATAATTATATTTTAAAATTTTAATTTAGAAAACTAATATCATACATAGATTTTTCTATTTTATTCATGTTTATCTTGGTTTTATGAATCCTTTTTATATAAACAAATTTATAAAATAAAAAAAACAATTTTCTATTGAATAATTTCGAATTAATACATTTTTTGTTAACTTATTTCTCATCTTAATATTATATAATGTAATTTTTTATTGAGATAAGATTAAATTATTATTATTTATCAAACTAATATTTTTTAATGTAGCTCTAAATACCTATTTCTTGATTTTGATACCAAACTAAATAATATTTTAATATTGTATATAATGATTGATGTGAATTTTTATCAAATACATTATTTAGAGTATTATTTTATATTTTTAATCTATGTTTTATTGAGAGTACAAATGAATTCACAGTTTTTAAAGAAATGATTATATGGGGAAAAAATATTGGTCTGTGATTTATAAATACCAACCCATGAAGAATCCTAACCTGTTTCTCCATATTAAATGGTAACATGTCCATTATTTTTATCTAAGATTATTAATTTCTTATTGGTTTTGTTTTGTATTCAGAGACACATTATATTTTCTTAGTATCTATTATTAGTTTCCATTTTTATCTTATATTAAATGATATAATCCATTAACTATATTTTATTCTCCTTGAAACATTCTATTCAAAATTAAAATAAATATTTTAGGGTCTTAGATCATATTAAACATAGTTTTGTAATATAATTAAAAGGATGATATTTTATCAGAGAAGACTTCTTCATTTCAACACTATGTGTGTCTATCATATCATGAATATAAAGATAGAAATGATAATAAACATATATGCACTTTACAATTGATACAACCAAGTAATAATCATTATAATTTGTCATTTAGAAAATTTAGTTTTTCTTATTATTAATTTTATTATAACAGTTGTTTTTCGCACATCATATAGTTTGAGTAAATGATTCTAAAAAATATTATAAATTAATTACATATAAATAATTAGTAGTACATAAATAAATATTATGAAATTAAATAACCATGAAAGAAATCCATAATTTCATCCAATATATGACTATGTTAATATACTATAAGTTATTTTTTTATATAATTTTGAAGTCAATCTATGAAAATTATATGTTTTCCAGATAATATTATAGTATGGTTCCTTAGATAAAAAACTCCAAACATATATAATATTTCTAAAAAACAACCATATCCATGTATGTGATTATGTTTTGTGTTTTTTTTTATTTCATTATTTTTATTAATCTATGATTATAATTACCGAGAATAAATTTGTATGCTATGAATTCTTCATATTGTTAGGATTCCATAACATATGGTTAATGTGATTTATAGTCATAGGATTCAATGTATATATATATATATATATTGTAATGCCCCAATATTCCATGGTACGCTTCTCTTTGAATAATATAATAGTGTGGGTTGTACACAACTTCGAGTTCTAACACACCTCAACCAATCAAACTAGCCGCTATGAATAGTAATACCCACTATTTAAATTTTATAAATTTTATCTTTTAAAATGGACATCATTTTTGGATTCGGAATATCGAAATTAGCTTAGGGTGAATATTTAGTATTTTTCTAAAAACATTTGATTTTTGATGAATAGTTAAAAACACTAAGTTATTGGTTAAATCCGAATTTTTATATAAATAATTAGTTATTTTATATAAATTTATTTTGGGTAAAAATAGATATATAATACCTATATTTGTTCAATGTAATTTATTGGAGTAATTCTATAATAGGTTTAGATGTATAAAATTTTTTATTGAACTTTTCACCGTCTTTTACCCACCTCTTTGGAGAATTTGCAAATTCACATAAAACTAAATTTTACCGCTTCTGTGAGTGTAATTTCAAAAAAACGAGAGACACAGTTGATATCAGTAAGTAAAATGTGGATCAATAATATTAAAATAATTTTTGGTGAATAGTAACTCTTTACTTTTATTTACCACAGTTAAAAGTAAATAGTGTAATTAAGGGTAAAAATGATATTATTATTACCCTAACACATGTCCTAATTCTATTGGGTAAGTATAATTCAACCAAAAACAACATTAGGAATAAAATATGAACCTTTTTGGTCCTATTGGATTATATTAGGGCATTTATTATTATTTAATTCAAAGAAGAGTTAAAAGAGTTAAAATCAATGTTTAATAACTAAAACATTTTTAATATAAGGTTATAAAAAAGTTAAATTCGACTATAAATATTCATTTAACGGATACAAATATTTCCTATATAATGTTATTTTATTTATATTGTTTAGACATTAAATTAATTAAATTATTTATTACACAATGATGATGAAATAATTAACTAATTTATGATATATTAAAATAATTGACATTATAAATATCCAGAAAATGTAATTTGAGACTTTTCATGAACTTAAATAATTTTATAGGTTAATATGACATATTAGGGTTGGTTATATGAATTTTATTCGAAGTAATAATTCTATTATGAATTTAGAAAAAACAAAATACCAAATTGTTTCAAAATTGACATAAAAAGAGTTTTTAAAACAAATATTATATTACTTATTGATATTCCATTCATAAAAATCTATGGTTCGGGCAAAGGACTGATATAATGATAGGTGTTTCATTAATGAACCACTTGGGGTTTTCTTGGAAATATATAGTATGTTTATTAACCATATAATATAAAAATACAAAGAGACATCGTAAATGTCAAACTATTTAACTAAGAGTTAAATATAAACGATAATGTTAATATAGTGACCCAAACCTATCTACACCCTATTTGTTGAGTGGTTTTCGACCCATACCCACATTATCCGTTACATAATCCAATTTTTAGCAGTTATAAATCGAAAATTATTTTATTATTAAATAATATTTCTAGATTTTCCTAAGGTGCCCCTCACCCCTCTTATAAACATCACTCCCCCTTCTCTCTAATTCACACCTTAAATGCCATTTGGAATGGCCAAAATCTGCCCAAATACCATATCAATTGTCCTCCCTGCATTCTAGATACCTTCATTTAGTCATAAATCCATCCTAAAGATCCCTTTTGATCAAATCAATGGGAATAACCCGAAGAAGACGTAAATATTTGATCACCACTTTAAAGTTCCTTTCTTCTACCACTTAATTTTTATTTGTTGTTTCCATTATAAAATTATAACTCCAGTATATTCTATATACTATGATGTTATTATAAATATGGTATAACCAAATTCATTATTCTATCCATCCTTTGAATGACATGTCATTATACGTGCATACGTACGACTTATCGTCTCCACATCATGGAGTAATTGTTATTCAATACATTATTATTTGGATGGGTTTATAAATGATGTTAAATTGATTTAAATAATAAATATGAAATGATAATTATTCTGTATATATGATATAATATCAAATTATATATTATTTTATTATCAAAATAATGATATTATCGCTCGTGCTTATGTACAGATTACAATCTCCACGAACGCGATGAGATTCATTCTGCATCGTATCCATTCAAGACTAATCTTCATTAGATGATTAAAAATAAATTTTAAAGACATTATATCATTCTGTATATGAAAAAGATACATCCCAACCACAAATAATATTACTCACGTAACAAATAATATAAAGGAAAATGAATTCGTTAACACCCGAAACAACGATAATACTACGATATTATTAATAAAGAAATGTTAAAATATCATATATGATATAATATTAATGTATGCGATTCTTGAATAATTTAATAACAATTATTTCACCATTATACAAGAGGTTAACCTACCATAGACCAATGAAAGGTATAGGGTAAGGGTTTATTTCACAATCTATTCATTATCTGAGATTGTTTATACATATTTATCTACTAGGACCTCTTTATCATCCACATCCATGTTTCAAAAACAATTATTTCGAAAAAATCTTACTATTTACTAGAATACATGTTCAATTCATTTCTGCCCTTGTTTGACTTTTATAAGATATTTATAAAGGAAATATTCCATATTTTTCAAAATAAAGACCTTTTTATCCTTTTCGACATAAATAAGGTGAGAATGTATTTTTTTTACTTATATGGAGAGTGCGGCTATTTTCCACCATTATAAAATCATCGAATCTTCCGTTATAGGCATATAAGATTATTTTCAAAGTAAATTTTTTCTTTTATAATTATGTGCCTTTTAAATGATTTCAAAAAAGAGATATTTCTCTCAAATAGTTTTGATTTCATCTATGTCAACATCCTTTAATAGATTTTAAGCTCATTTAAAGATGATTTATTATGATACAAAACTTCCATATTGTATTGAAGGATTCATGAAACGTTTGAATGTGGATGTGTTATTTTTATACCATTCATATTTTATGGAGAAAGTATTGACATTTTGTATGCCATTTTTAATACGAATGGTTATGTTATGTTTAAACCTTTTCATATGAGGAATGCATTGGACATAGTAAATTATAGGTGGAGCCTGATATAGCTCTTCGATGAATTGGTAGGTCTCATGAGACAATCTAGTGTTTTGGAACAAGGCCTTGAAAAAATCATATTTTTAGTCTTGGCACAAAACCTTGACTATGTGGTTATGATAGTCTGGCATTATGCATTCCATCATTATGAAAGTGGTTATTGATATTGAATATAATTATTTGACTAGTAGAATTTCTATGTGAATAAGTAAATGGAATTATTCAATTTTATTTTTTCCATATTATGTTGAAGTTCATGTTTAAAAGGCTTCTTTTTTAGTTATACATTGCATTAAAAGTTTATGCTTATTTATGAAAGTTTTCGCTGTATTGTTATCCTTACGGAGAATCTAAGATCACCCCTTTATATGTTTTATTTTTTCCAATATGTGAAGAAGTATTTTATGACTGACCTACTGGGATAGTCTAAGGGGATTTGTGTGTATACTATGGAGACTATTTTGTTGTAGTTTTTCACTTCATCATGTAATGTAAGACTTATGAATGTATCTAGTGTTTCCAAGGCTACTAAACAAATCAGTCTTTCAAGACATGATCTTTTGTGATCATTCTAATGATATGAAATAATGCACTAACTCTGGGTAACTGGGTTCGGGGCATTACTGTTGGTATTATAGGAAGGTTAGTAAAAACCTTGGAAGATAGATTTTGATAAACTCTAATTAGAGCACATTATCCTAAGATAGGCATTTAGGATTAGATTAGAAGAACTTCCTAGAATTTTGGTATTGTAGATATTTTTTGTGTTTTCCAAGAAATACATCCCTGTCTGGATATGAGGAGGTAGAGGTGGATCTGGCACAAATGTACCTAGGGGTAAAACCCGAAAACACCACTTTGAGCTAGAATCGAATGGGAACTGGTGCACGATAATGGGCCTTGCTTCATTCTTGGTTACGGCACTCTCGGGGGATATGCTTCGGATAATTCTCATTTTCTTTACAAAATATTATTATGGGTTTATGAGTATATACTTCCTCAAAGAAATTTTTTTTCTCATTATGGATTATATCCATAAATGTTTCAGTTTATGTTAAGTGTTTTACAAGAAGAGATTTTGGTATTTCGATTCCTAAACTAATCTTGTTTATTCCATTATTTAGAAATGTCTCATAGTGGAAGGAATGGAAACCATATCAATGAACACACTCCATGTGGGGATTTCCATCATTCACAAGATAATTATAGTGGAGCTGGTGATACAACTAGTTCTGATCAGTATATCAGTATATTGGGACAACTCACTCAGGTTATGAATAATAACCTTACCCGTATGGAGCACCCTGATTCGCAGCATGGAGTATTAAAGTTAGATCGCTTCATGAGGAAACAACCACATGTATTCAAATGGAAGTACTAATCCACTTGTATCTGAGCAATGGATAAGTTCATTAGAGAAAATATTTTAGGCTTCGGGGAGTAGTGAATGTGAAAACATTTTAATGGCAGTTTATCGCCTCACTAGAGATGTTGATCAATGGTGGTCATTGATAAAAAACAAAGGAATATGAATATGTATCAATTATGGAATGGAGGGAGTTTAAAGATATTTTCATAGAAAAATACTTTCCTTATGACCATCGAGCAGATATGGAAATACAATTTCTGAGTCTGTGGCAAAAGGAGGACGACAATTTTGAAAATTATGAGTCTAACCTTACAAGGTTAGCAAGGAATGATGCAGATTATATATGTATCCCAAGAAGTAATATTGATCATTTCTTTGATGGGTTAAGACCATTTCTCCATCGATAATTGGTCTCAATATCCTTCTCGTCAAACGAAGATATTGCCTCATGTGCTATCAAGACAGAAAAGGAATTCTCTATGTCTTACGACATTAATGAGAAGAAAGAGAAGAAGATATATGTTGATAACTCTAGAAATGGAAATAAGGGGAAGAAGGGAAAAGTTGAATATCCTTCCTAAAGTAAATGTGGGAAGAAACACCCTGGTACTTGCTTGAAGGGAAATGGATTTTGTTACAAGTTTGGTAGAAAAGGACACCATGCTTGTGATTATAAGGGGAAGAAAGAAGCTACCAATGATCATTGCTGCAATTTTTGGGAGATGGGACATTATGCAAATGAATGTCCTAAGTGTTAGGGAATATTACCTCAGAAAATGACAAGGATTAAGGCCATGCTTATGCGATCACTACTACTGAGTTTGAAGCTCCAAAAGATGTGGTGGTATGAAATTTATTGGTATTCAAAAGTTTATCCAATGCTTTATTTGATTCTGGATCATCGCATTATTTCATATCTTCCCATTTTTCTATGAAAATTAAATATTTCTAATTTGATTTAACAAGGGAGTTGTCAGTCAAAACTCCTAAGGGTAGTATCATCGCAACAATGTTTTGTGAATCAGTTCCCATTAGAGCATATAAATGTTCTTTATCTGCTGATCTGATCATCATATCCATGATTGAATTTGATATATTCCTCTGTATGGATTGGCTTTTGGACCATGATGCAAAAATTTATTGTAAGAAGAAGCTGGTTACTATTTTTGATGATGATGATAAATAACACCTTATCTTTAGTGTGTAATCATCACCACCTAATTCTTATCTAGATCCACCCCCAGTAGCTCAAATAAATTCAATTATTGGGGAGGAATAGAATTAAATAGCTATGGGTGAGTAAAGGAATGTTCAAATAAAGAATTTACCGATTGTGAAAGAATATTTTGATGTGTTTCTTGATGATTTACCTAGACATCCGCTAGAATGAGAAATTGATATTTCCATTGATTGGATTCCTGGTTTAAGGCCCATTTTCTTGCTATAATATAAGAATTACTATTTAAATTTCCAATAATACTATATTTTAATTAAATTGTGAGACTTCATGGAGTACCCTTATAGATTGTTTCTGATCGTGATCCCCATTTTACTTCATGATTCTAGAAAAGTCTTCAGAAAACCCTGGTTACTGAACATAATTTGAGTATTGCCTACCACCCTCAAACAGATGGACAATTAGAATGGACTATTCAAACCTTAGAAGGCATGTTGAGATCATGCTCACTCTACTTTCAAGGTATGTGGGATCAATATTTAACTCTCTTAGAATATTCCTATATAAAAAGCTTCCATTCATGTATTCAGATGGAACCATATGAAGCATTATATGGAAAGATATGTCTCACACCAACCTGTTGGGATGATGTTTGTGAAAGAAAACTTGTAGGCCCCAAACTTGTGGAGGAAACAATCGAAAAGGTGAAGGTAATCCAAACCCACATCAAAGTAGCTTATAGTAGACAGAAGAGCTATGCCGATAATCGAAGGAAGGATTTGGAATTTCAGGTAGGAGATCATGTTATCTTGAAGGTGTCTACATGGAAGGGTGTTATACGTTTCGGTATGAATGATAAATTGAGTCCTAGGTATATCAGACCATTAAAACTTCTAGATAGAATTGGGTTTGTAGCATACCGTTTGGAAATGCCACCATGTCTCTCCAAAGTACACGATGTGTTCCAAGTATCACTGTTGAGAAAATACATGCCTAGCCCAACACATGTACTCACCTATGTGGAATTAGAACTAGAACCCGATCTGTCTTAATGCGAAGAGCCTTTCAAGGTTCTTCATACAAGAGAACAAGTGATGTGAAACCAGATGACTCATCTGGTAAATGTTCTATGGAGAAACCATAAGAATGAAGAGGAAACGTGGGAACCCAAGGAACTCATGCTGAAGGACCACCCAAGTCTTTTTATGCAGAAATATTATAGAAATTTTGAGGACGAAATTATTTGAAGGATGGGAGAATGTAACTCCCCAAACTTCCACGATACGCTTCTCTTTGAATAATACATTAACATCTATTTTACGTAACATCGAGTTCTAAAACACCACAACCAATCAAACTAGCCGTTATGAATAGAAATACCCAATTTTAAAAATTTTATAAAATTTTTCATTCAAAATGGACTTTATTTTTGGATTCAGAATATTGAAATTAGCTAAAGGTGAACTTTTGGTATTTTTTTGAAAACTTTCAATTTTTTGATGAATAGTGAAAAACACTAAGTTATAGTTTAAAAACAAATTTTTATTAAATAATTATTTATTTTATTTAAATATGATTTAGATCAAAATAGATACATAATACCTATATAAGTTAAATTTAATTCAGTGGAGTCATTTTATAATATGTTTGATATATTAAAATTTTATTGAACATTTTACCGTATTTTACCCACCTCCGAGGAGAATTTTCAAATTTTCATAAAACTTAATCTTACCCTTTCTATGAGTTTAATTTAAAAAATATGAGAGACAAAGTTGATATCATTAAGTAAAATGAGGATCAATAAGATGAAAATAATTTTTGCTGAATAGTAAATTTTTTCTTTTATTTACCACGGTTAAAAGTAAATAGGGTAATTTCGAGTAAAAATGATATAAATATTACCTTAACACATGTCCTAATTCTATTTGATAAATATAATTCGTCCAATAAAAACCTTAAGAATAAAATATGAACCTCTTTGGTCCACTTGTCTTATATTTGGACATTTATTATTATTTTATTTAATGAAAAGTTGAAAGAGTTAAAATCAAATTTTAATAACTAAAACATTTTTAATATATGGTTATACATAAGTTAAATTATAATATAAATATTAATTAGAAATATAAAAATATTTCCTACATAATGGTATTTTATTTGTATTTTTTAGACATTAAATAATTTAATTTATTTATGACACAATGATGATGCAGTAATTACGTAATTAATGAAATATTAAAATAATTGATATTATAAATATCCATATAAATGCAATTTTAGACTTTGTATGAATTACACTAATATTATAGGGTAATATGAAATTTTAGGGTTTTAGATTAATTTTTTCCAAGTAATAATGCTGTTATGAATTGAGATAAAAAAATACCAAATAGTGTCAAAATTGACATAAAAGAGTTTTTTAAACAATTATTATATTATTTATTGATATTAAATTCCTAAAAATTGGAGTTTCATACGAAGGACATAAATAATTATAGGTGTATCATTAATGAACCACTTGGGGTCCGCTTGGAAGTATATAGTATGTTTATAAACCATATAATATAAAAATATAAAAAGACATGGTAAATGTCAAAATATTTAACTAAGAGTTAAATCTAAAAGATAAAGTTAATATAGTGACCTGAACTTGTCTAAACCCTATTAGTTGATTGTTTTTTGACTCATCCCCACCATATAATTTGAATAATCTATTTTTAGCCATTGTAAACCGAAAATTATTTTATTATAAAATAATATTTCTAGCTTTTCCTAAGGTGCCCCTCACCCCTCTTATAAAAGGGCACTCCCCCTTCTTTCTAATTCACACCTTCAAAGACATTAGAATCCGCCAAACTCTATCCAAATACCCTCTCAACTATACTCCCTTCACCCTAGAGGTCTTTAATTAGTCATAATGCCAACCTAAGGAGACCTTTTCATCAAATCAAAAGGAAGAACCCAAAAAGAGGTAAATATTTCATCACCTCTTTCACGTTCCTTTCTTCTTCCACTTCATTTTTCTTTGTTGTTTCCATTATAAAAAAATAACTCTAGTATATTCTATATACTTTTATGTTATTATAAATATGTTATAACAAAATTAATTATTCTATCCATCCTTTGAATGTCATTTCACCATACGTGCATACGTACGGCTTATCATCTCCACGTCATGGTTTAATTATTATTCAATAAATTATTATTTGGATGGGTATAATAATGATGTGAAATTGATGTCAATAATAAATATAACATGATAATTATTCTATAAATATGATATAACATCCAATTATATATTATTTCAATATCAAAAGAATGATATTGTTGCTCGTGCGTACGTACGGATTACTGTCTCCACGAACGCGATGAGACTCATTCCCCATCGTATCCATTCAAAATTAATTTTCACTGGATGATTAAAAATAATGTTTAAAGACTTTATATCATTCTAGATATTAATACTATACATCCCATCCTAAAAAAATATGACTCACATAAAAAATAATATAACGGAAAACGAATCTGTTGACACCCGGAACAATGATAATACTAATATATTATTAATAAAGCAATGTTAAAAGATAATATATGATATCATATTCATGTATATGATTCTTGTCTAATTTAATAAAAATTATTTGAACATTATATATAAGGTTAACCTACCATCTACCAAGGAAAAGTACAAGGTAAAAGTTTATTTCACGATATCTTAATTATCCGAGATTATTTATACGTAATTATCTATTGGGACCTATTTATAATCCACATCCATGTTTCTAAAAAAAGTATTTCAAAAAAGTTCGTAATATTTACTATAATATGGGTTATTTTCATTTAAACCCTTTTATTACTTTTATAATATTTTTATAAAGGAATCATTCCTTCTTTTAAAAAACAAGGTCCTTTTTAACCTTTTCGACAAAATTAAGGTAAGAATGTCTTTTTTTAACTTACACGGCGAGTGCGGCTATTTTCTAACATTATAAAATCATCAAAGATTCCCTTACAAACTTATAAGAATAATTTCAAAGTAAATGTTTTCTTTTTATAATCATGTGACTTTTAAATGATTTCAAAAAATAGATATTTCTCTCAAATAGTGTTGATTTCATCTATGTCCACATCCTTTGATAGATTTTAAGCTTATTTGAAGATGATTTATTATGACAAAAAAATCCATATTTTATTGAAGGATTTGTGATATTTTTGAATGTGGATCTGTTATTTTTACACCATTCATGTCTTATGGTGAAGGTATTGACATTTCATCTGCCATTTTTAATTCGAATGATTATGTTATGTTTAAACCTTTTCATTTGAGGAATGCATTGGACTAAGTAAGTGATGGGTGGAGCCCGCTGTAGCTCCTCGATGCATCGGTAGGTCTCATGAGATAAACTGGTGTCTTCGCACAAGTCCTTGAAAAAATCTTATTTGTATTCTTAGAACAAGGCCTTGACTATGTGGTTATGATAGTCTGGCATCATGCATTCCACCATTATGAAAGTGTTTATTGATATTGAATGTGATTATTCGACTAGTAGAATATCCATGTGAATAATTAAATGCCAATATTTCATTTTATTTTTTCCATATTATGATCATGTTCAAGTTTAAAAGGCTTTTGTTTTAGTTATACATTGCCTTAAAATTTTGTAATTATTTATGATAGTTTCTGCTATATTGTTATCCTTACTGAGCATCTGAGCTCACCCATTTCTATGTTTTATTTTTCCCAGGATGTGAAGAAGTATTTTATGACTGACCTGTAGGGATAGTCTGAGGGGATATGAGTGTGGAAAATGGAGATTATTTTGTTTTAGTTTTTCACTTTAACATGTAATGTAAGACTTATGAATGTATCTAGTTTTTCCAAGGCTAATAAACTAATCGGCCTCTCAGGATATGATCATTTGTGATCATTCCAATGTTATGTAATAATGCACTGACTCTAGGTAACTAGGGTTGGGGGGTTACATATATATATTAAAATTATTATAATATGTATATATATATATATATTAAAATGGTTTATTATTTGGGTTTCTAATATATTGGAATTTTTTTATTTTTTAATCAAAAATTATAATACATTGATTTTTAATTCATGGGTATTGATTTAAATCATTTAATATATGAAATTATTATTTCTTATTTGAAATTGGATTTAAAATTTAATGTAAATTTATTTTGATTATTTGTTCATGGAAATAATTTGAAAAAAAAATGGGTTGAAGGTTTTAGATTTTTTTTGTCCATATCTTAAAGGGATATATATGTATAATTTTAGATTCCAATATATCTAAGAAAATTTATAAATAACCATATAGAATGGTTATAAATAGCAATTATTTAAATAAAAATACATTCCATTAATTATTTGTGATCAAAATGATTTACTAATAGTGAAATAAGACTATTGATTATTTTTTGATGCATGTACAAAATATTTAATACTTTTTAATCATCCATAAATAGTTTTTTGGTATATATCTGTTTTTTTTTTAAATCAAATTCTTTTGAAAACACATCTGAAGTGAATATTTTTTCATCAATCCAATTAAATAAAACAACAAAAATAGATGAATAATTAAAATAAAATTTACAGTATGTATATCTATAAATATTTTTCATAAATTCAATTAAATATCATTTTTATTAATAGTGATAATATAAAATTATCTTTTTTCATGAGAAATTAATTTAATGAAAACCTATATTTCAATTAATTCTATGTGATTAATTTGATATTAAATACTTCCACTTATATGAATTGAATTATGTAAAATGAGTTTTATAATTGTAATTATAATTAATTATGTTATATATAAAGGGTAAATTAATTTTTATTTATAATGAACAATGAAACAATAAAAATAATATACCCTGTTTTAGATGAAAACTAGTTTATTGGGGGTTATGATAAGTGGATAATGGTTAAAATGAAATAAAAAAAATTGCAATTCATATTTACTGAAAATTTATTAACCATTTATCTTTTGTGGTTAAATAATATAAAATTTTAGGGTCGATTGTCATGTTTAAGAAATGGAACTAATGTTTTCATTTCCAAAATCCTAGTTTTGTCCTCTCCCCCACATTAAAAAGGATTCCCCCACTACACTCTTAATCACATGTTAACTCCATTTTAGTTATTCAATAAATACCCATATTCCTTCCTTACATCACTCCCCATATCATATACAAGATTTATGGATCAGGAATCTAATCTAAGTAGGCTTTAGTAATAATCCAAATGAGCTGGGCCAAAGAAGAGGTATCTTTCATAGCTAATAATTTTTTGTCATGTTACATTTACCACCCACTTAAAATATTATTCAAACATCATGAATTAATTACATCATTATATCTCATATAATATTTTTTATTTTAAAGTAATAATATACATCAATATATTATTCCATTATATGAGAAATGAAACAATTATTTTTGGGTATTGGTAATTACCACATCTTGTACCAATGTAATTAATTTTTCATCATCACCTCACATGAATGGTCATTATCATGAAATTAATGATTATATATGATATTAATGAAATTAAATTAATTTTTAATAGATAATAATAATTTTTATTTAACATCATTCCACTCAATTAAAAATGATAAAATCATTCTTGTGTACGTGTGGACTACCACCTCCATGAGGAAATGTGATTCCCTTTTCATCACCACACCATATTTATGATATATAGAGCTTTATTTAAGGAAATAATATATTATTATGATATTATGATTATTATGTAATGTTTATATTTTACTTACCTTCTTTCTGTATTGATCATTGAAAAATATAATAATTACTCACACATACCCATGGATTATCATCTTCATGATCGTAACACAGTTCCTTTTCCACAACCATATTTCAGGGATTGATTTAATAGTATATTTTAAGTATATAATGATAAATATTAACGTTTTATTTTTTTATAGATTATATAATAATGGATTATTTAACCATTTTCTACATACCGAATTCATTTATGACATATGAGTTTAATATCATCAAAATGACTAATGTAGACATAATAGATTAAGTAATTGAATATAACATCATGATAAATAAGAATAAAAGTAATATTTTTTATAAAATATTCCTATGAATTTATATATTTATCAGAATTGTTTTTTAAAAAATGATAATGAAGACACATGACATGTGGAACTCAATGTGTGGTCACTATAACATAAAAACTAATTTTAATGATTTCTTTTCAAACCCACTGCATTCATTGTCCTTATTATTAAAATTGTTTTATGAATAAAATTTTATAGATGTAAGATAACTATAATGTATATTATTATGAATCCTTTTAATTTTTTTCTATATTTTTCAAAGGTAATATTTATGGGTTTTTTATATTCTATAAAAAATATAATATTAAAACTTCAATTTAACATATAGGATGGAAGTTAATTTCCCTACCACTATACTATAATTTTAATTTTGGTATCATTTATAAGATATCATATTTTATATAAATAAAATCCATCATTAATTTGTATAGGAATTATTTTATTGAAAATTGGGATATAAAAAAATCGATATTTGAAATATCTATCCATACTATTTTAACAGTCATAGAGGGTTTTATGATGAAAAGGTGGAAGATTAAAAAATTATTCTAATTATCATCCTTGGATACGTCATATGATGACATCTAATCCTGACACTGCTTATAGTATAGGTTGATCCATACTATTACTCAATATATGATGGGATGAGGCCCATTATAACTCATGATATAATATAATGATTCCATTTATTGTTCATGATATGATAGGTTGATCGACATTATTACCCATGATATGATGGGTGATCCCCTTTATATATCTCTAATGAATTTTTTATTAACTATTTTTTCTATATAATTATATTATATGTTGTAAATAAGGTTATTCCAATTGGTTAAGTTTCAATGAAGATAATATCACAAGGATCCAATAATAATATTTTATATTTTCAATTTAGTTTTCATATAAACCATTTTTTTCAAAAGTTATTATAAATGAACATTTTAAAATAAAGATGACCCTATTTAAAAGTGAAAAGTTCTATTTTTATGTTTTATTTCGATATTTATTATTTTTAATTATACTAATTGATTTGTTGTTTTTATGATTTTTATAATCTTTTTGTACCCTTCCCATATTTTTAAAATGTTCTTCGTTGGGATTATGGATTTGTAATGAAATGGATGATGTAATGTTTAATGTCATGAATATTTTTTTTATGAAAACATGTTTTAATTTAAAAGGTTAATATTAGGGAAAATGGATACTACTATGATGTTTTCACATTCAAATACATACTTTTTAATGTAATATTTGTGACTTAATTATTTAAAAATGTATTTTTAAATGCTATTTTAAAATGAATGAAATTAAATACTAATATTATGATAAAAAATATTTAATTTATAATTATTTGTAAATAAATTCATAGTAGTTTTGTGGAGTTGGAGATCACATTTTTATTTTTATAGGGTTTATTTTTAGAATATGTAATGATCTGGTTTCATTATCCTCTCACAATTTGTGTTAATGTAACTATTTTTTATTATCAATACCACCACATCATGGTTTTTATGGATTTCTACTGGATATATATACTAACCCCTACATGGGAATTCCTTGTAATTTTTTTTTCAATTGAAGTTGAATGACCGAATTGTAGTGACTATGGTGGACTCAATAGGTGGTAAAAATAGTATTATGTGATGTCCCTGATCATATTGGCTGTCAAACTATTATATTTGGATATTCTCTCTCTTCTACTCAACTCTTTATATTTTTTTCAATTTAGGTTTCCCCCAATTATTCTTGTTAAGAATCTACTTTTAAAATTTATTTTTTTTATTCATCTATACATGGATAATTATTTTTATAGAACTATTATTGAATTTATAACAATATAAATTCATAGTATTATATTACACCTATTCAAATTTTTATTTTGTTGGTTCTATGTGTGTGTACTTGTATATTAGTTTTGGAAACCAATTTCTATATTATTTCATCTCGACGCATGTTACCTGCCCTAGGAATTATAGAGGTGGGATTGGGGTGTCTCCCATGGATAGCCACAAGATTATTGGTTCCTAGTTTTCAGGTCATGAAAAATTGGTATCATAGGTGTTTTCATTCCCATTATCTATTATTTTAGTTTAATCAATTCGTAACGATGGATTTAGTAACATAGAGAAAAGTTTTTTGATATTATCATGTTTGGATATAAGTCTTGAGAGTATAATTTTAGTGTGGTGGATAACATATAAAAAAAGTGTTTAATGACTACCTTAATTTATAAATTTTATACTAAGTCATTTTTTACAATATTAAATTATTAAATTTTGCATATAATATTGATTCTTTACAATTGAATGTTCTTATTGAGTTACTTACCCTTATATTCTACCATACCATTGAATAAGTCGTTAGAATTAAATATTTCTCCACTATGAACGCCAAATAAGATTTCAATATATTTCTATTGGGATGAGTAGTTGAGATAAGGGGCTACAGTTTAGGGTCCCACTCATGAATGTTTTCCTCTAGGAAATAATAATCGTATGCTACCATATGTTTTTTAGTCCATGAAACCACTTACAGTGCTACAGGATTTGGCCATCTATATGTACTATATTTGATAAATCCAAAGGTGAATAAGAATAAAAAATATACTAACATGTAATGTGAGTTATATAGAAATATACCCCTATAGATTCATAGCATCTTGGAACTTCATGCAGTTTAGGACTGGCTTGAGTGGGTGGTTAACATTTTAAAGCATTCGGTACCCGATTTGTCAGATGGGTTGGATCATGAATAGTTTTTTATTTATATATAATCATTGAACTGGTGGGTTCTATTCATCAATAAATATGACAATGTGAACCTATATTATTATAGATATGGGAGTCCCTTTATATTGGTGGGCTTCTCATCCATGCCATGGGTACCTGTGGTTTTACTAGAAGTGATTGTATGATTTTTTTCCTCTGTGTGAGAATCATTCAAGATAGATGGTATTCATAACCACTATAATTATTTTTGGGAACATTTAGTTTTGAGGGATCATTCTATTGGTAATATGAATGTCACATCAATATTTCATTGAATATAATTTATTTCTGACAAAAAAAAGTTATGTAGTAATGATATTTAAAACCATGTATGTGAGTCACGGCCTCCCAAAGAGTAAAATGTAAAGGTGTTCTAGTTGAAATAAAATGATTTGTATGATTGAAAAATTATTTTTGGAGTGGGTTTCTCTTCATTACGCAGGGTATTTTTAGAGAACCCTTATTAAATCATCTTAATTTTTGATTTGTTGTCCCATTTATGTTGTAACACCCCAGGTAAATAAAAAATATGACATTTTCATATTTATCCATATTTGTGAATAAAATATTAATATGACTTTAAAGGGGACGCTATGCTCGATGGCGTACCCAACACGGAACAACGAGTTTCTTGGGAATCTTACGTTGCACTCTAATAATAAAATAATATTATTTTAAATTGTAGTTAACATGTAGTCGTTGTATTGGCGGGAATGGATATAAATAACTAAAATATGATTATATATGTTTTTAAATGTTTTTAAATTTATCCAATAAAGGATAAAGGCATAAAATACTGAAATAATTCAATTTTAGGCGTATATGCCCAAGTTTTCACTAAAGGTTCACTTATCGCCTTTTGATGGAGAACCGTCATTAAATATAGTTTTGTTCACTCTTATACATCATTTTGGACCAAATAAAACTCTTCTTAAGAATTGGGACATCAAAATTTACTTTGTGTAAATTTTTGGTATCTTTCTGATAAAGTTCATTTTTTTTAATGAATAGTGTAAAATGTTGTATTTTAATTCGAAACCTCTTTTTAATCTAATTTATTTATATGATTAGATTATCTTTTGAATTGGTTTTAAAGTGAAATTAGAATATATTTTTACCATGAAATCCAATAGTGGTCGTTGGAATTAATTTCACTTTGAAATCAGACTTAAACTAGTGTCAATCTTTTGATACTTATTGTTTCATAAAAACACGCTATTTGCTATGATAGCGGGAATTAATTATTAAATAAATTAATGTGACTTATATGATTTTAATTTTGTAAAATAGACTTCATTTTTGAATTCATAATATCAAATATAGCTTAGGGTGAAATTTTGGGATTTTTCTGAAAAACTTCAATTTTTGATGAATAGTGAAACCACTAAGTGGTACTTATAAAAATTGATTTTTCCGTTTAAATGAAATTTTGCAGTCTTTGTGTTTTGAATTTCAAAAATCCGACATACATGGTTGTCATTAAGAAGTAAAATGTGGTTAAATGGGATTAAAATAATTTTTTGGTGAATAGTAATTTATTATGTTTTTAATCGCAATTAGAGGTAATTAGTGTAGTTTAAGGTAAAAATAATGTTTTAATAATATGAAATGAACTTGACACATGTCCTAACCTCATTGGATGTGTCATGGCCGACCAAGACAACACATGGGTCAACTTAGGGACCCCATGAAGCCACTTGGGTTGGAAAATGACATTAATATCTTTTTATTGAAAGTTAAAGTAAAAATGAGACAAACATGAAATTTTTTACTAAAACAATTTGTAGATGGGGTTATACAAATCAGATTTTTGACTATAAATATTAATTGTAAATCTAAAAAGATTTCCTACATCATAGTAGTTTTATTATAATTTTTATACATTAAATAAATTAAATTATTTATGACATCATGATGATGCAGTGATGACCTCATTATTTAACGATTTAAATAAAATGGAAAGATAATGTAATATCTAAGACCTACACATGTCCAAAACCTATTGGATTAGTGGATTTAGAACTCTTATCACCTTATACTCGAAAAAAATCAATGTGGGACCTCTTAAATCTGAATACCATTTTCAAATAAAGTAACATTTTCTTACTTTCCAAGAGTGCCCCTCCTCTCCTCTTATAAAAGGCCCCCACCTCTACCTCCTTACCCAAACTCCCAAAGCCTTTGGCTCAGCCAAACCCTGCCCATTTTGTCTCTCAACTTCCCTCTATAACTCCTTGAGGCCTCAATTTGGGAAGAAGGCTTCCCAAGGAAGCCTTTTAGCTCAAACCAAAGGGAGTTACCCGATTTTAAGGTAATGTCTTCACTTGAGTCCTTTTGTTTTATTTTGCCTCTCCAACCCCCTAAACTCTTTTTATTCATTTCTTTTGTAACAACTCCAGTATATTCAATATACTAGGATGTTTTTATAAGAAGTATTCGATCTACAATTACACACACTTACATCTAATGGTTAAAGAACATACTGTTTCCGTGGATGGCGAATTTATGCCTCCCGAAACGATGATTGTTCAACATTCTTTTAACACCTTCAAAGGTGGCCATTAAGATGTCACTATATTTATATATGATATATAATATGTTTATGTTTTACTTAATCTTCTGTATTATTCTTTTTTGTCATACCTTTATGGTTTCCATTATGGGTAAACGCGATATCTTCATTTAAGGAAGTGCGGACTACCGCCCCCTCAAAGTGATGTGATTCGTTAATGCCATATGTGGGACGTATAAAGGATGGCTTTAAAGTTATTATATATGATTTTATAATAGAATTAAAATATACCTCTATATCATTATTATTCCATTCCATAAAATATGAAATAGAAATGAAAGTAGCGTTCATGCGCACGTACGGCTTACCGTCTCCATGAACGGCGCATTTCATTTCTTACCTCTAAATGATTATGTAATATTATAAATACATGTATATTATGGATATATATGATATATATGATATCCAAATCATGAATATAATTCTGTATATAATGAAAATTTGACCACACGAACAACATGTAATTGTAAGAAGTCCACTTTCGACTTAAGAACCAAATATCGACAAAACAAACATTATTAACTTAAATGATTAAATAATGTTTATAACATTGCAATAAGTGATATAAAAGGAATAATTAACTAGAAAAAGTTTCTTAATAAATTTTAAATTAACTCAAGTTTATTATTCAGGACGTTAAAGAACGGTCGAGTCAAGTCGGACCCGTGGTAAGGGATCCTACTCCTCTCTTTCTTTTTAAGTACACCCTTTTATGTCATTCCTTTTAAGCTCATATTTCTTATGATTGGGATGTTATTTTATATTAATCTTACTTTAATTTTTATGTTCATATGATGAGAGACCCTATTTCCTCTCATCAATCCATTTTGGAAGTTTTAGGTGGCGCCGTTAGGCTGCCGAGTTTTCGTAAGGGGTTTTTCATCTCACTTTTATTCCCGTGAGATTTATGCTACATTTGCCACAATTTCCTTTGAGTGGTGTATGTACTGCCCACTATTATACACCTTGTGTAGTATAATTTCATTTATGGGTATTTGCATCTTCATTGTATGACCCTTCTTCCATGGGGTGTACATTTCGAAAGTTACCCAACTCAGTAAGGGGACCTTTCACCCTCCTCTTTTCAAAAGACTTCTTTTGTTATGTCTTTTAATTCACATACTATTATGTTGGGATATGTTATTTTATATCCTTATTGATGTAAATTTTATGTCCAAGTGATTAGATTCCCTTTTTATCTCTCATCAACTCATTTTCTGAATTTTGAAGTGATGTTGTTAGGCTCTCAAATTCTACCAAGGGAACTTTTTAACCCAATTTCGATTTCTTTGGGTTCAACATGTAGTTATTGAATATGTCATCTTTTGAATATGTTTGAATGACCTTTTATTGTTTTACACTTAATATACACTTATATTGGGTGTATTTATATTTGTCACACATAATTTTGAGATTGAATTATCCTTAATTTAAGGATACCTTCTCTATAAGGGAATTCATCAGATTTGACATTTCTATTGAGACTTCTTTGTTGTTATGCACCAATTCACTCTTATGTGGTGTATATACTGTCCTTTGGAATATTATATCATGAATCCATTTATTCTCATGATATTATAAAGTTCTGACTAAATGTTATTCCTCAATTATTGTATTCAAGTGTCTCTAATTTTGGTAAAACCCCTTTAACCAAAATATCGCTTTAAATGTTTTAATGATTTGTTCTTATTAATATCCATGTTTTCAAAATGGGTTTAAGTATTTATTTATATGGATATTAATGGTTTAATTTTTTTAATGCTTCAAGGTGGTATGGGACACTTTGATTCAAAAATCTCTTTATTGAATGTTTTATATGGTTTTGGAAATGGTTTCTTTTTTAATGGATTCATTATTTCAATGTCCTAAAATGTTATATTCTGATTGAAATGTGGAAATGTTATGTTTCATTTATGCATGTTTTATGTGATACGTTTATGTTATAGTTCTTGGGAATTGTTATGAAAACGGTTGGTTCTGTGATAAACTAAGGGCGGGTGAGCCCGACATAGCTCTCCAATGCATTGGGTAACGCGAAGGAGTGAAACCTTAAGGTTTCTCTGAAGAGATTTAGGGAATATACTGTGATGGGTATTCCAAACTTAACTAAGAGGGTTACTCCCTACGTAAGAATGTTATGAATGCCTCAAGTTACTTTTATGTCTTATGATTTCTATTATTTATTCATGGTTTGATGAGGTATGTTAAAGTGCCTAAGTTTTATGGGTAAAGTATGATTTCATTCTTATGTATATATGAACTCATGTTTCCTTTCCATATTTTCATATCCCTTATTGAGCTTTTTTATGATCATCCCATGTTTTTAAAATGTTTTTCACAGGTCAAGGAAAAGGTACGTGATGTGAAGATAGTGTCAAGGATGTGTCAAGAAAGAATCCAAGTTTTATTTTAAATACATTTCCGTTGATGGGAAGAATGAATCCTGTCTTTTATGTAACCACTTTGTTTAAATGCGGAATGTAATGCAAGTTTTATGATCTAATTCTCTAAAACTCTAAACCTGAAAAGATCCTCAATGTGTAATCTTGTATTAACTCAAGATTAAGTATGGTTTAAGGCTGGGGCCTTATATATGTTCCAAGATTTATATTCATAATAGGATCATGAGATTCATTTTTAAAAAAATTGAAGAGATTATCCTTCATGGTATTGAGAGTGATCTGTGGGATGAGTGAGTGGGGAATAGAAATACAAAATAAACCTATAACTCAAAATTTGTATTTATCTTCCCTAGGTTTAGTTTTCTCATCAGGAATATGGGTTTTTGTGGTATTGGAGAATTATAGGGTCATCTGTTTCAATGATGTATCATGCCTAACTCTACATCATGAGATCTATTTCTCCGTTAACATGAAGCCAAGGACAACACATATAACTTCTATGACATATATAATAATCGCCTTAGAGCTATGGGTGTAATTGGAAGGACCATAAGATATTTGTTTAATTAAATCATGTATGTCCACCAAGGCATCTTAGTTTTCCTAAAAGAAGGAGGTGTTTGAGAGGTTTCATATTTATGTTTATTATCATCACCAAAAATTGTAAGGAATAATTAAAAACATCCCCTTGGTTATGATTGATTTCCATTTCGACCGGTTGAAATTTTAAAACAGATTTTCAATGAATGATATTTGTTTTGACATCCATTTGTTTAGAGTTTACAAGGATCATATTCTGAAGGAAGAATTCATATATCAATATAGACAGTATTGGCTCTTTGGGATTTTTTATGTGTCCAATTTCCCCACATCATTCAACACTCTTATCAATCATATCTTCATGAGATATAAGTACTAATTTTTAGTGTTCCTCATTGAAGAAATACTTATTTAATCTTCATTAGAGCATAGTCCCAAACTTACCACATGATCAATATATTTATATTATTATTTTAAGTATAATGTTTCTATGTGAGTGATAATATTTTTGTGCATTCTCATCTATGATAATGGTTTATTTATGGTTCTGGTGACAATTAATGATGTTCATTCTTATGAGAAAACCAAGATTGTGTCTAAGGTTCAGAGTTTCAACGCATTAGCATGGTACAACAATAGGATCATAGAATAATCTTCCTAAAAATAATCATATTTTATTACCTTGAATCGGAAAGGGTATTTATTTACCTATATTTTTGTGTGTTAGGGAGGCATCTAAAAGATTTGGTAGAGCTTAATTAGTGGTCATTTTTTGGGTCTACATGAGGAGCATATTGAGTACCCATAATTTTATGATACCAATGGTTCTATGATGGGATTTATCATGATGTAATGATATAAAATTATTTCTTATGGTTTGAGGGATTTTATTCCTCATGTTATGAATTATGGTACTCATGAATTTTAATTGGAAGAAATAACATTATCTCTAATTATGTGAAGGAAATATAATCTAAGAGAGTGTTTTCTTGTTTACCTAGATCACTATATTATCATATACATCTTCAATCAAATACAACACAACCTAATATGTAGATTTTGTTATAGTATCTATATGAAATTTAGATTCATATTGACTATATTTATTTTATGTTAAATTTGGTTTAAGATTTGATTACATTGAAGTTGTATTCTAGCTTGGTATAGGAGGACTCAGAGCAATTGTATTAGATAACGGTGAACCAGGTATAAGAGAGTGGTTCTGTTTTTATTCATTTGATGGTTTTTGAATCGATTGATATTTCAGTAAGTATGATATTTTCATCATGGAGAAAAAAATGTGAGGTTCTATGTGACTATAAATCCTCATGTGATACACATAATGGAATTCTTGATGTAGGGGATCATGTCACTATTTTTCTATAGGAATATGGCCATTCTTATCATAGTTCACAGAGAGGCGTTGAGAGAGATCTATATATTCCCCTTTTATATGAATCTAGGAAAGGAAGAAATATATATGTAAATTCATTAGAAATATTTGTGGGCTATCCTTGTTTGGATCATTGTTGATTTCGTATTTTAGCGCCTCACTTATCACCGTGTAAATAAAAAACATCATTCTCTATCATGTTTGAATCCCCTCTAGATTTCACTGAGTGGATATGGAATTGTATATTGATTTTTTTGGTGATTATTATTTAGTGATTGAGAATAAAATTTTCTATCTAGTTTATTATTTATTGAAATTGTAAGTTGTTGCACTTTTTCTCCATCATGGAGGAATGATTGTATGTGAGGTTGCAGAAGTTGTTCACATTGAATATAGTATAGATTCATGGGGTAACCATGATGAATGTCTCAAAACACAATGCTTGGACTATGTAATATTTTTTTGTGTCACATGTTAGAAATAGTGAATGTTACAAGATGTAAAAAATGAAACCTATATTGACATTTAACAGTAAATTTCTAAGGTAATAACCATGGAAATGTAGTACTCAAGGATCCCAAACTATTAAATGATTGTATCCTAGTTATGGGTAAGAGTGTAATAAAAGTAACATTGTCCCTGACATTCCAGAATATGATTATTAATGAATCCACACAGTTAAACTAATGTAAAATGGGGCTATGGAACAACTAATCTCGATTAGATTTAACCATTAATCCAACATGTAAATTCTTAATCCAACATGTGTATCCAAAGAATCCAAAAATTATATTTAAGGGATCGTACGATGTCATACAAGGAATCTAATGTTTGAGAAGTATTGGGTTTTAGGGGGGTCTAAACCAAAGAAAGAAGCATCCTTGAATCAGAATGGGGGTTTTGAGTGCCCATGGAATTCCATGTGGAATCTATGGTGATCAATGAAAAGCTTAAGAATCTAAATTAATAGAATAAATATTTTCATTCCTTGATGCAGAAAATACTAATTTATCTTTAGAATCAAGGACATTACATGCATCATTTTCAAATTTAACATGATATCTATCATCACACAATTGTGAGATACTAAGAAAATTATATTTTAGACCTTTAACAAGGAGTACGTTAGAAATTAGAATCGAAACAGAGTTACCAATCTGGCCTAATCCAATCATCTTCCCTTTCGCATTATTAGGAAATGTGACATGTTCTCCATCTAATTTTATCATATTCATGAAGCATGAGTAGTATCTTATCATGTGTCTTGAACACCCACTGTCAATGTACCATATATTCTTACAGAAGCTCTTTAAGAAGATTTCCTGTAACATGGTCAAGCAAAGAAAGATTTTGGTACCCATAATTGTTTGTGTCTTGTAACATTAGTAATAACTGCTTTATGAACCAA
Organism: Viscum album; assembly: GCA_963277665.1. NCBI lineage: Eukaryota > Viridiplantae > Streptophyta > Magnoliopsida > Santalales > Viscaceae > Viscum > Viscum album. The sequence continues at coordinate 555,147,738 of OY728123.1, forward strand.
TATATATCTCATAGGTTTCCTATAAGCATTATGTGAAGTGTTTGAAAAATAAACTGTATTTGGTCCACAAAAACTTGAAATAGTAGAGTATGTATCATGACTCGAGCTAGATAAGTTGTTTCTAGAACTGGGAACAAAATTATATGTCCTAGACATTGAAACAAAATTTGTTCTACCAAGGTTTCTTTTACCAGGTTGATAACCAATGCCAGTATTATATTTAGGAGCAATTTGTTTTCCTAGAATTTGGGTAAGGGTATTTTTACCATTAGTAAACTTTTCTAAGTAACTTTTTAATTGCTCATTAGACATTTTTAGTTCATTGTTTTCTTCGAGAAGATGGGCATTTTTAACTTTTTCAGTAGTCCGTTCAGATTTAATAGTTACAGTGAGAGCATGCTATTTCTTCAATGATTTATATCTATCTTTTAATTCATTTCATGTCTCTTCATGAATTTTTCAACATTCAAACATTTATTCAGTGGTCATATTTTCAGAGTCACTTTCCTCTTTATAATAATATGAGTTTTTTACAGAAGAGTTCAGTGTTACCTCATATGTGTTTTTCATAAAACACATATTGGCTTTGTTAGCCTATTCATCATGTGATGTGTCTGAGTCACTTGAACTATCCTCAGAGGCACTCTAGGTTTCCTTCATTGCCTTTTTGTACTTCTTGTCCTTATCCACATATTTCTTCTTATATTTGAGCTTTGGATAGTCATTCTTTATATGTCCTTTTTGCATACATTCATAGAAAAAAATCTCATCAGTTTTGTCACTTCCCTTCCATTCCTTTTGCCAGTTTCCCTTTTGATCATACTTGCCCATGAAGTTAGGCATTCTGAAAAAGTTATTATTTTTGTAAAATCGTTGGAATCTTCTGGCCAATTGAACCATCTCCTCATCCCTATCTGGTGATGATTATTTAGTAGTGGAACTGTCTATAGAAGCTTCAAGTTTTCCTTTTTTTTGTGCTTCGATAGGGAGGTCTTGAATGTAACAGATTTCCCCTTTGTTTCATCATCCTCTTCTTTGTTGACATTCATCTCTTCCTCATATATCATCAGTTTCCCAATGAGTTCCTTTATAGGTATCTTTCTGATTTCGCATGACTCTCTAATTGAGATAGAGGTTCCCCTCCAGTTGTCAGGTAGACATCTGATAATTCTCATGATCTATTCTTTGGTACTGACTTCTCTTCCTAGAGAAATCATTGTGTTGAAAATATCATTGAACCTAAGATACATATCAGAAATAGGCTCATCAAGTTTCATCTTAAAATTATAATATTTTATAGTATAAGTATTATGTCTCATTTCATTTACACTAGATTTTCCTTCATGTGAGACAGATAAGGTATCCAAAATTTCATGGGCAGTTTTACCAGCAGAAATCCTATTAAATTCTTCATCTCTTAAGGAACAGTATAAGGCATTCATAGATTTGCAATTTTTATTGTAACGAAGTTTGGTAGGTTCATCCCATGTAATTCTATCAGTCACAGGAAGTTTTTATTCATCTATAATGGATGACCAGATTTCAAAACTCATACTCTCTAGATGCATTTTCATTTTAATTATCCATTGAGCATAGTTAGTTCCATTAAAGAATGGTGTTTTGTTAGTTACAGCACCTTCCAATCTGTTATCCATACTAACAAATTACTTTAAAAGAGATAGCAATTTAGAATTGACATAAATTTATAGATCATGAAAGTACAACTATAATCACAGTTGAGTAAGATTACACCGAGTCCTAATAAAACAACCTCTGATTCCAAATGTTGGTTGGATTAGTTATCTCAAGAGTGGAGGGGTGAATTGATTAACTAATTAATAATTTTTGTTTAAAAGATATTAGTTTTACAAATAATGATTTCCCCAAAAATAGATATAGCCCAGTAATCAAGGTTATATTATTATAAGAGTTTTACTATTTAAACGAATTTTTATATGATTGATTAATTCTCAGTAATATTAATTGATATTATTAAAATTACTTTTGAAGTTATCCTACTAATACAAATTAGATATAACTTATTTCCAAGACTAAATATCAAAGTGAATTTAGTGTTTTTCTGGATTATGCAATAATGTATTAAAACAATGTATTCTAAATTTAAATAGCACATCAGATATAAAACAAGTGGACCAGTCTCAATACGAGACCTAAACCAATCCACTGGGTAATCACCTTCCACCAAGCAGTTAATATATATAAAATTTGATCCACACCCTGGATCGGGGTTAACAACAGTACATAGACTATCCAGGCCACATAGGGACCTCTTCCACGGTTTTTGTGGGTAAACAAAATAATAAACAGGACACACAATGACCTCTTCTATAATTTTTGTGGGTAAAAAAGGGTAAAGAATTTGGTGTGAGGATTTTGAAATCCTCCAGTTCAGGGCAGCAGTTAGCGTGTGTGTAAAATATATAGAGTACACACACAGCTCAAAAGTAAAATAATGAAATCAATGATAATGTGAGTAGATATGATTTCAGAATGCTCTAGTGATTAGTAGTGCAACTATGGACTCCTTGGATAAGACAGAAATGCTTCTGAGCCCTTATCTGGTTTTTGTGTTGAAAAACAGAGTGTTGTGATTCGTCTTTTGTTCTTCACGAGTAAATATGTCCTCTGAATTCCAGTGTACTTTGTGTGTTCTTTAGTAGAGTTGGATTTCATTCATGAGACTATGATTTATTTTACGATATTTCAATGTTTTCTTAACGATTATGCTCAGGCTTTCTTTTCTGTTGAGTACGTTGCACTCCATTTCTTGCATTGTTTTATATATATTACTTGCTCTTGGACACTCTACATTCTTTATCTTCAAATGAATGAGGGTTTGAGGATAGGTTCCATATGCATCATACCTCATACCTCATTTTATGTCTACAAAGAAACATTAATTATTTCAGTGCATTAAAGACGTCAAATATGAATGTTAAAAAGTTAAATTGATAGACGAAAAAATAGGTTAAGAAACTGTGTCACAGTAGTTTATGAAAATGGTGTCTTCTTCAGGGTATCTCCTTGTCACGATATCTCTCTTATGGTTTCTTGATTCTGGTGCCTTGCTCATAGTTTTTGTATTCACGGTGCCTTGATAACTAGGTCTTGCTAACTATGTCTGGCACTTCAGAAAAGAGAGTGTCTAGCTTATGGTGTATGTTCATAGTGTCTTGCTTCACGGTGTCAGTCTTACTGTGTCACGGTGTCTCGTGGTCATGGTGTCTCATTGGTCACGATGTCTCATTGGTCAAGGGGTCTCATTGGTCACGGTGTCTGAGACTTAGGATTCACGGTGTTTGCTTCATCATAGTGTTCTTGTTCACGGTGTCTGTGTCATGCTCACAGTGTCTGACTTACTGTGTCAAGCTTCACGGTGTCTTATACTTAGGAAAATAACAATATTTAGACTTAAACAACAATATGCATAAAAGTAATTGACCATAGACATTATCATGTACGAGATAACTTGAAACATAAATACACATTATTGATAAGATTTGTGAGATTTATGATCATTAATAAAATTTGTAATTATTATTGAGATTTTTGATCATTAAAACATGATTAATACATGAGGAGTCCAACAATTTCATTCCTTCCAAAGCCCCTTTTTGTACTAAATGACAAATTGGTGGACATAGGAAGAAAAATTACTCTTTGAATAAATTTCAATCTCTTAGGATTCATAATGAGTATTTTTCTAAACATATGTGGATACCCAAAATTTTATTGTCTAACAATTCCGGATCCAAGGAATTTTGGATTCTGAAAGTCTAACTTTCTTATTTTCAGGTAAATAAGAAATGTACCAACATCAATACTTGGTTCATGGATAGTGGATGTTCCCATTATATGTCTGGTAACAAAAACATCTTTTTATAATATTATCAAGATGAAAGAATGAAAAGTAACATTCAGAGATAATGCTAAGGAAGAAATTATTGGTATAGGTAACAATGTTCTTCTTGGAAAAACATTGATTTCAAATATGTTGTGTAACATCCCAAGTAATTAATGAATAATATATATTTTTATCTATGTCTATTAATGATTAAGATAGTGTTATAGAGGCTTAAAATGAAAATAAATACAATCTTATGCATGGAATACACTAATATTCTTAAAAGATTGTTTTACTGCCTTTTGATGGCAAACCATTTTTGAATCTATATTTTGACAATTTTATAAACTATGTTTGTCAAAATAAACTTATCCTTTATTATTGGGACATCAAAATTTACCTTGTGTGAATTTTTGGTATTTTTCTGACAATGTTTATTTTTTAATGAATAGTGAAAAATACTGCATTTTACATCAAAACTGCTTTTTAATCTAATTTATTTATATTATTAGATTATGTTTTGAATTGGTTTTGAAGTGAAATTATAATATATTTTTACCATTTTATCCAATGGTGGTCATTGGAATCAATTTCACTTTGAAATTAGACTTAAACTGGTGTCAATCTTTTGATACTTTTTGTTTTGTAAAAACACGCTATTTGCTCTGGCAGCGAGAATTAATTATTAAATTAATTAATGTGACTTATATGATTTGAATTTTGTAAAATAGACTTCATTTTTGAATTCGGAATATCAAATATAGCTTAGGGTGAATTTTTGGTAATTTTCTGAAAAACTTCAATTTTTGATGAATAGTGAAACCACTAAGTGGTAATCAAGCAAACTTATTTTTCAGTTAAATGAAAGTTTACCACTAATGTGTATTGAATTTTAAAAATCCGACATACATGGTTGTCATTAAGAAGTAAAATGTGGTTCAATGAGATTAAAATAATTTTTTGGTGAATAGTAACTTATTAAGTTTTTAATCGCGATTAGTGGTAATTAGTGTAGTTTAAGGTATAAATAATGCTTTAATAATATGAAATGACCAAGACACATGTCCCAACCTTATTTTTTGTGTCATGGACGACCAAGACAAGCCATGGGTCAACTTGGGGACCCCATGGAGACATTTTGGTTGGGAAATGACATAAATAACTTTTTATTTAATGTAAAGGTAAAAAGGACACAAACATAATATGTTTTACGAAAACAATTTTTACATGAGGTTATAAAGATCATATATTTGATTATAAATAGTAATTGGAAATATAAAAAGATTTCCTACATCATAGTATTTTATTTATGATTTTTAGACATTAAATAAATTAAATTATTTATGACATAATAATGATGCAGCGATGACATCATTATTTGACGATTTAAATAAAATGGAAAGACAATGTAAAATCTATGAAGTACACATGGCCAAAACCAATTGTATGAGTGGATTTAGAACCCTTATCACCTTATCCATGAATTATATCAATGTGGGACCTTTTAAAACCGAAACACATTTTCAAATAAAGTAATATTTCTTTACTTTCCAAAAGTGCCCCTCCTCTCCTCTTATAAAAGGCCCCCACCTCTACCTCATTTCACACACTCCTGAAGCCTTTGGCTCGGCCAACCCCTGCCCATTTACTCTCTCCACATCCCTCTCCTCATCCTAGAGGATTCCCTTTGGGCAGAATCCTTTCAAAGGAAGCCTTTAGGCTCAAATCAAAAGGAGTTACACTTTTAAAGGTAATTCATTCTCTCATGTTCATTTGTTTTATTTTGCTTCTCCAACCCCCTAAACTCTTTTTTTTTACTTCTTTTGTAACAACACAAGTATCTTCAATATACTGGTATGTTGTTATAAGATTTATTTGAGATAAACTCTCACACAACTACATCAAATGGTTAAAGAACATACGGTTTCCGTGGATGGCGAAATTCTGCCTCCCGAAACGATGATTGTTCAATACTCATTTAACACCTTCAAAGGTGGCCATTATGATGTCACTATTTTTATATATGATATATAATATGTTTATGTTTTCCTTAAGCTTCTGTTTTTTCATTTTGGGCATACCTTTATGGTTTCCATTATGGGTAAACACGATATCTTCATTTTAGGAATTGCGGACTACCGCCCCCTGAAAGTGATTTGATTCGTTAATACAATATGTGGGATGTGTAAAGGATAAAGTTAATGATATTATATATGTTATTATACTATAATTATAATATACTATTATATCATTATGATTCCTTTCCCGAAAATATGAAATAGAAATGGAAGTAGCGTTCATGCGTACGTACGGCTTACCGTCTCCATGAACGGTGCATTTCATTTCTTACCTCTAAATGTGATGTAATATTATAAATACATGTATATGATGAATATATATGATATATATGTTATCCAAATAATTAATATCATTCTGTATATAACGATCCTATGACCAAATTAACAACATGTAAGTGTAAGAAGTCTATTTTTGACTTAAGAACCAAATACCGACAAAATGAACATTATTAACTTAACTGATTACATGATGTTCATAACATGGTATAAAAGGAATAATGAACTTGAAAAAGATTCATAAGCAAGTAGAGATTAACTCAAGTTTATTATTCAGGAGATTAAAGAACGGTCGGGTCAAGTCGGATACGAGGTATGGGACTTCGTCTCAATCTCCTTTCATTGAGGCATATTTTATTTTATACACAACTTTCTTTTATACGGTGTATAAACCCCTTTGACTTTTACGTTTATTCAAAAGGAATATTTTTTATATGAAGCGTTTACTAAACGACAAAAGGGAATGTTTTTGTCGTACGTATGCGGCGACAACGACTTCTCCGCCGTCGTGACCGTTATTTGAGTTTCGGCTTCCTCTACAAGCCATACCTTTTTTTTAAAACGAAAAATAAATACCATGTTTTACTTTTCTTTTATTTTGGTATTGAAAATGGTTTTCATAATGTTTTTATATCAATGTGTTGTATTGATATCTTGTGATTGAAAGTCGGATATGTTATGTTTTCTTTATGCATGTTTTATGTGATATGAATTATGTTATGGTTCTTGGGAATTATTATGAAGATGGGTGGTTCCGTGATAAACTAAGGGCGGGTGAGCCCGATATAGCTCTCCAATACATTGGGTAACGTGAAGGAGTGAAACGTTAAGGTTTCTCCGAAGAGATTTTAGGGAATATACTGTGATGGGTATTCCAAACGTAACCAAGAGGGTTACTCCCTACGTAAGAATGTTATGAATGCCTCAAGTTACCTTTATGTCTTATGATTTCTATGATTTATTCATGATTTTATGAGGTATGTTAAAGTGCCTATGTTTTATGGGTAAAGTATGATTTCATTCTTATGTATATATGAACTCATGTTTCCTTTCCATGTTTTTTTTATAACCCATACTGAGTTTTTATGCTCATCCTAAGTTTTTGAAATGTTTTTCACAGGTCAAGGGAAAGGTAAATGATAAGATGATAGAGTCAAGGATGTGTCAAGAAATAATCCATGTTTTATTTTAAATGTGTTTCCATTTATGGGAATGAAGAATACTATCTTTCTGTAACCACTTTGTTTATATGTGTAATGTAATGCAAGTTTTATGATCTAATTCTCTAAAACTCTAAACCCGAAAAGATCCTCAATGTGAAATCTTGTAATAACTCAAGATTAAGTAAGGTTTAAGGCTGGGGCCTTATAGTTGGTATCAAAGGTCGGTTTAGATAACTTTAGGAGTTAGAATTCTATTAAATGATTACCAAAGTTATTTTTTTTCGAAATGATATAGCATTTAAAGATTATCATGTTTCTTCATCTAAGACATGTTTGTTCAGAATGGTTTTCTGCAGAGGAAACAGGGAAGCAGTGCTAGGAAGGCATACAGAAGGAAATAACCTTCTGAATCAGCATCCAGAAATGGTCAGAATTGGAACAGAACAGTTTGTTGCAGTAATGGCGCAGTTGACTCAAGCGATAAATGGCGGTGGTATCCATGCACGAGATCATCCAGATCAACCGCAGAGGAACATGTCAGTGGTGGTACATTTCATAAGGCAATATCCACCATCATTCAGAGGATCATCTTACCCTGTGCTAGATGAAGGGTGGATTAAAGCACTGGAGAAGATTTTTGATGTCATGGGGTGTTCAGACAATCAAAAGGTTAGTCTTGCTATTTACCGTTTAGAGGGTGAAGCAGATCAGTGGTGGTCTATGGTTAAAAATATCAGGGATGCTGATGAGATTGATGCTCTTGACTGGGATGAATTCAAAGGTATGTTTCTTGAGAATTATTTTCCTAAGGCTGTTCGACTTAGGATGGAAAAACAATTCTTGGAATTGAGGCAAGAGGAAGAATCAGTGGCTGCCTATGAAGAAAGGTTCACTCGATTGGCAAGGTATGCTCCAAATTTTATCCGGGACCTTGATAGTAAAATCAATCGTTTTTACTCAGTATTAAAGCCAAAGTATCGAAGGGAATTAGCTTATCGTGAGTTTAAAAGTTATGAAATGCTTGTTCGATGTGCTGAGAAGGTGGAAATGGAGTTTGCCGAGGACCAAGTTTTCTATAACAACCAGCAGAAGAAGAGACCGAGGTGGCAGGAGAAAGGTAAGAATTCTTCAAAAAAAGTCTGATGGTAAGATAACTAAGTTTCCAGTTTGTGATAAATGTGGCAAAAGGCATGCTGGGGAATGTCTTATGAATTCTGGGAAGTGCTACCGATGTGGTAAGATGGGACATAAGGCTCGTGATTGCACTGAAAAGGATCAAGGTGAAGGTAAGAACAAATTTGATTTACAGTTAGTGAAATGTTATAAGTGCAATGAGATGGGTCACTATGCAAATGAGTGTCCGACAAGGAGCTTGAGTGATGGGAAGCAGTTAGACTACAAGCAGAAAGGGGTGGTGAAATCCTTTGCAACTACTTCAGCAGATGTCGGGCCATCAAATGAAGTGGTATCAGGTACTTTGTTTGTTTTTTCAGATTATGCCAGTGTGTTGTTTGATTCGGGGTCTACACATTCTTTCATCTCTGAAACCTTTTCTAGTAAAATGGGAATACCATCTCATGAAATGACTCATGATCTTTTGGTAAAAACACCTGGGGGAAATGTCGAGGCAAAAGGAATTTATAAGAATCTTCCTATCCTTATCTGTAGAAAGAACCTACTTGCAAACCTTATTGTTCTACCTCTAGTAGAGTTTGATGTTATCCTGGGTATGGATTGGCTCTCTATTTACCATGCTAAGATTGACTGTAGAGGTAAAGAAGTTTCTTTTCAGAAACACTTTCAGTTTGTTTACAAGAATGAACCCTTACTTTTGATAACATATCAAGAGGTCGAGAAACTTGTAAAAGATGGAAATGAATGTTACCTTGCACACGTCGTTGAAAATAAAGGAAATGTTCAGATTAATGATGTGCCAGTGGTAAATGAGTATCCTGATGTTTTTCCTGATGAGTTGCCTAGAATAATACCAGATCGGGAAGTTGAGTTTACTGTTGACTTAGTTCCTGATACTAAGCCAATTTCAAAACCCCCTTATCGAATGGCACAAATTTAACTTTTAGGGTTGAAGGAGAAATTGCAAGATTTATTAGAGAAAGGTTTCATTAGACCTAGCACATCACCATGGGGTGCTCCTATTTTATTTGTTAAAAAGAAAGAGAGTTCTATGAGACTTTGCATTGATTATAGAGCCTTGAATAATATCACTGTTAAGAACAAATATCCTTTTCCTCATATCGATGATTTGTTTGATCAGCTCTAGGGAGCTCAGTTTTTTTCAAAGATTGACTTGAGATCGGGGTACCATCAGCTGAAGGTAAAGGAGGCAGATATTCCGAAGACCGCATTCCGTACGAGATATGGCCATTATGAATTTGTAGTAATGCCTTTTGGGCTAACCAATGCACCTACTGTATTCATGGACTTAATGAATAGAATTTTCCATGAGTTCTTGGATAAGTTTGTGGTGGTTTTCATTGATGATATTTTGGTGTTTTCTAAAAGTAAAGAGGATCATAAAAAACATTTAAGGGTTATCTTGCAAACCTTAAAAGAAAAGAAACTGTATGGGAAATTCAGCAAGTGTGAGTTTTGGTTGAAACAAATTTCTTTCCTTGGTCACATTGTTTCTAAAGATGGAATAACTGTTGATCCTGCAAAAACAAAAGTTGTGGAAGAATGGCCAAGACCCACAAATGTAACCGAGATTCGTAGCTTCCTTGGTTTGGCGGGCTATTACCGAAGGTTTGTTAGAAATTTTTCACGGTTATCTAGTCCAATGACTAAGCTAACTCAGAAGGGTGTTAAGTTTATCTGGAAAAAATAATGTGATGATTGTTTTCAGGAATTGAAAAGAAGATTGGTGAATGCTCCAGTTTTGGCACTACCTTCCAGGAATGGTGAGTTTGTTATATACAGTGATGCTTCATTGAAAGGACTTGGTTGCGTCCTAATGCAGAATGATCAGGTAATTTCTTATGCTTCACGAAAGTTGCAAACTCATGAGGTAAATTACCCTACACATGATTTGGAACTAGCTTCTGTTGTTTTTGCTTTAAAAATTTGGAGGCATCTTTTGTATGGAGTAAAGTGTGAAATATATACCGATCAAAAAAGTTTAAAGTATATATTCACTCAGAAAGTGTTAAACATGAGACAGAGGAGATGGCTATAATTAATCAAGGATTGTGATTATACAATTCATTACCATCCGGGAAAAGCAAATAAAGTGGTTGATGCTTTGAGTCAAAAAAGTAATGCTTCATTAACAATGTTGCGGTTGGAACGTGATCCTTTGGTTAACGTTTTGATGAACTTTGGCATAGAAGTTGTTGGTGCAGGAAGTCCTTCTGTTTTTTTTAGGTATCAGTGAGATCTTCTCTATCATATAGAATCAAGCAAGTACAGAAGCAAGACAGTGAGTTGCAGAAAAAGGTAGAGCTGGTTCAGAAAGGTAAGTTGCCCGAATTCAACATTGATAATGATTGTGTTTTGAGATTTGGTAAGAGACTGTGTGTGCCTTGTGATTCACAGTTAAAGAGAGAGTTGTTATGTGAAGCTCATAGTTCTCCGTTTTCAGCTCATCTGGGCAGTACTAAGATGTATAGAGATCTGTGGGAGTATTACTGGTGGGATGGAATGAAAAGAGATATTGCTGATTTTACTGTGAAGTGTTTGACTTGTCAGCAGGTTAAAGCAGAGCGGCAGTTACCGAAAGGGATGCTTCAGCCTTTACCAGTGCCAGAGTGGAAATGGGAGAATATATCCATGGACTTTGTTGTTGGATTACCGAAGACATCTCGAGGTAATAATGCAATCTCGGTTATTGTGGATCGCTTGACCAAATCTGCTCATTTCCTTGCTATACGAGATACTTTCTCTCTTGATCAACTTTCCCGTTTGTATCTTAAAGAGATAGTCAGGTTACATGGAGTTCCTCTCTCCATTGTATCGGATCGTGATCCCAGGTTTACTTCTAACTTTTGGAAAGGCCTTCAGAAGTCGTTGGGTACTGAGTTAAATTTTAGTACAGCTTTTCATCCTCAATCAGATGGGCAGTCAGAATGAACAATTCAGACATTGGAGGATATGCTACGAGCTTGTTCTATGGATTATCAGGGAAGTTGGGACCAACATCTTTCTTTGGTTGAATTTTCATATAATAACAGTTTCCATTCTAGTATACAGATGGCACCATTTCAAGCATTATATGGGAAGCGGTGTCGAACTCCAGCTTTCTAGGATGAAGTGGGTAAAAGGAAGTTGATGGGACCAGAATTGGTAGAAGAGATGGCAGAAAAAGTTCAGCTGATTCAGAAACACATGAGAACAGCTCAGAGCAGGCAGAAGAGTTATGCGGATAACCGGAGGAAGGATCTATCTTTCGAGGTAGGTGATCATGTTTTTCTCAAGGTTTCTCCTTGGAAAAGTGTGATGAGATTTGGTAAGAAAGGAAAGCTGAGTCCAAGGTTTATTGGACCATACGAAATTCTGGAGAGAGTTGGATCAGTTGCATACCGAGTGGCTTTACCTCCGAGTTTATCTCAGGTACACAATGTTTTTCACGTTTCGATGTTGAGAAAGTATATGCCAGATCCATCTCATGTTTTGAGTCCAGAGGTGGTTCAGCTGGAAGAGAACCTATCTTATGAGGAACAACCGGTCCAGATTCTTGACCACAGGGAGCAAGTGTTACGGAATAAGGTGATTAAGCAGGTAAAGGTTTTTTGGAAAAACCACATGATTGAAGAGGCAACATGGGAATCTGAAAATGCAATGAGGGATAAGTACCCCCATTTATTCGATAAGTAAATAAATTGCGGGGACGCAATTTTCTAAAGGGGGGAAGGATGTAACATCCCAAGTAAGTAATGAATAATAGATATTTTTATCTATGTCTATTAATGATTAAGATAGTGTTATAGAGGCTTAAAATGAAAATAAATACAATCTTATGCATGGAATACACTAATATTCTTAAAAGATTGTTTTACTGCCTTTTGATGGCAAACCATTTTTGAATCTATATTTTGACAATTTTATAAACTATGTTTGTCAAAATAAACTTATCCTTTATGATTGGGACATCAAAATTTACCTTGTGTGAATTTTTGGTATTTTTCTGACAATGTTCATTTTTTAATGAATAGTGAAAAATACTGCATTTTACATCAAAACTACTTTTTAATATAATTTATTTATATGATTAGATTATGTTTTTAATTGGTTTTGAAGTGAAATTAGAATATGTTTTTACCATTTTATCCAATGGTGGTCATTGGAATCAATTTCACTTTGAAATTAGACTTAAACTGGTGTCAATCTTTTGATACTTTTTGTTTTGTAAAAACACGCTATTTGCTCTGGAAGCGGGAATTAATTATTAAATTAATTAATGTGACTTATATGATTTGAATTTTGTAAAATAGACTTCATTTTTGAATTCGGAATATCAAATATAGCTTAGGGTGAATTTTTGGTAATTTTCTGAAAAACTTCAATTTTTGATGAATAGTGAAACCACTAAGTGGTAATCAAGCAAACTGGTTTTTCAGTTAAATGAAAGTTTACCACTAATGTGTATTGAATTTTGAAAATCCGACATACATGTTTTTCATTAATAAGTAAAATGTGGTTCAATGAGATTAAAATAATTTTTTGGTGAATAGTAACTTATTAAGTTTTTAATCGCGATTAGTGGTAATTAGTGTAGCTTAAGGTATAAATAATGCTTTAATAATATGAAATGACCTAAAAACATGTCCCAACCTTATTTTTTGTGTCATGGCCGACCAAGACAAACCATGGGTCAACTTGGGGACCCCATGGAGACATTTTGGTTGGGAAATGACATAAATAACTTTTTATTTAATGTAAAGGTAAAAATGACACAAACATAATATGTTTTACGAAAACAATTTTTACATGGGGTTATAAAGATAGGATATTTGATTATAAATAGTAAATGTAAAGATAAAAAGATTTCCTACATCATAGTATTTTGTTTTATGATTTTTAGACATTAAATAAATTAAATTATTTATGACATAATAATGATGCAGCGGTGACATCATTATTTGACGATTTAAATAAAATGGAAAGACAATGTAAAATATATGAACTAAATATGGAAAAAACCAATTGGATGAGTGTATTTCGAACCCTTATCACCTTATCCACGAATTATATCAATTTGGGACCTTTTAAAACCGAAACACATTTTCAAATAAAGTAATATTTCTTTACTTTCCAAAAGTGCCCCTCCTCTCCTCTTATAAAAGGCCCCCACCTCTACCTCATTTCACACACTCCTCAAGCCTTTGGCTCGGCCAAACCCATCCCATTTACTCTCTCCACATCCCTCTCCTCATCCTAGAGGATTCCCTTTGGGCATAATCCTTTCAAAGGAAGTCTTTAGGCTCAAATCAAAAGGAGTTACACTTTTAAAGGTAATTCATTCTCTCATGTTCATTTGTTTTATTTTGCTTCTCCAACCCCCTAAACTCTTTTTTTTTACTTCTTTTGTAACAACACCAGTATATTCAATATACTAGGATGTTGTTATAAGATATATTTGAGCTACACTCTCACACAACTACATCAAATGGTTAAAGAACATACGGTTTCCGTGGATGGAGAAATTCTGCCTCCCGAAACGATGATTGTTCAATACTCATTTAACACCTTCAAAGGTGGCCATTATGATGTCACTATTTTTATATATGATATATAATATGTTTATGTTTTCCTTAATCTTCTGTTTTTTTCATTTTGGGCATACCTTTATGGTTTCCATTATGGGTAAACACGATATCTTCATTTTATGAAGTGCGGACTATCGCCCCCTGAAAGTGATTTGATTCGTTAATACCATATGTGGGATGTGTAAAGGATAAAGTTAATGATATTATATATGTTATTATACTGGAATTATAATATACTCTTATATCATTATGATTCCATTCCAGAAAATATGAAATAGAAATGGAAGTAGCGTTCATGCGTACGTACGGCTTACCGTCTCCATGAACGGTGCATTTCATTTCTTACCTCTAAATGTGATGTAATATTATAAATACATGTATATGATGAATATATATGATATATATGTTATCCAAATAATTAATATCATTCTGGATATAACGAACCTATGACCAAATTAACAACATGTAAGTGTAAGAAGTCTATTTTTGACTTAAGAACCAAATACCGACAAAATGAACATTATTAACTTAACTGATTACATGATGTTCATAACATGGTATAAAAGGAATAATGAACTTGAAAAATATTCATAATAAAGTAGAGATTAACTCAAGTTTATTATTCAGGATATTAAAGAACGGTTGGGTCAAGTCGGATACGAGGTATGGGACTTCGTCTCAATCTCCTTTCATTGAGGCATATTTTATTTTATACACAACTTTCTTTTATACGGTGTATAAACCCCTTTGACTTTTACGTTTATTCAAAATGAATCTTTTTTATACGAAGCGTTTACTAAACGACAAAAGGGAATTTTTTTGTCGTACGTATGCGGCGACAACAACTTCTCCGCCGTCGTGACCGTTATTTGAGTTTCGGCTTCCTCTACAAGCCATACCTTTTTTTTAAAAACGAGAAATAAATACCATGTTTTACTTTTATTTTATTTTGGTATTGAAAATGGTTTTCATAATGTTTTTATATCAATGTGTTGTATTGATATCTTGTGATTGAAAGGCAGATATGTTATGTTTCCTTTATGCATGTTTTATGTGATATGAATTATGTTATGGTTCTTGGGCATTATTAGGAAGACAGGTGGTTCCGTGATAAACTAAGGGCGGGTGAGCCCGATATAGCTCTCCAATGCATTGGGTAACGTGAAGGAGTGAAACGTTAAGGTTTCTCCGAAGAGATTTTAGGGAATATACTGTGATGGGTATTCCAAACGTAACCAAGAGGGTTACTCCCTACGTAAGAATGTTATGAATGCCTCAAGTTACCTTTATGTCTTATGATTTCTATGATTTATTCATGATTTTATGAGGTATGTTAAAGTGCCTATGTTTTATGGGTAAAGTATGATTTCATTCTTATGTATATATGAACTCATGTTTCCTTTCCATGTTTTTTTTTTATAACCCATACTGAGTTTTTATGCTCATCCCATGTTTTTGAAATGTTTTTCACAGGTCAAGGGAAAGGTACATGATAAGATGATAGAGTCAAGGATGTGTCAAGAAATAATCCATGTTTTATTTTAAATGTGTTTCCATTGATGGGAATGAAGAATACAATCTTTCTGTAACCACTTTGTTTATATGTGGAATGTAATGCAAGTTTTATGATCTAATTCTCTAAAACTCTAAACCCGAAAAGATCCTCAATGTGAAATCTTGTAATAACTCAAGATTAAGTATGGTTTAAGGCTGGGGCCTTATATGTTTTCTGTTAAAGGTATTAAACATAACCTCATTAGCATAAGTCAATTATGTGATTTCAGTTTCCTTGTTTATTTTAGGAATTAAATGTGTTTAGTACACAATTCCAAATAAGAATTTATTCTTTCTACTAATAGGCAAGAGAATGTATACACACAAAACATAGAAAACCTTCGGAGCCAAGATATACCTTGCCTTAGTGCAATGGAAGATAATTATTGGATATGGCATCTGAGGTTTGGTCACTGTAACCTTAGGAACCTTTGAAAACTCTCTAATAAAAGACTAGTTAAGGATATACCAGAGTATAGATTTGATCCTTCAAAAGTTTGTGATCCTTGCCAACATGTCAAGAAGCATAAATCATGTTTTAAATCAGTTGGTGAAGTCTAAACCACTGATGCATTATAGTTTGTGCATATGGATCTTTTTGGACCAACACAAACTAGAATCATTGGAGGAAAATATTATGTATTTGTCTAAGTTGATGATTACACTAGATTTACGTGGTTCTATTTTAAAGAAACGAAATATGAATCTTTTTCTTATTTCAAAAGTTTTAGAACCCAAGATAAAAATTAGAAAAACCTTCCTTTGATAAATATTCATAGTTATCATGGAAAATAATTTCAAAATTCTGATTTTGGAACCTTTTGTTGTAGAAAATGTATTACTCGTAACATCTCAGTGCCTAGATCACCTCAACATAATGGTGTTGTTGAAAGAAGAAATAGAATTCTTTAAGAGATAACAAGGACCATGTTGAGTGAGTATTTTGTATCCAAACATTTTTGGGC
Source organism: Viscum album (assembly GCA_963277665.1). Taxonomy (NCBI): domain Eukaryota; kingdom Viridiplantae; phylum Streptophyta; class Magnoliopsida; order Santalales; family Viscaceae; genus Viscum; species Viscum album. Next base: position 555,164,361 of record OY728123.1, read on the forward strand.
TGAATCTGTAAGTACTTCTTGTTATACTATAAATCGCATTTTGATTAGAACTTTTCTTAACAAAACCCCTTTATGAGTTATGGAATGGTAGAAAAAATAGAATTTCCTAATTCAAGGTTTTTGGTTTCAAGGTATTCATTCTGAATACTAAAGATAATATTCACAAATTCACACCAAAATCTAATGAAGGAATTTTCTGAGGCTACTCCACATCTTCTAAGGCTTGTAGAGTTTTAAATAAAAACACTTGTACTATTGAAGAGATAGTACATGTCAAATTTGATGAAACTAATCCTTTTGATTTTAAACAAACCCAATATATATATTTGGATGTGTTTTCAAAAACTGATTATCAACCTTTGTTATAAGATCCTTTTGATAAGAAAAATTTCCAAGAATATAATTCTGAATCATTTGCCCCAGATGATTTCCCACCCTTTGTTGATGAACAGGTTTTACAAAACCCAAACCAGTAGTTTTTAAAGAATCATCCTAGTGATAAAATCATTGGTGATGTGAATCAACCTTTAAGTACTAGATGTTCCGTATGAAATGAAGTAGAACATCTAGAATTTCTTTACCAATTAGAACCAAAAATCACTGATGAAGCTTTGGGTGATGATGATTAGATAAAAGCTATGCATTATGAACTAAATGAATTCGAAATGAATAATGTATGTACCTTGGCTGAAAGACCTAAGGAAACATCTGTAATTGGAGTAAAATGGGTCTCCAAAAATAAGTATGATGAAAATGGAATCATAGTAAGAAATAAATCAAGGTTGGTTGCCAAAGGCTATAATCAACAATAGGGAATAGAATATGAAGAAAACTATGCTCTAGTAGCTACACTTGAATCTATTGGTATTCTACTTCCCCTTGTAGCATTCTTCAATTTCAAAATATTTCAAATGGATGTGTAATGTGCTTTCCTTAATGGCTATTTTCAAGAGGATGTTTTTCTTCAACAACTTACTGGTTTTGAAGTTAATAATCATCCTGATCATGTTTTTAGACTTACCAACGCTTTTTATGGACATAAGCAGGCCCCTCAAGCCTGGAATGATAGACATATAGAATTTTTTCATCAAAATATTTATGGTAAGGGAAATGCAGATCCATCTCTTTTTATAAAGAAAGATAAGAAAAATATTTTTATTGTTCAATTTTATGTTTATGAAATTATATTTGTTTCAACATAGCAATCCTTAACAAATTCGTTTGCAGATCTAATGAAATTTGAGTTTGAAATGGGTATGATGGGTGAGTTAATATTTTTACTTGGTTTTCAAATATCACAAAAACCAGAAGGAATCTATATATCCCAAAATAAGAATATTAAAGATCTTCTTAAAAAGTATGGATATGACAACACTTAGAGTATTAGTACTACCATTGGTACCACAAACACACTTGATCTTAATGAAGCTGGGAAACCAGTAGATCAAACATCTTTTAGAGGTATGCTAGGAAGTTTACTTTAATTGATATCTAGTCATCCAGACATAATGTTTTCAGTACTATTTTGTGTAAGATATCAATCCAATCCTAAGCAATCTCATTTAAAGGCAAGGAAAATAATTTTTTTCAACTTAAAGGGAGCCATTGATTTAGGACTTTTTTATACTTCTGGAAATTATTTTATTCTAAAAAGTTTTTTAGATGCTGACATTGGTGGATGTAGAATGTATAGAAAGAGTACATAAAGAACATGAAATTTCTTAGGAGATTCATTAGATTCTTGATCATGCAAGAAGCATCACAAAGTATCACTTTCCACTACTGAAGATGAATATGTAGCAACTGGAAGTTGTTGTGCTCATGTTTTGGGGATGCAACACACACTCACAGACTATGGTATGAGTTTTACCAAAACACAAATTTTATGTGATAATACAACTTCCATGGCCCTTAATGAAAACCCTTCACATCACTCTCATGAAAAACCCATAGATATTAGGCATCACATTCTTAGGGATCACAAACAAAAAGGAGATATAAATCATCAATTTATCGGAATTCAAGATCAACATGTGGATATTTTCACAAAATAATTACCCTCCGATATATTTGAATACATTAAATAGAAGTTAGAAATGATAACCAGAAGGTAATTTTCCTTGTTAACTTCTTGCTGAATCAATCTCTTTATAGTAATAAACTCCTATTCATAGGGGGAGTACATTTGAATGATGTTTTCAAAATCTTTCGTAATGATGTTTTCAAAAAAAATCGTAATGAAGTTTTCAATAAATTTCGTAATGAATTTTTCAAAAAAATTCGTATTGATGTTTTAAAAAAATTTCATAATGAAGTTTTCAAAATTTTTGGTAATGGTTTTTTCAAAAATTTCTGTAATAAAGTTTTTATAATTTTTCATAATGATATTTTCAAAAAATTTCAGATTGAAGTTTTCAAAAATTTTCATAATGATTATTTTTGTAATGAAGATTTTTGAAATGAAAATTTTCGTACTGAAACTTTTTTTATCGTAATAGTTTTTTTTGGGTCAAGTTTTTTTCCGAATCTAGAGTTCTTTAAGAAGATTATTTTCTATTACGAATAATATTTGTGGAAATCTAAAAGTTATCTTTCCTTTTCTAAGATTTCTTAATCATTTTTACTTTCTGGTATTTTCTTTTGTTTTTTAAATTTTTTTTGGATTCAGGTTTCCTTAAATATGAAATTTTTTGAACCTCAAAAGATCGGATCCTACCAAATTTTTCTACAATTTATAATTTCAACCGTCAGATCTGATCAGAAGATTTCTCAACCATTGGATTGTATTTGGAAGTTCAATTGTCGCATCAAAATACTATATAAAGGACCCCCGAAGGGTTGTCCCACATTGATTTCATGCCTCAGCGTACCGAAACTCTTCCCCCATATAATATCCCATTCTGAACTTCTCAAATATTTCCCATGTCCAAATGTCTGTAGAAGAATCCTCTCAAAAAGATATGTCTACTGTCAAGCCGATTCCAGAGTAGAAATTATATACATAAAGGTTGGTACATCTGATTTTCTTTAATAAATAAGATTTTATAATCTCCAATAACATCAAGTTTAATGAATGGGAATGTGTTTGCATATCCAAGCCTGATGCTCAAGACTTGGTGTATCTGGATCTACTTATCGAGTTTTATGATTCATTTAGTTTCATTGTGGAAGAAGGCAGACATAAGTTTTCATTCAAAATCTATGGAAATACCTATGATCAATCTTATACAAAATCATCTAGTTTGGTTTGAGTTCTATTTCAAGGGGAAGCCAAGTTTTGTTATCACAGTTGCCTGATGTTCAAGGAAGTCTTATCAAGTTAAAAGCTATTGAGTTTCTTGGACTTAAAGATGTCAAGACTCTGAAGATTTCTCATTTTTAAACAAATAATCGGATACTTGAACTCTGGGTGCAAGGTTTTATCATTCCGAGAAAAGGTGATAAGGACACCTTGAAAAAGACCGACATGTATATTCTAGATTTTCTATTGAATCTGAGGAAGGTAAATTTAATAAAACATATTCTCATTACGATTGGGAATTTTCTGAATGGAAACATGAAAGCTCATATTCTTATGTACATGTCCATTCATTCCAAAATTATTGTTCTTTTCTTGGAGTCTTTCAAAATCCCATGCAGTTCAAAGTTGAAAAATTGAAAATTCATGCTGATTAGTGATGATAATCTCATAAGGATGAAAGTTGGTTTTTCTAAGGAATCAGGAGAATTCATTGATCTACCAAATGAAGAGGCTGAAGTTGTTCCAAAGAATTTTGAAGATGTTAAACCATCAAATAAGGCTGGAAAGAAGATAAAGTTTAAGGAAGTGGAATATGTAGAAAAAATATCTAAAGCTAAGGAAACTCAATCCGCACCACCAAAGCCCAAGAAGCAGAAAGATTATCCGAATGACGCTGTAGAAAAATAGAGGGAAGATACAAAAAATCAGAAGGAAGGAGATCCACTATTTGGATTGGATCCTATAGAGGACAAATCTTTGAAAGATAAGGAAGCCGATGAGCTTGAGAAGCAAGCCAAAAAAAGAAGCAGAAGAAGAAAATTCATGAGGGTGAAATTGTCCAATTCCTTTTGAAGGCTGCTGAAATAGCATCCGAGAATATCCATGTACCAAAATCGTTCATGATTGAGGAATTACCTGAGACACTAGGGATGAAATTTCTCACTCCAGAAAAAGTCAAAGATAAAAATGATTATGAAAAGGAAGTTGTCGAAGAAGGTGAAAAAGAATAAAGTAGTGAAGGTACTGAAGATCTTATAAAGCAATTTGAAGATTATCATGAAAAGGAAACCCCTTATGAGAAGATATCAATCTGAACTTCTAAAGTAGAGACTTCAAAGATCCTAACTATTAAGAAGGATGAGGAAGGTGAAGATGAGAAGGGTAAATAATAATTTAATAAATTCTCTGAGGAAAAAAGTTCAAACCATGATTTCATACATCCTAATGATGCTGAGACTAGAGCTGAGAATGAGAACTTAGATGAAGATAAGATTGTTCAGCTGTCTGACAGTGAACATGAGTCCCCAAATAAGGAAACTATTATGGGAACTGATAAGGGGAAATAGGTGGTTGTGGATACCCCTATGAAAGAAATATTAAAGAATAAGGAAGTTGGTGGATCGTTTAAGAGGAATCTTGTTGAGCTAGAGGAAGAACCATCACCAAGAAAAGTCTCATATTCGAAATCATCAGCTCTAGGATATGATTTCTTCATTCAATCACTGAAGAAGTTTGTTGACACCCTTCTGATCTATCAAAGCATTGACTCTAGATGCCAGATGCTTCAACATAGAATGAATCAAAAATTGGATTTAGTGTCCATGGTGATGGAAAAGTGTGTAAAGATTGAGGCTGATTATAATAATTTTTTCATCAACTACGATTCCCACAAAAAATCTTATAGGAAGGTGGTTAGATGGTCAAAGAATATAGTTGAATATTTTAGATATCTTGATATGTTTCAAGATCATGTTAATGAAGCTTTTGATACTGAAGATGGTAGAATCAAGGATCTCACAAATATAATTGAGGAAAATCTATTCTTGAGAAGAATACCCTGATTCAAGAAGTAAAGGATCTAAATGGGAAGTTGTATTTTGTTTCAAAAAGCTGGAAGAGGGAAAGGGATCTTCAGATCGATATTGAAGAGAATCTAGTCAATCAAGATGAATTGATGAAGGCTCAGGCAGAAGCTCCCAATTCTCAGAATGATAGAATCACAGCCATAGAGAAGCATGAAGAGGAAGACCACAAGGAGCTAAATAAGCTGAAAACCATAGTCAATAAATTTAAACTGAAGGATAATGAAGGAAAAAAGATCTAATCTGGTCTTTTGTTGTATTTTCACCCTTTTGCAAATTCTTCCTATCTTAACGAAATTTTGGTTGCTTGTTTTTTCTGCAATCGTTGTACTAATATTTCAGTTACTTTAATTTCTTTTCCATTCCTTCAAATTATTTTTGACAATCACAGAGGGGGAGAAAGGAAAATGATTACTATTAAAAGAAAAAATATCCCTAAGTTAGGGTTAGTTTATTTAAGGGGGAGTCATCATTACGAAAATTTCCGTACTCAAGAAAATGGAAAATATCATTCTCGAAATCTAGAATATGATCTTTAGAGTACCAAAGCCTAAAGGGGAGATAGTCTTATTCATCATTATCCATGTGTAAAGGGAGATATGTTTTATATTCAATGTCTTGAAAATATTGTCTAAGACCTTTTATTTTTTCTCGTAAGGATGCTTATGCTTTACAAAAAGAGGGATATTATTGATTCAATAAGGTTTTCCTTATGACTTTTACATTACTTCATGTTTGGTGTAAATTTTTGAGTCAGTAAGAACTCCTTATGACTTTACCATTAATTCTGTTTTTGAAAATTGCAAACACCTTATCTCATGGAAAATCTCATTTTAACCTGTGTTTTACTTATATATGGAAAATTTTCCTTCCTCAATGAAATTTATCATTATCATGTTTTTCATTGTTCATCATCTTGTCTAAGTGTAAAATTCGGTTTCACATAAAAAACCACAAAAACATATAATACCTACACAAAGATGCATTTTGTTTTTAGACTCTAAATTCAGACTCCGAGTTCTCTGAATTAATACTCTGAACTCTTCTTAGTTCTGACTCCGAGTTATCTAAATTCAGACTCTGAACTCTTCTGAGTTCAGAATCCAAGTTCTCTGAATTCAGACTCTAAACTCTTCTGAGTTCTATCTCTAAGTTCTCTAAATTCAAACTCTAAACTTTTCTATGTTATGACTCCGAATTAAAATGAATTCATTCTTCAAACTTTGTAATTTCTGACTCCGAATACTAATTAATTTAGACTCTAAACATTGTAATTTCTGACTGCGAATTTTTATGAACTCTGACTCTAAACTCGGTATGATCAGGTTCCAAATTCTTGTGAATCCACTCTCCAAATTTCGTTGTAATTTAGACTCTGCAATTCTATAGAGTTCAAGTTATGAATTCCTTAGAAAACAGAATCCGAATATCCTTGTATTGTAGACTCCAAATTCATTTTTGGATAGACTCTGAACATTAATTTTCTTACATTATGAATATTTGATTTTGGTTATGTAACCATATTTTTTCTTACACTTGATTTTATTATAAAATGATTTTGTGATCTCAGTTATTAACAACCCGTTTTTTGAGTGACTTGTGTACAGTTCCCTCATAGATTGAATGAAAAATATTACCATTGGAAGAGGGACCCAACCATTGGAGTTGTGCCTACAAATAGAAGCTCATTTTAAATTTGACATAACTTTTGACAACTGTGCTTATATTCTGTTGAAGTGATTTATAGAGAGAGAGGCTCTTATAAACTCTCAGGCTTTGTGCAGAATCTTTGAATGGCATGTTCAAACTTTTCTTCATGCATAATTGCTTTGTGAAGAGTGAAATTTCCTTGAAATCATAGACATCGGGTTTTGAAGTAAGTGGTGCCGATTTTTCATTACCAATCGAGAGCTTGTGGGGATATCAAGAGAGATACCAATCTTCAAATTGAGGTCTTACCTGGGTTTGGGTAAGAGAAACTTTCTTGAATGTATAAATCAAGGGAACTTTATCCAGGGTTGTTGGATACCCTTCTCTTTCGGTTAAAAGAGTTACTACTTGTAACTTATAGTGTTATAGTTTTGTTTTCTGCAGTAAATTTGGTTGTTAAGGAATTTATAACTTTATCATACTTACATAAACTTGTACTCTGATTATATAGGATTCTATATGCTTTATGGTAGAATCATAGTGGTTGTAAACTTTTGTTATGTTTCATTTCTGGAATCACTTTTTCAGAATCAAGCAGGATATTATAATTTAGAGGTGTTGTGAATTTTGTTTATGAAAAATTTCCTTAAGGACATTTAAAGTATACAATTCACCCCCTTCTTGTATATTGAGTATTTGCATCAGTTTTTGATAAAACAATCAGTATCATATTTATCGTACTATCGATCCTAAAAAAGAAAAATATCATGTTCAATGTTATCCATCATAAAAACCATAAATTTGTGATTGAATAAAATTCCATTAATTTATAAGGACAAAGTAAATAGGTGATTTTTTTCTTCCAAACTTTTTTTTCAGATTTTTTGCTTTAGTTTACTATTCATAGAACTACTAAAAAAATAAACATACAATAATAATTTCAATAACATGATAGTAACCTTATACTTTTTTTCTGTATTGATGAATATCTACATCAACCCTCTCACATGAATATTTCTATTCAAGATGAAATTTTCAAGACAAGAGTAATTTTAATAAATCACATCTTTTTTTAACTAATTACATACTAAATTATATTTTTTCTGAATCCAAGAAGGTTAGCACATTATATAAATGAAAAATAATTTCTTAAGATTATCTTGATCCTTTCCAAATGTTATTTACTATAAAACTCATCTAAATCATATATATCCACAATTACGAAAAATTAGCAGTGAGTTCACTAAATTTTGAATGTCAACATAACATATGATTCCCAAAAATATTGTAACTCTTCATCCCACATAAAAAATACCTCAATACCTTGATCACCACGACACCATAATGGAAACATACATGCTTTTAAATATGTAATGAAGAAGAAATGTTGTAGAATATTTATTTGCCCCATTATTTTTAAAATAAGAATATAATAACATAATTCTTGAATTGAACTAAAAAATTAGATTAATTATTTCACTTAAATTGAAATAACAATATTAGATTGAAATTGGTACCTTTTTTCTAGGAAACATTTCAATGATGTTTAGGAAATTCATTTCTTTACTACCCAATTTAATTAAAATTTAATCATATAAAATTTATGTTTTCCTTCATTAAGATTCATTTTTGTGCCTGGTGACCGTACCCACAAAACATGTATCTAACTCCCATTAACATTACTGAAGTACTAGGGTGTCTCATTCAACAATTATCACTTTTCGTGAAATCCTTCTTACACTTTTTCCAATTATCCTTATATTTCTCTATCATTATATTATTCTACTTATTTTCTGAAATGTCATTTTACATAGATTATTCATTTTTTATCTTGATTTCATATGAGAGTATAGCCTCATATAATGAGAATTTTTAGGAAATATGTTCCCTTAATAGTAATGGTTTTTCCCCATAAATTAATCTATCAATCATTCTTTTTGGATTACATATGTAGTCTATAGCATTTAGTTATAACCTCTTAATGTTGTCTTCATACATGTGAATGTTTCCATTATTTTTTTGTCTTAGCATCATGATTTTAAATTATATATATTCTCTTTGTTCTAGATGGAAATACTTTTCCCAGAAAATTTTCTTACAATAATTCAATTCCTAATTTTTCAATTTATTACTCCCATATTGTGTTTTAAATAAATAAATAACTTTTATTAGAATCTTTTGAGAGATGGTAAACTTCAATGATAACCTTATCAAATTAATTAATTCCAGGCGAGTAGTATTTTTTCTTTGGAACATATCCATTTCTATGCCAGTAATGGATTTTTAGTCTTATTTTATAATGGCATTTTCTGTTTTGTTAAGAAGTATAACAAAGCTTCAATGTATTTTGGATACCGAATTCTACATATGGATAAGGTTACTACACATAACCAGATTCAATTTCCCAAATATAGATAAAATTTCGTTATCTCTATCAATAGCTCAAACATCATTAGCTTTCATAAGAGGGAAATCCACAAATGGATTATGTGTGTTTATACAGTTTCAAATCCTTCCAATAGGAACAATTTTTGAAAAATGGAATACATTAAATTAAACCATAACATAATAAAACATAATGTATAATATAATACTAGTTAACCACTTATAATAAAGTGAGAATTTATGTATCATTAATATCTATATCGTAATATAGTTTTCTTTGTGATTCTTTTTCAATGTATATTATAGAGTTATGTTTCCTTAATCATTGTTTACCTAAATATAATATCCAGAGTATCTATTAATCTTCCACAGATACCAACTATCAATTACCCAAACCATGTGTCCTACGGATAATTCCTTACATTGTTGTAATGGAATAATAAAAAAGGAATTCACATCCTTAAGGACTAAATAACATAGTTACATTGGAAAACTAGTTACAAACAGAAGTGTTACATTATAAATTGAAATGAAATTCCGCATAAAAACTCCATTAGAAACAACAATAAAATCATAGATTATCACTAAAAGTAATTAGTAGTATTAATATTCATCACCATGGGAAAAAATAATACATAAGAAATGGATGAGATTATATTTTCAATAAGGGTATAAAATAAAGATGAAGCTATCAGAAACACAAACAATAAAGATGAGTGAATTAAAATAACAAATTCCATTAAAACATAATCATGAGCATAATATGGCTTGAATAAAAACTAAATAAATAATTATATATAAATAATCCCATGAATCCTAACCATGGATATTTTAGTAGTATAATAATCTCTTGGATTATAAATTAGTAATATCATAATGAGGGAATTCATAATGTCAGACACCATAAACATACCATTAAGGATTTTTCCAAGACACGCTACATAATAGTGTAAACACGTAGTATATATTTTCTCAGGATACCTACAAATTCATCAATGGGATATAGTTGGAACCACAATTCACTTACTAATTCAAATTCATTCCTCAAATGAGAAGGAAAAATCATAGACAACATATATGAAATCTAAAACAATTTCCCCAATTTTAAGAATAATCACTAACCATTCTGAGTAATATATTAAATGGTATCATGAAAGGACATCCATAGTCAATTTAATCATAAACCATTTAATAAAATATTGTTGATGATATCATAACATATCAAACTCAATTAATCATAAGTTTCAACATATTTTGTGGACAAAGTTGAAAATATACAAACAAAATCAATGAAAATTTCTTGTTATTAAATATTTTTTTACTTCGGAATCTTTTTTTAAAAAATCCTCACAATTATAAAAGAAAAATTATTCATTAGATATAAGCATGTAATCATTGTATGGATTACCAAAAAACATTACAAAATTGTGAATTTGAAAACCTTTTATCATCTCAAATATGTTTTAGAAATAATTCTGTTAAATTTTAAAATAAGTAACATAAAAAATATTACATTTTAAAAGAAATTGCGGATGTTAACCAAATGAATAAATTATGTATATTTTATTTATACCTAAATAAAACATTTTTGAATAAAAACTAATATAATAAATAATAATTTGTAACATTACATAACAATTTGTGTATATTTTTAACTCAATTATGGTAAATACCATTAAAATATCACTGGAAAAATTCTTGGGGAAGATAATATTTCATCATTACAACGTTTCCCATAACATCTTGAAACATTTAAATCCTAATCCATATGAATAAATATCATTTAAAAAATCATAAAATAACATGAGACCAAATAAATTCATGATATTATATATCAAATAGTTGTATATATATACCACACATAATAATTATGTGGTGAATAAGGCGTATCCCACATAAATGAATGTGATAAAAGAAAAAACCATACCATATGCTCAAATGTGTTATTCATTTGTACTTAACAACTTGAATAATGAGAATAGAATAATTAAACTTTTAATTAAGAACATATTCAAAATTTATTTTTTATTATATTTATTTATGTTTAATTATTTTCTTTTTTTAGTACTTATAAGATTTGTTTTTCTGATGTGTTCATTTCTTTGGTTTTCATGATTTTTTTCATGTATGATTTATCATGTAAAAAGAGGATATTTATGAAAAAATGAAATTATATTTCATTAATGAACATCCATATGATTTTATGGTCTTATATATCATTTTATCTTTAGATATGTTTCTTATTCCTTAGAGAAATCATTAATGATAATCATTTATGTTATTTTTTTCTGCTATTCAATCATCACGAACAATAGATTCTTTATTACTGAATACTATGTAGATAAATTGGTTCAACAACATAAAATTTTTGAAATCACTGTATTATATTTTTTTCTCCCATAAAATTTTTTCTATTACCCTACATGAAGGAAGAATTCAAATAATGAAAACTCGTCATCCACAAAGGCGGTAAATCAGTACTTGACGAATGATGTTTTCATTATTGGAATAAAAATAGTGAAGAATGGGTTTGATGATTGATATCACATTAAAATTATAACATTAAAATAAATATAATATATTTGGTTTATCATGAATATTTTTTATTGATGAGGTAATTAAAGGATGAAACAAAATTGAATGGAAATTAAAAATAATAAAAGTGGACATTACCACTTCAATTTATCTCCATGATATCCTCCATATGGAACATTGAAGTTTCCTTTTATGAAAAAAAAAACACTATAGTGTGACTATGTTTTAGTATAATGGATTTTGGAAGAGTATATTAGATCAATAAGGCCCATTGTGATGTAATGTTTTGAAGGATTGACTCATATTTTCTTACTGAGGTAAGAAAAATCGTTGGAATTACATAAAATATTAAAATATAATCAATCTAAAATAGGGTAAAATAATTCAAAAAAGGCCTAAAACGATTAATGAGACTATATTTTCAACATAAACACTTCATATTTGACATTAATTAATTTTTATTTTTATATATTCTAATAAAATATTATTTTCAATAAAATATTTTTTGTCAAATCAAAAACTACTCAAAACTGTGACTTTAACCACATCACGAAAAACATAATTAATTAATAATTTATTATATGTTATAAATATCATATTTATCTACATAATTTATTAATAATCTTAATTAAATCGAATTATATTTATTTTAATTTTATTAATATCATTTATTTTATTTTTCCAATAATTTATAATTACTACATCAACATTGGTCAAGCTTTTAATGTATTTATTTTTTTCCTAAAAATTAAAAAAAAACTATCATGAATAATATAAAAATTTTATCCTTAAATCAAATATTTATGGTTGGTTAAATATTTCATAAAATCATATATTAAAATATTATACTAATTAAATTCAGTAGAGTGAACAACAGTACTTATTTTAATTAAAATATTATAAGGGTCTTAATCATATCCATGTAGATAAAAAATGGACTTAAATTTGATCCTTGGTAAAACATGGTCGAAATACAATTATCCAATAAGATTTATCTTATTTTTTGGGTCATTTATTTGTTTAATTATAATAAATTTATTTATTTTTCTTCTCCTTCTATAAACATTGCATCAATGTTACATAAGCATTGAAGATAATTATTTCATATAAATAAATACATAACTAAATTAATAATAATTATTATAAATTAATTTGGCCAAATATAATTTTATATATTCGTTAATCATGTATATTTAATCATATCCCCATCAAGGAATCATCCATAATTTGTTAATTTTTCTTTTCATGCCTCGAGCAGGCATTACACATGAATTTCAAAATGAATCATGCTATATAACAATAAAATTAAAAAATATCTTCATAAAACATCAATTGTACATAATAATAATTAAATAAGTCATGAACATAACATTTATCACTCAATTACTAACAATAAGGAACCCAATTGGACTTTTCTAATGCCGTATAGGAACTATGTCAGGAATGACAATGATTTGATTAATACTTGTCATGGAAATATTCAATTTACATATTCTGAACTATTTAATAAATAATATTTATATAATAATGTCCTAATTTAGTCATTGAATATGATTAATAAATTTTATAACATAAATGTTTCTTGTAGAAGTCCCAAAAATAATATATTTTTAAATAAAACTATATTATATTACTATTTAAGAAAATATAATCATTTCCGAAAAATATCAAAATTTCAACCCAACAATTTTTTGATATATAGATTTCAAAAATTGACTCTGTTTTATGAAAATAATTATTTTAAAATCGTAGGTTTTTTTTAATTAAAAATATCATTAATTAGAAAAATATTTATTTTAATGTTATAATAAATTTTACAACACATTGATAATTTAATTACTATCTCATAAAATTGTCCTAAAATTATGATAATGAAAATAATAATCCAGGATTACATTTTCATAAAATAATGATCATTTTAAATCATTAAACTAATTATTAATTTATAAATAAGAATATATATTTCAAAAAAATTCTAACACATGATTTTTCATTTTTAATACTTTTATTTACCTTTTCAATGATAAATATATCATTTATTTATTTATATCAAACCATAATTTTCAATACATTTTAAATGGAGAAATAATACTCTAATGCAAACATTTATATTTGTAACAGACACATTATTATTTCAATGGTAATGTTATTATTTAATAGTATATCATAGTTAATATATGTTATAAACTGTCGAATAAATTGAATTTATTTAAAGAGATACATTCCATTAAATATTTCAGTGTTACATAGATTCATCAGTAAAGGCATCTGATTTCTGTAATATTTATACTCTTTAGATATCTGTGTCCATTGGCCTATAAAATGTGGGATTTTGGTGTATCACTCGCCCTAAAAATATCCATATAGACCCCTATGGATTAGGTCAAGACATCATACATCAATTTTGATTATGTAAAATTCTATAAATTGATATCGAGATCATGCACATACATCGAAGTTCCCCAAAACCATCTCTAATTCATCACATTATGATTCAATGCAATACATCGATAAGGGGAATCACACTCATGTCCCTCAATTTGGGGTGGAAAAACATATCTATACTTCTATAGGGATAATAACCATAGGTAGCCATTAATATGGGAAAGAATATTAGTAGTACATCAGATATTATAAACACTAATTCCCTCATTTCTCACACATAATCACCCATTGCAACCATATTCTATTAGATTTTATTTAATTCTTTTGTTTTTCATAAAAAACATTATTTGATAGATTCCTAGTGTATTTATTCATACATCTCCAGTTAAGATACTCCACTAGGTGTCCCAAAATTAATAGATTTTATATACTCCTATTGGATCCCAAAAAATAAATACAACTTGAACCCTTACTAGAGTGACTATAAATAGGACTCATATTTTCTATTAACCTCGCAATTTGGAATATAACTCTATTATCCTATTACCAGTAGAAACACGAGGTAGTTAACTATAAATGGTCCTCAGACTTTCTATACATTCTAATACATATTTAAATTAATGACATTAAATATAATGATGGGAATATAAGTGTTGATCATGCATAAGCCTTACATTATCTCATATTATCACCCATATTACATTATAGGATTCCTATATTTATCTCCCATAATGAGTATTCCTACCTCTAAATTAATGGTAATAAATAATGTTGAATCCCCTCTATATATCTAAATATCACACCAATCATGATAGAGGAATCCCACCGTGGTAACAGATGTGTAATCCCAAACATATCTCCTAGTATGACCTAGAATAGAATAAGACTAATATTAAATCACTTTTTTCTCAAAATGAGAATAGATCACATAATCAATGTAGATTCTTTGATCATTATATTAGAATAATTTTATAGTATCACATGAATCACCTTTTTTATAGAAGATTCATGACTATAATCTGCATAGTGATGGTCCATTCCAAACCACTTTAAATAACTAGTATTTATACTCTCATATTCAATAATCCATGTTCATAATGATATAATGTATTTTATTCATATTCATATCTAATACCTACAATTCTACTTTTATGGTCAAACCTTTTATCCAAAAAACATACCTATTCTTTTATATGATGATCATAAAATGACCCAATCATATTAAAAACATAGAGTTGAGATAGTCCTCTTTGTTTCTTGTAATCCATGAATTGAGTCGCACATCTCAACTTCCTCTAATTGCCTCATGTCGATATAATCCTCAATTTACCATATATGAGCCTCCAATTAGACATATTCAAAAACCTAATCTTGATTCCTCTTATGTGATGAGTCTAGGGATCCATTTATATGTTATGAAAATAATATATTCTTATGATGAAAAGAATAAAGTGAATTTACATTATCTAGTGATGAGTTAGGGATTCATCTAGTGAAAAGATAGAGATTCACCATGTGACAATATATGGATAATGTAACATATCTTTTGATTCGAGCATGATCTTCCAATAGATCCTCACAAAATTAAAATAAAACAGGTATCCCACCATGTGTGATCACTAATTACACCTCCCCTTATCTAGTTAACAATTTAAATGGCGACCTATAAGTGGCCACTCTTGAAAAATTCAAACATTAGTAATTTTACGGTATTTATCCTTTAGTCATCCTATTTATATGTCATTAACGTACATGAATGTGATCTATTTAAAACAACCATAATCTATTTATCATTTCCTATTATGTGGAACCCATTAGTGAAAATTAAATTTTTTATGATGAGTTTTTGACATCCATTATATAAAACTAATGTGAAAATTGTCTTTAAAATTGGATAATTTATAACTTGAAATGAAAATGAAAAAAAATTGATTTAAACATCATTTAATTTATAACCAATAATTAAGAATATATTTTAATTTCAGTTCTAAAATACAATATTTTATTGAAATTTTAAAGTCTATTTAAATTTTAAGATCCCTAATATTTTATTCATATTTAATGCATGATTATTTTGATTTTACACATATAGTGACTTCAACCACCATTCATAAATATTGCGACCATCATCCCAATATATATGCTAACATCCACCATTATTTATAGTTTTCCACAATTGATATCCCTCATAATCTGACCCTAACCCCCATTAATACAACATTAGTACACTCTACGTATTCGTTTTGACTATATTTTTTTCATCCCCATGTCTTAAAGCTTTTTTCAATGAGTAATTTTTTGTATATTGAAGACATTTTCTAGTGGTATTTTCTGTGATTAAATCATTATTTAATGTATTTATTTATTTCATTAAATAGTATTGGGAACATATTAATTAAATTTTTATTTATATATATTATCCATAAAATATTCCCTAATATAAGGAAAAAATGTTTTGGAATAAAAGTCAAAAGAAATAAAAATTTGGAAAGAAATAATAGTTATATAATATATTGTTAACTTGTTATTTTTTCTAATTTGATGAAATTGAGGATTTAAAATTTTGATGAAAAAAATAATTAATATTATGATTATATGATTTTTACAATAATGATGAAGATATATCACGGCCTTAAAACATTTTTTGGTGGTTAGGAATAAGGAAAGAGGATATATAATAAGATTCATGAATTTTTTTATCAATATATAACAATAAATGATCAATTTTTATTCATATATGAATCTTCATTCACACGATTATTAGAAATTTTTATTTAAATAATAATAAATAAATTTAATCGGTATAACATTTTTCATAAATAATTTATAAATAAAAATAATGTATTTTTTAATTTTATAGAAAAATTTACTGATGTTCATCTTTGTCATGATTATGTTTTTTAGTTATTTTTATTTATATAGTGGAATATCAAATTGGTCATAATTTTTAAAAAAAAATATTTATGGGAATTTAATTCCTCTTAAGTTGAAAAATATTTTTATGCCACTGTTTTTCATGGATAAAAATAAATTATATATTTTTAGTGTTGTCAATTATCAAAATCTACTATAACTAAAATATTCAATATATTCAATTTTATTAACATTGTTTTATGTGTTTTTATTTTTTTAATATATGGGAGATTTTTATTTATATGTGAATAAATAAATTATATAATTTAATGTTTTATATATTTGTAAAAACTATTATTATTTTAATTATTGGTTGGTATTATATGTTTTAAATTAGAACTATTTTTTAGTCCTAGATTTATTTCATACTGAGTTTTTTTATTTAATAATTTTTTTATAATAAAATTCTTTTTAGAAATATGTTATTAAAAAATGAAAAATATTTAAAAATGTTAAAAACATAATAATTTTAATAGTAATTATTATTTTTATATTTTTTTCCAAAATTAAATTTCGAAATATATAAATTTTATTTAAGACATTAATTTTGTTATAGGTGATAATGGATTAAAATTATATTACTTCACATAAAAATAGTTATGTATATGAGTTAAGGGTTTAGAATTATTTTTTAATATTCTAAAAAATGATACAAAAATGACCTAATTTTCCCAACACTTTAAATGTTTAATTTTTGGAAATCAATATGAATATATATAAACGATTATTTAATTTTACATGGTTTAAATTCATATTACATTCCATGGATATATTATAGCATCCCGCCTTTTTATCACATAAACTTTCATTACATTTTACAAAACCGAGGATCTTTAAGTTTTAGTGTCTTGGAAACCAGGAACATAAAACATGAAAACATAAAACATTATTCTTAAACACTTGAAAGGATTCTCCTCATGTTCATCCTAGGTTCATTACTGTATCTCATAACCTGGGGACATACATCAAAAGAAAGGGTGAGCAGAAGGCCCAGTAAGGGAAACAAGGGGAAACATTTAACATGTGAACTTGGGATACATCAACAATGTCATGAAAAAGACTTTAAGGCATGAGAAACAAATTGTGAGGCATATCATAATAAAAATAACATTTTTCATAACTTGAAGATGTGGCTACAACATTTAATATTGAAAATCATTCCGTTTCACCAAGGCCCATCCCAAAGGTGTCATTAAAAATTACCAAGTTTATTCACCAAGGTATCAGTCTAAAAGTTCATCTCCATAGATTAAGTCTTTACCCAATGTATTAGAGCGCTATCAAGGTGCACCCTTGACATGTCTTTATTATCATGTGAGCCACATATATCATCATAAATTATTTCATAAACAACTGATATATCATAAAAGAAATGGGTTTCATTTCATAATCATAACGTTTTAAAACTGCTTTAAAGACATGATCTTTATGTCAATTTAAACCCACAGAAAGGGAAAGCGGGTCTCATGTATGTTAATCAAAGAATTTAAATTAGAACAACATGGTATATATGTGAATACCCCTATATAATAGAGTTCTTTGAGTATTCACTTAATAAAATAAATGAACTTTAGAAAAAGATAGAGACATTCTGAGATGGAAATTCTGTAGCATAACGGCTATGTTTCAGGGTTTTAGAAAATAATGAAAAGAGAGGGGACATGGTTCAAACATTCATAAATGATCCATAAAATAGAAGGGGGACATAATATAAAGGATTTTAGAACATGTTAATGAAATTTGAATGATATACCATATGAAATGAAGAACATGAAAGGAAGACAAAAAATAGATTTCTCTTATGAAAATTTGGCAGCCTAACAGCGTCATGTAAACTTCAACAAAAATGAATTGAAAAGATAAAATATGGTCTAATAATATGAACATAAAAGTTAAGTATGATATATATAGATATCATACCCCAAAATAATAAAAAGGAACTTGAAAAACATGACATGAAAGTAGAACTTTGAAAAATGGGAAAGGTGAAAGAATCCCTTAAAAATTCGGCTGCCCAACGGCGTCACTTAAACTTCAACAAAAATGAATTGATGAGATAAAATAGGGTATCTCATAATATGAACATAAAATTTCAGTATGATAGATATAGATATCATACCCAACATAATAAAAAGGAACTTGAATGACTTGACATGAAAGTAGAACTTTGAAAAATGAGAAAGGTGAAAGAATTCCTTAAAAATTCGGTAGCCTAACGACGTCACTTAAACTTCAACAAAAATGAATTGATGAGATCAAATAGGGTATCTCATAATTTTAACATAAATGATAATTATGATAGATATAGAGATCATATCCCAACATAATAAAAAATTAACTTGAAATACTTGACATGAAAGTAGATCTTTGAAAAATGAGAAAGGTGAGCGAATCCTTTAAAAATTCGGCAGCATAACGGCGTCACCCAAACATCAACAAAAATGAATTAACAAGATCAAATATGGTCTCTCATAATATTAACATAAAATATCAGTATTATAGATATAGATTTCATACCCCAACATAATAAAAATGAACTTTAAAGACTTGACATGAAAGTAGAACTTTGAAAAAAAGAAGGGTGAAAGAATCCCTTAAAAATTCGGCAGCCTAACGGCTCCACATAAACATTCTTAAAACGAATTTATGAGAGCAAGATGGGGGGTCTCTCATGATATGAACATGAAAAGTGAAGAAATATTAATATAGAAGAACATCCTCCAACATAAGAACATGGAGCATAAAATGAATTATTTGAAAAGAAAGAGAGAGGTTGGATCCCTTACCTTAAAACGTAACACTTAAAACACAAAGGTTGGGACCTTGAGGGCTTGGGGGCACCTTCGGAGGACTCCTTGGGAGGTAATGAGACCATAGCTTCATTGAGGGAGAGTTGAGAGTCGAATGGATGAGAGGATGGCTTGGTATTTATAGTGAAAGTGAGGGGACAAGGCATTAATGGCCAAGGGACACCTCATTGGTGGTTTTGGCAAAACCATGGGCTTGCCCATGTTATTTGCCCATGATATTGGCAACTTGGGACACCTCATACCTTATCTTACTATTCATAAGTTGACCATACTGATTACATACTTAATACATCATTTAATGATGTCATTAAACACCCGTAACTTAAAAACTGTATTTTCACTATTCATCGAAAATTCAACTTTCTCAGAAAAATTAGAAAATTTCACCTTAACCAAATATAGATGCTCTGATTTCAAAAATGAACTCCATTTTATAAAAATAATTTTCTAAATATTTTTAATTTAAATTTTAAATAAATACACTATTTATCGAAAATTCATTTTTTTTAGAAAAATCCCCAAAAATTACCTTAACGTAATATCGATGCTCTGAGTTCAAAAATGAAATCCATTTTATAAAAATATTTTTATAAATATTTTTAATTTAATTTTTAATTAAAAAACACTATTCACTCGAAAAAACTAATACTTGACTAATAATGTATGAAACCGTTATTTAACCATTTTATTGAATCTCATTACTTAATCATGGTTCCTAAATTATATTAATACTTTCTTTAAGTGAGATTACTAATCCATTTGGTCACATTACTAATACTAAGCATAAAATCACTATTCATATTTTACTATTCATCAAAAATCAATTTGATCTTGTTAGACTCTAAATTTCTTACTAAACATAATTGAGAAGACCGTTTTTGGAAAATCATTACACATTTTTAATTATTTAAGGTTTACATAAACACTTTTAAAATATCCTTTTTCTAAAATTCATCAAAAATATGCATATTATATTTATCCGGTCATTTTAAAATTCATAAACTTTGTCAGAAGAATAAATCACAATTTTAATTTAAAACAAATGATTACACAAGGCACTTACGGTCTCCTTACATAGCCCCTTATCACACCAGTATAGGACCTAAGTGTAAGGTATGCTAAGGTGAGAAAATCAGAGGGAGGCTCAGCCAACATCACACGAGTAGTAATTTCTATCAGTTTTAACTTCTCGCGAAGGTGATTCCGTTCTAGCTTCACACGATGAAGTTCGGCTTGGGTTTGGTCCAGAGAAATTCCCAGTGGTGCTACCTCCTTCCCAAGTTCTGTTAGATGGGCTTCAATCGGTCCCAGACTACTGGGTGAGTCCATCGAATCTTCTTTCTATATTAATTAACCAAGATTACTTGTATTTAGAGACAATAATCGAAACGTTTAGTTTCCAGTGGTCATATAGAAGTCAAAAACCAACGGTCTCATTTTAATTATTCTCATGTTATCAAATGAAACAGTTTTGTTGAGTATAAAAAATTAAATAACAAAAAAAATTAGGAAACAAGATTTATTCAAAATTTCAGGTCGTTAAAATCTTCCCCCCTTAAGAAATTGCATCCTCAAAATTTTTAAAATTGGGTTTTGAAATTTCATTGAATGTCCCACATCGTAAAAGGAGTCAGTAAAACTATTACTTTAAAAGAAAGAAAGGGAAGTACAAAGGTCACTCGAGTTAACCCACACTAGGATTCTATGTAGGAAAACATGGACATGGAGGAGAAATCAAAGGTTCATGTTCTGAGGGATAGTGATAGAAAACATAATTAGGAGAAAGTTAAAAATGATAAAATCCCAAACTTATGATGTGTGTAAACGGTCTTTTATTACTTAGTAGGAAACGTAAACCAACAACGTTTTTGTTTTACGTTCCTTTTCATAATTTTGAGGAATTCATTTACTACATAGAACAAAAACAGAAGGAAATATACCTACCTTAAAGTAGAGTTTAATCCTTTAATAATTCTCTACCAAAACTAATCTTTTCTCCAAACGATGAGAATTCAAAAAAACATGGTCTCATCAAAATCACAGGAATCATCTTCTAGAGAATCACATAATTCACAAAAGATTAACTATTTATTTCATTTATCTTTAAACATTATCCCAAAAACAGAAAGGTTAAGGTAAAAAAAACTTCAAAATGAAAGAATCCCATAGGAATGGAAACTACTTTTAAATCTTCAAAGTTCCATGGTACTACCCAAAGTTCATCGTAGACCATTCCATAAATAATGGTCCTTAAAATTCCTCAAAATAAACCAAACTAAGATTGAAACCCAAATACAATAAGGATTTGATAACATAGTCTTCCAAAATAAACTTCATTGTTCATCTCCAAACAACATAAACTACTCCTAACATCTTATAACAAAAGTAGCTAACCTAAACATATTTTACCCAAGATAGGTTAATCATTTCCATAAGTAACCTAAATTACTATAAGTCCACCGTAAATTCGTCTATTCTTCAAAATATAATTCAACCTTACTCCTCAATGAAAATACTGTAGTAATCTATTTACCTCGATCATATAGGGTCCCCAAAATAGTGAACCTCTTCCAAAATAATAATCATCTTTTAATCCCATAATCATATCTGTCATATTAATACGGCAATCATCGCATTTCCTATCACATTGGTTGTTGGGACATGTTCTTCTATTTCCCACCATTAACTAAGAAGATAAAGTATAATTAGGGGCTTAAATACATAGCCAATAATCATGAAAAGGAACTTAAAGCATATAAGGATACCTTTTAGAAGAAAAGTATACCCTAACTTGTGATCCCTTGGGTTTCAAACTAGGTTATCCATGATCATATATTCTTATGTGAATATTTATTTTATTTTATCTTTTTTCCTTTAATAATGGTTCATACTAAGCTTATGAATTTACCAAAGCATATCGCCCGGGAGTGTCGTAACCAAGAGTGCAGCAAGGCCCGTTGTCATGTACCCGTTCCTGTTCGATTCTATCTCAAAGAGGTGTTTTCGGGTTTTACCCCTATGTACATCTATGCCAGAGCCACCTCTACCTGCTCGTATCTAGACATGGATGTATTTTCTTGGAAACCACTTACACAATAATCACCAAAATACCAGGAAGATTTCCTATATTTAAACTTTTCTATAGGGTTCTTCCTAGATTTTTCATATCCTAATTTCCAAAAATAACTAAACCATCCTTTGATATCAACTATAGCATCCCGCCTTTTTATCACATAAACATTCATTACATTTTACAAAACCGAGGATCTTTAAGGTTTAGTGTCTTGAAAACCAGGAAAATAAAATATGAAAACATAAAACATTAATCTTAAACACTTGAAAGGATTCTATTCATGTTCATCCTAGGTTCATTATTGCATCTCATAACCTGGGGACATACATCAAAAGAAAGAGTGATAAGAAGTCCTAGTAAGGGAAACAAGGGGAAACATTTAACATGTAAACTTGGGATACATCAACAATGTCATGAAAAAGAACATTAAGGCATGAGAAAGCAATCGTGAGGCATATCATAATAAAAATAACATTTTTCATAACTTTAAGATGTGGATACAACATTTAATACTGACAATCATTCCGTTTCACCAAGGTCTATCCCCAAGGTGTCATTAAAAATTACCAAGGTTATTCACCAAGGTATCAGTCTAAAAGGTCATCTCTAGAGATTAAGTATCTACCCAATGCATTGGAGCTCTATCAAGGCACACCCTTAACATGTCTTTATTATCATGTGATCCACATATATCATCATCAATAATTTCATAAACAACCCATATATCATAAAAGAAATGGGTTTCATTTCATAATCATAACGTTTTAAAACAGCTTTAAAGACATGATCTTTATGTCACTTTAAACCCATGAAAAGGGAAAGCGGGTCTCATTTATGTAAATAACAGAATATAAATTAAAAAAAACTTGGTATATATGTGAATACCCCTATAGAAGAGAGATCTTTGAGTATTCACTTAATAAAATAAAACAACATTAGAAAAAGGGAGAGACATTCTGAGACGGAAATTCTGTAGCATAACGGCTATGTTTCGGGGTTTTAGAAAACATTGAAAAGAGAGGGGACATGGGTAAAACATTCATAAATGATCCATAAAACAGTAGGGGACATAATATAAAGGATTTGAGAACATGGTATTGAAATTTTAAAGATATACCATATGAAATGAAAAACATGAAAGGAAGGAAAAAAATAGATTTCTCTTATGAAAATCCGGCAGCCTAACAGCGTCATGTAAACTTCAACAAAAATGAATTGACGAGATCAAATAGGGTCTCTCATAAAATGAACATAAATGTTCAGTATGATAGATATAGAGATCATACCCCAATATAGTAAAACAGAACTTGAAAGACTTGACATGAAAGTAGAACTTTGAAAATTGAGAAAGGTGAAAGAATCCCTTAAAAATTCGACAGCATAACGGCGACACTTAAACTTCAACAAAAATGAATTGACGAGATCAAATAGGGTCTCTAATCATATGAAAATAAAAGTTCAGTATGATAGATATAGATATCATACCCAACATAATAAAAAGGAACTTGAAAGACTTGACATGAAAGTAGAACTTTGAAAAATGAGAAAGGTGAATGAATCCCTTAAAAATTCGGCAGCCTAACGGCGTCACTTAAACTTCAAAAAAAATGAATTGACGAGATCAAATAGGGTCTCTCATAATATGAACATAAAATATCATTATTATAGATATAGAGATCATACCCCAACATAATAAAGTAACTTGAAATAATTGACATGAAATTAGATCTTTGAAAAATGAGAAAGGTGAACGAATCCCTTAAAAATTATGCAGCCTAACGACGTCACCCAAACATCAACAAAAATGAATTGACAAGATCAAATAGGGTCTCTCATCATATGAACATAAAATATCAGTATGATAGATATATTGGTCATACCCCAAAATAATAAAAAGTAACTTGAAAGACTTGACATGAAAGTAGAACTTTGAAAAAAAAGAAGGGTGAAAGAATCCCTTAAAAATTCGGCAGCCTAACGGTGCCACTTAAAAAAATTTAAAATGAATTGATGAGAGAAATAGGGGTTCTCTCATCATATGAACATGAAAAGGGAGGTAATATGAATATAGAATAACATCCTCCAACATAAGAACATGGAGCAAAAAAGGAATTACTTTAAAAGAAAGAGAGAGGTCAGATCCATTACCTTAAAACGTAACTCTTAAAACTCAAAGGTTGGGACCTTGAGGGCTTGGGGGAACCTTGGGAGGACTCCTTGGGAGGTAATGAGTTCAGAGCTTCGTTGGGGGAGAGTTGGGAGTCTAATGGATGAGAGGATGGTTTGGTGTTTATAGGGAAAGTGAGGGGACAAGGCATTAATGGCCAAGGGACACCTCATTGGTGGTTTTGGAAAAACCATGGGCTTTCCCATGTTATTTTCCCATGGTATTGGCCACTTGGGACACCTCATACCTTATCTTTTTATTAATAAGTCGAAAATATTTATTACATACTTAATACATCATTTAATGAGGTCATTAAACACCCGTAACTTAAAAATTATATTTTCACTATTCATCGAAAATTCAACTTTCTCAGAAAAATCCCAAAATTTCACCTTAACCAAATATAGATTCTCTGATTTCAAAAATGAACTCCATTTTATAAAAATAATTTTCTAAATATTTTTAATTTAATTTTTAAATAAATACACTATTCATCGAAAATTCTTTTTTTTCAGAAAAATCCAAAAAAAATTACCTTAACATAATATCAATGATCTGAGTTCAAAAATGAAATCCATTTTATAAAAATAATTTTATAAATACTTTTAATTTAATTTTTAAATTAAAAAAAACTATTCACTCGAAAAAACTAATACTTGACTAATAATTTATGAAACCGTTATTTAACCATTTTATTGAATCTCATTACTTAATCAAGGTGCCTAGATTATATTAATACTTTTTTAAGTGAGATTACTAATCCATTTGGTCACATTAATAATTATAAGCATACAATCACTATTCATAATTTACTATTCATCAAAAATCATGTTGATCTTATTAGACTCTAAATTTTGTACTGAACATAATTGTAGAAGACCATTTTTTGCAAATCATTACAAATTTTTAATTATTTAAGGTTTACATAAACATTTTTAAAATATCCTTTTTCTAAAATTCATCAAAAATATGCATACTATATTTATCCGGTCATTTGAAAATTCATAAACTTCATCATAAGAAGAAATCCCAATTTTAATTTAAAACAAAGGATTACACAAGCCAGTTATGATCTCCTTACATAGACCCTTATCACACCAGCATAGGACCTAAGTGTAAGGTGTGCTAAGGTGAGAAAATCCGAGGGAGGCTCGGCCAACATCACACGAGTAGTAATTTCTATCAGTTTGAACTTCTCACAAAGGCGATTCCGTTATAGCTTCACACGATGAAGTTTAGCTTGGGTTTGGTCCAGAGAAAATCCCAGTGGTGCTACCTCCTTCCAAAGTTCTGTTAGATGGGATTCGATCGGTCCAAGACTACTGGGTGAGGCCATCGAATCTTCTTTATATATTAATTAACCAAGATTACTTTTATTTAGAGACAATAATCGAAACGTTTAGTTTCCAGCGGTCATATTGACCAATGGTCATATAACAGTCAAAAACCAATGTTCCCATTTTAATTATACTCATGTTATCAAATGAAACAGTTTTGTTGAGTATAAAAAATAAAATAACACACAAAATTAGAAAACTAGATTTATTCAAAATTTCGGGTCGTTACAATCTTTCCCCCTTAAGAAATTGCGTGCTCGCAATTTTTAAAATTCGGTTTTGAAATTTCATTGAAAGTCCCACATCAAAAAAGGAGTCAGTAAAACTATTACTTTAAAAGAAAGAAACCCGAGTTAACCCACACTAGGATTCCATGTAAGAAAACATGGACATGGAGGAGAAAACAACGGGTCAAGTTCTGAGGAAGAGTGATAGAAAATTGATTAGGAGAAAGTTAACCACGAGAAAATCCCAAACTGATGATGTGTGTAAACGGTCTTTGATTACTTAGTAGGAAACGTAAACCAACAATGTTTTTGTTTTACGTTCCTTTTCATAATTTTGAGTAATTCATTTACTACATATAACAAAAACATAAGGAAATATACCTACCTTCAAGTAGAGTTTCATCCTTTAATAAGTCTCCACCAAAACTAATATTTTCTCCAAATGATGAGAATTCAAAAACACTTGGTCTCATCAAAATCACAAGAATCATCTTCTATAGAATCACATAATCCACAAAAGATTAACTATCTATTTCTTCTATCTTTAAACATTATCCCAAAAACATAAAGGGTAAGGTAAAACAACTCTTCAAAAAGAAACAATCCCATAGGAATGGAAACTACTTTTAAATCTTCAATGTTCCATGGTACTACCCAAAGTTCATCATAGACCATTCCATAAATAATGGTCCTTAAAATTCCTCAAAATAAACCAAACTAAGATTGAAACCCAAATACAAGAAGGATTTGCTAACATAGTCTTCCAAAATAAACATCATTGTTCATCTCCAAAAAACATCAACCACTCCTAACATCTTATAACAAAAGTAGCTAACCTAAACATATTTTACCCAAGATAGGTTAATCATTTCCATAAGTAACCTAAATTAATATAAGTCCACCATATATTCATCGATTCTTCAAAATATAAGTCAACCTTACTCCTCAATGAAAATACCATAGTAATCTATTTACCTCGATCATATAGGGTCCCCAAAATAGTGAACGTCTTCCAAAATAATAATCATCTTTTAATCCCCTAATCATCTCTGTCATATTATTACGGCAATCATCACATTTCCTATCACATTGGTTGTTGGGACATGTTCTTACATTTCCCACCATTAACTATGAAGAGAATGTATAATTAGGGGCTTAAATACTTAGCCAATAATCATGAAAGGGAACTTAAAGCATATAAGGATAACTTGTAGAAGAAAAGTATACCCTAACTTGTGATCCCCTAGGTTTCAAACTAGGTTATCCATGATCATATATTCTTATGTGAATCTTTATTTTATTTTATCTTTGTTCCTTTAATAATGGTTCATACTAAGCTTATGAATTTACCAAAGCATATCCTCCAGGAGTGTCGCAACCAAGAGTGTAGAAAGGCCCGTTGTCATGTACCAGTTCCCGTTCGAGTCTAGCTCAAAGTGGTGTTTTCAGATTTTACCCCTATGTACATATGTGCCAGATCCACCTCTACCTGCTCGTATCCAGACAGGGATGTATTTTCTTGGTAACCCTTTACTCAATACTCACCAAAATACCATGAAGATTTCCCATATTTAAACTTTTCTATAGGGTTCTTCCTAGAGTTTTCATATCCTAATTTCCAAAAATAACTAAACCATCCTTTGATACCAACTATAGCATACCGCCTTTTTATCACATAAACTTTCATTACATTTTACAAAAACGGGGATCTTTAAGGTTTAGTGTCTTGGAAACTAGGAACAGAAAACATGAAAACATAAAACATTCTTCTTAAACACTTCAAAGGATTCTCCTCATATTAATCCTAGGTTCATTACTGCATCTCATAACCTGGGGACATACATCAAAAGAAAGGGTGAGCAGAAGGCCCAGTAAGGTAAACAAGGGGAAACATTTAACATGTGAACTTGGGATACATCAACAATGTCATGAAAAAGAACTTTAAGTCATGAGAAAGAAATCATGAGGCATATCATAATAAAAATAACATTTTTTATAACTTTAAGATATGGCAACAACATTTAATATTGACAATCATTCTATTTCACCAAGGTCCATCCCCAAGGTGTCATTAAAAATTACCAAGGTTATTCATCAAGGTATCTGTCTAAAAAGTCATCTCTAGAGATTACGTCTTTACCCAATGCATTAAAGTGCTATCAGGGCGCACCCTTGACATTTCTTTATTATCATGTGAGACACATATATCATCATCAATAATTTCATAAACAACCCATATTTCATAAAATAAATGGGTTACATTTCATAATCATAACGTTTTAAAACTTCTTTAAAGACATGATCTTTATGTAACATTAAACCCACGGAAAGGGAAAGAGGGTATCATGTATGTAAATCCCAGAATTTAAATTAGAAAAACTTGGTATATATGTGAATACCCCTATAGAATAGAGAGATTTGAGTATTCACTTAATAAAATAAAAGAACTTTAGAAAAAGATAGAGTCATTCTGAGACGGAAATTCTGTAGCATAACGGCTATGTTTCGGGGTTTTAGAAAACATTGAAAAGAGAGGGGACATGGGTCAAACATTCATAAATGATCCATAAAACAGTAGGGGGACATAATATAAAGGATTTGAGAACATGTTAATGAAATTTTAATGATATACCATATGAAATGAAGAACATGAAAGGAAGACAAAAAATAGATTTCTCTTATGAAAATTCGGCAGCCTAATGACGTCACGTAAACTTCAATAAAAATGAATTGATGAGATTAAATAGGGACCCTCATAATATGAACATAAAAGTTAAGTATGATATATATAGATATCATACACCAAAATAATAAAAAAGTAACTTGAAATACTTGACAAGAAAGTAGAACTTTGAAAAATGAGAAAGGTGAAAGAGTCCCTTAAAAATTTGGCAGCCTAACGGCATCCCTTAAACTTCAACAAAAATGAATTGACGAGGTCAAATAGGGTCTCTCATCATATGAAAATAAAATTTCAGTATGATAGACATAAGGATCATACCCAACATAATAAAAAGGATCTTTAAAGACTTGACATGAAAGTAGAACTTCGAAAAATGAGAAAGGTAAAAGAATCCCTTAAAAATTCGGCAGCCTAACGACGTCACTTAAACTTCAACAAAAATGAATTGACAAGATCAAATAGGGTCTCTCATAATATGATAATAAAAGATCAGTATGATAGATATAGAGATCATTACACAACATAATCTCAAAGGAACTTGAAATACTTGACATGAAAGTAGATCTTTGAAAAATGAGAAAGGTGAACGAATCCCTTAAAAATTCGGCAGCCTAACGGCGTCACCCAAACTTCAACAAAAATGAATTGAAAAGATAAAATTGGGTCTCTCATAATATGAACATAAAATATCAGTATGATAGATATAGAGGTCATACCCCAACATAATAAAAAGGAACTTGAAAGACTTGACATGAAAGTTGAACTTTGAAAAAAAGAAGGGTGAAAGAATCCCTTAAAAATTCGGCAGCCTAACGGCGCCACTTAAATATTCTTAAAACAAATTGATGAGAGCAAGAGGGGGTCTCTCATCATATGAACATGAAAAGTTCAGTAATATTAATATATAATAACATCTTCCAACATAAGAACATGGAGCATAAAAGGAATTACTTGAAAAGAAAGAGAGAGGTCGGATCCCTTACCTTAAAACGTAACTCTTAAAACTCAATGGTTGGGACCTTGAGGGCTTGGGGGAAACTTGGGAGAAATCCTTGGGAGGTAATGAGACCAGAGCTTCGTTGGGGGAGATTGGGAGTCAAATGGATGAGAGGATGGCTTGGTATTTATAGGGAATGTGAGGGGACAAGGCATTAATGGCCAAGGGACACCTCATTGGTGGTTTTGGAAAAACCATGGGCTTTCCATGGTATTGGCCACATGGGACACCTCATACCTTATCATACTATTCATAAGTCGACCATATTGATTACATACTTAATACATCATTTAATGATGTCATTAAACACCCGTAACTTAAAAACTGTATTTTCACTATTCATCGAAAATTCAACTTTCTCGGAAAAATCCCAAAATTTCACCTTAACCAAATATAGATGCTCTGATTTCAAAAATGAACTCCATTTTATAAAAGTAATTTTCTAAATATTTTTAATTTAATTTTTAAATAAATACACTATTCATCAAAAATTCATTTTTTTCAGAAAAATCCCCAAAAATTACCTTAACATAATATCGATGCTCTCAGTTCAAAAATGAAATCCATTTTATAAAAAAAATTATAAATATTTTTAATTTAATTTTTAATTAAAAAACACTATTCACTCGAAAAAACTAATACTTGACTAATAATTTATGAAACCGTTATTTAACCATTTTATTAAATCTCATTACTTAATCAAGGTGCCTAGATTATATTAATACTTTCTTTAAGTGAGATTACTAATTCATTTGGTCACATTACTAAACCTAAGCATAAAATCACTATTCATAATTTACTATTCATCAAAAATCAATTTGATCTTATTAGACTCTAAATTTCGTAATGAACATAATTTTAGAAGACCATTTTTTGAAAATCATTACACATTTTTAATTATTTAAGGTTTACATAAACATTTTTAAAATACCCTTTTTCTAAAATTCATCAAAAATATGCATACTATATTTATCCGATCATTTGAAAATTCATAAACTTCATCATAAGAAGAAATCCCAATTTTAATTTAAAACAAAGGATTACACAAGGTAGTTACGGTCTCCTTACATAGCCCCTTATGACACCAGCATAGGAACTAAGTGTAAGGTGTTCTAAGGTGAGAAAATTTGAGGGTGGCTCGACCAACATCACACGAGTTGTAATTTCTATCAGTTTGAACTTCTCACGAAGGTGATTCCGTTCTAGCATCACACGATGAAGTTCGTCTTGGGTTTGGTCCAGAGAAAAGCCCAGTAGTGCTACCTCCTTCCCAAGTTCTGTTAGATGGGATTCGATCGGTCCAAGACTACTCGGTGAGGCCATCAAATATTCTTTGTATATTAATTAACCAAGATTACTTGTATTTAGAGACAATAATCGAAACGTTTAGTTTCAAGTGGTCATATTGACCAATGGTCATATAACAGTCAAAAACCAACGGTCTCATTTTAATTATACTCATGTTATCAAATGAAACAGTTTTGTTGAGTATAAAAAATAAAATAACACACAAAATTAGGAAACTAGATTTATTCAAAATTTCGGGTCGTTACATATTTTATATGAAATTCGTTAGGACTCATGATCAAATTAGGTTATTTTATTTATGAAATAAATTTTCTCATCAAATTGATAGAATAATTGATGATATTGATGTAGAGACAATTGATACGACACAATAATTTGAGATCTTTTAAGGAGATATAAAAAACCATTATATCTAGGATGTATGAATTTTAATTTTTTATCTATGGTTTTCTAATAAATGAAAATGAATTACATAAATGGATTGGGTGATAAAAGATTTATATGAATGCTACTACTATATAGTGGCATGAACTCAAAAGAAAATGATCCTCCATATTCAAATTACAAAGGAAAAAATAAATTATTTTGGCCAATGGGATTGGGGTATGAAAAAGAATCTTGTGTTCTCTAATGAATCAGTGTTATATTTGAAGGAATATAATTGTCTTTTAGAGCATCATAAATTTGGTACATACTAAATATGTTTAAAATGAAATCATAACAATATTCATCTATTATTAAATATAGTGAAACATGTACTATGTTTATTATGTATCCTCCTATAATTCCCTATTTGAAATGTCTATATGTAAATTTAAATGATAATAGTGGTTCATATGGAATAGATATGAGAGAATATTTGATAGAAATTTTCATCATCAAGATGATTACATATAACTGAAGAAAATTGTAATATATTTTAAAAAATATGTAATAGAATTTATAATTATTAGAATTTAGTTGTTCCGAAATGGAATGATTCATTATCAAAGACAGTCTATCAATCATAGTACAAGCCAAAATAGAAGTGAAAAAACACCACATTTTGAGATTTATTCTTACCAAGATGGGTAATATTCCTTGGAATATAATTCAAAAGAGATGTTTCATCATAAAATGAGAAAGAATCATTCCATGAATACATTCCATGATTTCATTCCATTTCGGCACAACAAAATTCTAAAACTATAAGCATCTCTTATGAGTTATAATAAATAATTTCTGGAAGATATATGTATTTATTTCTTATAAGAGATACATTGATTACAAATCAAATGTAATCCCTGATTTCATTATTAATTTTTGAAATAATAAAAATACCTACCATATTTATATCTTTTTAGATCATGATAAATGTATGAAATTTATTGATTATATAAAGAATGATTCAATTTTGGTAATTTTTAATTTCATTTCAAGAATATTATCTTTATCACTACAATGATAATATTTCTATTTTTTAATAATTAACTATCACATAAAATATAACATAAGTAGGTCCAAAACAAGAATGTATGAGCACGTAACTTGTCCAATTTAGTTTCATTGTTATTTGATGTGGAGACTACAAATGAAAACATCTATAATAGAGAGTCTTGTCTTCATGGTTAATATATATTAAACCTCCTTCCCCAATACCAAAAAACAAAAATAAATTATTTTATAGATGACCAAAAGGGGTATATCATACCATAGAATCTTGTATTGTAGCTAAGTGGATTATAAGGATTAATGCACATAATATAAGTGATTAATATAGTTTTTTAACATGTAATATTTTACAAATAAATAATAAATTATTTAAATAATCAATATAGGTTTTATAGAGGATAAGATCACACATGGGCCCCAGATGACATTGGTTATGGACGATATTATATCTATTGCACTGATGAAGAGTAAACAGTTATGATACAAATATGGGAATGGGGATATTGTTTTAATTTACATTTTTTCATTCATCAACATCCTTTTTGGGTGATATCAATAAATGAAAAAAAATTAAATTTAAGATAATGTTTAATAGATCGGTCAGATGATGTGGGAGAGGATTAGCAAAACAATTGAAAAGATAATTAGTGTTTTAGTTTGGTTAATGTTTTCATACATGAAGAGATAATTTTAGGCTACATATCCCAAACCTCCACTATTAGCTATATTTCCTTATCCTATAGTCTCATATTTTAATCCAACACGACCACTTCCTCCTTCGAATACAATATCTAAAAATCATCCTCATCTACCAATATATTTTGATTTTTATGTTGAGGCTCTATAGTGTCATATTGTATCATATAGGATGATATAATATTTTAGAGATATTCTATATCATCACGGATGGAGATGGATGATTATAGTGTAACATTTGATGATATTATATATGCTTCATCTATAGTTATATTCCATTTTATTGAGGGGTTAATTGATGGAAAAAACATTGAATTTTTTTATAATGTCCATATATACTTTTTAGGAACATACTTTTTATGTTTTAAAATAAAATATTTATTATAGTTTTTCCAATTTTATTTATTAAAATAATATTTTCAATCATGTGTCATTATACATTTTCTGTAAAAAAATACAACATAATTAGGTCATGGTTTAATTGAAACCCAATTTATTTCTCCATTGTAATGGATCATGGATGTCTAAAAAATAAATTAATATATTTTTAAATTATTAGTGAATTATGAGATTAGGCGTAGGATGTCTCATTATCTTGATATTTATGAATCAAATATTTATTTTCGTTTCACATTATTTAATAGTCATTAACATTAGGTTTTTGTATATTAGTATTAATTGGATGTTGGTTATGTTTTCCAATGGATAAGTTATTTTAATAGTTATGATCCAAAAATTTTGATGTTTGACATAAAAAAATGTGTTTTCTGAGGTGTATGTTTTATTTTATGAAAAATTAATATTTATTATTATTTTTCTTTTATTTCATACATTTTATTATTTAATTGTTTGTTGAATTATAATATTGTACAATAGGAATGATGAATGAAAAATTTAATTATTATAATGGAAAATATACATTAATATATAATTATTATAATTTAAAATACACATGAAACATGATTTTCAATTAAAAACATATATTTAAATAGAATTTATATCGTTAAGATTAAATAACTGAATGTACACATTTAATTAAGATATAATTTTTTGAAGTAATTTCTAAAAATATTATATATAAAAAATTAAATTATATTGTAAACAGTAATTGATAATATTATCATTGTATTGAAAATATACAAAAATTATTAATATTTTTAAATTTATTGATTTTTGATGACCCTCATACATTAAAAATGATTTAAATCGCCATCAAGAAATATAGGAAAATAATTAAAATTATTGATTCAATTTTTCAAATAATATTAGTTAAATATTAAGTTAATAGTGAAAAAAAATTATATTTTAAAGAACGATTTGAATTAAATATATTTCACTCGTTATGGTTCAACAATTTATATGACGATGTTTTTGTTATTCTACTACTTCTAGTTTCTTATTACTGGTTTCCTATAATATTAAATAATATAATTAGTTTCAATGTTGAATATTTAATAACTAACATAGAAAATAATATAAAAGATCATTATATAGTATTATATGTCGAAAATCCATCATCCAATAATAATAATAAATTTTTCTGTCAGTTTTTAGATGAAAAAATAATAAAGTTCATGTTTAATTCTAGTTAAAATAATAAATGATATGTTTTTTATAAGGAATATTTTTAAGATTACATTTTTTAATGTTGTTCAATAATAAAAAAAACCTTACACGTTAAAACCCATTCCTCACTATTGACCAAACTATATGGGTTTTGATTCAATTTCACCCGGGTTGTGTAGGAATAATAATTGATTATCAATCATAACTACATATCACCAACATCTTCCTTGGTTGGTTATAAAATCTAGAGTACCCATCATTTTTTCACGACCCGTCCTTAGGGCCTGTGTTGTGACTACCCCAAGCCTGCCTTCCATACGCCAGGGGCTGGAGACTAGCACCAAAGGCATAAATCCTGATAAAAGGGAAGACATTGCCTTTATATAAGTAAACAAACACAACAGAGTATGCAAGCTGGAGTAAACACAAAGTAGACTGAGTACATAATTAAGTGCTGAAAAGTAAATGGGCCATAATACAAACCCAACTGAAAGTATTGTACAACTGAAAAGAAAGTAAAATTGTAGTAAAGTAAATCAGCAACCACCTAGTCGTCCTCTGGCTATCCAACCTGAAGGGTGGTTAAATATGGTCTCCTCAACTCCTCAGGTCCGTCCGTCCACTTTGTGTATGTCCCGCCAAGTGGTCCACCTCCAGGTACCATCCCGCTTCAGAAGACTCCACCTCGATTAGTGTTTTCTGTCGTCTACATCCAACACAATGTAGTGCGGGCATAGCCCGTGCAGGGGTGAGTATACGATACTCAGTAGGGACCCTGAGACCCCCAAAGGTCTCCCAGAATCCACAAAGGATAAACCAAAATGGAAATATACAAACATAAAGTATCAACCAACTATTCTTAGGAATATCCCCATACATATACCTAAGTCATAAATTCTAGTTTGGCTCCAACTCACGAGCCCAAGTACAACCCAGTCCACACAGGAAGGCACAACCCAGTCCACACAGGAAGGCACAACCCAGTCCACACAAGAAAGTAAGTCAATCATATCAATGATATTGATTGAATTTCAAGACTCAGTTCACACAGTTATACTACTCACGGAGAGGGGGTGAGATGATAGATGTAGCCTCTGAATCATCTTCCCTGTCGAACCCATGTAGGATCCAAGTACAGAATTCATCGATGTCGAACCCACGTTGGATCCTAGTACAGTAACCATCGCTATCGAAACCACGTAGGACCCAAGTACAGTCATCATCACTTCCGAACCCACGGAGGATCCAAGTACAGTCGTCCTCATTGCCGAACCCACATAGGATCCAAGTAAAGTTGGCATCGTCATCGTAGTCGCAGCCAGCTCTTGGGTTCCCGCACACAGCATGCTTGATTCTGGTAGGATCCACTCCACGATCCAAGGGGGTCGATACATCAACTGTCAATAAGTCTAACAATGATGTATCCCAAAGTTCTGTCTCGTCAAAAGTAACTAAACGCAAAAGACGGTGAGTCAATCGGATGCCCGATCTGAGAAGTATTGGATTTTTCATCCCAGGGGCCCAGTTAGAAATACATTTGTTTCTAACCCGGCATTTTTTCAAAATCATCTGAAACTCACTTAGAGTATCGCAAAAGGACCATCTCATCAAAAGAGTCCAAGTGCCGTATACGGCGCGTTGATCGGACGCGTGGTCCTTAAGTTATTCATGTTTAAGTGAATAACAAGGTCGAGCCCGTTTAGCCCAGTGGGTCGACGGGTCGGGTTGACCCATTTTGACGGGTCTGACCCAGCAAGGGTGTCAGACCAGTCCGAAGGGAAAACTCAAGTCGGCCCGAAGGGACGCAGCCCAGCCCGAAGTGGCGCGGCCTGACCCGAGTGGCGCGGTCCGGCCCGACGGGGCGCGACGCGGCCCGGCGCGGCTCGGCCTGGCCCAGTGCAGCCTGGATCGGCCCGACGCGGTGCGGCCCGGCTTGGCCCGGCACGGCCCGGCTCAGCCCGACCCGGCGCGGCCCGGCTCAGCCCCGCCTGGCGCGGCCCGGCTAACTCGGCTGAGCCGAGCGGGCTCCAATGCCCCCCCCCCCCCCCGGTCTTCTGCACCGGCGGCGCCGCCCTTCCCCAAATCGTCCGGCTAGACCAGCTAGTCTTTGCACACGCGGCCCGCATGGGCAGGTTGCGGGTCCTCCAGCGCGGCGCCCTCCTGGCGCCACAGTCCAGCACTGCTCGCCTGGCAGACAGGCCAGCCGGTCCTCTAACGCGGTGCCCTCCTGGCATCACGGCTCCTCCTCACCTGGCTGGCTGACAGACCGACTCGTTCTTCCACTGAAGCGGCCCGTGTAGTGGGCCATGGTTCTTTCCACACAACCGGCACGACGGCGCTGGTTCCCATTGCCTCATTCCCAGCATGGCACGACAGCGGTGTGCTTCCACCACCATCAATTATCTATTCTAAAAATGATTAACGGGAACAACAGAGGGTTGTCGGGCCATGTTCGTTCGGCCCGCACCCTACGCGTAAAACAATAGCAATCGGCCAAAGTAAACGAGATGCTCAACGAAAAATCATAGCATAATTTTAATCCATTAAAATTGAACTTAACCCCTACCTCAACAAACAATGACGAACGTCAGCGTCGTGGTTGATGGCGTCACGTGGTGAGGTTTCGTAGACGTCGACAGAGATCGTCCGAGGAGGAAGTAGCATCTCCTCTTTTTATCACAGAGAAAAGAAAAAAAAGCATGACATCATTGGTGAATTCCTGCATCGTTGTTTCCTTCTTTACCATATAGGAAGAAAAGTAAAAATAATCTGGGGTCGCTAAGTCGATGTTCTTCGTCGAAGTCTTGGGGTTCTTCAACAAAGGAGATGAAGTTATTCAAGAGTTGTCTTCCCTTTCTCTCAACACAACAAGACTACCAAACAAAATAAAATAAGGCTTCTCCTTATTTTTTTAATCCATCCCATGCATTTCAAATTACAAAATTCAAAAATCCAATTCACTTAATTAATTAAACCATGAGTTGTCTAATTAATTAAGTGATATGTTGGCAAGTATAATGATGGAGAGAGAGGAGAGGAAGAGGATAGGTTTCACAAGTTAAGATGAGTTACAAAATTTAATAGGGGGTTATAGGAGTATTAAGGAATGTGAAGGGGTGGGGATCATATGGGCCCCACCTCACAAATATACTCACATGGGTAGTTAGGGGCTTCTGGGTCCCACCCCAACTACCCCATGTAGGATATAACCAGTTGGATAAAGAATAAAAATTGTTCCACAATTTTTATTTAATTCTTTATTAATCCACAATTTTTAACATCTCCCCCCGTGAAAATGCAATCACGGTAAATGCCCCACTAAGAAATTATCGGCGCTGCAAACTCATCAGTTCCCTCATATTTCAATTCCAAGCACCGGTTCAAATGATAGAAAAACTCGCTCATTCGTTCACTGAATGTACCCGAGCTAATCTTCGGAAATTGATTCCAGGCACACTGGGCCTCGGAATCATGTGTCCTCAGAAACTGTGTACTCGTAATATAACAAAGAACTTAAGAAAAAAAATTCATTGAATTTTACAGGTCTTTACATTACTCCCACCTCAGGGCATTATGGCCCTATAAAGCTACATCATAAACTAGATTAAAAAATGAGTGTACTATGCACGCATCTGAGCCTCCCGCTTCCAAGTGCTCTCCTGGAGCTTCCCATGCTGCCAACGAATGTGCACCAAAAAATAGACTGTCCACGTAGGAACTGCTCCTGTCGATCATCGATATCCACCAGGACCTCCACAAAAGTCACCCCATCTCTGATGTCAAGATCTCTGTTATCAATGATATGTGTCGGGTCGTGCATGTATCTCCTCAGCTAAGATATGTGGAAGATTTCGTGCACCCGGTGAAACTGAGGTGGAAGAGCCAGGTGAAAATCTATCTCACCTATCCTGCTGAGAACCTAAAAAGGACCGATGTAGCGCAGAGAAAACTTGTAACCCCGGCCAAATCTTCGTCATCCACGTCGAGGTGAGACCCGTAAGAAAATGTGGTTACCATCCTCGAACTCCAGTGTTCTTTGCCTCCTATCAGTATAGGACTTCTGTCGGCTCTGACCAGTCCTCATCCACTCTTGGATGATCTGTTCATTCTCCGTCATGGCCTGGACCATCTCTGGTCCTACAAGTGCTTACTCCCTAGGGTCTGTCCAACACAAAGGTGATCTACAAGGTCGGTCGTACAATGCCTCGTATGGTTCCATCCCGATGGTGGAGTTGTATCTGTTGTTGTATGCAAACTCCACCAAGGGTAGATGATCCTCCCAACTGCGACCAAAGTCAAGGACACATGCATGGAGCATGTCCTCTAGAGTCTAAATGGTCCTCTTTGTTTGGACATCCGTCTGAGGGTGGAAGGTGGTGCTTAGGCGTAGCTATGTCCCAAATTCCTCCTGCAACCCCTTCCAAATTCGGGAAGTAAAGCAAGAGTCTCGATCAGAGATGTTAGATGATGGAACACCATGAAGCCATAATATCTCCTGAATGTAGAGGTTTCTCAAGCTCTCCACTGATCCCTTCTCTCTGATAGGTAGGAAGTGGGCTGACTTGGTGAGTCGATCGACGATCACCCAGATGGAGTCGTGTCCTATGGAAGTATGTGGGAGCCCAGTCAAAAAATCCATAGATATCCCATCCCACTTTCACTCTGGGACCTCTAAGGGTTGTACCATGCCTGCTAGTACCTGGTTCTCCACCTTCACCTACTGGTAGGTGAGACATCGTGAAACGAACTCTACCACAACCTTCTTATACCCAACCACCAGTGCTATCTTCTGAGATCCTGGTACACCTTCGCTACTCCTAGATGTACCACAAATGGGGAAGTGTGAATCTCTCTCAGCACCTCCTCCTGTAATGCAACTTGTACCATGGTACATCCTCTGAAAAGGATGACGTGATCTCCTCCTACAAAAAATCCATCAGGTGCTTGTCCTGTGGATATATGTGGACGTCGTGTCTCATAGTCAACTTCCCCATGTTGTGCCTCCCTGACCAGCTGAAGTAGTGGAGAAGTGACTGTGAGCGACTGTAGAAAGTTTGTTCTATCTCTATCCACGAAGGATATCTGCAACACATCTAGTTTCTCTGCCGCCTCTCCAGGTAGTTGAATGCCCGATCTCCTGCTGAGTGCATCAGCTACTACGTTCCCCTTCCCAGGAGTATAGACTATCTCAAAGTCATAGTCCTGGAGGATATCGATCCATTTCTGTTATCTCAAGTTCAGGTCCTTCAGCGAGAAGATATACCTGAGACTCTGGTGGTTAGAGTAGACTGTAAAGCGCTCACCCATAAGGTAGTGCTGCCACATCTTCAAGGCAAAGACCACTGCTGCTAACTCCAGGTCATTGGTAGTGTATTTCGGCTCGTGATGCCTCAACTTTCGTGTAAGCGATCAATGCCCGATCCTGCATCAGGACACACTTGAGCCCAGTCCCTGGTGCTTCGTAGTAAACTACATACCCTACACCCTCCTCTGGTAGCCTCAAGATGGGAGCACTGGTCAATCTCTGTCTCAGCTCCTGGAAGCTCTGTTGACATCTATCTGACCACACGAAGGGTTTCCCCTTCTTCGTCAAAGCTGAATGCAGTGATTCAACTCTGGAGAACTCTGACACATATCTCCGATAGTACCCAGCCAGTCCTAAGAAACTCCACACCTCTGTCACGTTCCTGGGTGGCTCCCAAGCTAGTACTGCCTCGATCATCACAGGATCCACCGCAACTCCCACCTCAGAGATGATGTGCCCCTATAATTGGACCTCTCAAATCCATAACTGATACTTTGAGAGCTTACCATAAAGCTGGTTCTCTCAAAGTGTGTCTAGTACAACCCGTAAGTGGTAGGTGTGCTCCTCCTCAGTAGTCGAGTAAATCATTATGTTGTCGATGAAGACTATGACAAATCGATCAAGGTAATGTTGTAAGATTCTATTCATGAGACTCATAAACACTTCTGGAGCATTGGTTATGCTAAAAGGCATAACCAAGAACTCATAGTGGCCATACCGACACCTGAAGGCCGTCTTATGCACATCCTCGTCTCGAACTCTGTATTGATTATAGCCTGACCCGAGGTTTATCTTTGGGAACCATCGTGCTCCCTTGAGCTGATCAAAGAGGTCATCAAACCTCGGAAGTGGGTACTTGTTCTTCACAGTCACCTGGTTCAGGCGACGATAGTCGACACATAATCGTAAGCTCCCATCCGCCTTCTTGGAGAACAAAATCGGAGAAGACCAGGGTGAAACACTGGGTCAGATTAATCCCTTTCCCTGTATGTCCTCCAGCTATACTTGTAGCTCACGATGCTCAGTGGGAGCCATCCGATATGCTGGAGTAGATATCGGGGTTGTCTCGCGGTACATGTCAATATAGAAGTCTACCTCTCTATGAGGAGGTAGTCCTGGAATGTCGTCAGGAAAAACGTCCACATAGTGATCCACCACAGCAGGAAAACTCGGACTCGGCACATCAACTGCTCCTAGGATGAGACTAGCCAACTTATGGGTGACCGACTATCCTATCTTCTACGTGAGTCCATCCTGCGCTGTAGAGGTTCCCTTCTCACCAGTGAAGGTGAACCTGCTCCCATCTGTGCGGACACACCGCACCCTGCACCTAATATAGTCAATCTGAGCATGGACCGTAGATAACCAATCCATGACCAAGATGACATCGTAAGGCCTCGATGCCACAACAAGAAGATCCCATCCGAAGCTCTCGCCTCCTAGAGTAAACTCACACTACCGAAAACAGTGCGTAATAGTCGAGTCTGCTCTTGTAGGAGTCTCTAACTGTAAGGATCGAGCCAACGGCTCCGTCGGAATCTCCAAGCTCCGAACAAGGGAAGCGACAATGAAAGGATGACTTTCTATTGTGTCTATAAGAACTGCAGTAAGGGTGGAGTATGCACAAATAGTACCTCAAATCATCTCAGGTGTGCCATGGTCATAAGACTCCACTGCCTGAAGCTGAGTCTGCCTTTGTCCGCCAGCTCCCTGTGGTCGGGGTGGACCTCCTGGTGGTGGTGGTGGTAGAGCCCTGAAGCGTCATCCACCACCAATTGCTCGGTCAGCTCCTCTACCTCGTCCGCCTGCTCCCTGTGGACCTCCATGGTCGAACCTCTTCCTCTGCCTGGGTGGTCCCTCAATCATATGTTGCTCCTCTACATGGTGGGTCGGGCAGTCACGAGTCATGTGGCCCTTCGCGACAAATGCATAGAAATGTCTACCTCTCATATTAATGGCTCTGCTATGTGTTCCCCACACCTCTAAACTATTATTCTAAGGTCACCCACCTGATGGTCTAGTCCGCCTGGTCCTCTGCGACTTCTATCAACTGCTGGCTACAGAATACTCTGCTACATGTCGCCCTGCGGTAGGCCTCGCTGCTAGTGTAGGCTCAGCAAGAAATCTCTCCACAATAAGGGCTCGCTCCAACACTCCTTCCTACGTCGGAATGCTGAGGGAGGTCATCAAAGCCCAGATCTCATGCCTCAGTCCATACTCGAAGGTCCAGGCCCGAAAGAATGGGTCATGTACCATGTATGTGGAGTAGCGCGAGAGGTATGTAAATCTCGCCAAGTACTGGGCTACTGTCATGATGCCCTACCGCGGCTATAGTAACTCATGGATGCGCACCGCATGGAGGGTGGCTGGAATGAACTCCGAGCGAAAGAGGCTCTCGAAGTCCGTCCAAAGTAGAGATGCCTTATCGTGTACCTGGAGCATCAGGATCCACCATCTACCTGCTGCTACGTGCAGGAGACTCGATGTAAGGATCACCATGAGGTCACCTGGGGCTGGTGGCATCGGTGGCTCGGCGGGTAGAGGTACCACCAGTGCCTCCCCTGTAATGGGGCCCTGCACCAAGACCTCGTCTCTCGGTGGGCTGCCATCACT
Organism: Viscum album; assembly: GCA_963277665.1. NCBI lineage: Eukaryota > Viridiplantae > Streptophyta > Magnoliopsida > Santalales > Viscaceae > Viscum > Viscum album. The sequence goes on from OY728123.1 coordinate 555,207,545, forward strand.
CACAAAGCTCGAAACCCTAGCTGGCTGGCATTGTGGGGCCATCCTAAAAATAAACAGGTGCGCCACGGTTAATACAGTATACCATCTGAGCTAACACAAAGTATTCACAATGAAAACTTTTGAAACACGCATGCAATCTGTATTTTCGGGCACTGAGTCAGAAATCAAAAGTAAGGGTCCTAGTGTATGGATACGTTGGCCACCGCACCAACACTGGACTCCATGGACTGATAACAACACTCAGTACGCTTAACAGTATTGCTTCACAGAAAGAAATTATCAGAGTCCTATGTTCTGCGTAGAACCGACTCCTCTGATACCAATTTTCCACGACCTATCCTCAGGGCCCGTGAGGTTACTAACCCAGTTTGGCCTTCCATAGGCCAGGGGCTGGCGACTAGCACCAAAGGTGTAAATCCCTATAAAAGGGAAGACATTTCCTATATATAAGTAAAAAAACAGAGTACGCATACTAGAGTAAATACAAAGTAAACTGAGTACATAAGTAATTGCTGAAAAGTAAATGGTGCAGAATACAAACCCAACTGAAAGTATAGTACAACTGAAAAGAAAGTACAGCATCAGTAATGTAAATCAGCAACCACCAAGTCATCCTTCGGCTATCCCACCTGAAGGGTGGGTACAGATGGTCTCCTCAGCTCCTCGGGTCTGGTCGTCCGCTCCGTGTACGTCCTGTCAAGTGGTCCACCTCCAGGTACCGTCCCTCTCCACAAGACTCCACCTAGATTAGTGTTTTCCGTCGTCTTCATCCAACAAAACGTAGTGCGGGCATAGCCCGTGCAGGGGTAGGTGTACGATACTCAGTAGGGACCCCGAGACCCCCAAAGGTCTCCCAGAATCCACAAAGGATAAACCACAATGGAAAGAAAAAAACATAAAGTATCAACCAACTCTTATTAGGTATATGCCCATAAAAATACCTAAGTCATCAATTCCGGTTTTTCTCCAACTCACGAGCCCAAGTACAACCTAGTCCACACAGGAAGGAATAACCCAGTCCACACAAGAAAGCACAACCCAGTCCACACAGGAAAGTATGTCAATTATATCGATGATATTCATTGAAAGTCAAGACTCAGTTCACAAAGGTATACTACTTACGAAAAGGGGTGGAGATGATATATGTAGCCTCTAAATCATCTTCCCTGTAGAACCCATCCAAGTATAGAAGTCATCGATGCCGAACCCACATAGGATCCTAGTACAGTAACCACCGCAATCGAACCCACGTAGGATCTAATTACAGTCGTCATCACTGCCGAACCCATGGAGGATCCAAGTACAGTCTTCCTCGCTGCCGAATCCACGTAGGATCCATGTACAGTCATTATCGTCATCGCAGTCGCAGCCAGCTCTTAGGTTCCCGCACACATCACACTCAATTCTGGGAGGGTCCGCTCCACGAGCCAAGGGGGTAGATACATCAACTGTCACGAAGTCTAACGTTTATGTATCCCAAAGTTCTTTCTCATCAATAGGAACTCAATGCAACAGACCGTGCATCAATCGGACGCCCAGTCTGAGAAATATTGGCTTTTCCATCCCAGGGGGCCGGTTAGAAATACACTCGTTTATAACCTGGCTGTTATACAAAATCATCTGAAACTCACTTAGAGTATCGCAAAAGGACTGTCTCATCGAAAGAGTCCCAGTACTGTAGACAGCGCGTCGATCAGACTCCCGGTTCTTAAGTTATTCACGTTTAAGTGAATAATTGGGCCCGACCCATTTATCCTAGTGGGTCGACGGGTCGGTTTGACCCAGTTTGATGGGTTCGACCCAGTAGGGGTGTTGGACCAGTCCGAAGGTAAAACTCAAGTCGGCCCAAAGGGACGCGGACCAGTCCGAAGTGGCGCGGCCTAGACCGAGTGGCACGGTCCAGCCCGGCGCGGCCCGCCCCGTCCTGGTGAGGCCTGTCTCAGTGCGGCCTGGCGGGGCCCAGCTCGGCCCAGCCCGGCAGGGCCTAGCACCGCCCGGCTCGGCCCGTCCCGGCGCGGCCCGGATAGGCGTGCGGCCCGGCTGGCTCGGCCGGTTGGTCGAGCGTCTCGGCTGAGCCGAGCGGGCTCCAATGAGCCCCCCCCCCCCCCCCCACAGGTCTTCTACACCGGCGGTGCCAGGTGGCGCCTCCCTTCCCCAAACCTGCCGGCTAGACTGGCCGGTCTTTGCATAAGCGGCCGGCATGGGTGGGCCTCTGGTCCTCCAGCGCGGCGCCCTCCTGGCGTCGTAGTCCAGCACTGCCCGGTCGGCTGATGGTCCGACCGGTCCTCTAACGCGGTGCCCTCCTGGCACCGCAGATCTTCTTCGACCGGCCGGCCGATGGGTCGGTCGGTTCTTCCACCGAAGAAGCCCATTTAGCGAGCCGCGGTTCTCTCCGCACAACGTGAGTGACGGTGTTGGTTCCATTTTCCTCGTTCTCGGAACAGCGTGACGGCGTTGTGCTTCCACCACCATCAATTATAAATTCTAAAAATGAATAACGAGAACAACAGAGGTTTGTCGGGCCATGTTTGTTCGGCCCGCACCCTCCGCATAAATCGATAGCAATCGGCCAAAGTAAACGAGATGCTCAACGACAAATCATAGCACAATTTTAATCCATTAAAATTTAACTTAACCCCTACATCAACAAACTATAACGAACGTAGGCATTGCGGTTGATGACGTTACATGGTGAGGTTTAGTAGACGTCGATGGAGAGCGTCCAAGGAGGAAGCGTTGTCTCCTATCTTTATCACGAAGAGAAGAAAACAAAGCCTGACGTCGTTGGCGAATTCCTGCATCGTTGCTTCCTTCCTTACCTCAGAGGAGGAAATGGAAGAAGAATCTAGGGTCACTGAGTCGATGTTCTTCATCGGAGTCTTTGCATTCTTAAATAAAGTAGATGAAGTTCTTCAAGAGATCTCTTCCCTTTCTCTCAACACAACAAGCCCACAAAACAAAATAAAATAAGGCTTCTCATTATTTTATTAATCCATGCCATGCATTTAAAATTACAAAATTCAAAAATCCAATTCACTAAATTAATTAAACCATGAGTCGTCTAATTAATTAAGTGATATGTTGGCAAGTTTAATCAGGGAGAGATAGGAGAGGAAGAGGATAGGTTTCACAAGTTATGATGATTTACAAAATTTAAGAGGGGGTTAGAGGAGTTTTAAGAAATGTGAAGGGGTGGGGCTCGTGTGTGCCCCACCTAAAAAATATTCTCACATGGGTAGTTAGGGGATTGTGGGTCCCACCCCAACTACCCCATTTAGGATATAACCACTTGGATAAGGAATAAAAATTGTTCCACAATTTTTATTCAATTCTTTATTAATCCACAATTTTTTATTTCTCTTCTCGTGAAAACGCAACCGCCGTAAAGGTCCCCTTAAGAAATTACTGGCACTGTGAACTCATCAGTGCCCTAGGATTTCAATTCCAAGCACTGGTTCAAAAGATATAAAAAATGGCTCATTCGTTCCCTGAACGTACCTGAGCTAATCTTCGGAAATTGATTCTGGGCACACCGGGCCTCGGAATTAGGTGCCGTCAGAAACTGCGTACTCATAAAAACCCAAAGAATTTATGAAAACAAATTCCTTGAATTTTACAGGTGGTTACAATTTTATCATTTATCTAATGAATCATTTATTAATAAATGTTAAATAAGAAACCCCAAATAATAATTTCTTTAATATATCCTCATGGTTTGGATTAGATCCTTTCCCACTAGGTAACATTTCTAGTACTAAGATTTTGTAAAGATTCATGAGAAAATCTCAAATCGATGTGAGTGTCCTAAGGAAGCGAAACCCCCCTCCCATGTGAATGATGATACTAGTATACCATCCCCTTTAATAACAAAATTTTATTAGATTCCATGATATAAAGAACTAGGGACTATAGACCAAGGAATATATTGTTATTAAAAACATATCCTTCCATGGATACATGGGAAATTATTTGATTATGACTCTAAAAAAGTTCTTCATTGGAATGTGGCTAAAATAGTTTATTTTTTTATATGACTAATATGGGGTGAATATGAATTATATTAAAATAAAATTAAAACAAATTCACACACAAACAAAAACTAAAGGGTCATGTAACAGTCATCAACATTATAGTTACAAATTTATTTGGGTTGAATTGTAAAATTTCATCAAGTGTAAATGTTGTTTGTATAAAAAGTATCTAAACAACATTATTCTTATGTGAAAAACATTAATAGACATTATTGGACATGAATTTAGTACCATTATCTGAATAAATCCACATGTTTACATTATTGAAGTCTATGATATATGGGGTTCTAGATAATCACTCATTGGAAAACCAGTGGGGGTGAGAAACACATTTTCTCCCAGTGAAAGTAACCAGCCAGTCAACAATCCTACACTGACTAGACATGGATATATAAAGTGAGACTTCTTCCACATATAACTCACTATAAAGTTAGTGTGACTACACTGGGATGTCGATAGACCCCAACATGCAATCTAGTGGGGCACACAATGCAAAAATTAATGAAAGGGACTTTTGGAATTTTCAACACTTGAGAAGCATGTGTAATAGATTTCCTCTCAAAAATTATAGAGATATATTAGGCCACTCCTTTATCAGACTCCATATAAGAACTCTTCATGAACTTTTGTGGAAATTGATGTTATCCAATAGTGCATTTGTGAAATATAATTTTATCTTCTTCAATACTATCAATATATTACTCCTTTAATGGTGGATAATTTTTTCATTTTTCATAGATGATCCTTTTCATATGTCTAATCTTTTTTCTTCCTATGTTATCAAAATTAAACTTTTATCCTCTCTCCATTGATCATCATTGTTACTTAAAGGTCTATGAAATGATATTTCTAAAGTATATAAAACTAATTTCAAATAATATTAATAGAATTATTTGATATAAATTATGCTTGTCTTAGCAATGATAAGTGATTTTCAATATCAATGAACACATATTCTTTTAAAAGTGTTGAAAATTTTACATACCGGGATAAATAGTGTTATGGTTTTTGATCATTTTATTTTGAATTGGCAACTTATACATGGAATTTGTCTAGTTATTTTTCTTTTCCCAATAAATGTATGGTGGTAAAGAATATATCTAACTTTATTTTATGTCATTGTGGGTACGTTACATAATTTTTTTGGACTCTTAAACGTTTTAAAAATAAGAATATTAAATTTGAAGATGTCTTGTTGGATGATGATAGTTCCTTTACCCTGAATGATGTCACTTGTTTTTTATGCATCATCCCTGGAATATAGGTCATGTTTTATCCAAAGTAGTGGAATCTAGTAAGTATTTGAAATAAATATTATTCACCTTTGAATCATTGTTATCTTAAAAAATTAATCAGTTTTAATTTAGTTATAATCTATTAAATTTATAGATTTGGAATGAAAAGAACAGTGTAGAGAACATTTGAGGCTGAATTAACATCATATTTATTAATTAAATCATTATAATTTTCTTTTAATGGATTTTACTCTAATTATGGTTGGTTGTCCTTTGTAATCCAACATATGTTTTATGAATTTCTTTTTCAGCATGTGGATGGATGTTCTCCACCATGTGTGAACAATAATTAAATACATAATGTGTTTTGAATAATAATTAATACACAGTTAATTATTGAACAGTAGTATTAATTAATTAAATAAACAATGTCAAATTTAATTGGAAAATGATCCAAGGTACTAGACATACCCTTGTACAGTAGCTTTATACAAGAAACCGATGGTCAAGGATTGATCACTAATGGGTACCTTAAACCACATAGACAACATGGGTGGTATTTTTGAATTACATGAGACATAGATCATGTATAACCATGTTTTATGTAGAACCCCAGCAATTAATAATACTATTCTTTATAACTCATCTAACACAAAAAATCGTTCATTATGTGAACCCGGATATACTATTAAAATAATACCAATAATTATGATGATTATCAAACTTAAATAGGATTGGATATTAAGTATTGGAATAAACAGAGTGTGAATATATTTATATTTATATATAATAGTTATATAATATATAGATTAATAATATTTAAATATTCAATTCTCGGAAAAGTAGGTTTATACTTCAAAAATTTGATTTTCTTAAAAAAATAAAATTTATTCGAAATATAATTTCAATTAATTATAAATAGGGAAATTATTCATTAAAAAATATTTATTGAAATAAAATTATTATCTCAAAACATTACCATAATTTTAACATCACCATTTTAAATTTATAAATAAACTAGCTTTCCAAAAACAATATGATTATCACTATTTCCATATAAAATAATCCCTAATGGATTCCCTTTAATATATTAAAAAATGATTCCATATAGAATCAAATAAATTTTTCTATAAATTATTAAATGTTATAGAACATTTATAGATGAGGAAAAAACCACCATCCTCTCAATCAATGAAGAAAACGAAGAACGACGCAAAGAACATCTAGATTGGGGATCATGACCCAATCACTTCAATAGATCCCACAAGATCTCATAACGTTTCCCATAATAAACCAAACATATACTTATAGAAGAATATATATATTGATTTTAGATATATAATAATAGTATATCTATTATGATCATATAATAAAAAGGGATACCTATTTAATCTGGATCCCTATTTCACATTGACATGTCCTAAATTATATTCGGCATCAAAGAGAATCACTAAAAGATCCTAGAGATTATAAAGAGTTCATGAAAAATTTATTAATGGATAATAATGAAGTTTTTTGGTCCTTAATTATAATTAATCACAATTTTCATAGCAGTAACTATACATCACATGGTTAGGTTGCATAGTTTACCAAACACTCAGAAAAAAATTATGTACTACTATTAAAATTCATAAGATCCCCATACTCTGTGCCTCATTATTTTTACAAATGTATATAAAATTTGCATTAGTACTATCTGATGTCCACCCCTAACATTTTAATATCACATGCTTTGACAAACTATTTGTCAACAATTATTTTTCCACTCTCTTTAAAGGAATTATTTCTCCTATAATACACACACATTGGACATCCAATTATCTAACCATGCTCTAGACCAGTGACTCTATGTATGACCTTGACTGGGTTCTGGGAGATAGTGAATTTTATACTAATCATTCTTATTTCATTTCAATCACCCTGATATTTTAAAAGAATTTAATTTAAAAAAATATTCTTTTTTCTAAAAGATGGTATGGTCTTACCTTTCAGATATATTTAAAATTAATTTTTACAACTCATTGAAACATTATCAGAGAAAATAAAAAATAATTTTGATATCATAATAGAAAAATTAGATTATAGTTAATTTTTTTTATTTTTATGCAAAATAAAATTTTCTTATGGGTAGGGAAAAATATTGAATTATAATTGAATTCTACCATTCTATTTATGTAATATATATAATTATATTTTATATTTTAAATTGTTTTTAGTGTATTATTATTTCATTTTTATAACAAATAATACAATTTATGTTATTTTAATCATTTTAATATTCAATTTAGATATAAAATCACTGTAATAATTTTAACATTTTGATTATACTTACCTACTTTCACATTAGGACTTCTCGAATAATTTGAAATAAAATTTTTAAACATAAGTGAATTGAATTAAAATAAATGGAATCTATAGATTGAATGTTACTATTTAAAAATAATAATTTAAACATAATTTTTATTGAAATCAATACTAAATATAGTTATAATTAATTACCGTAGTTAAGGAAAAAATTCATTTACTATGAGTTAAACTAAAATGATAAAATTAAAAATAACCCAAATCATTATCTAAATATTGTAAAATAATTTTATTTACTTATTTTCCATCAATTTATTTAATATATTTCAATTCATTTTTCATTCCATTGAATATGTCCCATATAATAACAAAAGTATTAAAATATAAAAAAATATTTTTGCTTTTATTGTCTAAAATGATCTGGGATAGGAAAAAATTATATGGGTTCACATGTAAAAAATATTTTGAAATAAATTTGATTTGTTTATCATAATAACTTATCTTTAGTTTTTAGAAATGAATTTTTTAGTTCTAATTATTAAAATTTGTAATGTAACAATTAATCAGATACTAGAAAAATAAAATAAATATTACTAAAAAATAAATGTGAAGTAAATTGAAATAATTATTATGTTCGAATATTTTTTTTATTAATATATAATAATAAACATATTTTAACATAATATCTTCCAATTAGATCATTTTATTAATAATATTTTTAAAATTAATTTATATGAATAATGTCAAAATTGACAATAATTTTAGTTTTTATTAATTTTTATTTTTAAATAATTTAATATTACTAAAAAACTAATATTATACAATTTTAATTTTTATATGAACATAAATATCAAATATATTTAATTAATTTACCAATTTTTCTTTAATAATTACTATAACAACCCTTAAATAATAAAAAATGTTAGAGCATTTTACATCAATATGATATTTTTTTCATTATCATGCACTTATTTTAAAATAAATTACCACACACATAGATATTTATATGATAATATGGATTTAATATTTAAAATATTGTATCAAAATTATCCATTAATTAACACTCTAATTTATTCTTAATGGATAAAATTCCTAGGTTATAAAACTATTTACTGTAGTGAAAACCCAAAATAGTGTATATAAAGAAACATATGAGTTATAGAACAGAATGAATACAAAATGAATTTAATTATTTCTTGAGGAGTTTCTAAGACATATAATATATATAGTCCAATAATTATCATGTTTTTATCCATGTATGGTAATATTGACCTCCCAATAGTGAATTCATTTGAGTATTTATAATAATGTCATTGAACTATAAAATGGCACTCACATCGCTCACTTATTCACACTAATAAATTTATTAGGGTCATAAAAACAACATAAATAACATATTAAACACCCTACCCACTACTTAGAATCCTTATGAAATGAAAAAATATAACCTTTTATTGAACTTGTGAAAACCCTAGGAGGATACTTGAAAAAGAGGTATGTGTCCTTCATTGAACGTCTTTATTTTAGGTCTTTCAATCCACCCAATAATTATTTTTATATCATGATAATATATTATTATTAGTATCACAAGTAAAATTATAGTTTTTTATGTTTATGTTACGACTTAAAACCACTGAAACTTCCATTAAATATGTCAGGAAATCATCATTCATGTGTACAGAACTACAACCTCGCCAAAGGATGTCATTTATTTATCCATTACCACATATCACAGTTGGTTATGACAATGGATATGAACTTAATATTTAATATTTATAACATAATTATATCTCTAGATTAATTATAATATTTATACCCATTTAATTTCCATTTCATATGAGATAAAATAATTTCTCCCTTGGGTACGACAAACTAACTCCACCAGAAGTGATGTTAATCATTTTTCACTAACACATTACATGAAATGTAATAATGGAGAATATAAAAAAATATATTTTATAATAATGAAACATTTATGATATTAATGAAAATTTTATAATTAATTAATTATAATATATATTTTTTATTTTTACATTTTCACTCACTGATAAAAAGGATAGCACCGTTCATGGAGGAGTAGACTACTACCTCCTCAAAGTAATGAGATTCCTTTTTCACACCATATAATGAGAATGATATACATAAATATATATATATATATATATATATATGTAAATAAAATGGTATTTATTATATAATGATAATTATAGAAATGTAAAATTATAAATAACTTGATTCCATAATGATCATTGAAAAATGGAAACATCACCCATGTGTGTGTATGACCAACAATCTCCATGATCATAATGTTAGTGTATTTAATATAAAAATCACTCAAGATGAGTTTAAAAAGTATAATTTCGGTATAAATATTATATTTACCTGATCATAATTATTCTATTTATGTTTAAATAATTACTTCTTTAATCATATCCAACCTACCAATGTTTTTTTTGACCCATAAGCTGAATATTGTCAAAACATCCAAATTATAATTAATTTATTATTTAATAAATTATAAATTATTTATAATCATAGTAAAAGTAATAATATAATAAAAAATGGGTCTCATGAAATTTAATATATAACAAAATTTTATTATTTAGGAATAATAATAACAATAATGATTAATCATACTCGAGGTAAATGTTTTTATCGACTTATATTTATTTATGTGAGATATATTCCATATTCACCACTAATTTTTTTCAGGTTTATATAATTTTAAAAAATAAAATGTATTAAATTTTTCTGAATTTTATGTTTATATAAATATCAATTTTAGGATATCTCTTTCATGGAGTTTTGTATTCAATTTAACAAAAAATAAAAGGGATTTTTGTCTCAATTTTCCTTCATTGAGATGTTTGTTTTACTTTACACATATATTGTTTTTCAAATTGTATATAATTCCCATTTTATATGTTATATAATTTATATACCCATTTTAATGATATTATAAATTTCAGTTAATGTTATTATTTCATTGGTATTAGAATTCACATTTATAAAAGTTGTAAGATTTTTTTATTACCATCTCATAATTTATCGGGATTATGTATGCTTATGTATCTGATTCTTAAATATTGAAATATTAATTGTTTATCCAATAATAAGGTTATTCATGATGATTTCAAATAATTTTATGTTTTTCACTATGTTTTAGTTAATATTAATGAGAAACTTATTTTATGAAAATCTGATTTCATTTGTATCTTCAGTTAGAAATCTATTTTCTTCAACAAACATATTTTCGAAAAATATTTTCATATATTTTTAAACCTTCTTAAAATGAATTATTAAATGGTTATTACCTATTTTTTATATTTTTTTTAAAGAAAATTGGATTCATCTTATAACATTGAATATTGATCATTTATAACCTCTTTACCTAGAAAAAGGAATTCTCTTTATAGAATCTATAGTATTACACACTAACCTGACCATATATTCACTGAATATTCCTTTACATGGTTATAAGGATATTTGAAAAGGATTTTTTTCTTAATTTTCTATATATTAAATAATTTTTTTTAAAAAAAATCTCAAATAAAATAATTTGTTAAATTTTTTATGCTTCCAAATGTGATTTTCAAAATAAAATAAGTCATCAAGAATATTTGTAATGATATTTTAATGGTATTACAATTTATTAACCACAAAACTCCTTTTGTAAATTATCCTCCCCCTCGGATATTTGTTAATTATAGAATCCTTAATATATACTTGTATGGATTAATATTTTTTAAAAGATATTGTCATTGAAAATGTTTAGCTTCTACAGGAAAATCTTGCCTAATGATATTTTCATATAACCCATTTATTTTCCATATGTTATTCACGTTTTGAAAAGATTATTATGGAACCCATTATTTTCCAATGATTAATCATATTATAAAAAAAATGATTGCTCCAAAGATTTATGATGAAAGGAATTCAATATATTCATTATTCGAAATTCATTTCTTGGACTTTATATATGATGGGTTCACCCAAGTAGTATCAGGTGAGTATATTATAGATTTAATAATAGGTGCTACCATATAGTTCACTAAGTAATTGGATAATAATTATATTATGTTGATAATAATATTTGAAGTCTTCCATGTGGTTCTTCTAATTTTATGGGTTCTACAAGGGTTCTCTATGTGTTCTATGAAGAGGATGTTCCATGATACCAAAAAAATTTATTCATTATTACTATGAATTTTTTATATTTCTTGGGATAAATATTGATAGAACATGGATTAGGATTATTGATTCATATGACTATTTTCTTTACTAAATCCTTATTCTATATTTTCATGTTTGATTATCCAACTATTGATGAAAACTAATATTTATATATTATATAAATTCCATTTTATTATGTCATCATAACATTATGCTTTTATTATGATTACTGATGAAATTAATTTTTTAATTATTAAATTTTCCATTATTAATCATTTTATCTCAGCCTTCTCATGTTTATTTTTTATAGGTTATAAAGAATGAGGTTTAATAAATAATTTTTTGAAATGATTCAATATTGATGATAATGTTGTATTAATGAGAAAAATAAAATCTATGATAAGTGAGAGAAAAGATAATTTCATGACAATGTTTAACACCTCACGATTTCAAAGTACTTTATCTCTTCAAAGTTATTTAATGACTTGCGCTACACGCAACACCGAGTTCGATCCCACCACGACATACCAAATTAGTCATTCAAAAAGTTGTTACGAATAGTACTCACTGAATTTTGAATTTTATATACTCAATATAATTGTAACATCCAAATTATTTTTTTAGACATAATATAAGAACAAATTAAATTTTTCAGATAAAAGAAGTATTTTTCAAAAAATTCAATTTTACCACCCTTTAATGGAGAACCTTTTTTTAAATACAATATTTGACACTATTTTATATTAAATTTGAAAAAATAAACTTTTTATTTTGAATCAGGACATAAAAATTTAGTTTGGGAAAAAATTTGGGGTTTTTCTGATAAATTTCATATTTTGAGGAATAGTGAAAAATAATAAATATTAATTAGATAAAACTTTTTTAATCGAAATAATTTATAGTGTTAAATTATAAATATGAGTAGTTTTAAAGTATCAACAGATTACATTTTTATAATTTAATATAATTTATGTCATGGGATGTAATTTCACATTTAAACTAGACATAAACAACTGTTAATATTTTGATAGTTATTATTTCTTAAAAACCCGCTTTTTATTTTGACAGCGGGAATTAATTTTAAATTAATTTATGCCACTTATGTGTTTTTAATATAGAAAAATGGATTCCATATTTTGAATTAGGAGGTCCAAACTGTGTAAAGAGGTAACTCTTAATTTTATACAATATCAATATTTACTTCAGTGAATATTTTATTTACCATTGTTAAAGGGTAAATCTAGTAAATAAGGGTAAACAAATATTGTTATAATAATATTAAATTAACCTAACATGTACCTTATTCCTATTTTTTGATACATGTACGACTATGGTCATCTTTGGGTATATTTTTCGACCACATAAAGCCACTTGAGAGTGATAATGACACATCATATTAATTAATATAAAGTAATGGAAAAAATGACATAAATATATATCTTTTAGTAAAAAAAATTGTACAAGGTGTTACATAAGTTTTACTTTTTACTATAAATATTAATTTGAAAGATAAAACTATTTCCTACTTAATTTTATTATATTTATAATTATTAGACATTAAATATTTAAATTTATTTATGACACAATGATGATGTAGTAATTACCTTATTAATGAACGAATCAAATAAATGGTATTATAAATATCAAACTAAATATAATTCCAATGTTTTTATGTCATACACTACTTTTATAGGTTAATGAAACTTGTTAGTATTGATTTAATGTATCTTTTTAAAAGAAATCATATTGTTATGACTTTCACAAAAATGAAATACTTAATAGTGTCAAAATTGACATAAATGAGCTTTTAAAAACAATATTATATTATTAAATAATAAAATATTCATAAAAATATATGGTTTGGACAAAGGGCATAAATAATATTATATATTTAATTAATGAACCACTTCAGTTTATCTTCTAAGTTTAGAGTATATTTATTAACAATATAGTGTATGAAAACAGGACGAAAAGGTATACATTAAACTATCTAACTAAGAGTTAAATCAACAAGATAATGTTAATATGGTGACCTAAAACAGTATAAAACCAATTTGTTGAGTGTTTTTTGACCCATACCCACCTTTTACTAGAAATAAATTATTTTTTAGACATTATAAATCGAAAAAAAATTTATTATAAATTACTATTTCAAGATTTTCCTAAAGTGACTCTCGCCTCTCTTATAAAAGGGTACATCCCCTTCTCTCAAAATCACACCTTGAAAGCTATTTGGCTCTACCATATCTTTCCCAAATATCTACACATATTCCCTCAAATCAACTTAGAGTCCATTAATTGATCAGAAATACAACCTATGGAGCCCTTTTGATCAACTCAAAAGGAAACACCCGAAGAAGAGGTAATAATTTCACCACCCTCATTTATGTTCTTTTCTTCTTCCACTTCCTCTTTTTTGGTTGTTTCCAAACAAAAATAATAAATAATGTACCTCCTATACTGTGATGATATTATAAAAATGTTACAACCATATTATTTATTTTATCCATCCTATAAATGTCAAAGTCACCATACGTTCGTACGTACGGCTTACCGTCTCTACATCGTGTTGTAGTTTGTTATTTAAACACATCATTAATATGTTGGGTATAGTAATTAGTATAACTGATGTAAATAATACATATATAATTTTAATGATTATGTATACATGATATACTATCCCATTACATACAATTTCACCATCAATATAATGATATTGTTGCTCGTGCGTATGTACGGATTACTGTCTCGACGATGCGATGAGATTCATTTCCACATTCACCATTCAACGATGACTATAAAAATATATATTATTATTAATTATTTTTTATATAAAATAATAATGCTACATAATATATATATATATATATTACATATATCTTATTCACTTACGTCCTTTCAATACGATATGAATAAAAAAACAATGTTTATGCGTACGTATGGCATATCGTCTCCTTAATTGATTTTTCCCATTTCATATATATATCTATTATAAAAATATATATTATTAATATATATTATATATAACATCTGTGTTATATTTTTTATGTATTTAAATCATAATTTAAATCAAAATATCAAGAATAACAAGTTAAAACACATACGATAAAGAAATCGATTATTATACGAAATGTTAATTTAACATGGAAATCATTATTAAATGGGTAGTATAAAGTCATAAATGAATCATGTATGATATAATAAATATGAATATGGCTCTGGTATAATTTAATAGCATTCTATGGTCATTATATAAGAGGTTAAACGTACTCTCGACCAAAGAAAGTGCAAGGTAAGGGTTAATTTCACAATCTCTTTATTATCTGAGGTTGTTTTTACGTATGTATCTATAGGGAAATATTTATTATCCATGACCATGTTTCACAAAAGATTTTTCAAAGGGATTATTTTTAAGGTACTTTTTTTAATAAAACATCATTTTAAATGTTTTAAAGATTTATTATTTTAAACTTTTCCCATTAATGTCCATGTTTTCAAAATGATTTTAAGGATTTATTTATGTGGACATGAATGTTTTAAAATGTTAATTCTTATTAAATTTCTCAAAGTGGTTTGGGACACTTTTATTAAAACTATATTGTAAATGATATCCTTTATAAATTATGTGGCTTTTAAATGATTTCATGAAAATGGGTTATTTCTCTCAATGATTTTTACTGATTATTTTCATCTATTTCAACATCCTTTACTGGATATTATTGTTGATCGAGGTTGATTTATTATGATAAAATTCATCCATATTATATTAAAGTTTTTGTGATATATTTTACAGTGGATGTGTTATTTTTATACCATTCATGGTTTACGGTTAATGTATTGACATTTCGTATGCTAGTTTTAATATGAATGTTTATATTATCTTTCAACCTTTTCATATGAGGAATGTATTGGACATAGTAAGTGACGGGTGGATCCCACTCCGGATCCTTAGGGCATTGTTTGGTCTCATGAGACCATTTGAAGTGAAATTAGCCAAGTCCTTTCCCAATTTGATATATGGTTTTGGCCAAGGCCTTAATCATTTTCAGACGTCTTGGTCAATGCCTAGACAAAATGTTTCAGAATATCCGACATTATACATTCCCTCATTATAAAAATAATTTTAATAGTTCATGTGGATATTTGACTATTAGAATACCCATGAATATGTTTTATTATGGAATTATTTACTTATCTTATATTACAACCATAATGTATTCATGTTTATTATTTTTAAAAGCATGTGTTTTCAATTATTCACCATGCCTAAGGTTTTTGTTATCTTCTGTTGTATTTCTTACTCTTTATAAGTGTTTGAGATCACCCATTTCTTATGTTTAATTTTTTCACGATATGAAGAAGTTAGTTAGGAGTGACTTGCAGTCATATAAAGGAGGTTTGGATGTTTCTAATGGAATAAATTAGTGTTTTATTTATTTTCAAGTTGCAATGTTGTACTCATGTATGTATTGTGTTTCCAAATATACTAAACTGATCGGTCCTTCAGTACTTGATTCCTTGTATCATTCCAATATTATGTAATAATGCACCGAATCTGGGTAACTAGGGTCAGGGCATTAGACATTTGTATTATTTAGGGAGCATTTTTTTTCAAATTCTATAAAATTATCATCATAAATGTCACTTGAATATTTATGTGATATAAATTTTCCGTTTTATGTCATATGGTTTGGATGGAAATAAAATCCATTGCAATTATCACTATCAAATATGGGAAATATAATTTTTATGATTTTAGGGCAGAATCTAAGAGAGTGGGTTTTGGGATGTTATAGTTGGTGTCAATGGCTATAAACACACCTTTTTCGATTTTGATGTTTTCATGTGAGATTAATATAAGAGTTATGAATAACATCACAGTTCTATAAGATTAATATCGATAAAATGTCCAATGTCTATGACATATCATTTTATGGTTTTATGTGGTACCAATTTTGATGTTATTAAAGGTAATTTTTTATAGGTTAAGATTAGTTTTAGTTGAGAAACATATGGGATTTTATTTGAGTAATATTCCATGTTTTACCTTGGAATAATATATGATAAAATCCTTCAAATATTTTTATTTCAAAATTAATTAGGTAATTATTTATGAATTATAAGGATAATTATTTAAGGAATGATTTACATTGAAATTTTTATATTAAAATTTTATTTTAAGTATTAATTTATCATATGATGGTTTAATCTGTTTAGGAATTATCGTTTCATATGAATACCATATTGGTATTTCTTAAGGGAAATATATTTTTATTCTTTTGGGGATTTTATGTCCATTTAAATGTTTATTTCATTGATCCACACATTAAAAATGCATCCTAAATTTTCATCATTCAAAGAAAAATACTACATTATGGTGGAAAATTATTAAATAATGATATTATACTAATAAAGTAAGTATATTAACATTTTCTATTAGTTTATATAGTGAATTAATTACTCAACTCTTGGAAATTTATCATGAAAAAATTAAATCCTAGTACCTTCAAATCTAATAAACCTATGGTTTATTTGATTCTTAAATATTTATATTTTTTATGATCTAATCACTTTATTTATCATTATATTTCTTGTGATAAATTACATAAATCACTCTCTATAAATTTTTATTCTTTACATATATTCCAATCCATGGTATTCTATTTGGAAATCAGGTTTTGGGTAATTTAATAAGACCTTTGTACTCCTATTACTCAATTATTAAGAGGACATTTTATTGATCCTTTTTATGATGTTGGTTCAAATAATGTATTTTAAAATCTATAGTATCTAATTCTTGATATAAATTTCAAATTTTTAGGACATAAATTATAAAAGGTGGGAGGTAAGAACTATATATTTTAAAATAATTTTGAGTGTTTTTGAAAGAAAATTATTGTTCTAAAAGATGGTATTTTTCACGCCATGTGCTCATAATTAAAAATTAATTTTTACCAATTATCAAATATTAATATTAATTTTTTTTATATTTTTATTACAATATTATCATAGGGATAATGTATGGTATTTTTATGAACGGTTTCATTTTTCTATTAAGATTGAGAAATTCTGGATTTCAATTAAAACCATAATTTCCATTTAAATCAATTATAATTATAAATTATATTTTTATTTGGTTTTATTTTTGTATTGGTTAAATTTTTCATTAATTTATCCAATTTATGTAATATGAATCATATTTATGTAAAATTTATATATTAAAACTATGTAAACTTTTGAACATTTTTACTTCAAAAAGTTTCTTTCTCATCACGTATATAATATTTATATTAAATTAAATTTTGCGAAATATATGAATTTATTTTTAAAAAAAGAATAAATATTTAGAATAATAACAATTTATATTTTATAATAATATCAACATAATTTTTTACCAAAATTAATATTTATGGTAAAACCAATTAATTACTGAGTCTAAGGGAAAAATTGATTTACTAATGGGTTAAAATTGAATGATAATAGTGAAATTGTCCTAGAAGATTTTATTAATTATATTTATTGAGTGTATTTGATCATTGGACATCCATGTCTATGATATATATAAGTTCCTTTCAAATTTCATTTGAGAATGACCCATTTAATAAGTAACATAATGAAGCCGACAAAAATATACATTTAATTATTTTAATATCTAAAATAATTTCGTATGTGGAAAAAATAACATTGAATTCATTATACTAATTATTTTAAAACATAAATGACGTTGTTTTTTCATAATAATTTCTCTTTTTTTCAAAATTCCATTTTTCACTGTAAATGATTAATATGTGACTAGACATTAATTATTTAGGTTTTAGAAAAATAACAGATACTAAAATTAATAAAAGTGATGAAATTTCAATAAATTATTGTATCCCATTATTTTTAAATGAATATTTCATGTTACATTGTTTTTACCATAGTACATTCAATTAATGAAGAATGTATTAATTTTAAAATACGTTTTTATAAACAATTTCATCTATAAAAATATTTAATTTGAAATTTTGGTGAAACCTTGTGTAATATTGTCCTCCCAATAGAAAATACTAATGAGTATTTATATGTTTTACATTCCTCTTTAATAATCAAAGTGAACTCACTCCACATTCTTATTCAAAACCCTTAAGTGTTTTGGATCCTCAAAAAACTACCCAATTAAGTTTTCAACTTGCCTACACTAATCCTAGAAATATTATTTTGAGTGAAAATCTAATATTTAATGGATTTAGTGAAAACCTTATAACGATGTCCCACAAATAGATAATGTATTTCAATAAGCATCTTTATTTTTTTATTTCAATCCTCTAAAATTATTATAATATCATGATGATATAATAACCTTAATATCTTCCATATAATGATTTTTTTATTTTAAGGATACTAACCACATTAAATTTGATCCAATAAATTATGAAATCATTATTTGTGTGCATGGTGGACTACGACCTTGCGAAACAATGTCATTCATTTTTCCCTTAGAACCTATCATTGTTTGTATGATGATGATTGAAAAGTTTATATTTTATCATTATAAAATAATTATATAGATTTATCGATTTTATCTTATATACCCTTTAACATTCCATCCTATAAGGGTTATAATAATTTCTCATGTGTGTCCAGCGCACTACCACCACACGAAGTTACGTGATTCATTTTTCACAAACATGATAAATGTAAGGTAAAAAGGATAAATATTATACATATATATGAAATAAATGAAGTATATATGATATTTATTTCATAATTATAAATCTATTACTTTTATATATCCTTTCATTTTTTACATTTTCACACACTAAAAATGATAATATCGTTCATGGATATGTGGACTACTGCCTCTATGAAGTCTTGTGATTCCTATTTTGATGACCACATCAAAAGAATTATTTATATGATCATATATATATATATAATATTTTATAAATAATATTATTGTCATTATTTAATGTTAAAAAATTATATACCTCTTTTATAAATGATCATCGATAAAATCGAAACATTACACATATGTACGTATGACAAACCTTCTTAAATATAACAACAATAATACATTTTTTATAACCATATATCATGATGGTTTTCAAAAATATAATTGAATTGTAAATATGATAATTATTTCAGGATTATTATTTAGGATATTTTTAAATAATTACCCATTTAACCATTTTAAGCCGAATATTATTAAATCAACTGAATTAAACAAATTTTATTAAGTAATTAAATATATGTTTTTAGTAAGGTGAGTAAAATAATTAATAAAAGTAAAAATATTTGTCAATAAATTAACAAATTAGTTTAATTTTATTATGTAGGATGATAAATAATAATCATGGCATATCAAACACTACGTAAGGGTTTTTTTCATGTCACTTTTATTTCTATGAGATATATATCATATTCACCATGTATTATTGTTTTGGGATGAAAATAATTCCAAATAATGTATTATTTTATTCTAATAATTATATTTATGTTTATTTATATAGAAATTGTAGTATCTATCTTTTATGGTGTTTACATATAAATTTTTACCAAAGTGGCATCGGTTTTTTGCCCAATTTTTTGTTCATTAAGACATTTGTTATGTATCTATATTTAATGAATATGCTTATATAAATACCTCTTTACAATTTATATCATTAATTTCCTTATTAATAATATATTTTATGTCTTATTTATTTTTATTCATTCATGGGGATTATGATTCAAATTTATAAAAGTGGAAAGATTCATTTGTTACAATCTTGTCGTTTATTAGTATTATATATTATTAGGTTCATGGTGATGGGAAAAATAATTATCATTATTTATAATCGCTTTTGGTTATTACTAATATTTTAAATTAAATTAACTATCATTCCACAATATGGTATATATCAAACTAGGAAATTTTTTTAATAAAACATAATTTCATTTCTCTACTTGGTCCTAATTCTATTTTCATCCAAAAAAATAAATAATGATTTCAATAAAATTTACCTTATAATTTTTTATATTAAATTAATTTTAACCCTTTTTTAAAATGTTTTCAAATGAATCATAATGTATATTTCTGACCAAAGAATATTTATATCCTTTTACAGTGAAAAAATGCAATGTTATTTACGAAATATATGAAATTACACTATAACATGAAAATAATTTTATTAAATGATCATTTAAAACATAAAATAGATATATTTAAAAGAATTTTTTTTACTAATATTCTATAAATTCTTCAATTTTGAAAAATTATTTTCAAATATAATTATATATAAAATTATTTATGTTTCAAAAATCTGATTTTCTTAATGAAAATACTACACTCATTAAGAATGATTGTAAAAATATTTTCACGGTATTTATAATCATCAACCTCAAAAACCTTATTGTTACTTATTCATCACTTGATTAATTAGGTAATGGTATAATCTAAATTATTTTTCATCATATAAAAATATTTCTTTAATAGATATTTTTTTTAAATAATTTTTCCCTGGGTTAATCATTTCTCAAATAGATTATCATGGAACCCATTTTTTCCATGATTTAATCATGTATCGAAAATATTTTTAGGGAATCCAGTTCTTTTCCATCTGTAAATAATTTTTTGAGAAAAAATTAAGTTTGTTTAAATGAGGTAATATGAAATGATTTCTCAATTTTCATTATTTATTATTCGGTTTATGGACATTTTGTATAATAAGTGAACATTGATAGCATTGGTAGAGCTTGGTATATCATAAACAATGACTAGAACTTCGTACCAGTACAATGAATTTATAAAATATTATATTATCCAACAAAATATAGTTGATATTTTTAAATATTTTTTATTAAAATTTTATATGTTATATAAGGGTTCTGAATATTTTCTATAAAGATATTGTTCTAAGATACTAATATTTTTTATGTATATCGTCTGTGGGTTTATAATGTTTCCTTTGATGAAGATTTATATCAAATGGCTCATGGTAACTGATTCTAATAATACATTACATTATCAAATTTTTATACTACATTTTTAGGTTTGATGATATATGTATTTATGGGTATGAATATTATTATGTTATACTCATGCACTTTGATTATGTCCCCATAACATTATCCCCTCCTTATGCTCATCGATGACATTCATATTTTAGTACTTACATTTTCCTATTATAAGAATTTCAGATCATGCTTATTATGCTTATGTTTATATAGGTTATACATAATGAGGTTGAATTAATCTTATCTAGAAGGGATGTTTTTTGGAATATGATGATTTCTTAATATGAAAAAATAATTCTAGGTTAATTTAGTGAAATGCACATGCCTTCTGAATTGACTATGTATGAGTTTTTCATAATTATTTAAAACATAAAACCAAAATTTTCCTCAATGATTTAAGTGAAAAAAAATTATTTTTGATGTTTCTAATTTTGAATGGAAAAATGTGGGTCCCAATTATCGGCATCGTCGATAAAAATATATTTTTTTATTTCAAATAGGAATCCAAGAGTGACTTTTTAGGGTATTATAAGTCATATCAAATGTTAGATGATATATAATAGGATATCTTTTTGGTTTCTAGTGAGGTTATCTTATGATTTATTGATACCAACATTGGTATATAAGATTAATTTATATCATAAGTTAAAATTCATGAAAACTCATTTATTGGTTTTTTGTGGATATTTTATTTAAGATTATTGACTTCATTTTTTATAGGAAATGATCATAGTTTTTTATGAACATTAGGTATTTTATTTGAGAAATAATGGTTTATTTAACATGGTAGAATATATGACCATACCCTTATAATAAATTGGATTCAAACATAGTCATTAAATGTTTGAATAATTTTATGTATTGTTATTATAGAATGATTTTTTTTCGTATTACTAAATGATTTTGAAGATTAATGTACTGTATAAATTTTTTATTATTTTCGAATCAATATTAACAATTTTTAACCATTTTTTAATTTATAATGATTTAATGAATACTTCTTTATATATTTGGGGATTATATATAAAATCTATTTTAGATCTTCTTGCATTTAAATTTCATCCCAAATATCCATATTTTGGATAAAAAGCATAGATTGTGGTGGAAATAGATTAAATGAGGAAATTATATAAATAAATTAATGGTATTTCCAATGTATCATTGTTTAGACGATGAAAACTTTCTTTAACTCTATGAAATTTATCTTGAAACAAAAATAATAGCATAATAACTTCAATTCAGTTTAACCGATTGACTTTTCAATTATCATAGATTTAATGTTTGGAGGCCCTTAACCTTAAATTGATTAGTCACATTCTTGAGATAATATACCATGTATTTGTCCCTATAGTTTGTTACACTTTTATTTCATTACCACAAATTATTTACTATTTATAATCATATTTATGTATTATTCTATATGACATTAATATATCGATTTATCGATTATTAAGAGGTCATTTTATTTACCCTTTTAAGACATTTGATTACAAAAATAAATTATTTTCAAATATAAATCATTTGATTATCAAGAATTATATCAAATTTTGATGAGGTAATTTATTAATGGGTGGTTGTAACATCTAATGATTTTAAACATAATATATATTTTTTTTTGGAAACCACATTTTTCTAAAATATGTCTTAATCGTGTCTTTCACAGAGAATTAAAAGTATGTTTTAAAACTTTTAAAAACATTATTAGGGAAAATAAACATAATTTTGGAAATTTGAATACAAAAACTATCATAGTGTCAATTTTTAGTATTTCTTTTTAAAAATATTAATTTTTCAATAAATAGGGAAAATATTGAATTATAATTGAAAACTACATTTTTTTAATAATTTACTTTGTTATAATATATTTTGAGTTGGTTTTTATGTAATATTAGATCATATTTATATCAATTAATAAATTTATTGTAATTGTAACCATTCTCATATTGAGTTTAGATATAAATACATCGTAAACTATTAAACATTATTAAATTACAAAACACACTTTCTCAACACATGTAGAGTATTAATTTCAAATCAGAATTTTACAATTATGTAAATATAATTTGGATTGATGGATTCTGTATTTATAATCATAATATTTTTTAATTTTTAATATCCTTAACATATGACTATTACCAAAATGAACAGATAATTTAGTAAAAATTAATAATTTTGGTTAAAGTAAAAAATGATTTTCTAGGGGGTTAATTTAGAATAATAAGAGTATATGTGACCAAATCAATAATATTAATTTTATTTAATGAGAATATTTAACTGTTTTAACCAAATTATCTGAAATAAGGAATTTATATTCCCTGTTTTCTTTGAATATTTCCTATATAAAATTCTCTGTAAAGCAAAAAAGCCAACAAAGATACCATTCATCCTTATAAAATCAAAAATTCTTTTTAATAGAGAAAAAACTGAATATGTTAAATTATAAAAATTATTTTCAAATATAAATTATTTTTTTGTCATATTAAATAATTAATCATTTTTATAAATGAATTAGTAACTTAAAATGTTTTCGAATTTCTATACCATTAATTATTCAGTTAAAAAAATATAATATTAATTACACTGCAAATAATAAAAGTGATGTAAATTTATTGAATTATTTTATTTCCTTATTTTTATAAATTAATATATCATATAACATAGGTTTAATAATAATATATTCTAAATTGATCATTTTATTAGTATTTTGAAATTTAAATTAAATGAATAATTTTAAAATTTACATTAATGTTATTTTATGATAAATTTTTTTATTAAATGATTTAATATTAATAAAAAAGAATTTTCTTCTAATTGAATATTATATAAAAAAATATTTCAATAATTTTAAAATAATTTAGCGATTTGTTGAATAACTATAATGACACTAGATAACAATAAAAACATTGTGATCGATGTTATGGTTAAAACTGTGTTCTTCCATGATCATCCACTTATGAAAAAATATATTATCAAAAGACATGGAATTTTCATCTAAAAATTTGGATTACATAATTAGAATTATATTTTCTTAATTATCAAATGTGCCTACATATAATTTATAATTAAAGGATAAATTAACTAGGATTAAAATCTAGTTATCATTCTGAAATCCAAAAATGATAAAAATAATTAAACTTAAATGTTATGAGGATTTTTTTAAATGGAAATGTTTTTATCAGTTATTTTAAGGATAATATCAAAAATATCATCTATAATAACCTTTAAGTTTCAATATTGGAGCTACATTCGGTAATATTGACATTCCCTTAGTGAAAACATTTTAGTCTTTTCTATAATGTTACAACTCATCGACTATAAAAAGGGCACCAACACCCCTCATATCTCCACACATATCAACTTATTTTGATGGTACAAACACATCATATATATCATACCAAAATCCATCCCTTTATCCTAGAAGCCTTATTTTGGAAATAAATACATCCATTAAATTATTTAGTACAATTCTAATGAGGATACTTGAAGAAGAGGTAATGTCCATCAATAAATGTATTTTATTGCTTCTACACCCCCTTAAATTATTCTTATACCATGATAATATAATAACGCCATTATATTACTTATAATTAGTTTTTTTACATTAGTTAAATACATAAAACCAGGCAGACATCCATCAAATGTGTTAATAAATCATTATTCATGGGTATAGTAGATTACTGCCTCACCAATCAATATTATTTATTTTTCCACTACAAACACACTTATTTGGGTATAATGATGTATCCATGTTTTATATTTAATATTTATAACATAATTATAACCATTGTGTATTAAATTTATATATACCCTTTTACACTTTATTATGTAAGGGATTCACTGTTTTCTCCCTTATGTACAACGGACTACAACCTCGTGGGGTGATTTTTTTTTCACGACCACTTTACATGGAGGGAAATAAGTGTAATTATAATAAATAAAAGTGATATAAAAGAAATATTATTTATATTAATTGCATAAAAATAATTCTAGATATATATTATACCATTTTTCTTTTTACCTTTCCAAGCATTGTAATAAATTATTGCCTTTTTTCACAGACATGTGGACTACATCCTCCTTTGAAGTTATGTGAATTATTTTTCACTACCACATAAAAATAATGACATATATTTGTATATATAATTATAAAAAATATAATATTTATTATATTATGAAAATTCTATATATATCCAATATTACTTAGCTTTTGTCAATAATGATAATGGAATAATTGAAAATGTTATTCAGACATACGCACAACCGACCATCCCAATTATCGAAACGTTATTTAATATTTCATCACTATATTTAATTATGGCATTAAAAATTGTAAATGATGTAAAAATATGATTATTAGTTATTAATTTTTATTCTAGATATGTTTTAATAATGACCACTTTGACCATTACCATCAAAACTAAGTCGTTTTTTGACACATGAGCTGAATATAGTAAAAACATCCTACATAAAAAAATATTTTGTAACTAAATATATATTTTTTATTACTAAAATACATGTAATAATAAAAATGAAAGATTTTTTCATTTAATTAAATAAATAAAATAAATTTTATATTCACAAACATAAAGAACATGCCTAATGAATCGATCTTAGTGTATAAAATTTTTTAGTCTCACTTTTATTTCTATAATATATATGCCATATTCAATACTTATATATAATTCTTAGGTTTTTTATTTAGATGAATATATTTTGTGAATATTATACATAAATTTATGTGTATTTACATATCCATTTTAGGATCTATAATTCATTGAGTTTACCTTATCAGTGAATCCAAAGTGGTGAGGGAGTTTTGCCTCAATTTTCTTTCTTTGATATGTTTGTTATGATATAAACCTATACTATTTAATGAGGTTTTTATAATTCTAATTTTATTAATTATATAATAAATATATTTATTTTCATGTTATTTTAATTTTCAAATAATTTTATTTTTTCATTATGATTACATGAAAATGTTACAAAGTAGTTAATGTATTTTGATACAATATCTGCATATATTAGAATTGTGTATGATTATGTTAATGATATTTAATTACTATAATTAACACAAATTATCATATCCTTTTGTTATTCATGATATTATCATGTAATTTTACCATTTTTCCACACATTGGAACTTAAACATCTTGAGGAATAGTTTTTATAAAATATGATTTCAATTCCCTCTTCAGTTAAAAATATTTTTTCTTCCAAATACATGTCTTACAAAATTGATTTGAAAACAATATTAAAAATATTATTAATTATTTATTAAATAAATATGTACACAATTTTTATGTTTAAAAAAATAAAAAAGAATAGTCTTTATTATCTAAAAAATAACTTGGAACACCATCTTACCATGAAAAATAAACATTAATTAAGGATTATATAGAATTTTCACCCAATAATACTGTAAATTTTTTGAAGTATTTTTAATGGATTATAAATTCATTTTATAAGGAAAAATTTTATTAATATGATAGAAATTATTGTTTTTTGGTTTAAATTATTTTCCTAAAATTATATTAAAATTTTTTATGTTTTAAAATAAAATTTTCCAAATGAAAATAATATTTTCCATGGGATTTATTTTAAATATATAATAATTTTGATTCCATTATTCAATATTAAAATCCCTTTCTTCTAAAAATCCTCTATTATGGATTGTTAGTAGTAATACTATCCTCATTCATTTTGTGAATTGATTATGGTTTCTTCAAATGGTATTTTTATATAACTAATTTTTTTATGGGTAAATCATGTATCAAAGATATTTTTATAAAACCTATTTCTTTTACCTGGGTAAATCTTGTTGAAAATATATTGTTATAGAACCCATTTATTTTCTAAAACATTATCATTATTTGATAATAATAAATGTTTTTTAAATGATTTATGATGAAATTGATTCTCTAGATTCTTTATTCATTATTTAGTTCTTGTAAATTATATATAATGGTCAGAACCATATTACCCAAGGTGAGCCCATTATAGTTTATGTAATGGGTGCTCCATGATAGTTCTATAATTAATTGGATAATGAATATATTCTCTCAAGAATTATATTTCTGTTCATCCATCTGTTTATTGTATCTATAACGGTTCCATAATTTTTATATATAGACGATGTTCTAAGATTCTAATATGTTTTATTTGTTCTTTAAATGAGAATATAATGTTTCCTTTGATTAGGATTGATACCACATTACTCGCGATTATTGATTATTATGAATTTTTTCTTTTTAAAATCCTTATCTCATTTTTTCAGGTAGATTATGATGGGATTGAATATTTTTATGTTATATTAATTAAAATTGACTATTTTTCAATACCAATTTTTTCTTCCTATATTCATTGATGACCTACATTTTTTAATGAATAATTTTTCTATTACTTCTCATTAAATCTCACCAATTTTATGTTTCCTTTTTACATGTCAATAAATAATAATTTTTAATGAATTTTTGTGAGAATGGAAATTATATGGATGATGATGATTTGATAATGTGAAAAATAAATCCATGGTCACGTGAAGGAAATAATCATTTAAAATATTTTGGATTGTTTATATTGGTTTTTTTCTTATTAAATTAAAACTATAAACCAAAAAAGTCCCCATTGATGTAAGTGATCAAGTTTTTTTCATTTTTTTTTTGTATTTTATGGGAAAAATTATCACAATTATCAAAATTAGTGATATAAATATAAAGTATATTATTTTAATAGTGAATCAGGGAGTGGGGGTTATAGGATATTATGCCATGAACCTCTATAAACCTCAAAAAACCTCCACAAACATTATGAATCTTGTGAAACTAAACCCAGTTTTTACATATTATAAATGTAAATAATGCCGGGAAACTTCTCTGACAATTCCCTTTCATGTTTTCACTACTCTTCCAAAATCTAACCATGCTTTCCTAAAAATCATGATAAATTTATTTTTTCTCATGAAATAACATCTATTAACTATCCATAATTCATATTAATACATGAATCAATGTATAATATAGTTCAATACCAATAATGTACTATTGAATCACATGGTCATGATCAGGTTTATACATTTCAATTAAGATACATGACACACATTGTGTAATGAACTAAACCTTAGTGATTAATCCTACAGATAATCCACATAACCTACACATTAATGTATCTCAAATAGGAAAATTTACTGAGGTGATAACATACATTACATTATAAAATGAATATTCATTAACTATAGTGATATTTTAATGAAAACATGATAATCTAACTCAAACAATAATGGTCATCAATGATAATGTACTAAAGAATTTTGACAAAGAGAGCCATCCCCATGCTCTTTCACATCATCTAAATGTTCCATGTTTCATTATGAACATGTATATTTTGGATAATTGAAGTCTCAAATTTTTCCACCCAAAAAATTGGAGAATGAAAATGAGGACCATATTGTCATTTTGAAGGTGTTATATGTATGTAGTCCTTACGATTTTTATTGAATGGGAAGGCCATTACTAGTAAATTCTTATCCTATAATCATAAACAATACATCATACAAGCACTAAGAATATATTCTAATTTTTGGATCATCCACTAATATTGACTATTGGTTTAAGGATGATACGTTTTTCTAATATTCAGTTGGGTTATAATGAATTATTTTGTAGACCTCAAAAATTGATATGTAATCCTTGATTCCTGATCAAACACAATTAAAAATGAAACACCATGTATCATCGTAGAATATCGGATATGGCGTTATAATAAATATTATAGAATATTTGTCTCATGATTATGAATAAAGTGATTCATTATCATGATCCAGCCCCTAATCAATGATATGAAATCTTGTATCCTAACTATTTTTAGAAGACCAATGAAAAAATATGTACCTATTTTTCCCACTTCCACATGGGTAATCATGAGGAATAAATAATATAAGATGGTCTCTAGTTATCCTCCCTGACTAGTAAATATTTTTTTAATACTGAGAATTACTCCACCAATTTCATTTCCATGATAACCCGCTAAAACTCCAACCATATCACATTATACATCTTATAGATACTATGATGAACAAACCATTAAAATTGGTGGTAGGTAGAAATGATAGGTTCATGATCATCTTGAAGTATCACAAAATGATCCTTAAAATTTAACACTCCAATCCCATATATCATCTATCTCTCAATAGTATATACACAATTGACTTTTGACTACAGAGATTGAAAATCGGAATCCCATGTTGGACCTTCTCTTACCAACTAATCCTAATTAGGAAAAACATAAACAAGAATGAAAACTAAAATATTACCATTCCCAAAATAAACCTTATGTATATTATTTGTGACATAATTTTTCTACAATTAATCCAATACCTCTTAAGACAACTAATTATATGAGTTCCTACTCAATTAATCAGCTGTAAAATTCCCATTACCCAATATATACAATAATTTGAAGTCATCTCTCTATAAATATTACATAAAACTAGTTTTTCTTAGACTCAAATCCTTTAGTGGGAAAATGTTTTTCAATATCTTATGTCATGTGATAAAAATGAATTTATCATAAAATGACAATGGAACCATGTCTTTGAGAAATGAAGTATAATATATAATCACAAATCATGTTTCGGGTAATTATTTTTATTCACCCACAACTATAATGATCCATAATGTATAACATGATATACTTGCATTAGAATTCATAATAAACCTCATCAATAATCATCATAATAGACCACATATACAAGTACAAACTACAGAAATGTAAGGATATGAACTTACATAATTTGAGTCTTATTTTCACGGTATGTTTTCTGATACTCTTCACTCTATTGTAAAGGAACAACATTCATTTTAAATGTTTTCATCAATGTGCCAAATCGTGGATATTATTAAACATCGAATTGATAATATCCAACATAGACAAGGATACATATTATCTTAAAAAAATAGTTTGCGATTATTAAAATATATTATCTTCCACCTTTTTAAATTCATTTTTGATTCCTATTATATCATATTGATAATATCTTCTATTTCATTAAATATTTGTCTAAGGATACATACTTTTTTAATCCTTTAAATCATTGTATAATGGTGATTTTATAATATGATAACCAAAATTATAGATATGTGTTATTCCTTAGAAACATTAGTCTTATAATAATGAAAAATATACTCAACAAACCACACCAAAAAGGAATATATATACATTTTGAAAAATTGATTCATCATTTCCATAATCATGTTGGGGAATTAATAAGATGAAATTCAATAAGAACATATTCATAGTTGACATAATGACTCCATAAATCTATTTTTTGAATATAATCCTTCTGAACTCATAGTTAATTATACCCCTCTCATAATTCGTCCTTAGCATTCCATGACAATACCCTCAGTTAATTGAATATTTCATCATTTTTTGGAATAAGATAAGGACTCTTTATTGCTACTTGGGAAGTATTATGATAATTTCAACAAATACTAATATTTAAATTCCCCATATTTAAAAAAATAAAATGAGTTTCCCATTGATACATTCTCACCCAAATGAAACATTTTAATTCCAACTATTCTAATCGAGCTTATAATTCCTTTAATTTCAGTAGTGTCATCATATAAGGAAAAATAGTAATTGGGTTAGTCTGTAATAGAATATCTCTAATAAATTCCACTTCCCTCTTTAGGTGGAAGCCTATATAACATATTAATAAACACATCATGAAAATGGCCAATTTTATGATCAATAATCCCTATTCATGATTTAATAAAATGATTACAGAGTAAACAATTCAAATTGATAAGATATAGACCTAACCACCAGTATCAATGGTCATTGTATTATTTCATTAAAACACCAATATACTTTAAATATATGTTTAACGACATCATAATATAGCAATCATACATTTAATTCATAATAGATGTTGTGTAACATGAAGGATATAAAATAATCCACTTCAAATATTTGATAATATATTTTCATATCAAGAATAGAATAATTGGAATACAATTCATCCTAATAAGTTTTTTAATACTACATTCCACACATAAAGGCCCTATAAACCCAAATTACCAAAGGACTTTTGAGTTTCAACACATTCCACATTAATTCACCTTTTATACTGGTATGATCCACAACTTGAGAAGCAATGAAAATATGGGTAACCCCCACATCAATGAATTATTTCGTAAGAGTGAATTTCAAAATGTTAATAAATCGACCTATTAATGGGCATGTTTGACCATCTATAGTCATATAATCACTAAATTAATTTTGTTGAATAGGTCTTATATATCCCCACTTCCCTATCATCATTTCATATTTAATGGTGTTTTGGTGTTTCTATAATAACCTAATCATTCTTGGTTATTAGGTTGATAGTTATTCTAATGAGATACACCCAATGAATCATAGGATGTCACAGAAACATGAGATTCGTTTAAACTATTGGTGTTTGGATCACTATGAAAATAAAACTGGAGATGTACTATATGGTTATTATTTTGGCAAGCACAAGATGGTTCCATACAATTTCATATGACATACTCAAGTGAACCACACTAAAAACACCAGATAAAACATATGGGTCATAGAGGAAAGTTAATCTATCATATAATAATATTTTTAGTAGTTCCACCACCTTCCATATAACACCCCAAAAATATTGGATTATATGATTGACTATTTTTTAACATGAAGCATCGATCTTTATGAAAATCATGATATAGAATTATTTTTTTAATTTTACTATTATTATAGGTCCCTAGACTTAAACATTAAGTTTTCTTGAGTTCTAGTCAGTAATTTACATTCGTTCTCCTTTAGTATTTTTCTGTTAATACGGTTTTAGATAATCTGGACATAAATCAAAGATAAAAAACCATAAAATAGAAATTTGTAATTTTTGATCTGTAACCATTTTCTATATAGTATAAAATTATTAAAATAAAGCATTAATTATATTATTGTAAAATATACATCACTTTTGTATTGATTTATTCCTTTCTCTATCCCACCCATAAAAAATTTGATAAAGATTCAAAAATAAGGTATGAGTAAATAATATCAGAAAGGGATATAAAAATGATGGAAACTGTTAGTTCAGTAAAAACATTAAGACTAATATAAATATTACACATATATATATATTCATTTTATAAGATTAAATAAAACTTTTTCACGTGAAATAAAATCACATTTTTTCTCAAATAAAATCATTAAAACCAATATAAATGAATTAAAACTCATTAATTAGACATTGAGAATCATATTCATAAAACTATTAAGAACTATTTGAATTAGAATAAACATGTGAACAAATTGCTATTTTATTTTTACCCAATGCATTTAGAGTAATAAAGGGCTCACCTGACACTATGTATTCCACCCCATATTATGCTATAATGGGATATCTCGGCATTATCTAGGCCATTATATGTCATTTTATACAGTCTTTCCTACTGTTATCTACGTTAACAGAAGTTAAAATCTACCATCCTTTTCAAAAAAAATATAGGAAACCCCGTTTGGTAATTCTAAAGTAACACATCATGAATTAAACTAATTACTATAGAAAATCTTTTGAACAACAATTTTAAACTCAAATAAAAACAATTTAAGATAAAAATACGATTTTTTTAGAACAAATATTCAAGAAAATACCCTTTTTGAGTCCATATTCAAAAACAAAATACCCAAAAATATGAAGACAATTTAACATTTAATGAAAAATGAAATCATTAATTGGAATCCAAAAATAAAAAAATATTCATTATTCTGTAAAACTCATTATTCCCGTGTATGTTAAGAATAGTACATTGCATTTGTCGTATATCGAAATGATCTATATAGAACAGACAAAAAAATTCATTTTTGAAACACATTGAATAAAATTCATAATAGACATAAAATATCATCAATAGTACTATAATATAGATATATATATATATATATATGTATATATATATATATATTACTATCATGTAGGAAACTATTTTGAAAATAATTATTTAAACATTTAATAATAGATTTTAAATAAAAGTGTCTCATTCCACTTGGAAATAGTTGAATTAAAATCCATACGAAAGGATAAAAATTTACATAAAAGAAAATAATATAAGAATATGTTTATGATATGATATTAAAAAAATATTTATATACTTCTAATATAACATGGTGTTTGTATGATATCAAAATATGCCTCAATGAGTAGAGATTGGGAAGAAATGACACACAATATTAGACACATTTGAATCATAAAACTCATTAAAGAATAACATTAAAAAGATTAAATATTTTGAAAATAGTGATATTCAGGATATAACTTGTCAAAAGGTCTATAAAAATACCATATAAAATAATAAAGGTCCATAAAATCATGATATATCATAATGAAAGGAGATTGAGACGAAGTCCCTTACAATGATTCTTACTTGTAATGTGTGCCTTTACGAATTTTGAGTAATAAAATAATGATAATTATTTAATAGTTTCAGATCCATTTTCATTTTTTTAATCACATTTACTTCACTTATTAAAAAAATTTATATAGCTTCATATTAATAAATTTATGCAGGGTGTTTTTTCAATATTTTTTTAATTTGTCAAAAATAAATTATGTTGGCCGGCTATAGTCAATGAGACCATTATATAAACATATCCTGAACAATAATCATGAAAAAATTATCATATATAAATTTATATTATTCTTTTAATCTCATTAATGAAATATGTATATGAAAATTTAACCAACTTTGTAATCCTAGACGGTAGGTCATATATACGCATAAATAACGTTCTCATTTTTCAATGATCATAATGGAAAAAATGTAAGCAAACATTTATTTCAAAAAATGATAAATTTATAATAAATATAATATTATTTAGTCATATGTATCAATATATATATATATAATTATTTTGAATTAAAATTGATCAAATCGCTTCAAGGATGTAGTATTCCACACATCCCTGAATGACATTATCACTTTTTTCAGTGTGTGAGAAAGAAATAAGAAAACTTTTCTAATATATTTAATGTAACATAATTATGAAATTAATATCATATATATATTTAATTATTATAACATGTTTATATAAAACCCATCTATAATTTATTCCATTTAATGTGTAAATGAATCACATATCTTTGTGGTTGTGGTAGTCCACACATCCACAAATGATGTTAGTGTATTGTAATAAAATAGAAATAATGAAGAAATGTGTTATATAAAAACTACATAAATATGAAGAAATAATAAATATAATATAAAAATTATAAAAATATTATTTCAATCATAATTTATATCCATGATAGGTGGTAAAGGAAAAATGAACAACATTTGTTCACTAAGTGGTAGTCCACCGTACACTTGAACGGTGATTTCATTACCCATTTGATGGAAGTGTGTGTAGGTGTAGGATGAAAACTAAAAAATATATAATTTTATTTAAGATACATAGGAAATTATATAATAATGAAATAATGTGATATTAATTTAGTGTATATGTAAACAAAATAATAATACATGTTGAGAAACATTACATATTCTTCATCTAACTCCTTTTGGTTTTCCACAAAGGACTTAATTGGTTAGATTTTTGTGAAAAAATTCTTATAAGATAAATTGATGGATATTGGGAGCTTATTTTGTATGTTTTTTATGATTAAAAGGGATGTATTTGTGTGGAGATGTTTGGAGTGATTTCCCTTTTATGGTGGAGTTGGGGTGACATTCTTGTAAATAAAAAACACTAAACACTATTGTGAGGATACATTACATAATATTCCTCCAAAAATAAAAATATATATATATAATAGGGTATATGATATTATTATGTTAATAAAATAGGTTTTTGACATGTTTCTAGGTTATTTTTCAACTTAATACTACTATTTTACACCTATGTAAACTTGTTTTTCCCATAATAGTTGTCAATAATTTAAATTTCTCTCAGTAATTTACACTTAAAAAATCTAGATTAACTTATAAGAAATTATAAATTATTCTTATACCAAATATCAAATCAATTTTTTTCAAATTGGAACCAAAAAATATGTATAAATTAATTTAAAATTAATCCTCCAAAAAGAAAGAAAATGTATGTTTTAAATAAAATGTTCTAAAGTATGAAGTGTTTTTATTTCCAATTTTAATGTGAAATTGATTAAAATGACCTAAATTGTATTAAATTATTTAAAATTTACCTAATTATAATTTCAAACCAATTATAATATAATTTAACAATATAAATTATTTAGATGAAAATGTAGTTTTAAATTAAAAGTCGGTATTCTTAACTATTCATCAAAATAAGAAAGTTCACTGAATAATACAAAAAACTCACCAAAAGTTAATTTGGATATTAAAATTTCCAAAATGATTTGTTATTAAATAAAAAATTATTAATGTTTAAAAATTTATTTCTGAAAAAATCTTTCATTAAATGGCCGTAAAACAACCTTTTAAAAATATTAAAAATTTTATGCATAAAATTTGATTTTTTTTCTTACCTTAATCCTATCAAACATTTCAGATGAATTTATGAAATTTTTTTAGAGATATAAAATATAAATTACATAAAAATAATTCAATGATATTAATTAATTTAATTTTTTATGAAAAAATTCTATTCTGGTAATAAAAATAATTTAGAATAAATACACATCATTAAAACTTAATTTTATTTATTTTTGTTTCTAATTAAATAGTAAAAAATGAATTCATTTTATATAAATTTGTATATAATAATATTAATATTTCTGTTAATATCATTCATTTCCCTAATTTCAAAACATGGGTGATAAATATCATAATAATATTAACAGAATATATTTTTTCAAGTAAGAATGAGGATTTTGTGTAGCATAGGTCATAAAAGTAAATTAATGTTTTATGCAATTGATGACAAAAATTATTTTGAATGTGATTCATGATAAATTATATATTTTGTGTAACATAATTTCTTAAATAATTCAAATTAATTTTAAATAATATATTTCATAAAATATTTGGATTCTTATTTTTTTCCCTAATAAAATGATTTTTTACCTAAAAAATTGTCTTGGTTATCAAATGATTACAATTTTTAAAACTACATTATTAAAACCCAATTCATAAAAAAGGTTTATAAAAAACATCATAACAAGAAATAAAAATATTTAAAAATAAAATCTTGAACAACACATTCTAGATATACTAATAATGAACATAGGAGGGAATGGAATAAAAGAAAAATAATCGTTAAGAGATTTTGAGATCATTAATCAAAAACAAGTTAATGAACAATGGATTCTAGAGGGACCCAAAACCATATGTATTTGATGATCAAAACGAGGATTTGTTCATCAAAAATTAAGATACATGGATAAAATTTTTGAATAATAATTTCAAAAATCTTATGGATTTCTTCTTCATCTATTCTACCAGAAATGGAAATATACTAAGATGATGATTAAAGGATCATCCTTTGTTAAATTTCCTCCATTGGCTTATCTATTTCTCTAAAAAATTAGTATCAATTATTACTTTTCATGCATGAATCACTAGAATAATCATATAAAGGTTCAAATTTTTCAAAAAATAATAACATGATACTTCTCCTTCATTTAGATATCAACAAAAGAAAAAATTGTTAGAACTTGTAATGATAATGAAACAATCCTTATGATAAGATTATATATAAACTCTAATGTTCAAATTTAAAAGACTACTCTTCGTTAATCCAAATCCATAAATGAATATAAACCCAAATAAAAATGTTCTGAAAATTTCTTAATTTCATTATGATCGCATAACTTAAAACCTCAAATATACAAATCCTTGAACATAGAGTAAACCCAAGAAAAATACAGAGCTTTTTAGAGCATCTATCACATATCAAAAAGTACCAACATCAAATGTAGTAGTAGAAAATGATTTACCATGAATATTTGTTTCATGGATAACTATTTCCATCTCGAGGAAGAATATTCAGGATCAAATTAGCAAAATGTCTCAAATAATTGAAAGTATAACACCTCCCTGTATGATGGATATTGGTTACCCCATCATTTTTGTGTTCATGGATCTTTTTTTATAGTTCTATATACAGTGATAAAACTAAATACACCATAGACACTTCCAAAATCCTATCAAACATTATTTTAAATTCTTATTTCCACACATGGATCATTTTGGGTTATTAATTCTCAATTTATTAGTTTTTTCTTCTCAATTCCATAACATTGACCATTTCATAATCTTTTCATCTCATGGAACATATTTTTTTTAAAACTACATCTCAAAATTATTACTAAAATAAAAAACGTTCTCATTACATTTCAATTACCAAGAGGTCATAACTCTTCATAGAATTGGTTTAAATCCAAATTAAAATCCGTTAGTTTTATTGTTTGGGGATCATGTAATATTTTTAACATAAAAATAAAATATTCTGATTTTTTCTTCATATAATGTCATAAAATCCTTATATTTTGTCCTCAATTCTAGAATGTGTGCCTCTATCTTAAGACAAAAAAAATATGGAATTATTTCTCACTGAAAAGATCCTTTAATGATTCCCATTCCATGTAATCAAGATTAAATTTCACCCTCGTATTCTTATGAAATATCACTCATTGAACATATTAACCTTAGAAATGATATATATAAGATTTACCTTTTAATGTTCAAATATCCCATGACTTCAAATATAGTTTTTGGGGAATTTATCCATACATCAGCTACCATAAGGTTAGATGATGTATTGAATGATTGAGGATTTTTCTGCCTGAAATGCTCTACTATTGATATGTTCAGTCATGGTATATTGGGTTCCTCTCAAGCATGTACATCACCATAATTTATCGCACATTTTAATTGATCCATTACTAATATAAAATATTCTATTCGAATTCTAGACATATCAAGATGTTGTTTTAGAAGGATATATTACTTTCAGTTCCTTCCCACTACAAATTCTATATTTACACTATGGAAGCAATTCTAAATAGTAATATTTTATACAATGCAACATGTATGTCTCAAAATCCAACATTATTTAAACATTAACATAATTTAAAATCATCTATTGGAATGATATAACAATATCCAATCATCAAAACATTTCTAAAACTTTCCTTTTACAACACCTATATGTACCTAGCCTTGAAAATTATATTATATTGATTTTTATTTAGGAATTAAATTTCTTTCACACCAATTATATTTTTAGGTTAATTTTTTAATTCAATTAAGTCATAATAAATACATAATAAAACTATAGAACACAAAATGGAAAATTCTAACTAGTTTCCAAGTTTCAACAATAAATATCTCTTAAAATACATCATGGATTATTTTTAGGGAAAATCTCAATGAAATTCAACATGACTAATTCATTTCCCTTACCCACCCATAACTCATTTTAATATAATTTAAAATCATGGGATGAGCACAAAATATCATTATATGTTATTAAAATAAATGGAACCATTAATTCAAAAAAAACATGAAAACCTATATATAGGTTACCCTTATCTTCAAACATCATTGATAATAAAAATAAACTATTTTCAAATGAAAAAATACACATTTTTCTAAAATTAAATCATTATAACTAATAAAAAGAAATTAAACCTCACTTAGTTTACATTGAGAATCATATTCATAAATCCCTTTCACTACATTGTAAAATTATTTTTATTGGAATAACCACATAGATGAATACTAATATTATCATTTCCCAATTAATTGGAGATCTATAATAGGATCACAGTGTTCTATCTAGGCCACCCCATGTTACATTTTAATGGTATTTCCTAGCACTGACATGGCCACACTATTTTATGTTGTAATAGGATTTCCTGGCACTACCTAGGCCACCCGAATTTATTTTTAAATAGGCATTATCAGCACTATATAGATCACCCCATCATGTAATTATCATGTAACAATTCATGAATTATATAGATTCCAAATTAAACCCCAAGAAATGCTCTTTTAAATTGATATTAAGAAACTTTCAAATAAAAATACCAATTTTATTTTAAAACCCATTTTTTTTAAAAATATCATTTTTCATTTGAGAAATTTTTTCAATACCAAAATACCGCAAAATATAAATATATATTTTCATTTTTGGAAACAATAAATATTTTAAAGGGATTGAAAAAAAAATTATAATAGCCACGATAGTAGAATATTAATTTTCTCTTTGTATGTTAAGAATATAACATTTGTTTTTTATTAATTAAAATGTTCCTACTGAAACACATGAAAAAACATTTTTTAAAATATATGAATTTAATTCAAAATAAAAGTACAAATTCTATAATATTATATATATATATAATATTATCCTTGAGAAAAATATTTTTTAATTAAATTTTAAACATTTAAAAATATTTTAATATAATAAATTCTCTCACACCTCATTGAAATATTTGAATCCATATCCACTAAAAGAATAATATTTCGAAAAACATTATATAAAATGAGAAAATATTCATGATATGATGTGTCAATGTTTTTTCATGTTATCATCATAAAATATGGTGTTTTGATAGCATTAAAACATTCCTTAATGAATGTAAATTGAAATAATATCCTTTTCCACATGAGAAACACTTGAATATTATAAATAATAAAAGAATGACATTAAAAAAAATATCATGAAAATTTTGAAATTAATGATATAATATGTAAAATTTATTGTATATACACCTTATAATATAAAAAAATACATAAAATCATGATATTCCTTTGTGACAGTAGAATGATATGAAGTCCCATACATTGATTCTCACTTACTATGTGTATCATTATCTTCCATAACAATAAATATATGTAAATAATTTATAATATTGAAAACATTTTTCTTATTTCTTAACACTTGTATTTTACTTATTAAAATGTTCTATAAAACTACTAAATCAATTATGTTTTATAGGGTGTTTTGACTCTATTAGGTTTATGTGTAAAAACAACATAAGTTATTTAAATATGATAAATAAGTAATTATATAATCATATCATGAAAAATTAACATGAAATAATTATCTTAATTATACCTAAATAATTATTTAAAAAATAATCCTGAAATGTGGTTATGAAATATTAAACAACATTACAATCATGGAGATGGTAGGTCGTACATATGCATAAGTAAAGATCTCATTACAATGATAATTTTTAGAAAAAAAAATTATCTAATAATAATTTTTATGGATTTATCATTATATCATTAATATAATACTATTTAATTATATACATCTATATATAATTCCCATGATGTAAAAGGAATCACATTTCTTCTAGGTGTGGGTATTTGGCACATCCAAGAACGGTGTTATTAATTTTTTAGTTTGTGAAAAGGAAATTAATAGAATTATATATTATATTTCCAGAAGGATAATTATTTCATTATTTTATTATAAATATCATGTATAAAAAATATATATATTACACCCATCCTTAATACATTCCTTGTAATGTGTGAACATATCACATCGCTTTGAGGAGGCGGTAGTCCACCCATCCACAAATGATAATATAATATTCCCACAAAATGTAGAGAATGATGGTATGTGTAATATCCTATTACTACTAGCAGGTATTCTTAATACAGTTGTTTTATCTATATCATTTTGTGTTTTTCATGGTGTTTTTCAGGTTAATGATTTTAAATTTTGACTATATTTAACCCAGATTACGATTGGCAGATTGTTTTCCCAAACCGTGCACCCTCTCAAAACAATCCATGAAAACCAAGGGTGTAGGGTTTCTCATGGTTTTGGTATAGTTTTTCAGAATTTGTTCCCTCTTAGGTAGATCAATGTTGCATATTTTAAAGGTTCACATAGCTAGTCTGGACAGTTTGTCGAACTATTCAAATCGTCCCATGAAATTGTTCATGGTATTTAATGAATCTGAAAATATTTTTTCAAAATTAGAAAACCCTAATTTTAGGATCGACAAGGACCTTAACTGACCCCCTTATTTGTTTTTAATCGTCATTATTATCCAATAGAATTTCTTGGCCCCTCAAATCACACATGGAAGTGATTCAATGCCTGAAAATGCCACTCTACCTCATCTTAGTTGTATTCCTCCCACTGATTTCTATCTCCCATGATATATCATCCCTCACTAGGTTTCTACGGATCCTAATGTTACATTGTGGATCTAATACACTCTATTTTCAGAACTAAAACCTAGGTTTGATAATCATTTATGTTGTTTTATTTTCTATATGTTAAATCCCAATCACGGTTTGGTGTTACGAGATCTATTGATCCTTTGGTACATAGTTTTTTCAAGTTTGCAAATTTAAATTAAACATAAATTTATATATTTAATTTTGATTTATATAATTAAATTAAATTTCATCATTTTATTAAGTGGACATCAATTTGTTTATTAGAAAAACCC
The DNA here is from genome assembly GCA_963277665.1 of Viscum album. Lineage (NCBI taxonomy): Eukaryota > Viridiplantae > Streptophyta > Magnoliopsida > Santalales > Viscaceae > Viscum > Viscum album. The sequence goes on from OY728123.1 coordinate 555,249,688, forward strand.
AATTCCATTGAATTTGGGTTTTAAAATTGGTTTTTGGAATGTTATATAGAAAAACCCCAATTCAATTGTAATGTGTTGTTTTTATGAAAATTTTAAAATATAAATTTCTTTATATAAATTGTGGATGTTCTGTTGGAAAGTTTGTAAAAAAACATATTTCTATTGAATTGTGTATTTTTTGTTAAATTTATGAAATTTGTAGGAATTTAAATTAATGAATTTGATTGTGAGATTAGATTGTGAAATTGTATTCTGAATATATTTAAAATTAATATTTGTAAAAAATGGATTGAAATATTTTTTTGAGAGAAACCATTGGTATTTATATTGATAAAGGTAAGTTTTGATTAAATATCTTTTTTTGGTTTTCAAACGAAAAAATTGAAATTTTTGGAATTGGGGAATGTAATTTAATTATATTTTAATGTTGATTAAAATAAATTTCCCACCATGGAATTATACTATATCACATGAAATCATGGGTAGTTATTGAGTTATTTATGACTTTCATGCTAGGATGTGAATTCTATGGCACTGGATTGATATTTTACAACACTTACAAAACCTTTTTAAGCACATATTATTTTACCCAGGGGGACATAAATGATTCCTCTCTTGCCAGTGTTGTAGGACGTGTATAAACATTGTCATTTGTCACATGAGAGTATGAGGATAACATAACGTTTTACTATAGTATGTCATGGAAGATTTCCATGTTTCTAGCTTTTTTATATATGAGATAAAAATCAGTGAAAATATTTGTGAACTATTTTATATTCCTTTTAATTTATATAAAATGTTTTGTATAAACATTTTATTTAACACCTTGGTGAGAAGTTACATTTATTTAATGTATTTCTATCACCTAAAATATATTTACATCATTTTAAATTTAAAGAATTATTAGTTGAAATATGATCTTAATATTCCAAATCGAATTATTATACTATTGAAAGAAACTTTTTTGGTTAAGTAAAAGTTTTCATCTTATTATGGAATGCATACTGAGACCCTAATACACTTTTATCTCACCCCCTACCTGTGACTTTAGGTGTTTCTATATTTACTCCATCTAGGTTATAGTTGGGGTAAAACACCACATAAGGGTGGTGATAACTATTTATCAATTGACCTAGAGAGTTGTGTCTGTTGGTACATGGGTTTTTTATCTTCCAATTTAAGTAATTTTCTATATTAGTTTGGGGTTTCATACCAACATGACTGCTGGTACACTTCTCCCGTTGTAGTTTATTTTTTATTCACACTTATTTGTTATCATGATTCCAATGTGTATGTGGAAAAACCATTCAACATTAATTTGGTATTATGTTAGGTTCTAGCCACCAACTTGTAGGGATCAGGAACACAATATGGGCCATGTAACAGCCAAATCCGTTATCAGGTTATCACGGTACATGGGATGGTTCTTGAAAAATTGGTATCAGAGATCATGGTTATGATTATTACCTAATATTTAGTAAGTATTGTGAAATATTGTGGACTTTGGAGGCAGTTTTGATTGAGTATCATACCATCTATAATTGTTCTAATCCTTTGTCCAGAATTGGTGGTTTTGGAAAAATTTCTTGAGGATTAGTTCTAGTTTTTTCCCTTCTTATGATTTGAATAGATTTATATCCAAATATTTTTTGTCTGTGATGGTCGAAATGGACCTGGCTATAAATTCAAGTTTATAATGTGTTTCATTCTCTCCCAATGGAATCATGAGTTCCTTTAAAGTAAATTTGATAAATGAGGATTGTCGTGGTGGTTCTCGATTTTAGGGTCATTCTAGACCTCCCGAATTTCCTAGAATAGGTCCTTTAATTTTCTACCAGTGGATCCTGATAGAAAATCATAATAGTTCTTGCATGGAGGCACCAATGGTATATGGGTTTTATATACATTTAGGTAACTTACAAAAAAAATCTTGTCTATTCTACAACTCATAGTAGAATGGGATCATAAATTCCTTTGAAAACTATGACGAAATCATATGATTCATGTATAAAAGGTTTAAAACAACATGAATCTATAAATAAGGTTCTTCAAAAAATGGATGAGTCACCATTGGAAGTGGATACATTCATAGTGAATGTGAGAGTTACCATCAAAATAGTTTCATCATTATTTATTTCTTTATTTGAAACATGTACATCTCATTAGTTTATTTCAACTCATATTAATAATATGTTAAATAATTATACTGAGATTTTATCTTATGTTATGCATATTACTACACCCTTGGTATGAATATAGAGTAGGGTATTTGAATTCCCACTTATGTCACCCCTCTAGTAAATATCATGATTTCATGGAGTTTTCTAGTTCTCGACATGAAACTGCTTATTGTAATATAAGAGATATATTCGCTCATTTCCAATAATTAATTATATTCTCAAGTGTGTCTCCTTGGGCGGTGTCGGTTCTATTTAATATGAAGGCAGATGGTTCACTTCGCCGATGTGTTTACTATCAGAAACTAAATTGACTGATGTTAGAAAATAAGTATCTATTTCTATGTATTGATGATCTCATTACTCATTTGAAAAGGAAAATGTGATTTTTGATGACTGAACATCGATCAAGATTCCATCAGATGGGGATAAAATAACCTGACATTAAGAAAACCACATTTCAGAGAAGGTATGATTATTATGAGTAACTTTCTTTAATCATCAGTCTAACCACTGATCTGATTTCCTTTATGGATTTTATTTTAAGGAACATCCATGGGTATATTGAAAACATAATGGTTGTTTTGGGTATGTAATAATTGTCTACTATATGTCTGAGGATGATCATGTGCATCATCTGAGAATAGTTTTGAGTATGCTGAAAAATACTCGACATTATGAAAATCCTTCAAAATTTTATTTCAGAATTCAAGAAGTGAAGTTATTGGGAAAAATAGTGTCATAACATGATATTTTAGTTGATCTTGAAATGGTGAAGTCTGTTATGACATGGGAATAACAGTGAAATTTTATTGCGATTTAGAGATTCTTTAGTTTAGCATGATATAATTTTTAGTATATTAATTACCTCTCAATGTTGGAATATTTGATGACTTCTCTAACAATGATGGGAGTAATTTTTTTATGAATAATTTCAGGGTTATATTCTTTTTCTGAAACATATTTTGACTACTTCATCAGTGTTGACTCTTCCAGATGTCATGTAGGGCCATGTGGTCTTCTGTGATGCATTGGGTTCAGATTTGGATTGGTTCTAATATAGGGTTATCAATTTGATTCATATGGGTCTCATTAGCTTAGGACACATGTGAATAATTATCTAACCCATGACAATGATCATGCTACTATGAGGCATGTTCTTAAAAGTTTGTGGCACTACACTTATGGAGAAAGATTTACCATGTATTTTGACCAAAATATATTGAGTTATATCATATCAAAAACGTTATGAATCATTATTAGTGGAATTGGTTGTAATAATTGCAATATTTCAACATTGGTATCGCATATACCCTGGGGAAAGGAATTTCCATTGAATATTCATTGAGTAGGAAACATCTGAAACAAATAGTGAAAGAGTATTCATAATATTAAAACATCCTGGATCTATTTCAACAGTTTATTATTTGAGTTTGGGAATCATGGTATTTGGATTCCATGGGCAGTGTTTAGCAGAAATATACTATTCTCGAGTTGTTTCTTCGGGGTCAGTAGTTTGATGTTGAGTTCCATAATAAAAGAGACTCTCATTATGGTGAGGAGACAATTCTCGATTGGTCAATATCCACCGAGGGAATTCTATTCTTTCAGATGAAAATTGTTGTACCTTTAGAGGTGAGAAAATATGTGACGTGGGATTGGAATAATTCATAGGGTGTTGTGAAAGTAGGAACCCCAAAGATGTTCTATGACATGCGGCGTACAGTCTACTGGTAATTTTTGAAATGGGGAATTTTCAATTTTGTCTCTCATTGTTATATGTGAATACATGTCAAGGTTGAGTATTTGAAACCATTGGTGTTTATTTAGACACATCTAGTACCTTCAAGAAAGTGTAATGGTATATCTATTATATTTTCAGTTGGGTTTCAACATTCCATGATAATAAAAAATTTGATATTTGTTTTATTTAATTAGAAGTCTAAATTTCCACACTTTGTACCCATCCATGATACATCTAATGGTGAGTTGTTCAAAAATATATATGGTAAATATATTTTTTGGTTTCTCTTCAATCCAGATGCAATAGTTTCGGATTGGGATTCTTATTTCAATTATCACCTTTGAGATTCAATCAAGAGGAATATGGATCCCATGTCTATTTTAACATTTAATACAATCCAAAGTCATATATCCCAACATAATGAGATATATATAGTCTTTATGATATGATTCATGCTTTTGTTCCCAACTTTTGTGTGGATTTGGGTTATCAATTGGGGATGGTAGAGTTTACATATAACAATATTTACCAGTCCACAATTAGATTGGCACATATTAGTCTTTTTCTAACCGGACATGAAGATCTCAGTTTTGTTGATATGAGATAGTGAAATTTCCATTGTATAAAGATGTATTGTTGAAGAGATGACAAAAATAATTATATCTATTCATCATATAACATTGACCTAATATATTCAGTACATGTCATACGCTGATTGTTGTCACAGACTATTTTAATTCTATATCGGTGACCAAGTTTTCTTGAATGTCTCACCTTGGATGGGTCACTGGCAGCATGGGAGTTAAGGGAAACATTTTCTACATATTTTTGAGACCTTTTAATGATATTAATAAGGTGAGGAAAGTGGATTACTATTTATTATATCAATCATAGATAACATCGATACATAACGTGTTCCCGGTATCCCAGCTCCGAACATATCTATCTAATCCATCTCACATTATGTGATGGGGAGATCTTGGGATTGAAATATATTTTTTTCAGACTGAATGCACAATAAGGATAACTAATTCTGAAACCATAGTGATTTTTGGATGGATGATGCTATTGTTTCTATAGTGGGTGGTTTGTAACATCCTATTACAATTTTCCTATATTCTGGCACCCCTTTTCAAGTCATGTTTTCTATGGGTTTTGTTTTAGTTTCTTTCAGGATAAAATATTGATTTTTTAATAGTTTCTATACTAGTAAAAATTTAGTGCATGGTTTTTCCATATTTTTCTCTAAATCATGAAAATCAATGAAATCTCCATATGAGGGTTTTGGCACATTTGGAACATGGTTTTTCACACAGTGTACCCCTTTAGTAGAAACCATCCATCCCATTCAAAATGGGTGAATGGTTAGTCTGCATGGTTAGTTAATCCACATGGACCAACACATGAAACCATTCATGGGATTTAATGAATCCAAAACTATTATTATAAAATCATAAAACAATAATTTTAGGATCTATATGGACTTTTTATGACCTCATATGAGTTCTTCTTCCTTGAGACGATCGTAGAGAAATTCGTGTCCCCTCAAAACCCTCATAGAAGTAATTCAATGTAGATGAATGTCACTCGATCCACTCCTAGTTAGTTCCCTCACCCCGATCTCTATATCCCCCAATCTCTCTTCTTCTCATAGGTTTATGTGGATCCCCGAGTTTCGTTGTTTATATAATAACACTTTTTTTGGGATCCAAAACCTATGATTCATTCCCATTTTAATTTTCATTGTTCTGCATTGAAAAATTAGATTAGGGATTGGCGTTATGGGTTTGTTTATCCAAATTTAGGTGGTTTCATTAAGATTCCCAATTAATGTTAACTGAAAATTTCTTTATTTAATTTCATTTATTTCAATTAAATTAAATTTCATGATTTTAATTAAATATAATTACATTTGTTTTTTGAAAAAGCCTAATTTCATTTAATTGGGGTTCAAAAATGGGTTTTTTCAATGATATTTGAAAAAAAACCCCAAATTCCATTTAATTGAGGTTTTTTTATGAAAAATGACGAAATTAAAGCTGATTAAATTAAATTTTCCCAATTTTTTTATGGGAAAATTGTGAAAAACACCAATTCAATTGAATTAAGGGTATATTGTGAAATTAATGGAATTTTGTTGAAATATAATTTTTGAAATAAATTATTTATGTGAATTATGAAATTGAATTATGAATTTATTTTGAATTTATATTTGTAAAAAATGGATTAAATAATGGTTTTTATAGAAACTATAGGGTTTTATAATGGTAAATGCATTTTTGATGAAAAAATTCCTCTTTGGGTTTTAAATTTAAATTTGGAATTTTTTGAAATGGGGGAATGCTTTTTAATTGTACTTCTTAGTTGCTCATAATAAATATCACATAATTATATTTCTATAAATCCCATGAACACCTAGTTATTTAATGAGTTATTTAGGACATGCATTTTATAATGGAATGACTGTTGGTGCCAAAATATGTGCTGAGGAAAAGGATGTAGAGTGGAAGCCAAATCCAAAGAGGTTTCCTCGCGAAGACCAATTGGGAGGAGCGTAGTAGTGCGATTGGGTAAAATCGGCCCCCTTCTCAGGATTTTTAGAGAAAAGAGGCGGGAGGCTCCCTAGCCCACTTGATGTTTGTGATGCCTTCGAGGAGAAATGAGGCGAGGGGCTCAATAATCGGCCAAATGTTTTCCAAGCTTCTGTAGAGTGAGGAGGCGAGAGGATCCACTGTTACGACAGAGAGAAAAATGACTTTGCTTCAAGTCATCCCTACATTGCGCCACCTCTTTCATATAAATACAAGGCTCCCCCCAAGCCTATAAGACAAATACTCTAACCTTTTTCCTTCTATTATTTCAAATTTCAAATCACCTTCTGCTATGGAAAATAATGATATCAACAAGGTACTTTAACATTAAGAACTACCTTTCATCTAGATTAAACACAACCCTCTTAAAACATGGATTCCCATTGCGAATCCAACAAGCCTTCACATTTGAAATAGTTCCCTAATAGGGACTCGTGTCTTCGTAATGAACTCATGCTTCGAGAAGTACCTTCCAGGAACATGTGAACCACATGCTAAGGCAGGTTCACTGTGCTTCATGAGGCACTATTCTTCATAGTGAAATCTGATAAAACACATTTTCATAGAATATTTTGTTGATAATAAATGATAAAATTTTATCACATTATGTTAAAATGTGTTTATTTATTTAATATTTTGGATGAGATCATTCATTTGTAAATTTGATGGAAATTATAGTTTTATCGTTTATAGTGAACTATAGTATTTTGAAGATAAATATTTTACTATTTATTATTTGAACAAGAAATATTGTAACTGAGTTCCTTAAATAGTGGTATAAAATTTTTTTGAAGACATTGGACATAAATCATTCATTTTATTGGACTAAATTAACCATGAAGTCAAAGGTGGGATGGCCCCCCCATATTGGAGATTGGTTCGATATTTGGGACATAACATCTTCATACTATTATTGATTGGTCCCCAAATTTTAGAGGAGTTATAAAACCCAATTGTGCACAAATCGTTCTTCTATAAGTATAGTTGTTTCAGACGTTTTGGATGTCAAATTGGAGGTTTAATGTGGCTTAAAATATTTGACCGATATTCCCCATTCACACTTGAAACCTCTTTAAACATGGTCTCCCCTCCACTCTATAAATTAGTGTTTTTATAATTTTGAGAGGTTTGGACATGAATTAGGATATTGGAAGAAGAGTAGAAGTGTTTTGACACCATTTAAAATCACAATTGGAGGAGAGAAGCTACCAATCTAAGATATTATCCAAAATCCACTTCATTTCCTCTTCATTATTTTAATGTGGTTGTGCTTTCAATAAGATCTTAGTTTCCCTCCCGCTTCTTTTGTTATATTAAATTTTCATCGTCTATTAATCTTACTATTTGGGATGGAATTAATGAGTGTGGATGAAATTGGTTTCTACCCGTTCAATTCATTTCTCATGCAAAATGTCTCCACGATGACCACACATCCCATAAAAGTACAATTTTCATAGTGATCATTTATCATCTACCCTATTAATTTAATTATTTTAAATCATTGAACTACTGTAATTAATTTAATATAATCCATGAATTGATTTGTTAAATTATAAGAAACTAATCATGAAATTTAATAATTATCACAAAAACACGCGAGGTCGAGTATTGTGTGAATTGTGAGAGCACAATCCTAATGGTTTATACAAGACCACACAAAATAAGTTTTTAGAGTTAAAATGAAATCCATAATCTCTATAGATCATAATTTAGAGAGTTTATATATGCTCTAATTATCCACTGACCATCAGCTAACCATAGAACTTCAATCAATAATGGGTGATGTGATCGCATGTTACGAAGCAAGCCTAGGGTTTAAGTAATTTCATCATTGTGGATATGTTAACTCCCATTTGGTTTGTGGGTAATAAAATTTTGGGATCATAATTAAGTGGGTATTAATTTAAATGATAATGATTAATATGTAAATGAAGAGGTAGATTTAGATCGATTAACCCTTTTAATATTTTCTAAAAAAACATTTTCTTGTTGACTCATTTTAATCGAACATCATTTCAAAAATAATAACAAAAAATTAAAATTATATTGTAGAAAACTTCTTCTTGATTAATAAATGATAAAACCCACATAATATTAATTAGTCTTATTATTTCCATTTATTTTATTTTGAAAAATGACTTTAATATATTTTTAAATGTACTTCCTCCTTTGGGTGACAGTCGTGGTCAGCCACTGTACTGCACATAAGAACCCCAAAACCACTAATCATTTGAGGCTGACCACGACAATTCCATTAAAATTTGATATATTTTGGGGTAGGCAAATAACTATTTTAACCATTTATAGGTATTTATTTTATTTAAAAAAAATTCAGTTCTTCTCTTGTTTTTCCCTTTTATACCAATTCTGAATTTTTCATCTTCATTGGTTTTCTTCTTCTTCATATTTGTGGACCATCAACTCAAACTTCTCATTTTTATTATAGTATACATTCCATATTTTTATTTTTATATGATTTATGACATGAATTAATTTTGAAGATCTCTTAGATCATGATCCTGAGTTTGAATGTAGCCTTTGGAATCGAATTAGACATTCTCAGTCTAAAAAAAGTTTCTACATTCAACCATTTAGATAATTCCACCACTCCCAGAACATGTAAATTGGAAGAAATTAAAATTCAAACATTCAACAAGAACCAATGGATAAAAATAAGGGAAATGAACATAATATAACCATTCAATAATTGGCTGAAACTAATATTAATTATCAACCAAATTGCATTGCATACCCAAATCCCAAATCATACATTAAACTGAAATCTGGGTTAATTCAGCTGCTTCCAAAATTCCATGGCCTCTCGGGGGAGGATCCCAAGAAACACCATAATGAATTTAATGTTTTTTTTTCAACCCTATAAACAAGAAATGTATCTGATGACCAAATCAAACTAAGAGGATTCCCATTCTCACATCATGGTGCTGGGAAATATTGGATGTATTATTTACAACCTGAAGATGTAACATGATGGAATGATTTGAAATGTCTTTTCTTGAAAATATTTTTTCCAGCATCAAGGACCACTTTTATTCATAAGGTGATCTCTGGGATAATGAAATCCCAAGAGAAGTAAATCTATGAGTACTGATAGCGATTCAAGATGTTGTATCGAAGCTTCCCACATCACCAAATCAGTGAGAAAATCCTCATCCAATATTTCTATAAAGGACTCACACTTATGGAGATAAGAATGGGGGATTCCATGGCTAAAGAATCAATAGTGGGAAAGAAAGCAGTAGATGCACGTGTATTTATTGACATGATGGCACAAAAATATCAACAATTTGGCGATCGAGGTATTCCACAAGTTTGAGGAATTCATCAGGCAAGTCCTTATTCTCATGAAAGTAATTTTATTGATTCCAATTTAAGAATAATTGAAAACTATAATGAGATAGATTTCTTTGGATCAAAAGGCATCCAAACACACTCATTCAAGGCCTTGGGGCATTTTCACTAAGACAAGCCACCCAACTGACAATTTCCCTTAACTATAATAGACGGAGGGTTACGCATCAGTATTCACAGGTATACCATATTTGAAAAAACAATGGACATATCCCCAAAAAAGTTTCGATTAATTTTATCACACATATAACCAAGGTTGAAATGATCAATCAGACATGAGGTATGACTTTGAACTACAAAAAAGGCCCCCTTTTTAAAAAAACATCCAGCATCCTCTGCCATAACAACAGTGTTTCCAACAACCCCAATGGAGATTTTAAGCCCCATCATCATCAAGACAATAGAAAGGGAATCCCTCAGCTAAGTTATATACTAAAACTAACGACATTTTAAGCAAATTGTACTTAATCAATAGAATGAGCTGAAGAGTCCTAGTTCAGAGCTGAGGGAGTTGATAACACAAATGTTCAAGATTTACACTGTCCTTCATGAACTCGTAAGTAAGAACTCCTGAAATATTCCTTCCAAACATACTCCAAATACCTATGGGAATGTTAGTTCAATTACATTGAGATATGGGGAGAAAAAAAACTTATAAATTGGCACATCTCGTTCCACTAGGATTCACCTCAACTCCAGAAAATCATCATTCCACACCAACTGTTGTTCAACCAATGGAGAAAGATAATGATTAGAAAATGATTGACAATGTTCCTAAAAATCCCCTTTCATTTACCAATAGGGTTGTACAAACCCAGAATATGGATGAAGAGGAGATAAAAAAAAGAAGTTTTGGACACATTCATTAATGGGGAGATTAACATCCCTTTACCTGAAGTGATTAATAAAATCCTAAGGTATGAAAAATTTATAAAATATAATTGTACCAATCGAAGAGGGATCAAGGGATATGAGAGGATAAATATTTTAAAAAAAACATGTCAGCACTCATTACAACAACTCTAGAAATTCCAAAATTGTTCAAGGATCCACGGACATTCACTATACCATGCACAATAGGGGAGTTGCACTTTTCTGATGTCTTTGTGATTTGGGATCTTCCATAAATAGGATTCCTCAATTTGTATTCCCTTATTAGAATTTTGGTGAGTTGAAAAAGATGAGTGTAGTGGTACAATTGGGAAATAAAGCTATGGAATATCCATCAAGAGTCCTTGGGGATGTACTTCTCTAAGTAAGAGACATGAATATCCCAGCAGATTTATTTGTGCTTAACATGGAGGAATATCATGTATGTTCACATGATCTAATTATTTTAGGTTTTACCTTCCTCAAAACTAAAAAAACTATTATAATTTTATATGAGGGTACACTTTCCATTGAATTTAGAGATTATGTTGGGATATTTAATGTCATGGAATCCATGATGTAGCCCTCAGAGGACCATTATAATTTTGTTATCTCCCATTTTGAACCACCAAGTAAAAACCCCAAGGATTTTGATTATCCTATTATTAGGGAGATTATGAGCATTGGTTCTAGTTTGATGTCTAAGAGTACATCTGCACCTATTTATAATGAACAAAAACCATCTTATATTTGATTTTGAAATGGATTCAAATTTTTATTTTTTTCATGTTCAATATGATTATGACATGGTTGTGGAGTATGATGATGGATTTGATTCTTTATTCTCTAATTTTGATGATTTATATTCTGATACTGATTTTCATTGTGCACATAATTTAGTTCCTTCAATTTCCCCATCCATAAACACCCCCCTACATTGGAACTCAATCCATTACCACCAAATCTAAAATACTCATACTTGTTATGTGGTGAGATATTACCTATTATCATTTTTATAAATATCCCTTTTTAACATGATGAAAAACATTTGAATCTGTAGAGGGTGAACATTAAGGAAATCAGGGGGACTGTGGAAGACATATCAGGTATTATCCCCTCCATTTTCATTCACATGATTATTTTGGAGAATGGGGAAAACTGGTTAGGAAACCAGAAAGGAGACTCAATCCATCAATTTTGGAGGTTGTTAAAAAAGAGGATGAAAAATTTCTTGAGGTAGGTATAATATATCCCATTTCAGATTCCCAGTGGGTGTGTCCTATTCAGGTTGTGCCTATGAAAAGTTGTGTTACTGTTGTTAAAAATGAGAAAGACGAGTTAGTTACGATGAGGGTATAAAGCAGTTTGCATGTGTGTATTGATTATAGGAAACTAAATCAATCTACTCTCAAGGACCATTTCCCATCCCATTTTTTGATCAAATGCCTAAGAGACTATCTGGGAAGACATATTATTATTTATTAGATATATTTTAGGGATATTTTCTTATTCGTATAGCTTTGGAGGGTCAGTATAAGACAATATTCACCTATCCCTTGGGCACATTTGCTAACAGGAGGATGCCATTATGACATACAATGCCCCGGGTACCATCCAGAGAAGCTTGGTGGGTATATTTTTCTGATTTTATTGTTAACTACATGGAGGTATTTATGGAATATCTTACAGTGTATGTATCCTAATTTGATGAATGTCTATGTATTTTGGGAAAGGTTTTGAATTGTTGTATTGAGAAGAATCTGGTCTTGAACATTGAAAAGTGACCTTTCATGGTAGTTCTTGGAATTATCTTAGGGAATGTAGTGCGAAAACATGGGATAGAGGTTTAGTGATCTACGATAAACATTATTTCACCATTACCCTATCCTTCATGCGTGTGTGATATTAGATATTTCGATGGGAATTTAGGATTTTATCGGCACTTCATAAAATATTTTAGTATTATTGCACATCATTTATTGCGATTACTTCAAAAGAATTATGATTTATTGTTTTATGATTCATGAAAGGTAGCATTTGATGAGATGAATAAGTGTCTGACCACTCCACTAACCATACTCCCCCCACAATGGGACATTGCTTTTGAGATTATGTGTGATGCCTCAAAATTCTAAGTTGGAGTTGTCTTATCTCATAAGGTGAATGGAAGTTCACATGTGATTTCCTATGAATCGAGGAAAATAGATTTATCCCAACAAAACTACAAAACCACGAAAAGGGGTTTCTTTCTGTCATATTATTTTTAGATAAATTTCGTTCATATTTATTGGGCTCTTAAGTAGTTATTTTTTATGAACATGCATCTCTGAAGTACCTATTGAAGAATACAGACACAAATCCTGTACATATATGATGGATACTTCTTCTTCAGGAATTTGATATTGAGATAATGGGAAAGAAGTAGTCAAAAAACATTGTGGAAAACCACATGAGTAGGAATACTCACACACTAGAGGATTACACTATGGACCTGGTACCACTTCATGACACTTTACCTGATGAGAATTATTATTCCATCTCAGGTATGCATCTATGGTATATTGATTTAGTTAACTACCTTGTTGCCTCTGAAATCCCTACAAATTTAAAGAAAATACAATTCCAAAAGTTAAATAGTGAATCAAGATTTTATGTTTGGGATGATCCATACATATGGTGCATGTGTAGTACCAAGTTATTAGGAGGTGTGTTCCTAATCATGAGTTGAAGTATTTTTTAAAATTTTTCATATAATTACATATGGTAGACACTTTGGACCCCAACGTACAACTATGAATGTTTTGTATTCCATATTATATTTTCATATCTTATTCTATGATGCCCATTTTTTTAAGTCATGATCTCATTGCCAACACACTGGAAAAATTTCTAGGAGGCATGAGATGCCCCAACAACCCATACTATTCTATGAGATATTTCATGTAAGGGGCATCAATTTTATGGTTCCTTTTCTTAGTTCCTTTGGTTTTTTTATATTTTGGTTTCTGTTGATTATGTGAGTAAATGGGTGGAGGATAAGGCCACTAGGATTGATGACTCTCATGTTGTAGTGGTCAATTTCAAAGAACAAATTTTTTGTATGTTTGGAATACCGAAGGCCATCATTAGTGACCAAGGGACACACTTTTTCCATCAAAATATGGATTCCCTCTTTCAGAATTATGGGGAGACACACAAAACATGAACATTATACCACCCTAAAAAAATGGCCAGGCTCAGGTTCCAAAAAGGGATATAAATTTTTTTTGAGAAAACTGTAAAGAAAAATAAGAAAGATTGGAGCAAGAACTTGGATGATGCACTTTGGGATTATAGGATATAATTCAATACACCCATTGGTATGTCCCCATTTCTAATTGTTTTTTGGAAGGCATGTCTCTCTTTGTGGAAGTTGAGCATCATGCTTATTAAGCTATAAAGAAATGCGACATGGATATGGCACAAGATGGAATCCAAAGGACATTGAAAATTAAATAGCATGAGAAGATTTGATTGTATTCATATGAGAACTCAAGTATCTATAAGGAAAGATCAAAAGAAACTCATGATATAATTATCTAATGAAGGTAGTTTCATGTTGGAGATAAATTATGTCTCTACTTTTCATGATTGAAGTTGAAGCCTGGTAAGTTTTGTTCCAGATGGATAGGTACTTATGTTGTGACTACTATTTTTCCTTATATTGCAATGGATAACATACAAGAGGATAAAAAAAGGAGATTTACATTCAATGGGAAACATTTGAAGAAATACATTGAGGGATTTCCTTCTGATGTAGTAGATTTCATCACACTGCATGACCCCATCATCACATGAGCATGTCAGGCTGATCCTAACCCTTTCACTTAATTACTCATTGTACTATTTAGAATCATAAATTTCATGTTCATATATCATTTCATTGGTTCACACTATGTACAATGGAATATTTTATTTGTGGGGGAGAAAAAAAATTATTTTAGTAATTTCAATTGTTTTCCTGTTTTACAGTAATTTTCAAAACAAAAATTGTGTATTTTTAAAATATTGTGTGTTTATATTTCCATTTTTTGGGTTTTTTTAATCTATTGAGATGAAATGATTCTCATCACTATTTTTAGATTCATATAAATATGTGTAAAAATTTATCCCATGAAACCAAGCATAAATTAATGCAAAAAATAACATTGTTTCATGTTCAAATATTTTTTAATTTTCTGAAAAGTACTCTGAATTTTGAGTCCCTTTCCACATCTCACTATCTTTATATTTGATATCACTTTTTTTTAGGCTTCTAAACCATTAATTTAAAATTCTTTACATTTAACTCACTTCGTGAGATAACTAAACCATGCTTAATATAAGAATAATTTGATTTATTCTTCTAAAAAGTTGAGGGTTTTAGGTACTTATTTTTTAAATTTTTGTGGAATATTTTTGTATTAAAACCCCTATTTCAACAAATAATTTTTATAAAGGAAAACCTTTAACATTTGATCCATGTATTCCTTACAATACATGAATATCCTATTAGGATATACACATTATAAGTCTATTTTCCCTATCCAACCAACTCATGTAGTGAAATTGCATAATCTAGTTGAACTTATGTGTGGGGATGCATTCTTGTATTGAGCTACCACATTCTGTGATACATAGGGTGGGAAATTAAATTACTCTGTGATGTTTTTTCTTATGATGAAAATAATTATATTTAAAGTTATTCCTTTTCTAGAGATTTGATGATAATTGATGTTGTTCCTTTCTATAGCTTCTAAGAGAGGGAGAAATTTGTGCCTATCTTGAGTATTCAAGAAAGTCGTGTTTGAGGAAATTTCCATTTTTACTGCTAAAATATTGAATGGTGTGAACACTCCTTAAATTTTCATGATGATGAACATGAATTGTTTCTATGGGGATTGAAGAGGAGGCCATATTTAACTGAAAATCGTTTTAATGCAATTTTTCTTTAAAAGGATTCAATCCCCCCCACCACATTCAGTCTCAGAATTTTTCACACTTAAATAATACCAACTGTAAGGCACATAACGATCCTGGATAGTCCTCATGATAAATATATGCCATTGACACACATCGGGAGGGGATATAGAAATTTTTCAAGCCTATGGTTACACTTTTATGAGTTTGGATTAGAAAGACATTGTTGAAAAATTGACATTTGTGTGATAAGAGAAAATTCAAGTGAGATAAGTGTTCTGTGCATGGGGGGGAAAATAAATTGGAAATATATTGTGTGATATAAATGTAGAAATTGAAATAATGGTTTTTTATGAGGCATGATAAATTTTGTTTCTTGGTGTGGAATTGTTCGATCTGAGGGATGTGTTTTTAAAAAAAATATTTGATATTGATGTTTAATTGTCATAGTTTTTCGGAATACATGATATGTGGTTTCTCTTTGGAGTTAAAAGGGGTAATTTTGAGGGAGTTGATAAAACAAATTTTTATAGAATATTTTATTAATATTAAATGAAAAAAAAATCATCACATTTTTTAAAATATGATTATTTATAAAATATTAGGGATTAGATCATTCACTTTTAAATTTGATGGAAATTCTGGTTTTACTCATTATAGTGATCTCTAATATTTCGAAGATAAATATTTTTACTATTTATTATTTGAACGTGTAATTTTGTAACTATGTTCCTAACATAATGGGATATAACTTTTTATATGAATTTGGAGCTAAATCATGAATTTGATTGGACTAAATATACCATGAAATCAAATGTGGTCTGGGCCCACCAAATTTGACATTGGTTATATATTTGGGACATAATGTCTTCATTAAAGTTTGTATTTAGCCCAAATTTTGAGAGGATCTCTCCAACACAATTAAGCACACACAAAAATATTCTGTAATAAAACAGGGTTCACACGATTTGGAGGTCAAACAGATGGTTTAATTTGGCATGAAATATTTGGCCGAGATTCCCCATTCACACTTGAAATATCTTTAATCCTAGCCACCTCTGCATTGTATAAATTACTTATTTTATAATTTTTTAGTGTTGTGACGTGCTTTAGGTGATTGGGTGAATATGATAATTTTTTCTACACCATTTCAATTCACAATTAGAGGGGTTAAGCTACCAATCTTGGATCTCCTCCAAAATGCTCTTGTATTCCTCGTCTTTTTTGTAATAATGTTGCGATTTCAATAAACTCTTAGTTTATATTACACTTCTTATATTATTTTAAATATTATTATTCTCTTAATTTTACTCTTTGGTAATTAATTCAAAAGTTTAGATGATATTGGTTTCTACAATTTCCTTCATTTTCTCATGCAAAACATCTCCACAATGACCATACCGCCCATGGAAGAGTAGTTTTCTTAGTGATCAATCTGTCTTCTACACTCATCATTTAATTATTCTGAGTAATTTAGATAATTCAATTCACATAATATGATCCATGAATTGTTTTTTTAAATTCGAAATAACTAAGCAATCAATTTAGTAATTAACACAAAAACACGTGAGGTCGACTATTTTGTGAATTGTGAGAGTGCGATCTTAATCGGTAATACAAGACCACACGGGATAAGCTTGTAGAGTAAAAATGAAATTCATAAGCTCAATTAATCCTTATTTCAAGAATGGATATTTTCCCAAATTATCCACTGAACATAAGATAACCATATAACATCAATCAAAGAATGGTGTTGCGGTTGTCTATTCTGAAGCTAGCCCAGGGTTTATGTAATATCATCTTTATGGTTAAGTTAAATCATGTGGGGTTAAAGTGTTAACAAATTGGGGGATCATAACAAGGTGGGTATTAATCTAAATCATAATTATTATTAATTAAATGAACATGTAGAGTTATATCAATTACACCTTTTAATATTTTCTAAAAAAATATCTTCTTATTGTGTCATTTTAATCGAACATCATTTCATAAATAAAAACTAAAAAATACATTATTTTGGAGAAAAAATATTCTAGATTTATAAATGATAAAAAAAACCATCCTTTTTATTAGTGTTATTATTTCCTTTTATTTTATTTTAATAAATACCATTAATATGTTGTTAAATTTACTTCTCCTTTGTGAGACGACCCAGGTCATCCACTCTACTACACCTATGTACCAAAAAACCCCCAATCATTTTTGTGAACCCATGATAGTGACTTTAACTATGATTCTAAAGGCACCATTACTTCTTGAATCCCTGCTCTGTGATATCCTTTATTCTTCATGAAACACCCTCCATGTGCACAATTTCCCTATGCCAATGCTAGGCCACTTCACCTTGTGAAGCATACCACTTCATGAAGCCCCTCTACTACATGGAGCACCAAAGCATCGTGAGGCCCCTTCCTGTGAACCCTTTTCTCCTCAAACTCATTCCTCATATGAACTCCTTGTACATATGATGTGATTTCATAGTCCCTTGTGTGGTGCTTTATATTGGTTTGTTTAGCCATATGCTTTTCGAATAGGCATGCTAATAACTATTGTTTCTTCTCATAGACACGTAAACATGGCCCCTCAATGGATCACTCCAAGAAACCCCCTCACAAAGGAATTTTTTATGCCTTCCCATCCCCAAGGGTGGGTGGGTATCTGTTATGTATGTCTTAGGGGTGTGGAGTGAACCCCCCCCCTCATCTGAGCTTCAGGTCGTTAAACATCCAAAAACCATTGTATTCAGCACATGATGTTAAATTGTGACCACAAATCATTCACTTTAAGCAGGGTGCCCCATCTCAAACATTCTCTATGCTCGTTAGTATCAATGTGAGTGAGATTTTCCTTAAATGGAATGAGATCCTCTTTGTTAGAGTGGAGGTTTTCTGCGTGGAATTGAAACCACCTTGATTTAAGCCCCTTGAAAGATGTAGCATTCCTCATCCTCCTCTCTTCTTCGATGCCAATGACCAGAGGAGTGATGGGAAACTAGACCTTCATAATCCCATCCCTCTGTTGTTCATATTTTTCACCACCTAAGCCTCCATCATGGAGTAAGTCCCAATCTCTATCTCCCTGGGCAGCTAACCATGTGTAAGCCCCTGATACCTCTTTGGACCACTAACCATGTTTGAGCCCTACTCCACTTACCATGGACACACCATTCATTATCTGATAGTCATGTCTTTATTGCCTCTTGATTCTCACACTAAGCATGAATCACATTGTCTTAGAGTAAGCATTGACCATGAAATCCTCTACCGACATCCCTAGAATTTACGCCCCAACACCATTCCGATCAATGTGGACGTTGATCCTTCCCAAGGTAGAGTATGTAGGAATCCTCCATGAGGTTCAATCCCAACACCTTTTGGTCCTGAACCCCTTCACATCGGTTCACCAACACCTCTTCTGATCTATGTGGACATTGATCCCTTCTCAGGTAGGTTATGTTGGAATCCTCCCTGAGTTTCAATCCAAAACACCTATTGGTCCCAACCCCCATCACATCGTTTCACCAACAACTCTTCTGAACATCATGTAATTTGATCTTTTCCATGGAAAGGTATGTAGGAAGCCTCCCTGAAGATCAAGACCAATACCAATTGGTCTTGAACATCATTACATTGGTTCACCAACACCTCTTCTGAAGTATGTGGACTTTTATCCTTTCCAATGTAGGGTATGAAAGAATCCTACCTAAAGTTCAATCCCAACAAATATTGGTCCCAAACCCCCTCACATAGGTTCACCAAAACCTCTTCCAAACTACAAGGACATTGATCCATCCCCTTGGAGAGGTTTTTAGGAAGTCTCCCTTTGGTTCAAGGCCAACACATTTTTGTCCCGACCACTCTACATCGGTCCACCCTCGTCATGATTACATTAAACTATACACCCCTAATTTTTCCCTCATGAGGATAAATTTTACCCATTCGAACTATGTGGGACTTGATCCCTATCACCAATGAAGGCTACAATGGAAGACTTCCTAAGGTCTATCCCCATTTTGTAGAAATACATTGGATCCCCAATAGATGGTAAGATATTGAATCCCCCAATAGATGCTAAGCCTTCTTTACTCCCCTTCATTTGGGCCCACATTTATGGTTTGCCCCCTGTGGCGTCAGAACAACCCAGGCTACTAACCATGCATAAGCCCCAATACATCGTCAGGTTGTTGTCCTTTGTGTACACCTCGATTCTATGACCCATCTTGAACTATGTGGAATTTGATTCCCTTCCACATGGATACATTGGAATCCTCCCTGTGGTTCAATCCCATCACTCATGTCTCATCTCGGTATTTCCCTCAAGCTTATATGTTTCATGAATGTCATTCCCCAAACTGGAGGTTCAACTAACTCTGGATCCCTTTCATGTATTAATTCTCATGGGCCACCTCCTCAAGTGTCCCATATCCCTAAAAAACTATGTAAAATTTAAATCCATACCATGAGGATACGTTGGAAGTAATTTTAGAACGTTGTATGTATTGATTCCCATCCTTATAGGATACGTAGGAATTTCCGAACATTTCATTCATAGGCCAATCCCAACATCAGAATCTCCCTTTAGGTCAAAAAACATGGTGTGGAGTAGGATTTCACCCTCATTCATGTCAAGTTCATGTTGACCACATCATGTACTCCCCTCATTGGATATCTCTTCCTACTCTATCACCCACCTTGAAGTTAAGCGGCACAGGCATATTCATGCATTGTGCTTCCCATCATTTGGGTTTCCTTCAATATCCATATCCAAATGGACCCCCGAATGGCATGGATTCTTGTCCCAAGGTCTTTCCTACCATTTTGGGCCAACACCCTCAAGGATTTCAAGTGAATAATTCATAGAAGTCCCACATTGTAAAGATGGTCAGGAGTCAACACAGATTTTTGGTTCTCAGTTCTGGTCACATGATATAGATGTTGTGTTTTGAACATGTTCAATGACCCTCCTTCATCGTTATCGCCTTCACTATTTATCCCAAATGTTGGGTGCAGTGAACAATTTTATCCTACTACCTCTTTAAACATCCATTCACTTCGGGAGGGAGAGTTGATCTGGTCGGTACATACCCTACCTGATTTTCTTCCCTCATTATAGTCCCCTCGTGTGTTGGGGATAGCTTGATCCTATTCCTTATTTCCCAAACCGAGAATGGCTCATGATGGATTAGGATATTTGGTAAGGCAATGACCAAATGAGGTGTCATGTATCTACGATGGTCCAAGACCTCCAACCTCAGCTCCCTCAACTGTTTCTCCCCCTTGGCTGAAGATCTCTTCTATGATTGTGTAGTGTGGTATGGACTTACATTCTCAATCACGTCAGACTATTTTTTCCATGCCGCACATATCCCCTTCAGACATCCCACCATCTATCGCCCTTTCCACAAGCATAGGTCCCACCATGCTTCCCACATCCAATAATTTGGGTTTCCATCATTATCCATATACAAACGGACCCCCGAATAGCATTTTTGACCTACCATAGAGATCTCCTACCATTTCGGGCCAATGTCCTCTAGGATTTAGAGTGAAAAATTGATACAAGTCCTGCATTGCGAACATGGTCTGCATTCAACACTCATTTTTCGTTCACATGTTAAGTCACGTGATATGAACGTTGTGCATAGAACAAGGTAAACACCCATCCTCAATCATTATCACCTTCCCTATAAGTCCCAAATATTGGTTTTAGTGAACCATTTTATCTTGTTACCTCTTCAATAATTCGTTTTCTTTGGGCGGCAGTGTTGATCTTGTTGGGACAGACCCTGCCTGATTTTCTTCCCACACTATATTCCCCTCATGTGATGGGGATAGCCTGGTCCTTTTCATTGTTTCCCACACTGATAATGGATTATGTGGGCTTATGAGATTTTTTTAAGGTAATACCCACATGAGGGGTCATGTGTCTTCGGCTATCCGGGACACCCAGCCTCAGGTCCCTCGACCTTATTGGATATCTGGCCCATGCTCTCATCTAGGATTGTGTGGAGTGTGATTGTATTAATTTTTCAATCAAGTAGTGATATGTTTTCTATGCCACACATATCCCCTTGAGACATCCCTCCATCTATAAACCTTTCCACAAGCATAGGTCTCGACATGCTTTTCACGACCCATCATTTGGGTTTTTATCAACTTTCACATCTAAAAGGACCCCCAAACGGCAAGGAGACACAGCCCAACAGATCTCTTACCATTTCGTGCCAACATAATCAAGGATTTGGAGCAATAAATTGATTCAAGTATCATGTAGAAAATGAGTTCAATGGTTGATTCCCAATTGTTTTTCCCCAAACCCTGGTCACACATATATAGATTCTGTATTGTGAAAATGGTCAAAAATTATCCTCTATCATTGTTATAATTTTGTGGTATTCCATTAGTACGATGATTAACCCTCTCCGCTAACTTGTCCCATGCACAAGACATTAATCTTGGAATCTATGGTCTGATCCCTATGTCTTTAAACTAATAGCACCATCAACATCACCGCCAGACATTAAACTATGAATTGGTTTAGACCTCCAATCTTAGGTATTCAATCTTATCAGCCCTTATGCCCATGTACTCATTTGGGATTGTATGGTATGGTATGAGCTTGTTTCCTCATTAACGTAGGGTCATGCACCGTGTCGTACACATCCCCTGTTGAGATAAATTTACCCTGTCTGCATCCTTGCTACATGATATAAAACTGAATAGAAACCTCCATAACTATGTGTGGAATGATTCCGATTATTATTGGATAATAGGTCAAACCGAACATGTAGCTTTTGGGTCCAGTCCTATTTCATTAAAACCTCCTTATCAACTGGCCATGTGTTCATTCGGGAGATGGTTATATGGTGTGGTATGGGCTTATAAACTCATTCACATCTGGATTGTGATAGTCACACCACGTACGTCTTTCCTTTGAGAGCTATTCGCCCCTATCCTATGCCTATTTTTCAAGTGGGTTTCTCTTGAGTTGGTCCCCATGACCAATATTTTTAGTTCACCTGTGTGCCAAATAGCACTCCGGTTCAGGACCGAGAGTGTCGGATTCAACCCAGACATGCTCTTGACAATTTAATAGGCTTCATGTTCCCATTCATTTGGGATTTCAATATTATTTCACATCCAAAGGGACCCCCAAATAGTACAAATACATAGACCAAGGGATATCCTATCATTTTAGGTCAATATCCTAGAAGATTTTGAACGAAAAATTGATTTATGTTCAACGTTGTGAATATAATTAGTGGTCGATACTCATTTTTCAATCCCATTTCAGGTCACATGATATGTATGATGTGTTTCGAACATGGTCAATAAATATCTTCCATCGTCACGCCAACCCCACCAATTCTAAAATGTTTGCATGATACACATCATTTTCCACGCCATCACTTCCAATCCAAATTTCGACACTCTTGGTATTATCCCTTAGTGCGCATTTGCACATTGGGAGGAAATAGCATCTGGACGGCATCATTCATCACTCCACACCATTTTCCCCTTTGTGAGTATTCCTTGTGTTTCAAATACATTCTCTGCCCTTGTTTCCCACATCGAGCATATCTCACATGGGCTTAGGGATTCAGTAGAGGTATGCACCCGCATAGAAGGGTCTCACTTCTCTATATTCCAAGATCTAAGACCGTAAAATATGATCTTATTCATCATAACTACTTATAACTTGATTCCCATGCTCTCAGTATACGTAGGGATGCTCAGACATCTCATCTTTGGGTCCAGTTATTATTCCTCTATTTAACTCTTTTTTTCATCTTTGTGGCTCTGACAACCATGGAATTATGGGGTGTGGTGTAAAGACTTACGCACTTATTCACATCTGGTCTACAATAGTTACACCACTTACATCCCTTCTAGGAGTTATTCTCTCACACCACTCATCTTGCAGGATATCAAACTTCACTGTCAGAACTATGTATGGCTTCATTCCCATCCTCATGGGATATGTAGGAACACCTAGAAATTTTGTCCACAGTTCTGGCCCTATAAATTTCTCACCATTTCTTTCCCCTTGGACTAAGTTTTCTTCCCTATAATTTCATGTGGTTTGGTGTGGACCTCATCCTCATTAAAATCGAGTATGATTTATCACGCCATGAATGTTCTCCTATAAAACCATTCTATATGTTTCCATGACATATGGCATTATACTATGTTTCTTTGTCCTAAATGACATTAACCTTTTGCATCTTTATGGAACAACATTAAAATTCATCAGTAGGTCCTATCATACGACCCTAAACTATGACATTATTTTCATGGCCAAATGACGAAAAATGGAACTACATTGTGATGTTCTCACTCGGGCGTACATCATGTTGGGTATTGGTCATACACCATACCATTTTTCAACTCCTACATGTGGATTGATTACTAAGGATACAATAGGATTATTTTCCCTTAGTTTATCACTTAACAAAAAAACACTCATCTATCCTAATGAAGAAACATAATCTATCAAATGCCGCATCTTTTATTGTGTAGACTAGGACCACAAGACGTTATCATCCCTAGCATTAGTACCTTACATTTTAACATCCATAACTATGTATGGCTCGATTCCCTTTCTCATGGGGTACGTAATAATGCACATGCACTTTGCCTCTGGGCCAGCCTAACATTCATTTTTGGTCCCTCGACCGAAGAACTCTCCAAATAAAATATGGTGATATGGACTCCAGGTCCACATTCACATTGGTTTTTTCAATTACTAAACAATGTCTCTCCCTCCCCCCTTTCCATTTACGGTCCATGCTCTAAGACCAAAAAACTAATATCCAACTGTCTTGGTCATGAGACACTAAACTACATAACATCCTACATAACTACATAAGGCTTGATTACCATCCTCATGGGATATGTAGGATTTCATGGATGTCCCGTCCACAGGTCCAGCCCAATGAACCTTAAATCATGCCCCCTTTTTTCAACTCCTTAGCCAGAACTCCCTTGGAAGCATGTGGTGTGGGGAGAATCTCTTTGTTTCCCATTCACATATGTTTTTTCAATAGTTTCACAGTCAACCTCCCTAGTCTCTTTCTATCAAAGTCTGAGTTCTGTGCCCCTAAACTAAGATCTCTTTAAGGGAACTATGCATCGAGTTCAACTACTTTTCCACCCTGTGAACACATCATTAAATAATGTCCCCTCCTAATGGTCCACTCTACATCCTCAATCATGGATTGTGCAACACTATGAACCTTATCTTTGAAAATGGATTCGACTACCTCTACCTGATGTTTCTTATTTCCACATTAATATGTGTCGTGAGAAATGGCCAAAAGTGTGAAATTTTCACATCGAAATTTCCTCGTTCCATGACAAAGATTTATGAGTCCTCTATGTGGATCATCATCCTCTTACATGTCTGAAGGGACCCAATTTATAGCCTTCTGTCATGCCAAAATGTCTCACCTATCGTCTTAGGCCAACGCCCCTAAAGAAATTATACTACATTTGTGACTAGTCCCACGTTTCGAACATGTTCAATGACTGAACCTCGTTTGTCTATCCCCATTCTCAGCTAACGTGAAGTTGATATTTTGTTTTGAACATGGTAAAAAGTTATCCTCTATCTCCACGACACTATCATTATGATCCAGATCTCAGGTCCCATGATTCACATCCTTCCACCCCATTATGTTTAACTAGAATTCCAGCACAATCGGTTCTACACCTCCTCACATCTATGTGCGTTAACCAGGAGAAATAAATAATTTTGGGATGCCACTCAACTAGCATTACTTATCCCCAAATGACTTCCTTCTTGTATAATGAATATTTCACCACTACTCCTTGCTTCCCACATCGAGCATGACTAAATTGGACTTGGTAGTTATGGTGGGGAATGTACTGCTACAGCTACATCACACATTCCCTTCCTCCTGCATGATGTTAAATTGAACTCCCATAAATACATATGGCATGATTCCAATAATGATGGGATACATAATAATGCTCGAACACATTGCATCAGGCCCAAAAAAATGTGACTGTTGGTCCCTCGACCAAAAAAACACCCCCGTTGGATACGTGGTGTGGTTCAAACATTTTATGTTTTCATTCATAACAGGTTTATAGCTACTTCATCACATACTCCCTTATTGGGATCTCCACATTCACTCCCCATCATACGGTATGACATTAAACTATACGAGTCCACATATCCTCGACACATGATATTAAGTTATATCTCTACCCTGAACTATTTCATTTGTCCCCATAATAACTATAGAATGCATCAGATCCCTCACCCGAGAGAATTTCCTCTATAAGAATTGGTCTTTGGCCACACCATGCTCAATATTTACATTTCAATTTCTTTCCATCTTCAGGGGATACATAGTGACACCCATGCAATTGGCCTTGGGGCCAGCAGCATGGTCATTAACCCTACTGGCCCCTTGGCCCTGATTACCATCTAGGTAGTATGACCTTTAAAACTATGTGAATCATCCTCACCGAATTAAGTATAAAACAATGTGTCTATCACTGTTATTTATACGACATATAACTATAGGTAATTCTATGTTCTTTTCAAGAGAGGTCATGTTTGAAAGTAAGGTTGATCCTGAATCAGACTGATGCGACCACCTAATGTGTTTCCACTAGGTGGGGTAATTTCAAAAGTGTTGGACTCTATTCAAATAACCCATCACTCCAAAAACCACAATTCATGTTCCATTTATTTGGAATAAATTCCTTTTTCACGTGTAAAGGAGACCCCTAAAAATTTGTGTCCTCGGCCTATGGTTCGCATACTGTCCTAGGAAAACATTTCGGATGACCAATGGATAATATTTGTAGTCAGTCCACGTGTTTTGAATGTGTTTAGTGGTGGGACCTCATTTGTTTTTCCCATTCTAGACTAACACAATAGGGATGATGTGTTTTGAACATGGTCAATAGTTATCCTTCGTTTTCATGCAACCCCCACAGCCTTCCATATTTTGGTTTTTGTGATTCACACTTTCCACACAACTATTATCATATTGATTCAGACGCCCCTCATGGTTCCCTTCTCATGCATTAGAGAACATTTAGAAAATGGATGTTTGAACGTCCTGAGTCCTTTTTCCTCCAGTCGGGCCTCCCTCTTTCTTCCCAAAAATCTAGATAGGTTTTTCAAACCCTGTATGCTCGAAGCTTGGTTGAAACTCTCAGATTCGGTTAGAATGACAAGGTGGTCATCCCATGTTTCTCACATCAGGCCCTATCCATGTGAATTTAGGGACTGTTCACCGGATGTTTCACGAATGTGAGGGACATGTAGCAGGCCAAAACATGTAGCAGAACTCATGAATGTGACCAATATAAATAATAATATCACTAAAGTACATTCAAAAGTTTTATTAATTATAACACTCATGGATCAACCCCTATCATGGATTGGTTGACCCCATCCAAAGTGTGTTCCAGCCCTGCCACTCTCTAGCTTGTGTTGTATAGGATTCGATGTATTTTGTTTATTTCCAGCTCCTCCTCCACATAAATGAATCATAGTTCATAAGCCCAAATCCAGGACCTCTCTTCATCTCTCTGAATGAAAACCATCTCCATAGAGGATTGCTTATTCAATTATTTGGAAGCTACTAGCTGGGCCTTCAGTCATGATATAAGCTCTTATTACGTGTTGAGGAAATCAGAATTATCATATTCCCAAACCCGTAGTCGTTGAATATTATTTTCAGCCTCTTGGATCCTCTTGATGTTCAATGCTTTTTCTGTTACCAACCCACACAAAGGCCACTATCATATTCTTGAATCATATCCATCATGAGATCTCCAACGAGCATGTGAGGACTCTGCGCATCTACTCCCCCAGCGGACATTTCATGCAGTTGGGGCTGAATCCACCTCATCAAGTATATCCATTTTGCTTGAGGTGTCTCATCGATGAATCAATTAATCAACTTCCATGACCAGTGACCGGCGATTTTTCTAACCACCTCATCAGAGGTCATCACATTCCAATCCGTGGGGTTGGTAGGTTCATATGCGAGAAAGGCCCCTAGGAAAACATCAATATGGTCTGCATCGGGTTTCTGATCTGGTATGTCCAGACTCGTGTAGTCTGATTTATCCTCATCATCAGATCCCACCGCAATGATCTCAGTCACTATCCTGTTAACGATCCCACATGTGATATGGAGCATCATAGCTTGGTCAGTTTGGGTATCTACCTCCATGACCACTAACGTTCCCCATGGAAAGGTTCCTCTATGTGTTCTATCCAACCATGCTAAGGAATGCCACACCATTTAAAGAACTGTGCATACAAAAAGTTCATGGACGTCAGTTAACCTAATAAATGGGTGACCGTCATGAATTCTATAAAGGAGACTTACATAGTTCAAATTTTCAGTCTCGCTCATGGGTTGTTTTTGTGGAGAACCTAAGGAGTGTCCTCGATATTTTTTTGGGAAGTCTGAAATCTCAAGAAGAACCCCCATTTTTATCTCTGTCCCACTAAGTGTGGTACCTTCCAATGTCATAGGAGGAGATCCCGAAGGCCCTGCAGCAACATCTGTTGTTGGTAGGGAGCAGGATTTGCATATAAGTCCCTCCTGAATAGTTAAAATATTAGTTGATAAGTCATATATGATCAGGATGAGGACTCCATGTAAGTCATTTAGTGTTTTACCTCAAGGTCCACTACAAACTCTTCCAACTCAAGGTCTGAATCAACAACCTCACCCTCTGCCTGAGGGCTCCATCTACCGGCCTCCTCCCCAGGAGGACTCATCAGATTCTGTCAGTAGAGGGAAGTGCTCGATCAATTCATCAGATGATAGCTGTGGAGAGGATATTCGATCCAGCAATATATTTACCTAATATATTATCAAATGTGGAGAACCCTGAGAGTGGTCAATGTCTTCCATCTTGGCCAGATATTTCTCTCCCACCGTTTGGGATACCTCAAAGTTGACCCTGATGGGACCGATCCCTAGAAAATCCATCCCAAGTTGGTTCAGGTGTGTTTCATCTCAGATGGATTGATAAATTTCCATTTGAAATCCTAGATTTCCCTAGTATGGGGGAATAAAACGTTCTCCGACATGTCTATGTGGCACAACGTCTTTCTCGGAGCATGGGTGGATATCCTACGGAACCCCCTGGGCGATATCCCCTATAGATTGCTCTATTATTCCAAAATAACTGGGTCTACTGATTCCACCTACCTCTCAACCAGTGTGGTCCTCACCGCCACAGCAGCCCCACCACGATGATGTGTCATCTACAACTTCTAGTCCTGACCCTAAGGTTATGGAGACACTCCTTCACTGGCCAAATGTTTTGCTAATTTAGCATCTCCCCTAGGAATGCTGCCTCCCAACTATTGGAAGATCCATTCAGTAGCCTGAAGATGGTAGTTGGGGGAGGCATCTCATTTTGCCTCTTCCCATATTATCATGTGAACATGAATCACATATTCCTCATCAAACATAGGTGATCCTTGTGGCACACCAACAAATAGACCTATGAGGTCATTCACTACATGCACCGAAATTGCCTCGCAAAATAGTGTTGGGTGTAGGGATCACACAGGGACTTGAGGCCAGCCGAGACACTATGAATCCATCCCGAAAGTCCATGTGGTCAGACCGTTGCTCTTTCGTTACCTAGATGTCATCTTTGAAATGACCTATTGGCAAAGGGAACTGGTTGAAATTGAATTCTTCTACCTTCCAGACCCTGTTCAGCAACATCTTCTAGGTCATCCTGGCTAGAAATCTCCCCTCAATCTTCAAAATGGTTTGGAAAAAATTCTATACCAGAAGGCAAATGGGGTTCAGATATTCGTAGATACCCCTGACGTGCACTGCTATCCAACTTTATGGAAGGTGGAACATCCCGTATATCCTCTATGTCTTCTTCCCCTTGATAATGTGCCACAACATCATATACAACTTGGAGGGCATCGGGATCATGATGATGACCCATCCCCATGTCACCAACATGGAACCCATGATTAAAAATCTTGATCGCACACCTATTTCCATCTCCCTCACCAAAAGGATCCAACCAGAGATAAGTGCCACAATGAATGTAGCCATCCTAACCACTGGTTGCAGCTCAGTACTGACACTGAACCCCCAGGTTTTCCACTAGATGTCCTCCAAGATTCACCATTTTGATTTCCCTTTTACACGTTGAACCCCCTTTGGGAAATTCTATGGCCTTATAGGGAACTGTCCATCTTTTGAGAAGATTAGAAACTGCTTGAACCACTACATGAAATGGACATCTCTCACGGACTACTTTCCCCCTCCAGACATCATGTCCATTATTGCTCTCTCCAGTGGTGGAATCTGCTTCAGATTCTCCCATCCACTCACAACAGGGAGGAAATAATAATACAACTCCCCTAGTATTGGGACCAAAAAATCACGGGCAAGACTCATAGGTTGATGTCGTCCTCTCCATGGTGAAAAAGGAAGGGGATGGTCATCAATGACTATCTTCTCAGCAACTCCGACATCAGCTACTTCAGCTGATATATATGGAATTGAGAGTCCCAAGACACCTCATATACACACACTTTCCTCAGATCATCCACAAAATCCTCACACAAGGAACCTACCTAGTAGGCCCAATTCCAATTGTCTATAATTTTACCGCCCTGGCGTAGATTGCACTCATCGGTCCACCCCTTATCTGGATTACCCAGGGCCGCCATCAGAATATTGTGTATAGTGGTGGAGATTTTTTTGGGGTAAATATTTCCCATCAAAATTATTCACATGGTTTTAAAGGCAGTTAGCATTGATAGGAATGAAATCCTCCCATGTATGGCCCTCAATCACACTAAACCACTGGTGATGGCATGGCATTCTCTTGAACCATTATGTTGGATCATCCCAAATTTATTTAGGGATAAAGACATCATCCCTAATGGAAAATACATATAGAGAAAGCCTCCAAAAAAGCAATTAGTTATTATGGCTCTCTGATAATAGCTCCACCATCGAATCATGATCTGAATGGCATCATATGAGTTCATTGATACCTGATCTATTCTCCATTTCTTTCATCTAGGCTACATCCCTGAAGGCCTCCCTAGAATCTTTATGTCGATCCATTCAGTTTTTGAAATATGGACCTTTTTTGTAGTTCATGAATCCATTTTGTGATGCCCATCCACAAAGCTCATTCGAAGAGCTTAGTCCCAGTAAGAAATCGCGAATCCCATCCCCCGCTCTAGAAGACACAACTTGCATAGCACACTCTAGTGTAGTCGAAGGAATCATTGTGCACTGCAAAGAAATAAGGCTTGATTCAAAAAGAGTAATTTTAAAGCATGCTTAGCTTTGAGAATCGAGAGCACAATCACCAAAATGCTTAAGTGAAAAATTGAAAAAAGATAGTTTTATCTTCCCTATTTATAGGTGACGATCCTTTGTTCTTTGCAGCACATATGGCCACGGTGAGCTTCACATCACTCTCAACCCACACATTTTTTCTCCAAATCACAACCCTCATTTGTAATTCTTCATTGAGATTGACCAAAACTATTGGTGATTGACCCTTAGACATAGACCCTTTTTTTCTTCCTAAATCCATGTCTGAGTGGGGGCATTTGTTGGCGCAAAAATATATGTTGAGGAAAAGGAAAAAAAGTGAAGGATGAATCCAAAGAGGCTACCTCACGAAGAAAAATCTCTAAGCACTGCAGCACCGCGACTGGTGAAAAGCACCCCCTCCCATCATAGGTTCCATAGGGGGAAATGGTTGGATGATCCATGACACTCCTGACATTTGAAAAGCTGCCACGGAGAATATAGGAGGGAAGATCCGTGATTCGCCTGACATTTTTGAAGATGACATGGACTGAGGAGGTGGAAAGATCCATGGTTATAAAAAATCTCCATGTGTCTTCGCATCGAGTGATCCCTGCTTTGCACCTCCTCTTGGATATAAATACCAGGATATCCCAGATCCGAGAGTAAATATAATCCGACCTTTTTCCTTCTCAGCTCCCAAATCACAAAGTGCCTTCTCTTATGAAAAAAAATAGATCTCTTCAAGGTACTTTATCATCACGAAGTGCCTTTCCTCTAGCTTAAATACAATATATATTCAAACAATGATTTCATTCGTGAGGCCCACATTCCTTCCCAGTGTAAGGATATCCGCAAGGGGACTCATGGTCTTCATAATGTACTCTTGCTTCATGATTTACCTTCCATGCACATGTACAACAATGCTAAGGAAAGATCACTATGATTCGCAAGGCATACTTCTTCCCATTGCTATGCTTCACAAGGGACCCTTTCTTCGTGAATGCTTACTGTAGCATCCCTAACTTCTTAATATTATTTATTTCCTAAATTTTCATGTTATATTATTTTATACTAAATAAAACAATATCCTTTAATGAATGAAGTGTGAGAATTATTAAATGAGACTGTTGGGTTTCAACTGTTATATAGCCATTGGTCAATATGACCATTAGAAACTAAATTCCTAACATTACAATTATTGTTTATATATTAAAATGATCTTGGTTAATTAAAATAGAAAGAAGATTTGATAACATCATCTAGTAGACCCGGGCCATATGAAGCCCATCTGGCGGATCTTGGGAATGAGGTAGCATCACTAGGATTTGCTCTGGGCCAATCCCAAGATAATCTTTAACATGTGAAGTTTAAATGAAATTTCCTAAGGGAGAAGTTCAAGCTGGTAGAAATCACCACTCGGGCAATGTTGTCCAAGCCACCCCAAGATTCTATCACTATAGCACACCTTACACTTAGGTTCTATGTTGTTGTTATATGGGGCTATGTAATGAGACATTAGCTACATTGTGTAATCCCTTAATATAAAAAAAATTGTTATTTCATATTATTGTAATGTTTGTAAATTTTAGTTGTCCAGATAAATATAAGATGTATATTATTGATGAATTTATGTAAAAGAGGCTATTTTGAAATATTTTTGTATTCTTTAAATAATTTACAATGTCAATTGATTTTCAAAAAATGGCCTTCTACAGTTATGTTCCATATGATATTTAGAGTCTAATAAGATCAACTTAATTTTTAGTGAATAATAAATTATGAATAGTAACATACCCGTATAAATAGTAATGAATAGTAATGAATAGTAAATCAACTAAAAAAATAGATACTTCAAGTATGAATGTATAAAAACATTTTAGACATATTAAAAGTGAAAAAACAGTCATAGGTTATGTTTTGGTATTTTTGTATATGATAAATATTTTATTTACAATTTTAAAATTAATTTAATAATTTAAAATGGAAATTTATTTTCATATAATTTATTAATAAATTGTCACTTTATTGTCTTATGGTTATACGCTAATTTTAGGCGACCTTGATTACATTCATAAGGTGTTACAAAATGAGTTACAGTTTTAATGTTGTATTTTTGGAATAAATAAATATTTTATTTAATAATTAAATTAAAAATATTTAGAAAATAATTTTCATAAAATGGATTTCATTTTTTAAGTCAGATCATTGATAGTAGGTTAGAGTGAATTTTTGGGATTTTTATGAATCAAATGATTTTTCGGTGAATAGTAAAAATATAGTTTTGAGTTTTCGGTGTTTAATGACATCATTGAGGATGTATTCATGATGTAAATAATATTTTCAACTTTTGAATTGTATTTTATGTTATGATATGTCTCATTTGGATGATACCATGTGAAAATACCATGGGCAAGCCAATGGTTTTGCAAATACCACCGATGAGGTGTCCCTTGGAAAATAAAAATTCATTCCCTCACTTTTCATATAAATACCAATCCATTCCATCATCCATTTCCTCCCAAAATCCTCCCCAATTATGTTCTGGTATATTACCTCCCAAGGATCCTTCCCAATGTTCCCTCAATACTCAAAAGTTTTTGACCTTCATTCTTTCGAAGATACTCTTCACGGTAAGGGAACCATTCACCCTCTTCATTTAAGTCATGACTTCATTTATGTTATGTCTTCTAGTTTCAATATTATTATGGGGGGTTGTTCTTATATATCCCTACAACATTCCATATCATTTACAAAGGAAGTTATACCATTTCCACTCTCATAAATTTATATTCTGAATTTTTAAGTGATGTCATTAGGCTGCCGATCTTTTTGTAAAAGTAATCACATCTTCTCTTTCCTCTCATGTTTCCTTTTCATGTGGTATGTCATTAAATTTTCCATAATATGTTCTTATATCCATGTTATTTTGCCTTTATAATTTATTATTAGTTATTTATGACTGATTTTCCTTTTTACCCTCTCTTTTTAGGGTTTTCTAAAGCGTTTTTATGTAGCCGTTATGCTTCAGAATTTTCATCTAAAAATCACTCTCTTTTTCTCAAGAAATTCACCTTTTATTTATTTGGATACCCAAATATATTTTTATTAACATGGGTATTCATAAATAAATAAAATGACATATTTTATTCTGGAATTGAAATACATATATCCCTCACTTATTTTCCATGGGTTATAAATGACATAATGATATTATTTTTATGTACTTTTTAAATGTCACAATTTTGACAAGAATCCCATTTCATTGATTCTATGTGGGTTATTTCTGAAATTTTTGATTATGATCTATGTGGATCACATGTAAACAAATAAATATTAATGGTGTGCCCTAATATCACTACAATTCATTGGGTAAAAAATTTAATATCTAGATATGACAGGTTTCACGATACCATGGTGAATAACCTTGGTAATTTTATGACACCTTGTGGATGAACCTTGGTGATATGTTCATGAATGTATAAATTAATTGTTGTAGCCACATATTCCTATATTGTTTCATGTTCTTTTCATTATAAAATTATTCTACTTCTATTGGTCATGTCTTTATGTTTTTATCAATATCTTATTGATTTCAGAAGTAAACTGATACCCTTGTTTTCCTTAGTGGGGCTTCTGCTCACCCTTTCCTTTGATTTATGTCTCTAGGTTATGAGATGCAGTAATTATAATTAGGATGAACCTATGATTAATCCTTTTAGGTGAATTAAATAATTTTTTATGTTGTTTTCATGTATTATGTTCCTTATTTACAAGACACTAGTCTTTAAAGAACATATGTATGTAAAATGTAATTAAAAGTTATGTAATAAAAAGGTGGGATGCCATAGTTAGTATCAACGGATAGTTTAGTTATTTATGGAAATTATGATATTAAAACTTTATGATTTATCCTATAGAAAAGTTTAAATATAAAAAAAACTTCCTTGTATTTGGGTGAGTATTGAGAAAGTAATTTGTCAAGAAAATACATTCATGTCTCGATACAGGAAGGTAGATGAGGATATGGGACAAAGGTACCTTGGAGTGAAAAATCCATAAAGGAGTTTCAGGCTTGACTTGGGGTATCTTGGTACATGACAATGGGCATTGCTGCACTCTTGGTTATGACACTGCCGGGGGATATGTTTAGTTAATCATAAGCTTTTTATGAATCATTATGAAGGATTTATAGAGAAATGTATTTGTTTAAAGAAATTTTTAGACATAAAATATTTTATAATAAAAATATTCATAAATGAAATTAGTTTCTCACTATGGTTTTATTATTTTATAAAAAGGAGAGAAATAAGTGTAACTGTGCAAATGGTGACCGCAATGGACCATGTGCTGAAGACCCTCTAATGGAAGCTGGAATGGAATCTTTCATGTGAAAGATGAACCTACAGACTCGTGTTATGGGAAATAACTTGAATCAAGCTGAGAGATCGATCTCACCAAGAAGGGAACAATATATTTTTGAATCCTTTATGCATCAAAGACCATCAACCTTTATTGGATATACTAACCCATTAATTATTGAATAGTGGATTAGCTCTATCGAGAAGATATTTTCTATGCTCTGATGTTCTAAAAAAGAGAAGGTTACCCAAGATGTCTATCGCTTAGATGGAAAATATTATCAGTGGTGAGAACTGATTAAAAACATAAGTCCAAGAGTGGAAGTTAGATCTATGGAGTAGGAAGAGTTCAGATGAATATTCTTCAACAAGTATTTCCATCAATCGATGAGAACACGAATGGAGAAGGAGTTTCTCGAGCTAAAGGAGAAGGAGGATGAATCTATGGGAAGCTACGATATGAACTTCACAAGGCTTTCACGTTACACATATAGCTTTGTCATGGATCCAAATGGAAATGTTGATAGATTATTTGGAGGAAAGACAACTCATCTGTGGATGAATCTAGCCAAACGAGTCTATGATAACTATAAGAAGATCGATCAGAGTGCGATGAATGTCGAGATCGAGTATGGTTAGACATAGTGGTCTCAAAAAATCTAACAACAAGAATAGATCTATGGAGCACAACATAGAGAAATCCTTTTATTAGGGAAGAGGATGCAGGAAAGTGCAACATCCCACATGTAATAAATATTGGATGAAGCATTCAGGGAACAACCTTCTCGGGAGAGGGAAATGCTAGAAGTGTGGAAAAGAAGGCCATAATGTTATAAATTGTAGTAGTGAGGTGAAACATCAAATTCCAAACACTAAGGAAAAGGGGATGGTAGTGTAGGAACTACCAGATGTTCAGTGCTTTATGTGTGGACAAATTGGGGACTTTGCTAATCTCATCCCAAATCTGAGGGTAATAGAGGGGAACCCCCATCAGCCTCAGTAAAGTACAAGGATTCAATGTCATGATTTTTCTATCACGAAAGCTGAATTTGATGCTCTGAATGATGTTGTAGAAGGTACTATTGTTGTTTTCTCAAAGATATCATATACTTTGATTGATATTGTTTCTACACATTCCTTTATTTCCTCCATGTTTTCAAAGAATTTAGAATCAACCCCTGATTTGTTAAAAGTAGAGTTATCTGTAAAGACCCCTAGAAAAATTATCTATGCATCATCCGTATATAAAAACTCTAGTATTTATTTTTGTGATCACAATCATATCACAAATCTAGTTGTCATTTCCATTCTAGAATTCGACATTATACTAGGGATGGATTGGCTCTCAAAGTATAATGCTAAGATAAAATTCAGAAGAAAAGAAATTTCAGTTATCTTGAATGGAGAACCTATATTTATCTTCCGAGGAAAGATATATCAACGTGATATTTTTCTAGAATATCATCCTATAACCTTTTTAATGGAGTTGATCAGTGAAGAAGAAGAAGGAAATTAGAGTTTGAGGATAAAAAATTCCCCCATCGTCTAGGGCTACATTGAAGTATTTCTTGAGGAGTTACCTGGACCTCCCCCAGAAAGAGTTTTTGAGTTCTCTATTGAACTCATACCTGGATCTCTTCAAATATCAAAGACCCTATATAGGATGACAAATGTGGATCTGGAGGAATTAAAAAAACAACTCCAAGATCTTTTTGAGATGGGGTTTATCTGACCGAGTGTGTCTCCTTGGGGACCACCTATTTTCTTTGTGATGAAGAACGATGGATCAATGCAGTTATGCATTGATTATAGATAACTGAATGGGATAACAGTAAAGAACAAATAACCTCTTACAAGAATTGATGAATTATTTCACCATCTTTGAGGAGATCAATTCTTATCTAAGATTGATCATAGATCTGGTAATCATCAATTAAGTGCGAAGAAAATGATATTCCAAAAACTGCATTTCGATCCAGATATGGCCATTATGAGTTTGTTGTTATTCCCTCTAGACTCACTAATGCACCAGCTATTTTTATAGATCTGATGAATTGAGACTTTAAAGACTTCCTTGATAACTTTTTGGTAGTTTTTTTTATGGTATTCTGATACATTCCAAAATTCACGAGGATCATGATGATCATCTAAGAGTTATTTTGAAAACTCTACAGAATGAGAGGATTTTTGGAAAGTTTAGTAAATGTGAATTTAGTAAGGTGTTGTGGAGGAACCAAAAATGTGAGGAAGACATGTGGGAACTAGAAGAGTCTATGAGGTAGAAGTACCGACACATTTTATCTTTATATTAAATTTTAGAGAAAATATTTCTTAAGGGGGGAAGAAAGTAAGAACCCGAACATTTAAATAATATTTATTTCATAAATTTGTTTGTTATTTTATGTTATACTCAATAAAACTATATCAATTAATTAATAAAGTGATTATAATTAAATTATATTGTTGTGTTTCGACTATTATATGGACATTCGTCAATATAACCATTGGAAACTAAATTCTTATCGTTACAAGAATTGTTTATAAATTCCAATGATCTTGGTTAATTATTACAGAAAGAAGAGTTGATGGAATCATCTAGAAGACTCAGGCCATATGAATCCCATCTATCAGTTCTTGTGAAGGAGGTAGCGTCAATGGTATTTTCGAAGGACCAATCCCAAGCCATACTTAAATGTTGAAGCTTGAACGAAATCGCCTAATGTTGAATTTCATGGTGATAGAAATCACCACTCAGTCAATGATGTCCAAGCCACCCCAATATTCTATCACCATAGAACACCTTACACATTGGTCCTATGATGGGGTTATAAGTTGCTATGTAATGAGACTGTAGATACTTTGTGTAATCCTTTTATATAAATGAAATTTTAATTTATTATTATATAAAATGATTGTGAATTTCAAGTGTCCAAATAAATATAGGATGTATATTATTGATGAATTTATGAAAAAGGGGTATTTTAATTTATTTTAGTATTCTTTAAACAATAAATTATGTGTATTTATTTTCCAAAAATAGTTATCCACAGTTGTATTCAGTAAGAAATATAGAGTCTAATAAGATCAACTTAATTTATAGTGAATAATAATGTAAGAATAGTAACAGACCCGTATGAATAGTAAATTGTCCAAAAAAATAGAATCTTCACCAATGAATGTATAAAAATATTTTAGACCTCTTAAATGTGAAAAATGTTCGTAGTTTATGTTTTGGTATTTTTGTATGTGATAAATATTTTATTTACATTTTTATAATTAATTTAATAATTTATTATGTGAATTTATTTTCATAAAATTTAATCAATAATTGTTACTTTATTGTATTATGGTTATACGATAATTTTATGGGACCTTTATTACTTTTATATGTTTTTAAAAAATGATTTATAGTTTTAATGTCGGGATTTTGGAATTAATAATGGTTTTATTTAAAAATTAAAATAAAAATATTTTGAAAATTACCTTCATAAAATGTAGTTAATTTTTCTATTTAGATAATTGATATTAGGTTAGAGTTAATTTTTGGGATTTTTCTGAAACAGTTGATTTTTTAGTGAATAGTAAAAATACATTTTTGAGTTTCGGGTGTTTAATGACATCTTTGATGATGTAATCATGATGTAAATAATCCTACTGACTTTTGAATATTACAATATGTTATGAGGTGTCCCAAGTGGCCAACACCATGGGGAAATACCAATGGTAAGCCCACGGGTTTTCAAATACCACAGATGAGGTGTCTCTAGGAAATTAATAATTTATTCCATCACTTTTCCTATAAATACCAAACCATTACCTCATCCATTTAATTCCAAAATACTCCTAATAAATGTTCTGGTTTTTTACCTCCAAGAAGTCCTACCAAGGTGCCCTGAGGCCTCACACGGTTTTGACCTTCAATCTTTCAAAGATACTTATCAAGTTAAGGGAACCTTTCACCCTCTTTGTTTAAGTCATGACATCTTTTATGTAATGTCTTCTAGTTTCCATTACTTTATGAGGGGGTTTGTTCTTATATATCCCTACTAATTTAAATTTCATGTCCAAATGAATGGATACACTATCCACTTTCATCAATTTATTATCTGAATTTTTAAGTGATGTCGCTAGGCTGCCAAAATATTTGTAAAAGAAATCACATCTTCTATTTCCACTGAAGTTTCCTTTTCATGTGGTATGTCATTAAAATATCCATACCATGTTCATATATCTATGTTAATTGTACTTTATAATTTATTATGAGTTATTTATGAGTGTTCTGCTCTCGTACCCTCTCCTTATAATGTTTTCTAAAACGTTGTTATGTAGCTGTTATGATACAGAATTTTCATCTCAAAATGTCTCTCTTTTTATCATGAAATTATATTTATTATTTATTTAGATACCCAAATATATTTTCATTTCTAGGGGTATTCATCAATAAATAAAATTATATATTATATTCTAGAATTTACATAGATATAAACCTCACTCCTTTCCCTTTGGTTATAAATGGAATAATGATATTATTTTTATGTACTTTTTTAACATCATCATTTTGACATGAAACCCATTTCATTGATTCTCTTTCCATTATTTATGAAATGTTTGATTATGATCTATACAGTTCACATGAAAATAGAGACATATTAAGTGTGCACCCTGATAGAAATCCAATGCATTTGTTAAAAAATTTAATC
Organism: Viscum album; assembly: GCA_963277665.1. Lineage (NCBI taxonomy): Eukaryota > Viridiplantae > Streptophyta > Magnoliopsida > Santalales > Viscaceae > Viscum > Viscum album. The sequence goes on from OY728123.1 coordinate 555,289,754, forward strand.
TCTAGAGATTAAAAGTTTCATGATACCTTGGTGAATAACAATGGTAATTTTGATGAATCCTTGGGGATGAACCTTGGTGATATGTTCATGAATGAATAAATTAAATGTTGTAGCCAAATTTTCATGTTATGGTTAATGTTATTTTAATTAAATGATTCCTCTACTTCGATTTATCATGTCTTTATGTTTCTATCATGTTCTTCTTGATTTCACATGTAAATTGATTCCCTTGTTTTCCTTACTGTGTCTTCTGCTCACCCTTTCCTTTGATGTATGTCTCCAGGTTATGAGATGTAGTAATAGTACATAGGATAAACCTATGATGAAACCTTAGAAGTTTATTAGAATAATTTTTTATTTTTTTCATATATTATGATCAAGATTTCTAGGACACTAGACTTTAATGATCCTTATATGTAGAATGTAATGAAAAGTTATGTAACAAAAAGGTTGGATGAAGTAAATACACAACAAGATCCTTTCTGCTTCAAGAAGCTCCCGCCATGTGCACCCTTTCCATATGCCTAGGCTAGGATACTTTAAATTTTGAAGCATACCCCTTCATGAAGCCCCTCCAAAACATGGAGCATCAAAGTTTCAAGAGACCCCTTCCCTTAAACCCCTTTGCTCCACAAACGTATTTCCCATACAACCCCCTAGAACAATATGAAAGATTTAGAAGTCCTTGGGGCAGTGTTTTACATTAAATTTCATAACCTTATGATTCTTATCATAGGTACAATAATGGATATTTCTTCTTTACGTAGTCATGCTAACGTGGGCCTCTCAACGGATCACTCCATGACACCCCCTCACCACGACATTGTTGATGCCTTCCCTTCCCAACGGGTGGTTGGGTATCAGTTATGTATGTCTTAGGGGTCTGGAGTTAACACACCTCTTATGAGAAACATGATGTTAAATTTCCAAGAACCGTCTTCCTTAGCACATGTCGTTAAACTGTGACGTCACCCCAAACACTTTATGTTGGGTGCCCCATCATGGAAATTCTCTACATCTGCTCGTCTTCATTGGAGTGAGGTATTCCTTACATGGAATGAGATCTTCTTTTCTTGAGTGGATCATGTCTCTATGGAAGGGAACTACATTGGTGTAATCCCCTATCCTTTCTTAGATAAGGCATCATTCATTATCCTCCTCTTCTCTTTGGTGCCATATACTAGAGTATTGATGGGCATCAAGACCTTCGGTATCTCTTCCCTCTCCCATTGGGTTTTATCACCTCCCGACCTATATCATTGGCTATTACCCAATCTCAATCTCCCTGGGATGATAACCACATGTAAGAACATGTTTCTTCTTTGGACCGCTAACCACAAGGAAGACCCTTTTTCAACGTGATATTCAGGTGTTTACTGCCTCTTGTTTCACACATCGAGAATGACTCGTGTGGGATTATAGTAAGAATTGACCATGACATCCTCTACGGTCCGCCCTAGACTGTATGCACCAAAACAATTTCAAATTATGTCGACGTTTTTTCTTGCCAAGGCAGGGTATATAAGAAGACTCCCTGAGGTTCAATCCAAACACCTATTTATCCCGACCCCCTTCAAGTCGGTTAACCAACACCTATTTCAAACTACGTGGACTTTGATCCATTCCCAGGCAGGGTACGTAAGAAGACTCAGTGAGTTTCATGACCATAACCTATTGGTCCGGACCCCCTTCATGTTGGTTCACAAAATCCTTTTTCGAACTATGTAGACTTTGATCCTTTCCAAGGTAGGGTACGTAGAATTTCTCCCTAAGGATCAATCCACACACCTATTGGTCTTGAACCCCTTCACATTGGTTCACCGAATCATTTTCCGAACTATGTAGACTTTGATCCTTTCCAAGGGAGGGTATGTAGAATGTACCTCAAAGGATCAATCCCCACACTTATTGGTCCTGAACCCCTTCACGTCAGTTCACCAACACCTCTTCTGAACTAAGTTGACATCGATCCTAGACAAGGATGGGTATGTAGGATGCCACCTTGTGGTTCATGCCCAAGACGTATTGGTCCTAACCCCCTTCACATTGGTTCACCAACACCTTTTCTGATCTACGTTGACATGGATACTTACCATGACCGGGTACATAAGAAGCCACCCAGAGGCTCAATCCCAACATCATTTGGTCTTGACCCCTTTCACATCGGTTCACTAACACCCCTTCCGATCTATGGGGAATTTGTTCCTTGCTTAGGCGAGGTTCATAGGAAGCCTCCCTGATGTTTAATCCTAACACCAATTAGTCTTAACAAATCTACATTGTTCCACCCTCATAATACATTTAATTAACATGTAAGCCCCTTTTTTAAGGGCAAGATTATAAACTATACCCATTTGAACTATGTAAGCCTTCAACCCTGTCTCATAGGAAAGGTATGTAGGAAGCCTTCCTAAGGTTCTGCCTCATTCAGCGGTAAGCTATTGGAACCCCAATAAATGGTTAACCATTGTACCCCTAATCGATAGTAATCCATTGTAGTCCCCTTCATTTAGAACCAAGTATATGGTCCACCCCCTGTGGCTTCAGACCAACCAGGGATGCAAACAATATGTAAGCCCCAGGATATCATCATGTTGTTGTTATATGTGTACACCCTGATTCTATTCCTCAATCCTGAACTACATGGACATTATTCCATTCCACATGGATAATAAAGAATCCTCTCTAAGGTTCAAGACCATCACCCATGTATCATCCTAGTCATTTCCTCAAGCATATGTGTTTCAGGAAGGTTATGCCTCAACTCAGAGGTTCCACATCCTCCAGGTCACATCCTTGCATTCATTCTCACAGGCCGCCTCCTCAGTTTTCACATGACCCTACCAAACTACATGTACATTAATTCCCCTCCATAAGGATAAATAGGATGTATCTTGGTGGCTCAAGCCCCACACTACTGTTAACTTCACAATGGTCCCAACTCATTCCCCGACCACATCATTCAACTCTCCTTCATCTATCCTGATTCATACCCGGGTCTCCAGATCCTAGTGAGATCATTCCTAAAACTTTATCACTACTCATAGCAGTAATTTTTTAACTAACTATGCATTAGTTCTAATTTCAGTGATCCATATAGTGGTTACACCCATATGATCCACTTCTGTCAGTGTTCTAATCAGTTTGATCTGTCTCTGCTAGATGTTAAACTCGCGACATACCCAGTGTTAAATATAAGAAGATAAGTAAAACATCAGAGACATGCCTATGAAATATAATTCCTTTCATTTTACCTAGGATGCCCCAGGCTTCCGTTCCCTTGAGAAGCCCTATAATAAGGGGGAGAAACCCAGAAACACCATTCTTCTACTTTCCACATACACCAGTGATTTCCAAAATGACTACTCCCCCAACTGATGTTTACTGCCCGGACCAGACCCCATGGAATGTCCTGACAGAAGTAATGTAATTAACCAGCGTCTAAGAAGAAATGACACTGGGATGTGTTTCACGAACAACGTCTTATGTCTATAAGGGAGACCCAGAATAGGTAACGAGTTCTGAGGATGACTCCTCAGAAGTAAGAACCAGCATCCCACAATCCCATTTCGATCAAGGAGCAAACATCCTTGAATAAGTGGTAGATATTTCCTGCCTTTGGAATGTGGGAATGTGGGGACACAGCTATGCACCTTCCTCATAATAATGGACAGTTTCAATCCCCATATAATTAATCAGAAACAATTATATATAACATGATTGATTTTTTAAAACACTAACAAAATTGTGGTTAATAGAGCTTGTTGTCTCCCATTGGATATATAAGAGACCGCTCATTCTAGTGGTGAGGGATATGGGAACATATTTATTTTTATTTTTTTATATTGTGAGGTTCCCATAACCTAGAACTATCATACCACTTGGAATATTACCATATTTCTCAATTTTTTTATTTGAGATAAAAACGTATTCCAATGGTTGTGAAAAATTTTACAATCCTTATTATTTATTTAAATTACTTTATATATAAGTGTTCATAAAATACATTAGTCAAAAGTACCATTTTTTTAAATTATTTCCATCACCAAAAATTTATTCTAAAATATGAAATATAATTCACGATTTTTTAAAATGTGCTCTCGAAATGAAAAACTTATTTATTTGAAAATTAAAATCACTTTATTTGGTTATTTAGAAGTTCACATCTTATTATGGAATACTTGGTGAGACTCTATTAATATTTTTATACATATAATTCCTCTAATATCAGGTGTTTATAGATTTCCCCATTCTAGGTTCGGGCAGGGGTAAATCACCACATGGAGGTGGCTTTTACTGTTGATCCATGGACCTAGGGAGGTGGGTCTGTTGGTACATGAGATGTTTATCACTCTATACCTCTAGTAATTTGATGTGGTAAATTGATTTTTCATACTTTTTTTTATATCTGATACACTTATCCCAATGTATTTTTTGCATTCATACTTATTTTTTTTATATTTATTCCATTTTATGGTGTATATATTGTTACTAATTTCATTTTGTATGATGCTAGTTTTAAATCCCCAACCCATGGGGATTGAGAACTCGATTCGAGCCATGTTAGTGTCGGCTCAATTATTGGGTTACTATGGTACCTGAGGCATTTCATGACATTATGTGTTGGTAAATATTCAATAAGTATTAATATATTGTAAAAATTTTATTTCAATAATATTTCTCAACCATGTAAGGTGGTAAGGAAAAAAATGAACGGCGTCATTTTTCATGGTGGTATTCAACCATCAACACGAATGATTATTTTGTTACCAATTTGATTGAAGTGTGTGTAAATGTAGGTAGAACCCTTAACATAAATACATATCTATATATTTAAGATAACAACATCATTATAAAATCATTATATATACTGAAATTAATGGAGATGATAATGAAAAAAAAATAAAAAACCACATTGATGAACATTACTTCTTCTTCGGGTAACTCATTCAGTTTTTTTCACTAAATGAATTACTTGGTAGGATTTATTCCAAAATTTAGTATTATAGGATGATGGTATTTATATTGGAGGTATAATTGGGTAGTTTTTTCTTGATTCAAATTGATGTATATTTGTGGTGAAGTGAGGGGCGTGACTAAGATTTTATAGTCAAGAGGGAGTGACATTCTTGTAAATACAAAAATGTAAACAACATTGAGAGTTATCCAATATATATTCTTCCTCTAATAATGAGTGTAATTTGGAAAATATACTATATGATTGTATTGTGTCCTTAAAATTTATTTTGGAAAATTTTCAGGGTCATTTGGCCACTTAATATTAATGTTTAACCACTAAGTAAAAACATTTTTACCTTAATATCTATAATTAAATTTAATTATTTTCACTAATATATTTTTCATAAATTATGTTGAAATTTATTAACATTATAAATTGTTTTTCATCCTAATATGGATACCATTTTTTCAAATTCCAATCACAAAAGTGGTAGAATATTATTTAAAATTAATTTCACAAACGTAATGTCAAAATGGATTTTAATGTAAAGAGTTCAAATTATTTAAATGTTTTTATATCCTATTTCAATGTGAAAATGATTCCAATGACCTAAATTTGATTAAACACTATAAAATTATTCTAACTAAATTTTGAAACAAATAAAAAATATAATTTAATACTATGAATTATTTAGATGAAAATATGTTTTCATTTAAAATTCAGTATAATTTATTATTCATCAAAATAAAAATGTTCTCAGAAAAATATAAAAAATTATACCAAAGTAAATTTAGATGTTCAAATTTTACAAATTTAGTGTTTTTAAAAAAATATTATAAAACTGTAAAAATTTAGTTTACAAAAATTCATCCATTAAGAGGTTGTAAAACTGACTTATATAAATATACATGTTTTTATGTAAAGAACAAGTTTTATTCCAATCGTAACCCTATAAAACATATTGGATGCATATTGAAACATTTAATTAAATATATCAAAAATAATTTTCATTAATATCTTTTAATAGGGGTGATCAATTAAATTTATTAATATAAAACATAATATGTCTCAAAAAAAGATTTTATATATATATAAATTACTTATATTAAATTGGCCTTTATTTTCATTTATAATTAATTAGTAACCAATGAGTTATTTTTATAATAATGTGAAAATTATAATTTACCTCATTTAGTTAATCTCATTCATTTCTATAATTCCAACGGTAAAGAGATAACTATCATAATAAAATTAGTAGTTTATTTTTGTCTTGTAAGACTCGAGATTCTGTGTAACCTATGTCATTTAAATAACTATATGTTTCACGCAATTCATGTTATGTATGGGTATTCTTATGATGCAAATTAAACTATGTATTTTGTGTACCATAATCTATTAAATAATTCAAATATATTATGACTAATATATTTTATATAATCTTGTTGTGTTATAGTTGTCATGTATCAATTGTATTGGTGGGAATTTATATTATGAAAAACCATACGAAAAATATTTATAAGTGTTTTAAATAATTTATTTATGAATTATTAATATGTAATGAATTTTTTAAAGAGTTATTTTATAATTCAAAAATAGATATTTTCATGTAAATGGTTTTAATTGTTTCTTTATAAAATAACATAAATAATTTCAAAAAAATATAGAAAGTTTATTTTAAAAATGAACATTACATTTGAAATCCACATACAAAATTTAACATAATGTGAAATTTTAAGACATTTCTGAAATAATTGATTTTAGTGAATGGTTAAAAGTACATCCTTTTCAAATACTCTCATTTATAATCATTAAATAATGTAATTTAAATTCCCCCTTATTTTTTGATTTATAATTATTTTAAAATATAAATAATAATTTACAATAATCAAATTAATCCCATTTTAATTAGTTATGATTTTCATAGATGTTAATTTTTAAGCATGAAACACATTTTTCTAAAAGAAATCATTTCATTTCATGTATTTATATTAAATATTATTTCCAAAAAATATTGAGATTGAATAATCATAAAAATATACTATATTTTTAATTAGTATGATGACATTTAGAAAATTGGTTCCCTTTTGTTTTTACTTATTGTAAATTGTAACGACTCTAAATAATCATCAGACTGATAGAGGGAAAATAAAGTAATTGTGTTCATAAATTATTTGATAAAAATTTAAAAATATTCCAAAAACATTAATTTATATAATTTGATCATATTAATTAGACTTTATCCATCATATCTTCTTATATATGGCCTTTTGGTTCCATTATTCTAAGGTAATGACATTTATATTAAATATTATATAAAAAACACAAAATATAAGTCTATAAAATTTAGATTTATCTTATATTTTCTCATAAGTATATATATTATATGGATGAATATTTATATTAATTTTTTGAATTAAGATTTTATTTTCCTGATGGTCGTTTATTTCTAATAATGAGTGATTATATAATTACATAACATTTTTATTAAATGATGGCATAGCTCTTATGACAACAGTGAATAAATGAATGTAAATAACATTGAAAAGCTTAAAACTAATGATTTTGGTATGTATTAAGGTTCTAAAAAAATTATAGATAATAATAATGAATTAATATTAATGAAAATGATATATTATATTTCTATATTTCACTTTATTTGTTTAATTTCAAAGTAAATTAATACTGTCAATAATGATACTATTGATATTTTTTAAAAAATAATATTTTATTAAATAACATAAAAATAATAAAAAAAATAAAGAGGAAAATAAGGATTATATATGGTCTTTAATTTCATCCTTTTCTATTTATTGTCTAATTTTTACCTTAAATGTAAATTAAAACCCATTATGATTTAAAATTTCCTATCATGATTAAGGTTCAAACAGTTTTACCGGTTGTTAAAACCAATGGTAATGGTATGTTTTATAATTTAAATCCTACAAATTCTATTTTATAAATATATTAAGACCTCATAATATCAAACCATTCAATATATGTTCATTTGGAATAAAATTTCATCATAAATACATTATTATATTTTCATTATTTATGAAATCCCAAATGTGTCCTTCCCCACACATATAAAATGGTACGCCTCCTCTCTATTCTATAAAACACATTTAGATATTTATATCAATCAAAAACTACCTAATGATCATATTAAAAAAGATAAGAAATAATTATAGTTTATTTTATTATTGAATCTCACTCCAACTGTCCTTATGAAATGATCATATGCAGCCTAACCAAGGAAGTGGTATTTATCATATCTGACCTCATGGAATTTATTTCTTCTTACTCCAACTGTCCTCTCTTTTAATTGTGCCAACCTGTTGAATTTATTATGTGGATCCAACTTAATTATTTACCCTATTTTGAATTCTTATGCCTATGACATAATAGATTTTATAATCTATTATTCTTGGATACCTTTTCTATTGTTTTCAAATGAAGAAGGATCTTTTGAGAGAAAATGTCTCACCAATGAAAAATGAAGAACGTGTTCTTCCAAAAAAGAACACCAACAAGGAGTGTCTTCGAAAACTTTCTCAGAAGCACCATGCAGAAGCAACCAATGTGGGACATCTTCGAAGACTGACCCTCCCTCCTGATCATCATCAACAAACCGATGCACGATCTTAGGATTGGAAGAGCATGGTGGATGCGACGAATGAAGATAACTCTGTTTTCATTCCAGTGAGTCCATCAACGAACAAAGAACAAAAGTAGGGGTTTAATTTATTTATGAATGAAATTATTCACGTGTTACTTTTCTTCCAAAACAAAGAACGTAGACCAAATTATTATCAAGTTGATCCGTAGATTTTTTTCCTTGCGAGGTGGGAATATTTTTTTGTTAATGAGGGATTATGGGATTTGATGTTTTTAAGATATCATACATGCTCATTCTTCGCTTCATTCTTCTTATCCAATTTCTATCACCCTACACGCGGAAGGGTGAGGACCAAAACAACGTGGTTTGATCCCTCCACCGATCATCTTTGTGATGTTTTTTGGCATGGAGATGAGGCGACGAAGGAAACCTATGCTGCCCCCATGGAGCTCCAGCGCCTCGGGCTGCACTGCACAACCCTTCGGCTTCCGAGCTGCCCTGGCTGCACCTCCCGCCAGCCGAACCGGCTGAGCCCGGCTTTGGACACACCATGCAATGTCTCCTAGACATTGTGCTTCCCGCTCCCCTCATGTATTCCCCCCCCCCCTCGAGCCTTGGTCAAGCTGGATTTCGTGCACTTCGCGTGCCCCCATGGCTCCGCTGTCCACGCACCTCGCCTGCCTCGCGTCGTCGCTGGCCGAATCGGGCTGCTGGCATCTGTGCGCCCCACGGCTATGCCATCCACGCACCCCATGGCGCCCTGACCGAGCCGACCCCCCGGCCCTATCCATGCCACCCCAGACCCGGGCCGCGCAGCACTGAGTTGGACCATCGTGGCGCCCTCCGGGCCGAGCCGCATGCTCGTGGTGCCCTCCGGTCCGAGTCGCGCAATCGTGGCGGCCTCTGGGATGAGTTGCGCCCTTGCGGTACCCTCCAGGATGATCTACCAACACGAATCCCTCTGGTCTGAACCACCCTTGCCCCGACCTGCAGCTGGTCCGCACCCTCGCAACTGGTCCACGCTCTCGCGGTCCTCCGTGACCCCTCACGGCCTGCTGGGCTGGGCCCAGTGAGCTAGACCACACCCAACGGGTCGGGCTGAACCTAACGGGACGGGCTAGACCCAGCATGTCAGGTTGGGTCGACCCAGACCAGGTCAGCCCAGACAGGGTCGGGCCGTGTTAGTCTGTCCGGGTTGGGCCAGACCCGTTCCCACTACAGCCTTTTACATTGTTTTGGCCATATCGTTTGACATCAGGCGTCTGTTTGATGAACCATCAGTGGCACTGGTAATCATGGAAAATAACGGTCCCTTTGAGTATACCCCACCATATTTTGGGGTATAGTTGAGATACAGACAGGTTCGATCGCGCACGAATCCAACCGGGCCCCCAGGACCAAAAGGATAATAACTGAAAGATCAGGCGTCTGATTGAAGCGCCTTCTGTTGCGTTGAGACCTCTATGACGTGGCAGACCTTTGAGATACTTTTTCATGGGACTTAGTGATAGTTAGAGTATCAACCAGTAGATCATTGAGTGGATCCTTCTAGAGACGAGCGAACATAGTATAGAGACCACGTAGTTGGCTGAGACTTGATGATTATTGATCGATAGACTCGGAGTCACTTGAGTATCCTAGTGGGGAGTGCCTGGTTGTGGCTGAAAACCCACGGTGGAGGAGCACTAGGTTGTGGCGGCAGTCCCTCGATACTCGACAGGAGGAGTACCTCTGCAGGCTATTAGAGGGATTGCCTAGTTATTGCGGATGACCCACGGTGGGGAGTGCCTTGGTGATGCAGCAGACCCACAATAATCGACAGGAGGAGTACCTCAGTAGTCCAAGGTTAGTGGGAAGTGCCTTCGTGTCGCGGTAGTCCCACTATACTCGAAAGAGGAGGAGTTCTCTAGCATCCGAGATTTTGATAATGTGAATAAAAATCCTGGTTTATTTGATTCAGAAACTTTTATGTTTTCCTCATGTTTGAGATGGATTACTTGATAACATAGGTATATGTCTGGGCATATACCTAAGTGGGGTTATCCATTGGTTTCATACTTTGTGGTTTATCCTTTTTAGATTTTGTGTGAACTTTAGGGTCTCGGGGTCACTACTGATTATTATTATACTCACCCCTTCACGAGATATGCCCGCACCTCATTGTGTTGGATGCAGACGACGAACAGTGATGACCGAGGCTAAGAGTACCCATACTGGGCGGTACCCGGAGGTGGACCTTACGACTTTTTGGTACATGGAGGAGATGGACGGACATGGAGTACTGATGAGATGATCTATACCTACCCTTCAGGTATGAACCTCGTTGGAAGACCCAGTGGATATTTTTCCTATTTCCTTAGTTGTACTTGTACTTTCAGTTTCTTGTACTCTCCAGTTGGTCTTGTATTCTGGCCCCTTTTTACTTACTGTACTCACTCATTGGTTATTTAGTTTACTCATGATTTTATATGTTTTGCATGTTTATAGGTCATAAAGGCAATGAATTCCCAGTTTTAGGTAATTACACCTTTGGTTCTAATCTCTAGCCTCTGGCCTATGGATGGTGGGCTTGGGGTAGTCACGCCATGGGCCCTGGGGTACGGGTTGTGAAAAATTTGTATCAAAGGGAGGTTCTACCATAGAACATAGGACTATGATATTTATTTTCTATAAATCCATAGTGCTATGAGTAGTGAGTGTGGATCTCAGTTTAGGGATTCTAGTGTTGGTGCGGTGACTGATGTATCCTTACACCAGGACTCTGACTTCTGATTTCCTACTTAGTGCAAGAAAACACTGATTGTGTGTTTGTTTTCAAAAGTTATCTTTAATTAAATCAACCAGGTCATCTCAAAAGGTATAATATTTTGACATTGTTGCGTCTGTTTCTTTCAGGATGCCTCCCCATAGACGACCAGCTAGATTCCTGATATTTGTACGCACAGATAACCCACAGAGCGATGAGGCCTCAGTGCATGGCCCTTTTCCAGCGGAGGAACCAGAGGTACCACTTACCATTGGCCCACTAATTCCACCAACCCTAGCAACATACAATGTATTCTTCTTGAGAGAATTGCATGATTTCCTTTTCCAGAGGCCACCCAAGTTATGGGGAGAGACGGACCCACAGGTAGCTGAGGATTGGTTGGAGGCCATGGTGCGAGTTTTCTGACTGGTAGGGACACCAGCAGACCTCATGGTGATTCTTGTTTCCAGCCTTCTACAGGCAGCAACAGGTAGATGGTGGAGCTTGACGGTCCAAGTCTATTACGAGATGACGTTTCTCTGGATAGACTTTGAGATCCTGTTCTGGGTGTATTATTTCCCAGTGACACTTCGTGCAGTATGCATACAAGAGCTACTTTTTCTACATCAGGGCAGTATGAATTTAGCTCAGTACTTAGTGAGGTTCATAGACCTCTCATGCTACTCCACCGATATGGTACGAGACCAATTCTTTAGGGTCCAGACCTTTGAGAAGGGACTCAGCCAGGTGATTAGGGCTTAGATGATCTCACTCAGTATCTCGACGCAGGCAGGGGTGTTAGAGAGATCCCTCCTTGTGGAGAGTTTCCTTGCTGAGTAGTATCCAGCAGCGAGATCCACCACCAGTCGACACATAGTGGAGTCGTCTATAGTTTTCAACAGACAGATGTCATAGAGGTACAAGAGGACTAGACCTACATGTTGACAACCGCATGACTCAAGATCAGTTGTGAGGGGCACCCAGAGCAGAGACATACATTCTAGGAGCGGGAAATGTTTCACATGTGGCCGGCAGGGACACATGGCATGTGACTGTCCGAACACCATTTGGATGATCATCCGATGTTCGAAGGACCGCCAAGGAAGAGATAGAGATTTGATCGTGGCGGTCCGCTGGGAGCAGGCGAACGTGGAAGAGGATATGGGCATGGAGTTGGTGGTGGATGACGTTTCGAGGTGTTACCATCACCACCACTCTGAGGTCCACCCCGACCACATGGAGCAGGTGGACAAGGGAGAGCTCAACTCCAGGTAGTAGAGGCATACGATCATGGTGCTCTAGAGATGATTTGAGGTATGATCTATGTCTACTCCACCATAGTTGTAGTACTTATAGACACAGTTTCCAATTATTCTTTCATTGCCACTACCCTCGTTCAGATCATGGAGATTCTGATGGAGTTGTTGGCTCGATCCTTATGGATAGAGACTCTTACAAGAGAAAATTTGATGATTACGCCCTCGTGCTGGCACTGCAAGCTTACTCTAGGAGGCGAGAGCTTCAGCTGAGATCTCTTAGAAAATGAATAGAGGCCTTACGATGTCATCTTCAGTATGGACTGCTTATCTATATTCCAGGCCCAGATTGATAGTTTTAGGTATGATGTGTGGTATTTCCACAAGGATGGGACCAGGTTAACCTTCACCGGCAAGAAGGGAGACTTTGAAGCACAAGATGGACTTACTCGGAGGAGAGTGCAGTAGATCACTCATCAGTTGGCTAGCCTTACCCTCAAATCAGTTGATGTGGAGTGTCTTAGTTATCTTGTAGTGGTGGAACAGTACATGGATGTTTTCCCTGAAGATGTCCCAAGTCTAACTTCTCACAGTGAGGTGGAATTTTACATTGACTTGTACCTTGGGATGACACCGATATCTACACCATCTTATCGGATGGCTCCGGCAGTGCTTCATGAGCTGCGATTACAACTAGAGGACTCGCATGGGAAGTGATTCATCTGGCCCATTGTTTCTGCCTAGGCAGCCCCGATTCTATTCGCCAAGAAGGCGGATGGGAGATTATGGCTTTGTGTTGACTACTGGCGCCTGAACCAGGTGACCGTGAAGAATATGTACCCACTCCCAAGGATTGATGACCTCTTTGATTAGTTGAAGGGAGCGCGGTGGTTCTCAATGATATACCTCAGATCTAGCTATCACCAGCTTAGCATTCGAGACAAGGATGTGTAGAAGATGACCTTAAGATTTCGGTACGTCCACTGCGGGTTCATGGTTATGACATTCGGCGTAACCAACACTCCAATAGTGTTCGTAAGACTCAGGAAAATGATCTTTTAGCCATACCTCGATCTATTTGTCGTAGTATTCATCGAAGACATTCAGATTTACTCGACTATCAAGGAGGAGAATTCCTACCACTTGCGGGTAGTACTGGACACACTTAGAGAGAACCAGCTTTATGGTAAGCTCTTGAAGTGCTAGTTCCTGATCCTAGAGGTCCATTTTATGGGACATGTGATCTTGGAGGCTAGAGTTGTAGTAGATCCAGTGAAGATTGAGGCAGTACTTTCATGGGAGCCAACCAGAAGTGTGACAGAGGTACAGAGTTTGATGGGTTTGGCTGGATAGTGCCGAAGTTTTGTGCCAGACTTCTCTAGAGTTGCAACAACACTATAAGCCTTGAGAAAGAAGGGGAAACCCTTTGTGGGGTTAGAGAGATTTCAGCATAACATTCATGAGCTAAGACAGAGGATGAATAGTTCCCCCATCTTGAGGCTTCCAGAGGAAGTCATATGGTACGTTGTCTACTGCGACGCATCAGAAACCGGACTCAGATGTGTCCTGATACAGGAGCAAGCAGTGATCGCATATGGCTCTCGTTAGTTGAGAGATCATGAGAAAAACTATGCTACCCATGACCTGGAGTTAGCAGTAGTGGTCTTCACCTTGAAAATGTGGCGTCACTATCTGATGGGAGAATGTTTTATAGTGTACTCTGATTACAAGAGTCTTAGGTATATATTCTCTCAGAAGGACCTGAACCAGAGACAGCGACGTTGGCTTGAGTTCCTCCAAGACTATGAATTCGAGATAGTCTATAATCATGGGAAGGGGAACATTCTTGAAGATGCACTTGGCAAGAGAACTGGTATACAACAGCTAGGTGAGGCGACATATCAGCTGGCTTCTTTACAGATATACTTTGTGGATAGAGATGGAGTAGCCTTCCTTCAGTCTCTTACAATCACTCCTCTGCATTTCAGTGAGTCAGGGAGGCGCATGGTGGGGATGTTGACTGCGAGACAAGAAGTGCTTAGATATCCATAGGACATGCACCAGATAGATTTTTTGAAGGTGGGGAGCACGTCATCTTCTTCAGAGGACATACTATGATACTAGTGTCACTTCAATGGGATGTTTTGAGGGAGTTCCACACATCCCCTCTAGCGGTACATCCAGGAGTGGAAAAGATATAACAGGATCTTTGACAATAGCAATGGTGGTTGGGAATGAAGAAAGAAGTTGCAGAGTTTGTCTCTCGGTGCCTCACTTTTCAGCAAGTGAAGTTGGAGCATCAGGTACCTACAGGCTTGGATCCACCTTTAGAGGTCCCAGAGTGGAAGTGGGATGAGATATATATGGATTTCGTGATAAGATTTCTACATACATCCAGTGGTCATGACTCGATCTGGGTGATCATCGTTCGACTCAGCAAGTCATCCCATTACCTACTGATAACAAAGTAGGGTTTGGTAGAGAGCATGGGATGCCTCTATGTTTAGAAGATTGTGTGGCTACATGAAGTACCTTCGACGATTGTCTCTGATCGTGACGCACAATTTACTCCCCAGTTATGGAAGGGATTGTAGGATGATTTTGGGATGCAGCTTTGTTTGAGCACTGCCTTCTATCCTCAGACGGATGGCCAGACTGAGCGGACCATTCAGAACCCCGAGGACATGTTGCGGGCTTGTGTTCTCGACTTCAGTCATAGTTTGGAGGATCACTTCCCTTTGTGGGAGTTTGCATACAACAACAGTTATCACTCCAACTATGGGATGTCACATTTCAAGGCATTGTACGAGCGACTTTGCATGTCACCTTTGTGCTGGAATGACCCAGGGGAGTCCGCACTAGTGGGACCAAAGATGGTACGGGCAACCACAGAGAAGGTGCAGATCATACAGGAGAAGATGAAGACTTCACATAGCAGGTTGATGTTGTATACAGAAAGGAGACAGAGACCTCTGCAGTTTGAGGATGGCGACCACTTCTTTATATGGGTCTCACCTCGACGAGCTCTACAGAGATTTTTCCAAGGTAGCAAGTTACCTACGAGATTCAGCAGACCTTTTTAGGTTCTCAAAAGAGTTGGCGAGGTGGCTTACCACTTATCTCTTCCAACTTAGTTTCATTGGGTGCATGATGTCATCCATGTATCCCTGTTGATGATATACATGCACGACCCTTCTCACATCATCGACCATGGTGAGCTGGATGTTGATGATGGGGCCACTTTTTCAAAGGTTCCAGTAGATATTGAGGATCGATAGGAGCATGTCCTTCATGGATGGTCAATAACTATGGTGTGAATTCTCTAGCATCATGGGAACCTCCAGGAATGCACATTAGATAAGGAAGATCAGATGTGTTCTTAGTACCCCCACTTGTTCCTTAGTATGTGTTGTGGCTTATGGGGACATAGAGCCCTGAGGTGGGGAGAATTTAAAGACTCAGAATTTCCATGTAAATATTATTTTAGTTAAATGGGAATTTTACGAGTCTGTTGAACTGGACGGAGCGTGATTTCGAGGCCCGGAGTGCCCGGAATCAATTTTTGATGTTTTGTTCGGGTATGTTTAGTAAACGTACGTGCATGTTTTTTCTAACTTTTGAACTGGTGCAACAAATTGAAATCTGAGGGCACCGTTTAACTCGCTGCACCGGTATTCAATTATGGAGACTTTCACCTCGACGACAGTGGGTCGAGAATAAAAGATATTTTTTGGGTTTTTCATGGAAAATAATAAAATGAAATGAAATACACTTTATTTTATTTTTGAGACACCATGTGGTAGTTGGAGGTGGGGTCCACCAGAACTATACCTCCATGTGGAAGTTGATGTGTGGGGACCACCTGAACATAACCTCCCATGAGAGGTTATAGTGGTGGGGCCCACCCGAACCTAACCTCCTGTGAGGTGTTACGATGTGGGGACCATCGGGGACTAAACCCCCCAAATAATGGTGGGAGAGTAAAACCTCTCAACTCCCATCATTAATGAGGGAGAGTCTCTCCACCCCCTCTTTTAATGGTGTCATCCTTTCCTCCCTTTTAATTGTGCTAACCTCGTGAATAAATTAAGTGGATCCAACTTTCATTATTCTCCCATTTTGAATTCTTATGAGAATGACTTAATAGATGTTATAATCAATTATTCTTGGCTACCTTTTCTTTTGTTGGAAAAGGAGGAAGGATCTCATGGGAGAAAAGATCTTTCCAATGAAAAACGAAGAATGTGTTCTTCCAACGAAGAATTCCGGCAAGGAGCGTCGTTGACTTCTTCCTTGGAAGCACCATGCGGAAGCAACCGACGTGGGATGTCTTCGACGACCGACCCTCCCTCCTCATCGTCATCAGTGAACCGATGCACAAGCACAGGATTGGAAGTGCGTTGCAGATGCGATGAATGAAGACAACTCTGTCTTCTTCCCCGTGACTCCATCAATGAAAAATGAACAAAAGTAGGGGTTTAATATTATTTAAGTATGATATTATTCCCTTTTTACTTTTCTTCCAAAAAAAGAATGTGGACCCAATTACTATCATGTTGATCCACATATGTTTTTACTTGTGTGTTGGGAATATTTTTTTAATGCGATATTATGGGATTTGATGTTTTTTAAATTCCTTAAATGATCATTCTTTGATTCATTCTTGGGAGCCAATTTCTATCACCCTTAACGTGGAAGGGTGCAGAAAAAACCAACGTGGTCTTACCCATACGCCGATCTTCTTTGTGATGTTCTTTGGCATGCTGATGATGTGATGAAGGCAAGGATGGAAACCTTAACCGCCCCCATGATTCTCTGGTTCCCCGGGCCCAACCGCGCCACCCTGTGGCTTCCGAGCCGCCCCGGTTGCGCCACCCGCCTGCCGAACCGGAAGAGCTACACCGCACCCCGGCCGAGCCGCTCTCTAGCTGCACTGCACCCCACCTCCCGACGTCCACGCCTCATGTGCCTCCTATACCCATCACGACGTCCTCCCAAGCCCAGGCCGAGCCATCCTCCGCGCGCCCCGTGCACCCCACGGCTCCACCGTCCGCGCACCTCGCGTGCCCCACGTTGCCGCTAGCCGAACCGGCTTGTCGGCCTCCACACGCCCCCCGCACCCCGTGGCTCCACCGTCCCCATGCCCGATGGCGCCCTGGCCAAACCGGCCTCCTAGGCCCGGCCTCTCGGCTTCGGCCTCACCACCTTGGTCCTGGGTCGAGCCTCCCCAAGCCGGCACCTCACGGCGCCCTCACGACATCCTCCATGCCAAAACGCGACCTCTCATGGCCCTCCGGGATGAGCCTCCCATGTGGCTCCCACCAGGACTAACTGTCCTTATGCCGACCCACGGACTGTTTGTGCCCTCATGACCTTCCACACTCTCACGGCCCTCGGCGTCCCATTATTTCAAAGCGGTGTTTTTGGGTTTTACCCCTAGGTACATCTATGCTAGAGCCGCCTCTACCTGGTCGTATCTAGACAGGGATGTATTGCTCAGAAAACTCACAAAATCTCTACAATACCAAAATTCTAGGAAGTTCTTCCATAATAATCCTCGAAGTCCATATTATGTCTATGTGCTCTAATCAGAGTTTATCTAAATCTAGATTCCAAGGTTTGTACTAAACTTCCTCTGATACCAACTGTAACGCCCCGACCCCAGTTACCCAGAGTCGGTGCATAATTACATAACATTGACATGATCACAAGAAAGATCAAATCTCTAAATACTGATTAGTTTAGTAGCCTTGGAAACACTAGATATATTCATAAAGTTTTACATTACATCATAAAAATTAAAACTACAACAAAATAGTCTCCATAGTCCACACTCTTATCCCCTCATACTATCCCTGCACGTCATTCATAATTTACTTCTTCACATCCTGGGAAAAATAAAACATAGAAAAGGGGTGAGCTCAAATGCCCAGTAAGGATAACAATATAGCGGAAAATTTCATAAATAAGAATAAACATTTAAGACAATATATAACTAAAACAAAATCATTTTAAACTTGAACTTCAACATAGTATGGAAAAAATAAAATGAAATAATTCCATTTACTTATTCACTTGGATATTCTACTAATCGAATAATCATATGCGATATCAATAACCACTTTCATAATGATGGAATGCATAATTCCAGACTATCATAACCACATAGCCAAGGCCTTGTTCCAAGACTACAAATAAGATTTTGTCAAGGCCTTGTGCCAAGACACTAGTTTGCCTTATGAGACCTACCGATGCATCGAGGAGCTGTAGAGGTCTTAACCTATCACTTATTAAGTCCAATGCCTTCCTCATATGAACAGGTTTAAACATAACATAAACATTCGTATTAAAACTAGCATACGAAATGTCAATACTTTCACCATAAACCATGAATGGTATAAAAATTACACATCCACAATCAAAAAAATCACAAAACCTTGAATACAATATGGAAATTTTGTTTCATAATAATTCAACTTCAAATAAGCTTAAAATCCATCAAAGGATGCTGACATAGATGAAATCAAAACTTTTTGAGAGAAATATCTCTTTTTTTGAAATCATTTAAAAGTTACATAATTATAAAAGAAAAAATTTACTTTGAAAATATTCTTATAATCTTGTAAGGGAAGATTTGATGATTTTATAATGGAGTAAAATAGCCACACCCATCATATAAGTTAAAAAAACATTCTTACCTTAATTCTGTTGAAAAGGTTAAAAAGGACCTTGTTTGGAAAATAACAGAAAGATTCCTTTATAAACCACTTATAAAAGTCAACAAGGGTATAAATGAATTTACCCTATATTCTAGTAAATATTAAAAAAAATGTTTTGAAATACATTTTTAAGAAACATGGATGTGGATGATAAAGAAGTCCCAGTAGATTATTACATATAAACAACCTCGGATAATGAAGAGATTGCGAAATAAAACTTTACCTTGTACTTTTCCTTGGTTGAGGGTAGGTTAACCTCCTGTATAATGGTGAAATAATTTTTATTAAATTATACAAGAATCACGTACATTACTATGATATCATATATGATCTTTTAACATTTATTTGTTAATAATATCTTAGTATCATCGTTGTTTCCGGTGTTAACTTACTCATTTTCATTTATATGTTTTTTTACTTAAGTCGTGTTTGTCATTGATAGGTTGTATCTTATTCATATCCAGAATGATATCAAGTCCTTAGATACTATTATTAATCATCAAATGAGAATTATACTTGTATGGATATGATGGAGAATGAATCTCATCGCGTTTGTGGAGACAGTATTCCGTACGTACGCACGAGCGACAATATCACTATTTTGATATTAAAATAATATTTAATTGGATGGTATATAATATATATAGAATAATTATCATGTTATATTTATTATTTACATGAATTACAAATCATTATTATACCCATCCAAATAATAATGTTTTGAATAACAATTACACCACGACGTGGAGACGGTAAGTCGTACGTACACACGTATGGTGACATGTCATTCAAAGGATGGATAGAATAATGAAATATGGTTGTACCATGTTTATAATAACATAAAAGTATATATAATATACTGTATTTATTATTTTATAATGGTAATAACAAATAAAGAAGAAGTGGAAGTAGAAATGAACATGAAAAAGGGTGGTGAAATCATTACCTCTTCTTCAGTTTCTTCCTTTTGATTTGATCAAAAGGGCTCCTTAGGATGGCTTTCTGACTAAAGGAATGCCTCTAGGATGAATTGAGGGAAGTTGATAGAGTATGTGGCCAGATTTTTTCTGAACCAAAAGGCTTTGAAGGTGTGAATTAATGAGAAGGTGGAGTGTCCTTTTATAAGAGGGGTGAGGGGCACCTTTGGAAAAGCTAGAAATATTAATTTATAATAAATTCATATTCGGTTTCTAATGGCTCAAAAGTGTATTATTTAAAGGTTAAGGTGGGGATAGGTCTAAAACCACTCAACCAATATAATTTAGACAGGTTTGGGTAATTATATTAACCTTATCTTTTAGTTTTAACTCTTAGTTAATTAGTTTGACACGTACCATGTCACTTTGTATTTTTATATTATATAGTTAATAAACTTACTATATACCTCCAATAGACCCCCTAGTGGTCCATTAATTATACACCTATTATGATATATGTCTCTTGGCCGATCCTTATATTTTTAGGAATTGAATATCAATTAATAATATAATATTTGTTTCAAAAAACTCTTTTCTGTCAATTTTGACACTATTTGGAAACTTGATTTTTTTGAAAATTATAACAAAATTATTACTTCTAAAAAAGTTAATTTAATAATTTCTAACATGTCATATTAACCTAGAAAATTATTTTAATTCATAAAAAGTCTCAAATTATATTTATTTGGGTATTTATAATATCAATTACTTTAATTTTTCACTATTATGGTAATTACTGCTTCATCATTGGGTCATAAATAAATTAAATTATTTAATTTCTAAAAATTATAAATAAAATATAATTATTTAGGAAATCTTTTTATCTTTCTAAAGAATATTTATAATCAAAATTATCTTATGTGTAACCCTATATTAAAAATTTTTTAGTAAATAAACTTTGATTTTAACTCTTTTAACTCTTCTTTGAATTAAATAATAATAAATGTCCTAATCTAATCCAAGTTGACCTAAATGATAATATTTTATTCCTAAGGTTGTTTTTGGTCGAGATAAATTTGTCCAGTAGAATTAGGATATGTGTTAGAGTAATATTAATATCATTTTTACCCTTAATTACCTTATTTACTTTTAACCGTGGTAAATAAAAGTACGTTATTATTCACAAAAAAATATTTTCATCTCATTGAACCACATTTTACTTCTTGATATTAACCGTGTATCTCAGATTTTTGAAATTCCACTCACAGAAGCGGTAAAATTAAGTTTTCTGAAAAATTCATTTTTTTTACTACCACTTAGTGGTTTCACTATTCATCAAAAAATGAAGTTTTTCAGAAAAATACCAAAAATTCAACCTAGGCTAATTTCGATATTCCGAATTCAAAAATGAAGTCCATTTTGAAAAATAAAATTTTTAAATGTCAAAAAGTGCATATTACTATTCATAACGGCTTGTTTGATTTGTTGTGGTGTGTTAGAACTCGATGTTGTGTACAACACACGCTATTGCATTATTCAAAGAGAAGCGTACCGTAGAAGATTGGGGTGTTACATTCTCCCCTCCTTCAAATAATTTCATCCTCGAAATTTCTAGAATACTACCGCAATGAAAATACTTGGGTGGTTCTTCATCATATGTTCCTCGGGTTCCCACGTTGCCTCTTCCATCTTATGGTTTCTCCACAGGACTTTTACCAGACGAGTCGTCCGGTTTCTCAGTACCTGTTCTCTCATATCAAGAATCTTGACGGTCTCTTCACAATAAGATAGATCAGGTTCCAGTTCTAATTCCTCATGGGTGAGTATATGCATTGGGTCAGGCATGTATTTCCTCAACAGAGATACGTGGAACACATCGTGCACTTTGGAGAGACTTGGCGGTATTGCCAATCGGTAAGCTACAGCCCCAATTCGTTCTAGAATTTCTAAAGGTATGATGTACCTGGGACTCAATTTACCTTTCTTACCAAAATGTATGACTCCCTTCCATGGAGATACCTTTAGGAAAATATGATCACTGACTTGAAATTCCAAATCCTTCCTTCGATTATCGGCATAGCTCTTCTGCCTACTTTGAGTTGCTTTGATATGGTTTTGGATTACCTTCACCTTTTCCATCGTTTCCTCCACCAGTTATGGGCCTACAAGTTTTCTTTCACCAACGTCATCCCAATAGGTTGGTGTGCAACATCTCTTTCCGTATAATGCTTCATATGGTGCCATCTGAATACTCGAATGGAAGCTATTATTATAGGAAAATTCTACCAGAGGTAAATATTGATCCCACATACCCTGAAAGTCAAGTGAGAAGGATCTCAAAATGTCTTCTAAGGTTTGAATAGTTCGTTTTGATTGTCCATTTGTTTGAGGGTGGTAGGCAGTGCTCAAATGAAGTTCAGTATCCATGGAATTCTGATGAATTTTCTATAATCTTGAATTAAAACGGGGATCACGATCAGAAACAATCGATAGGGGTACTCCATGAAGTCTCACCACTTCATTAATATATAGTCTTGCTAGACGTTCCAGTGGTATATCTTCTCTTATAGCAAGAAAATGTGCTGACTTGGTAAGACGATCAACAATAACCCATATTGCATCATTCCTTCTAGGAGTCTTTGGTAGTCCCATGACAAAGTCCATCGTGATATTATCCCATTTCCACTCCAGTATGGGAAGAGGTTGCATGACTCCTCCAGGTTGTTGCCTTCTAGCTTTCACTTTTTGGAAAACCATACATCTTGACACAAAATCAGCAATCTCCCTCTTCATGTTGTCCCACCAAAAATGTTCTTTCAAATCTCAATACATTTTGGTGCTCCCAGGGTGTATAGAGAAATTGGAACTATGAGCATCATCCAGCAATTCCCTTTTTAGATCAGGTGTATCGGGAACAAAAAGCCTCTTTCTGAATTTCAAAATTCCTTCTTCATACAGAAAGTCTCTCAATCTCCCATCATTCACACCTATAATCTTCTTTTGAAATTCTTCATCATCGGTCTGATAACTCCTAATCCTTTATAGTAAAGTTGGTTTGGGAACCATTTGAAAAAGCATTGATGTTTCACCTTCCTTGGTTATTCCCATGTCCATCTTTACTAGATCCATGAAAATTAGATCCCTTTCAATTCTCATATTGTTCAAAACTCCTTGGTCTTTTCTTCTCAAAGCATCTGCCACCTTGTTTGCTTTCCCCGGGTGGTAGTGTATCGTACAATCATAATCCTTGAGTAATTAAAACCACCTCCTTTTCCTCATGTTGAGTTCTTTTTGTGAGAAAATATACTTCAAACTCTTGTGATCAGTATAAATCTCACATTTTTCACCATAGAGGTAGTGCCTCCATATCTTCGAAGCAAAGATCACAGCTGCTAACTCGAGATCATGAGTAGGATATTTTTGTTCATGAATTTTCAACTGTCGTGATGCATAGGCAATAACCATATCATTCTGCATAAGGACACAACCAAGTCCTTTCTTCGATGCATCACTATAAATAACGAACCCATCAATCCCTGATGGTAGAGTCAATATAGGAGAATTGACTAATCTTCTCTTCAGTTATTCGAAACATTATTCACACTCTTTTGTCCAAACAAATTTAACCCCTTTATGTGTGAGCTTTGTTAATGGGTTATCCAATCGGGAAAAATTCTGGATGAAACATCAATAATAACCTGCTAAACCAATAAAAATATGTACCTCAGTTATACTCGTCGGTGCAGGCCATTCTTGGATTGCCTTGGTCTTATAAGGATCAAAATAGATTCCATCTTTAGAGACAATATAGCCAAGAAAAGAAATCTCCTGAAGCCAGAATTCACACTTGCTAAACTTCTCATATAATTCGTGTCTTCTCAAAGTCTTCAGGATAATGCGTAAGTGATTTTCATGATCTTCGTAGCTTTTGGAGTATACCAAGATATCATTAATAAATACCACCACAAATTCATCGAGATATTCCTTGAAAACTCTATTCATCAGATCCATGAATACAAAGGGTGCATTAGTCAATCCAAAAGGCATTACTGTAAACTCGTAATGCCCGTACCTAGTTCGAAATGCTGTCTTCGGAATGTCTTCCTTCTTCACACACAACTGATGGTATCCAGATCGAAGGTAAATCTTTGAAAAGTATTGAACTCCATGAATTTGGTCAAATAAATCATCAATGTGAGGTAGGGGATACTTGTTCTTTATTGTTATAGCATTGATCTCCCTGTAGTCGATACATAACCTCATAGATCCATCTTTATTTTTAACAAAAAGAATAGGGGCTCCCCATGGAGAAACACTAGGGCGAATAAATCCCTTATTACTCAATTCCTCTAGTTGTTTCTTTAGTTCAACTAATTCTACATTGGACATTCTATAATGGGTCTTTGATATAGGCCTTTATCTAGGAATTAAATCAATAGAAAACTCAACTTTTCGTTCTGGAGGATGTCTAGGTAAATCTTCCGGAAACACATCTACATATTATTTCACAATAGGTACATCCTCTATTTGAACATTCCTTTACTCAACCACTATAATTTCATCCTATTCCTCCCCAATAACTGAATTTAGTTGAGCTATTGGGGGTGGATCTAGATAAGAATTAGGTGGTGATGATTCTGCTCTAAAGATAAGGTGTTCCTTATCATCATCATCAAAAATCGTAACCTCCTTCTTCTTACAATAAATCTTCACATCATGGTCTGAAATCCAATCCATACTGAGGATTATATCAAACTAAATCATAGGTATGACGATGAGATCAGCGGATAAAGAACATTTATGTGCTCTAATGGGGACTTATTCACAAAACTTTATTGCAATGATACTTCCCTTAGGAGTTTTAACTGACAACTCCCTTGTTAAATCAAATTGGAAATATCTAATTTTCTTAGCAAACTGGGAAGATATGAAACAATGGGATGATCCATAATCAAATAATGCATTTGCTAAACTTGAGGAAACCATTAAATTACCTACCACCACGTCTTTCGGAGCTTCTACCTCAGCAGTAGTGATAGCATAAGCTTGGACTTGATCCCTTGGCCTTTTCTGAGGAAAGTTCCCCTCACACTTAGGACATTCATTTGCATAATGTCCCATCTCCCTACAATTGTAGCATTGGATATCGGTAGCTTCCTTCTTCCCCTTTCAATCACGAGCTTGGTGGCCTTTTTCACCACACTTGTAACAGACTCCCGTTCCTTTTAAAAAAGTACCGGGGTGTTTATTCCCACATTTACTGCAGGATGGATATACAAATTTTCCCTTCTTCCCTTTATTTCCATTCCCAGATTGATCAGATGATCTCTTCTTCTCTTGCATTGCTTTAAAGTCATATGACTTAGAGAATTATTTCTCTATCTTGATAGCACATGAGACAATGTCTTCGTATGATGAGAAGGATTGTGAGACTAATGCTCGACGGAGAAATGGTTTTAACCCATCAAAGAACCGATCAATCTTACTTCTTGGGTTACGTATATAATCTCCAGCATACCTTGCTAACCCTATAAAGTTAGCATCATACTTTGCGACATTCTCATCCTCCTTTTGTCTCAGACTCAGAAATTTCCTTTCCATATCTGCTTGATGGTCACGAGGAAAGTATTTTTCTAAAAACAGGTCTTTGAACTCCCTACATTCTATATTTGATACTTCATCATATTCCTTCATGTTTTGAATCAATGACCACAATTGATCAGCATCTCCACTGAGGCGGTAAACTGCCATGATAACTTTTTCCCTTTCACTACTTCCCAAAGCCTGAAATATTTCCTCTAGGGAACTTATCCATTGCTCATCTACTAAGGGATTTGTACTCCCATTGAACGTTGGTGGTTGCTCCCTCATGAAGCGATCTAACATTGATCCTCCATGATGTGGATTAGGGTGCTCCATACGGGTAAGGTTATTATTCATAACCTGAGTGAGTTTTCCCAGTATGGTGATTATTTGATCAGCACAAGTTGCATCACCATCTCCACTATAATTATCTTTAGCAGGAGGGAAATCCCTACATGGAGTGTGTGCATTGATACAGTTTCCATTTCTTCCACTAGGCGCCATTTCAAAACAATGGCATAAACTAGATCAGTTTATGAATCAAAATACATAATTCCATACTTATAAAACACTTAACATAAATTGAACTATTTATGGATATAATCCATAATCATAAAAAAATTTCTTTGTGGAATTATATACTCATAAACCCTTTATAATGATTTGTAAAGAAAATGAGAGTTATCCTAAGCATATCCCCCAGGAGTGTCATAACCAAGAGTGCAGCAAGACCCGTTTTCATGCACCAGTTCCCGTTCAAGTCCATCTCAAAGCAGTGTTTTCGGTTTTTACCCCTAGGTACATCTGTGCCAGAGCTGCCTCTACCTGATCGTATCCAGACAGGGATGTATTGCTCAGAAAACTCACAAAATCTCTACAATACCAAAATTCTAGGAAGTTCTTCTATAATAATCCTCAAATTCCATCTTAGTTCTATGTGCTCTAATCAGAGTTTATCTAAATCTAGCTTCCAAGGTTTTTACAAAACGTCCTCTGATACCAACTGTAACGCCCTGACCCCAGTTACCTAGAGTCGGTGTATTATTACATAACATTTTCATGATCACAAGAAAGATCAAATCTCTATAGGACGATTATTTTAGTAGCCTTGGAAACACTAGATATATTCATAAAGTTTTACATTACATCATAAAAATGAAAACTACAACAAAATAGTCTCCATAGTCCACACTCTTATCCCCTCATAATATCCCTGTAGTTCATTCATAATTTACTTCTTCACATCCAGAGAAAAATAAAACATAGAAAAGGGGTGATCTCAAATGCCCAGTAAGGATAACAATATAGTGGAAACTTTTATAAATAAGAATAAACATTTAAGGCAATATATAACTAAAACAAAAGCCTTTTAAACATGAACTTCAACATAGTATGGAAAAAATAAAATGAAATAATTCCATTTACTTATTCACATGGATATTCTACTAATCGAATAATCACATGCAATATCAATAACCACTTTCATAATGATGGAATGCATAATGTCAGACTATCATAACCACATAGCCAAGGCCTCGTGCCAAGACTACAAATAAGATTTTGTCAAGTCCTTGTGCCAAGACACTAGTTTGTCTCATGAGACCTACTGATGCATCGAGGAGCTATAGCGGGCTCCACCCTTCACTTATTAAATCCAATGCATTCCTCATATGAACAGGTTTAAACATAACATAAACATTCGTATTAAAACTAGCATACGAAATATCAATACTTTCACCATAAATCATGAATGATATAAAAATAACACATCCACAGTCAAACATACCACAAAACCTTCAATAAAATATGGAAGTTTTGTTTCATAATAATTCAACTTCAAATAAGCTTAAAATCCATCAAATGATGTTGACATAGATGAAATCAAAACTGTTTGAGAGAAATATCTCTTTTTTTGAAATCATTTAAAAGTCACATAATTATAAAAGAAAAAATTTACTTTGAAAATATTCTTATAAGCTTGTAAGGGAAGCATCGACGATTTTATAATGGCGGAAAATAGCCGCACCTGCCGTATAAGTTAAAAAAACATTCTTACCTTAATTCTGTCGAAAAGGTTAAAAAGGACCTTGTTTGGAAAACGACAAAAATATTCCTTTATAAAACACTTATAAAAGTCAACAAGGGTATAAATGACTTTAAACCATATTCTGTAAAATAGTAAAAAAAATGTTTTGAAATACATTTTTAAGAAACATGGATGTGGATGATAAAGAATTCCCAGTATATTATTACATATAAACAACCTCGGATAATGACGAGATTGTGAAATAAAACCTTACCTTGTACTTTTCCTTAGTTGAGGGTAGGTTAACATCCTGTATAATGGTGAAATAATTGTTATTAAATTATACAATAATCATGTACATTAATATGATATCATATATGATCTTTTAACATTGATTTGTTAATAATATCTTAGTATCATCGTTGTTTCGGGTGTTAACTTACTCGTTTTCTTTTATATGTTTTGTTACGTAAGCCGTGTTTGTCATGGATAAGTTTTATATTATTAATATCCAGAATGATATCAAGTCCTTAGATACTATTATTAATCATCAAATGAGAATTATACTTGGATGGATACGATGGAGAATGAATCTCATCGCGTTCGTGGAGACGGTAGTCCATACGTACGCACGAGTGACAATATCACTCTTTTAATATTAAAATAATATTTAATTGGATGGTATATCATATATACAGAATAATTATCATGTTATATTTATTATTTACATGAATTACATATCATTATTATACCCATCCAAATAATAATATTTTTAATAACAATTACCCCACGACGTGGAGACGGTAAGCCGTACGTACGCACGTATGGTGACATGTCATTTAAAGGATGGATAGAATACTGAAATATGGTTGTACCATGTTTATAATAACATAAAAGTATATATAATATACTAGAGATATTATTTTAGAATGGTAATAACAAATAAAGAAGAAGTGGAAGAAGAAAGGAACTTGAAAAGGGGTGGTGAAATCATTACCTCTTCTTCGGGTTCTTCCTTTTGATTTGATCAAAAGGGATCCTTAGTTTGGATTTCTGACTAAAGGAAGGCCTCTAGGATGAATTGAGGTAAGTTGAGAGAGTATTTGGGCAGATTTTGACCGATCCAAAAGGCTTTGAAGGTGTGAATTAATGAGAAGGAGGAGTTCCCTTTTATAAGAGGGGTGAGGGGCACCTTTGGAAAAGCTAGAAATATTAATTTATAATAAATTCATATTCGGTTTATAATGGATCAAAAGTAGATTATTTAAATTTTAAGGTGGGTATAGGTCGAAAACCACTTAAAAAATAGAATTTAGGCAGGTTTGGGTCATTATATTAACCTTATATTTTAGTTTTAACTCTTAGTTAATTAGTTTGACACTTACCATGTCACTTTGTATTTTTATATTATATAGTTAATAATCTTACTATATACCTCCAAGAGACCCCCAAGTGGTCCATTAATGATACACCTAACATGATATAAGTATCTTGGCCGAACCTTAGATTTTTAGGAATTGAATATCAATTAATAATATAATATTTTTTTTAAAAAACTCTTTTATGTCAATTTTGACACTATTTGGAAAATTTATTTTTGTGAAAATCATAAAAGAATTATTACTTCAAAAAAAGTTAATTAAATCATTTCTAAGATGTCATATTAACCAATAAAATTAGTTTAATTCATAAAAATTCTCAAATTATATTTATTTGGGTATTTATAATATCAATTATTTTAGTTTTTCACTATTATGGTAATTACTACATCATCATTGGGTCATAAATAAATTAAATTATTTAATATCTAAAAATTATAAATGAAATATAATTATTTAGGAAATATTTTTATCTTTCTAATTAATATTTGGAATTAAATTTATCTTATGTTTATCCCTATATTAAAAATGTTTTAGTAAATAAACTTTGATTTTAACTCTTTTAACTCTTCTTTGAATTAAACAATAATAAATGTCCTAATCTAATCCAAGTGGACCTAAATGATAATATTTTATTCATAAGGTTTTTTTTGGTCGAGATACACTTTTCCAATAGAATTAGGACATGTGTTATGGTAATATTAATATCATTTTTACCCTTAATTACCCTATTTACTTTTAACCGTGGTAAATAAAAGTAAAAAAGTTACTATTCACCAAAAATTATTTTCATCTCATTGAACCACATTTTACTCCTTGATATTAACCATGTCTCTCGGGTTTTTGAAATTCCACTCACAGAAGTGGTAAGATTATGTTTTATGAAAAATTCAGTTTTTTAAACTACCACTTAGTGGTATCACTATTCATCAAAAAATGATGTTTTTAGAAAAATACCAAAAATTCACCCTAGGCTAATTTCGATATTCCGAATCCAAAAATGAAGTCCATTTTGAAAAATAAAATTTATACATTTCAGAAAGTGGGTATTACTATTCATAACGACTAGTTTGATTGGTCGTGGTGTGTTAGAACTCGATGTTGCGTACAACACACGCTATTGCATTATTCAAAGAGAAGCGTACCGTAGAAGCTTGGGGTGTTACAGCTTGGTTGTGGTGGCAGACCCACGGTACTCGACAGGAGGATTACCTCTGCAGGCTATTAGGGGGAGCGCCTAGTTGTGGTGGCAGACCCACGGTGGGGAGCACCATGGTGACACAGCAGACCCTTGGTACTCGACAAGAGGAGTATCTCAGCAGTCCAAGGTTAGTGGGAAGTGCCTTGGTGTCATAGAAGACCCACTGTACTCGATAGGGGAGCAGTTCTCCAGCAGTCGTGGTTTCGATGATGTGAATAAAAATCCTGGTTGAGCTGATTTAGTATCTTTTGTGTTTTCCCCATGATTATGATAGATAATGTGATAACTTAGGTATATGTATGGGAATATACCTAAGTGGGGTTATCTATTGATTTCATACTTTTTGATTTATCTTTCTTGGATTTTTTGAGACCTTGAGGAGCTCGAGGTCCCTACTGATTATTGTAATACTCACCCATGCACAGGCTATTCATGCACCTTGTTGTGTTGGATGCAGACGATAGACAGTGCTGACCAAGGCTGAGACACTACTAGAATTCAAGATATTTGTGACGAGATGTCGTCACAAATAAGTTTTTTCGACGGGGTCCCATCGCAAATAGCTCATTGTAGAAAAGGGCGTCACAATAAATTTTATTTGCGACGATCCCATCGCAAAAAATATTTTTTGAGACGGGGCTACTTCCCCTTCAAAAATAAGTCTCTAATAATATACTTTATATATATAAACTTTTTGGCGACGGGCTCGTCGCAAAATTTATTTGGGACGGCCACGTAATCCAGCCACAAATACTTTTTAAAATGAAATTAATTTAGACTATTTGCGATGGGCCCCTCACAAATACTTTTTTGCGACGGGTCCTAAATCCCATCATAAATACTTTTTAAAAAAAAATTATTTAGACAATTTGCGATGGGCCCGTCGCAAATACTTTTTGCGACGGGTCCCTAATCCCGTCACAAATACTTTTAAAAAAAATTAAACTATTTGCAATGGGAACCTGTCGCAAAAGATCCCATTGCAAATAATAAATAAATTTTTTTAAAAAATAAATTTAATAATATTATGATTATTGATAAACTAATTTTAATATTATTAAAATAATTAAAATAAAAAAATATTATAATTCTCAATCTTCACAGAATAATATTAAAAATATCATAAAATATTATTATTTTTATTATTATTATTAGTAAAATAAAGAATCATTAAAAATTATAATACTAAAAAAATATTTTTAATAAAAATAAGATTAATAAAATAATAATATTAATATTATTAAAATAATAAAAAAATAAAAAATATTAAAATTATTAAAATTATCAATATTCCCAAAAAAAATCATAAAATATTAGAAAATAAATTATATAATATTTTCACCAATATAAAAGACAAAAACTGTAAATAGGTCATATTACACCAAATGTTAAATTCAAATGTTTTAACAAAAAGAAAATCACTGGGGGTCATCTTCTGGAGGAGGAGGAGGAGCTTAAGGAGGTGGGGGAGGAAACTCAATCCCCAATCTACGAGTCAGACGGTGCATGTACTCCATCTGCTTCTGATGCTGTTGTTGCCATCGACGCATCTCCTCCTCGTGTTGTTGCTGCTGCTGACACATCTCTTTTTGCTTCTTCTGCAATCTCTTTATAATGTCATCATGAGCTCGTAACTGCTCCTGATACTGTGAAGCTGAAGATGATGACTCTCTACAAGCTCCTCTCGAGCAGGACGTCAACATCGCAACAGTACCATAATAAGTACCAGGAGTCACATGAGAGTCAATACCAACTACTCGGCCCTTCACAATGCCATAATGAGTCACCTTCATCCATGTCGCCTCGTCGAAATGGTGTGCACTAGTCTGATTAGTCGCCTTGTCCTGACCCTCATCATGTGTTTGAGAGGTCACAGCCTCATGTTACTCCTTAAAATCCAATTTGAAAATAAAATTGTGAAAGTATTATATGAAATTAATTGTAAAACTGAAAAAATAATACTAACCACAATCTGATGTTGGGGATCACCTCAAATCTCTCCAATGGATGGATCACTAGACATCCTTCAATAAATGTCGAACTCCGTAATATCGGGATTCTCAACTTCCTATAGAAATATAAAATAATTTTTTTATTTAATTTTATATAAATTTCTTAAATAATATTTTTACCAGGTTCTCTCTATGCGTACTGAATGTATGGCTACCGGCTTGATCTGTCACCTCATATCTCCCCCGGTTCTGCTGACCCAATGAAGTCCTCCACTAAAATCCACCACCCAACCAGTGTGCACATAATCCATCCCAAACCTGAGATGAAATATACTCTAGTCGGTGGGATCTATATGACTCATCAAATACTATCGCTCATGCTTTCTTAATGTTTGTTTTTCTCAAATTGTGCAAAAACTAATGCAAACACTCACGCATAGCCACCTCCCATTCTTCATAGATAATGTCATGCATGCTATCCTTGATGGGATACCATAAACCCTACAAATAATTTATAATATCATGTTATTAATAAAATAAATTTCAAAATAAATATTATTTCTTTACGTTCCAGCAAATGATTGTACATGGCGAGCTGCACATCAACAGGAATCTGCTCCCATGTGATCCATGGCTGAGAAAAATAATTACACAAGATAGCTCTCCCCTATCCAATAGATACATGTTCAAAACTGTGAAAAATAATAAATAATCAAACAATTATTATATATATAAATAAATTAATGAAAAAGATAACTAAAATATACAGGTTATCATACCATCATGTGCGTGGATTGAAACCAAGACGTGGACGTCGCTCGAGGATAGGGTCAGGAATCATCAGTCATGCAAGACCACGCCCCCTCAACATACCTCCTGAAGCTTCAATAGGATGAGGTTTAGATGGTCCCACATCCCCCTCATCCAAAGGTAGATCAGCCTCCACAAACTCGGGAAATAGATCAGAATCCATCTAAAACACAAAATTATTTTTTTAGCAGATAGTTGAAAATAAAAATCATATATAGAAATATATTAGTTATGATCATAACCAGAATTTAACTATGTCAATGTTAACCTTCATCGTCATTTTTATATATGATGATTTCAATTTCTTCATATTCCTCCTCAGCATCATCAATATCCATATGAGTTTCACTTTCACCATCCCCTTCCATTTAAAATTCATTTGTAACATCATTAACATCCTCATCACCATCGACCCATAATTGTGGGGTGTCATAATCGATATTCATGTTTCTATGTAAAAAAGATGGATTTTGAGTAGTCTCTTG
Source organism: Viscum album (assembly GCA_963277665.1). NCBI lineage: Eukaryota > Viridiplantae > Streptophyta > Magnoliopsida > Santalales > Viscaceae > Viscum > Viscum album. The sequence goes on from OY728123.1 coordinate 555,323,404, forward strand.
AAAAATTTCAATTCCTTCCACTTTAGCAGAACCACATTTAGTTTGAGTAAATTAATTTTCCTGAGATTTTATTTTTATTATGCTCCACCAATCACTCAGGTATCTTGAAGTAGCATAGTACTTTGTGTAATAAATTTGATGTGCCTATTGAGAAAGTAAAAATGGTTCATTTACTACAAGTAGAATTTTATATTTAATATCTACGATTCAATGAGTCAGATGAACAGACAAGCCTCTCTCAGTATCCAACCACCTACATTTAAACATCATTATTTAATTCTGTCCAAGATAAAATAGCTCGATAATTTCATCCAGAATGTCGTAAAAGTCAAATTCAGTTTCACTATGATGAGATCCTCTCAAAAAAGTCCATTATTCATTGTTTTTTTGATTCCCCATATGCACGTTTATGAAATCTTAAACCATTAACCACGTATTAATTATAAGATTTAACCATTTTGGATGGTGGGTTACTCAATATACACAGTCGCTTATCAATTTTATCAGCATGTTGAGACACGTGAAATTTTTTAAAATAATTATAAATATAATAAATAGTAAAATGAATTGATATTAAACCATCAACAATTTATATTATCAGTTTTTGAAACCATTGAGAATTTTTTTTGTCTGTGTTCTTCAAGATCATCTGCTGTAATTTTTGGAAGTTGTTTCTTGATATGATTATCATATAACCTACAAATAAAATAAGTTTACATACTGTAATAGAATTATAAAATAAGTGATAGAATCACTCACAATACAAATGCTATCATCTCTTCACAGTTGAGCAGAACATATGTATGAGCTCTGTGATGTTCATCGTCTGAAATCCATCATTCATGAACTCCACTGAATCCATGATTTGGAAGATTAAAAATTAATAATTGATTGTACATTTCATCATTATCATTTCCCTCGTTTGAACCCATGCGATTTTTTTCTGAGGGATATTCAGATTCAAAATAGTGACAGAAGAAAACAAGCCATTTCCTCTTGCAAATAATCTTCAGCAATTGAGCCTTCAACTGATGATTTGTTACGTACTTTTTCCTTTAATTTCTGCTTGCATCTCTCAAATGGGTACATCCATCGAAACTGTACTGGACCTCCACATTTAGTTTCATGTTTCGAATGTAATATCAGATGTTCCATTGATTCAAAGAAAGCAGGCGGAAATATTTTTTCCAGTTTACATATAATTACAACAACATCTTCTTCCAGTTTTCTTAGCGAATCATAGTCTGTTTTCACTACACAAATGTCTCAAAAAATATATGATATGTCTATTATAGAATCCCAAATCATAGAATTCAACAAACTTCTGAATCCAATCAGCATAATTCTTTCCATTATAATATGACAATCATGACTTTTTAATCCGGTAATATGACCATTATTAATACATCTGCCCAAAATAGAAGCATAGCCATCTGGAAGTCTCAAATATTCAATCAACTGAAAAAATAATAATCGACTCTCTTTGGACAATGTATAAGATGCTTTTGGATTCATTAACCTATGTGATCTGATATTCTCAAAAAGTTCATGTTCTGGTCACCTGCAAATTTGGGTAAGATCTAATTGTGCTTTTATAGTATATTTGGTCTTACCTGGTGTATCCAAAATTGTATGAAATAAATTATCAAAACAGTTCTTTTCAATATGCATGACATCCAACATGTGGCGGACCAACAAATTAGACCAATTTGGGAGAACCCAAAAAATGCTTCGTTTTATCCAATTATGTTCTTTCCCAAAATCTTCAATTTTCTGTTGGTTTATTGTTAGCCCAAATATGATTGGAGGTAATGAAAATAAAAACTATTTTAACTTTGTACCTGAGATCATTTTTTGTAGTTCCATCCCTTTAAATTGTGCCTTTTCTGAAATGAGATTTGTTCTTTCGAAAAGGATGATCGGTTGGAAGAAATCTTCAATGATAGTCCAAATAGAAAGGTTTTTTCCATTGATGAGCATAAAATATTTGGTGTATTTCATACAGTAAGGACATGATTTCGGACCATGTGTACTCCAGCCAGATAACATGCCATATGTCGAAAAGTCACTAATAGTCCACATCAATGCATCTTTTAATGTGAAATTTTGTTTCGCAGCAACATCATATATACTAACACCATTACTCCACAATTAATTTAACTCATAAATCAATGGTTTCAAATAAACATCAATATTCTTTTTTGGATGTCTTGGGATTATTAAGGTCAAAAAGATATAGGGCTCCTTCATCAACATCCATTGAGGTAGATTGTACGGAGTTATAAATAAAGTACAACACAAATACTGACTACCATAAGAACCAAACGAACAGAAACCGTCAGTAGAAAGACTCAATCGCACGTTTCGGGCTTCTAAAGAAAAAGACAGATGAAGACGATCAAAATGTTTCCATGAATCACCATCAGGTGGATGATTCAAGATTTTACCGGTTGAAATATTGGTTTTGTTCCATAATATCATTGACACTGTGTTATGAGACATAAATAATCGTTAGAGCCTAGGTGAAAGGGGGAAATATCTCAACTGTTTTACATGAATCGATCGAGACTTCCCTGGTTGAGCATCATTATACGTCGAATGTCAACATGTGGGAAAACTATCCAACGATGCATTTTCACCAAAATATAAGATTCAATCATTTTCACATGCATTAATCTTTCAATAACTAAGGCCCAGATTACGAACCAGCCTCTTGCTGTTATAGTAATTTGCAGGCAACACATTTCCCTCAGGTAACAGTATTTTAACAAATGAAAATATCTGATCAAAACAGTTGTTTGACATTGCATTGGCTGATTTAATAGCCATAAATTTTGCAATTGCTTCTAATTTTCTTATCTTGTAACTAGGATATAATGCATCCTCAACAGACCTCAATAACGCATAAAATTTGGATGGTGACAACTCAGGAGTTAAACTGATATCCTCAAGAGTTTCAGTTTGTTGAAGAGATAGACCTGCAACATCATGTACTAAATATTGAAACCGTGATGGATCTGGAATCAAGTTATTAGTATCTTCTGTAGACTGCATTCAATGTTGATACCAAAAAACATAATCTTGTTGAAAACCAAACCGAAATAGATGTCCCGCAACCTTGTCAAATGTGTCAAACGTTGTCAGAGAACATTTTTTACAAGGACAAATAATTGTGCATTCTGAAACATATTCTGGTTTTGATGATGTAAATGATAAGAAATCTTCAACACAGTTAATATATAGAGGATTTAAACCAGAACCATTCGGATTTCTACGCTGATTTATCCAAGCCTGATCTTCTAATAATGACAGATGTCGACTTCCTTGTTCCATATTTTTCTACAAAATATAAAATTGTCACTGTTTTTGAATATTTTGAAATTATAAAAACACTATCTAAAAAAAATATAACTAATTACTACTACTTCTTAATAATTACCATTAATTAAGTGTGACACAATTTACAATGGATTGATGACTACTCTTTTGTCCGACGGCTCATTTACAAGCATCTTTCTCACACTGAAATCACAATGAAGAATCTGGTCGGAGGTACGCATATTCATTCTCGTATGCATGGGAATGAATATGTGTATCTCCAACCAAGTTCTTTATTTTCATTTCAGTGTGAGAAAGAGGCAAGTAAATGAGTTGTCGGACAAAAGAGTCCCCTTTTCGTCGATGAGTTGTCTTCTTCCAACTGTCATTGCCTAAAAACATTATAAAAAATGTGATACTATGAATGCATATCCAATCTCGTGCATACGATATTGAATATGCCTATGTAGCAGCACATTTTTCATAATATTTTGAGTCAGTGAGAGTTGAAAGGAGAACAGTCATTGAGCAAAAGGAGTGTTGTCAATCCACTGAAAATTGTGCCAAGTTCTTAAAATTTATTAAAATTTATTAAAATTTCTTCTTAATTGTTCCAAACTATTCCTAACTAATTATTCTTATTTATTACTAATTATTCTTATTTATTACTAATTATTCCTATTTATTACTAACTATTACTATTTATTACAAACTATTACTATTTATTACTAACTATTACTATTTATTACTATTTATTACTAATTATTACTATTTATTACAAACTATTACTAATTATTACTATCTATTACTAATTATTACTAACTATTACTAATTATTACTAAGTATTCCTGTTTATTGCTAATTATTCATATTTATTGCTAATTATTGCTATTTATTTCTAAGTATTCCTATTTATTGCTAATTATTACTAATTATTCCAAATTTTCCTAATTATCCCAAATTGTTACTAACTATTACTAATTATTACAATTTATTACTAATTATTAAAATTTATTACTAATTATTACTAATTATTACTAATTATTACTAATTATTGCTAATTATTACTAATTATTACTAATAAGTAATAATTATTAATAATATTTACAATTTATTACTAATTATTAAAATTTATTACTAATTATTACTAATTATTACAATTTATTACTAATTATTACAATTTATTTCTAATTATTACAATTTATTACTAATTATTACAATTTATTACTAATTATAACAATTTATTACTAATTATTAAAATTTATTAATAATTATTACAATTTATTACTAATTATTACAATTTATAACTAATTATTACAATTTATTACTCATTAATACAAATTATTACTAATTAATACAATTTATTTCTAATTAATACAATTTATTGCTAATTATTACAATTTATTACTAATTATTACAATTTATTACTAATTATTATAATTTATTACTAATTTATACAATTTATTACTAATTAATACAATTTATTACTAATTATTACAATTTATTACTAATTATTACAATTTATTACTAATTATTACAATTTATTACTAATTATTACTAATTATTACAATTTATTACTAATTATTAATAATTATTACAATTTATTACTAAATAATGCAATTTATTACTAATTAATACAAATTATTATTAATTAATACAATTTATTACTAATTAATACAATTTATTACTAATTAATACAATTTATTACTAACTATTACAATTTGTTACTAACTATAACAATTTATTACTAATTATTACAATTTATAACTAATTATTACAATTTATTCTTAATTATTACTATTTATTACTAATTATTACAATTTATTACTCATTATTACAATTTTTTAATAATTATTACAATTTATTACTAATTATTAAAATTTATTACTAATTATTATTAATTATTACAATTTATTACTAATTATTAAAATTTATTATTAATTATCTCAATATATTTCTAATTATTACAATTTATTACTAATTATTAAATTTATTACTAATTATCACAATTTATTACTAATTATTACAACGTATTACTAATTATTTCAATTTATTTCAATTTATTACAATTTATTACAATTTATTATTAATTATTACAATTTATTACTAATTATTACAATTTAATTCTAATTATTACAATTTATTAAAATTTACTACTAATCATTACAATTTATTACTAATTATTACAATTTATCACTAATTATTACTAATTATTACAATTTATTACTAATTATTACAATTTATTGCAATTTATTACTAATTATTATAATTTATTACTAATTATTACAATTTATTACAAATTATTACAATTTATTAGTAAGTATTACAATTTATTACAATTTTTTAATAATTATTACAATTTATTACTAATTATTACAATTTATTAATAATTATTACAATTTATTACTAATTATTACAATTTATTACAATTTATTTCTAATTAGTACAATTTATTACTAATTACTACTAATTATTACTATTTATTACTAATTATTACAATATATTACTAATTAATATAATTTATTACTAATTATTACAATTTATTACTAATTATAACAATTTATTACTAATTATTACAATTTATTAATAATTATTACAATTTATTACTAATTATTACAATTTATTACTAATTATTACAATTTATTACAATTTATTACAATTTATTACTAATTATTATAAAATTTATTACTATTTATTACTCATTATTACTATTTATTACTATTTATTAATAATTATTACTATTTATTAATATTTATTAATAATTATTAATATTTATTACTAATTATTATTATTTATTATTATTTATTCCCAATTATTATTAATTTCTACAAATTAATTATATACATTACTAATTATGGTTAATAATTACTAATTACCACTAATTATTAATAATTAATACAAAAAAAATCTATTTATGAGTACAAATAAATAGACATGGCAAAACAATTTAAATTCAATTTAATTACAACTAATCAACAATAATAAAAATTAACATAAAAAATCGAAATAAATAATAAATTAAATAAAACATAAATACCTTTAAACATGATTTGCTATTGATGTAGACGACTTCACAACTTCTTTGTGTCCAAAAAAATTAATTTAAAAAAATTTCCCTCTGAAATCAGAGTTGAGAGAGAAACAATATCTAGGAATTGAGTGGAATGAGAAGAAAAACAGATGGGGGTATATATAGGTTACATTATTTGCGATGGGACTCATCGCAAATAGTTCCTACCGACACACCTTTTGCGACGGGAGGACATCCCATCGAAAAAAGCTATTAACCACTGCCTTGTATTTGCGATGAGCCCCGTCGGAAATACCCTTCGCGCGGTTTGGCGCGCTACCTGCGCCAAACCTTTTGCGATGAGACACGAAATTCTGTCGCAAACAATCGGTTATTTGCGATGGGTTGTTACCTCCATCCCAAATAACGACATGGACAGATTTTGCAACGGGATTTATTGTCGTCACAAAATGAAAGTTGCAAAAACTCTTTTTTCCCGTAGTGAGAGTACCAAGACTGGACGGTACCCGGACGTGGACCTTACGGTGTGTCTGTACATGGAGGAGACGAACGAACGTGGAGTGATGTGGAGGTGATTTGTACCTGCCTTTTAGGTTGGAACCTCGGACTACAACCCAGTGGTTGTTTTCCCTATTTCCTCAGTTGTACTTGTACTTTCAGTTTCATTTACTCTCTAGATGGGCTTGTATCCTGGCCCCTTTTTACATACTGTACTCACTTGTTAGTTATTCTGTTTACTCGTCATCAAATCTTTTGTGCGTGATTACAGGTTATAAAGGCAATCTCTTCCCATTTTTAGGGAATTACGCCTTTGGTGCATGTCGCCAGCCCCTAGCCTATGGAAGGAGGGAATGGGTTAGTCACGGTACGATCCCTGAGGTACAGGTTGTGACAATATAATTTCTTGGTCTAATTTAACATGGAATCATAAATCCCACTATTAGTGTTCACAATCATCTAGTATAAATGATTCAACATTAATCATTATCTTATATGGTGTACACTTGAATTAAAATATTTAGTTTATTTTATTCCGAAACACCTCTATATTTTCTAGCACAAAATTCATCTGAATGATTTGTGTATTCTATTTATGAGACAATACAAAATGATGCAATTTTTCGGTTTCACCATTTTCATTATCTCAATCAATAGATTGAAATCTTGAAATATACATTAGAAAAGTTGTGGGTCCACTTCTGTTTTATTTGTGATCACATTTTCTATATCTTCTTCAAATTGATTTCTATAGAATCTTTCAAGTTTTATTTCATAAAACTAGAGAAAAAAATCCATTTAGCCATCAGTCACTAGAATTAAAGGCTTAGAAAATTTCTTTACCACCATAAGAAAAAATAAATAACCGTTATTTTAAAACAATATCCACCTCCCATAAATCATGAATCATTAAATGATCAATTCATCACTAGATGAACGACTCACTAACAATCCATGATATGTAAGACTCTTCATCTAAACACTTGGTGATGAGATGAAAAAACACATAGAATTGTATTAGAACACTTTTATAACCAATCCACCATCAAAACATCAATCTCCTCACAAAAATTGTATGTACATATATTTATGCTATAAATTTCATATTCAAACATTCCAATCACCATTCTATTATCCTTGTAAGTAGACCAAATAAACAAGACTAAAACCAATTGTAACATATCTCCCCATCTCATTATTTTGAAAAGCGATGAAGTGGAACTAACCTTAGGAGACATCTTCGGGACAACCACGGTCATCTAAAATATAATTAGGCTTAATATATTGTGTGGTATGGTTCTACCTTATAAAAATACCAACATTATAATATAAAATTTAATCAACCAAACCATTTATATGATGAAATAATATAATATTTTCAAATAAATGTTAAATCCATTAGAATATAGATATATTTGTGATAATAGAATATGGATCGTTAATAAACTACAACAAAATGAAAAAATTACCAAAGGAAATTAACTGGTATAAGGCAAAGAACTACCTCAACTAGCACGAAGATACAACTCCATCATCCATTCTTATAGATTCAGGATACATTTATTGAGAAATAAGAAAACATTCCATTTCCTATGTCTTGGAAAATAATATCTTCAAAAGCACCAATGTTCGCATAAATAGGGTGAGTAAAACACAATGTAGGTAATCCCCATATACATCCCAATAGACTTTAATATGATAAGAACCGGTTAGAACATTTCATATTGAAAAATTAAAATTAGAAGATGAGTTAACACAACTACAAGTAAAATCCATGTGGTGAAACATATAGGAAAACATATTACAAATCATTAATACTATGAATAACCATTCTCATGATCACCCACACACACAAACCTATTCACACACACATGTTTTGTGTAGCACTTTTATAGTGGTACTTCATGAACATAATTCTCCAACTTTGATAGTGCCACTTCATGAAATTAATTTTTCCCACCTGAACATATACTAACCCAAATGTTCCAAATCCCATTTAAAATAATTATATTTAATAGTACACATATAATACATTTCAAATAAAAATTACTTTCATCAAAACTATACAATGATTATAGGATCAAGATTTTAAAATTAAAAAAAATGTGGTTTTCAAAAAGAATTTGATTTTCTAATTTTCAAAAACATAAAACCTAAATATCATTTCAATAAATCATACAACCTATCCACTAAAAATATAATCACAAAAATTAAATAAAACTAACTCATCAAGTTCTTGACCAAGTAGAGTTGAGGTAAAATTCGTTAACCTCTCAATAGATGACAATAACAATAGGTATTCCAAGAACTTCTTGATGCCAGATCGCGATAACTTATTTTTAATATATCTAATAACATCTTATTTAGATTAGAATATGTCTATGTCTCTAAGAGAGTTTATAATAGAATATCTATTAATAACAACATATAAGTAGTATTTACATTGATTTGTAATATCAAATTCACTTTTATTTGTCTAAAAGTTACTTCAAATTCAATTTTAATTTCAAAATGGTGTTCAATACCTTAAAAGAATTGGATAATAATGTAGGAATTGGGGATTAATCAGAACTAAAACAAATTTTCATAGAAATAACTACTGGTATAATAGTTACTCCATACTATTTGTTAAACAATTTTCCAACAATTTTAATTATACATAAAAAGATGTAGCTAGGAATATTTTTTTTCATCTTGGTTTGTCAAATAGTGTTTCAACCATTTAGTGTTACTATCCTAAGGCCTCCCTATTTCATGATTGGATCACAATGTTTTACAAAGAATTTGACATCTTTTCATTTCCACTTTTCTTCAAATGCGTTATATTTGCTGGAATGGACCGGATTTGAAAAAACTATGATATAACCATGCACTTCCCCATTGAATCAATGAATCACCATACAAAGATTCCTATTGACAGTGAATGGTTTCTACTACCCATTTTCAAAACGAGAATTGTAAAAATCACCCCAAAACAATATTTAAATTCCCAAAAATATACCGAGATATTTTGTAAGTTCAAAATATATAACGAAATATTAAACAATCGTAAATTGGGGGTATTACATGTACTCTCGTTGATTCATTTACATATTACTTGTAGTGTTTTATAAAAGTGTTTTAGGGGATAAGATGGATCTTAATAGATACAAACTATTGTGTTTTGTAAACAATAATTGAGTTAATGTACTTATGTTATGAATTATTTTGTTAGTATACATTTGAAATGTTCAAAAAAGTTTCTTATAACATTACATGGAATATTATAGATTATTTACAATACATTTTATTTTTTTATTTTTATATTTTTAATTTATTAGTGATTATCTTTTATTTTCATGGAATTGAATTGGGAAATTCCCCCATGAAATTTTTTTTTGAACGCCACACGCTAGTCAAAAAATAAAGAGCCTATTATTGGTTGTCTGTATGAGTTTCAATTGGATTCTATTCTATCCCTGGTGGGGTTATAGTGGCATAAGTCATGAAAACATTATATCATAGAAAATGATTCTTTTAGGATAAATTTTATATATGTTACTAGTGATGATTACATTGGTTTCTAAGGAAATAATTTATTTGAGCACATTACACGATGAAAGATAAGTTTATTAACTTGAAAATTTAATGACTCATTAGATATGATGCAATGTATTTGATAGAATGTTAAAACTTGTATAGAAATAGTCACATGATTTTGAGGTATAAAGAAAAGTGTGGTACATTAACCATAATAATTTCTTCTCATGTTTGAATTTAGCTAGTTTTTTGGGTAATATAATGAAATAAATTAAAAAAATATAAAGGAATTCCACATATTAGGCTTTAGGTTTTTTTATATATTATAGATATTATATATTATTTATCACATTTCATTATTTAGGATGGTGAGGTTCGTAGGAAATTATAACAGATTCTTGATGGTTTTATCTCAATGATGATAAATCATGTAGAATGTTTATGTCAGAATTTCAATTATAGAGTCTACCAATGTATGATAGAATTTATTCTTATCAAAATATTGAGAATTATAAGAGGACATTTATATTCAATTTATGTTGTTTTATTAAATGTAAAATTATTTTATTCCATTTGATGTTCCCTTTTTTAGAGGCATATCAAAATACAGGTGGACAATTTATCCTGAAAAAAATGATATGAAGTATGTGATGAAATTGAAATTCATGAATCATTTTAACTCTTATCGAATATTTTATGAAAAATGGGGTGTTGTAGGTAGTTTTTTTCACTATTTAATAAATTATAAATAGTTAAAGGGGGTTTATATTGAGGATCATGATCCCCATTTTTTATTCTCCCTATATTATACTAGATGATGAAGAAATGGAATCAAATACTTAGGATTATTTTCACAAAAAAATTAAATATCATTTTTTTGTTTCATGTTATTAATGTTTATTGAGGTGTTTGTGAAGCTAGAGGTAATTGAGAAGTTATTTGAATTATGAATTCACCCTAAGAGGTATTTCATCAAAACATACTAAAGAGTCAAATATGGGAGAATGCATATCACATTTTAATATATTTGAGGGTCCATCTGATGAGGAGTTTCCCACTACCCTCCATACCCAATTTCTATAGTGTTATTAATTCTTAGAACTATACCATGTACTTTCGATTAAGGTTTAATTATATGGTTGGAATATACATATGAATAATTGTTTTAAAAAAAATCATATAAGAGAATTGGAATTTATTAATATGGAAGTGGATGATCCTTTATAATTATACTAGTAGTTGCCTCCAAAGACCAATCCAAAATATAAAAGACCTTAGGAATTGGATATATAGAAGAATGACATAGAATCTAAGGATAAAAACAAAAAATTTAACATCATTGGGATCCCCAAAAAATATTTTCGATGATGTGGTTTTAATCATTATCGATGTTCACATAGAGGTGTGGGATGTTGATAGTTGAATGTCTTTCACTACTTTGTTCACATTTTGATAACGGTGGGTCAGGTAACGAACAATATCTGTTTTAGCATATTTTATGCACTAATTAAGATGGAAAATTTGAATTCCTTCATTTAACCATATATATATTTAGTGTTTTGATATAATGAGGATAGAATTTATATGGAATGGGTGATATATACAATATATTGATGCCAGACAAGTTTTTAAGAGAAGGATTAAAGTGTCAGATGGTGATAGGGAGTAATTTATTGATGGCTTGTTTCTTCTTAATGTCAATACCACCATAGTATTCCATCATTAGCTTGTATATTTTTTCTTTGGCACTTCATTTTTAAATTCAAAAAAAATGTAACATTCTGCATTGTTGATAGTGGATGTGTAACAGTTGTTTTTGGCTGAAATTATTTGATTGATAACATACATATAATTCACTTAAAATTTTATATGTAAAGATTGAATTTAGACATTATGAATGTTCATGAAATGTTTTTTAAATTTTTTTGATGTTTTTCATGAATTGTTTCCCAAAAATTGTTACATGAATTCCCCCTCTATTAGAAATAATGTTTTGGGTAAATTTAAACCCCATTTCATCTAGAACAAAGTGTCTCTATATAAGATAGTTACAATAGAGTGGGTTGAGTTATGGATTCAGGTTTATGATATGTTATATGATGGATACATTTGAATCAATCTGTCTTCTTAGGGAATCCATGTTATTTAAAAAAGAATATGATATTATTTTGTGGCTACTAATTGATAATAGTTCGTTAACTAAGTTATAACTAATAACAGTTTTCCACTATGAAGGATTGATAAATTATTCAATAAATTAATGGAATCTATATTATTATATAATATAAATCTATAGTAAAGGTATTATTAGATGAGGGTGATAAATAATTCTATTCATAAGAACTATATTAGTTATTACTATAGGATTTTTTTTGTTTTAATTGATTCCATTGAGAGTCTCCAATGAATTAGTAATTCAAATGGGATTTTTTAACTTCTTATTTTGTAAGTTAATTCATGATTTCATTGACAATATTAGTTTTATGAAAATTTATATACATTGTAATTATAGACATAAGAGGTGTATTTCCATTTTTATTTCATGTCTCAATAATGTGTATATTTCAAACCTCCAATGATTGAAGAAACTATTTCGTGGGAATCATCCAATAATGTTATATTGATTCAAATATTCCTTAGTATTGAATTTTATTAATATAAGATTTTGTAAATTTTTTCACCAAACATGGAACCATTTATTTCAATGACATGATGTATCTATATTATACATATTTTTATCAATGTCATGTTGAATTTTTGTCACTAAGATGATGTTGATTCATGTTCCAATCATTGACATTAATAAGAATGTACTATTTTTTTATTTCTCTTGTTATTCCATTTCAATTTTATGGGTTTTAGTTTTCATATATAGTGAGTCGGAATTTATTATAGGACATGATAGTTATGTACTGATGACTAAAATAACCCCCAACACCACAAATGTCCTTGATAATGTATTTGTAATGTTTTATTTGATGTTATGGTTCCAACACCATAAAGAGTTGTATTCTTTGGAAATTACTAATAAAAAAATCTAATAATATATATGTTCAAAATGATATTTCAATTTTAATTTGTTTTTTTCATGGAGTTCATGTTCTCCAATTTCATTGAGAGATATTATCATATAAGGAAATGAAGTGTGGGGGAAATATTGTTATTAGGACATGAATAATGAAATTTCATGAAAATATTGAGACATTTTGGTGATGTTTAAAAATATAAATATTTTATTTAAAAATTATAGAATTCTCTATTTTAGTTATTCAACATCAAATTATAATACACCTGTATCTACTATAGTATGTTTTGTAGTTTGAGTGAAAAATTCTTATGTTGGATGTATTGAATGATCATTTCATTCCTATAGATTCCATTCAAGGATAAATAGAGGATACCATAATTATGTTTTATTTCATTCTGTTCAATTCATTAATGAGGGTATTTGAGAGGTATTTGTACTCAGGTTCCGAATATTAACCTTATAGTACATCTAAGTAATTCAATGTATTGTCTATTTGAAGGGGTGAGTTATAGTTTCATAGTATGAAGACATTTTTCAATGGGTTCAAGAAAACACTTATTTATTTGTAATGTTAATATATATTAGGGGTTATTCAATACAACTGTTTTTAAATTTTTACAACATGATCTGGGTAAAATAAATTATATCATGGTTTTTTGGTATTTGTTAACATTTTTTTCTCATTTCATGGTGATTATAGAGGTGATTACGGTGGACGAGTTAAAAAATATCTATATAGAGGATTTAATTTTACATTATAGAGTTTGTAGGATGATCATATTTTATCACGATCCTCATTATATATTTCTTATTATTAATAGTTTATATTTTTCCATTGGACCAATGTTAGGCCTTATCAAAACATATCATCATTATATTTATATGAACATTGAGTAGATAATTCAATCTCTAAGGGATATGTTATATATATGTTTTCTTAAAAATATGGGATCTGTTCAAATAGTGGGTGCCCTAGACCCAACTATCCAGTGCTTTGGATTACCATATTGTGTATACAGCAAGCTATGCATGATGTCATCTTACCATTATAGTGTAGACTTTTTTGCATCCACTATTGAAATGGTAATGTCCAAAGATTGATTGTCGTATCGAAACGTTATAGCAGTTCTCATGCTATAATAAGAACCTCTAGATACTATGACATTAATCGTAAATATATGTTTTAGGGTCTAGATACATCTTCCTGATTGGACATAGTAGATGTTTGACTATCAGGTGCTAGGGGCTCATAAGCATTGAGACTTCTTCTTGTGAAGTTCACACTTGGCGATTCTAGTAGCGAGATCATGAGGTGTGACCCGCCAATAGGAGCACCACATGTTTCAGGTGTCATTGGATGTTCCTATCTAGGATCATGTGTAATGGTCTACTGACTTAAGATCATTACCAATGTATATCACTTGATTACGTACTTTGATGCATGATGAATACCATGACGATGAATTCGAGGCGAGGTAGTTTGTGTCCGGTGCGTCGTTGGTGGCATGACATTGGTGGAATGGTCAAGAAAGGATTTGTCGCTTCCGAGTTATGGAAGTAATATATCTCAGACCATGTTGATATGGATGACAGTACATTTATAAGACCTTTTCCATGGCAGTCAAGGGTAAATCTGTCCAGTTAAATCAACAAACTATAAAGCAAGAAAAGGGCGATGACACGTGAGTGCGTCCTACTATATGAGATATTACAGATAATGGGATTATATTACACAGTGTGTATTCATATGCTGGTTGTCACTACCGTGAAAATCCTTATTTCTTTAGGGGTCATGATGGGTTGCTATATCCTGCTCTTGGTTTGTGAATACTATTCAATACTGTCGAGATAAGGACCTACATGGTCACACACAACATCGTATTAAAGAATCTGCCATATTCAGCTAAATAGGAGTCTTGGACATAGTTGGCCCTGCCATAGGGGTCCAGGATTTGTCCAGAGTTAAACAATCGCCAATGCAACAAATAAATACATATTATTCGAGTTTAGAATAATGAGTACTGAATTTATTTATTAAATGTATTTACAATTATTTGTAAAGACATGAAAAATATTAATTGACTAATATTAAGTTCTTCAGGGTTCAATTAATATTTATGGGAGCGACAAGTCGAATTAATGACTTAATTATTATCAAGTAATATATTTTAATATATTAAAAATAAGTGATAATAATATTTATGGCTTTGTTTAGTAGTCATAGAATATCGTTGATAATTGAGCGCTATAAATAGAAGAGGAGGAGATTTTTTCAAATACTATTCATGGAGCTTCTCTCTCCTCTCCTCTATCCAACACCCATGAGAGAGATGCTCTGGATTCATGAAGCTCATATGGAGCTCTCTCTTGGGCATTGCTAGCGAAGTGATGTGGTGATCGTTGGAACGTCGAAGACATTGTCGGTATTCTGCCCTTGCACCCAAACTATAATGAACGGTGCTCCCACAGATTCCTTGAAGAGCATGTGGATGATCTAGAGGAATACAACATTGAATTCTCCGAACAATGATTGCCAATGACGGGCAGACGTAGTGCGCAGCTTCAGAATTAAACCAGGCATTTTATAGTATGTGTTTAAACCCCTTCACGCGTGGTCCTCATCTTTGACATGACTACACTTCCCTGACGTCGACAAGTTCACGTAGAACGATGGTGGAATTTTTTTAAAAACTCACTTGTTTGGGGCTTCCGCTGCATGCCTGGTTGCAACAAGTTGTATCATAGGGATGAGTGTCACTTTTAATCCAAGAAAAATTAAATTTTCATTAATTCTTGTAAAGGGCGTTGATACGGTCCCAACGCCGCAGACCATGGGTTAATCCGTCATCGGATGACCATTTTGTGGTCATCTAATGTTTTTTTCGAATTTAACACTGGTTAATACATATGAGGTTTTACATCTATGAACCTCATTTTCATTCATTCAAATCCCCTGTTTTCACCGGAATAGAGTTATCCGGTGAGTTTACATTATTATTAATATTAAAATAATTTCACTGTAATAATAAAACTTTTATTATAATTACAATTTTATTATTATAATATTATATTATAACAATACATATTATTATAATGTTAAAGCCTATATATTAGGCTAGAGAAAAAAATGGGGGAGGGGAAAGACTTGCAAATCAAGTCTTTGATTATAAAAAAAATTAAAGGGAGGGGAGACCTGCTTTGCTGGTCTCATTTTTTATAAAAAAATTAAATTTAAAAAAAAAGAGAGAATGGGGCGGACCAATCAAGTCGTAAAAAAAAGAAAAAAATTAAGGAAATAGGGTGGGGGAGATCGATCCTGTTTTTCCCTCTCCTTCCCCGTGAGGTGCAGGACACCTAGTCCTCCAGTAGCAGCGAGCAGCAGCGGGCTACCCAATGGCCCGACCGCCTCTCCCCTGAAATATATTTCTCCCATGTTGCACCCCTAGGTCGCCTTATCCTTCTTCTCCCGGCACCGCCACCTACAACCAGCACCCCCCCATGCTGGGTCTCCCTCCTCTATGCGCTGCAGCACACCAAAACCAGTGGTAGTTGGCCTCCTTCCCCGCGGAACCAGTGCACCACCCTAGCAAAACTGCATTCCACGATCCTCTGGCCTCCTCGCCTCCGCACAACCCTGGTGGTCACCCACGCCAAGAACAGCAGAGGGCTACGTTGTGCCACCCCGCATCGACTCTACTCTGTGAGCCACTTCTCCTATGCTCTAGGCCGGCCGAACGAGCATCGGCCTCTCTCCCATGCAGCGACACCGGCAGCGACATGAAACAACACCTGTAGCGCCAGGGCCAACCCCAGGCCAGCACACTCTTGCAATCGGACCGCCGTGCCACCTCCCTGTACAGTGCATGTCGGCACCACCTGACCACACCTAGCACCACCTGTGGCACCTTCAGGAGATGCTCCATCAGCAGGCGTACCCAGCCACCACGTGGACCAAACAACTCCTCTCCTTCCCATTGGATGAAGGCCGTACCAGGTGCAATGCATATCAGACCTACTGGAACCCTCTGAACTCCTCCCTCACCACGGATGCAGACCGGGCATGACGCCATAAGGGAAACCCAGCTGAAGCGTATCGCGCACCACCCTGTGGTAACCCATTTGACCGGGCCTATGCGGGTTTGCCCTGACCCGAATATGCCCTTCTCGGTTTTGAGGGACGAGATAAAATTAATTAATAAAAAAATTAATTAATATAATTAATTTAATTATGATTTATAATTAAATTAATAAAAAATTAATTTTTTGATTTAATAACGAATACAACGTAATTAATATAATTGTGAGATTAATTAAAATAATTAATTAATTTAATTTTAGTTTTAAAATTTAATTAATTAATCGGGACCAAAGGACATGAAATTGAATTAAAATCAAGAGTAAAGTTTTTAATTCAATTAAGATGCCATCCGAATTTATTTTTAATACAAGTTTAGTTTTATTCTGCATTCAATTTATATATACGCGAGTTAAAGTGTATACTGGTCATGAGCTGTGGACCGACCAATGTATGTGTGGTGTTTATTTATTTTATTTAATTATTTATTTATTTCAATGGTATGTAATAATTATTTTAAATAAATAAAAGGCGATATGTGTGTCGTCTCAAGTATGATTATATGTATAGGGGCATGCACGACCATTCTCAGAGTTGTATTTTATACCCCGAGACCCCCTCGCCTTTGTACGAGTACAATTGTATAATGACAAGAGAAGTCCTGACACACTTCGTGTTAAGTGACGATGACGCACCAGATAAGAGTTGCATTGGATGAGCAGTCGTTTCTGTTTAAGTTGCAAGCCACGCGACTAAAGGTACTTACCCCTAGGGTTGCGGTTTGTCTGTTATTCACTCAATGGATCTACCATTAGAACCGGCTAATGATCATGTGTTCATTTTATTTTTTCATGGTTTATTATTAATTTTTTGTGTATGTGTAATTTATTTCTCGATCACATAGTATAATAATTAACAAGCATACAATATAAAATGAACATTTGAAACAATGAAATTTATATTTATTGCACGGTCAGTTGTTTGTGCGATCACATAGTACATGCTTATAAAAATAGAAAATGATTTCATTTGTCACATTAAAAATAATAAAACCCGTAAAAATAAATTAAGTCATAACCGCCTTCGTTCATTCATGTTTGGACAACACTAGCTGTTCGTGGTGTCGGTCATGCCATAATTGAGGGGGCCTCTTACTATCGGAGAGTCCTTATAAGAAAGATGGGTTGACATAACTAAAATTGCAGAAATGAAATATCCATAGCTAGCTTGTTGTAATTTTAGAGGCAGTCGTTCAATAAATCAAGTTCTAATATTTAGACGTTGGGACATCAATCAATAGATCGAGGAACCACAAGTTAAAGCGATCGGCCAGCCAAAATCCTACCTAGAACCCTCCATGTAGTGGCGTATCCATAGCTTGAAGACTTTGAGGGGTGGTTCGGGTATCCTTGACACTATAATACTCAAGCGATATAGTACTCCGATTCTAGAACAGAGGGTTCCTAGAATCCGATAAAATAGTGGGAGACATTAAATGGTTTATGTAATTAATAAAAAAAATGTCTAAACTGGTCATTCAGATAAAAGGCACTAATTTGCTAAAATTCATTTTTGTAGAAAAAATGCCATGTTATACCACAAGATTAAAAGTCTGATATTATAATGGACAAAGAAAATGTCCAAACTAACATGAGTGTCAATGAATAGTACAGGCGCGTGCACATAGTACTATGATATAGGAAACTCAAGGTGTTAGTGTCCCCAACACTGTTAAACTACCTCATGAAGTGAGAGTGAAAATATCTTACAAGAGACTAATGTTAAAAGCATATGATTGTTATATCATTATGCTTTCATCAACATCTGGTGTCAGTTGCGGTCACTACAACAGGACATAAATGATTTAAAATAATGTCTAATCTCTGATAATTTTGCAAGGGGAAAGCGAAGCAATGATAAGAATAAGGCTATGTTTATACCGGCATGTGTAAATTGAATGATCGATCATGATCATTAAATATCATTTTCACCACATTACTCATGTCTCGTATTATGTTATAAAACGAATAATTATTGAATAAACGCTTCATTATAAAATTAGTTATGGTTATCCAAGTGAATAAGAATAAAAGATAATTAAGCTTTAATTCATATGGCGGTTATATTGAAAGACAATGTGAAAATATCAAAGGAATTTAATGCCAATGACATATTCATAACGTCCTTAAATTAATGAGGTATTAACAAAGATTATTTGCATTCCATATTATAAAATAATACCATGGATGTTTGAAAGAAATAACATGATTTAAAGGAGAAAGTTATCACTACTACATCAGGAATATTCATCAAATGTAATGCTTCCCTTTTACTACATGGGTATTAAATACAATATGCTGGTAACATATGTGTATTCTAATACGATAAACATGTTAGTATAGAAACCTTGCTAGAAGTTAGGTGTATTCTCCAACTGGCTGTGAAAGGGTGATACCAAGGCCAGTTGTGAGAAGTACACGACTTCTATAACTACCATGTGAAAGATTCATGTTGAACTATTGTTGAGTATAACCACACACATTAATCTCAAGTGTCCTTGGACACAAGGAGACTTTCTTTTAGTTTCTAGAATGAAAGTTGTTTTTGGTAAACTCAATCACTATTTTTGTAATAAATGAATCATATGCAATGAGTGATGAATATAATTTTATGACTTATACCCATTTGTGACAGGATAATTCATTGACAAGTAATACAAATAATAGACGTCATGAATATACCATGTATTCTATTTGGGCTCGGCACAACTAAATACTTTTGGTATTATCTATGCCATTAGTTTATAAAAAGGAGCCTATAGAAATAATGGTACATCACAAAGCTTTTAGAAATAGTTCAAGAAGTAAGCGTGAACTATTCCAAGTATAAGATAGAGGTATATATGCTTCATAAGATTCCATTAAGTAATTAAGGAATTAAAAAGTGAATTATTTTCATGTTCAAGAGATATTAGTTGCTTTGGGTTGGGATACCAAATAATATCTCGACCAAGCATTCATCAATCATGATAATGTAGCATGGAGTAATTCTTAAACACACATTACCTTATCAACATCACAATATTGATGTTAATGAGGAGGATGGATGATCATGTCTTACATATCATCATTGACCAATAAACATATATCATGGATCAATTCCTAAATGCATATGTTATACATCAAAATTTTGATCAATGTTGCATCTAGCATAAACATCCATTATATATAATGAAATGCTTCACAAATAAAAATGATATCCCACAACCATATGCCAACTATAATGACAAATGGATATCATACGTTTCATGGTATGATATAAATTCATTATGTCATAAGGACATGTGTTTGGATGCAAATAGTTTGTTTGGATAAAAACTTACTTGCATCAAGATAAACACATTGTGCATTTAAGGTACTCATCCTAACGATTGCTTACGATATTACATAAATCCCTAAGAAAGAATAGTTGTAGTCAAGTAAGGGACTACATATAAATATAAGGGTGCACATCTCTATTAGAGAAAGTGGGAGCTATATTGACTTGTGTTTAGTAGATGATCAAGATGCACAATATAGATGGGATAGAAACTACTTCCACAAGTGCATGTGGAACAAAGTATGTTCCAGAGAGACATACTGCGTAGGAAGGATAAAACCATGGTGATGGTTTTTATATTCACCGCGTTTGGTGATCTATTATTCAACGTGAATAATATTTCCTACAATTTTTATAGTATATGGAAATTAGATAAAATTGATAAGACCAACTAAAATTCAATTAATGGATTCCATGTATCAAAGTGAACATGGGATATTATTCTGAATACTGCGGTAGGTATTCGAGTAAGTTGATACATGGATGGTACGAGCTTGATACCAATAAGGCTTGACTGATTTGACCAAGTCGTTATGACTAAATTTGTTAGAATTTTACTTCTCATAGCTAATATCTATGATTAATTTATTTAGAATTGGATTTCATGAACACCAATCAAGGATGGTGTCTATATGACGCAACCAGAAAGGGATGGTCACATCAGAGAATGCTAATAAAGGTTTCAAGTTACTGAAATCCATTTTAGGAATGAATTAAGCAACCAGATCGTACATTTCTGACAAATGTTTTCCATGTGTCTTCCAAGGTCTATGGGAGCATTAAATCTCTCCAATAAGAAATATGTTCAACAACATATGGAAAACAGAAATTGGTCTCATATTTAGTTAAGACCAAACTAAATTTTATTCTCCAGAGATTGACGTAAAGTAGAATCTTATGTTATAGGGAACAAGATCTACTGAGGTAGATCTATAGGTTGACTACTCCTACTCAATCGTACATATAGTGACATTGTATTAAAAAAAATACATGTTGGAACAATTTAAGAGTTTAATTGTTTCCTATGTCATAGGGCAAAATATCTCCATGTTGATTGGTCAGTGACATGGGAAGAGATAAATCTAGTGAGTTGAAATACATACGTCGGAGCAATGGATCAATCACTTATTCCATGATATGTACAAGAACTGATATTGCCAAGGTATATTTTACAATATGAAAATATCAGTTATATCCAAGAGCACTGCAAGGGATGTAGTCAGAACTATCTAATTGTACTTCGGCAAGTACAAAAGATATGTACCTAGTAAGTGGAGAAGAAATGATACTATTTTTCGGGGATACAAACAAGGCGTATATAGATCAAGATATATACTATTTCAGTTAGAGATGATGAGAGAGACAAGATCATATAATATAGTGGTATCCATACCTACAAAGACTGAGCACGTTGAAGCTTTTAATGATGCTAAGAAGAAGATATACAACAATATATTCCTATTCATGGAATCTCACCTGGTGAGAAAAGTATAATCATAATATAAATTATGATATTCTTACTGGAAAATATTTCAAGCTATGACAGTGGACAAAAAGTGATATATACTCGGGATACCATCTCTTGAGTAGTTTTACTCAATGATATGAGGAAACTGTAGCATAATTTCCACACGGAAAAATTGTGGTGGGCCCAGTAGAAAAAGTTGTTACTCAGCCGAAACATGATGTTCATCATGTGAGTAGCTAAGAAGTTTGGTTAGGAAGTTGGCTCTAGTGCAAGTGGGAGTGTTTAAAAGTGGGTTCCCTAGACCCAACTATTCAGTGCTTGTGATTACTATATCTTGTATATAGTAAGCTATGAATGATTTCAAATTACCATTATAGTGTAGACTTTTCTACGTCCACTATTGAAATGGTAATGTCCAAAGATTAATTGTCATATCGAAAGGTTATAGAAGTTCCCAAGTTACAATGAGAACCTCTAGATACTATGACATTAATATTAAATATATGTTATCTGGTCTAGATACATCTTACTTATTGGACACAGTAGATGTTTGAATATCTGGTGCTGGGGGCTCATAAGCATTGAAACTACTTCTCATGAATTTCATAGTTGGTGATATCTAGAAGCAAGATCATGAGGACTGACCCGCCAATATGAACACCACATGTTTCAGGTGTCATTGGATGTTTCTATCTATGATCATGTGTAATGGTATTTTGACTTGAGATCATTACCAAGGTATGTCACTTGATTACGTACTTTGAAAAAATATTAAAACTATGGTGATGACATTGTGGTGAGGTATTTTGTGTCAGATGTGTCGTTGGTGTCATGGAATTGGTTGAGTGGTCAAGAAAGGATTTGTCGCTTCTGGGTTATGGAAGTAATATATCTTAGGCCATGTTGATATGGATGGAAGTACCTTTATAAGACCTTGGCCATGTTAGTGAAGGGTAAATCTACCTAGTTAAATCAACAAACTATAAAGAAAGAAAGGGGCGATGACACGTGAGTGCATCCTGCATTATGAGATATAAGAGAGAAAGAGATTATATTACATAGTTCACGTCTGTTTCCTGGTTGTCGCTGTCGTGACAATCCTAATTTCTTCAGGGGCCATGATGGGTTGTTGGATCCCTCTCTTGGTCTGTGAATACTATTCACTAATATCTAGATAAGGGCCTAGAGGGGCACACACAATAGTGTATTAAATAATTTTCCCTATTCAGCGAAATAGGAGTTTTGGACATAGTGGTCCCTCCCACAGTGGTCTGGGATTTGTCCAGATTTAAACGATCGCTA
The DNA here is from genome assembly GCA_963277665.1 of Viscum album. Lineage (NCBI taxonomy): Eukaryota > Viridiplantae > Streptophyta > Magnoliopsida > Santalales > Viscaceae > Viscum > Viscum album. The sequence continues at coordinate 555,347,021 of OY728123.1, forward strand.
ATGAAATAAATAAATTCATATTATTCGTGTTTAGAATAATGAGTATTGAATTTATGTATTAAATTCATTTATAAGTTTTATTAAATACCTGAAAAATATTAATTGACAAATATTAAATTATTTAAGGTTCAATTAAAATTTATGGGAGCGACGAGTTGAATTAATGACTTAATTTTTATTATGTAATATATTTTAATATATTCCAAGTAAGTGATAATAATATTTATGGATTATTTTATTAGTCATAAAATTTCGTTGATAGTGCGTTATGTATTCAGGGTCGGCGAGGCGATACTAGGTATTTTAATTGAGAACTATAAATAGAAGAGGAGGGGCTTTTCCAAATACTATTCATGGAGCTTCTCTCTTTTCTCCTCTCTCCCATTCTATAGAGAGAGAAGCTCTGGATACAAGGATCTCAGATGGAGCTCTCTCTCAGGAATCACTAGCGAAGTGATGTGGTGATCATTGAAACATCAAAGGAATCATCGGTATTTCACGCTAGCACCCAGAATATGATGAATGGTTCTCCTGTGGATTCCATGAAGCACATTTGGATGATCTAGAGGAATTCAACTTCAGATTCATCAATCAATGATCACCGAAAACAAACAGACATTGTACGTGGCTACAGAATTAAACCAGGTATTTTACGGTTTATTATGTGTTAAAAACCTTCCATGCGTGGTCCTCGGCTTTGACCGAGCTTCTCTTCACCGACGTCGACAAGTTCACGTCGAACGTCAGTGGATTTTTTTTTTAAAAACCCACCAGTTTTGGGCTTCCGCTACATGCCCGGTTCCAATAGGATCAATGGTGAAAAATTTAATATTAATTGAGATCTTTTTATATTAATCTTAACTATTCTATTGTATTATAACTATTTAATTATGTATATGGGAATCTATGTGGATCCCTATTTAACTGGATCATAGATGGATAAATAGGAATCAATGTTCTAAATTTCATATAGATCATGATAAAATTTTTGTATTTATTTCATGTGAAAATAGACGATACTAATGTTATTTAAAATTCCAATATATAATATAGCATCATACCTTAAGAGTTTTTAATTCATGAATATGTGATTTTTGAATGATTATTATAACTGTGGATAGTGATGAGTTGAATAAAGTATAATTCTCTCACTAAAAAGTCTTTATCCATTCATGGTGTAAGAATAATTTGGAATGGTTGATTACTAGTTTCTACTTACACACAAATATAGGTTTCATTCTTGAAATCTCCTATTTTGGACAGCGTATATGATGTATTCATGATGATCCCCATTTACTTTATTGAAAAATTTAGAAATTTAATAGTATGAATCATTCGTATAGTGAAAAATATATATTCAGGATGATAATGATTAATTTTATTTAAGGAATATTATTCATTTAGAATGTGTTTTATGTTGTCAATGTGGTACATGGGACGACATATTTGACATGGATTCGTGCATGTGGTCATTATACATAATGTTTTTTTAAATAATGATTTTTATATAATCAATATGGGATTTGATTATATTTTCACCCTAGAAAATGTGTGAGTTGTCTGTGGGGGGATGTTAAGAATCAGTCAACCATCACCACTAGTTAGTTTCTGTGGTCTCATTTTCATAACTCACACAAAACAATGATGAAAATAATCAAAGGCCATTTAATGTATAATATTCATTATTTAAGATGAGTTGTTAATCATTATCATCTTACTAAACCACACAATACCAAAATATTCATTAGAATCATCATTTATAATACAAACTATATGGGTTTTCAATAATCTTTTGATATAAGAATATAAAAAAAATTCTTCTTACATTACAATAAAACAATTTCCCCTGGTCAAATTTGTTACTAATGTTGTCTAGTCAACATCAAGATTGATATTATGATATATATATATATATATATATATATATTATACTAACAATTTTATAGTCTTACCAAAATGCTTCACATTATATAATAGGCGAGGTTTCAAAATTCCACATCACACATCACAGGTTTTATGATCACAAAATAACAATGATTTTATTATTATTTTTCTTCATCACACCCTCTCCTTAATACTATCTAAATTCACATAATACCCATTTTTATCATAACACAAAATTAAAATAGATTCATATAATGATTTAACATTGAATTATAAATTAATATTCATTCAAAAAACATAATTCAACTTTGGTTTAACTAGTCCCAATTCTTTTTTAGCCATTGGATCATTCTAGACCTCTTAATCACCATTGATGTTGTTAAATGATTCAATATCCTGTATATGAGTGTAAATAAATATTTTGAAATAGAAAAAACATGTTAGATAGGGTATATGACACCAAAAAACAATCCTATAAGATAATGTAACACCCTGAGACATTATTATAAATATCTTTTTAAATAAATTCTATCTCTCTAATTGGTTGTAGAACATAGCACCTTTAATCTAAATAAATCATAATAACCTAGATTTTAAATTTCTAGATATAAATTGTAATAAATAAATAATAAATATTTTATATATTACATATATTTTATATAAATTCAATCATTTATTATTTATTGGAAATAAAATATTAATCACTTAAAAGATAAATAAAAGATTAATGAAAGAAATATATTTCTAAATGCAGGTTTAGTCATACATTGCACATATAATTTTAAATTTATTTTTAAAACATTTAAGAAATTATTTTATTAACATGGAAATAATTTTTGATATACGAAAATTAGAATTTAATTATGGTCTTATTTTTTATATTTTTTTTTCTATTCTTTCATCTTCAATGATTACTGAAAAATATATTTTTTTATTAAACACTTATATTCCATTAAATAATTTATAATCCAAATTTAATTTTAATGTGGTTTTAAAAAAAATAATTTCAAATATATATTAATAATTTTTTTTCCTATTAATCAATGTCAAATTACATTTTGAAAAAAATCATATCAAAATGTTTTTATGTTTTTCTTTGGGAAAATAGCTTGATCCACATGATTATGGGATTAATTTTAAATTAAATTTGTCCAATTCTATTAGTTTAATATGAAAAATGGATTCTATTTTTGGTATCAAAATAATTTAAATTATCTAGTAAGTCCAATTTATTTTTTACTGTATTTAATAGTGAAAATAGTATCAAGAATTAATGTCATTGTTAAGGTAAAAACACGTTTATCATGGGTCATTAAACATAAAAATAAAAGATTAAAACGCTTAATACATATCTAATTATTATTTTATGGTCATATATGAACCATATATATTATTTGGATAAGAAATGATCTATTTTCTACCCTTTTTCCATGAGAAATTAGTGCTTGTAGTTCATTATTCTCAAAATGTCCATGTATACCCTCTCCCCCACTTATGAAAGACCACCCTTATGTTATACTTTACATAGATGAAAAACCTTTTTGTTCAGAATAACGCTACATAAATAACGTTCACAAATCCCTCACCTAATCCTAGAATGATTATTCTAATATTGATCTTTCCAAATAAGGATCTTTTTGGAAGCCAAAAGAATTCATCTGTTGAAGAGGTAACATCAATGACCGAGTGTTTTATTTAATTTCATAATCCACATGCTACAAAAAATAATGAAACATGATTATAGAATAGCCTCATTATATTAAATATGATATGCGGATTTTATGTCATGGTAATGAACTAGAACCATCTTCTACTCTCTCAAATGGGAAACAAAACCATTCATTTTGTGTACTGGGGATTAATTCCACACGAACCAACATAATCATTTTTTATTCACCTATTATATCAACTTGATATGATGATGTATCTAATGTTTATATATTATATTAATGATATAATTATACTTAAGAAACATTAATATCATATATACGTACTTACATTCCATTTCATATTGAATGTTATTACATCACCCATGTGTATAGTGGACTAATGCCTCATGAAGTGATGTTATTTGTTTTTCACATACTCTTTTGATTGAAGGTGAGAAAGGTTAATTTTATGTTTACATATAATATTAATTAAATTTAAAAAATTTATAAAATAAATATATCAAATACATTCTAACCTTTCCATTTATGGAATAAATGATTTCATTGTTCATTTGTACTGTAGACATCTGTCTCATGAGGGGATGTGATTTGTTTTTTCCAGACACTTAAAATAGAAGGTAATAAATCAAAAATTTAATGAATATATAGGATATATAAGAATTTATGCATAGTATATTTAGTTAATATTCAATAGAATTATTTACCCTATCACTCATAATTTAAATCCTGACATATATTTTTCACATGTACATCCATCCATATTTAAAAACTGATTCAATGGTTTCTAGGGTATAAAAAATAAAAAAAGATTCTAAATATTTATATAATTAAATGAAATATATTATGAAGATAAGTTTAATTCATTATAAGATTTAATATTAGGATATTTTTTATCTATATCCTTTATGATAAAACAAGATTGAAGAAATAAAGAAATTAACGCTTGAAACAATACTGATAATAACATGTTATAGATGAATGACAAATTTGATGAAAATAATGGATAATGTTGTTGGATCGAAATGGATATGAGATGGCACAAATACAAGAGCAGGTGAACTAAATATTATAATTTTTTTTAATTAAAACATTTAAGGTTCTTAGTTTACTATAACTAAAACAATTCACAAATCCTCTTATAATATAAAACAAAAGATTGGACTGTCTATCAGTCTGATGAAATAATATGATACCATAGGTTATGAGAAAATTGTATTTAGATTGCATAAAAATATTAGGGTAATAAAAATTTTAAATTAATCTACCATGTAGTCTACTTTAATCAATACTAAATGTATAAGTTTTAATATAAAAAATTACAATAGAATACAAATAGAATAAAGAAATAAATGGATTCACTTTCTATTACATTAAGTAGCAGAAATGTAAAAGTCATTACAATTCGTCTATCCCATAGAGTAGGGTATCCTTTCACCTAGGATAATAGGTTTGTCTCACCAACACTAGTAAGCCCTCAATTTGATGATCAGAATGTCTGTCTTGATATCTCTGTAAGCCCTCAATTTTACCCGTAATCAGTAACTCTGTCTTTCAAACACTTTAAAGCCCTCAATACGATGATCGAAACGTCCATCTGGCTATCCCTGGAATCCCTCGATTTTATAGGTAATTGGAACCTCTTCCTTTCAAACACTTGGAATCCCTTGATACAATTATCTAATTGACTGTCTATCTATCCTCAAAAGCTCATATTGTTATCACCTGATTAGACACACAAAGAAAAACATATCTCTTATTTAAATACAAAAACTAAGAATGAGTTATTCATGATTTGTAATTTCATGGCATTCGCACTAAGTAAGAGAGAATTCAGACAATAATTCTATATAACATGTAAGTAGTTTATGTTGTTCAAGTTTATTTCTCTATTTCAAATGACCTCTTATTTGTATTCCGTAAGTTTTAATAGTCTAATTTTCTCCAACGATCATATTTTTCAGGAATAGTCAGAGGGACTTAGATATCTAACAATGTAACTGTCATATTGAAATAAAAACCATGAAATAATATTTATTAGTTTATAAATAAATAAATTAAATCATTATGAATAAAACAATAAGTATATAAAAAGACAACATTATTACGATTTATATAGAACATGTGTTTCGATAAATTAGTAAAAGCATGCATGTGATAAAATTAAAAGCTGAGTAGGATTAATATTACTTTGTGAAATGTACTAATATGAAGAAAAGTGATTATGATTAAAATTGTGAGTATGATGAACATATTCAGTACGATAAAAAAATTAAGCACGAAAGATAGAGATAGTATGATAGACAGAGTTTGTATGATAGATAGAGTTAGTACGATAGACAGGGTAAATACAATAGACAATGTCATTATGATAGATAGAAAATCCATATTCAAAGTAATACCTTTATTTGAGAAATGAGTATAAATAGATTTGTGATTTCCAAAACAAAATACATAATAGTCAAAATAATAATTTTGACATAACAATCTACACATTTTTTTGAAATCACAACACAAAAAGTAAAATGATCTTGAAATACTTATCTAATGCTGAGTTATGCAATCTCTTCTGAATGAAGAGTCGAATAAAACTAACTCCACCATATGTATATACTTTCCTAAGGATTTTAGTCCTTTATATTTTCCTTGGTTTTAATTATTCTTCTCTATAATTTATAACTATTGAGTAAAAAATTAACAATTCTCCCACTTTTTGAAACTTTCTACCTTTTTATAAAATGTTCTCCCCCATTGTGATTTAATGAAAGAGAATACGAGTATTGTATGGAGTAAAAAGTTTAGAGAAAATCAGAATACAAAAACAATGGAGATATAACCATTAAGATCATTGAATTTTAAAAGTTCTACCATTTTAAAAAGATAAAAAAGAATGAATGATACAAAAAAAATTCATTATATTTATCTTTATTATTATTTTTTGATCAACTCATGATGAAAATCCTAAATAATCTTTATATGTTTCTGGTCTTCTTATATAGAAACACCCTAGGATTTGAGGAGCTTTTTTTGGTCTGAAAATAATTTATCTTGGTTTTTTATGGTGTCTTCTTAAATCCAGATCACTTCTTCAAGAGTATCAATTCAGTCATGCATATTATTATTTTCACAAGTCAACATTTTATTTTTTTTCTTTAACAAAACAATTTAATCATTGAAAGATGAAACCATTGATGACTCTAACTGGAACACATTCATCCATTCTTGCAACTCTTTTACTGATGGAGCATCAAAAAAATGTGTTTTTGGAATCTGATTCAACCAATCAATAGTTTCATTATCAAGCATATTAAAAGCAATACTAAGTTAATTTGAAAGCGTCCTTAAGTATCCAATTGATTCTTTATGTTCATTAAATGAAATTTCAAATTTTTATAACCATTTGGTCATTTGGTTTCAAGCCTTCTTATTAGTAATAGAAAAATCATTCAAAAAATTTAGATCGGCCTCAATTGACATTGCTCACTTTTTGAGGTCACTTATTGAACGAAATATCATTCTTTTATTCTTTATGATGAATTAAATCTTTCCCTCTATTTTGGGAAAGTACGGAATATGATTGTGGATTCTTATTAAAACATGAACAATGTAATCATTTTTATGAGATATAGTGTGTTCTCTGAGTTGTTATCATCATTTTCTAATTCAAGTTCATTGGATCGTCTCGAGTCATCATCAGGTTGTTTTACTCTTCCTTTCACTTTTTTCATTTTCAAACATTTCTTCTTCATTTTACTTTCCGCCTAATTCAACATTGTGAATGATGTCAATAAATTTCTCAGCATGAGATCTATAAGCCACTTGCTTTTCTAGATAGGGAATTCTCTCTGATTGAGTTTCTAAGGATTGAACTGGTGGTTAATCAGTATGAGGATTATTTAATTGAATTCCTTCAATTTTTTTTTGATATGATGATTCTTAACTACTTTTCTTATAACTCTGAAGATATTCCAAAAGAATGTCATCTTCCTATTCTTCATCTTATGGATGTGAATCATATTTATTAACTTAATGCACAATTTATATCCATTTTTCTTTCTCTTGGAAAGTCTTTACAATTGGTTCTTGTTGAACTTATTCTATTAGTTGAGAACTTGCTAACTCTATACATTTTAGAATTTTTGAAACATCAAAATCTTGAGATTTTATTTTTAAAAGATTCTTCTTCTTCTCCTCAACCTGTAGAGTATCTTATATTCATATATTATTTTATAGAAATTTATCTAGATAATGACCAAATTTAGGATCACCTTTATTCTTTATTCTTTCTCCTTTCCCCAATTCTCTACCACCTCCCTACAATATTTGATTTTCATTGTAGTCTTTATACTAATTTTAGGCTCTGAGAAGATACAACTGTTGGAGATGATTTTATTATAAGTGGTGCCGATTGATTTGGTACCGATTATTCCATGTATTTGATGAAGAATTTTGACATATAATTTAAAAAAATTAAATTTATTTATCATATTAATTATTATACAAGATGACTTTATATTTTTCAATTATCCTTTCACTCGAATATTATAAAAAAATAAAACATTCAATAATAAACATTTGGAGAATAGTTAGATACATGATAAAATGAGACTTAATTTCTCTAGACATCACTTATATATTATTTCAAAAATTAAACCCAAGAGATTTACCTTTCTCATATTTACAAGATAATCTAACATAATGATGTCAAAAACCTTTAGTGTTTATCTACCCATTTCATTGAAATTATAAAACATTGCATCCAAAGGAAAAAAAACTTGTTTTCTATAGAGAGATGGACTACATTTCTTTAGTACTCATTGTTAATAAATATTGAATTTTCATATCAATCCTTATTAAACATTACAATGACTTCAGATAGCTTATGAGAAGAAAAAAAGGAGTCACCTTTAGTAGGGATATTCAGAAAATGTGATACTTGTTTTACAAACATGGAATACATTGTATCATACATAGAAAAGATAATAATAATATCCTTATCAAAAGAAATAGTTTTGTAGGATTTTCTAAACTCTTCAATAATAATCGAATACTGAGTATGGGTTTCATGAACCAAAGATGTTATCAGCCTTGGAATAAAATAATTCTTTCTATTTTGATGTAATAAATGTCAAAGAAATCTATTGAAACTGACCATTCTCTAAATAAATCCATTTATGAGAATGTTGTTTATGACAAGTCTGTGGGAGTACTGGCAGATGACTGAGACATATTGTTTATTGGAAAATTAAATGATCATACTGAGTATTAAGAAGGGGATCATAGTTTTTACATGAAATATGATGAATCAGTGTGGGTTCAAGGAGGGGAGTCCTTTATTTATAAGATAATTTGGATGAAAATTGGTCTTCTATAGTTGAGATTATAAGATAAAAAATAAAATGGTGGAGAATAAAGGTGGGGATTTTTATTAAATTTAAATAAGATTTTAATGAAATTTAAAAAATACAAAATATTAAAAACAGGAAACAATAACACAAAAGAAAACCCACACAAAATGAAATGAGAATGTACCTGTAATAGATTTTAATTAAGTTGTTTGTTTCATATTATTATGAAAGTAAAGGATAATACAATAAATAAATGAAATAGTTGAAATAATTAAAATAGTATACAATCCATCATCAATTCGTTGAAAAATAAAGTGAATACGATCAGTTGTTAGAGATATGGAAGACAAAAATTACTATAGGATTTTTTAGAAGATGAAAAAAATGTCACTGCCATAGGTTTTCAAATTGATGGAAAAAATTCCATTACCATTGGTTGTCAAACTGATGATAACAAATTTATTACCACAGGTTTTCAAGTCAATGGAAAACAAAGTCATTATCATAGGTTGTCAAGCCAATAAAAACAATGTCATTACCATAAGTTTTCAAGCCGTTGGAAAACAAGGTCATTACAATTTGTTGTCAAGAAAATGGAAGAAAATAATTAATAGATTATTTAATTAATTAATATATATTATATTTAAATTTAAAAAACATATAAAAATATGCACACTTTTATTACATTTTAAATTGACGCCTTCACAATGAATCTATAACATGATTGAGAGAATGTGGAGAGCTCTAGAAAAAAAAAATAATGTCAAAGAATATAAACTATATTGAAAAGATGTCAGTGTGAATATTATAGGATTGAAAATGAAGATTAATTCAACATTAGAATCAAGAAACCCCAAAACCCCATGAGTTACAAACATTAATACAATATCTTTTTCATTATCTTTCATTATAAATATTAAACATGTATTCATAAATGATGGATATTTTTAATAAAAAATATCCTGATATACAAACTCATATCAATAATCTCTTTAAAAAACATATCATTATAATCCTAACATAATATAATTAATTTATATATATATTTGTGGATAACATTTAAAAATCTTCAATCATTAAATTAATACATATTATATTCAATTTTTGGTTGAGATGTTTTTATTGTAGTTTTTATTCTCTAATTATTCAATTAGGGTTCTAGAAATACCATCATGGTGTGTATAATTATTCCACAATAGTAGCACAATATGGTTACCTTCCTCTAGGATCCTTAACTCCATAATTTGGAAACCATATTTAGAATCATTATTGATTCCATATCTATACATTTTTTACTCTTAATTTCTATATTTAATAAAATGAATATTCTTCTTATCATTTAAGATTTTCAACCTCTCTTCAAGATCCTTAATCAAATCATTATATTCCTTTAATTTTTATGCAATATTATCAAAGAATGATTAATATTTTATTCTAGATTTTAGCATTTACTCATGTGAGTTTTGAGGGGATTAAAACTCTATTTTATCTCCTATAATATAGTTCTATTGACTCCAAAATCAAGCGAATGTTATCTATGTAGATTAATTTCACCCTCCATATATTCACCCACTTTTATAATTTAATAACATAATTACACCACTAATTTATACATCCTATAGTTTTAAAAACCAATTCTACCATTAATTCACAATTTAAATCATTCTCAATATCGAGTTTACATACCTTATCATATTGGGATTGTCTTTAATCATTTTTTCTGCCCAAAAATTCCTCGTAATAATGAACTGATGACATTCCTACTTATATGATTGAATTAATATCCTTGGTATTAATTATGGGGTTACATAAATTTATATATTTTTATCATTTATTAAAATAATGATATAAATGTTTTTAAAATTGATCTCAATCTCGCATACCTCCCTAGTTGTCATTATCTTATATAGATTCATCTTCATATTTATTCCCACCATTTATCTTACATAACACGTTATTTGCAATATTTGTTAATTTTTTTTCTAAGAACCATATTTTCAATCATCCCATGAGTTAGGATCTACTATTATCATCTCTTGATGATAATATATATATATATATATATATATATATTCAAGAAAAAAACATCAATACCATTTTCATGATGAATGTTTTTATGAGTACCTCATCGAAGACACCTATATATATACTTTTTAATTAGTATTTTTCAAAAAATAATTCTATGCCTTTCCCATGATAGCGCCTTATTATATATATTCAATTAACTATTCATCACAATATCGTAGAAGTAAATTAAAATCCTTTTTTCAATCCATAAAACATTATATAACTAAAAATATAAAACCTATCATTTGATTATATATGTTTAACATATTGAAATTGTAACGACCCGAGAAACCATGTTTTGATTTTTGGCAAGTTTGCTTTTCAATGTCACCTGTTAAGTGAACCAACAATCAACTTATAATGTAAAAATAATAATAAAATAGAAAAATGCATCAAATGAATGAAAAATCCTTTTATTCAAATAAGCAACATCTCGACTACAACTTCCACTGACCGAACAAGAAGATAAATTAACCAAAAATCCCAACTAAGAACCCGATTACAATAATGGGGAGACCGCTTAAAACCACCAAGAGCCCAAGAATGCAGTAGGGGTTTCTGGCATCCATCAGAATGAACATGAGGATGGCCGAAGCCACTGCAACCGTGCAAAGAACCAAGGGAATCATATGAACCATCTCTCCTTTTCTCCTTCAGTCACCTGGAGTGAGGGACACCCTGAGACCATACACTTTTTAAGCACACCAATCCGACCGTTGAACCCAAACGGCTATAAATATGACCGTTGGTTTCTCCTATCCTCTAAGTTTTGTTTTTGACCGTTGGAAATAATAATGGATTATCCCGAAAGGTTCGGAAAATTAATTATGAAATTTTCTTTAATGTTTAAAGAATGAAATCAATGATAACTTAATTAATTTATTTCTTGTTTTCCCAAAAATGCGAATTATGTTTTATGAAAATTAATATTATTATTCACTACACTTATTTTCTTAATTTGAGCAATTAAAATTTTATGTTGAATTATATTAAAGATGTTGGGTTTTTATTTTGTCTAAATATGTGCTAACCCTTGAGTTATATATATATATACATTACATCAAATTAAATGATTCTTTTTCTCTAAAATTAAATATAAGGGCTAATATTAATGCAAATGTTTATAACTTGGATAAACAGTTTTGGAAACTACGTCAAACTATGATTTATTTTACTTATGTGTTTCGTGGTGATGATACTTATATCAATGCACCCTTATGTGTGATTGAATGTAGTTTAATTAATATTAATCTTTAATTAAGAAAAAATTAAGGTAATTATCTAACAAAGGAAATTAAAACATATATATATATATGAAATGTTTTGATGTTTTTAATCATTGATCTTCATAATGTAATATTAAGTAATTAGTAATTATGGTTTAAAATAATAATAATGATAATATAATAAGGTTAATAAGAATTATTGATGTTTTAAAAATAATATATATATATATATAATAATATGTTTTGATTGAATAAATATATTTTTATTGACCAATGGCCTTCTTTTTTTTAAAAAATAATAAAATTTTGTTTAATAATTGATTTTTTATATAATAAAAACAATGATTTAAAAAATTAATGAAGATATTAATAAAACAATTTTTTTAAAAAAAACCGAAGACCCGCGTGCTGTTTTCTTTTTTTTTTCACCGCTTCAACAGGGGACCGTCCGATCCAGCCCCCTCCGATCGCAGCCGTCCATCCTTTTTAATGCCACACCGGTTCCAGGCCGTCCGATCTCTCCGATTTAATCATGGCCGTCCGCTTTTTCTCAGCTTCTTCTTCTTCCTCGCATTCCGTGGCTTCGTCTTCCTCGCGTCGTCGAACCAGTAGAGCTTAGGGTGTATCATTTTTCTCTCATAGGACGGCTAGTAGACCCGGCTGACTCTTTCTTTCCACGAGTCGGCACCGACCCCTCGCCTCGGATACCCCCCCTCCATGCAAGTGAGTCCTCGGTCTTCTGTTTTTTTTAAATCCCTAGTTTACACTGAAGGCAGGGAAGCTTTGCACTGAGCCCTTGGATCTCCGACCACCAGACCTCGTTGCTGCACCATTTCCTCTCCTCCTCTCCAAGATAAGGTAAGGGAGAAGTTTTTTTGTGGTTCCTTTTTGAGTTTCGGTTTTTTATATATATACATATATAAGTGTTATGTATATATGTATACATCCTGTGTTTATACAACCAGATTCACTTCCCTCGTTTGTATTTTCCTCTCCTCCTCTCCGAACAAGGTAAGGGGCATGTTTTATTTTTTTCTAGTTTGTTTGAGTTTCTGTGTATATAAATATATATACATGTTATATGTGTATACCTTTTTGGTATGTATGAACCTGGTGCAAACCCAGATCTGGTGGATCTCCCTCTCAGCCTAGAGAACCGAATAGGAGTAAGGGGAAATACTCTCCTTCATTTCTTGCTATTTTTATAAGCTTTTCATAAGTTATATACACTTTTTGTATAAATGTGTATAAGAATATATATACAGGACCTTATGAATCTGCTCATACTCGTTTTACCTTTTCCTAAAACCGAACCTAAACAAGGAGCCCTTCATGTTTTAAAAACTTCTTTTGGTTTGGGAAAATACCCGGTTATATATATATATATATTCTTCATGTGTAGGTATATATATATATATATATATATATATACATAATTATACAAAGGAATAAGACCCATCCATATCAGCTTCCCACTTACTGCAAAAACAAACCAGGGTAAAAGAAGCTCTTGGGTATTATTTTACTTCAGTTTTGGGTGTTTGTGTGTACATGAATACACTTTTTGTATATATATATATATATGTATAAATGTATACATATATATATATAATAAACTTTATGCATGTATACACAACCTGTTTATATGTAATCAACTTATTCTTCACCCTGCCCTATGAAAATGGAGTTTGCGAGTAAATTGTATAAACATATAAAATTATGCAAATATATAGAACATATATATGTATATGTACATGTGGTTATATAAGATGTACATGTACATATATGTGCATATATGAGGACAAATTTATTTAATTCTTTTAAAGTTTATCGCATTATCACATAAGGGTTTTATGAAAGTCAAGTTCATTTCTTTTATATAAAGGATCCCCACTCTGCTTACCAAACATTGTTTTTGTTTAATGTATAACTTGGGAAATATTGTTGAGTATGGTTTATTGTGGTAAAACCATGCATATGTACTGGTATATATATCATCATGTTGTTTTCAATTACATGTTTTTTTATGGTGTTTACAAACTTTATAGAGAAAAGGGGTCATGTTGTTTAAAGTGTTAATAAAAGAGTTTTTACACAATTATGTACATGGTTTTCCCAAGATGGACTTGATTTATCCCATTGTATCCCTAACTACATGTATATTTTAAACACCCACAATATCCATTTATCAGCATATGTGTAAGTTATGAATGACCATGCTTTAATTGGGTATTATGATGTTATGGAATGTTAAGTGATTATGTTCTTTTCCTTAAAACCCATGTTTCAATTGTTAAAATATTTTCTTGCGTGTATGGATTTTAGCATGAATGTCTCAGTTTATTTATGATTGAACTGTCTTCAAGTTATGAATATGTATGTAAAAAGGGGGTTGATTAAGAATGCATGAACCCCTATGAATGAATGACCATGTCAAGATATGTGAGGGATGTATAGGACTTACATGTGAAGGGTGCGCCTAGAATTATATAGTGCAATAAGAATGATGTGACGGGTGCGCCCAGAATTATACAGCGCTTCAATGCATTGGATAAAGCAAGAGTCTCATGAGACATTATGTGCGACGGTCTTGGCAGTTAGCCTTGGCTTGTGCTACCATGGAAACGGGATTGGAAGTGAGCCTTGACCCGTTAGGTATGTTATACGGTCTTGACGAAAGTTCTTGACAAAGTCCAGTATTATACATTCCCTCTGCATGTAATGATAAAGGTCAACCAGGGGTTAGTTCAACTAACAGGACAACCCCTAGTTGAAAGCTCTCATGACTATGAAAATGTAATTTATGTGTCAAGAACTGTGTTTCATGTGGTAAACTGTTAGATGAACTGTATATTCTCATGAACCATGTTATGAACATTTTCCCTTCTTAGCCACAAAATTCTTTTTATAATTTAAGTAACCTTATTTGAATATTATGCATTGTTTATTTTGCGCTCTCTGATCATGTTTACTTTAAAGATTATTTCAAGTACGTACTTCTCTATGCAAGTGGTTTTCAATAATGTTGGATTTCATGTTTTTAAGAAAAGAAAATGTTTCGTTTTTAGCAAAGTGTTTTATTCTCTTCAAAAAGACTGCTATGAGAAAGAGTTTTCTTAAAACGTTTTTAAAACCCCTTACTGGGAATTTTTGCTCACCCTACATTTTGTTTAAAATTTTTCAGGCATGGTTGGTACTAATGAAGTTAATCAGAAGCAGCTAGTTTCCCAGAATACTGAGCCTCGCGATCTTCTGTATTAATGGGACATGATATCTTATTTGTAAATGATGTAATGAAATGTTAAGTATATCATGTCTCATTAAGCACCCTGGGTTTGGGGGTCGCTATAGTTGGTATCAGAGGATGGGTTCAGGCAACTCTGGAAAACCAGATGGTATAAATGTATTGCTATGACTGACTAAATAAAAATGTTATAACTTTCAGATGGATGATGAAAATGTACCTACCGACCTTTTGTCACTTCCCACTGAGGCTCTAGAGAACATTGTATCTCTAGCTAGCCGTGATAACTTTCTGAATTATGCCCAAATTCGCATGACGTGTAAGCACCTGTATGACGTGTCAAACTCACCTAGGGTGCTTAGTCTTCACCGGGGATTGGGGATGGATTATCTCCTAATGATGATGACCCAATTTACCTCTTATGCACGTCGGGGAAGGTATCACGAAGGACTCTTCCGAGTGTTCACAACTGGCAAGGAATTTGGCACAATGCTTGACAACCCTTTTCAAGAAGCTGCTGCTGCCGGAGACCTCCGAGCGGCTTACCTGTGCCAGATTTTGCACTACGGCTTCTGGGGCCAGTTAATGGACTTTAGAGTGTTGGATAATGAGTCCACCTGATTTCCTCTTAGGCAAGAAGTGTATACCAATGTTTCCCAACTCCATACCCCTCACGCTAAACTCAGGAGGTGTTATAAATGTTCCCATGAGTTTAGTCCTGTCTGTTCAGCCTGTGTGTGGTTTGAAGAGTTAGGAAGTTTTTCCACTCTTTGTGGAATACGTCTTGTAAACTCAGGCTTTGCCATGTAAACTTTTGCATAAATGGAAGTCTCTTGTTTCCTTTTTATGTCTCTACCTTATCAATGTTGTTAAGAGTTTCCTTTCGATATTTGTTTTCAAATGGCTGGACAAACGAACTTCTCATCACTACCCGATGAGCTAGTAGAGGTCATCTTGACCAAGGAATGCACGGTGGATTATCCATCCTTTCTCCACCTATGAGGGTCTTGTCAGCGTCTGCTTGATCTAGAAAATGGTCCAGAGATCCTTTGCTTATATCAAGAGGATGATCATGTCTTTCATCTCGTTTCCACTGCTCAACTCCCCTGCTATAGGCGAAGGGGAAGGTACCATGAGGGCCTGTTCTAGTGTTTTACTCTGGCACATAACTTTTCTGCCAGAGCGTGCTTCCTCGTGGCTGCTCAGAATGGCCAGCTCAGTGCAGCCTACATGTTCCAAATCTTGAATCTCAGTCTCCTCAACCGCATCATCCCTCTCGACTACCTCGAGCATGATGTGGCCAAAAGAGTTATCAAGGAGTTTATCTACTCGGACGTTTCCGAGCTTTGCACGGCACGAGCCTCCCTTTAGAAGCCCGTGTGCAGTACGCACAAACAGGAGTTCAGGACGTACTGTTCGAAGTGTATCTGGGCTAGGGAAACAGAAGAGCTATGTGCCAACCTTGGTATCCCGTTAACCGAGCCAGATCCACTGTTTCGGTAGTGTTCTATGTTTGGGGTTTCATTTTTTTTTCTTTTTATGATAGAATTGAGAGGGCGTAATTCTTTGAAGGGGGAAGTAATGTAATGACCCGAGAAACCATGTTTTGATTTTTGGAAAGTTTTCTTTTCAATGTCACCCGTTAAGTGAACCAACAATCAACTTATAAGGTAAAAATAATAATAAAATAGAAAAATGCATCAAATGAATGAAAACTCCTTTTTTCAAATAAACAACATCTCGGATACAAATTCCACTGACCAAACAAGAAGATAAATTAACCAAAAATCCCAACTAAGAACCCGATTACAATAATGGGGAGACCGCTTAAAACCACCAAGAGCCCAAGAATGCGGTAGGGGTTTCTGGCATCCATTAGAATGAACATGAGGATGGACGAAGCCACTGCAACCATGCTGAGCACCAAGGGAATCATAAAAACCATCTCTACTTTTCTCCTTCAGTCACCTGGAGTGAGGGATACCCCGAGACCAGACCCTTTTTAAGCACACCAATCCGACCGTTGAACCCAAACAACTATAAATATGACCGTTGGTTTCTCCTATCCTCTAAGTTTTGTTTTTGACTGTTGGAAATAAGAATGGATTACCCCTGAAAGGTTCGGAAAATTAATTATGAAATTTGATTTAATGTTTAAATAATGACATCAATGATAACTTAATTAATTTATTTCTTGTTTTCCCAAAAATGCAAATTATGTTTTATGAAAATTAATATTATTATTCACTACACTTATTTTCTTAATTTGAGAAATTAAAATTTTATGTTGAATTATATTAAATCTGTTGGGTTTTTATTTTGTCTAAATATGTGCCAACCCTTTAGTTATATATTTATATATATTGCATCAAATTAAATGATTCTTTTTCTCTAAAATTAAATATAAGGGCTAATATTAATGCAAATGTTTATAACTTGGATAATCAGTTTTGGAAACTACGTCAAACTATGATTTCTTTTACTTATGTGTTTCGTGGTGATGATACTTATATCAATGCACCCTTATGTGTGATTGAATGTAGTTTAATTAATATTAATCTTTAATTAAGAAAAAATTAAGGTAATTAGATAATAAAGGAAATTAAAACATATATATATATGAAATGTTTTGATGTTTTTAATCATTGATATTCATAATGTAATATTAAGTAATTATTAATTATGGTTTAAAATAATAATAATGATAATATAATAAGGTTAATAAGAATTATTGATGTTTTAAAAATAAAAATATATATATATATAATAATATGTTTTGATTGAATAAATATATTTTTATTGACCAATGACCTTCTTTTTTTTAAAATAATAAAATTTAGTTTAATAATTGAATTTTTTTTATATAATAAAAACAATGATTTAATAAATTAATGAAAAATATTAATAAAACAATTTTTTTTAAAAAAAACCAAAGACCCGCGTGCTGTTTTCTTTTTTTTTTCACCGCTTCAACCGGGGACCGTCCGATCCAGCCCCCTCCGATCGCATCCATCCATCCTTTTTAATGCCGCACAGGTTCCAGGCAGTCCGATCTCTCCGGTTTAATCCCGGCTATCCGCTTTTTCTTGGCTTCTTCTCCTTCCTCGTGTTCCGCGGCTTCGTCTTCCTCGCGTCGTCGAACCAGTAGAGCTTAGGGTGTCTCATTTTTCTCTCGTAGGCCGGCTAGTAGACCCGGCTGTCTCCTTCTTTCCACGAGTCGGCACCGACCCCTCGCCTCGGATACCCCCCCTCCATGCAAGTGAGTCCCTAGTCTTCTATTTTTTTTAAAAGCCCTGGTTTACACCGAAGGCAGGGAAGCTTTTCACCGAGCCCTTAGATCTCCGACCACCAGACCTTGTCGCTACACCGTTTCCTCTCCTCCTCTCCGAGCTAAGGTATGGGAGAAGTTTTTTTGTGGTTCCTGTTTGAGTTTCGGTTTTTTATATATATACATATATAAGTGTTATGTATATTTGTATACATCCTATGTTTATACAACCGTATTCACTTTCCTCATTTGTATTTTCCTCTCCTCCTCTCCGAACAAGGTAAGGGGCATGTTTTATTTTTGTCTAGTTTGTTTGAGTTTCGGTTTATATAAATATATATACATGTTATATGTGTATACATTTTCGGTATGTATGAACCTGGTGCAAACCCAGATCTTGTGGATCTCCCTCTCAGCCTGGAGAACCGAATAGGAGTAAGGGGAAATCCTCTCCTTCGTTTCTTGATGTTTTTATAAGCTTTGCATAAGTTATATAAACTTGTTGTATAAATGTGTATAAGAATATATATACAGGACCTTATGAATCTGCTCATACTCGTTTTACCTCTTCCTAAAACCGAACCTAAATAGGGAGCCCTTCATGTTTTAAAAACTTATTTTGGTTTGGGAAAATACCCGGTTATATATATATATATATTCTTAATGTGTAGATATATATATATATATACATAATTATACAAAGGAATAAGACCCATCCATATCAGCTTCCCACTTACTGCAAAAACAAACCAGGGTAAAAGAAGCTCTTGGGTATTATTTTACTTCGGTTTTGGGTGTTTGCATGTACATGAATACACTTTGTGTATATATATATATATGTATAAATTTATACATATATATATATATAATACACTTTATGCATGTATACACAACCTGTTTATATGTAATCAACTTATTCTTCACCCTGCCCTATGAAAATGGAGTTTGCGGGTAAATTGTATAAACATATAAGATTATGCAAATATATAGAACATATATATGTATATGTACATGTGGTTATATAAGATGTACATGTACATCTATGTGCATATATGATGACAAATTTATTTAATTCTTTTAAAGTTTATCGCATTATCACATAAGGGTTTTATGAAAGTCAAGTTCATTTCTTTTATATAAAGGATCCCCACTCTGCTTGCCAAACATTGTTTTTGTTTAATGTATAACTTGGAAAATATTGTTGAGTATGGTTTATTGTGGTAAACCCAGGCATATGTACTGGTATATATATCATCATGTTGTTTTCAATTACAAGTTTTTTTTATGGTGTTTACAAACTTTATAGAGAAAAGGGGTCATGTTGTTTAAAGTGTTAATAAAAGAGTTTTTACACAATTATGTACATGGTTTTCCCAAGATGGACTTGATTTCACCCATTGTATCCCTAACTGCATGTATATTTTAAACACCCACAATATCCATTTATCAGTATATGTGTAAGTTATGAACGACCATGCTTTAATTGGGTATTATGATGTTATGGAATGTTAAATGATTATGTTCTTTTCCTTAAAACCCATGTTTCAATTGTTAAAATATTTTCTTGGGTGTACGGATTTTAGCATGAATGTCTCAGTTTATTTATGATTGAACTGTATTCAAGTTATGAATATGTATGTAAAAAGGGGGTTGATTAAGAATGCATGAAACCCTATGAATGAATGACCATGTCAAGATATGTGAGGGATGTATAGGACTTACATGTGATGGGTGCGCCCGGAATTATATAGCTCAATAAGAATGATGTGACGGGTGCGCCCAGAATTATACAGTGCTCCAATGCCTTGGGTAAAGCAAGAGTCTCATGAGATGTTATGTGCGATGGTCTTGGTAGTTAGCCTTGGCTTGTGCTACCATGGAAACGGGATTGGCAGTGAGCCTTGACCTGTTAGGTATGTTATACAGTCTTGACGAAAGGTCTTGACAAAGTCCAGTATTATACATTCCCTCTGCATGTAATGATAAAGGTCAACCAGGGGTTAGTTCAACCAACAGGACAACCCCTAGTTGAAAGCTCTCATGACTATGAAAATGTAATTTATGTGTCAATAGCTGTGTTTCATGTGGTAAACTGTTAGATGAACTGTATATTCTCATGAACCATGTTATGAAAATTTTCCCTGCTTATCCACAGAATTCTTTTTAGAATTTAATTAACCTTGTTTGAATATTATTCATTGTTTATTTTGCGCTCTCTGATCATGTTTACTTTAAAGCTTATTTCAAGTACGTACTTCTCTGTGCAAGTGGTTTTCAAAAATGTTGGATTTCATGTTTTTAAGAAAAGATAATGTTTTGTTTTTAGAAAAGTGTTTTATTCTCTTCAAAAAGACTGTTATGAGAAAGAGTTTTCTTAAAACGTTTTTAAAACCCCTTACTGGGCATTTTTCCTCACCCTAAGTTTTGTTTAAAATTTTTCAGGCATGGTTGGTACTAATGAAGTTAATCAGAAGCAGCTGGTTTCCCAGAATCCTGAGCCTCACAATCTTCTGTAGTAATGGGACATGATATCTTATTTGTAAATGATGTCATGAAATGTTAAGTATATCATGTCTCATTAAGCACCCTGGGTTTGGGGGTCGCTACAGAAATATATATATTTAAATGATTGATCCTAAAATAATGACAATCCGGATATGAAAGAATAGAAAAAACATAATGTAAACATTTTGATAATGGGTTAAAATATTGGTTCATAATAGACATAAACATTTCTTATTTAAATTATCATTTAATGTAATTATATTCATACCACATTATACAAAACATGTTCATGATCACATTGTCTATTCACTGATCAAAATATATATGGAAAACATGTGGCAGAATTTAATATATATTTAAACAATGATTTTACTATGTTAACCACTACGATCAAATCTAATGAGAATAATGATGTTTATGTTATTGTATATACAAATCAATATTTGTGAACTATTTATTGGATACAATATTTTAGTTTATAACCCCTTATTTATATTTCAAACTTACATAAAAATGTTTTAGAAATATTTACTTTTAATCTAAGGTCTTCTCTCTATTATTCACATATATACACACTGCTACGAGGGTTCTTAATTAGTTTTTAGACATGGTGGTGGGGATATTTAAAAAGGTTTATAGAGTTAGTGTTGTCTTTAAAATAATAATATGTTTTAAAATATCCATCTATAACAACTCCACATAGATGATTTTATATATCGACTTCCATCCACTCCCCATTCCCACAATATTGTTGAGAATAAATCCATTAAGAAAGATGAATATTTTTCAAATAAAAATTGATGATTGGGTCCTATTAATGTAAGGATCAACACTTTATCCTTTAAAAATATTCATTATAAATACTATAAGTTATATTTGAACCATAATATGGTAATAGAATTATTCTAGTTTAATTCCTTCTCCAATAGTCATGTATAGAAATATTATTATTCTATTTTTGGATCCATCCCTCTTCATGAAAAAAATTTATGGCCATTGACACTCAATATATAGATCTACCCTCTTTCTCCCTCTTGGGAATAATATGTTTCATTGATGGTTTATGTTATATTCTTTGAATATAATGTATTATTAATTCTATAACCTTTAATAATGAATCTAATAATCTATTTTAAATAGTCTATTCCCCCAAAAATTGGTCACATGACATGGATCAATTTTCCTACCTATAATAATTATGATTATATTATGTGACCTGTATAATTAAATATTCTCAATTTGTTCTAATTAATTATGTATAATCTCAAAAAAAAATCCATGTCATTTAATTTTAATATTTTATTTAATCATCAAAATATTATGTAAATCACTTAACCCTAATTCAATGACATGAATTGTTGTGTATCAAACATAATCATTTAGAATAATTTAGTGTGACATAATTATTTACATTATGATTACTAATAAAACACTAGATTTTAATAAACTATGTAATATATCATTTAAAATTCCCCATGAATCATATTTTGATCCTCTATATCTCATCAAATCACAAGTAATCTTGGACACATTTTGGTGTGGCTTGGTTTCTAATGGTGAATGTCCCTACAACCTCAGTAATATCATATTTCAATATTTCTGATAAAATTAATTTTTATATGTCAAATATATCATCCATAGAAAATAAATTTTCATCTTTTATCCAGTTACATTGTTATGCATGAATTTCAACATGATATATTTATCTTATAAAAAAGGGTTTTCTATTTGTTCTCAAAGCAATGCATTGTGGTGTGTCCTTATATTGTATTATTTTATTGACCATCCATTTTAATAAATTTTAACACTATTTGTAGATTTTACTTTGTATTAAAGGGGTAAATATCCAAATTTATGATGGGTTTAAACTTTTGTTGATCATTTGGACCTCACTAATGAACATCTTGTACATTACAAAATTTCCAAATAATTATTATGTGATATTTTTGTGGAATGTACCATTAAATCATGAGGAATAACATTATATATATTTTCAATTTATTATTACAAATAATCTAGTTAAGATCAAATTTCATAGAATTCAGTGTGGAATTCCCTCCTTGGTAATTTCTGATAAATAATCTATTGTGATAATCTTATGTAAGAGTAATATTATTCTTATATTACATGAATTATTGAACGAATCATAGTATTGTGGTGTGATGAGAACCTTCTCTGCCAAATTACATATATAAATTTTCTTTTCTATTCTATACATAAACATAAATTCTATAATACCATAATTGACTAGAATGGAAAATATGTACATCCACCAAACATAGATCAATCAATGTTCATTTTTCATCTTCCAAGTCTACCATATTTAAACATACATTAATGAATGTTGTACCCTTGAATGGTAACTATCGTAAATTTTAATAATATCACAACAACGTTAATTAATTATGAAAAACCCTTATTCACTTATCTTCATCAATTGAAATCCTTATGTCTCTTTATACGAAATAATTTATGCAAAATTTCTAAACTTTCGTTACTACTACTAACCATTGATCACGAGTTTTGTATTTTTCTCAATTGTACATAACATTTTTGACACATAAGGTTCTATTTTCCCATTATGTACTATAAATACAATATTTATGAATCTTGATGCATAAAAAATTTATTATACTTCTTTACCATATTTACTAAAATGATAAAAAATGGTCATGAATCTCTATTTTAACACATAGATGGGTATTTCATATGGATTAGAACACTAAAAATTCACCCCCTATGTCATAAGGGTAATCAATAGAGATGATTATTTAGATTTTTTATAATTTTATATCTTATAATATCCTAACAAAGCATTGTATTTTTGAATCATAAAATTTTTCCTCGGTTTCTCCCCTGAATCCATAAAATTTCCATTATTGATTCGAAAAGATCAACATGAGATATTTGTATAATATAAAACTCATTTAATGTTTATTTTATGATCTCAACATTTCACAAGATGTATCATCCCCATTTTTAGTTATTCTTTTACGCTAATTTTAAGCTTACATATTATGAGACGTTCCTAGGGGTAAATTTAGGGGAATTTAGATAATTTTGGAAGCCCATGGGGATGTACATGTTTAGTGAAAGATGTGGATGAATTGTGCAGTTTTACCTAAAAAAATATCACCCCTTGTTGAGCCACTAGGAGAGGGTGAATGGTTTTTCCAAACCATGCATCTATCCCCCTAAGCTATTCATCCAAGGATAGAGATGGTTTTCACAGTCATAGAATGGTTCTAAAAACCATTTATCCTCATTGTGAAAATATTACTCTCCATATACTAGGGGTGTGTGGTTATGGATAATAATTTATCTAACCATGTGTACCATCTATGAAAAAAGTCACACAAACTTTTAAAAATCCTTATATTTTAATAAAACTTATAATACCATATTTTAAATCTCAAATAAACCACAGTCATCCAATTATTATGTTTATTTCTCTTTTACACTCTCAAGATCATTCCATGGCCTCCAAATATATATTATTTTTGAATTGAAAATCCAATGGATGTAATCTACCTCTCTCTAGTATGAGACCAATTTAATTAGTAGTTTCTTATTTATACCATCTATATATGTCCTTAGATAGAGATGGACTATTATATTTTTCATGGTATTGATATAGGATTTAATGTGTCCTATTTCTTGGGATCATGATCGTAAGTTTTGACCAGATGTTTTTATACTTTTGTGGTTTCAGACATTATATATAAAATATTTCACACAAGTTGGGAGATCCTTCATTAAAATCCCAACGGTAGGTGGGATATATGAAAATTAAAACTTAATTATATTGATATTTTTTTATAATTGTATCATTTTATTTTCATGTTGTAAAATTTATTTTAATTTAGAAATGTAAATTGAATCCCCATGAATTTGCGTGACATTTATCAATTCCTACTAAATACATTAGATATTATGAGACTAGACATGATGGAAACCCACTAGTTGTAATAATTTATTCATGAATAAATAATTATTCAATGAAAAGGGGGAATTAAATGGTTTATTAAATTAACCAAATTTTAAAAGTTTTTTCAAGTTATCTTCTATAAACATTACTCATCTTAACCTTGAATGCTTATTGAGTTCTGAGATGATTCATGATATTTTGGTCAATCCTATTAGAGGATGAGATTATCATAATGACCAAGAATGATAAATTTAATAGTGCACTGTGTTTGGAATGGTTGAATAATGGTTTATTAATATAGAACATTTTTATGTATATGTGACCTGTGAGATATGGGTGTTGGACAGAGACTCATCATCTATGGGTGGATAAAATAATTATCTAGCCCCCCTGATTCAATCATTTGAATTGGTTCTTGACTGGTTCTCCTAGTGTTAGAGATTTTTATTTTAGACTAATTATCTATGTACTGGTGATAATGATTTTTCACATATTCTCTATGTCTCTATGAAAACTGTACTCAAACACATGCTCCATGATATCAAAATGAAATTAGATTTACATTGAATAATGAAATACCATGAAAATATATATTGTAAATTCCCAATGGTGAGTGGTTCACAATATGTCATCAGATGAAGAATATATAATTAGATTTTGTGTCACCAATAATCTTAGTGATAATGTGGTAAACTAAAGAATCATAAGTTTGAATCATAATAATTTATTTTCTCCATAATTATTATATACATAACTACTCACACTGTTATGGACATGATATTTCATTAAAAACAGTTGGTGGTGGCCTATTAAGTGGTACTCACACCCTACACAAACCACTGATTGTTATCAAAGTAGACTTCGTGTTTGTAGGACAACATAAGGTAATGTTCCATATGATATATAGACGAGTTGGGTTCCAAGATAGAGAACTGATGAGGAAATTATACATGATATCGGGACCCAGTTGGGAGTTTTCATTTTATATTTATTTTTGGTTTCCAATTAATACATGACACATATCTGGTGTGACAGATATATTACATTGGTTTATAGTCATTTCCCCTATATTCGGAATCTTCATGATATTAATGGACAATATAGGTTATTGTATCTTATTATTTTAGCTATTTTTATATTTGTTTATGATATTGAATCACTTTGATAAAGAGGGTAT
Organism: Viscum album; assembly: GCA_963277665.1. NCBI lineage: Eukaryota > Viridiplantae > Streptophyta > Magnoliopsida > Santalales > Viscaceae > Viscum > Viscum album. The sequence continues at coordinate 555,373,335 of OY728123.1, forward strand.
AGTATCCACATATAACAAATCAGAACCTCTCTTCTAGTCAGAAGCATCTTGAAAATTATGAAGGGGTTCTTTAGTTAAAATAATAAACCATATTGGGGAGGCGATAAGTGGTGGTCATGTCAGGGAATTATAAAGTGGTATCAAAGGTTATTTTTTTGGTCATTTTATAAATCGGGATTGGAAAATATGAGACGAGGACGAGTCAATCATTTAACATGAACACATGCATTAGAGTATATCACTCATGTGGGGTGGGAAACTAATTTACCTTGGGGGAATTGTTTTTCTTGATGTTTATTGTTCTAATTTAATGTCATTTCAGTAGGACTGATGCACTTATTTGGGTATGTTATTGTTTTCTGGTATTTTACACATGGCCCAATATTGCATCAGAGTTTATTATTCATGCATATTTCTAGGAATATATGGATTTATGTGACATGAATCATATTATAAATGCATGGAAAATAATTTTATGAGTGATTTATAGGAAATTTATAGTTTTCCCTTATTTGAGAAATTAAAAAAATGGTTCATAATAAATAAATGATAATGGTTAAAATATGTCGAATGTATTTTTTTTAAATGGTTAAAAATTGAGTCTAATAGAATGATTATAACTATGAAAATTTATTTAAAATGTGTTATCCATGGCCTTATGTTAGGGATGGTTGAGGGTATTTATTGTGTCATGGTTTTGACCATGGGGTATATTATGTGTGGAAACATATTATAACCTTATTTGAATATCTCTTTTTCGAATTTTTTAATGATGTGTTTTGTGTTTTAAGATGTTTGATTTACATTTGAAACACATTTCCCTATGTAATGTGTTTTGGTTTGATTATTGGTAGATATTTCTCGAGATGTGCCTCCTACAGTGAGATAAGATGCCCTGGTAGTTTCAGTTGAAGGGGAGAAAGAGCGGCTTCATGAGATATTTGATCACTTCATCTAAATCATGGAGAGGGGACTCGACAGAGCTATAAAGAATGTGTTTTATCTAATAATTCATTTCTAGTTGTAGAACACTCATATGTTCATAGGATATAGTTGAGCTAATATACCTATGTTATCGCTTGAGTTTATCCAAAATATCTGGGATCATTTGTAGTCTATTCTAGAGAAAAGAGTAATTTTATTAGAATATATGTTACTGGTACTAGCGAAATTATAGTGGGATATTTAGGAAAAAGAAGAGGAATTTGAATATATGGTATGGAAGGACATCCCTAACATGTTTCTAGAACACTGTTACCCAGATACGTTAACATAAGGGAGGGATGAATATTATATAGAATTGACCCAACGAAACATGTTACTAATGGACTATGTTCGAAACTTCACTAATACACACTTATTTTACCAATCTATAGTAGTATATGAGGATATTACGGTGAGGAGTTTGGAGGATGGCCTTAATTATGAGATTAATTATTATGTTAATATATTCCAATTAAATATTTTTAAAAACATAGTGAATCATGATCTAATTTATAAGCATATCCTAGAGTAGTATTATATTCCACGACATTGTGTATTCAATTAGATGATGAGGTGGAAAGTCCTTATAGAGTATTAAGTGTAATTTTGAGAACATTCACCATAGAACAAAAAAATATAATATTGAGGGGGATGGATTAGTTACTCAGGGTAGTAATTCAGTTTTTTTACCAGTGTTGTAGGATGGGTAACATTCAATGTTAATAGTCTAAACCACCAGTGGGGTTTTGGTAATGAAGAAGGATTGTACACTTATAATGGTTCTCTAGGAAACCATTATTAACGGGTAGTAACATAAGTTCTAGTCTGAACCAATGGATTATAATGTTGTATTATATCTTGTTATAGTTAGGTAGTTGGATTACTACTTTTTGTACCCATAAGGGTTATAGATGTGGTACATTAAGGAAAGAGAATAAATATTTTTAATCATTTTATGCATAGGGGACTCATACAAGATTAAATAGAATAGGGATTTTTTTGTTGGTTGTTATTCATCTTGAACTTATTGATAGTAAGGCGGGGTTATCAACAATTAGAGGTAAAACTATTGCATATTATATTACTTATTGATCTTTATTTTATATAATATCATCACATTATATTATATCTTCTATTATTTTGAATGGTTTGAGATTGATTATGGAGTTTTTGTGTGGGAATAAGAAGATCAACACACCCTTTGGAGTGTGCCTGAATGGTATATGTCAAAAAACAGGGAGTTCACTCAAGGATGGTGAGTATGTCTTCTTTAGGATCTATAAATAATTTATATGGCAGGTTTATACATGCTTTTTGGTATAAACTATCTATAATAATGCCAACTCCACATCAATTGTTACCATAGGATAGTGATATTCACATATCCTATGGGTGAATTATATGATCATTATGGGGAATTGGATATGTGTGAAAAATGTGTAGGGAATGTTCATCATTATCATGGTGATCTCACATCATAGGTTTCCAGTCCATGGTTTGATGACTATTTTGTGAAGCATAATGTCATAAATCCAATAGTCCATGGGGTTTATGATATTTTTTCTAACGACTTATTAGGGTTTCCATATGAGATGGATGTTGGTTTGGCAACTGAATTTATTCTAGGAGAAGAACTAAAATCAATTCCATCATCTCTAATGGAACCAAAAGAGATTCAATAAATAAATAAATATTTTTAAGATTTGTGTTGTAATGTTTTTATCCATCTGTGTTTTTGTCTATTGGGATATTTGGTATTGTTTTCCAAGAAAAGTTATAAAACATTATAGTTTTTCATAAATTATAGAAAGTAAAATGGGAAAAATATTAAGAATTAGTATACTCTTCCACCAATAAATGATATTTTCAACAAGATTAAGGGTGATTATGAGTAATTTATGATAGATTTGTGATCTGGGAATCATTAACAGACATTAAGACATTTTTAAATACATGAGTCTTCATTTAAAAGATGATATGAAAAGTATAGGTTCATTTTAATACTTTTTTTATTGAGAAGTTATCCTTATATGTTTTTTACCATAATGATCCCAATAATCTACCCATATATTTAATAGTTTGTGGTTTTTTTCATCGATGATATATTTGTTTACTCCAAGACTCATGATGATCATGCTGGACATCTTAACATAATCCAAAGTACACTAAGGTAGACTAGGATATAGACCCATAAATATAAGTGTCAATTATATATCAATAGGTATTCTTCTGAGGTCACATCATATCTAAGTAAGTTGTGTTAGTGTACCCATATAGTGTTCATCAAATTGTTTTTTAGGAGAATCCCAAAATTGTTATTTTTATCTATTTTTTTTGTTTTTGTAGATAATTATTATAGATTAATTATTGAATATTCTAGCGGTGATTCTTTTAGCAATGAGTATAATGTGTGAATTACTTCCATTAGTTGAGTAAGTATTTGAAAACTACACCAATGTTGACCATACCTGATCCTGGTGAGGAGTATCACTTGTTTTGTGATTTATCTAGTGTGGGACATGGGGTAATGTTAATGTAGAGCAATCAAGTCTTAGAAAATGGATCATTACATTTGATTCCATGTGAATGGAATTATCCTATAAATGATATTGAGTTGGATGTGGTGGTATATGTATTAATTTTCTTGAGACATTGCCTTTTGGGTGATAGAATTTCTGTGTACACACACCCTATGAATTTAATTTAAATATTTTTGAATATTTATTTGAATATTAAATAGAAGAGATGTATTGAATATATGCAGTTATTTTATATTGATCCAATATATAGTCTAGGTAAAGGGAAAAAAGATTCTGATGCTTTAAGATGGAATATAGAGACATAGAAAGTCTACACGTCCATTTATGAGTGAAAAATAATGACCTTGGTGGCAAAGATACACAAAGATGTTCAAGATCAAAAATATTTTAACCTTATTCCATTATACATTGATCTTACAATCCTAACCTAGATCAAGGAAAGTATGTATAATTATCCAAAGTGTCTAATGTTGAGGGATTGTTTTTATGTGGGGGATCCACCTATCGATTGGAGTATATATTAGGATGCGATCAAATATGTTCGAAGACATATTGCTTTTCCTAAAAGTGTGTGATAAGATAAAATGTGTGAGTTACAGTACATAATGTTGTTAGTGCATCTGAAATAAATGAAAAATTGTTTCGATATTTGGATACAAAATTTCTATCATGAATAAAAAAGGATATTTTTGTTTTTGTTACATGATGCAACATCTTCCATAATGTGAAGGCTGATAAATAGGGAACTATCATGATTTGTCCCCATTTCGAATTTTTTATTGGTAATAGAAAGATTTCAAAATATATATTATGGTAGTTCTTTTGAGGAACCATTATATGAATAATGCGATATGAGAGATTGTGCACAGGTTGAGAAAATTTGAACATTTCATTTTAATATCGGAAACATTTGGGGATGATTAATTGGGTAATATATATATATATATGTTGATGATATAGTTCATTTTTTTGGATTTTAGGATGTATTGTTTCATATCTAGATTCTGCATTATAAATGTACTTCTAGATAGGATTTACAAAAGAACAACATATTCATGTGTTTCTGAGTATATCCTTTCACCCATAGGCAAGACAGAAATTAGAGCATACTATTCAGGTGTTGGAGGACATGACTCAGGCATGCATTGACAACATTGGTGGATCATGGGAGATGAAAATTGAAATATTTCAGTTCACCTACAACAATAATTATTAGGATACTATTATTATTGAACCATATGTGGTAGATTATGGTAGTCCATTTAGATCACCTTTATATTGGATGGAGGTCGGTGATTCAGAATTGTTATGTCCAAGTATCATATAGGAAATAATCGAACATTTTCGGTTGATTATGATTTATATGGATATAGGGAAGAGTATATAGAATTCATATACTTATAGTCACCAAATATATCTATAGTTTACAATGGTTTATGATGTATTCTTTTGGGTGTAACTGAGATTAGGTCATCATCAGATTTAGATGTAGGGAATTTTGGCACCCAGGTGTGTCTAACAGTTATAGATTGTGGAGAGGATCATGCTGTTGTAATATAAATTGGATCTTACATAAGGGTATATTAATATGAACGTTTTCATCAATGTCTCACAGCTTCATATGTATCAGAAAAACCCTTATCAAGTCATTAATATTGAAAATATTGCGATTGATGTTATTGTTTACTTTGCAGTGTGTCTGGTTCTTTTTTATCAGTTTTGGATGTATTTTTTGGGAAGGAACCCGTTGATTGTCTATGAGATATGTCAACATGGTCAGGATTTGATGGAAATATGGGAAATGTATCAGTTATGCTGGCCCAATGGCATGAACTTTTCACCTCAGTAGCATGGTG